>JAMJFZ010002837.1:0-1262500 GCA_026225945.1 Cricetomys ansorgei | reverse complement strand
TTTGCCCCTGATTGGCTTTGGCCCACCTCTCCAAGGCCCCTGGCACCTCTTAGCCTTGCCCGGAAGCCTATCGGGATGGGCAGCTGGCAGAAGTCAGGCCAGAGCCCAGCTGTATGCAGTGCTAAGGACTGAGCCCAAGCGTTGCGCGTGCCAGGCAAGCGCTCTACCAACTGAGCCACACCCCAGCCCCTATTTAGAGGACAATAGAGCCACAGGCCTAAGGCCTCCAAAGCTTTTGCCCTGCCAGTGATAGACTTCAAACTTAGTTTCTTGGGCCTTTCAGAACTGCAAGCTGAGGACAGGGATCCTGTGGTGGCTTAGAGTCTTGGCTGCTTTGCGTTTTCGAGGTTGGACAGATGGCGCCCACACAATGAAATCTGAGAAAGCAACACCTCACTACTGCTTTCTGAAGGACTGCTTCCCCTTCCTCAGGGAGAAGGGGGTCAGTCTACCAACTAAGAGGCTGGCCTGGGGACTCTCTCCAGGCCTGGCTGCAGACGCCTGCCTCCTTCAGGAATCCTTGCAGTGTGGCTTGCTTGCCTACATGGGGAACACGTGCTTTCTCTGGATCGTCACTGCTTTCTGAGGTCCTTCACGCTCACTGGTGAGCCCAGTTAAGAGACAGACAGAGGAAGCAGAAGGGACGAGCCGTGCGAGGGACAGAATATTAGGCTGGTCAAGAAAGAGGGACTTCTGAGACTTCAGGGCACTGTGCGGGTGGGAACATGTCACTGCACGGGAAGCACTTGAAGTCAATCTAGGAAGAGTGGAGTAAGACTGAGGCCACCACTCAGAACCCATCCTTTCTGAGACCCACAGAGAAAAAAAGACCTGATTGTAGATGGAGATTTCTTGTGTGTGATGTGCACCCTTGCTTCAGTTTGGCCTTCGTTTAGCAATTATTTAGAGAGGCTCCTACCTGTGAGGCACTGTGCTAGGTTTGAGCTGTTGCTGCTCATAAGACAGTATCTAGCTGGGGAGGATGTCCGTGAATAGGCAACGTTATAATGCCAGGTCCCGGTCTGCTCTGATAGGACCTAGACAAGATGAACAGGCTGCTTGCTTAGCTGAACGATAGGATCACTGATGGCTGGGGGAGACTTCACCGAGGGAAGACCTCAGAGTTTGGTCTTAAAGAAGGATCAGAAGAGTACCAAATGGAGGCTGAAGGGATTGGGTGGAGAGCGCGGGGGCAGGAGAGCACCCCAGTTAAGGGAATCCCAAGTGCAAATGCGAGAGGCATTGGAGAACTTGGGTATTGGGGTGAGAGCAGTGGGCAGGTGCTGGAGGTTTTAGACAGGTCTCACAGTGGAATCTGAACAAGATCATGCCAGCAGCAGGGACGGGGTGGGGGGTACATGGCGAGGAGAGACTGGATGGTGGACACTACCTGGGAGAATTTCCGGGAAATGCGAGACACACTGCGCCAAGGAAGACCAAACCTAGCCAGCAACGCGATCCACAGCAACACTAGATCCACAGGATCTAGTGACCAATGGCATGTGTGAGGTGTGGGTTCGAGACCAAAGGTGGAGGGTGCCTCCATTTCTGGCTTAGGTATCTGAAGTCCAGTGGATCTGCTCACAGTGGTGACGAGATAAAGGAAAGTGATCACGTTGCGTGCTAGCGCGTGTATGTTAGGGGTCCTAACGGCCACGTGCAGAGCCCAGGTGGAGATAATCAGCATGCAGCCGGTATGCGAGTCTAGAGCGTCCACGCTGGACCACTTCAGGATCTCGACTGGGTAATTGAGAGGGTGATAAAGCCATCAGCGGAAATAGGGCCCGCTGAGTGTGCATCATCAGGCATGTGGGGGCGAGGGGGAGATGTCTGCGGGACAGAGCCCAGGGGAGCAGAGCAGAGCAGGGAGCAGAGCAGCAAGGGTCCGGTTTGGAACCTTATAAAGAAGATAACTGAGAGCAGGACGGATGAGCTCATCGGATTGAAGCACGCTCTGGGGGAGGAGACAAAGATGGAACACTGGAGAACGCCTCCTTTCCTTTAGGGTGGGTGGATGAAAAGAGGGCTGTGGGCAAAGAGTCCGTCAAGGTACAGAGACACAGGGACAGATAAAGTTCAGAGAGGTGCTGAGATGGGTGGGGACCAAGCTGGACTCGGGATTTGGATTAATGACCTTCAAGAGAGCAGATCCAATAAAGAGTTAAGGATGGTGGCAGAAATGAGGCAGCGGTGAGAAGTGGAGGTGGTTAAATAGAAATAAACCTCTGTGCGCTGAGGCTGGGAAGGGATGGGAGCCAGACGAGGGATGAGAGTTTAAAGAATGTGCTTTTTAATATAGGGAAAACTAGGTCTGGCCGCACCGCGAGGTCCACCCAACGACGCGTCTCCCCCTCGACTTTCACAGAGCTATTGGTGGGACCATCTTCGGTCCTGGGGGTCTCGCGCTCACAAGTTCAGGGGTCCCGTGTGCCACAGCTTTGGAGGAAGGGCCCCTCTCACCGGGTTATAAACATCTTGGCTCCTTCTGCCCTTCTTTCTGCCCTGCCAGCTTCTCTCCCTTTCTTTGCTAAGAGCCTACTATGTGCCATCTGCACTGAGGGATATATGTCGGGGCTGAGTGCAGGCGAGGAAGGGCTTGCACGGGAATACACCGGAAAGACACGGAGAAGACACAGACACACGGCCACCGCGGAGCGGGACTTTGCCGTAGCAGGTGGACTGGAGAGGAGAGTGGACGTGGCGGCTGTTTAGGGATGGAGTCTCCAGGGCTTTCTGACTGACTGGAAGAGAGCTGAGGGGCCCCGAGGTCCCCACTTTGAGGTGCTAGATGGAGAGGGTCAGGTGTGATGCTCAAGGCCTCTCTTGTCTGCCCAGAGCCAGAGTTTAGTGAATCGACATTGTGAAGCAAGCACTCCATCTCGGGGTAACATGATCCTGTAACGCAGGCCTCCTCTGATGTGGGCTGCTTGCCTTTTACAGCATTAGGGGAGCAACATTTCATGGAAAATTCAATAAATCCCCCTGTACAGCCAGACGTCTGTAAACAATGGCTTCCAAATTCAATCAGGCTGGGGACCCACGGCAGCATTTATGAGCTCTAACGTGGAATATTATATAGGGGCGTGAGTGGGGGAGGGTGGGGGATGGGACTTCCTGGAAGAAGCAAGCTCCTGTGCCTCCTGTTCTCAAGGTGAGGATGACTCTCCAGGTACAAGTCCCGGCAGGGGACTTGCAGGTGGGACCCGAGGGCCACTGAACTAATGTCCTGAGTTGGAGGAGGAGGGTGGGATTTGGCCTTTGGGCCACAGCTGTGGGAGCAGCGTGACAGAGTGGCCAAGGCTGGGAGTGAGGCCCCCAGTTCCCTCCGCGACCTCGTCTGGGCTTGCGCGGCTGCACCATGTGTCTCAGCTGATTGCCTCTGTCAGGCAGCAAGGTCTCACAGCTTCCCAACCCTGCTCTAACCCAGACCTGGTCAAACGCCTGGGAGAGCTAGCTCCCATCTGTCTCAGGTTCAGACCGCCTCTTCCTTTGTGCCATGAAGTGGAGGGTCACGTGGAAACGTCTTTTGGTGAATATGTCCCAGAGTGCTATTTTAGGGTGGCTGGGAAGTCTCCCCTATCTTTGGGCCTTTTAGATTTCTCTTCTCCTTTAAACCCTTCTGATGTGGCCAGCCCTTCTAGGCTCTGTCACCTTCCCTGCAGTGGCTAATAAGCTTTCTCCAGAAAACCAGTATGAGGGATTATGGGAAAAGGAAAGAGCAAACAAAGGCTCTGGTTTCGAACCTGAGTTCTGGCCATGGCCCAGCTTTAGAGTGCCTTCCTCCTCCTCCTCCTCCTCCTCCTCCTCCTCCTCCTCCTCCTCCTTTTTCTTCCTCCTCTTCTTCCTTCTCCTCTTATTCTCTTCTTTCCTTCCTTCCTTTCTTTTTTCTTTTTTCCAAGATAATGTCTCACCACATATCCTGGAACTCACTAGGTAGCCCAGGCTAGCCCAGAACTCACAGAGATTTGCCAGACATCTGCCTGCCTCTGCATCCTGAGTGCTAGGATTAAAGGCTTGCACCACTATACCTGGTGCTCTTCTGAAGCTCAGTGTATCTATACAAAGTGCCTTCATGGGTGAAATCCGACAATGTGTACACAGTGCCGGAGAGTTTTGGCAGGAGCTGAGCAAGCAATTCAGGGAAGCATCTTTCTCCGGGCGCTTCTCCTTTCCAAGTTCTTCTAGCAAAGCTTCCAGGAATCGCCAGGCGCTGCCTCCCTCCAACAAAAGGTACCCAGTATACATTAGCTCCTCTCTCTCGTTTTACCTCCCAGGATCCTTTGCAGCCAGCTCGCCTTGGCAAGACTGATTTGAATCCAAACAGATCATCAAAGAGAGTAAAGGACAGGGCCATGCCAAGCACATGGAATTGTGGAGGCAACTGGGAAGGCTCCCATTTGCTTCCCTGAAAATTGCAGTGGATGCACCAGGAGGGCAACCCCCCCCCAACACACACACACACCGTGTACAGCTCTAATCTCAGGGTCGAGAGCTGTGTTGATGCTTGGCACATGCTCAGTAGAGGAATGAATCAATCCAGCCTTAATCTCCATTTGATTCCCCTCCCTGATGGTCCCAGAAGGAGAATGCAGAATATGCTTTCTAGAACATTCAGCCACTGTTTTTTTGTTTGTTTTTTTTCAAGGCAGGGTTTCTCTGTTGTAGCTCTGGCTGTCTTGGAACTCACTGTGTAGATCAGGCTGGCCTTGAACTCATAGAGATCTGCCTGCCTCTGCCTCCCAAGTGCTGGGATTAAAGGCCTGTGCCACCACTGCCTGGTTCTTAATTGTTCTTAAAAGGCAGAAACTGGCTCTTGCCTCTGAATGACCTTGGAAAACTGGACAGGCTCTTGTACGCCATAGGCATGGACAGAACCACTGCCAGCAAGGCTTCCTGCTGCCTACTGCTAGAATCAGGAGCCCAGAAAGAGGCAATTTTTTGCAGGCCAGCTTCCATACGGGCTCTGAGGTTACTGAGGCTCAGCATTTGGAAGCTGTAGAGATGTGACTTCCATGAATATAGACAGGTTATACTTTCTCCTCACCAGAGACGGTTCCATAGGTTTGTCTAGCCAGTCTTAAAGCATAGGACAACACAGAGAAAGAAAAGGCTGGCTAGCCTCAGAGATGTGCTGGGCTTTTGTCTTGGATTTATCAGGGGCCAGACTCTGCACCCAGCAGTGTTAAATCATTTAGAACTCACAGTGGCCTAGGCAGAACATATTAGTACCATCCCGTTACAACTAAAGGAAATGGAGTCTTAGAGATACCGAATATCCAGGGAGGGGATGAGCAGGACACAGTCTCAGATGTGTCTAACTCCAGCACTCAAGCTATGCGCCACCACAGCCAGCTGCCTCAGAAGGTACTGGCCAGTTACTCTCAGTCCTCAGGTTACCTATGGTGCTGAGCCCAGGCAGAGATCGAGCCTTCTCCCTCTTTTCCCATGCCAATTTGCCATAGGTAAGTCAGGCCACTCTTTAGGTCCAGCCTCCCTAATGGTCTCCAGGAAGAACCTCAGACAGAGGTAGCAGTGGCTCTTCCGGTCCTCTAGATCTATGTCTGGGAACTCCCCAAGAAGAGTAAGGTGAGCCAGGACTGTGGCTCCCACATCCTAGCTCCTGAGACAAGATGGAGGCTTGGCTGTCCAGCTGGGACCAGCTGAAGCAGTGGAGCATGGTGGCCAGAGCTGTAGCTGCATGGCCACATTGCTCAGCTGCTTGTAAATGCCACCCACCTGGAGGGAGGAGGTCTCTTAAGATGGGGCCAGTGTCCACCTTTTGGCTTTCCATTTGGCAGGAGGGGAGGAGCCCAGGGCGAGGCATTTCCAGGGGTATGCTCCCCCTAACCCATGCCCCCCCTCCCCAGACAGATACTCAGCTGCCAGGGCTCTGGGTGTCAGTCCTGAAGCAGGCACACAAAATGCTTTGCTTTTTTTTTTTTTTAAATGACACCATATTCTCTCAAAGTCCCAGTCGTATGCTCATGTCCACACGCACAGGGCCAGTGCTCACTTCCATGAATAGCCCATGCCGTGCTCTAGCTGGCTTTCATTTTCTGTCTCCAGTTCCCCCTCCCTCCCACCCTCCCTCTCCCTCTCCCTCTCTCTCCCTGCTAGCTGCTATAAGGATCAGTCCCCAAAGAAAAATGCCCAATTTGTCATGTCATGTCCAGCTGTTAACCTCCCGTCGGTAAGCCATGGGGAAGACTTACTTTCTCCTATTTATTTATTTGCCACTTGGACAATGGAAGGCCCCAGGCCTGCTGAGTTCTCCATAATAAAGCCACCAACGATCTCCCCCATTGCCCCCTCCCCTCCCCCCACCCCCATGTCAACAACACTAGCCAACCTGCAGGTGTCACTGGGCATTAACCCCAGGCTTAACTCTGGCTCTGCTGAACCGGAGGGAAGGGGGAGGAGGGAAGCCAGCAAAGGTGGGGGGTCTGATGGGGAGGTCTCCTCACAAAGAGGAAGGCCTGGGGATGGGCTGGCTCATAACCATCCCTCCGGAAAGCTCACTGTGCTGAGGCTGGGGGAGGGAGGGAGGGACCAGCCAAATAATGCGGCTCCTTCTTCCCAGCCTCCCCAATGGTCTCCAGGCAGAGCCTCGGCCAGCCGGTGGCAAGCACCCCGCTCACCGCGCCTAGCAACCCTGCTGAGAGACTGGGCCTCAGGAATGAGGCTCAGCCTGGCTGGCCAGGGAGCGGCTGGGACACGGAGGAGAGGTTCCAGCTCCCCTAGAGTGACTGCTCCTTTCTTCAGCTCAATCTAGCCTCCCTCTCCAGGCCCAACATGCCAAGGAAGGGTCCAGGAGGAGCTGATGGTGATGCCCCCCACTCCAGATAGGCACGGGGGCTCTTGTAGATCAGAGACAAGATGGGGACGGGAGGCCTGGGTGGCTTCTGCCGCAGCAGCTCTTCCTCTGTTGAGATGTCAGAGTGAGTTATGGGTCACATGGAGGTGTGGCCTCCGTGGCCTCTCATCTGGGGCCCTGCCTCCCCTTTGTTAATCACACTACCCTGCTTGGAACCTTAGCTTCTTCTGAGGACAGACTGTGGAGACTGTGTTTACTTGGGATTGTGGGCCCAGGTGATAACTACCTTCTCAGGAGTCCCCTACACCCTAGTGGCAGCTTCACGCCCAACGCCATCTCTGTGCCCGGAACACATCCTAGCAAACAGGGATATTAGCAAGGCTGGAAGCTGAGTGTGTGACGCTTCACTGATGCCCTCAGGGAGGTCACAACCTCCAGTGGTACCCAGAGCTCTGTGATTTCTAGTGCATCTTAACGGCCTGGTTGGTGGTAGTGGTGACCAGAATGGAAACACCTAGGAAATGAAAAATTGATACAATAAAGCTGCCTTGAGTTTGACCTGGGGCAGGCAATGGTGCCCAGTCTGTTCTTGGCCGGGGCTGACATCATATGTATGAGAAGCTTCGGGGGCCCTGTGAGAAGGCGCAGTGGGTGAAGGTGCTTTCCAATAGGTCCTTGCCTTTGGAGTTTGATGTCTGGAACCTACGTGGTGGAAGGGGAGAACAAACTCCCACAAGTGGTTCTCTGACCTCTGCAGACAGAGAGAGAGAGAGAGAGAGAGAGACAGAGAGGGAAGGAGGGAGAGAGAGAGAGAGAAAGAGAGAGAGAGAAGAAGGAGGAGGAGGAAGATGAGGAGGAGAAGGAGGAAGAGGGAGAAGGGGAGAAGGAAGAAGAGAAGGAAGAGGAGGAAAAGGAGGTCCTAGAGAATACAAGAAAGAGATCCATGATCCTCGCAGCCAGGCAGGGCTCCCGTTGCATGAGTTCTGATGGCCACAACCAGGGTCATATTCCACGTGAGGGACTTCCAAAGGAATTTCTCAGGATTACATTTTATAAAATCTACACAGGAAACATACGGTAAGAGGGACGTGACAGCTTGATGGGCACATACCTGTCTCACTTGGAGATGTCAGGATCACTGTTGGCGGTGTGAGCAGCTCAGAGCCCTCCCAGTTCCACAGTCTGGGAGGCTATCTCCAAGTCCCTGCTGGGAGCCATCGGAAAGTAGTGATTCCCAAGAGGGGTATAGTAGGCAATGACTGAGACCTGGCTAGAAGGTGTGGCTAGGAAGCAGGTTTCTAAGGAATCTTCCAGGGAGTTCTCAGAAGGGAATATTCTAGAGACATCACAATCCACCAGAGAGATGATGCCCAATGCAGAGGGAGCTGTGGGATGGTCCTGGGTTTGAACCTAGTCACTCACTAGCTGTGCGGCTTTGCTTCAGTTCCTCAAATTTTCTGAGGCTTGTTTTCCTCTCCCATAAAGGGATCGCAAGGATGCCTACCCAGTGCTCAGCTGTTAGGAAGGCCGAGTGAAGAAGTAACCTACGACACACACCCAGAGTGATGCCTCTCACACTCGCACACGTGGCTCTGCATGTTAATCACTGTTCCCTTAACTTACTTGGTTTAGTCTCTGACTCAAGGAAGAGGGCAATTTGTTGTACCTGGAGGCCTCCACACAAGGGAGAGATGCAGTTAGTCCCTGACCTGTTCTGTCCTAGAGTCTGGTCTTTCCCTTCCTCCGACAGCACCCTCCGTCCTGGATAGACACCAGTGTGGCTGCCTTGTGCGGGAGGCATCTATGTGTTTCTCGTCCGGCCCGAATAGCAGGCATTAAAATGCATTTTGGTTCACCCAGGACAATAAAGAAAAAAAAGGAAGCTTTAAGTCACTAATAAAAATCAAATGTAGGCAGTTTGCAGGAGTGATCAGCTCGGAGCTTTGCTGTTCTCTTGTTAAGGGTCTGAAGCCATAAATAACTTCCCCAGAAGAAGGCAGAGGCGAGGGGGAGTGAGTGAGAGGGAACGCAACCACACAAAATTTTTCATTTTTCTCCATAAATCATTTCAGCGTGCGATAATATTTGTTTTTTCTAATGAGTCTCTTGTGGTCCATTCCAGGAGCTAACATCAGGGCCTGTCAGGGGGTGATGTGTGGTACAGTTCAACGCTTTACAAAAACTGCCTGCTACACAGATTTTTCCCCCCTCTCTTCCTTATGCTAAGTATTCATGAAGACCATTATTCTGTGTCCGTGCCTTAGAGTCTTCCTTTCTGATCAGCAGCTTTGGCGTCACAGTCTGTGGATGTGGTTGGGCCTTGCTGTAGCCAGGAGGAGGGATATGGATGGGAGGAGAGGAAGGCTGGCTCAGAGGTGTCTCTGGGAAGCCATCAGTTACAGGCTTTGACCTTGGGTGAACAGTGAGGGCACTGCACCTCTTGGCCCGTGGGCGGCTCCTAGAAGAGTGGACAAGACCACCAGCAAGGCCATAGGAAGAATTTTATGGGCTGGAGAGATGGCTCAGAGGTTAACAACACTGGCTGCTCTTTCAGAGGACCCGGGTTCAATTCCCAGAACCCACATGGCAGCTAACATCTATCTCTAACTCCAGTTTCGGGGGATCTGACACCCTCACGCAGGCGTGTATGCAAGCAAAACACCAATGTATATAAAAATAAAAGTTAAAAAAAAAGAATTTCACAAAGAACAGGATTTCACTGGGTATAGTTAATCCCAGCACTCAGAGGTGGAGGCTCATGTCAGAAACAACAACAGGAAAACAAAGTAACAGCCTAAAAGAACAAGACTTGTGCTTTGAAAGACTTTTCTATTCACTCAGGATAAGTAGAATGGCTCGGCACAGGTTAGAGGAAGCAAGGTTGGAGACAGAAAAAAAAAAATATATATATTGAGACAGGTTCTCACTACGTAGCCCAGGCTGGTCTTGAACTTATAGAGACGTGTCTGCCTCTGACATTAACAGCCTTCACCACCATGGTTAGCTCTTGAAAACTTTTGGAAGTGTAGAAGTCCAGATAGATGGCCAGTGTTAGGACAGTAGATTCAAAGTCCAGGGATTTGGGGAGAATTTAGTAAAATCCTTTCAGCTGATCTAGGAGTTACCTTCTCCGGGGCATCATCTCTCTCTCCAGCTCAGATCACAAATCCTCTGGGCTCCTGTGACAACTTCTCCATACCTCTCCTCCCTTTGTGCCCCCCACGCTGTACTGTAGACTCCTGGAAGGCGGGGACCGTGCTACCAGGAATTCCTGTACCTCACTAGCTAACACGGTGCATGGCACATATAACCCAGGGCTGTTCCTCTGTGGTGCTCACTTTGAATAAGCAAATATGTAAATGAATGAATAAAGAAGAGGAAGGAAGGGCGGAGAGCTAAGGAATTGAGAGTCAGATTTTAAGAGTTAGCGCGGTCTCGGTCTCAGGAGACTGGCTAGGAGTGCTCAGTCAGCGAAGATCCAAGAGAGTGGTCCTAGGCTCACGGCAAGACCGAGGACCAGCTTTTACAGAAGGCGATGACTGCTAACGCAAAAGCAAAATTAAATAAATATAGAATCGGACAAATGTCCACACGGTTGGGTGATTCTGGAGCTGCTATTCGTGTCTGGGAGCACAGTGGACCGGGGCGTGCAGGGCCGAAGCCTGGCTGGCCCACTCACTCCCGGTGAGAGCCGGGGAAAGCTCAGGGGAGCTTTCCTGCACCCCTCAAAAAAGAAGAAGAGAAAAGAGAGTGGGTAGAGGAGAAGTACAGGTTCGGGGTTTCAGGGGAGACATTTTAAGGAAAGGGGGTATTACGGCTTGAATTGAAAGTGTCCTCCCCAAAGGTTGTGTGCTGAAGGCTTGGTTCTCAGCTCGATAGGGTTGAGCTACATGGGACGTTAAGAGGTGACTGGTTCCTAAGGCTGTTAACCTCATCAACAGGTGAAGACAGCTCCTAGTAGAACAGGCTTTTAGGAGGTGGGGGCCTAGTTGGAGGCAATATGTCACTGGGAGTGTACATTTAAGCACACATATCCCTTTCTTCAACTGCGTTCTCTCCCCCTTCATGATACTCTATTTTGACTGAGGCCCAAAAACTATGGAGCCAGCAGACCCACTACTGAAATCTCTGAAACTGTGAGCCAAAATAAACCTTTTTGTTCTTTAAGTTGACTTCTCTCAGGTGTTTTGTTTCAGTGACAGAAGGTGGCCTGGCATTGGTTAAAGAAGTATTTACAGGGTAAAGCAGACCGAAAGGAGAGAGTAAGAGAAAGAACAGGCAGAGCAAGTCAGACGATGCTGGAGAACCATACCCAGGGAGTATTGATTGGTGTTTTTAAAAAAAAGGTCTCCAGTGACAGATGCTGGGATCTGTCCTTTGCCCTGCTCAGCAGGTTTGCCAACAACTTAAAGCTATAAACAACCGGGGGAACAGATTTACAGTGAGACAAGGCTGGGGACCGAGAACAAGATGGAATACAGAGTTTGGATTCAAAACTTCCTTCTGCAAGTTGGAATGCAAGTGAAATGCAACAGAGGAAGTAACAGTTTCTACATGTGGCAAAAAATAATTATAAATTCCAGAGGTGCAGGCTGGATGAGTTATGCCTCATGGGAAGGAATTCCGTATGAATTTACTACTCAGGCGTGAGGCCCTGTGTTCTTATCCCAAGAACCCACATGAAGTCAGCCAGGGGAGCAGGGATCTGTGATTTCATCATTATAAGGAGTTCAGAGGTAGAGACAGGGGTAGCTGGAAGCTCACTGGACAGCTGGCCGGGCACACACAAACACAAGACCCTTTCTCAAGCAAGGTGGAAGGTGA
This sequence comes from Cricetomys ansorgei, assembly GCA_026225945.1. Lineage (NCBI taxonomy): Eukaryota > Metazoa > Chordata > Mammalia > Rodentia > Nesomyidae > Cricetomys > Cricetomys ansorgei. The sequence goes on along the minus strand of JAMJFZ010002837.1, from coordinate 1,250,862 downwards.
GGACTGACATCTGTCCGTTAATCTCCCAGGAGCCATTGTACGAACATACCCACATTCTCTCTCTCTCTCTCTTACACACACACACACACACACATGCACACATGTGTGTACACATACACATACATGCAGGAATACATGTGTCAAGTACACATAAGATTAAAAAAAAGAACACGGAAAAGAGAATTATAATTATTAATTAGTATGGTGACTGGAAATGGAACCAGACTTCCAGAATGATCACTGGGTATGCTAAAATCCAGGCATGAAGGCCTGTTTGACCACTATCAAGTTCGAAGGTCTGATAGAGGAAGGGATTGGCTGCAGATGGTGACCATGCGAGGCGGGATGTGTGTGTGTGTGTGTACAGAGGGGTAGACGGGAAAGAGAAATAAAGGGGAAGGCAGGACAGAGCTAGTGAGATAAACACTGTCATGGGCCGTTCCCATCATGTACTCACAAGAGCATAATAAAGCCCTTGTAATATACTAGAACTTGTGTGGTCCCGGGGCCTAATTTGCATACTAATTACTGAGTGCAAATGGGACCGAGGGGTAGGGAGGAAGGGTGGGGGAGGCATGCAGGGAGCTAGGGGCCTGGACTGTTTGCTCTGCCATTTCATATCATGCTAACAAGCTAATCCGGCGTGCAGTTAGCTCCTGATATATAACTGCTCATTAGTATTATAATAAAGTACATGAAACAACCATAAAACGTTATATACTGCACAAGTGTTGTTTTCTTGCCAATTATCTGCAGGCGGATTTATCACCACAGTTGTTTCGAATTCCCCTTGGTGAGGTTTGGGCGGAATAAAGAAAGGTGTTGGTTGCGGCAGCAGCAGAGGGGGGCCTTTTTGAGGGGCAGACCATGTGTTTTCTTAAGTAGCACTTACTGATGCGCCATTTCATGAGAGTGAAGCTACCAGATCCATCCTTCCCGACTCCACGGCTCAGCAGCTCCAGAGGAAAGTGGAGGGTGAGAGCTGAGGAGGCTGGCAGGCCCACTGCTTTCGGGGTGACTCAGAACCCCCAGGTGTAGAGGCCTGTGTCTTAAAAAGCCGCACCAAAGGCGCCTGCCAGGGGTCTGGCTCAGAACCTCACTTTACTCCCCAGGACTTCTCCCCATATTGCTTCCAGGGTGATCTCTACCAAGGACTTGGGTGACTCCACCCAAGGTGCCCTGGAGATCAGTGGTCCCTTCAGAGACTCCTCTTTTCCTCTGTGGCCTCAGGGTGTCCTTACCATCCAGACACACCCAGCAAGCAAGAAAAAATCTGACTTTCCCTCCCCAGCAAACACATGACAGGCCTGTCAGCTGTCCCGTGACAGAAGAGGCTTCAGGGCCCTGCGGTGCACTATGCCTGGGTCTCACAGCGCCCGGGTAAAGCAGAACCTCCACAGCGTGTGTTCGTGTCAGCCTCACGAGAAGGTCTCTTTGAACAGCCCATGCCCAAGAAAAACCACTAATTCCCACAGCCTGTCAGGAGTGGGTTGTAGGATCAGAGAAACTAATTCTTAAAAGGAGGTCCCTGATTGGAAGTCTCACGTAGCCCACTGAGGCCCGCCACCTGCAAGGGGCCTCACCTTTAGAGGTTCCTAGGAGCTGAAGGCTGCAGTTGGGCCCACCTTGCCTTGTGCTGTATCCGAGGATCAGGAAACACAGGCTAACGTTAAGGGCTGGGATTGACCACTAAATAGTCATCCTCCAGGGTGAGCCAGAGTGCATGTGCTCATTCACAAGTGACAGTTGCATTTTGAGACCCTTTGTCCTGGACTCTGGGCTCCTTCCAAGGCACCCTGATGGCAAACGAAGCAAAGTGGTATCAACGAGAGAGCTACACATTTCCCAGAAGAACTTGCCTCCACCAGGAAGGGTGTGCCAGGAGGAGAGGGCAGAGCTGCCCCTCCATGCTGCCACTTGCTCCTGGAATCAGGAAGCTCACTCCTCACTTGTCCTCGGTCACATACAACCTGCTCAACCTAATCGTATACTTTCCCGCCTTTGAAAAGCTTAGCCGTTAAAATATTTAACGTATTTCTGTCCCAGATACGTTTGTTCTTTGTTGCCCTAGCTCTTTATAACTTTTAAAGTGATGCATTGATAATTTTTTGAGACTGGCTGGCCTAAACTCAGTCCTCCTGCTCTCCCTCTCTCAAGTGCTGGGATTATAGCTGGGAGTAGCATTACACCTGACTGACACACCTTTTGTGTTTGTGTCTGTGAGTGGGACAGGGCAGAGTGAGTTGGCCCAGAGTGGCCTCAGATTCTCTACGTAGCTGGGGATGACCTTGAACTTGTGATCCTGCCGTTTCCACCTCCCGAGAGCTGGGTTACAGATGTCATCACACTCAGTTTATGCGGTGCTAGGGATTGAACTAGGGACAAGCGTGCTGCCAACTGAGCTTCCCAGGCCTCCCTACAGTGCCTAGAGTCCCCCCATCCACATCAAACCGCAGACGACCACAGACGTGAAGATTTGACTGCAGAGCGTGTTCTGACACCCAGAATTTAGGTTGACGATGACACTCGCTCCCCCTCACAACTGCAAATTTTACGAGCGAGTTATTACGATGGCACCATGGTGCCAACGGTGATGAAGAAGTATCCGATACTCGGTAATCTCCAAGTCCAAGGAGAGAGCAGGTTCATGGGGACTCATGTTTCTGACAGAGCCCACAATGATCCCTGGCTCTGGCATCAGGCTCCTCTCCTGTACTGTGGTCTGCACTCCATGCACACACAACACAGTACCAGAGTCTCGTCTCTCTGAGTTTGCCCAGGCTGATCCTTCTGCTGGGATGCACGCTCCCCTTTTCAATGTCATCTGTTCTCCTACAGAGGGTTTGGTTGGTGCCTGTCCCAGCATAATCTCAGGGACCCTTTACCTGCCTCAAGTACCCTGTACCTATGTCTATGCCAGTCTGTTGCTTTTGAACCTCTTCGGGGCAGGGGTCTTAGTGCCTTATTTTTTACACTCACACCTACTCTCAGAAAGCCTGGCTCAGGACAAGCACTGGAGATGGGCTTTCATTTAGCACACACTCTGGGAACGCCAACTTAGACTGAGGCTTTCAACTCATACCAACATGCCAAACGAGGGCACACAGGGCACTTCAGTTTGCTCCTCCCTAGGCACTGCTGTGGTCGCAGCTCAAATGTCTCCTAAGGCCGGTATGTTAAAAGCTCAGTGACCTCCAGGGCGCGTGTCCGGGGTGCAGGGGGGGCTCTTGGTAGAACCTTTAAGAATTGGACTTAGTGGGAGTTTTTCTGGGACTGTGCCCAAGAAAGAGCTAGTGTGACCCCCAAACTCATCCTCTCCCTCTTCCTTGCTTCCTGACCTGGAGGTGAGCAGTTTTCCTCAGCCACACATTCTGTCATGATATCCTGGTAGCCACAGGCCCAAATGCAACAGGGCCAAAAATGGACCAAAACCTTCAAAACTGTGAGCCAACAACAAACCTTCTCTTCTTATAAGCTGATTGTCTATGTTATTGGTTACAGTAACAGAAAGCTAACAGAACTCCTTTTGGGCACTAAAGGCCAGACAGTCCCCTCCAAGACCGAAGACTAGGGGCAAACCTTAAAGTCTGTGACTTTAAATGGTCTATTTTTTATTGTCATCTATTGGGAACGACAGGGACTGACTAGGTCAGGACTACCCCACTCCGGCTGATCCTACAATCAGTAGCTGCTCTCCTGACTGCATTGGAAGCTGGAACACTGTTCCTGATCCTGCAGCTGCCCCAGGCCTTCAGGAGCCAGCCAAGCAAGAAGCCTCAGTAGCAGCTCTGCTTTGGGCTGTCCCCGACTGCAGGAGTCATAGGTGGACAGCGAGAGGCCACCAATGCCTCCCACAGGCTTGTTGTGGGATTTCCTGAAATGAGGAATGCAGCTCCGTGCACAGCCTCCTGGTGCAGCCAGCACTGAAGCCAGACTGTTTTATCCCTTAGTCCCCTTTGAAGGACACATTGTTATAATTAAAAAAGAGGAGAAAAGAAAAAGCATGGGCTTTGAAGCCAGGAAACAGTTCCGTCTCTCATAAGCTATTCAACACTGGGGATGGTGGTTACCTTTCCTAGCTTCAGTGTCTCTACAAAATAAAAGCAGCAATGCCCACCCATAGTTCTGTCAAGGAGTAAAATGCGTGAAGAATGTCAGGGTAGGCCTATTATCTGATGTTTATCTCTGGTACTTAGACAATAATAATAATAAAATTAATAATAATAATTAACACAAAAGTCTGAATCTGGAATAAGGACCCAACAACACAAGAACCAGATGGGAGAGACATGGCCGGGTAAATGGTGGAAAGAGCCAGGGGTCTTACCGAAGTTCCTTCTGGGGCCACAGCTCTTGCTTTGCTCCGCCCTGGTGTGATCATCTCAGCCTGCTTATATCTGGGCTCCATCTTTTAACAATCCAATTAGGAATATACTTGAAAGTCTGCTGTAAGCCATAGAGCTTTTACATATGTTAAAAATTATTAGGAGGCCTGTCAGCCGATACGGTTCAGCAGATAGTGCTGCTTGCCGCCAAACATGACAATCTGAGTTTGACCCCTGGAACCCACCCATAAGTTGTCCTCGACCTCTGCTCTGGCTGGCACATAGCACCTGACTCCTTCTCTCGTTCTTTTTCTGAAATAAATAATGGAGACAAATGCTTAAAAATTATTATGAATCATGAGTAGTTTAACAGTCAGTAAGGTGTGGTGGCACACGCCTTTAATCCCAGCACTCGGGAGGCAGAGGCAGGAGGCTCTCTCTGAGTTCAAGGCCAGCCTGGTCTCCAGAGTGAGTTCCAGGACAGCCAGGGCTACATAATAAGAAAGAAAAAAGGCAAGACAGAGATCACCTGCCCTGACTTTAGAGAAGACCTCAGCAGTCCCTCGGGGGAGGCTTCTAAAGGGCTGATCGAGGCAGAGGGCACAACGCTCTTTTGTGTCTCCCATGAAGAAAACCAAAAACAGAAGGAAGGCTAATTCAGGCCTATTATAAGATTTGGATTCATTTTAAGAAAATAAGTTTTAACAGGCAGAGGACATCTTAAGAAGGACTGTTTCGAAGATCAGTGAGCTCCCGTTATAAGAAGAATTCAAGAAGAGAATAGACAATATGGGTCCTAATAGAATTAAGACACGGAAGGCGGGATCAGGTAAGGTTTTGCTGAGGAATGAACCCAGAATTTCGCACATGGCAAGGAGGCACTGTACTACTGAGCTATACCCCAGCCTTCGGATAATCGAGGAGCTCAGGCAATCCTGAAGTGCCCTGGTTCCCTCTCTCCCTCCTTATCTCAGTCACTCTGAGCAGGAAAGGAAGAGTACAAAACTCATCCACCTGACGTTCCTCAAAGATCTGCAACATGGCAGAGTGTGCTGGATCCCGAGGAAGTAAGGAGGAAGGGGAACGCAAGTTCAAGGCAGCCTTGGCTTCACACACACACACACACACACACACACACACACACACACACACAGACAGGACAGGCCTTTGATCACTGGGCTCTTACAAGGTTACGTACTGTGACCGAGTCTGCAGTGTGCTTTGGGCACACTGTGCTGGCAATGAATGGGTCTTAGCAGGGAGATGACGCCGACTGGGACGTGAAAGGATCTCTCAGTAGATGGAAAAGGGAGGTAGGAGAGTACTAGGTAGAAGAGACAAGCCCTGGCATAGAGTGGGTGCCTCCAGAAAGGTGAGGTACTCAAGAAGTAAGACTCAAGAAGTTTTTGGATTGTACAAGTATAATATATCCACTGTAGATAATTCTTAAAATCCAAGGGAACTCTTATGGAAAGTAAATGTCTATAATCCTACCATTCGCTGGACTAACGTTAGTGTGATCCTAGTCTCGGTTTTTAGGATCTCTGCTAAAATATTCTTCAAAAGCATTTGTGTGTGTGTGTGTATCTGTGTGTTTTGAGACAGGGTCTCACTATGTAAGTCTAGGTTGGTCTCAATCAACTTATGGCAGTTCTCCTGCCTCTGCCTCCTGAATGTTGAGATTTCAGTTGTGTGCCCACCACATCTGGATGACAGCATTATTTATTTATTTATTGTTAATTTTAAAGATTTACTTATTTTCTTTTATGTGTATGAGTATTTCATCTGCACATACATGTGTGCATTACACGTGTGGCTGGTACCAACAGAGGTCATAAGAAGGCATCGGATCCTGGAACTGGAGTTGCTGATGCTTGTGAGCCACTATGTGGGTGCTGGGAACTGAACCTGGGTCCTCTCCAACAGCGGCCAGTGCTCTAAACCACTGAGTCATCCCTCCAGCCTCAGTATCACATTTGTGCGTGGTACATGCGTGTGGGCAAGCTCCTGCAGAGTCAGGAATAGACTCTGGATGTCTTCCCGCTATTGCTCTCTATCTTACTCTCTGGGGACAGCCTCTCACTGGAACCGGGAGTCACTGATTCGGCGGGCCAGCTACCATCTCTGACTCTGCGGAGCAAGGATTGCAGGCAGCACTGAGCCCGTCCTTTCGCGAGGTGCTGGAATCTTAACTCCGAGCCTCTGGCTTGCACAGGCAATGCTCTGCTGGCTGAGCCATGTTCCTGGGTTCCCCTCCACTCTTTTTAAAGATAAGACTTTGTCATGCTGCCCAGGTTGGTCTTGCCATTAGGTTCAAGAGACACTTCTGCATTAGTCTCCCAAATGATGATATTAAATGTGCACATCACTGTGCACAGCCTAAAAAACGTGATTTTGGTTGGCAGCACTGTATTTCACCAGATGCTCACGTTATAAATTATTTAACTATTGTCCCGTTATAAACATTTGGGCTGTCGACAGATTGTCCCGGCCATAAATAATATTAAAATTATTATCTTTATGCATACATCTGACTATATTGCCAATTATTACTTTTAGAGTAGTCTAACGATAAAGGACAGAGATGTTTTAAAACTCTTGTGACATATTATAAAACTCCTTTTACAAAGGTTATAACAAATATATACTATTTACATAGAGTATGTAAGAATGTCTAACTCTATCCTAATTAGCACTAAATTTTATGATTTAAGAAGTCATCAATTGCCTGGCAGTAGTGACACATGCCTTTAATCCCAGCACTCTGGGGGCAGAAGCAGGTAGATCTCTGTGAGTTCAAGGCCAGCCTGGTCTACAGAGTGAGTTCCAGGACAGCCAGGGCTACACACAGAAAACCTGTCTCGAAACAAAGCAAAAACAACAAACAAAAATAAGTTCTTAATTAGTATAGACAAATATGAACTCATTCATTTAACTCATATTACCTATGTTAGTTTGAGGATTTCATATGTAGCTTATGATCTATTCACGCCTCAGTCCATTTTATGTCACTTTTAATGTTTTCTATTGATTCGTAAGAACTCTTTATATATTAAGAATGTGAAATGTTTGTGTTTACTGCAAATCCTTCTCAGGTGGTGTTTGTCTTCCATTTTTGTTAGTGGTGGGCTTTCTTTATTGTTTTACAGAATTTAAAACATTTTGGTGACTTCTTCTATGACTTTCTGATCCTCCTGCCTCCACCTCCCCAGTGCTGGAATTACAGGCATGTACTATTATTCTCAGTTTATGGGGTGCTGAGGATTTGCACCCAGGTCTTTGCTAACACCAGGCAAGTACTCTGCAACTCAGCTGTGTCTCCAGCCCCCCACTTTAGCTTTTTAATGAGTCTGAAAGTCGTCTTGACATGAGATATAAGACAAGGGACTTTCTTTTCCTCAACCTCCAAAGATTTTGTTTTATTTTTAGGTAAAATAAGACAGAAAAGGGGGAAGAAAAGGGGATGCTCTAGGTTGGGCCGGGTTCTGATGAGATGCCTCTCAGAGATCTTTGCATTTACAGACCTGGAGAAGCACAGCACTGCCTTGAACGTGTTGAGTCTGGGTTGCTCTGCAAGGACTCTGGGGAGAGTGAGTTGGCAGACAGGCATGAAGCCCAGGAGAGAGGCTAGGGCGCCAGCTGTGCACAGACCAGTGCTTGGTTTAGATGGCAAACAGAACCTCAGGCATGAATGGGCTCTCCCAGGGTAGATACCTACAAGTAAAGCCTGCTGCAGTTAGGATGGCAGCAGCCCTAGAGGGAAAGCTGAGAACGGAAATGAGGCAGATGTAAAAAAGAAAACCCATCAGAATCAGAAAATCTAAGGAAAACAGGGCCCAGAGAAGAACAGATGAGAATGATACCAGTCAAGTCAGCAGGACAGAACACAGGCTATGATGGGCCAAATGGAATGGGAGGTGGGGAAACTGAGGCACAGTACTTGTCTTCGATCAATATTGTCAGTAAAGTGAAAGAGCAAGGTGGGGCAGTAAGAGGCTAAGCTTGAAAGGAAGATCTGACACAGAGGGAAGAACACTGGTGGGAAGAGGGATATTAAAAACCCAGGAGGGATTGGCAGGTAGGGGAGGGCTCAGTGGTGGAGGTCTTACCTAGTGTGTATAAGACTCAAGTCTGAGTCCTGGCAAGAAAGGAAAAACAGAACAATAACAACAAAAAAATCAAAACAAAACAACCAAAAAAAACCCCAAAAACAAAAAACAAAAGCAAAGGCATGAAGGGCAGGGTGGAAGAGTCAGAGCTGTCCAGGTTTTATTTCTTTATTTTTATTTTTGGGGTTTTTTTTGAGACAGGGTTTCTCTGTTGTAACTCTGGCTGTCCTGGAACTCACTCTGTAGACCAGGCTGGCCTCAAACTCACAGAGATCTGCCTGCCTCTGCCTCTCGAGTGCTGGGATCAAAGGTGTGCGCCAGCACTGACTGCTGCTGTCCAGGTTTTAAGTCAGTGAAAATGACTTCCAGAGTCAAGGATATCGTGAGAAGCAAACTTCTGACCAGGAAATGAGGTAAACAGAGGCAAGGAAGGGAAGACTATTATTATTATTGTTGTTGTTGTAGAGAAAGGGCTAAAACTGCTGTTAGAAGGAATGAAAAGCTCCAGAGAGCAGGAGAGAAGCCTTCTGGCCCAGCTGGTGTTGACGCCATCAGGGTGGTGATGCGGATCCTTAAACAAGCATCACAGGCATCACAGGATCAAGGAGAAGGCAAATGGCCGCAGACCTGGCACCCAGGTAGGCAAAAAAGCGGGAAAGAAAGGCAGGAGGGCGAGGAGACTGCATGAAGACATTCCTTAAAGAGACGGCTCAGAGGGTCAGGGTTGGGTAGGAAAGGGAGTAGAGCTATGAGGGGCTTGTTAATTAGGAACGACCCAGGAATCGCAGGTCTCAGTGAGGTCAAAAAGCAGATCAAGTGGGAGTGAGGGGGGAGGGCAGATGTAAGAAGATAGAAGGCCCTGGCTAAAAAGAGACATGTCTGAATTCCGGGTCTCTAGGGTAGAGGCTTCGAGTGATGGGGTGGGCCAGTCTCAGGGACTTCTGCTGGGGGAGTGAGGAGTCCTGGAGCAGAGGTCTCAGGATTTGGAGGGTCCCCCCACCCCGACCCTGGGCGTTGGTGTTACCAGGATGAAGACCCGAATAGAAGAGAGTAGTGGGATATCAGACCGAAGAGGAGCCGCGCCATGAGCATCCGACAACAAGGTAGAGGGCCATGTCGTGTGGCGTCAAAAGAGCAGCTTGCACACCGGTGCCGAAAGGACGGAGGCCTCAGCCAAGGTGACTTCTTAGGGCCCCGGTGGAATGAACAGGTGCAAGGCACCGGCAGGGCAGCCAGGGTGGGGCGGGGGCTTCAGGGCCACCATAAGGATTTCATTTGTTTGTTGGTTCAATCGGCCTTTCATTCCAAAAGGATCTGATACGCCATCTGCTGCCCCCCTGAGCCCCAGCTAGGTGTGCCCGACGACGCAGCTTCCAGAGGCGCGCACCAGACCTGCAGCCTCTCCCCCCTTTGCCAAAGGTGGCCCCACTCTCTCAGCAAGCCCCCCACACCAAAGTCCTGTCACCAAAGCCAGGCAGGCCCTGACACCGGCTGATGGCCAGTAGGGGATCTTCTTGTTACAGCTTTTTCCCCAGAGATAAATAGGCCACAGTAAAAAGGATTGCTACATCCTTTCAATAAAGAATTTTTTTTTCTTTTCCAGACAGCTTGAGAAATGTTTTAAAAGCTTCTCACATTTCCAGCGAAACCCACAGAGAAGAATTTTGCTTGTTATCAGCCCTGGAAGCCTCTGATAGACGGGTGACATTTTTCCCCCTTTTTCTTTCTCTTTTTCTCTTTTCCTTTTTTTTTTTTCCTCCAGCTGAAGAGAGTCACAGTGTGTTTTATAACTGGCTCTCTGCATTTCAAAAGCTCAACGAGGGCTCTCTGCTAACCCCGATAAGCCTTGGGCTCTTAGCGTCTTAAATACCTCTGACAAGCTATACATTACAGCGCTAATAATTTGCCAAATTTGCGCCCATAATATGATATCTGTAAAACGTCAAGGGCAGTAATGCGATTAGCGGTCTCAAATGAAATATCGAACATTCAGCGTTTAGGTCCTGAATAGGGGGAGAAAGGAAAGGAAATCAATTTCAAAAGCAGGAGGGAAAAAGGCGATAAGCGTGTAATAAAAATACAGAGAGACAGAGAGAGAGATTCGGAGGGAGAGATGGCGGAGCAGGACATGGGAAGACATACGCCCGACCTGCATTCATTTTTTTTTTTTAAGGCAGGTAAGAGGTGTAAAAAACTTTTACAAATTAGTTCGAATATGAAGCTGGGGAATAACATTTGGTCACCACAGCAACCAGGGATAGGCGGCGAGAGGTGCATGGGGGCTGGGAGCTGAGGAAGAGGCTGGCCCAGCCTAGGGACTAGCTTTTCACTCTGCCCCCAACAGCCTGCTTCCATAAAACACAGGAAGTTGAATTACAAGGAGACTGAGGGTGGGCTCTCACCCTGCCCCCACCCACCCGAGGTGGGAGAGTCGTAATGGACTAATTATCTGGCCAGTAGAGAAGGCGGCAGTGGAGGGCAGTTCGCAGGAGCGCCGGCCCGGGCTGGCACATACCCGGCTCTAGACTAAATAACAACATCTCACACCTGCAGCTTTACGAGCCGCGGCCAAGAGCGGCTTGTGCAAGCCCCACCCCCACCCCACCTCTGGCTTCTCCCCTTGCACTTTTGGGTCCCTACTCCTAAAGAGCCAGGGGTGGAGTGGGGTATCTCAGTCCCTCCTAACCTTCGGGTGCGTCTGTATGCACCCCTGCTTCTCTGGGGTACCCCAAGTCTTTCTCCTGGGCCATCAGCCAGGCCAGGGGATAGAATCATTAAAATAAGCAAAGCTAGAGAGCGATGGGGCAGGTTGGTCTGCACCTGCAGGTCCCAGACTCAGACTGTGGGGCTGTCCAGCATGGAGGGCAGGAGTTTCTAGTGAGTCCTCCTGGGCCCCGGGGGGCCCAGGGATGGCAGGGGCTGTTGGAGCTCCTCAGTAGTCCCCACTGTGTCTGCTCACATCTCTTCCTAGCGTCACGCTTCCCTGGGGCCAAGTGGGTCTTTCAAAATGTGGTGTGTCTGCCTTTTCTGCACCATTTGGTCTTGGTATTGACCCCATAACCTTGAATCTCATTCTTTTGCAGAGACAGAGCTGCCTGAGAAGAGGAAAGAAAACGGTGACGGGCTCAGACCCAGGGTCCTAGGAAGGGCATGGCGGACTGAGAGCAAACTGCAAGACCAAGTCTTTCCCTACTCCGAACACCAGCGCCCCCTAGTCTCCCACAGCTGTTCACCAAGGCGGAAAGGGGAAGGTGGTGGTATGTGGTCTCCCATAGGGAAAAGCAAACAGGCTGCTAGGGGCCTGCTCTGGACCCTTCCCCAGGGCTGCCTGGAATGACCATTACAGGGCCACTTCTTGCGGCACCACGAGCCATTAAAGCAGGCGAGCTCAGGGAGCCATCAGCCTAGCACAGATGACTTCCCCAGATGTGGCAGTGGGCAGGATGTGGAAGCCCCCAGCCCCAACTCTACAGACAAAACATTCCCGCACTAACCATCCTTGGAAACCCCACAGCCCAGAGCCCCTCTTACGGACGCTCTCTAGACCATTTAGCAGGAGGCAGTGTTTATTTTTGAACATATGTTCTCCCCTCATCCTTTGCCTTCCTTCTGCCTTCCTGGTCCTCCCATACCCAAGGCTACCCTATGCCTGGGCTGCTGTGGTTGTTTCTGCCAAGTTCCCAAGCCAGTGTGAGCAATGTGCTTTGTTTGGGTTTTACTGAGTGCTTAAGCGTGCGCGTGCGCACACACACACACACACACACACACACACACACACACGTACTCTGAGTGGAGCATGTGCCACACAAACTTTAAGAATGCAAGCTCTCAGAGGCTACGATTAGGATGACCCTCTCGCTATTGCCTACTCTTCTGAACCCGGGTCTCTCTCTTTTATTCAGCAAAATAGAATGTCGGACCCTTAAGTGGTCATCTCAAATTCTACCTCCTGCCAACAGCCTTCCTTAGCTCACTCAGCCCAGGGTTATGTTTCTTCTAATAGACACAGGACTTATATTTACCGGGGGCCTATTGTGTGCCAGGCGTCATTTTAGGCTTTTAAAAAATATTGTATTTAGCTTTTCAACCTTTAGATATTACTGCTCTTACTTTTTGTGGGCAACAGAGGAAGCTCTGAGTCGTTCAATTACCTGTCTAAGCCAGTGACAGGTGGCAGAGCTGGGATTCAAACTTGTGTGTAGCTGACTCAGAAGTTCCACAGTCTGCCATTGTGGGAGGGAGTTCCCCACCCAGAAACGTTTGTACCCGTTTGTCCCAGACCCTTCTTAAGTGTCTCCCCAAGGAAAGGACAGCGTCCTAGCACTAGTCTGTCTCAGGCCCCATGCCTGTGGCTTCGCACACAGTTGACAATCATCTAAAACTCTGATTTTCTCAGACCTGACTTCTCCCTCCCACTGAGTTCAGACTTTGGGCTTTGGTGCTTGGTTCTTCTACCCGGAAATCCCTACCTCCCTTTCATTCACTTGCTAATTCATTAATTTATTTTCCGTCCATTCTGTAGACATGAGCTGAGAGCCTCCCATATACTGGGTAGGTACTAGGCACGGGGGGTACTCTGATGGGTACCGAAAAGGCTCTTCTCTGTGCATGCAGCCTAGTGGGGGTGGGGGGCATTGATGGAGCAATGGCCGTAACAGATGAGAGTCTACAACAGAGATTGCAAGAGCAATCCACGTATCTACAAGATCTGGGACCTCTTGCCAGGGGAAGGCATACCTAGAGAGCACGACTGTGCAGATGTTTGCTGCAAACCGCTTCTCCTCCCTAACCTCCCCGTGAGACCACTGGCCTTGACTTTGTGCAGAAAACCTTTCAGGTGAGATCTAAATACCACTCACTTCCTTGTCCGGGAAGGTCCAGACCAAGTCAGGTCTCCATTGTACTCTGTCTGTCTGTCTGTCTGTGTAAGTCAGAGGTGTCTCCTCAATCCCTCTCCACCTTGTTTTTCAAGGCACTGTCTCTTCACCGAACCTGGTGCTCGTGTTTTGTCTGGCAGGCCAGCAAGGTCTAGGGATCCTCCTCCCTTCAACCACGTGGCTGTGCCTGGCTTTTTAATGTGGTTGTTGGAGGCCCAAACTCCAGCCCTCACGCTTGCAAGACAAGCTCTTTACCTCCTGACACCCCTCTCCCCGACCCACAGCTTCCACTCTTTATTTTTTCTCCAAAGCATTTCTCCTTTCCATTTGGTCACTTGTTTAAAGTCAACCATTCCGGGAGACTAGAAACCCATGAGGTTAAAACGTGCCGCCCTAGTTTCCTGGCTCAAGCCCAGTGTCGTGCAGCGCCCGGCACGCACTCCACGTTCATCCCGCGTCTGCTGAATACACCTTGATTTTCTATTCTGTCCGGGTGTGCTGAAGTTTTGGTCTAAAGGCAGAAGTTTATATTTATTAAATTTCATGTTATTAGAGCATTCCAGTTTATTAGTATTAATAATTAATTTCTAATGTTTCTATTATTTACTGAGTGCCCACTGTTTACCATGATCATATCCAGATATTGATGATAGAAAAAAAAAAAAACTTGAACATCCTTAGAGCATGTGGAGTGAGTGCATAGTCTAGTTTGGAAGTTAAGTGAAAACAACAGTAATTCAGGGCTTGAAAGAGAGCGCTGTGGTTAAGAGTGGTAAGGGCTCTTCCAGAGGACACAGGTTCAACTCCCAGCACCCACATTGGGACTCTCACAACTGTATGCAACTCCAGTTCCAGAGGATGTGATACCATTTGGCCTCCACTGGCACCTGCATGTGTGTAATGCGTGCAAACTCACACAGGCACTCGTACCCCCAAAAGAAGTATGTCTTTAAAAGAAAAGGACAGGGCTCTAGAGACATGACTCAGCAGTTAAGAGCACTGACTCCTCCAGAGGTCACAGGTTCAGCTCCCAGCACCCACACCAGGCATCTCACAAGCGTTTGTAACTCCAGTTCCGGCGGCTCCAACACCCTTTTCTGGCCTTGATGGACAATGCATGCACATGGGCACAGACATCCATGCAGGTAAAACAGCCATACACATAAAAAAATTATGACCTCAAAAAGAAGGAAGAGAAAAGAACAGCAATTGTAGTGCGGTTGTATCCAGAGGAAGTGGTAGCCCAGAGAACAGAACCGTTAGATCTGTCTGGGCGAAGAAGAGACTTGGATTTAGTTTGTAATGGGACAAGAGACAGGGAAGACTTGAATGTGTCAGTGTAAGCAAGCATTAATCAGCCCATGAGATCAGAATTGGTCCCATGTAATAGCTTCTTTTACACACCCAGGCGCACGCGCGCGCGCGCGCACGCGTTGCGCACACACACACACACATACACATACACACGGTCGACTCTGATATTTTCTTCCTATTCTATCCCCCCCCCCACCCCCAATCTGAAGAATATCTTTTTGGTAGAAAATATGGTAGCTTCGCTCATGGCCCCATGAAGCCATTTCTCAGGCTAGCTTGAATCATGCTCAGTCTGGGGGCCTGCCCTTGTCACGACCAGCACCACTCTTTCCAGTGAAGACCTGTCTGTGCTTGCCTCTTGCCCCCAAAAGTCATAGTGCATCCCCCTGAACAAATCTCTAAACATCTCAGCCCAAGGTGATGATGATCCCAGCTCCTCACTTTCTTCTCAAGCATGTGCACATACCTATCTTTCTTTCATTTCCTTTTGTTTTGTTTTTAAGACAGATTTTCTCTGTGTAGCCCTGGCTGTCCTGGAACTCAGTCTGTAGACCAGGCTGGTCTCGAATTCAGAGCTGTGCCTGCCTCTGCCTCTGCCTCCCGAGGGCTGGGACTAAAAGCATGGGTTTATGTCTGACTCTCACAGGATCTGTTCTTTCTGAACAGAGAGGAGAGGAGAAGGGATGACCAGAAGGTGACCTGGATCTTACCGCTCTTCATGAAGCTCCCAACACTACCACCCATAGGCTATTCGCAGTTCTCTGCACACTTTTCCTGTTGGTCTTTTGCACATGCTCCTTCCTCTGCTAGGAACACCCTTTCTCTGGTTTTCAAGCTAGCCCGTGCCCTCCATCCTGGGGGGTGCAGTTAGAGGGTGTTAATTTCCCCCAGCAATTCTTGCTGCCTCCACTCCTTCCAGCTCTGTGCTGCTAGGGCTCGAACTCAGGTCCTGGTGCAAGTTAGGCAGCACACATCTTTGAGCTACACCCCCCAGCCCTTGGGCTTTCTGAGATAGTCTTCCTATGTAGCTCAGGCTAGCTTTGAACTGGTTATGTAACCCAGGGTGGCCTCTCAAAGTCTCCCACGCCCAGCTGCCTCCACTTCTATGTAAGGCTCCACAATACCCTGTACCCATTTGAAAATGGCGTAAGCCACTCTTTATTTTGCTGTAAACGTTTTCATATCCATTTCCCTTTCTTGCATTTAATTGGTCATCAATGTTCAGGTCTATGGTAGCACTTGACATATGCTAAGCTTTAAGCGGCTATTTGTTGATCAAATTAATGATTAAATAAATAAATGACCGAATGAACAAACTTCTCGCTGTTTTCAAAACACAACAGGCTTATTGATGACCGTGCCTCTCGCTGATGTCATTCCAAAACCAAACTCTTTCTTCATTTTTCCCCCACCCAACAGCTCTGCTCTTGACTCCCGTGCAAACCAAGGAAGACCGCGCCTCTGCCTGTTGCTTCATTCGAGAAACCTAAGGCTTTCATAGTTCCTCTGTGCAGCCATCCATTGCTACGGAGCACCTACCCTGAGCCAGGCACTTACTAAGCAAGAGGACATGGCCCCTTTTGAATTAGGATCAAGATGTTAAAGGGGCGATATTTAGGTGAAAGGGTGTGTGTGTGTGTGTGTGTGCTGGGACATGTGTGGAGACCGAGGTCAGGTCCTCCTCAGTCGCTCTACGTCTTGCTTGTTTTTTGTTTCTCCATCTTGTATTTTGAGACAGGATCTCCCACTGAGGCTGGAGCTCTCAGTTTTTGCCTCTCTAGTGCTGGGATCACAAGCACACACCACCATGACTGGCTTTTACGCGGGTGCCAAGGATTGAGCGCAGGCCCTCACAGCTCTGCATCAAGCCCTCCACCACCTGAAGCATCTCCTCAACCCCAGGCTTACGGCTTTGTAGACTATCTGTTCTCTGGCAGACCCGGGAGTGCTGCTTGATCCCTGATGCCCGTGATAGATTGTACCTACCAGAAACCTGGTGAAGAGGAAAAAAAAACCACCGGCTTGGGCAGAGGGAGGAAGTGGGCTTGAATCCAAAGTCGCCTTTATCTTGACACATTTATTAAATACTCCTTTCTGACAAAAATATATAATATGTTCAAGTATAACATATGAGAGGCTTCTCCATGCTTGGTATTCTGAAGGGCTTAATGACTCTGTGGGGAGCCAGAAGACAGAGCTCTCTTTCCCTGTCCTCAGGAGACTGGTTCTAACACCCCCTGGAGACACCCAAATCTGCAGCTGCTTAAGTCCCTCATGCAAAATGATGCTGCATTTGCATATAACCGCGGTCGGCCTCGATGCATATTTTAAAGTGTCTCTAGATTACTTACAACAACAATGTAAATGCTACTTCACATACGGTTGTTTAGCGGACAGTGGCAGGGATACATTTTTGTACTTGTTCAGACTAAACCAAGGTTCTTCGTATTTTCCATGTGACCTGCTGATCTGGAGGCACAACTGCAGCCCTGTCCTTAGAGAGCTTACCTGAGTGGAAGAGACAGACTCTGAACAAATGTCGGGCACTACAATCTACACACCTTAAAGATAAATGATAAGAAACAACGGGAAACCTTGGGCGGGGGGGGGGGGTGGCGCACGCCTTTAATCCCAGCACTTGGGAGGCAGAGGCAGGTGGATCTCTGTGAGTTCAGGGCTAGCCTGGCCTATAGAGTGAGTTCCAGGAAGGTGAGAGTTATAACAGAGAAACCGTGTCTCAAAAAAAAAAAAAAAAAGAAGAAGAAGAAGAAAAGGGAAAAAAAAAGCAATAAACAGGGAACCAGTGAAATCCTTTATTGACTGGGAAGTGTCTCGGAGGAACAGCCTCTAAGCTCAGGTCTGAGGGATCAGTGTGAACCAGCCGCGGGAAGAGATGAGGATGCCTGAATTGAGCAGGACCCAGGCTCCAGAGGTGAGACCAGGGGCAGGGGAGACAGGGAGCAGATCTTGGCTGGATTAAGGGTTACTGGCTTGACTCTAGGGGTCATGCATTTTAAAGATTCCTGGGTGGAGAGGCTGGGAATGGGAGGCGGCGAGGACAGGAGAGAGAAAGCGAACAGTGACTCCGGCGGTGGAGGAGCCGGACGGAGGTGAGTGCACCTGAAGGGTGGCAAAGGCAGCGTGGCCTGTGCGGTGCACGCACTGGATGTGGGGTTGTGGAAGAGCGGAAGGTCAAAGCGTGACTCCCAGCTTCCTGGCTTGAGCTAGTGGTCTTGGTGTGGGGGTGGGGTGAGGTGTGGTGGGGGGAGGAGGGGTTAGCTGGGGAACACTCCCTCCTACAGGTCTAGCTCCTTTTCTTTCTTTGCTTCTCTTCTCTTCTCTCTCTCCCTCCCCTCTCTCTCCGTCTCTATCTCTTTTTAAGATAAGGTATTATTATTATTATATAGTCTACCCTATGTAGACCAGGCTAGCCCCCACCCTGGGGAGAACCTCCTGAGTGCTTCGATTACAGGCCTATCCCTCGATTCTCAGCGTTGTCAGCTCTTCCTTTGTTTTGAGACTAGGTCTCATGTAGCCCATGCTGTCCTCAAACTCAGTGCGTAGCTGAGGATGACCCTGAAATCCCGGACTCTTCTGTTTTCTCTCCCAAGTGCTTTCAGGCACTCAGCCCAGCCAGCCCCAGCACCATTTTAAACTGGTTAGGTCAGAGTGTTGTCACACACACTGACTTAAGTGGTGGTAAACAGGCGTCATTCACTTTAAGTAAAACTCTGGGAAAGGGTCATAGTGGGACTGGGGACATGAAGACCAAAGGGAAAGTTAAGGTGGTACATTCGTGGTAAATTCATTCATCTCTCTTAGCTACATTTTCTTTCTTTCCTTCTTTTTTTCACTTTTTTTTTTTTTTCCCTTTGGTTTTGGTTTTTGAGACAGGATCTTACATATCCCTGACTGTCCTGGAACTGGAACCTGCTCTGTAGGCCAAGCTGGCCTTGAACTCACAGAGACCTGCCTGCCTCTGATTCCTGAGTGCTGATTTTTAAAATGCAGACCCGGTAAGACCACCAAGCACACAACAGACACCCTGGAAATAGTGGCTTCCTCTCCCGTCCTTTATTCCGTCTTTGTTTTCTTCAGTGACTCCTCAAACCCTTCCTCGTTCTGTTCTCATTCTCCATTTGCCTGGCACACAGCTGCCACGAAAATGAGAAGATGCCGAGCATGGTGTCTCATGCCTTTAATGCCAGTGTCCTAGGCAGAGGCACATGGATCTCTGTGAGTACAAGACCAGCCTGGTCTAAATATCTAGTTCTAGGCCAGCCAGGGCTATGTAGAGAAACTCTGTCTCAAAACAAAGCAAACAAACAAACCAATCAATAAATAAATAATAAAAAAGATGAGGCGAGCACATTTCTTTGAAGGATTAGTTCACAAGTTCAGCCATCATGGGGTGCCCTCTGCTTGAAATGCCCTCACCTTGGCTCTGCCGGAGGCTGCTCTCTGCAGGCTCTTTTGACACCGAGGCCTTCCCAGGTGTCTGGCAGAATTAGGTGCTTGCTTCTTCAGGAGGAGCTGTGCCTACATCCTATTGTTCCCTACAGGGTGAACATCACCTCTCTCCAGCTGGGTCATCTCAGCCGACAGTCATTCCTTCCGCACAGGAATCGTTTTTAAACTTAGGAATCTCTAATACTAAACTAGGCAGGCCGTGTTTACATGTGTGGCACCACCTCTAAGGTGCTGAGAATCCACGATTTTAACTAAACAAATTAGATGGGTGACAAGCAAAGAGCACCCACGGCTCATTTCTGCACCATCACAAGGGTTTGGGAGTAGGTGGCCAAAGATCACATCTGAAGAAGGCTGAGCTGGGAGTTCTAGTATCTCCTCTTCCGATCAACGCTGACCAGAGGCCAGAGGTACCTGCTGAAGCCAACTGGTTATCAGATCCCATGGAAAGGACTGCGGAACCCACCCGGAATTAATGCTTTTAAGACTGTTCCCCAGAGGCAAGAGGGGACAAAAGTTCCCACTGGTGTGTGAAATGCCGAAGGAGGAAGATTCCATAGGCTGCAGCTGTTTCCCTAGAGGGCAGAGCATCTGCAGACCTGGGAGGACTCCCAGGATCTTTATTCACACTCTCAAACTGCATATAAAGAACAATTAAAGGAGAAATGTCTCGAATTAAATAGTAGGTCTGAAGGGCCTTGGCCAAGCATCATGGCGCCTGGAGTAGAGGAGGCGTCCTGTCGATGTTGACAGAAATGACAGTGTTCAAACCCCAAATTCCTCAGTGTGTGTGTGTGTGTGTGTGTGTGTGTGTGTAGGTGTCTGTGTGTGTATTTTTGTGTATGTGTGTGTCTCTGTGTGTATATGTATGTGTATGTCTGTAGGTGTTTGTGTGTGTGTCTGTAGGTGTCTATGTCTGTGTGTATGTCTGTAAGTGTCTATGTGTCTTTGTGTGTGTGTCTGTGTGTATGTCTGTAGATGTCTATGTGTGTGTCTGTAGGTGTCTATGTATCTGTGTGTGTGTCTGTGTCTATGTGTCTTTGTGTGTGTGCCTGTGTGTATGTCTGTAGGTGTCTATGTGTCTTTGTGTGTGTGTCTGTAGGTGTCTATGTATCTGTGTGTGTCTGTAGATGTCTATGTGTGTGTCTGTAGGTGTCTATGTATCTGTGTGTGTGTCTGTGTCTATGTGTCTTTGTGTGTGTGTCTGTGTGTATGTCTGTAGGTGTCTATGTGTCTTTGTGTGTCTTTGTGTGTGTGTCTGTAGGTGTCTATGTATCTGTGTGTGTCTGTAGATGTCTATGTGTGTGTCTGTAGGTGTCTATGTATCTGTGTGTGTGTCTGTAAGTGTCTATGTGTCTTTGTGTGTGTGTCTGTGTGTATGTCTGTAGGTGTCTGTAGGTGTCTGTGTGTGTGTCTGTGTGTGTACATGTTCATGTGTATGTGCACATGCATGTGAACTGCATGCCTGTGGAGGTGAGAGGCTGTCATTGAGTATTCTCCTCAGTCACTCTTCACTTTATGTTCTGAGGCAGGGTCTCACTGAACCCAGAGCTAGAATTCAGCTTGACTGTTTAGACCAGCAGTTTTCATCCTGTGGGTTACAGCCTCTTTGAGGGGGCAAACGGCCCTTTCACAGGGGTCACCTAAGACCATCTGCATATCAGATATTTACATTATGATTTATAACAGTAGCGAAATTAGAGTTATAAAGTAGCAACGAAAATAATTTCTTTTATGGTGGGGTCACCACGACGTGAGGAACTGTATTAAGGGGTCACATCATTAGGAAGGTTGAGAACCACTGGTTTAGACAGTAAGCACCAAGGATCTGCCCATCTTTGCCTTCCCAGTACTGGGAGTATGGACACATGGCACTGGATCTGGCCTCTTCCTCTAGGTGCTGGGACTAAAGGCATGTACCGCCATATCCAACTTCGGACCTGGCTGGGATTTGAACTCAGGTCCTCATGCTTGCACAGCAAGCACTTTACAAACTGATCCATTTCTTTAGTTCTTGGTTGTTCTTTAAGAGTCTGTATTGTTCTGGGTTTGGAGAGAGAGAGAGAGGGAGAGAGAGAAGGAGAGGGAGAGAGAGAGGGAGAGAAAGAGAGAGGGAGGGGGTTCATCAGTTAAGAACACTTCCTGCTCTTGCAGAGAATTCAGGTTCAGTACCCAGTACCCACATGGTGGCTCACAGCTGTCTGTAGCTCTAGTTCCAGGGGACCCAATGTTCTCCTTTTTTCTGGTCTCCTTGGGCATTGCATGCACACTGTGCACTCACCGACATAAGATAAAAATAAATACAATCTTTAAAAAAGCAACAAAAAGAATCTGTTGGTGCACGCCCTTAACTCAGCACCAGGAAGGCACAGAGGCAGGTAGATCTTTGTGAACCTGAGGTCGGCTTGATCCGCACAGAGAGTTCCAGGCCAGTCAGGGCTACACAGCGAGACCCATTTCAGAGAAGGGAAGAATCTGGATTCTAACCACTGGACTATCCGTGACCACTTTTGCTTCTTCACTCTCTCTTTTTAAGGTTTATTTTAGTATTTGTAGTTCTGCCTGTGTGCGAGTATGTAAATACCCTGAATGCGGTGCCTGCAGAGGTCGGAGGCCCCGGATCTCCAGGAGCTGGAATCACTCGCAGCTTCGGGCTGCTGGGAGCCAAGTCTGTGCGGTTGCAGTGCGCTCTTACCTGCTGAGCCCTCTCTCTGGCACCCTCTTCACCCCTATAGTGTGTCATAGACTGCTTACAACTTGATCTGAGGTTCTCGTACCTCAGACAGCTCTCCGCACACAGCCTGCACCATTCTGCATCATTCCAGAACCACCCAACGACTGCGTTGGCTCTCTGTTGATCCTATCGAGTACTGTATCCTGACAGCATGGTTTCCGTGTGATGCTAGATGAACCTCCCATCCCCAGCAGTGTCCCCTCAGTGGTCTTGGAGTGGACTGGCTTAGCTAGGCTGAGATTTTCTTCAAACACTGAAACAAAATGGGGAGGGGGTAGACCATGGGCTTGATCCCTGCTGCTGGTTCCTATAACCTGAGCTCGACTCCAGCTTCCTTCATTCTCCTTCCAGGATTTACCTTCACTTTCATGGCAGCTCACTGCAATTAGGTCTCTTCTTTCTGTGTTTCTTGGGATTGAGCCACCCCTGAGGACCCCCTCTTAAGGACCCGGGTCCTGGCCCTTCATTTCCTGACTTTAAGCCCCATCCTCCGTGAGAACATGCCAGTCTTGGCAACCAGAGCATGAGCAGTTTTTGCCAATGTTGTGCTTGTGGCTCGTAAAGGATGGGGTTCAGAGCCCCCACTGCACTCTGCAGTCTGAGGTCCTGCCTGCTACTTCCCCTTGAGCTCATGGGTCTTTTTCTTACTACATTAGTCAATTTATCCTCAGTAAGACATTCTCTTCTAATAAACCTCCATGACTCCTTATTTTAGGTTGATATGTTTTGTGTGTGTGTGTGTGTGCACATGCACGTGTGTATGTGTGTATATGAATGAATGTGTGTGTGTGTATGCATGTGTGCATGAATGAATGAATGTGTGCACGTGTGTACATGTATATGTGCATGCATCAATCTGCCAGAGGTTAATGTCAAGTATCTTCTTCAATGGCTCTCCACTTTATTTACCCAGGCAGGGTCTCTCACTTCAACCTAGGCGCCAACTGGACTAAGCCAACTAGCCAGTGTGCTCCAGGGATCCTGCCTCTGCCTCCTGAGTGTTGGGATTATAGGTGGGCCACCACGCATTTATGTGGGTGTTAGGAATCCCAACACTGGTCCTCACGCTTGCATGATAAGCATTGAGCTTTCTCCCCAGTCCTGGCCATTCACTGAAAGCCTACAGTGTGCTAGCCCCTGGGCTGGGTGGTGAGAACATAGCACATTAAATGAGACAAACAGGGTCCTGCACTCAGAGGGCTCCCAGACTGGAGTGGGAGTCAGACACCACACAAATGTAATTACCCAATCTGTTGCTTGGCTATGGTCAGGACTAAGAGCTTCAAGGATAAATACAAAATGCCAGGCAGCTGTGTACTGAGCCCCAGCAATCTCTGCTGTGTGAAATCATGAAGTCCTTCTTTCTTTCCCTCCTCCTCTGAGGCCCTTCCTACTTTCTAAAGAGAAACTTCTAGAGCGAGCCCGTGCCTCAGTTTGAGGAAGGGAGAAAGGCAGCATTGGTAACACAGGAATAGATACAAATATACCAGGGCAATGGGTGCATGCACATGTGTGCACACACTCATGTACAAACACTCACGCACAGGCATGCCTGCATCTGTGCACACATATACAGAGAGAGAGAGACAGAGAAAGCGAGAGTGAGAGAGCAGAGGGTGACCCATGAAACATGCCCTAGGGGGAAGAAGAGGAAGAAAAAAATGAAATCCAAACAGTCTTTTTCACCCCGAAAACATATAATTTTGTGTAAATTTTTACTTTAAACATCTCTCTTTTCCTGAGCTGTGATATGGGCCCTGTCAAAGCCAGGGCCAATTACTGCCATTAGGTTCCCATCATGTCACCGCGTCTCCCCCGCCGCAAGGCCCTCGGCGCACAGGCCTATAATCTGCACTCACTTTCACTCCATCACTTTCAGAAGGAACAAAATTGTTTTGTGTGTTTTTTTTAAAAAGGCCTTTATTTGGCCCCTGTCAACTCTGAAAAGAAGAGAGAGAGAAAGAGAGAGGGGAGAGAGAAAAGAGAAGAAAGAAAGATTGTTTAAGTGTTTAACCATGAGACTGCCAACAGAAAGGATGAGGAAGTCAGCCCAGCTCACCCACAGGCCCAAGCGCGGGGACTCTCGGGACATTAAATCTTTGGCCTTGCCACTTGCTCCCCTTTTTGGGGATGTTCTGTTTATCTTTAGAAGAGGTCTTCTCACAGACTGGAGGAATCTTTCTGAAGCTATCATCAAAGACCAACCTGGTTACACACTGCCACGCTAGCTACCAAGAATGCCATACACCCAACAGCAGCCCCATAAAGCACTGGCTGTGATGGGGGCCGAGGACCAGAGAGGGCCCTCAGGAGCACTGCAGATTTGGTTGGCGGAGGGCAAACAGTGGCCTGATGAGACAGCACCGGTTGGCTGCTTTATTTGACTTGGTTCCTCTCTTGGCAAAGCTGGCCTTCTGCCTCCTCAGGTCACCTGTCTGGCTGTGAGAGGCAGAGCTCCCTGCTTGGGAGAACCTTCCATCCTTTCTTCCCTACGCTGAAAGCT
Source organism: Cricetomys ansorgei (assembly GCA_026225945.1). Taxonomy (NCBI): domain Eukaryota; kingdom Metazoa; phylum Chordata; class Mammalia; order Rodentia; family Nesomyidae; genus Cricetomys; species Cricetomys ansorgei. The sequence goes on along the minus strand of JAMJFZ010002837.1, from coordinate 1,226,530 downwards.
GAGACTCCCTGCACCAGCCGAGAGGGAAGTTCTCCCTGGGCCGCTGTCACACCTTCCAGAAGTCTGCAGACACTTATCACACCCCGGCTCTGCCAGGCAGGCGCAGCATGCCTCTCCACTCCCGCCGCCTCGGTCGACACTTAGCCAAGCTAAACAGATTTAGCCTCTTTAATCTTTCCTCATTAGCTGGCAATCTGGAAAGGGAACAAATGCTCACCCCATACAGGTTCAAGCTGTTGCTTTAACCTTGTAAAAGCGTGTAGGGTGCTGGAGCTCTGCAGCCCGTGAGCATCATTACCACGCAGGGCCACTCTGCTCAGCCCGCCCCTTCAGGGCCCTCCCCACACTTTGTCAAACTACCCCATTGTGTCACCTCCCTTCTACGCCCCAAGAGTTCTATATCCCAATTTCCTGCATGTAGCCTCCATAGGAGAGCAGCTCCCGAGACGCGCATGGCTCTTGGACGGGGATCTCCCTCACCCCGCAATGTGTTGTTGGTTCCAACCTGTCTCTCCCTTCATAATGAGGAGCTCCAGCCTGGGACTTCTTTGGGCTCATATATTAATTTCTCCGTCGCACTCAGCTTCTTCGGCTACATGTCATTTTTCTCTCATCCAAAAGGAGACATCGTGAATTGCTTATCAGGAGGGGGCACCTCTCTCCCTGAATGGGTTCTCCGCTATCGACTTTTCCTTCCCGTGCGGTTTTCATTCCCATACCCACACCATGGGCAAATCCCGAACCTGTTTTAACAGCAGCCACTTGTGGCACGCCCGTTATAACACATCTGTTTCTCTGTTTCCAATTTGATCACTCAGTGTTATTCTGTTTGGTGTGGTTTGGCCCTTAGGCACGCTTACACGCACACACACACACACACACACACACACAGAGGGAAGTTTACAATTTTATTTTTCTCCCAGAAATGAGTGACTTCTCTCCCTTCAGTGTACGTAGTTTCTAAACTGGCAGAATGCAGATGTTTTAGGACTTCCGTGCCGTCTCTTAGGAGGCGGGAACCACACCATTTCACTAACACCCTCATGGTCCCCTCGACTTTCTACGATCTTCCAGACACAATTATAAGTGGCTCCATCAGCACCCCGCTTAGCATGCTCCCAGAGCACTAGCCTTAATGCCTCATGATGGATGCCATCTCGGCTTGCTGATTTGTGAAACCTTTACATTTTCCGGGCGTTCTCCTACCTGCTCTCTATCAGTAACGATTTTTTTTGCACAGTCTGCATTTACTTCCTAATTATCCAAATTCCTTTTTGTCATTTTTCTTCTTAAAGACTGATCTAAAAAATGAGCTGCGTATCTCTGCCCTACGGGAGGCAAGACGAATCTTCCACAACTCTTCATTTATTAGTGGTCTCTGTCCCGTGGTCTTCCCCACTTCACCCTCAATCTCTCTCTCTCACCCCCTTTAACCTTTCACTACTCCAACTGCCCTCTGGCTCACAGTCCCCAAGATCTAGCCTCTTCCTGAAACTAAATCCTTTTATTTCGCTGAAAACTAGAGAGTCTTCTGCCAACGCCGCCCAGGCAGGCTGGGCCTTTCTTTCCTCGTCCATTTGAACTGTCCGTAGCTCTCGCACAGATCTCCAGGCTCTGAGACAGACTGGTATCTTTGAAACAGATGAAGAAAGTTGAAGTCAGCTGCCAGTTGCCCTGACCTTCACCATCCCATGGTCTCAGTTCCTGGTCCCCAAAAGTGTTTTCTGTGCCGTTCGGGCTTATTGGCCTGCACGTTGCGGGTCTTAAAGAAATGTCCTCTATCTCAGTGCCATAGCCAGTTCTTGCCCTGAACTCTAGAAACCGTTGGTTTTCGTTTCTCTCACTTTCTCTGAGTCTGTCTCGTCTCTTTCTTCTTTTGTTCATTTAGCATGCATTAAGGCCCCAAGTGGCACTCACAGCACTGGGGACAGATAGCAAGATACTTGCTCTCAGAGTGTTTAAGGCTAGCAGAGGAGAAGCCTTAATTATATGTAGCCTCTCTAGTCAGTGTATAAGTGCAAAATCACACTGATCCATCCAGGAAGCATCCTACTAGGAAGAAGTGTAACCAGCGGATGAAATTTACATTGAGAAGACACAAAGGGTTCCCGGAGCTGTAAATTATGGAGACGGAAGAGGGTAAGGGTCAGGTGAGGTATATGCTAAGGCCCCGAGAAAGGAAAGCTGGGTCATCCGATGACATGAAGGCTGAGCACAGCTTAGGAAGGGAAGAGAGCTCCAATCAGAGGCCGCAGCAGTGTCTTTATGTGAGCCTGGAACCAAGACCAGAAGTGGCTGTGGGAAGGAAGGGCATGCTCCATCAAGCCCTGGACTGGCTTAGGGAGCACCTTAGTTCCTTATCTCCACAGCTCTGTTCTGCCCCCACCCCCACCCCAGGAAGCCAGGTAGTGGATGTCAGGTGCCACCACTGGATCTATTCCCCTTCCGCCTCAGCTAACTTGAGTGGTCTTCTGATTTTCTCATCCATGAATGGGCTTGTCCTTCGCTAAAGAAGACCCTGCTTCACTAAGGAGCGCTGCTCTGGGGACAGGTGAGCAGAGAGAGCAAGGCGGACAGTGTAGAAAAGGCCCCTAGGCCATCCTGTGTGGCACCAGGGGGCCTCCATTCGAGGTGAGTCTGCTTCCTCCACCGTAAGTGAGAGCAATCCTTGCCATCTCTTCTCTCACAGCAAAGAACATTCTAGCAGGTCTTCCAAAACCACGGTTTCTTTAGACTCTTCTACCACTGGGTGCCCTCAAGAGGTGAAGGCTCTGTGGTTGCCCTGGGGGTGGGGAGAGTAGGAAAAGACCGGGAGCCATGAGGAAGGCCAGCTCTTAGACTCAGGGAAGATGGCAACCATGAGATGCTGCCCTGGGACATGAGAAGAAGACCAACTTGGCCTTTGATTCTGATTCCCAGCTGTGCTATATTCAGTTTTATTCCATGTTGCCCAGGGGACTGTCGTGAAGGGCCTTCTGGGACTCTTTCAGGCCAAGTTTCCTCACAGGCAGAATCTCATCTACAAGTCCACTTACATGGTCGATAGACACCCAGCACCAAGAGTGGATTTTTTGAGAAGATGATGAGATTGGGAGAGAGAAGCGGGGGGTAAAAGGTTCTCACCTCTCCATGCTGGAGCCTTGACCATCTGCTGACCCCGTGCAACTTGCCCATCTTTCCTGTGGTGAGCACCCTGAGGGAGCATGTGCAGGCTCAGTGACTTCCCATGTGGGACCCGAGCCAAGAACACCAAGTGTTTCTTGGGCTGTCTACCAGGAGAGGGTCCCCTGCCCAGCCTAAGGAACAATTCCACTCCCCCAACCCAGCCCTGCCTAAGGAAAGAAAGGTCATTCCCTCCCCCTCCTCTCCATAGCAGCTTTTCAAAGGTTAAATTCAACCGGCCCGCCCCACCCCCCCCACACCCACCCCCAAACAAGAGAGGAAAAGTTAATTGAAAATGCTGCTTAATTTTTCAGCTCCAGTGGATCCTACCCCAGCACAGATGGCTCCCCCAGGACTGTCTGTCCCTAGCCCATCTCTACCACTCCCCCCCACCCCCACCCCAAGCATGGGGGCTGAGGCACAGTCAGCAGTGGCTCAAAGGGAGAAAAAAAGGGGGGAATAGGTGGGGGGGCACTTCCACACAAAAGAGCATTCTGAGCCCTTGGTTCCCTGGCCCAGAGAACAATGCTCTGACTTGATCCTTTCATAAAGAGAGTTTCTGGTGTCAGGAGACAGCCGCCCAGCGCCCAAGCCGCCCACCCCGGCCACTTCACTGCCCACCACCAACTGCTGTACTGGCTGGGCTTCATTTCGCGCCCCCCTCTGCGTCCAGCTGGAAATGAGTGTGGTACCAGCCCCCACCCCACTCCAAGCCTGCTTGCTACTTGTTGCCCCCTAAAGGCTCTGACAGGGCCCCAGAGAGGCCAGCCAGCTGAGATGAAAGCCCAGGGCTCTAACTGGATTACCCCGACCAGCCCCAGGACTAAAGAGGCCAAGAAGCCCTAATTAAAGCCATCCCCCTTTCCCCCCTGCACCCCACCCCAAACATGGTAGTGTTTCTCCTTTCATCCCAGGTTCTCAACTTTGTTCAAATTTCCGCTATTGATGGGTTACTAGGCTCTGGAGAGGTGGAGTTAAGTGGAGAGACATACAAATATCCTCCTAGAGCTCAGAGCTCCTGGTTGTCGACATGCCCGGACTTTGTTGCCCTCTAGGTTGCAGCCAGGAGGAAGAGATGTAGAGGAAGACACAAGGAGGAATTGGTTAGAAGTCACCCGCTGCTGGGGGAGCGAGCGGCCCCTGAGTCAGGTCCCCCTGCCCACTTCCGTGGAGAAGAGCAGCATGGCTCTTGTCCCAGGAGAGTCGTGGTGATTGGACTTCCCTGATCTCCCTGCCTGCCTCTTCTCCTCTCTGTGTCACCCCATTTCTCCCAGACTCCCATCGCTTCTTCTTCCTCCTTATCCAGCAATAGCCACTCCTTTAGCTGGAGAGCAGTGGAGATGTCTGACGCCAACATGCAGCTGTAATAGCTGTTGTTTCCAAAGGACAGGTATGGTTTGCCTCTGCTTTACAGATGAAACTTTACAAGATGGAAAGCTCCCGAAGAGCTCTGCACTCTACAAGTTTCTACACTGAGCAAGTCAGGAGGAAGCGAAGGAAGAGCCCAGGCTTGCTGAGTCCGGCCTCAGTGTCCACGTGTTGGCTAAACTCACAGATACCAATGAAGCCCTGTCTAAGCCAGACACCCTTGCTGGGTGGCTTAGGCCTGCTTTGCATGAAGAGGGGAGGCAGTTCACTTTCCTGGGGTCGTTCAGCCTGGGGTTACACTAGGGCAGGAGAATGACCCTCTGGAGTCAGGAAGATCCTCTTCAGGGACAGGAAAGGCCCAATCCCACCGAGGGCCACACATGCCCTCTGACTCACTCCATGGCTTTCACCTCATCCTTCTTCCACAGAAAGATGGCACATGATGCATGGCAGGTAGCATCTGCAAGTCTACCTACTTGATGACGTCACACTGCCAGGAGAGTCCCGCACCACTGGAGACCAACACCCTCTTCCGTTGTTTGGAAGGTGCCACGGTGTCCATTTTGCCATGCACTTAGCCCTGTCTGACCACAACAAAGCTGCAGAGGGCTGTAAGGCTGGCTCCCAGCTAATGCTAGCACATATGTGCCTTGTAAGAAATGACAGGGACAACCACCCTGGGCCGGGATGTCTGGGTCCCTGAAAAGGAGGGCTCCTTTCCCGCGATGATTCTTTTGTTTTGTCTTGTCTGTTGCCGGTAGAAGGCTGAGGAAGAAGAGTTATTGGCTTGGTTTTCAAAATAAAGGGACGAGATGGGATGTCTTGGTGAGGTGTCAAGGATGGGGGAGAAGGATGCTCCCGACTAGCCCGGGGCGGGGACTAGGGCAGGGCATGGGGGGAGGGGAGCGGAGAGGATTGGAGGGAGGTCAAGGGAGGAGCGCAGAAAGAGGAAGAAAGAAAAACCCAGCAGTGCGCCGTGTCGCATTGTTCGTGCTCAGCCCTTTAGTTTACTCTCTGCATTCTCCAGCCGTGGGGAGAACGTTACGCTGGCTTAAGGGACAAATCACACACAAAATAAAGACCAACACTCCGAAGTAAAGCAATTATCACAACATTTTATGCCAGGACTGTTCCTTTTGAAGGCAGCCTGGTGCTACCCGCATGTACCTTAACCCGTTCCTAATAACCATAAAGTTACCATTATTTACGGTACAAGACATTAAATAAATAATGCAAACTCAGGCAAGCGAGCAGTCAGTGCAGAGCCAGGCAAGGAGGCTTCCCTGCTGTGGGCCAGCCACAGGGGTTAACACTAGATGGAGGGAACTCTCAGGCAACCTGGCCAGGGACACCGGGACCTCATTGTGCTCCTTCTCAGGGGAGCCTGTTTGGAGCTAGAAGACGGAGAGGTAGTTCCACAGGGAGAAGTCAGGTAAGGGCTGACCAGCCTCACCAAGGGGGAAACTAGTCAGGGCCTGGAGGAACTCTTCCTGGAGCGTGTAGTTAAAAGGGCAAATGTGCGCTCCAAGCCTGTCAGATTCGGGTTCAAATCCTGATGGCTACTTTAAAACCATGGAGTCTGCACAAATGAGACTCCTACCTGCGGTTCTGTGGGGCAGGATGAAGGACACAGTCAAGTCAAGCGAGTGTGGTATTTGCCACTGAATTTCTGCTTAATAGTGGTTTCCTTCCCTCTGAAAGGCAGTCTTAAGCTGACATTTTATAGTTCATGAGGGATAATTTGGTTACATCAGTCTGGAATGGTCTGGAGGGTACCTCAAGGCAAAAGGGACACCTGGGAAGAGGAGAAAGGCCAGAGGGACAAATTTGCAGAAAGGACAGATGCCAACTTCTTGAGACAGAAAAGGTCATGTGACTTTGGCAAAAGTATTTGCTTAAGAAGAAACTCTCCATCTGTGCCAAGAAGACACAGGTGCCCGGGGAATCCTGAGCCAACGGCAGTCAGCTCTCAGATACGATCCGGAAAATCAAATTCGGGAGAGGAAGCCCTCCTTTTCTCTGTTACAGGCTTGGAGGAACTCCAAAAGGACCAGTCATAGTGAATGGTCATCTTGAACTTCTATCAGCCTCTTTGCCTGCCAGGCTTTTTCTGTTGTGATCACAGGGGTTTGGGTGCCCGCATCGCCGCCAGCCTGCCTTGTATCCAGAGAGGAGCTTCAGAAACATCTAAAAGCAATAATGTGGATCATTACAGGAGAATCTTAGGGAGGACCAGAATCACCAGGAAGGCACCAGAATCGCACAGCTCGCTGGGCCTACAGCCTGAGTCTCTGGGCCTGGCTAGATGAGGATCTCTGGGTGATATGGCTGCTCTTGAGTAAGGGGCTGGGTTTTGAGAACACAAGCTGAGGATTTTCACTATGCCTTCTCTCCAACTCAGATCTGATCCTTAACGATGAACAGAAAGACTTGTATCTTCCTGTTAGCTCTCTCTTAGCTCTCTCTCTTAGTGTCGGTAGGGTCGAGTTTTATTTCTTTTTGGCCACAAACCAGATGGAAAATAAAACTATCAATGTGTTTTCAGCTTGGTACTGGATGGAGGTGGCACAGTCGTGAACAGCTTTTAATACTGTAATCTGTGAATATGCAAAAATGGACACACGGGAAAGCCAAGGAGATGGCCAGGGGGCAAAGCATTTGCCTTGCAAGCCTGAGGTCAGGAGTTCAGATTCCCAGCACCCACCTAGCTGCTGGGCTTGTACTCCACACAGAGAATCCCTGGGCCATCTGGCTAGCTACACTAGCCAAATCTGTGAGCTCTGCACTCAAGTGAGAGACCCTGCCTCAATGTATGAAGGGGTGACTGAGGAAGATACCTCATGTCAACTTCTGGCCTACACACACACACACACACACACATACATATAGGACATGTGCCTCTTTTTCCTCTTTGATACAAGTCTTACATTTAAAAACAAACACCATAAATCCTTTGAATGTAGCAAAATGAAAGACAGAAATGCAAATGCAAGCTTAAAAACACTGGCACTTTTTTTCTGGAATACTCTCTTGTCAAATAAAGTTAGAGGTGATGTATGTTAGGACTGCATCATTCTCTCATGGGGTTATAATTGTTGGTGCTCCCCTCGAGGAATGGGACAGTCTCCTTCCATCTGCATTTCCTGGGCCCTGGCACAGTGCCTAACACAAGGAATGCTGAACAAATAGTTAGCGGATGGATATTTGATCCTCAAGGAAGAGGCCTAACATCGAGTACTGTACAGATGTTTACCTCAGGTCTTTGTTAAATATAAAAATGAGAAAAATAACATTCTTATGGTCTATTTCTCTCTTCCTTTGATTCTTTCCCACTCAAATATTTCTTTTCCCTTTTTGTCTGTTTGCTGGCCTGGAACTCACAGTAATCGGGAGTGTTAGGATTACAGGCCTGCACTGCCGTGTCCTGCGGTTCCTCTCTGAAGTTCATGGTTTGGTCCTGGGGTTCCATCGGCAGAACTATAACCCATGAAGCAAACAGCACATTGAGAACTGAGAGCCACAATAGACTTCCTCTGTAGACTTCTAGAACACCTGATCAGGGCTGGCTGAACGGCTCAGTGGGTAATGATGTCTGCTGCCCGGCCTGATGACTGGAGTTCAATGACATGGTGGGAGGAGGGAAACCCACGTGTATCCTGCACATATAAACGAACAGATAGGTAGATAGATAGATAGGTAAACAACACTTAGCACATTGGACCTTGATGCAGTCTATAAAATGTGTGTTGAGGAGGGGTCTTGGGATGTATTGTACGAGAGAAGAAAAATAAAAAGTGTTTGTGTATGTGAAAAGAGAGAGAGAGAAAGAGAGAGGTTTCGCTGGGCTGTGGAGAACGCAGGGTCCCGGCACCTGGAATACAGATCTCTAGACTGTAAACATGGCATGGCTCCCCATCTTTTCTCTTCTCCTAATTTAGAAAAGGCAGTATGCTGCTCAGTCCAAAGGCTACATTAGTGTCAGGGGCTTCCACTTTCTTTCCGGAGGCGGTGGATTGCACAGAAGGCCCGCAGAAGTGGGAGGGGCAGCCAACAGAGCTGGGGAGGGCCCCAATCCTAGGCCTACAGTCACAAAGTCAGTCCACAAATGCTCCATTGGGTGGAGTGAAGGGGGAGGGAAGAGGGAGGGAGGCTCATTCCATCCGGACTTAAAAAGTCAAAAGCTCGCTCCAGGAAGAAATTGTCCACCTCGGCCCCAGGTGGCCTCCCCTTCCCACAGACCCTCTGGGCTCACTCCCAACAAGCCCACTGCCATCTTGAACTGCGCTCTTCGGTCTGGTCCTGCTAAGGGAGATGGCCCCACCCCTCTTCACCCCAGTGTCTCTGTCGGCCTGGGTGCAAACAGGGCTCTATCTCCACAACCCATTCCCCTCCACTTTAGCGTTAACCTTTCTCTTTCTTTCAACAAAAGCCAAACTCTTTCAAAGGCAACCTGATTAAAATTCAAAAACTTTCCAGGGCCTCTGCCCCACTCTCTGCTCCTCCCCATATTGACGGCGGCCCACCCCCACCTCCAGCCCCCACCCCCTTGCAATGTATAAAATAGCAGGACAAAGGCTTCTCCCACCCCCTGCCCTGAACGCACAAGACTCTCCCTTTGTATCTTTGTATCACTTCAGGCTGGTGCAAAACCAGCCCTGGCTCTGAGCTGCTCATTGTCTCCGCCACCCCACCCCCTGCCTTCTGCAGCCTGGAGGTTGGTGCTGGGTTCTGGTCTCTTTGGCCAAACCAAGAGAAGTTGGGGCTTCTGGGCCCACCTTGGCAGAAGAGAATCGCGGAGTCGGGCTACCTGAAGATTGCCAGGCACGGAGGCTTCTACCTCACACTATGGTCATGGGTAGATCTAGCCCTGCCCCTAGCTGGTCTCCCCACCTTCCTGGACACCAGATGGAGCTCCTCCCTCCCTCCTCTCTCTACAGAAACCAGCTCCCTCCCTTTGCAGCAAGAGCAATTAGAGGGTCGGGCAGGCTCTGGGGAGGGGAAGAGGCCCAGGTGGTGGTCGGGAGGCTATTAGAAAATGGAGAAAGGCAGCCTGGGTACACCTCCTTATACAGGCGGGAGCCACTGGAGAGGGAAGATGGAAAGGCTTTTCAATTAATGAATTAATTCAACAAGTATTTATTGAGCATCTATCATGTGCTCATTGGGGAAAGAGTGGAGAACAAAGTCCTCATCGCGGAGTTCACATTCTGGTGGGTAAGAGAGACAAATCAATATGCAATAGGTCAGGCAAAAGACTGCAGAAAGAGCCTAGGAAAAGCAGGGTGGTATGGCGGCTAGGTGGGTACAGGTGCTTGCTGCCTACCCAGACTAGCTAAGTTTGATCTTCACAGGTTGGGGGTGGGTGAGAGGGAGGGTGGGGGTGGTGGAAGCAACTCCCTTAAGTTGTCTTCTGACTGTCACATATGTCACACACATGCTTTGGCACACACATGGAAAATAAGAGGGCACTGGAAAGGACTAAGTCAATATTCTAGCATAAAGTGGGAAGGAACCCATAAGCCTCCACCCATAACTGATTCGCCAGTGAAGGCTAGCTACGAGGGGAGGGTGTGGGCCCTGGTAGGTTGAAGGTGATCCAGTGGAAGGTCCCACCCATGCTTATGTGTCCAACAGAGTCTGGACTCAATGGGATATGTATGTATACATATACATACATACACACGTACACACACACACATCTATATATAGCCGAGGACTTAAAGTTGGGAGGGGTGCAGGGTATGGGAAGTGGATCTGGGAAGGGTTGGGGAAAATGATCAAAATGCGTTCGTTATAATCATGTGCTCTCAAACATTGGTAAAAGTATTATAAAAAGAAAAGAAAAAAGGGCTAGAAGCTAGGCACGATGGCTCATGCTTTTAGTTCCAGCGTTTCATTGGATGATGCAGGAGAATTGCCAGGAGTTCAAAGTAAACCTGGGCTAGCTTGGGCTACCGAGACCCCATCTCAAGAAACAAAATGAAAGCTAAAGAATGGCTGAGGGAACAGCAAGAGTGAAGATGTAGATTAAGCAACCAAGGGGAAGTTCGAGAAACCAGGAGGGGGGCGGGGCTTCGGGTTTTTCTCTGGATGAAGGGCGGAGCCAGAGGATTCGCAGAATCTGAATTACATATAGAAAGGTCTCAGGAAAGAGGAAAACCGGGAAGACCTGAGGAGATAATGATGGCTCACACCAGTGTGCTGTGGGAGAGATAGCTGTCAGATTTGGGGTACACTCGGATAGTAGAACACCATGTGCTGATGGGTTGTATGGGTGGTAGGAAAGGATGGGGGATAATTTCAAGGCCTTGGGCTCACCCAAACGGAAGACTCTGCTGGTTGGCTTTTGTCAACTTGACACAAACTAAAGTTGCCTAGGAAGAGAAAACCTCAGTTAAGGAATCGCCTCCATCCGTCTAGCCTGTGGGCACATCTGTGGAGCTTTCATTGGTTAATGACTGATGTAGGAGGGCCCAGCCTTCCGAGGGCGGAGTCACCCCTGGGCAGGTGGTTCTGAGCAAGGGAGCAAGCCAGGAGGCAGCTCTCCTCATCCCTCCGTGGCCTCTGCCTCAATTTTCGCCTCTGACTTTCCTCAGTGATGAGTCTTACCCCGAAGTATGAGATGAAATAAACCCTTTCAAGCTGCGTTTTGATTATGGTGTCTATTGCAGCAACAGAAAAGCAAACCAAAACAAAGACCAAAGTGCCCACTTACTGTTACGGTCAGAGAGAGAGAGGCGATTATCTGGGCTTGTGTAGATAGAAGATTCAGGGTTTGGGTTGGGGACTTAGAAATATGAGGTGCCAATGTTCCAAAAGAAGCCTCGGCTGGAGGTTTAAATCTGTGAGTCTGAAACTGTAATTGTAACCCTGAACTGGTGCCGAAGCCCTGAGACTAGAGAGAGACAGCCTGAGGACCAAGCCCAAGGGCAGTCCATAGTTCAGGTCAGAGTGGGTGGGGGGCAGGAAAAGGGAGCAAGCAAGGAGGTAAAAGGGACCAGAGAGAGGGTGGTATCCCAGAAGCGGAGACAGGAAAATGCTGCCAGAAGGAGGGAACATGGATGGGTTGACAACTGGCTGTCAGATTTTGATCTTGATGAAAACTATTTCAGAGGGAGGATGGTGGGTGGGGGAATGTGACCAGAGAGAGCTCAGGGGAGAAGCTGTGGGGTAAGTCGGGCCAAGGGAAGGCTTTTGGAAAAGATCATGAATACTGTTACAGCTTTGTGAGACAGACAAACAAACCAATAGCAAGAGAAAATCTGATGATGAGCTGGAGGGAGCGACTGTTGGAATGGTGTAAGAGGTGGGCTTCCCTAGGGTTAGAGAATTGCTAGGAGAGTCTAACAAGAGAAACAGGGGCAAGGGAGCTAGTAGAGGTGTGTGAGGAACAAGATGCTAGTGGGCTTGGCGCTCATAGTGAATCCATCTAGCAGATGAGGTCTTGTTGGGGTTGTAATTAGGGTACCCTGGGAGTGATAATGTGTTTCTATTGTTCAAAGACATTGTGAAAATCTTGATAGATGTTTGGTTTCATTTGGTCCTGTGCGTTATCAACCCTCATGATCGTTCCTCTTGTAGTTTTGCTGGTTGTAGTCTTAAATTGGGTTGTAGAGACAAAGTTTTTTTGTTTTTGTTTTTTTTTTTTAAATACAGAAAAGGGGAAATGTTGTGGAAGTTTATTTTTAGTTTTGTATAAAATAATTGCTTTGTGCATTGTTGGGTGAAGGGCTGCCTAGGCCTTGGTACTTTGTATTGTCTGCAGGTGTTGGATTTACGTGGGGGATGTTTGATTGCTAATGATCTGCATGTGCTCTCAGTAGAACAGCCAAGGAATCTTATATCAATAAAAACACCTTAGCAGGGACATTCAGGGTTCCACTGTCAAGTGTGGCGCCTGCCGTGATGGTGGTTCCCTCTGCTGAAATCTAGAAGGGTTTTCACCTATGAGAATGCCTCCTTGTTGTCTTTGGTGAGCCGCCACAGCAGTGTACTGCTACACAGAACTAACGAGGCCCTTAGGAGAAGTATCCAGGGGCTAGGGCTGTAGCTCAGCTGGTAGAGTGCTTGCCTAGCATGCAGGGAGCCCTGGGTTTGATCCCTAGGACCCCACAAACCTGGCAGGCTGGTGCTTGCCTGTCATCTGAGCACTGGAGAGATAAAGGCAGAGGGTCAAGAAGAGTTCAAGGTCAACTTAACTATCTAGAGGGTTCTAAGCAAGCCTGGTTTCTTGGGAACCTGCCTAAAAGAAGCATCTGGAATGAAGATAAAGTGAACACAATCTGAAAAGATGAGATAGACCTCCAATATGTCTGTGACAGCATCGCTTTAGTGAAACTTTTAGGCATACCTACGACTTCCGGGTTCTACGCCCTAGGTTGACTTAGGGAACGACACCATTATAACCCTTACTCTTCCAGGGAAAAGGGCAGAACTGGCCAGACTAGAAACTGTCCTAGAGGTCCACCCCATCCATAGGCCAGTGTCACTGATCAGAGCTTTGCCTTTGGGACACTATCCAGGTCAGCAGGAGGCAGGGAGTTTGGAGAAGGACCACAAGAAAAGGGAGGCACCTCCTCGGCCTTCACACTATCTGCTCAGCAACGCCCTGTTCTCTGGGGCGAGCAGCAAAATGCTTAGCACCCTCAAGTGAGCATGCTTGATTAAGTTTTAATTTTAACAACCTGATGGGGGAACAGGGTTTGTGTACGTGGGCAGGACAGACTAGACAAGAGTTGTGCTCTGAACCATCACCCACATCACACAGATCTATTACCCAGAAGCACCACGGCGGGCCAGAAAGCCACGCAGCTGTGAAGGTGGCAGAGGGCAGGGGTGAAAAGTAAGGACTGCTGACGTGGCCAGTCACCCTTGTCTACTCTGGGCATGTAGCTTTCTTCCCTCAGACCCAGCTCTGCCCTTTGGGATTGGGAGCGAGCCCTGCTTCATTACTTCAAGTCTTCCCCTTTCCCCTCAGCATCCATCATTCTGCAGGGGTCTAGCCAAATCGATTCAGAGCAAGGCTGTGTCATTCATTCATTCATTCATTCATTCTCATGACTATATATGTTTCTTCCAGAGAGGTCCCGTTTACTCCCACAGCTTCATCTACCGTAGCAGTATTAATGACTTGGAATCTCTAACAGCGGCCCCGACATCTCTTAATTTTTCATTTTTGCAGGATTGTCTGTATCCTAACTTCACACCAGAAATTCCCCCGGGTGCCTACGACTTAACAGGCCAAGAGGTCCACCCCATCACCCAGGAGACCCTGCCTCGTCCTCATTCTCTGCTTTGCAGTCACACAGCTCCTTCTGAAGTACAGACTGGTTAGGCTTCTGTCCCTTCTCAGTGGCTTCCTTCTTACAATTTTAAAAAAGTTACATTTATGAATTTATTTTGTGGGGTGAGGGTAAGAGGTAATCATATGTCCAGAATATATGGAGGGAGAGGACAGCTGGTAAGACAGCTTGCCCCTTCCACCACATGGGTGCCAGGTATCGAACCCAGGTCCTTGGGTGTGGCCGCAAGTGCCTTTACGCACTAGCTCACCACCTCTAATTCATTTTTGTCTTCTTTAAACAAAAATGTGTATGACCAAGTCTGCCTGTAGATGTTTGTGGAGCACGTGTGTGCAGGTGCCCTACACCACGTGGGTGCTGGGAATTGAACCCAGGCCCTCTGGAAGAACAGCCAATGCTCTTAACGGCTGAGCCACCTCCCCAGATCCTAATTATTATTTTTTTTACTAGCCATCACTAATTAGGTTTCTAACTATTATCTGCTGTGTGCCAGGCAGTATGGTAGCCTGAGAATATCTTTCCATCCAAGCTTTTTTCTCTGCCTCTGATATCTCCTGTTTCTGTTAGTGGTGCTACACCTTACCCCAGGCGCCTAACTTAGAAATTTCATCATGAATTGATTTCTTCTTCGAATTTGTACATAAATCAAACTTTTAGCAAAGTCCAGTAGATTCTCTACCTCTGTAATCGCTCTTTAGTTTCCCCTTTCCCTCTACCCCGCCATTAATGTCCAAGGTCAAGTCTTCATACTTTCTTTTCCTTTTAAAAGGACATTTATCAAGATATAATTTATATATCATAGGACAGACCCATGTAAGGTATAAAACCCAGGGATTTTAGTATTGTTAAGAAAGCTGTTCAGACCCGGCAGTGGTAGCACGTGCCTGTAATCCCAGCATGAGGGAGACAGAGGCAGGAGGGTCTCTGTGAGTTCGATGCCAGCCTGGTCTACAGAGTGAGTTTCAGGACAGCCAGAGCTACCACAGAGAAACCCTGTCTCAGAAAAAAAAAGAAAAAAAGAAGAAAGAAAATAGAGAGAGAGAAAGCTGTTTGTTCAGCTATCACCACCATGAATTTTAGGATACTTTATTAAGTTCCTTTTCCCCAAATACCTTTAACCTGGAACTCCCAATCCTGCCCCTGGTAGTTCCCGGGCAGCTACCAGTCTATTTTCTCCCATAGATTGTCCTGTGATGGACATTTCGTATGAATGTCACCACATAAAACACAGCTGCTCACGTCTGATGATATCTTTTACTTACTAACATGTGTTTAAGATTCAGACATGTTATAGCATCTATCAGTACCTCATTCTTTTCATGGCTGAAAAAGACACGCAGCTTTGGCTACTGGAGCAATGTTGATCTGAACCTAAGTGCGTGAACTTTTAAATGGATATGTTTCCAGTCTGGGGTATACAGTTGTGGATCTGGATACGTTTCCAGTTTGTAGTCTATGACTGTGGATCGCTATCCTAAGGCTTCTTCCTTCAGTTACCTGCATTAACAGGCACTGCCGTGGCTCAAGGGTTCTCTTCTCCAAATGTCGCTAGCAGCTCAACACTGCAGACCTCCCTTCAGTCTCGTAGGTACTTCGTCCTAGCCCATCTTCAGGAGGGCTATACCCCAGGGTGGGATTGCCAGGCTAAATGGAAACTCTGTTCAGCTTTTTGAGAACCTGCTAGACGATTTTTCAAAGTAGCGGTACCGTTTTACATGCCCACCCGAGCTGACGGAGCATTCCAGTTTCCTTACATCTTTGCCAACACCTAGTCTCTGACTTTTTTTATCCTGTCCACCCTGGTGGTTGTGAAGCAGAACCTCACTGTGACCTGATTTGCATTTCCCTGGAGACTGTACGGAAACATAGATTCAGAGCGTGTGATTATTTTTAAATCGAGGGTTTTGTTTTTTTCTCAATTACTGAGTTTTTATCTTCCTTCCCATCTAATGCCTTTTATTTTAATTCATCCCTTAATTACTAGAACTTCCATCGTAACATGAATACAGTAGTGAGAGTGGGCATCCTGGCCTTGCTCCTGACCACAGGGAGAAATTATCCAGCGCCTCAACATTTTAAAAATGTCCCCTTATAATCCTAGTTGGTTGAGTGTTTTTGTCATGAGATGATACTGAATTTTGTCAAACGCTTTAAAAAAAAATTATATCCATTGAAGTAATTTTATAGTTTTCTCATCTTTTATTAACATAGTATACTATATTGCAGGTATTATATATTTATTTATTCATTTATTTAGAGACAGAGTCTTGCTATGTAGCCCAGGCTAGTCCTGAACTCTTTATCCTCCTGCCTCAGCCAATGCCAGTGCCATTGCATTGATTATTTTTCATGTTAAACTAATTTTACATTCGTGGGTAAATTCCATTTAATCTTGCCGATAATTCTTTCTCATATGTTAAATAGGGGTTATATATATATATATATATATATATATACACATATACATATACATATATATTAAGGGTTATTTATTTATCCGATTTTTGTGAAGTTTTTACACCAGAAAAACATTGGCCTGCAATGATTCGAGAAATAGCCTCTCCTTTAATATTGGCAGAATTTGTGCAAGATCAGAATTTGTTATTTAGGTAATTGGTAGAATTCACCTGGGGATGGGCTTTTATAGATGAGAAATTTTTATTGTTTATTTTACTTTTTGTTTCTTTCAAGACAGGGTTTCTCTGTGTAGCCCTGGCTGTCCTGGAACTCACTCTGTAAACCAGGCTGGCCTTGAACTCACAGAGATCCGCCTGCCTCTGCCTCCGGAGTGCTGGGGTTAAAGGCAAGCTCCACCACTGTCTGGCAGTGAGCAATTTTTAAATTACTAATTCAATTTCTTTACTTATTATTAACGAGCCTATTCAGATTTTCTTTTTTACAATACATTTTATTTAATTATTTCATTTTATTGTATAAAATGTGTTTTGCCTGTATTCATGTCTGTGTGAGGGTATCAAATCCTTTGGAATTGGAGTTACAGACAGTTGTGAGCTGTTTGTGGGGGCTGGGAATTGAACTCAGGTCCTCCGGAAGAGCAACCAGTGCTCTTAACCACTGAGCCACCTCTCCAGACCCGAGATTTTCTTTATTATATTGATATGTTGTGTTTTTGTACAAATTTGTGTATCTTGTCTAAGTGATATTCTATCTATCTACCTGTCTGTCTGTCTGTCTGTCTATCTGTCTGTCTGTCTGTCTATCTATCTATCTATCTATCTATCTATCTATCTATCTATCTGTCTGTCTGTCTGTCTATCTATTAAACAGGATATCAAGTAGTCTAGGCTGGTCTCACATTTGCTATGTAGTTGAGGCTGGCCTTAAACTTCCAACTCTCCTGCTTCTGTGTCTTAAGTGCTGGAATTATAAGCATTCCCATCAAATCTAGCTCTAAGTTATCTAATGGGAGGGGGCAATCCTGTTGTTAATAATTGTTCTAGTTTACTTTTTATTGATGTGATAAAACACCAGGACCAAAGCAACTTGGGAGGAAAGAACTTACGTCATCGTGCAGCTTACTGTCCATCATGAAGGGCAGGCAGGGCAGGAAACTGGAGGCAGTAATTGAAGCAGAGGATGTGGAGAAACACTGCTTACTGGCTTGCTCCCCACGGCTTGCTTGGTCTGCTCTCTTATACTGCCCAGAGGTGCACTATCCTTAGTGGGCTGGGCCCTCTCACATCTATCGTTAATCAAGAAAATGTGCCACAAGCTAGGGGTGGGGGCACACATCTTTAACACCAGCACTCGGGAGGCAGATCTCTGAGTTCAAGGCCAATCTGGTCTACACGGTGATCTCCAGGACAGCCAGGGCTACATAGTGAGACCCTGTCTCAAAAAACCAACTAACCAACCAACCAAACAAACAAACAAATAAAATTTTAAAAAGGAAAGAAAATTCCCCATAGACTTGCCTACAGGCCAATCGGATTGAGGTGTTTTTTCAATTCGGGTTCCCTCTTTCCAGATGACCATGGCTTAAGCCAAACTGACAAAAACAAAAACAAAAACAAAAACCGAAACGGCACAATAATATTCCTTCATAAATTTTTCTTATAGCTCTGTCGTGATTATCTCTTCTTTTACTTTGGTAATTTAGTTATTCAGTCTAACTACAGATAAAAGTCCCCCACAGTGTGTTTGTATATGTGTGTGTATATATGTATGTGTATGTGAGTGTATGTGAGTGTATGTGTATGTGTATGTGAGTATATGTGTATGTATGTGTGCATATGTGTATGTGAGTGTATGTGAGTGTATGTGTATGTGAGTGTATGTGTGCATATGTGTATGTGAGTGTATGTGTATGTGTATGTGAGTGTATGTGAGTGTATGTGTATGTGTATGTGAGTGTATGTGTATGTATGTGTGCATATGTGTATGTGAGTGTATGTGAGTGTATGTGTGTGCATATGTGTATGTGTATGTGAGTGTATGTGTATGTGTATGTGAGTGTATGTGAGTGTATGTGTGCATATGTGTATGTGAGTGTATGTGAGTGTATGTGTGTGCATATGTGTATGTGTATGTGAGTGTATGTGTATGTGTATGTGAGTGTATGTGAGTGTATGTGTACATATGTGTATGTGAGTGTATGTGTATGTGAGTGTATGTGTATGTGTATGTGAGTGTATGTGTGCATATGTGTATGTGAGTGTATGTGAGTGTATGTGTGTGCATATGTGTATGTGTATGTGAGTGTATGTGTATGTGTATGTGAGTGTATGTGAGTGTATGTGTGCATATGTGTATGTGAGTGTATGTGAGTGTATGTGTGTGTATATATGTATGTGTATGTGAGTGTATGTGTGAGTATATGTGTATGTGTATGTGAGTGTATGTGAGTGTATGTGTATGTGAGTATATGTGTATGTATGTGTGTATATGTGTATGTGAGTGTATGTGAGTGTATGTGTATGTGTATGTGAGTGTATGTGAGTGTATGTGTGCATATGTGTATATGAGTGTATGTGAGTGTATGTGTATGTGTATGTGAGTGTATGTGAGTGTATGTGTATGTGTATGTGAGTGTATGTGTATGTATGTGTGCATATGTGTATGTGAGTGTATGTGAGTGTATGTGTGTGCATATGTGTATGTGTATGTGAGTGTATGTGTATGTGAGTGTATGTGAGTGTATGTGTGCATATGTGTATGTGAGTGTATGTGAGTGTATGTGTATGTGTATGTGTATGTGAGTGTATGTGTGCATATGTGTATGTGTATGTGAGTGTATGTGTGAGTGTGTGTGTGTGTTCCCCTGGTCAGCTCATGTATCACAAGCTGGCTTTCGACTTTCTGTGTAGCTAGGGATGGCCTTGAATTTCCAATCCTCTGGCTTCCTCCTCAGAATCAGGATTACACACACACATCTGGTTTGTCTGATTTGTTGATCTCTCAAAGAACTAACTGTTGGTTTTGTTGCTGTTTCTCCCTTGTTTTTCTAGTCTCCATTTCAGTAATTGGTACTCTAATCTTATTTTCTTTTTTCTGCTTGCACTGTGTTGAGTTTGTTCCTTTCTTCTTCCCAGCTTCCTAATTTGGAAGGCTAGGATGCAATGTGAGAGTCCCACCCCACTTTATAGTATCGGCATCACAGCTATGAGTTTCCCCAGAGTACTGTTTTAGCTGCGTCCCATGTTACAGGCAACGAATACAGCAAAGGCGTAGGCATCTGAAGCGCTCTTTCTCAGTCCTCAATGACTGGCTCAGAAATGGGTACATACCAAAGCCAAGGTGGGACAGGGGGCCTTTTAAAAAATTACATGGTATTTACTTTCTTAGAGGAGGGAGCAGCACACACATGTCGTGCTGCGCATGTCAGAGGACAACTTCGCAGCAGTCGGTCCTCTCCTTCCACCATATGAATCCCTGGGATCGAACTCGGGTCCCTACGCTTGGCAGCAAGCACCTTTACCTACTGAGCCATCTTGCCAGACCACAGGGGTCCTTTGAGAACTGGGATTCTAAGAAAAATAATTTTGCTTCTTCAGATTGACAGTGTCCAATAGAAAGATAAAAGATAATTCATCCTCATGCAGCTAAAAACAGGAGATGGATGAGGGCCCAGGGAGAGGGCCTGTACAGGTGGAAATTCAGAAATACTCACTGAATTAGTGCATGAATGAGCAATGTTGAGAACAGAGTCCCAAGGAGCACCAAGGACTTCCGGCTGAAAGCCGTCTCCCCATGCTCTGAGTGCCCACACTTATCAGAAGCCTTCTCATGGCGTTTATACCTTCTAATTTCACAGTGGAGTCACCTGTAATCTACAGTATGTCTTCTCCTAGCATCTAGTGCTTGTCTGACCCTACCTGCTTGCATTATATAAAAGATTTTATATCACATGGCCTCTCGCCTACCTCTTAAGCTTTGGCTTTTATGGCTCCAACAGCATTTTATTTTCTTTTTTTGAGATTGGGTCTCACTACGTAGCCCTGGTTTTCCTGGAACTTGCCATGTAGACAAGCTGACCTCGAACTCACAGAGATCTATCAGCCTGCCTCCACCTCTGGAGTACCGGGATTAAAGCTTATGCCGCCATGCCCAGTTTACCAGAAGCATTTTAAAACTTGCTGATCCCTGAGCATCCCACTCTCACTTTCTAAGGGCTACTCTGTCCTCCAGAATTCCAGAATACCCCAGCTCAGTTCAGCAAGTACTTACAGGGACGTAACACTTGTGCCCGTATACATCACTGTATCTCCAACTTAAATCTAAGATTTTAAGATTAAAAATCTAATTTAAAATCTAAATTTAAAATTTGAAATCTTAATTTAAGATCTAAGATTTCCCAAAGTTCAAACTATTGAAGAACCGAAACCCAGGGCCTTACTTCTGTTACAGCGACGATGGTCTTTATTTTTGTTTTGTACCAAGGATCGAACCCAGGATCTAATGCACACCAGGCAAGGGCTCTGCACTGAGCTCCATGCCAAGGATGCAATTACAATTTTTAAAAATGCTCCTTTCAAATCTATCACACAACCTGGGCCTTAGCAGTTAGCTGTTGTTAATCGTGTCACTCACAAGAATAGGTAACATTTATGGAACACTTGCTTTCTGCCAGGCATTGTTCTAAGAGCCTTTATATGGATTATCTCCTTTGTTCCTTGTAGTAACCCTAGAGATAGCTAATATCACCGATTTCATTTTCTAGGTTGTCACGATGGAGACCTGGAGATACGGGCTCTGCTTGCTCAAGGCCGCACAGCTGGCAGGAGGTAGAGCTCAGACTCAACCCCTGCAGCCCAGGCTCCTTATTACAAAGAGCAATGGTTTCCCAAGTGGGCGCTGTTTGACAGGCCCAGGTACCTCTCCCAGAAGAGCTTCTGTCTGTGGCCCTGGACAGCTGTCACCTGAACACTATTCTCCACACTGTGGCGTCTGTCTTTGCTAGCCAGCCACCGCCATCAAGACTAGCCTGCTGCTCGATTTGGTCCTGGCTCTGGAATTCAATGTTAATTCTGCATGTTGGTTTAAAAGTCTCACTGGTTCCCTTGGACGGAGAGAGAGAGAGAGAAAAGAAGAAGGGAAATGAGGCCAAAATTCATTTCCATTTTGAAAGTTATTTTTAAAAAGAAAGATGATGGGGGCAGAGAGCACACGTCTGTCTCTTGAAAGGAACGGTCCTGTCTCCTGCCCGTGATTTTCTCTGACTTTGAAGCGCTGGCCCCCGAGGGAGCCTCTGAGCTCTCTGGGCTTATGTGCTCCCGTCGGAGGTGATGAGGACCAAATTGGGACAGGTCACCAAAAAGCCCCTTTTGCTTTGTTCTCGCTGAATGCTCTCTCTTTCTGAAAACCCTCAACCCGAGCTAAGCAAGAGAAGGGCAGCCCCTGTTCGTGAGGAGAAAGGCAGACTCTGGGAGGTTGTTCTTCCCCACAAGAAGCCAGGGAGTTGCTGAATAATAGGGAGCCAAGAGTCAGTGGAAGGAAAAAAAAAAAAGAAAAAAACAAATGGAAATAAATAGAACCTAAAATGACACAGCGCAGCTCCGAGCTCCTCTCCTATCAGGTTTTACAGAGGGGCAATAGATTTTCTTCACTGCCAGTCCTGACTTACCGCAGCCTTGTTTTTAATGAGGTATAATAAGGGGAACATTTTGTAACAACACGGTTCCCCTATTTTATCCCGCAAACAGCTGTGTCATGCTTGCGGCTGGAGGAATGAATCATATCTCCGCCTGCATATGCTAACTCCCATGTAATTACCCCGGCATCTTAAATAAAGCAGGCCCTAAACCTGTCGCTCACATTACAAGCAAACGGTGCAGACCTCGTAACTGGGGCCTCTATCATTACAATTAATTTATCACACAAGCGACCGAGATTAGAGGCTAGAATTAAAACCCAGAGCATGGAGAGCCACTGCAACGACATTGAAAAACAGGCTCTTGAGAGGCGGCTGGCTCGGGCGGCTGCCTGACTAATGCCTTGCCTGGGGAGAGCAGCGGGAGTCGGAATTTTGTTTTCTTTACATCTCTCCCACTAGGACATTTTACTGAAGTCATTTCGGCGCCTCTCTTGATTCAAAATGATGTTGGAAAAATTCTACCTGATACCTGGGCAGAACTCTGAGCAGAAGTCACCATTTTCTCATTCTTAAGCCACCGACCGCTGTCTCTCCGTGGGAACAGTCCCCCAGGACCTCCCGTTTGTTTCTGTTATCAGAAAGGAATTTCTCATGACATCAGTTTATTTTCTTGGGGTGGGGGGTGGGGGACTGGGAGAAAACAGAGGTTTTGCCTCAAATAGGAGATGAGGTTTGTCTCTCTTCAGAAGGGTCTCTCACCTCCGTGTGACCACATTGGCAGAGACATTACCTATCTCTTAATTCTATCTTCATAATTATTATAACAGACATAACTACTTTCTTAATTCTCCGAAGGATGGTGGAACAAGATGATGTATTCTAGATGCCCTGGGGAGAGGTCTGCTTGTTACATCCACGGGACGCCTATAGGTGTTCCTGCTCCCCCCGAGTTGAGAAAGGCTTGAAAAGAGACCACCATCTGAGTGGTCAGAGGGCCCTCCTCTAGACATGGTCAGTGTCCATGCCATTGGCTGTCCGCTAAGCCTGGACACGTCCATACAATTGGCTGTCTGCTGAGGTGGGTGCGTCCCTGCATTGGCTGTCCGCTGAGGTGAACGCGTCCATGCCATTGGCTGTCCGCTAAAGCCTGGGTGCGTCCATGCTATTGGCTGTCACTGAAGCGTGGGTGTGACCATGCCATTGGCTGTCCGCTGAGGCCTGGGTGCATCCATGCCATTGGCTGTCCGCTGAGGCTGGGCGCGTCCATGCTATTGGCTGTCACTGAAGCGTGGGTGTGACCATGCCATTGGCTGTCCGCTGAGGCCTGGCGTGTCCATGCCATTGGCTGTCCGCTGAGGCCTGGGCTCTTTCTACTCCCAGGGCGAGCAGCGCCCATCTCAGCCGTCACACTTAGGCCCTAAGTGGAAAGACTAGATTTTGATACTCGGATACCGGGGAATCCTGTTGCCCTTAACTGGAGCACAGTGGTCTATCCTCACTACGACTGGCATCTACGGTGTGCAGGGTCCATTATGTCATCACTGAAACCTGTCTCCTTTTCTTCCTGGGCACATGGCTGGACTGAATCTCCCAGCCTTTCTTGCTAAGAAGTAGATAGCGGTAAGTTCTGGTTCCTGGATTGTACCATTCCTCTAGGGCCCACACAAATCTACCGGGTCCTTCATGTTTGTTTGTTTATTTGTTTGTTTTTCTCTTACATGTCAGCTATCATATCCAGCAATTTATCCCAACCTCTATAGGATAGCTAGCCCTGAAGTCCAAAGTCACCATGACAAGGCTGCCTCATTAAACACGACTGCCTTGACGTACTAATAAGTCTTCACTGAGAACCAAACCACTGAGAACCAAACATGAGCGGACAGCCCCTCCCTCAGGAGGCTCTACAGCTTGTGAAGGACCTGGAAAGAAGGCCAGCAGAGCCGGAGGCTAGGACGCAGGAACTGTTGGTTTTTTTTTTTTTTTTTGGTTTTTGGTTTTTTTTTTGGAGCCCTTCTACTGCTTGCATAGGATACAGGAGGGTCAAGGCTGGCTGTAGGCCTGAACTCCTGCAAATGGTGCTCATACTGTGGGTTTCTCGTAGAGTTGACAAGTGTCACTCTGTAAGACTTTCAGAAGGTTCAAGGCTAGCAAGGTAGGTGGTAAGAGGAAGGGCATGAACATTTGACTCAAACAAAACCAATGTGTGCGTGAAAGCAAGCTAAAAGCCCAAGGTGGGTGCAGTGTCGCCGCTGCTCACACCCTCAGTCGTCTCTGATGGCCACCTTCTCTAACCCTGCCACTCCACGTCCTCACTGGGAGACATATCTTCCCTGAATGCCCTTTTAGGGTTGGAGTAAGGTTGACCACTAGCTCTGGAATTCTCCTTCAGCTGGCTCAGGGCCAGGAGCATCTGCTGACTGTAGCTCTGTACGGTCACAGCCGAGGACACTGTACAGTCACAGTGAGGGCACTGTACAGTCACAGTGAGGACACTGTACGGTCACAGCCGAGAACACTGTACGGTCACAGCCGAGGACACTGTACGGTCACAGTGAGGACACTGTACGGTCACAGCCGAGGACACTGTACGGTCACAGCCGAGGGCACTGTACAGTCACAGCCGAGGACACTGTACGGTCACAGCCGAGGACACTGTACGGTCACAGCCGAGGACACTGTACGGTCAGAGCCGAGGACACTGTACGGTCAGAGTGAGGACACTGTACGGTCACAGTGAGGACACTGTACGGTCACAGCCGAGGACACTGTACGGTCACAGTGAGGACACTGTACGGTCACAGTGAGGACACTGTACAGTCACAGCCGAGGACACTCACTGTCCGGTTGCAGGTGAGGACACTATGGTCACAGTGAGGACACCGTACGGTCACAGTGAGGACACTGTACGGTCATAGCCGAGGACACTGTACGGTCACAGCCGAGGGCACTGTATGGTCACAGCCGAGGACACTGTATGGTCACAGTGAGGACACTGTACGGTCACAGCCGAGGACACTGTACGGTCACAGTGAGGACACTGTATGGTCACAGCCGAGGACACTGTACGGTCACAGTGAGGACACCGTACGGTTATAAACTAGGCATTTCCTAGGCACAGCACTCCTGCCTCTCCCCCGTACACTGAGATGCTTCTAAAGCAGCACTCTCGGCCTGGGGCCACCCGCCCCATGCTTTCATTCAGCACCCCTTGCCCCCTCCACGAAGAGCCGGCATTTGATGTAAAAGCCAGGCTTCTGGCGCTGAGCAGAGCCAGACAGAACTCTATCCTCCAAAGGTCTATGTTAACATGGTACTTGCATTAGCTGCAGGCTATGCTCAAGGGCTAACGTGAAGAATCTCATCTCCCTAGAACTCAAATACCTCATGACAAGCAGAAAATAGGTCCTTTTCTTCCTGGAGAAAGATTTCTAGCCCACTTAATCTCTTCATGAGTCCCTGAGAGAAGGAATATGCAAATGCCCTGAAAAATGCACAGCACTGTACGGTAAAGGGGAACAGGAGGTTTTAGCGTGAGCCTTGTCTCTGTCATTCCTCCATCTTTACAGCAAGCTGCTCTTCCTGAGCACTTGGGAGGATCGGATCGGATGTTAAGTGTATGGGTCGAGGCTCAGACTGACTGGGTTCAAATCCCGGTTTGTATACTTCTAATTGAGAAACCCCAGGAAGGCTACTTAGCCTCTTGAAGCTTCTGTTTTCTCATCTGTAAAGTGGGGGTGAAATGAAAGCAAAGTCACAGGACTGAAGTGTGTGTGTCTTTGGGACAATACTTGGCAGACAGCAGGCATGCTGGATGTGTTAACTGTCGTTTTAGTCTCTGAATTAACAACCGTCTTCTCTTTCTTCTCTTGTTACAGCTGATAGAATACCCTCTTCCTCTTGAGGAGGCTTCCACAAGTGTGGATCCCTTTTCTTTTTCTTTTCTTCCTTTAAAAAGTGTTTTCTGTTTGTTTTTTGAGGCTGGGGAGATAGTTCAGTCAGTAAAGTGCTTGCTTGCCCTGCAAACACAATGACTTAAGTTTAGGTTCCAGAACTAATTTTGGGGGAGGGGGTAGGAGGAGGAAGAGGAGGGGGAGGCTGGGCTACTTAGAGTGTGCTCAGCCAATTATGCGATTGTTTTGGCCAAGGATGAATTAGCGAAAGTGACCTAAGCATGGTCTTGAAATGTACTTTGTGTGGCTAGCTCTCCTGCCACTGCCCTTGCAGCTCAGGCTGCAGAATGCGTACGCTTAGACTGAATTCACATCAAGCCAGGTGTAAGTAGAGAGAGACTAGTCCAGCTGAGCTTGGACCAGTCTGCCTGCGGATACATAAGACCGAGGTGCCACCATGGTATGCGGCTGAGATTTCTGCAATTGTCTGTGACAACGCAAGGGCTGGCTGGTTCCTTCTCATCCTTCCAATGCAATGAGCACTTTACTGACTCAGGAGTGTTAAAGTAGCCTGACTCTTCTTTCTGACATGTCCTTGTGCACTGCAGGCCCTAACCTCCAATTTTAATTTAAATGCATTGCTTCGGAGACCTTGATAGACCACTACATTGTCTTATATAGCAGTGCCATTTGCTTCATAGCATCCATCCCTATTTGTAATGACACATGTTTTGTGTTGACTTGCTTGCCTTCCCCACTGGACTTTGTATGGAAGGAACCATGTTCACTTATTCACCAAGTCATTCCCAAAGTCCAGGCTTAAGACTTGTACGTAGTAGACTATCAGGGAACAGTTACCGAACAAAGACATTTTTAAAGTGAGCGAATGAATTGAGATGCATTGGGAAATACTTGCTCACACTGTGTCTGATTGCTTCTGGAAGGGCATTATGGCTCTGGGTCAAAGATGCAGCTCAAGCCATCTGCTGTTTCTGCCAGGGCCAGAGCAAACTTTTCCATTAAGCAGAGTTGGTGCATTCTGTCTATTCCCCAAATACACACATACTCACAAATTCACATGCATGCACACAGCGCTTGACTCCATGCTACAGCAGGAGCCTGAAGCCCAAGGGCTTCTTCTGCTGATGATTCCAAACTACAGGCACTTTCTTCAAGATGCATCCAGCTTCCTTCTGCCCCAGCTCCAACGTCCCAGGACCAGCCCTGGCAACGTTTCTGAAGCCTACAGCACATAGTGGAGTTCATGAGCATGGAGACCTCTCTCAAAAAGGAGAAGAAAATAGTGTATGGGGTCCGGTGCAAGCTAGCTAGCAAGCTATATATATGTGTGTGTGTGTGTGTGTGTGTGTGTGTGTGTGTGTGTGTATATATATATATATATACACATATATATATATCTCCCCTAAACTCCTAAGTATATATCTCATATATCTATGTATATACATATATATGTATATATACATATGTATATATGTGTGTATATGTGTCTGTATGTATATATGTATGTGTGTATATATATGTGTATGTGTATATACACACACACACACACACACACATAGTTAGTTAGGGGGGTTGAGAAGGGTCTCACTATGTAGCTCTGGCTGTCCTGAAACTCTGGACTTCCCTATATAGACAGTGCTGGCCTTGAACTCACAGAGATCTGCCCTCCTCTGCCTCCCGAGTGCTGGGATGAAAGCTGTGCTTTCCCATGCTACCATGTTTGGCTTTCATTTAGGCCTTTTCGAGTCAAGATCTTTGACTTTAATCACTCTGCTTTTCTATTTCTTTTTCTTCTTCAAATGTATTAAACTTTTATTAAGAATTATGTGAGTTACACAAATGTGATGAAGCCTAGCGATCAGACAAACACGTGTGAACTACCACCTAACGAAAGAGCTAGAACACGCGCACCTCTCACGGCGGGCGCTTCCTCTGTGCTCCTTCTTGATCTCAGCTCCTCACCTCCCTGTCTCACGCATACAATGGCCAGGTCGACTTCCTTGTCAACCTTTACTCCTCTCCGTAACTTACTGAGTATGTATGTCCGTGTGTAACACATTGCTTACTTTTGCTCGCTTTGGAACTTTATAAGCACGTACCTCGCTGCGTGTGTGTTCCTCTGGGATTGGCTGTCTTACTCAGCCTTATGATCCTAAGAGTCCTGTGTGCTCATCCAGATGGCTAGAGTGCTTTCATTTTCACTGCAGTATAGTATTCAATTATACGATCTACCGAAATCTGTTTATCCATCGCCCTCCGTTACTGGGCATTCGATGACTCGCGGTGCTTTGCTCCCGTCACTATGAGCGGCGTTACTGCGGTCACGATTGTGCACACATTTCTGAGAGCATACCACCAAGAGTTTCTTTAGGGAATATGTCTGAAGATGGAGCTGCTGAGTCGCCTGAGACGCACAAACAGCTACAAGAATGTCAGCTACAGTGCATGAGATTGGAGGCGTCCTTTAAATCTATCCTGTTCTTGGCATATCCCCAGAATCAAAATTGGTACTGGGCACAGAGTAGGTGACCTAATGGTTTATCAATTAATTAAGAAAAGATAATGCTCTTTTCCAAAGGATGATGCTAATTTAAGTTTTATTATAATGTATTTATACATACTTATTCTGTGTGTGTGCATGCATATACATGTGTGTGGATGTGCACCTGTGTCATGATGCACACATGGAGACCAGAGGACAACCTGTGGGTTCTCTCCCTCCGTCAGGTAACTCGGGGACTGAACTCGGGTCACCAGGCTTGGTGGCAAGTGCCTTTTCCCACTGAATCCTCTCACAGGCCCAGACAACAGAAATTCAGTTCAGAAACCTAGGGGGCCCTACTGAACATTACTGTTAAATTCAAACAGGAACTGTGGTGCACACCTTTAATACCAGCACTTGGGAGACAGAAGCAGGTGGATCTCTGAGTTCGAGGCCAGACTGGTCTACAAAGTGAGTTCTAGAACAGCCAGGACTAGAAAGGACTTTCTAGTGAGACCCTGTCTCAAAAACAAAAGACAAACCAACAACAAAAATCAAACACAAACACCACTGCACTGAGCTCCGCATTAGGTCTTCTCTTCTCACTGGTGGAAATGGGGCGGCCACATCTCTGCATAAACCGGGCAAATTTAGCCACTCTGTACCTCAGTTTCCTTACCTGTAAGATAAGACTATCAATGCCTCTCTCTGTAAAGATATAATGCACTCATAATGACACTCAATAAATGATAAATCCTATTAAATTCTCATTCGATGAACTGGTTAGTTAATCCCATGAAGGAGAATATCAAGGAAAAGGGACATATAATTACCTCGAGCATGTGATTTTACCTGCAGATATATGAATATAGATCCATTCATAGTTTTTTGATGTAAGGTCAAGGCATGTGCCTACTGACTAGCTTTCCAGATCTTTCCTGCATAAATCACACCCCTAATACATTGTCTACAGTTTTAAGATTTCGCCGAATCAGGACTTAAAGCAATTAGAGTATGCTAGGTTCTCAGACGGTGATGTTTTTGCCTCAGCCACTCTTACACATCATTCCACCTCAACTATTTTCTACACTCACCCTATGTTTCAAACTTGACTTTCATAGGGAAAAAAAAATTGGTTCCAACTTTCTATTGCTGAGTTTACAAAAATACATAATGACATCAGGCAATTACAGTAACAACTGCGCGTGTGCTACAGAGGGTTAGGAACACGCGCAGCTGGGCTCCCGTGAAGGCACAAGACGACGGGGAGGAGTGGCAGTGAGGGACTGTACTGTCTAACAGCAAAATCGAGAGTGACGGAGAGCCGAGAGCTGGCTGCAGGTACCCGTGCGCTCGCTTTGTACAGGGACGGGACATGCCAGTTACCCCGGCGAGGAAGTTAAATGGAAATTAGTTAGGAGAACCACTGCTTTTAGAGTCTCCTTATTTCTACCACTGGCCTAGTTACAGGCCCCACTCTCTCCCCAGTTGTCTCGTTGCTCAAGTTTGCCTCCAGCCAGTAAGGGACAGGCAACTGTCTGAAACCGACACTCACTTAGAGACGTCTTGATTGTTAAGTACTGCTTGGCCCTGAGAAGCTGACAGAGGAACAGAAGCAAGGAAACACTTCCCACCTTCCACCATTGTCCTCTGATGGGGCACAACTCCCGGGAAGGAAGAAGGCTGACTTTAATTAGCCAGCCCATCACCCTACTAAACTCCATTGAAACCAAAACAAACCAGGCAGCCCCATATGTCATAAGAATTAAAGGCATGGCTCCCACTTCCTAACGATGCTTTTACAGAAACCGTTCCACTGTAAAACTTTATGATTTGAATCTTTATAGCCGCCAGCAGAGCACATGTTCACTGCCTTAAATTATAACTTAATCACAATAGGGCTGACTTTCCAGCCCTCTGCAGTCAAGATGAAAGAGGGAAAGGGCCCTCAGAACAAATTGCCTGCTCTGCCTCTGTCCACCTGCCTCCTCCCGGGAGGAGCCCAGCCACGGTAGTCCCAGGGAGGCGAAGGACAGGAGGTGGCCTAGAACTCACAGCCGGGAAGATCCGAAGGCTGAGACCTTCCAGTGAGGCCTAGAACCACACACACAGTCCAGGCCAGGATTTACGTGGCCAAGTGAGGACAGAGCAAGGATGAAGTGAATCGAGGAAGAAGAGGGTAAGAAGAAAACAGCAAGTGAGAGCCCGCCTCACCTCTCCAGGTCAGGTGACTCGTTTCCTTCACTCCGGTTCAGAACCTCTATTTTTGGAAACCGAGTTGACAAAAAGCCAACTCCTCCTGACCATCATCCCGGGGCTCAATATGGCTGAAACACAAGATGGGGGAGGCCGGCCTGGTCTACGGAGTGAGTTCCAGGACAGCCAGAGTTATAACAGACAAAACCTATCTCAGGGCAAAAAAAATTTTGAATGCCAAAGCAACACAGTGAGATTGCTCTTTAGAAAGACTATCCAAAGAGGTATGCCAGTGGTCGACACTGAAAAGATTCGTGTGCTGGTTGGTTTTTTAAATTTATTTTATTTTATTTTTTTTCAGCCTGGCACAAAGCAGGGCCATCTGGGAAGAGAGACCCTGAATTGAGAAATCGTCTCCATCAAATTGGCCTATAGGCAAGTCTATGATGCATCTTCCTGACTGCTGGTTGATGTGGGGGGGCCCAGCCTACTGCGGCAGTGCCACCCCTGGGCAGGTGGTCTTGGGTCACAGAAGGAAACAGACTGAGCAAGCCGTGGAGAGCAAGACGGTAAGCAGCATGCCTCGATGGCCTCTGCTTCAGTTCCTGCCTCCAGGTTCCTGCCCTGACTTCCTTCCTCGGCCTCCCTCAATGATTGACTGTTACACAGAAGCCAAGTAAACCCTTTTGGTCTATTTATCACATCAACAGAAACCAAGCCAGGGCAGTGCTCAACACCATTAGTCAGGAGGGGATGGAATTCAAAAAACACGGTTGGATGCCACTCCACACACCAAATAGTACGGCTGAGGATGTGGGGAAACCAGAACCATCACACGTGGCTGACAGGGCTGGTTTGACGGGGCCGCACCTACAGAAAACAATCGGCAGTTCTTCCCAGTGTTGAGCAGAGTGACCACATGGCCCAGCGATTCCACTTTCTAGGTGTGTACTCAAGAGGACTCAGGACATACATTCACACAGAAATCCGCACATTCACCTTCACTGTGGCATCCTACGTGAAAAGTAGAAGCGGCTTAAATACCCACCAACTTACGAATGGGCAAGTCAAATGGAATACTCATATATGGAGTATTATTCAGTCATAAAGCAGAACGAAGTATTCTACATCAACGGTAAGGCTTGAAGATACGGTGCTTAGTGAAGGAAGACGCAAAAGGCCACATGTTGTACGACTCCATGTCTGATGTCTGACGGGACAATCCACAGAAGCAGGAGATGCCAAGAGATGGGAAAGTGGGTGAACCGGGAAGCATAGAATTTCTTTTAGTGTGGATTTAATTTCTTAATAAAATTTCTTTTAGAATTTCTTTAATGTTTATATGACAAACATTTATGTATTTCAAAAATGGCGCATATGTATGTAAACTTAAAATGAGTAAGTGGTCATTTTTACGTGACTCTTAACACATGAATGTATGTAACATATGCGTATACATACTCACCCATCAGAGAGGACCAGAAGAGAGGCTGGGAAGACGAGTTTAGAAACTACTGAAAAGAAAACGCCAGCCACAATAGGGAAGGGAAGGCTGAAGAGATACGAACACAAGCACGTAAGTCTGATCCCAGAACTCACGTCCTCTAAAAAGGAAAGAAAAACGGGGCATGGTAGCACACTTGTAATCCCAGTTCTGGAGGTGGGGTGGGGTGGAGACAGGAGGATGCCTGCGGTCAGCCAGCCTCGTTACTTCAAAAGTTTTAGGCCAGTAAGAGACCCAGTCTCAAAAAAAGGTACACGGCATCAGAGGACCTAAACTCTTTCTCTGGCGCGCGCGTGCAGACACACACACACACACACACACACACACACACACACGGAAGGAAAATCCAGGTAAGTACCTAAACCAGGGTAGTAGTAAAAGAAGAGACAGATGGAAACACATTTAAGGAAAATAAAATTAGATCTCTGTTCAATGTGATGACCAGATGGGCGAGCTACCATTCGTCAGAATAGAGAAGAGAGAGCAAGAAGTGTCTTAGCAGGGAAGGAGGGTGAGGGTATTTCAAACACGTATCCGTTATTTGTGGGGGGGACGTGGTGCACTGGTGGAGATCAGAGGTCAAATTGTGGGAGTCAGTTTACTCTTTCCATCATGAGGGTCGCCAGGCTTAGTAACTGTCTTTACCCACTTCGGCAGCCCAGGGTGAGGAGTTTGGGGGCACAGGATAACTATGGGATGCTTACAGGGTTTTCATTAATTTGTTCACCAAATACTACGTTCCTGATGGGAGTATCTAGCAAGCACTAGAAGATAGACAATCAGGGAGTGACGTCATAGGAACAGGTAGGATCGTCTGCGGAGGGGAGTGAGGGATCCTGAAGACGGTCCCGTCTGTCCCTGTGGGCCGTGAGCCCTTGAAAGAGACGAAGAAAAAGCAGTCAGAAACAAAATTCAGAATTCAAAGACACAGTTTGGAAAGGAAGAACAGACCACAGGGTCCGCAATATTCAAGACAGGCAGCTGCGGAGCCAAAGTATGGTGGTGGTGGCTGGCCTGTGGGGGGGTGGTCCACGCGTGTGGGTGCCGCACTGGGGGTCAGGGGGATGCGGCGCCCACTCTCTCTCAGATGGGCTGCATCTAGCTGCATAGGGCTGAAGATATGCCCTATTAGAAATTTACTTAAAACGAGAATTTTGGTCTTCTTTTTGGTAAGTAGATTCCACAGTTCTCAAGCATAAACTTTGTAGATGGCAAACACTGGGTTGCAATTTCAGAAGGCTGGGCGTGCCCGCTGCATGCTTCCTGAATGTCTGCTGTGGGAGAGAATAGGGAGATCTTGTCTAAGGAGGTCTGGAAAGGAGGGGAAGGAAAGAGACAGGACAGTGACCTCCGGGGGTCCTCTGTTCAGCGGTAGGATGAGAAGTTAGGTGAGATGGGCAGCATAGAGGCTGAGCGAAGTTTAAGACTGTGCAAACTTTTGTTTTAGAGAGCTAGGGATTGAACTCGGGGCCTTGTATGTGCTGGGCAAGTGCTCTACCGGCTCCACTCCGCCTCCATTAACTGAAGCCACTCCCTTCTCCACATCCTCTCCTCTGCTCTTGCCTCTCTCCCTTCTACTCTGCACTTGCAGCCAGAGCAGCGAATTCAGAATGTGCATTTCACTACGACTCCTAACCCCAAGCCCCTTAAGGCAATGTGGTCTCAACCCTCCTAACGCTGAGACACTTTAATACGCTTCCTCATGTTGTGGCGACTCCCAGCCATAAAATCATATGAATCGTAATGTAAATATCTGATATGCAGATGGTCTCAGGCCACCCCTAAGACCTGAGAAAGGGTCAGTTGACCCCACCAAAGGGGTCACGACTCACAGGTTGAGAACTGCTGCTGTAAGTTTTCTCCATTGTTCTTAGGGTAATTAATAGATTCTTTTTTAAAAAAATCATTATTGTAGTTTTTATTATTTTTATTATTGGTGTGTGCGTGAGACAGAGAAAGACAGAGAGAGAGAGGAAAGATGCACGTAGAGACCGTCTTTGTGGAGTCAGTCTCTCTCCTTCCACCGTTATGTGCCTTCCAGGGATAGAACTCAGGTCAGCAGATCTGCACAGTAAGCACTGGCTGAGCCATATTGCTGGTCCATGACATCATTCAGCTTCACTGCATAACGGACTCACATCACCGCTACCCTGCTCCACGCCCTTTCCATCCAAAGTCCTTTCCTCGATCCCCGCCACGTGCAGCTCGTTAAGAAGGGAGTCGAACATCATTTCAAAAACAGGAAAAAAAAATCCAGACAGAGCCATTGCTGCTGCTTCTGCCTAGTATGTCCTTCCTCGTCTGAACTCTCGGTCATCCCCCTTGGTGCAGTTTCTCCAAACTTTTGTCCAGAAACTTTACTTTATTTAATTTTGTTTTTTTTGAGACAAGATCTCATGCAGTCCAGGCTGGCCTCCAACTCACTGTGTAACCTAGACCACCTTGAACTTCTGATTCTCCTGTCTCCACCTCCCAAGTGCTGGAATTTCAGGCATGTGCCACCCCTCTCCTGTACTGCAGGTGGGACCACTGCTTTGAGCGCACTAGGCAGCCACGTGAGGCAGCCCCACCCCACTGGCCGCGTACTCTCAGGCTGTCATACATAATCTGCATAACCTTCCTGCCTGCCTGCTGCCACTGTAATTTTACATTTGTCCGGAAGATGTTTGATTAATGTGTACGCCACGAGGACGGGGCTGTGCCTGACACGGGGGAACTCCTTAAATATTGATTGATTGGAAGAATGGCATATTAATAAACTGACTCAGTGTCATTAGGAGATCTAGGACACCATCCCTAGAGGGGGAGCATGGGGCTTGAGAAATGAACCCCAGGTTCCCTGCCTCTGTTGAGTATTTAGGCTCTTCTCCTGTTTTCCTCCCCCTGCCTGGCCTGGGCTGGGCTGCTGGGCCTTGTCAATACACCTCCACCAGCATCTTAAAGAATTAAAGACCCTAAGGATTCAAAGGAATCTGTATCTTCAGGTGCTTGGAACCCTTCCTTCATCAGATGACTGAAAGAGCAATGGTCTATTTATTCTCTACTTGAACAAATCTAATGATAGCGTTCAATTTTCCTCCAAAAGATTCCTTCTGAGTTTCCTCTTTTTAAAAAAATATGTTAGTTAGAGTCAGGCACTGTGGGAGAGTGGCAAGATGGCTCAGAGCACCGGCTGCTCTTCCAGAGGGCCTGGTTTGATTCCCAGCACTCACATGGATGCTCACAGTCACCTGTAACTCCAGTCCTGGGGAGACAGCAGCCTCTTCTGGCCTCCATGGGCACCAGGGACACATCTGGTGCAGAGACAGAAATGCAGGCAAAATACCCATATACAAAATATAAAGGAATTAAAATTTTTTAAGCCAGGCATAGTGTTGTACTCCTGTAATCAGTTGAGAGGCAGAGGCAGGAAGATCACAAGTTCACACAAGTTCTAGGCAGGCCAGGGCTACGTACTGAGATGCTACTGAGATGGGAACCTCAAAGAGAAAAAGAAGGGCATGGTGCTCTTAAGTCCCTCCCTTGCTACATTGGCCATTTGTAGTTATCTGTGACATAGTTCTTATTTTCCTTCTCTCTCTCCCTCTCTCTCTCCCTCTCTCTCTCTCTTTCTCTCTCTCTCACACACACACACACTCAGGTTTTGTTTTGTTTTGAGACAGGGCCTCACTGTTTGGCTTGGCTTGCCTCCTAGAGTTCCTTACATAAACCATCCTGGACTTGAACTCACAGAGATCCTCCTGTCTCTGCTGAGTGCTGGGTTTAAAAGGGTGAACCAACACACCTGGCTTATTATTATGCTTCCCAATTAAAAACGAAAAATTGATTTATAAACTCATTGTAGAGGTGAAGGAAAACAGTCTGTTGTCATATTATATTGCAAATGTCTTCCAGTTTGTTGCTGCTCTTTGATATTATTTATAGCATCTAATCATTTTTTTTTAAACTTTTGGCACTAGGGAACAAAATACCTATACAATTCCATTCTGCATAGAATAAAAAATTTTTAAATTGTATATATATATATATACCAAGTCTTCCTTTCATGCCTGCTCTCTGGCTCAATTCTCCTCCCAAAAGCAAAAGTTATTAACATTTTGTGTATGTGTGTGTGTTTCTCTCTCCAGCTTGTCTAAAGCAAACATGACTCGTATGTATGTCTAGGTTTCTTTCCACACAGACACAAAACGTAATACTGAAGCCCACCTCTGCCCTGGCCTCTTCGGCGCAGGATATGGAGAACATTACGCGGGTTCTTGCAGAGTTGACAGACATGGCCAAGTTGCCTTCCACCGAGGCTGGAGCACCTTACGCTCCCACCAGCAGTGCCCTGCCCGGGTACTGTTACCCCTCCTTTGCTTTCTACTGACTTTAAGTGGAAAACAAGGCAAATACAGTTCTCAAAAACTAAAGTCAAGGATCCTATCATACTAGATTTACCGTGCCCGTTTGAAACTTTCTATAGTGTCCGGACCTTTCCATTTTAGAAGAATTCAAATTAGGACAGATTATTGTGATTAGGGGAGAAAGAATCTTTCGTCCGTTTAGATGAAGGAACACCATTTTCCACTGGTATGGTGGTGTGAGGGAGGGTGTGAACTGTCACCATTTTTATCAGCCACACAGCGAGTGACTGGGAACATTATGGGGGTGTTGGTGGTGGCTCAGAGAGTATAGCTGTCTCCAGGACACACTGGGGGAGTAGAGAGAGTATAGCTCTGACATCACGCAGTCGACTGGAACGCCATCTTCCTTCTTTGCTTTTCATATTAACTTACTGAAGTTTTACCACGTGTCGGACAAGAGGCAGGCGAGTCAAAGTTGAAACTCTTCAGAGTTCCTGCCCTCCAGAAGCTCTCTGTGCCACGAAGGAGCCAGGTGCGTGGCACAGTGACATTATGCAAAACAGACATCGACAATGACGACGGGAAGCTGGTGAGACGCTAAGGACAGCGGCTGGCTTGGGAAAGGACAAGGCTAGGACGAGAAGAGCAGTTAGCGGACTGGCGGCGTGCTGGGAAGGGGCTCGGAGGACCAAGAAGAATCAGGTGCTAGAGGCAGCGAGGTGAAGGAAGGCAGTGGTTTGGTTCAGAGCAGGGAAGGGCGAAGTGGGCTGAGGGTGTGGCTGGGAGGTGGGTGAGGACAGCTCGTGTAGCGTATTGACTGGCAGCCACCCCGCAACCCCACCACCCATGGCAAAGCCGTGCTTTCTCCTCAGTTGGAGTGGTGTTTCTACACCCTGACTTCGGGTTTGGTTGTGAGCTGGCTGTGGCAACCTGGGTTCCTACTGTCACGAGGAACGCAGCTAGTTCTAGCACAGAGGGCACGTGGAGCCAACTAGGAGCTAGTTCTCGTCTGGGTCCACCCTAGATCAGCTGCACCTCGGGTGACCCACAGATCTCTGCATCCAAGAAACGAAACTCCACCACCAAATGGCAATGGATTTTGAGCAGGGTTCTTAATCCAGTGTCTTGTACAATGCCACTGAACAGTGAGATCGCTTCTCTAAACACCCCCGCTTCTTCCCACCATTCACCATGTGACTTTTTCCTGTCTGCTGGACTGCGGTATCCCAACTGAAAGTGACCAGCCAGCTCAAAGAGCCATGACTTTCGAACTGTGCCCACACCGGGTCCTCTTGTCTTCAACACTGCCTCCATTCTAAAGGCAGTCACATGGCAAAAGAAGACCTGTCTCTGGAGCCTGTGCTCAGACTCAATAAGATCACAAGTCACGTTCCATGAGTCACTCAGAAGCGTGTGATTCCAGTTCCAGGTGAATTCTAGAAATTCATCCTCTAAAAATCTAAAAGCCAGCCATCTATCTAAAAGCCAGTCAGACACCAGCTCTCTACGGTTGGGACTCCGAAGCGTTCTATATTCCAAACGTCCATGTGATGATGTTTGTCAACCTGACAGAATCTGGAATCACCTAAGAGATGGCCTCCACAGCATGGCTGCGAAAGACTATCTTGATTATGTTAATCGATGTGGAGAGACTCATTGTAACCCTGGGCAGGAGCACTCCCTAGACATGGGCTCCTGGACTGTATAACACGGAGGGAGACAGCTGAACGCTCGCAATGCGTTCAGCGCTGCGCTTGACTGCAGATACAGCGTGCCAGATCCCTCAAGCTGGGCTTCCCTGCCACAGTGGACTAAAGAAATCCTTTCTCCTAGGAGTTGTTCTTGTCCAGGTATTTTTATCAGAGCAACGGGAAAGGAAACTAAGATACCACCGAGGTGAGGAAGAGGAAGGGAAGACAAGGTTCTGAAGCACGTTTTGTGATTCTGGGTTTAGCAAAGGTGACTTTGTGGGCCCCTTAAAGCAAAATTACAAATACACTTGGTTCAAAGTGAGCATTTATTTGTTCCGAGACAAGGTCTCATGTATCTCAAGCTGGCCTTGAACTTGCTATATAGCTGAGGATGACCTTGAACTTCTGATCCTTCTAACTCTACCTCCCACCTTCTTACAGGTGTGCACCACCAGGCCTGTTCCTGCACTGCTGAGGCAGAACCCGGGGTTTTATTTATGCTAATCAAGGGCCTACCAATTGAGACACATCCCCAGACCCCATAGTGAATATTTATTAGAACGGCACATGACATTGAAACAAATTACAAACATTTGAAAGCTGAGGAAAACCATAAAAGCGTTTTAATATCAGTTTTCAATTCATTATTTGACACATGCCTTGGTATTTATTTACTACACTTTGGGGGCCGTAGACGCTGATTCTTTACATGAACAATAATTCTGAGATGCTGTTTTCTACGTAGAAAACAGAAAGATAATTCAGCCTTTCTCTTCCATTGCTGTCCATTTGTTTATTGTTGATTTTTTTTTTTAGAGAAAAAATTTCAGCTTTAAAGCTCTCTCTAGCTACTACTATGTAAACTTTTAGGTTTATTGTAAAATTTTAGGAAAGTCTATCGGGTTTATTTCATTTCAGAATTACAAGATTTCAGAGCATTTCTAGATTTCCTGAAAATCCTGGGCTATACACACACACACACACACACACACACACACACACACACACACACTGGTTTGTTAGTTTTTTAATGAAATATTTATACATTAATTAATTAATTAATTAATTTGTGTGTGTCTCTCTCTGTGTGTGTATTAGGGAATTTAACCCAGGGCCTTAAGCTTCACCACTGCATAGTGTCTCCAACCACTGGGCTATCATTGATGAATAGATACAGCTGCACAGTGTGTATGTATTTATGTTCTCGCTGGCGGTGCAAACACTTTGGAGATGTGTAAAATACACCACTGTACTTAATAATGTATTCAGAACCAGTAGTAGCAGTACAAGTTTATGCCAAATAAACACAGGAATTTAAAGCATCCTATTTCAGGTGACTCCCTTAAAGGAGAGAAAAGTACAGGACACATTTATAAAGGCATACAGGCGTGAGAAGTAGATTTCTCACGGACGCGAGGCTTCATTTTGACCGGACATCAGTGAGTACCAGAATTTCCACTTACAGTCTGACATGTGTGATGACTGCGTTCTGGGATCCAGTTAGTGGCCTTGTTTTTAGGCAGGGCCTTTTTATTTAAAAGCCAAGTCTGCCTTCCAAAATTCATAACCCTCCTGACTCATTTTCCCAAGTGCTAAGACTACAGATGTGAACCATCGTTCCTCACTGGATTTGTAGATTGTTTATTTATTTATCTATCTATCTATTTATTTATTTATTTATTTATTACATGGGTGTTTTGCTGGTATATATGCCTATGCACCACATGTGTTCCTAGTGCCCACGGAGGTCAAGAGACAGTATTGAGTCCCCTGTAACTGGTACTACAGACAGTTGTGAACCACCATGTGGGTTCTGGTAATCAAATCCAGGTTCTCTGGAAGAGCAGCAAATATTCTTAACTGCTGAGCCGTTTCTCTGGCCTGGACCCATAGATTTTTTTAGGCCTTGTTTCTCTTCCCTTGTCGGGTGCCATATGAACAATGCCTCCCTAGGAACTTGGGCTGTGAACCATGTGTCCTGATACACAGAGAGTTAACACAGTGGGCAGCTGTCCTGAGAAACATACGTACACCAGGACAGACAGCTGTCAGCTCTGCACAGAAAACACTGTGAACTACATAAATGGATCCCATTAAACTTAAGCCAAGTATATTCCAATCAGCATCCCCAAAACTACATCCCTAGACACCCACAGCTCCTCCAAAGCCACTCAGAATGGGAAAATGGGAAATCAAAGGAAAAACAGTGGTCTTGATTAAGGTATTTTATACTTTAAAAATTAAAAGAAAAGTGACCGTGTAAAAATATTGTTAAGCCAGATACAGTGGCCCACTCCCATAATCCTAGCGATTGGCAAGCTGAGTCTGGAGGATTGATTGAGGCCAGCCTGGGCTACAGAGAGAATCCCAGGCCAGCAAGGTCTACAGAGTAAGACTTTGTCTCAACAAACAAGGAAATCAATAAAAATTGCTAAGGCCTGTCCTAAGGTCTTGAAAGAAGTCTATGCAGTAAGGGGCCTGTAAATTTAAGTCATGAATATAAAGTCCACTTCTAGGGGGATAAAAATTTCAAGCTTCATGATTTTGTGGTTTAAGCAGCATCAATAGAGCACATCACCTGTTTGGGCTTTTTTCTAGATAAGCAAATATTTGTTGATTAGGGACGAGGCTCCAGGTGCTAGAGAGAGTGCTAAATGAATACAATCCCTAGCCTCTGGAGCTTATGCTTCCGCTAAAAGATACACATTAATCAAATTAAGAGCCACACTTCAGATGAATGTCACAGAAAGGTTTCTTTGGGGGTTGTTCCTGCCATACCCAAACCAAACCAATTATCGAGATTTGCTCACAGGAGAGTGGGGGCTAGGAACGCAAGGAGCCCCAGGTGGAAGGTCCTCAGAAGCTGGTCTTCTCGACCTCTGGCCCTCCCAGGGCGCAGGATCTAGCCACTGTGTTCCACATATCCCCAGGATGCTCTGCTCTCTCCTTCCCTGGCTTAGACTTGCTGGGCATGGGAAGCTGGGAGAGGCTGCCCGGCTGGGCTGCTCCCACCGGGGAGGGGGTGGGGGAGGGCTGTGGCCTCAGAGTCCAGCAAAGGAAAACACTGGATGCTGGCTGAGGGAGACCAAAGTAAGATCCAAGGTAAGAAACAGTTTGGGGAATGTGGAGTCTCTCAGTGACTGTCACGGGGAGGGTTTGTTCCCGTTCTGCTCTCCTTTCCTGCCCTACGCGAGCAGCCCACTGACATAGCTCATCCTCTTCTCTTCAGCCAGACATCTTGAGACAGTTGTCTATGCTCATTTTCGCCACTTCTCACTTCCAATTTGCTATCAATCTGCGGCTTCTAGCGTCCGCCACTGGAACCGTGGATGCCAAGTGTGGCGGCGGCTGCCGCTCTGCCTCGGCCCCTGCCCTCCCTACTTCAGGGAACACTACACTTCCGGCGGCCAGTACCTGTACTCGCTGGACCTGAGGCTTTCTCTGGCAACCACGTTGACTTTATTGACCGAGTAGTGGGTTGGCAATGTCAGTAAATTCATGCCTTCTATGAGTGGGCCTCAACCAACGACCTGAACACTGCTAAGTAGTTCCCCGGGCTCCCTCATCCCTCGGAAGGGGTGACTGTGAGGAGAGAGTTCTGTGCTGACTTCCAGGGTTTTGCAATGGGGTTAAGCTGTAGTGGCCCAAAGTGGTTTCTGGCTTTATCCATTATGGGCCTACTCTGCCTCCCCCGATTTCACCTCCCACTATAATGTATATCTGTGTTCTTCTCTCTTTCAAATAAACTAACCCTTGTCTCAGAGCCACCAAGATCACCAATGACCTCTTACTAGTAAACCAGTTAGTCAACAGGAGGCACTGTTCAGTACCTCCAGCCACTGTCATACATGATTAAGTCTTCTCTGTGTTACGAGCGACTGTAAAGCCATCCTGACCAACATTCCCCGTTGGGCTCTTTCTCCTTCAGATCCCATGTCAGCTCAGCCACTGTGTTTCCTATCCTGCATGCCCTTCTCTGGTGACAGAGCTTATTTGCACAGGATGAAACCCTTCTTTCTTGTTGAAGACTCCCAAGCTTCTTGGTGTGCTAGTCACTTTTAATCGTCAATTTGACCCAACCTAAAATCACTTGGAAAGAGTCTTAGAAATTATCAAGATCTTGTTGACCCGTGGGCCTGTCTGTGGAGGAATCGTCTTGATTGTTAATTGATATAGAAAGGCCCAGTGTGGGTAGTATCATTCCCTAGGTAGGGAGTCCTAAATAGCACAAGCAAAGAGAAAGCTTACTGAGGACGAGCAAGCAAGCATCCGTGCATTCATTCTTCCTGCTCTTGACTGTGGATATGCTGCTGTAAGTTTCTGCCTCGACTTCCCCAAAATAATGAACTATAGCCTGGAATTGTAAGACAAATAAACCCTTGCTCCCCTCAATTGCTTTTTATCAGGATATTTTATCACAGCAACCAAAAAAATTGGAACTAGAACACTGGGTTTCAGATATTGTCTCCAATTGCTTATGGGCACTTCTACGCGGAATGTGCAAAGTGACTTCGGCTCAATATATGGAACGTTCTGGGGTTTGTTGGCTGGGTTCTGGGTGAGGACAAGTCTGTACAGAAATGGGAAGTAAAAGCAAGGGAGCAGTTTAAAGTGGTGGACCGCGAGGTACGGGCCCAACAGGGAAGAGAGCAGTTCTAGAAGGCTGAGAGGGTGACAAGATACAGAAGCCAAAGCCAGACCCTGGTTACTGGAGAGAAAATCCTCACAGTGTTAGCAAAGCGAAGTGACCCCCACCCCAAAGAATCTGAAAAAAAAAAAAAAACAAACTTAAATAACCACATGGGGAAAGGAAGAACTTTCTTGAACTTCCTTTTAGGCTTACTTTACAGGTTGGTATTATTTTTATTCTAAGTTACATAAGAGGACATTCTCCTTTTTGATGCTCAGGGAGATTAAAGGTCTGGCATGGGCTTGGGAGTTGCGGAGATTAAAGCACCGATGTAATAGGAGCGAAGAAGAGCAAAGCGGCAAGGACAGAGGTCGCCAGCCAAGAGTAGACGCTCCCCTAACCCACCTCCTCCGTCCGCCCTGACCTCCCGGGCTAACCGCGGCTTCCCGTTCCCACTGTAACGCTCACTAGCTAGCGGCCACAGCATCGGGATGCTTGGCGGCTCTCCTGCACAAACGCCCGCGCTCACAAGTCGAGTGGTAATCGTCGTGATCGTCACACGTTTGCATGTTTTCCACAGCAGTGCCGTGCTCACACAATTCGCCGTGTAAACCGCCGACGCAAAGCGGCAAAGAACTGCCATCTCTGAGAATGCTTCTCAAACGCCTTGGAAAAGCTCAACAAAGCTAATGCCCCTGTAAAGTGCCGTTGATTCGGTATGCGTGGGGTCAATAGAAAACAGTACGCTGAACGTGTGCTCCATGTCGGGCTCGGCGTCCACCTTACACAGGCCGTCAGTTTGATCTCCCAAGACCACTCTGGGAGAGCGGAGGCACAAAGAAGCCGTGAAACTTGCCCACGTCAGTTACTTACTTAGGACAAAACCAGTTGCTCTGTCCGGAGAGACAGTGCTCTGAGCTGTTACGTGGTCGCATCAGAAGCCTGAAAATCCACGAACCACTGAGTTGATGGTGATGTTTCTTACAAGACCACTGAAGTTTCTCGTGTGTGTGTGTGTGTGTGTGTGTGTGTGTGTGTGTGTTTTCTTGTATGTGCATCCGGATGTACACGCGTGTATGTGTGCCCGTATGTAGAGGTCAGAGGTTGATGTTGAGTGTCTTTCTGAGTCACTCTCCATCTGAGACTGGCCCTCTCACCAGACTTGAAGCTCATTGGCTGGATGGCTGGCCGGCCAGGGAGCTCCAGGAGTCCTCCTGTCTC
The DNA here is from genome assembly GCA_026225945.1 of Cricetomys ansorgei. Taxonomy (NCBI): domain Eukaryota; kingdom Metazoa; phylum Chordata; class Mammalia; order Rodentia; family Nesomyidae; genus Cricetomys; species Cricetomys ansorgei. The sequence goes on along the minus strand of JAMJFZ010002837.1, from coordinate 1,182,664 downwards.
CACGCCCCCTGCGCTGGGTTTACGGATGCATGCATGCATGGTCCACTCAGCTTTTCCCACGGGTGCTAGGACTCGGAACTCAGATCCCCAAGCCTGCGTGGCAAGCCACCTGAGCCATCTCCCCACCCCCAGGTTTCTTTTTGATTTTAAAGAAGCTGAAGTTGAACTCCAAACACAATCCAATACGTGCTTATTCAAGAGTGAAGGATTCCACTCTTAAGGAAAGGCTCTGGTCCATTACCCAGAGATTAGCAAGTGGCCATGTGTAGACCCTCAGCCAGGATAAAGTATAGGAGGAGCTGTGTAGCGCTCTCCATGATTTCCTGCTTTAACCGACAGACTACCCAACCTAGCAGCAATGCTGATGAGCGGACTCCTTGCCTGGCAAAACTTGATTCTACCGCCCACTCCAACACCCAACCAGGAAGAAAATCCAAAGTTACAGGTGGGGTCCTGCCTGCTTCACAACCTCACGTGGCAAAGGAGACACCCCTCTCCTTCCTGTTTCTAGATATTTGACACTTTCCTTTCAGGCAATCATCTCCCTCCCTCCCTCTCTCCTTCCCTCCCTCCTTCCTTCCTGTCTCTTTCAATAGGACCTCATGCAGTCCAAGCTGGCCTCAAACGTACTCTGTAGTCCAGGATGACTTTGAACTTGTGACCCTCCTGCTTCTACCTCCCCAGTGCTGGGATCACAGGTGTGTACCCCCATGGCCCGTTGATGTGGTACTGGGGATGGAACCCAGCCTCTGGCATGCAGGACAAGCACTCTGCTAATTGAGCCACAACCCCAGCCCATACTCTGCATTTCTGCACGTGTCATTAATTTCCCTTTATTCCTTCCTTGTACTAGAAAATTCTTACTCAGAATTTTTCTTCATTCATCCATTAGGAAATAACTCTGGGCACCAATTTCTGTGAATAATGGATACGTGTATGCACATATACACATGCGTGTATGTATATATACACACATATGTATATGTACATAAACATATTTGTATATACACACATATATGCATACATACACACATATACACACACACACATACACACACGTACACACACATATGCGCGTGCACACATACACGCATACTCCCACTGCCATTGTACCATGGAGACACTCACTTCTCCATTCACCCCTCCCCCAGCCCAGCGGGCAGGAGCACGGTCTGCATCCTTGCTGCTGTATCTCGTTTCTAAACAGTGCCCGGCATTCATACGTTCCTAAGAAACATTGGAGGCCAGGTGTAATATCAGCATTTGGGAAACTGAAGCAAGAAGTTACCATGAGTTTGATGCCAGCCTCAGCTACATGGTGAGTTCCAGGTCAACCTGGGCTACTGGATGAGAGCCTATATATATCCACAGTGCACCTTTACCACACCATTTCTCACGCCTCTCCCATGAGCCGTTTCCTCCTCTAGCCTCTCCACTCTGTGGGCTTTCTAGTGATGTGCACCACCCTTCGTATGAAGGGAGGGCTGGAGTCACAGTTCCTGCAATGTCACAACTATGAACAAAACCCCTGTCTTCCTAAGAGAGGAGACGCTGTCCTGCCAGGTCATCTGCGTGTGTGCCATCACCCACAGGGTCCGCAGTCTCCCCGAACCCACGCCTCCAGATGCTAATGCCATTGTCTTTGACTTGGACTCCTCAACAGCCTTTATGTGTTCCTTCCCATTCAAGTCCCTGGAACCTTCCTCTAAAGCAAGAGAAACTTCAGCCTGGAAATCAGCACTCTGCAATGCTTTCACTGGAGTGGCAAAGTCTCAGGCTAGACAAACTTCATCCCTGCTCCCCGCAAGAAAGCCTGAACCCTTGGTAAGACTCCTTCCCCACTCTTGGCTGCTTTGCCCCAGGATGTCTGGCCATAAGTTTGGGTGTCTACCAGGGACGGGAGGCAGGCGCCAAGGTGAGATAACACTCAGCTCCTTGTTGCGTCATCCGAAACAGGTGTGGCCTCGTGTGGTTCTGAATGCCCTTTTCTGACGGTTGATTCTCTGTCCCAGTTGCTCTACCCATCCAGACCGTCGGGTTAGCTTCCTGAGTCTTTCCCCCTCTCAACCCACTCAGCTTTCTGTAGGGAAAGTTTATTTTTAGTTACGTTTGAAATGGTTTTATGCATTGTTGGGTGAGGGGCTTAGCCTAGGTCTAGGGCGTTCTGTATTGTCTACAGGTGTTGGATTTCTGTGGTGGTTGTTTGATTGCTTACGATCTGCACCTGAGGAGTTCTGACTTAACAAAAACACCTGAGCTTCGAGTCTCGCAGTTCTACTATTGATCGAATATGGCGCTGGCCAGGAGGATGGTTCCCCCTGCTGAGGCCTGGCAGGGTCTGAGTCTATGAAAATCCCTCCTTGTCTTCCTTGGTGAGCCACAGAAGTGGCCTACCACAGCTTGCCATCCTGCTCTCAGCATCTCCAGTTCATCCACTAGCAGTTCTAACAAGCTTCTATTTCTGTTGCCTCCTGCCAAAATACCAGAATCGATCAACCAAATATTTATTGAATCTCTATTATATTTTTCCAAGACCCACAATTTTTTTTCCTCTGACCCCACCATGGGCCCCAGGATTCCAGTAGCAAGGATCCAGGAATCCCTGAAAGCTCCCTGAGATGTTCTCTCCTGGGAATCCACAAGGCAAAAATCATTCTTATTTTGACAATACTGGGATGTTTTGATTTTTTTTTCTAACTCGGATTCTCTCACATGTGTACAGTGGAGTGTTCCAGAAGCTAATGGAATACCATGTGGTATTGTCATTGTTCGAAAATCTAAAGAAACGCGTGTTTGTGTTTTAAAATATTTCTCCATTTTAACTCCTAATATTATATTACAGGCAACTCACATAAATAAAGTTCTTCTATCCAGAGCACTCTTTAAGAGGAGATATTTTTAAAAAAATTTTTTATGGACATTGGTGTTTTGCCTGCATATATGTCCGTGTGGGGTGCTAGAACCCCTGGAACGGAAGTTCCAAACAGTCGTGAGCTGCCGTGTAGATGCTGAGATCTGAACCTGAGTCAAGATGACACATGTTTAAGAGACCAAACATCTGCTGGAGATCTGAAGTCCTTAGCTAAGCCTGCTCTGACTGAGCAGGGATGGCTTCTGTCGCCTGGGTGTGTGCTCCCAAAGTGTTCCTCAATGGCACTTGTATTTTTTTGGATGTTGGGGCGGGGCAGGATGTACCTTGGTGTGCGGGTGGAGGTCGGAGGGCAACCTCTGAAGGGAACCTCTGAAGGAGAAGAGTCAGTCTTCTCCGTCCACCATATGGGTTCTGGGAATTGAACTCAGGTCCTCGGACTTGGCATCAAGTGCCCTCACCTGCTGATCCAGCTCTCTGTATTTTCTTTATAAATTACCTGGCCTCGAATGTTCTGTTACAGCAACAGACAATGAACTAATATAATAGAACAAACTGAAGAAAGTGAAAAGCCATCCTCTGGCCTCCCCGTGAGTGCCCTGGCATGTGCACATACAAAAAAAAAAAAAAACTTAAAAATACTTTAAAAATAAGAAAGATACAACTGCACTTGTGAGTTTAATATCAGCTGGGTCTGCATCGTGAATTCCAGGCCATCTAGGGAGACTTAGTGAGACTTTGTCTCAAAAATAAGTTTACTATATATGAGTTAAAACCTTCCGACAACGTGAGAATGAAAATCAGGACGAGCCACTGGCTACAAAGAATACTTGCAGCTTATATAATAAAGAGTTAATGCTACAATAGCGAGGACTTTCAAGTCAAAAGGAAAAAAGACACTCTAATAGGATATATTCTATTAGACACTAAAAGACACTCTAATAATATAAACAATTGTATAAGAAGAACTGATCAGTAAATACACGAAAGCAATAAATTGTAAACACAGAAAGACAAAGTTGTAAGGAAAAGAAGAACGGAGAGGCTGGAGAGACGGCTCAGTGATTAAGCACTGGCTGCTCTTTAGAGGAGCCGGGTTTAATTCCCAGCACCCACATGATGGCTCACAACTGCTCATAACTCTAGGGCCCTCCTTCAGAAGTGTGCATGGCATAACTTCTAACCTCCTCTGACGCCAGACACAGATGTGGTGCACAGACGGACATGCAAGCAAAAGACTCACACACACAAAATAAGTAAATCTTGCAAAAAAAAAAAATAAAACAAATAATAAAGGGCTGGAGAGATGACCAGGTCAGTAGAGTGCTTGGCGTGAAAACACGGTATTTAGTAGATGCGTAAGCAGATGGGGAATGAATTGTATCTGATGGATAATGAGGAAGAATAGGCAACTTTGGGTAAAGTAACGGAATCTTATGGAGAGGGCTGAAGGAGACAGGAGATTTGTTGCCAAACAAATGAAAGAGAGCATTTAGGGGGACATTTCAGATACTAGCTAAAAATGATTGCTCTGTGCAGAGAGTGAATTGAATGTTTTGAGCCCATGATTTCATCTAGTCATGAAACAAATTTAAATTCCCTTACACAAAGGAGGAGGAGGAGGAGACTGTCCCGGGCTATTCAGCCGAAGCTCTTTCACACCATCATCCCAACCTCTCCATTGCGTGTGTGTGTGTGTGTGTGTGTGTGTGTGTGTGTGTGTGGGAGGGGGGTAAGCATACATGCGTTTGCATGTGGTATGTACATATGAACACGTGTGCATATGGAAGCCCAAGGTTGATATCTTCTATTTTATTCTTTGACACAGGGTCTCTCAATCAAACCCAGAGCTCTTCCATATGGCTCTCTAGCCAGCTTGCTCTGGGGAAGCTTAGCTTCCCAAGGCTAGACTTACAACCAGGCCACTCCAGGCCACACCTACCTAGCATCTGCCTGGATTCTTAAATCTGAACTTGGGACGAAGCCCAACCCTCTGCTCTGACTTTGAGATCATACTCCTTTTCCAAAGAGGGAGAGCACATAGGATGCACCTGGACACCTTGAGTTTGAGGTTCTCATGAGACAGTCACTGGGGTGGGGCTTTCCAAGGATGGCTAGATGCCATGGGTCTACGGCTTCTGAGAGTAGTCCAGGTTGGGTATGGATGGGCTGTTGTCTATGTGAGAGAGGTATCTGGACGACCGACTTGTAGTACTCTGCTGTGGTGGTTTGAATATAAAAAACAAAACAAAAAACCTCATAGTTCATCTATTTGAATGCTTGATCCCAGCTGGGGGAACTCTTTGGGAAGGTGTGTCACCGGGAGTGAACTTTGAGCTTTAAAGAGCCCACACCACCACTCCCAGTTAGCACTCTCTCTGTCTCTCTGTCTCTCTATCTCTCTCTCTCTCTCTCCCTCATGCTTGTGGACTATGTGTAAGCTCTCAGCTACTGCTCCAGCACCATGCCCACCTGCCTCTTGTCGTGCTTCCTGCTGTGTTGGTCATGGACTCTAACTCTCTGGAACTGTAAGCAATTCTTCAATAAACTCTTTCTTCTGAACGTTCCCTTGGTCGTGTGAGAGGGCCAGGGTAACTCCATTGTAGCTCAGATTCTATTTCTTAGTAGTAAACCTCTCACAGTGAGTGGGCCCTGACCTCAGCTCTTCAGAAATCCCTGGTAATTCTTAGAAAGTCCCAAGCCAACAGCAGGCCAATCAGAAACAGTGCTAGACCACAAGAGGACTGAATTTGGGAATAGTTGCTTAATCACATGCCTCATGGCCTGGCCAATCCAGTAAGGACCAGTGTCCAGGTCCTGACCAATCAGATTAAAGATTCCCTACCGGGCTGCCTGTCTTGCTTAAAAGGCCTGTACACTGCGCTTTGGGGTCACCGTCCTCTCGTGGTGGTAAACCCAGGATGTTGGTCTGTGTTCCTCAGTAGTAAACTGCTTTTGTTTGGCCATTTGTGACTCTCAGTGTCTTCTTGAGCGATTTAGGACTTGACACATGGTGCTTTATCATGACCATAGAACAGTAACTAAGATCAAATATTTACTGCACTCCCATGTGAAAGCCAGGAACACGTTATGTCAATGTCTACTTCCTGAGATTCATGGGGTACTCATATGAAGTATTGTAAGTTGGTATTTTTAATTGTTGCTCTTTAAAAAGTATCTAACATTTCCAATTACACTGTAAGCATCTTTAAGGCAAGGCCAAAATACTAATTTGTACAGCATTCCTCTCAAAATGTGTTTGTTGATTGAATGCTTGAGAAAACAAGAAACGAACAGCCATAAACAAAAACTGCTCGGGTCTCAGAAAACAAGTCTCTGTTTTTTGTTATGATCTAAAGGTCTATGAAAGCAGTCAGTTTTTGGTGTCACACCAAACGACAGTTTTCATCACTGTCCTCAAGGCTGATCGCTGGTCTCAGAAATTTGTGGTTAGGTGCAACAAACTGGCTGTCAAAAGCTCATCCCAAGTGGCATTTCTCTGAACACACTGATCAACACCCCAGAGTCAGCCCTCAGTCTTACTGGTCCAGAAACTCAATCCAGCTAGAGCTGAGCCCAGGGAGGACTGACCATGCTCAAACAACCATGAAGACAGGAGTATGCAGCTAGAGTGTCAGTCTTTGGTATACACAAAGGCAGATCAGATATCCAGATCCATTCTCACTTCTCAGCAGCTGAGCGATGTGTGAAGCCACATCACTGAGAGGCTGTGCGAGCCCAGCATCAGCACCCAGCCAGTGGACTGGAGGCCCGGAAGGTTGCGCAGCACTGACTCTGGCAACTGGGTGGGAGCAGAGCACTGGCTTCTGAACCACACACATGGCTCCTTGTGTCCCAGCAGAGTTGCTATTGGCACGCTACCTGATGTTTCTAGAATGGGGCTGGGGATATAAGCTCTGTTGGCAGAGTGCCTGCCTAGCATTCGCCAGGCCCAGGGTTTGATGTCAGCACAGCGTGAAAACCAGATGTGGCTGGGCTCAACACTTGAAAGACGGAGAAGCAAGAGGAGCAGATGTTCAAGGTCATCTTCAGTTACATATAACGTTTGAGGCAAACCTGGGCTACATAAGATCCTGTCTAAAGCAAAACAAACAAACAAAATCCCTGAACTATTACTTGATAGGATGGTGATACCTCACAGGCTTACTATGAGGACTAAACAACAGAACACATAAAAAAATGCTAAGCCAGTCCCTGTCGTATGAGCCGCTGGGTAAACGGCATTGCACATCCATCCCCATGCCTCAGGCGCACACCCGACGAGGACTCGAGCTGGCCTTTGAGATTACCTCTTGTAACTGAAGGACTGAAGGCAAAAGACCAGTTAGAAGGCTGCTGAATGGTCCAGAACATAAATACTTGGCCCTTAAAACCTCAGGCTGTAGCAAGGGAATAGGACTGAACTTATGCTGAACTGAAGGCCACTTAGGAGGAATATAGTACACTGAGTATTTTCAGAACTATTTCTAACCACAACAGTGTGTGTGTGTGTGTGTGTGTGTGTGTGTGTGTGCGCGCGTGTGCGTGTGGTCATGGGGGTCAGGTCCAAGGCCTTGGACATGCTAGGCACATGCTCCATCTTCCAGAATCATCCTTGCCACCACCAATGTCAACTTAGAAATAGATGACCCTCTTTCAGATGAAAGCCCCACATTAAGCAACGAGATCGGGATGGCGGGCGATGATGGAACGGGATGTACTGTGAGTCACAGTTGGTACGACTCGGAGGAGGCCTTTCTCCTTCTGCTAACATCTACCGCGGCGCCTATCTTGGTTCTCAACCGAGATGCCACCCGCGAGGCTCACAGTAATTTATTACCACTAATAAAGCGTTGAAGTTTAGAGAGATGATTGGCTCTTAGGAAACAGAACCCGAAGCGGACCAAGGTTGCGAACAGCACCTCCGTGTCTTGCTTCTACGTCGACGCATCGTCTTACTGGGAGAGGACGGGGAGGTAGAGTCACAGAGCAGAGACTCCACGTCACTGCAGACTGTCTGTGCGAGCACATCCAGCAACAGACCCTTTCTTTTGGCAGCCCAGTATGGCTCTGAACTTGTGGCAATCCTCTGACCTCAGCCTCCAAGTGCTGGGGTCGTGGTGTGAGCCACCACCCTCCCTAAACACGTGAACGTCACCTGAAATGTCTTGTAGGAAACAACTTAAGAATGGCTAGTCCAGTGAATGGACACTGTCTCCGCTGGGCCTCTACAGGGTATGACAGCGGCAAGCCTGTCAGGCGCCCGCCAGCGTCACTGCGGCCCTCAGGTTTTCATTTTCCTGGTCACATTCACCTACGAACAATCCCCTTTCAAAACGTAACATTTTAGACGAAGAATGGTCTCCTATAAGAGACTTGGCCCTATTTCCTATATGAACTGACAAATTAGCCCTCTCTCTTTATTTTACATCTTCGTGGTCAATGCAAACAGAAAACTTCACATTTGTCCTTTTCTTTCTAAATGATGACTTTAAAAAAAAAAAAAGGACTTATTTGTTTTTTACTCTATGTGTATGCGTGTTTTGTGAATGGAAGTGTGCGCACCATGTGCGTGGAGCGGCGAGGAGCGGCGAGGAGGGCAGAGACCGCAATGGAAGTGCTGGGGTTAGAGTCACAGATGGTTGTGAGATGTCATGGGGTTCTGGGAACTGAACCTGGGTCCTCTCCAAGAACAGAACGTGCCCCTAACCACTGAGCCATCTCTCCATCCTCACCTTTGTTCTTTTAAGCTTCTACTTTGAATTGGTTTGATTGTACAGTTTCACCCTCATGAAATAAATGTAATCAACTTTGTTCTCTTCAAATTTAATACACTTGGAACATGGAAGCAGGGAGAGAGAGAGAGAGAGAGAGATTGACAGAGAGAGAGAGGGAGAGGGAGAGAGAGAAAGAGAATAACATTTAATACCATAGCCAGCCATGGCCTTGAATCCAAAGACTCTGGAGACAGAAGCAGGTGAGCCTCTGAGTTTGAGACCAGCCTGGTGTTCAGTAGAAAGATGAAAGATGCAGAGTTAGGTAGGGAGGAGAAGATTTAGAAAAGGTGTTAGAGAGGCTTGATGTCTTGTACAGTTAAAAAGTGGAAGCTGGGCAGTGGTGGCGCACGCCTTTGATCCCAACACTCGGGAGGCAGAGGCAGGCGGATCTCTGTGAGTTCAAGGCCAGCCTGGTCTACAGAGTGAGTTCCAGGACAGCCAGAGCTACAACAGAGAAACCTTGCCTTGAAAAGAAAACAAACAAACAAAACAACAACAAAGATGAGTAAGGTACGAGAGGGTGGGGTGAGAGCAATCAGAACGTGTATGAGGTTGTCAAAGAACAAATTTAATCAATAAAAGATTTTAAGAAGAAAAATGAATAGGCAAAGCAACCAAACAAATATTGAGTAAACCTAACCGAGGAAGTGAAAGCCTTCTGTAATGAAAACTGTGAAACACCAAAGGAAGAAATAGAAGACGTTAGAAGACGGAATGACCACCTGTGCTTATGGATTGGAAGAATTAAAATTGTGAAAATGGCCATATTATCAATGGCTACCAACTGATTCAATGCAATCGCCACCAAAATTCCAAGGTTATTCTTCACAGAAACAGAAGAAAAATTCTTAAAGTAAGTATGAATGGACGAAAGACTCCAGATGGCCAGAGCAATCCTAAGCAACACCGTACTAGACCTCAAGTTACACTGTATTTTGTTCCATAGTAACAAAAGCAGCTTGGCAGAGCACGAAAACAAACTCCAGTCCCAGTGAATCCATAGAGCAGAAAAGACACAAACCCATGAAGCTGCAGCCGCCTGATTTTTGACAGAGATGAAAAATACTTATATACACTAGGGAAAAGACGGCCTCTATAGCAAATGTTGGTGGGAGAGCTGGACATCCACCATGGAAGAATGGAGCTAGGTCCCTAGCCCTCACCTTTCACAAAAATCAACCACAAACAGATCAAAAAACTTAATTTTAGACCTGAAATTTGGAAACTGTCAAAGAAAAAAAGTAGGGACAACACTTCAAGATCCGGGCATAAGGCAAAGGTTTTCTGAACAGGACCCAGTTACTCAAGGGACAATACTAAGAGTTGCAAATGGGACCTCACCAAATCACAAAGCTTCCTTCCATACAGCAAAGGAAGCAGTAGAACGAAGAGGCGGCCTACGGAATGGGAGGAAATCTTTACCATCTATTCATAGGGCAGAGGATTAATATCTAGAGTATACAAAGAACTCAAACACCCAAACAAGAAATCAAACAATTTGACTGATAAATGGGCTGATGAAATCTCGGATGATGAAATACAAGTAACTAAAAAAAAAAAAAAAAATGGAAACATGTCTAGCCTCACTAGTCATCAGGGAAGGGTAAATTAATACTATATTAAGAGTCAGCCTCACCCGAGTCATGCCTGGCAGTGGTGGTGCAGGCCATTAGTCCCAGCACTTGGGAGGCAGAGGCAGGCAGATCTCTGTGAGTTTGAGGCTAGCCTGGTCTACAGAGTGAGCTCCAGGACAGCCAGAGTCACAACAGAGAAACCGTCTCAGAAAAACAACAAAAAACAAAAACAAACAAAAGAACCAGAATGGCAGTTGTTCAAAAGACAAGTAACAACAAACGCTGGCCAGGATACAGGCAAAAAGGAATCTTTCTACAGTGCTGGTGGGAACGTGAACTATTCCAACCACTATGGAAATCAGTCTGGAGATTCTTCAGCAAACTAAACAGACCTACCTCATGACCCAGCTTCACCGCTTCTGGGCATTCCCCTGGAGAACTCTAAGCCAACAAGACACAGAGATGCTCGACATCCACGTGGCAGCATCACTGGTGATTGCTAAGTTATGGAGCCAACCCAGGTGTACAACAACACAGGAGACAATGTGGCCTGTCTACACAGTGGATCTCAGCGGTCATAAAGCATGAAAGCATGCTGTCTGCAGGGAAAATAGAAGCAATAGGAGATCATCTTACACGGTGAACAAAGTCAGTCTCAGACAGACCCATACATGCCCCCTTTCATTTGTAGTCCCTAGATTTTACATAGATACATAAAACCACATGTGTGTGTGTGACATGAGACCAGAAGTGAGACTGTTACGGGAACAAAGGTGGCAAAGAGCGGCGGGAAAGGGGAGAGAAGGGAGACTGAGGGCATGGGTTGGGGGTTGCCCCATAAGAAATGAGGACTGCTAGGCAGAGGGCCAGTGATAGATGGCCTTGCACCCCATTTTGTTTGGGAGGCAATGGTTGGTAATTGAAAGAATCTAGATCCATGTCTACAAGAATAGGGTTTGTCTGAGAAGCAGACTCAGGGAGCTATGTAAACGGTGGATAAAAGGGATTAAGATGGGAGCATGGAGTCATGTGAGATATATATATTTAAAATATAAATAGATATTGATATAAATATAGAGATAGATAGGTACACACAAATATGAGTGACATATTCATCAGGCATAATAGTTAATGAAAGGAGAAATACTAAGAACACGTAAAGACATTAAGAAAAAGAAAACTTAATGAGAAACCAAGCAAAATCTTGAATGAGTCCCTCACAAAAGAGAAAATTCAAATAGCTAATAAATGTAATCAGGAACATGTAGAGAAAAGCTAAATTGAGGAAGTCTATGGTCACAAAGCTGGAAAAAAGAATTAGAAGGCAACACCTACCATAGCCCAGCAGCCAGTTATGGAATCAACCTAGGTGCCCAGCAACAGAGGAGTGGATAAAGAAACCGTGCAGACTCACGGTGGAGCTTTATTCAGCCACTTGGAAGAACAACACATTTGCAGGAAAATGAGTGGAACTGGAGATCACTGCGTTAAGTGCAATAAGCTGGTCCTAGAAAGATGAATGTTTTGTCCCATGTACGGAATCTAGATTTTTTTTGTGTGAGAGAGAGAGAGAGAGAGAGAGATAGAGAGAAGAGAAGAGAAGAGAAGAGAAGAGAAGAGAAGAGAAGAGAAGAGAGAAAGAGAGAAAGGACTATTTGAGGAGAGAAAGGGAGAGGAAAGAACAAGAAGGGCAATGGGAAGGAGTATAAAGGGAGGAAGAATATGATCATACCACATCTTATATTAAAATGCCATGAAGAAATCCACGATTTTGTACAATTAGTATTTACTAATAAAATGAATGGGCCTAAGTATTAGACAGAAAACAATAAACAACTTTGAAATTCTGTATTCTCCATCATATATTAACTGCTTCATAAAGTAAAAAGAAATACAAGGAATAATTGGTAGGACTTCTTTTGAATGTAATTGAACAAAGCTGAAGAAACTCTAATCCTTGATCTGGCCATAAAAAAACTCGTCCTGTGTATCAGGATAGATTAAAAAATTTTAACAGCAGCATTTGTCATAGGAAGCAAAATCTCAAAATACTAAAAATGTCGCTGGGCACGGTTGCACAAGCCTTCAGTCCTAGAACTTGGCAGGCAAAGGTAGCAAGATCTCCATGAGTTCCAGGCCAGCCAAGGAGATATAGTGAAACCCTGTCTCCAACAACAACAACAACACACACACACACACACACACATCTAGCTACATGCAATCTCCTGAATAAGTTTCCCCAGCTTAATGATGAACAGAAGAAATTAAGCACAAATAAGGCAAAACCCACAATTTTCCTCATATAAATATCTGAAAATGTCCAACTAAGCTATATTATGTAGGAATGCAAACATGGGTATTAAAATGTAAAAAGAAACACAAAAATAATCTTAAAAGTCAAGATGATGCGGCAGCCGTCCAAGACAGTGGCACCTGGGAAGAGCATGTTCCAACCCACCTGCCCATCGAGGACATTTCCCGTTCAAGCCACAGCAGCACCGCATGTGGAAGCGAGACACACAGGGCAAGAGCAGGGTCAGCTGAAGAAGACACAAGCTCAGTCTGCTCATGCTGAGCTGGAAGTTCTTTCGGATATCCTATAGTCAACGTCTTGAGGTGCACACACGTGGGAAATCAGCAGCACAGGACCTGGGTGTGGATCCTCGGTTCAAAACTCAGGACCCAGCATTGTTAAACGGCTCAGGGTAGTCTGGGCCATCTGAGAAGCTTCAGACCTATCAGGTGTGAGGATAGAGTAAGAGGGTACTTGGGTTTGAAAGTAAGAGAAGAAACAGGGATGACTCTTAAATTTTTGAACAAAATAGTTGGGTAAATGGTGTTGCGATTACCTGGGATGAAAGAACCAGTGAAGAAGTATCTTAGTTACTTTCTGTGGCTATGATGAAACATCATAACCAAGGAAACTTATAAAAGAAAGCATTTAATTTGGGGCTTATGGTCTCAGGGGCTTAGAGTCCATGATGGTGGAGCTGCTGAGAGCTTTTACATCTTGATCCACAAGTTGGAGGCTGAGACAAGAGAGCTAATAGGAAATGGTGGAGTCTTTTGACACCTGAAAGCCTCCAATTGAACTTCACATTTCCTTCAACAAGACCACACCTCCTAATCCTTCCCAAACAGTTCCAACAACTGCGGAACAAGTATCAAATATATGGGCCTGTGGGGGCCATTCTCTTTCGAACCATCACAAAAATCAAAATCACTTTTTGGGATTTTTGTGTAGTTTGTTTGTTTTTTGAGATAGGCTCTCACTATGTATCCCCCCTCCCCAGCTGGCCTGGAACTTGCTATGTAGACCACACTGGCCTTGAACTCGCAGAGATCCACCTGCCTCTGCCTCCCAATTGCTGGGATTAAAGATTTGTGCCAGCACATCTAGTGGAGACCCACTAGTGCAATGATAGTATTTAAGCTTCTGGACCTAATCCTAGGTTGTATTTCTCGTGCAAACTACACTGCGCTTTCTTATGTACCTCGGTGTCATGTTTCAGCTGTCTTCATAACTTGCATTCTCCCCAACTTCTGTCAGTCTTCTGAGAATCATCACTATCACCAAGGCTAATCCTTCTATGTATCACCTTGACTGTGTTTCTGTTACTTCTTTGGATGTGTATTATTTGGTTTAGATTATAAATGTCCCCTGCAGGCTGTGAGTTAAAGGCTGCTCACCAGCCTATGGTGTCGTTTGGAGTTGAGTTCTAGTAGAAGCCATGGTATTTAAGCAAGCCTTTGAAGGGCGTTTTAGGACTCTGGTCCTCTCTTACACTTCAAGCTAAAATGGGGTGAGCAGTTCCCCTGCTATATACACCTTTCTCCCATGATCCCTTGCCACAGGCCTGAAAGTAACAGGGCCAAACAACTGTGGACTGAAATCTTTCCTCCTTTTAAAATTGTTTGTCTCCTGCATGTTGTCAGAGGCATGGAAAACTGCAGATGCATCCTTTATTATCCCTGTCCCACGTGGACATTCATCTTCTCTTCCCACTCAGCCATTCATTCTTTCATGCCAGCTCAGAAAACGTGAAGGCATTTATTCACCTTAGAAAATACTAGACCTTGGACTATAAATGACTAATCCAGAATTCACATTCATATATATATATACATATATATGTATATATATATATATATATATATATATATGTATGTGTGTGTGTGTGTGTGTGTGTATATATATATATATATATATATATATATATATATATATTCTGCCAGGTATGATTTTCAGTAGCTCAGAGAAATGTCTAGAACACCACAAATTAAAATCTTAAAGCTTAAGACTTCTTAGGGTTGAAGCAGGCAAGGTCTAAAACAACTCTATCAAACAGAACGGACTTGCCCTAGGGCAACGACTTTCTCCTATACTTGAGATCAGAATTCTCTTTTCAGCAATACTATCTTGGAAGTGGCCATCTCTATGCCACTATGCCACGGCTGACTCTATGTAGGGGATGGATCAAAGCAGGTATTCTGGTACTTGGAAGTCCCCTGGCTGGGCTTCTGATGGGAGTACTTAAACCATATGCTGTCTTTGACAGGTGTAACTTACAAAAGGATGAATGTCCTTATAAAAGGAACTGTTAAAATCAATAAGAGGCTGGAGGAAGTGGCTCACGCCCTTAATCCCAGCACTCAAGAGGCAGAGGCAGGTGGATCTCTATAAGTTTGAGACCAGCCTGGTTTCATATATTGAATTCCAAGCTACTCAGGGCTAAACAGTTAGACACCCCCCAACCCCTCAACAAACCAACCAATTAAACCAGTAAGAGAAGTGAAGCACTGTGGCTCACATTGTAAGCCCAGTACTTTGGAGGCTGAGGCAGAGGGGTTGCCACAATGTTGAGGTCAGCCTAGGCTACAGAGTGAGATCCCATTAGAAAAAACAAACGACTAAGAGAAAGATAATGAAGAACATTAACAAACAGGTAATTCTAAAAGGAAGACAAACTAGTCTTAATAAACATTTTTTAAATGTTCAAATAAACATTTAATAAAGTTTAATTGGGCTCCTAACTGGAGAAATGTGGATTAAATAAACAACATGCCTGTGAAACTGACAAGATGGAAGGATTTATCAATCTTGTGCTGTTAAGAGCATAAAGAAACAGGTACCCTGGCAATAAACATGAAATTTCAAATACACCTATCTTTTTGTCCAACAGCCTGTTTTGGGCAATGGATCCCAAAGCAACTGTCAGACACCTGACAAAGGCAATCCACGGAGCTGCTCTCTACAGCGAAGCTTGTAATACTGCGGGGTAGGGAGCCAGCCTACTTATTAAATGAAACATGTTACATCCCTGCCGTAAAACGCTAAGTAGCCACTGAGTAGCTTCAGAGTGATGATATGGAAGCTAGAGAGGTGGCTCAGGGCTTGTGAGCACTTCCTGCTCCCACAGAGGACCTGGGTTCAAGTCCCAGCATACACCTGGCTTCTCACAACTGACTGTAGCTCCAGTTCTGGGAGGATCTGATGCCATCTTCTGGTCTCCAAAGACAACACACACATGTGGGGCGCATACATACATGCAGGCAGAGCACTCACAAGCATAAATAATTTTTAAAGGAGTGGTGATACAGATCTATACTTATCCACACTGTGTAGCGTCTATAATAAACGAATAATTGAGAAAGTCCCAAGCTAGAATGTTAGTACGCTTCTTCTTCTTCTGCAGCTATAGACCAGTCTATCTGGAATGATACACACCAAAGTATTAATTACACTGTCTGGGTAGGTGTTTCACTCTCTTCCCATTTAAAATTGTGGCAGACAGCCAGGAGCAGATTTTCCACAGGAGTTCCAGGGTTGTGGTTTTTGTTGCCCAAGATGGGTCCCAGAGAAACATCTAATATCAGGCTCCCTGGTGATGATAACTGTAAACTCCCTGAGAGCCGGGACCACGCCTGTCTTACCGCCGTAGCCTTCATGCCTAGAACTGCCTAACACACAGGAGGCACACAGTAAACAGCTGTTGGGTTAACGAAGCCTGTCGGAGCACCAATTTTACTTGATAACAAGAGTATGTTGATGAAGGAAATTTCAAGTGTGAAATTTATAAACATTTAAGACACTATGAGACTTCTAAGTATTTCTACTCACGACTGCAATAGAAAAGTGTGTGTGCTGCCCGAAAAGTGTGAACAGAGTGAATCGTGCTTTTGTGTTAGGTAGCAGTTCTCAACCTGTGGGTCACCGCTCCTTTGGGGGCCAAAGGAACTCTTCACAGGGGCCTAAGACCATCTGCTTATCAGATATTTACATTACTATCTGTAACAGTAGCAAGATTACAGTTACGAAGTAGCAACGAAAATAATTTCATGGCTGGGGGCCAGCTCAACATGAGCAACTGTACTAAAGGGTCTCAGCATTAGGAAGGTCGAGAATCGCTGGCGTTAAGGCCTTCCTCGCCCCCTCCTGGGCTGGCTGTCACAATCTGCAACTCACAGCTGAGAAGAGGAAGGTTTGGTGTCCATTCAAGTTCACATACTTTACATGAAAAGGGAATGAGGAATTCAAATCCCAGCCTGTTTGTCTCCAAAACTCAAGGGTATCTTTGAGAGGCTCAAAGCTAGACACTGAAAAGGACACGGCGGAGCTGTGACAGCTGTCTGTGCTTCCTAACAAGTCGCTGTCCCTTGGCCCTGAGCTCCCGGCCCTGAGAGGTGCTTTTTCTTAACCCTTGGAGAATCCAGAGGACAATTTGTCACGAGGGTTATTAGCATTTCTCCCTGGATATCGACAGCTTGTCTCTCTTCCCTCCAACCAGTGACTGATTTCTTCAAATGTTCGCCAAATACAGCCCAAGTCACCATGGTAAACGTATTGACAGAATCATATTAACAGCTACTGAGCATTTACAGGGCTGTAAGTTATGCAGGAGAAAAAAGATAAGAAGCGGTGGGGGGAAAGCCCACAGAAATAAAAGACATTCAATCAGCAGGGACAATTATTTATTTAGAAGCTGCTGTTTGGAGCAGTGTTAAATATATTTTAATTGCTAATTATGGTTTCTGAACAGGGGAGGGAGGCTCCCTCAGAGTTGTTCCTCCTCCATGCTGATAGTTAGTATTTTAGCTGTACGGCTCCAACACCATGCTCTTGTAGCTGACCCCGCTGCGGGTCATCCATGCAGTCGTTGGGAATTTTAGCCACCGGCTGGGCAAAGGAGGTTCTCCTGCCTCGTAGAGCCCGCCACACCAATACCAAAGCAGGAGCCACCCGAGCAAAGAATGAGACTAGTTCAATAAGCAAAATTGTGCTCTACGTCATCCAAACAACCGACAATTTTTCAAAGGGATGACCTATCTTTTCTAAGTTAATTTACACCTTTCATTGGGGGACCTCAGTGTTGCCCCAGGCAAGACAGAGACTACAGAAGAGTTTGTTTTCAGTGTCTAATTCCCTGGGTACTTCTAGGGGACACTACCGACAAATAAGGTCATGCTGCAGGCCTGGGGCAGTACGGGAGCACACACGGGCACGGGGCCTCTGGGTGCCAAGGGTGAAGGTGTGCTGAGGCCGTCCCGTCCGCTGTGTTTCCAACTCCACGGCTTCTTAAGGAGAATCTAATCTGCTCATTTACACACGTCTCATCAGCACCCTGCCTTGTTAAGAACTGTTTGATGTCCCAAGGAAGAGACTTGGAAGTCTTTTAAAGCTTTTGGATGTGAGCCGGAAAATCACGTTTTTGTCAAGAGTACACTCAACTTGAACCCCGGAAGGTTCAGGACTCAGAAACCACACGGTTCAAGTGCAATTTAAACTTGATAAAATTACTTCCTTGTTTGCCTGCAAGCCCCTCCCGTGGCTTTCCCGGTAACAGTTTCTGTATACTGTTGCAACACACACACACACACACACACACACACACACACACACACACACACACACACACACAGAGCCAGAAAACCTAGGAAGAAGGAGAGAGAGAAGAAATATCTCCCCAAAGAAGGGGCTGTGTCTTCGCTAAGGAGAGAAGTGGTCTCCATCCCACCCTGCCCTCACAGAATCGGAATGTTCACTGATGGAGCCCAGAGGCCCTGGCCGGGCTGAGCTAGGTGAGAGTCAAATGATTTACAGTGGCAAACAACTATGATCAGATCTTTAAGCAAGACATTTAACCAGGTACAAGATGGGAACTCCCTGGACTCCAAGAAGCATGTTCAGAGAAAATGGACACTGGTAGGAAGGAGGGGCACTGACCTCGGGGAAAGAGCAGGAGACCTAACTCTTAAAATCAGGTGAGCTACTTCGCTGCTGTTCTAGACTACTGCCTGAACCCTCTGGTTCCAAATCTCTTCTGACAGTTTTTTTTTATTTTCCTTCATATTCGAAAATTCAGTTCCTTAAATGTCAGCAAAAGTTGAATTCAGGAGGAGGACTCCCAAGTATAAAATGGTTTTAAGTGTTCCTGCTCCGTGCCTGTCCCATGGCTGAAACCACATTAGAGTCTCACTGACCGCTGTCTCAAGGGGTCCTCACGTCATATGGCAAACATTCTCTTAACCGGTCCGGTGAGAGAAAGAGATGTATTATCATGTTTCCATTATGCAGTCGAGAATAGTGAGCTCCCAAGTGTTCAAATCTCAGGCTGGGGAGATGGATCCGCCTGTAAACTGCTTGTGCACAGGAACGAGGACCGCAGCGCGAATCCGTAGCAGCAGAGTAAAAGCTGTTGATGGTGGCGCCTGCAATCCCAGTGCTGGGGAGATAGAGATAGGAGGGCTCTTGGGATTTGCCAGTCAGCTAGCTAGCCAATCAATAAGCTCCGGGCAACAGTGAGAGACTCCATCTCAAAAACTAAGGTGGAGAACTACAGAAGAAGACACCACCAAGTGCTGAGCTCTGGGTTCCACATGGATGTACACGCACCAACAGCACATACAAACACATACACACACACAGAGACACAAAAAGTAAAAATACGTTTTTAAAAATTTGAAGATAGCTAGATGGTGGTGCTACACACCTTTAATCCCAGCACTCAGGAGGTAGAGGCACGTAGATCTCTGTGAGTTCGAGGCCTGCCTGGTCTACAGAGTGAGTTCTAGGAACAGCCAGAGTGACAACAGAGAAACCCTGCCTGGGGGGGGGGGGGGAGAACTCTTTCAATCACTGGCCCCATAGCCACTAATGTAGTTCAGATTTGTCAAGACTACAGTTAAAGCCTATATCCCAGGAACTCAGAGTCAGGTTCATGGCTTACCACCTGTGTTGCTCAGCACTTAGTTTTTGCAGATTCGTTGTTATTCCTGGATTGTTTATTTGAGGGCAGTATTTTTGCCCTTTGTGTCTGATTAATTTACTTCTTACTTATTGAGTACCTACTATGGGAAAGGTACTGCAGTTATTTTAACAGGCACAGGACGTTGTTCTGCCCTTGTCTCTCACCGTGACTACTGCGATGATGATTTTACAAGGTTTCTGTTACCAGCTCTCTATGCTTCAAGCCGTTATTCATCACAGCATGGCACTTCTCCATGTTTAACGTACATGAGGCTTCCTGTGCGCCTGGAATAGAACCCAAACTTCCCGTGGCTGGAAGCACCGGCCCCTTCCCTTCTCATCTGCTACCATAGTCCCCGAAACAATGCCAGTTCCCAGGCCCTTTCTCTGCCCCTGAATGAACCTGGTCGCTCTCCCCAAACCCTAACACCGCTGCCTCTCCTCCCTGCTCGTGTTACAAATCAAATGCTATTTCTAACTAGGTAGGCTGAGAGCGGGCCTTTCTCGTTTGTTTTGTTCTGTTTTGCGACAGGGTCTCACTATATATCCCAGGCTGTCCTGTAACTCACTATATAGACCAGGCTAGCCTCAAACTCACAGAGATCTCCCTCCCTCTGCCTCCTGAGAACTGAGATTAAAGGCTTGTACCACCACACCTGGCTCTAGTGAGACATATTTTAATGACAAATAATCATACAGTAACCAGTCACTACTTCTTTCTTGAGTAATTCTTTAGTCTTACTATAAGCAATTAATGATTTCTTTAAAATTTTTATTTATTTATTTATTTGGTTGGGTTCGTTTGGTTGTTTTTGTTGTTTTTGTTTTTGTTTATTTGTTTGGTTTTGGTTTTCCGAGACAGGGTTTCTCTGTTGTAACTCTGGCTGTCCTGGAACTCACTCTGTAGACCAGGCTGGCCTCAAACTCACAGAGATCCGCTGCCTCTGCCCCCTGAGTGCTGGCTTTAATCCCATGCGTCATCACTACCTGGCTATTTTTAAAAAATATTCAAATTCTGCAAACTGTTAAGGCAAATTAAAGCTTACAAATACCAAACAGAAACATTCTATCCTAGAGCTCACAGCTCACTTCACTGTCTTAAAATTTTAAGCACAAATAAGAATTCTAGAGGGTGTGACTCACTTACATAGCATGTACAAGGCCCGAGTTCAACCTCCAGCACTGAAAAGAAATCCGTATCTTTGGGGAGCTGAGGAGACGGCTCGGTCAGCGCCTGAGGACCTGAGTTCAATCCCCAGCACCCGAGTAGAAAGGCAGGCAGGCCCCTTTTATTGGTAAACCCAGCCCTGGGGGGATGCAGACAGGATGATCCCTGAGGCTCCGGCCAGCCAGCCTAGGCAGCAAGCCCGGGGCTCGGTAAGAGACCTTATCTCAAAAAACAAGGCGGAAAGGTCTACAGAGTAACACTCAGTGTCGACCTCTGACCTCCCTGTGCGCACAGTCACAAAGAAAAGCAGAGCCAAAATAAGTCAATTTTTAATCACTGTTATGTTTATCTTTACAGAGAACCCTCATTGTTCAGCCTGACTCTCCAGTGGGGCGGGGCGTGTGGAGCTGGGTCCTTAGGGAGGGCCACGGATTCCAAACCCATTTTTATTGAACTGAGGCTGAGGACACGGAGGAGACTCAGTACATCTGGAAATCCTTCTACTTCTTCCCTTAGATGATATGTTTATCAAACTGCCCATCCCTTATTCTGAGTAGGGGAGAACAGAGCCTTTAGCTCAGGCTGGCCTCTATGGCCAAGGATGACCTTAAACATCTAATCCTTCCACTCCCACCTGCTGAGAGCTGGGATTACAGACACGTGCCACCAAACCTAACTTTTCTTTTTGTTGTTTTAGACACAATGTCTCTTGTAGCCCAGGCTGGCTCTGATGTTTCTATGCAGCCGAGGATGGCCTTGAACTCATGATCCTCCTGCTTCTACCTCCAGTGCTGGGTTACAGTGGTGCATAACCTTGCCCGGTTTATGCTGAGGATCAAACTGAGGGTCTTGTGCAGACTGGGCAAGCACGCTACCAGCTGAGCTACACCACTCCCTTCAACGACGTTTGTGAAAAAGTACTTTTTAAATATGCTCATTAAAAATCTACACAATCAAAAGTAACCATAGAAATATTTTCAAACTTAAACCAAGAAAACATTTCTAAAAGGAAAAATATTTTGCAACTGACATTGTTCAAAACTGCCAGCATGGCTGAAAAGCAGACCAACTTTTAATTGCTTGTTCCAAGACAGAGTCTCACTTTGTAGACCAGGCTGATCTTGAACTCAAAGAACCTAGACAGCCTCTGCCTCAGAGTGCTGGGATGAAAGGTATGTGCCACCACATTCAGCTAAGTGCTTGTTTCAAAACTCCTATATAGATCGATAGTACCTGGTCTGCTCTCCCATCTACCTCCTATCACAATTGGAAAATCAAAAAACTATTAAGTGCTGAGATGTGAGAAACTGAGTATCACAGAAATAAAACCAGGTCAGACAAGCAGGAGATGATGGATGAAAGTAAAATGAGCTAGAAGCAGGGGTGGAAGCTCAAGGATGAAGTGGTCAGCTGTGACCAACTGCTTAAGACCTTCCTTTCAGACTGGGGCCAACTGAGGAGACTGAGCTCCCCCTCCACTGCATAGAACCCTAAAGCCAAAGCACCTTCCTCTTGTAGGGAAATTAGCCAGCTTAAAGGGAAATTTCTCGTATGAGGTCCTACCTGTGTCTCAGAGTCTGGAGGATAAACATACATACAGCCCACTGAGCCAATGGCAAGAGTGTGGTCTCCAGACGCTATGTCTGCAAAGAACACAGGCCCTCGTGGTGCGTGAGGCTGGAGAGACCCCACACATAAGTCACACTATGGGTGCTACTTAGTTGCTGTCCTAAATTATGGGGCAAAGTGTCAGAAAAGGTGGCCAGAGGAGCTGGTCAAATGAGATCCCATTTACCCCCATGTTCCTCCTGTCCACCTGTTGAGAGCAATAAGCACTGGCCACTAGTAAACCTCCTCATTCTGTACAAAACCCTCCGCATGCTGTAGACTCCAAGCCAGTCTGCTTTCTTGAATGGAGAAATGGACAAAGCCATCAGTTAATTTTAAAGGAAAAAACAAACAAATAAACAAAAAAACCTAATTCAGAAAAGAAAGTTAACTCTCTATAAAAAACAAAGAAGCCAGACATTTCCCAGTATTGAAGACTGTAATCGCATCCACCTGGCCACCAAACAGACAGAGACAACTAGTAATTAGCTTAGAACCAAAGAAATCACTCATTTTATCAACTCGGGTTTTTAAGGCTTAATAGTTAAACATTTTCCATATTGCGCCCACCTCCCTCAATGAGGCTCCCCCATTCTATAACCTTCATTCTTAGTTTTAAAAATAAAAATTTATTTTACAATAGCCTTAGACCTAAATAAAAACTGAAAAATTAGTACAGGGTCTCTAACCCCCCTTTCCCCTCATTATTAACACCCAATAATAATATGGTATGTTCGCCAAAACTAATGAGTCAACGCTGGGGACAGTTTTATGAATTAAAATCCATACTTTATCTAGATATCTTTGGGGGTGTACCTGGTGTTCTTGCTTTGTCAGAATCTCCAAATTAATCTTCCTAAAATCATACACTAGATTTTTTAATTCTAAAAATAATGCACGCACATACTACCTATTCAGATATCATTCACAAGTGCACAAAGCGAACAATGTCATTTCCTTCTTTCCATCCTAGTGATATTTCCCAGAGGAAACTACTGTTAACTGTTTTTACATATCCTTATGAATGTTTTATATGCATATATAAAGCTAAAAGTGCATTTTCTATACAAGAAATCCTTACAAACTTTTATTACATTTCTTTTTAAAAGATTCATTTATTCTTATCTTGTGAGTCTGAGTGTTTTGCCTCCATGTATGTGTGTGTCACATGCGTGCCTGATGCCCACACAGGCCGGAAGAGGGCATCAGAGCTCCTGGGACTCGAGTTACAGGCGGTTGAGAGCTGCCACGAGGGTGCTGGGAACCAAACCCAGGTCCTTCCAAAGAGCAGCCAGTGCTCTTACCTGCTAAGCCATCTTTCCAGTCCCATTACACCTCTTTGTTTATTGTGGGGTAAGGGTATGTGAGTAACACAGCAAATAGAGGTCAGATAACAATGTATGGGAAACAGTTCTCGCCTTCTTACCACATGGGTCGTGGGGGTCAAACCCAGGTCGTCAGGTTCGGCGAGCACCTTTATCCACTGAGCCCTCTCACCAGTTCACAAAGGGATCTTTCTTTCGTCTGCACCATTTCTCACAGAAGTACTGAGGGTCCTTAGCTTTGTAATATCAGTATTACATGGATGTGTCCTAATTAATTTCTCTCTCTCTTTTCACATCATGACAACACTGTAGAGAACAATTCCTCTTCATCTGCTTGACCAGATGAATGTTCAATACATTCCTAGAGTTTGAATCCCATCAAAGGATATCTGCTTTTAGTTTTTGTAGCTAGATATTTCTAAATCACCCCCCAAAAGAGGCTCCAATTCTCTACACTCTCACCAGCTGTGAAGGTCCTGCTTCCCGGAGGACCCTCATGGACATGTGCTTGCTACCAAACAAGCCACTCAGGGTTCCCAGGAAGCCTTCAGTTGACGTCCTCCCACCTCCACCTTCCAGTTCTTTCCTTCCATTTAGCTCCCCGTTTTTTTTTAGCTCTCTCCTTTGGCTTTTCTCCTCAATTCTCCTTGAAGAATGTCCTGTGTTGTGTCCTATCCTTGCAGTCCTAATTCCATCCCTCCCTTTTTCCACAGCTTTAGTTTTCCTGCTCACAAAATGCCCTCACGCCTTTAATCCCAGCACTGAGAGGCAGAGGAAGGCGGATATCTATGAGTTCGAGGCCAGCCTGGTCTACAGAGTGAGTTCCAGGACCGCCAGAGTTACAACAGAGAAACAGAGGAAAAACAAAAACAAAAATCTCTCGCAGTTTCTCGGCAGCTCAGCACACGGAATGGAAACCAGACATGGACCCCTGCTCTCCAAACCTGCTGAGTCTTGAAACAACAAAGATTAAGCAGAGGGGGAACCTGAAAATCCTTCATGTGGGTCAGACTGTCAGAAGGTCAGCCTCACCTAGATGTAAGGGGAAGAAACATCAAGGGAACTTCTTGTCTTTGTTGAAATAGACTGTTAATTTTTTTTCTACTTTCCGTGACTGGATAGGCCCATCTCTTTAATAATCCGTCGTTGTTGGGCCTTATTCCTTCGCGCGTGACTCCAACTTCTGAGTTGCAGTGGAGGAAGAAGGAGGGATGGAAGGAAAAAATCCAGCAGTGGTAAAACTAAAGACTAAGAACAAATGGGCAAGAAGGATAGACGTGGGGAAGGCAGCGTGGGATGGTGGTGGGCGGGGTGGGGCGGGATGGTGGTGGGCGGGGTGGGGCGGGGTGGCGGCTGTGGACCAGCTTCTCAAAATTTCTAAGTCCTTGGCTTGGTTAAGGCTCCTTCCATCCCATAGCTTTGAAAACAGACTCACTGGGTGGGGCAGGGCAGGGCTGGAGGGTAGAGTGTAGCAGAAAAGGGAGAGACTGCTTCCTAGTCTCCTAACTGCCACTCCCCCCCCCCCCCGCCCACACACACACACACACACACACACACCCCAACTTCTTATCCAGCAAAGCTCTATCCACCTCCAAGAATCAGCTTAATGGAATAAACCACTTAGGGCTAAGGCTCGGGGAAGTCAGAGACCCCACAATCTCCTTGCCTATTAAGCCTCTTAGAAGTTAGAATGCTGCTAAAGAAAGTGGTACTACAGCGGCTACTTAGAGCACAAGGGCACAGAACCAGGGAGAAGGAGGCCGGCTCGGGGCTTGGGAGCATCTGCGGCTAACCGAAGGGAGCAAGGTGGCGTGGTGGCCGGAGGAGGGCCAGCTGCGGGGACGAGGGCTCCTACTGGATCTCCCTATCGGGATTTGGGAGAGTATTTCTAGAAAATACAGATGGTATGAAATCAGGGTAGGATAGAAGCAATGCATCTCTTAGGATAATGGAGGAAACGCTGCCTTGAGCTCTGTGTAAGCACAGGAATCAGAAAACGAATAAAATAAAACTACCCGGACAGCTCAATCCTAGGCGCTCCCTTCCCGCCCCCCAGCAAGTCTAGGTGTTGAACAGGAATGTTTTCTCCGGAAGAGTTGCTTGCTCCCTGAGTGGCTGGTCAGGCAAACTAACCAAACTAAAATGTCTTACAGCCTTCTGTCCTTCCCTGGTTAGGAGCTGAGTGTAGAATCCTAGTCATTCCCACTTCATGCCTTTTGGGAAGTTCAAAGAGAGAGTCCTCAGTGAACTCTGAAATCTTCGTTGCCCCAGTCCTCATATGACTGCAGTCAGGAATAAAGACAGCACTAGAGACATCGGCTCCTTAGTATCAGCCGGGCCTTTTCCCAGCTCTCAAAAGACAAAAGTCCTTGGCCGGATGTGGAGGTGCGTGCCTTAAAAACAGCTTTTGGAAGATCAAGGCAAGACAATCGGGAGCTTAAGATCATCCTGGGCTACATAGAGTATGAGGCCAGCCTGAGCTACATGAGAACCTGCACTGTCGCCACTCCCACACACAAGGCTGTCACCACCGGTGTGAACACCTAAGATGCCAGGGTTTGCCACAATCCCTACCCCTGTAATGTGATGTGTGTAAGGTGTGTGTATGGGCGGGGGTGGGGCACAGCTCAAGATGCTTCAAACCTGCCTAAGCCCTTGTGATATCAACTAGAGCTTACGTTTATTGCAGGTTTACTTTGTGCCAAATACTGTTCCTGAGTTTGTGTTTATTGCATATTAACTCATTTAAGACATAGCAATCCTGAGAGACTGTTGAAGGTCCCCTTTACCCTAAGGATGGGAACTCCTGGAAACGCAGGTGTGTCTTTCTCAGTTCAGAACCGGTTCTTCTCACAGCAGGCCTATATGAGGCTTTAAGAGCTCAGAGGCAGACGCCAGGGCACTAAGGGCTTCATGAGTTACAGGCTCTCAACCACAGCCCTGAGACTGCCCAGAGGTGCATTTGACAAGCTTTCTTTTTTTTTTTCTTTTCTTCCTTTTTTTTTTTTTTTTTGTTGTTCTTGTTGTCATTTTTGTTTTTTGGAGACAAGGTTTCTCTGTTGTAACTCTGGCTGTCCTGGAACTCACTCTGGAGACCAGGCTGGCCTCGAACTCACAGTGATTCGACTGCCTCTGACGCCCAAGTGCTGGGATCAAAGGCGTGCGCCACCACCACCCGGCTGACAAGCTTTTCCTTTTAGATCATAACTAATAACCTTCAGGCCATGCAACAGTACTGGAAATAGATACAAATAAGACATGGTGTCTGCCGCAAGGAACTCAGAGCGCAGAAGGACGACAAGGGCTGTTCTGTAAGGAATGCCAGCCATCAAAGACCCTCACGATCTTTTCAAGTACAAAGCCGGACACATCAAAGCACCGCCACTGCGTCAGGCACACAGTGAGCAGCATCTCGGTTTTGTTTATTTTTATTTACTTAGGGTCCCGGGGTTGATCCCAGGGTCTCACGCATGCTGAGCATGCACTGTATACTGAGCTGTACCTTCAGCCCTCTTAAGCGGGACCCATGGGCCTCCCCCTCCCAGGGTTTCTTCCTCCTTGTTGACTCTGAAAGTCAGACGTTCTAGGTTCAAATCTCATTTTTGCTGCTTCTCTTGTGTGTGTGTGTGTGTGTGTGTGTGCCTGTGTGCGTGTGTGCCTGTGTGTGTGTGTGCCTGTGTGTGTGTGTGAGAGACAAAGAGAATGTTGTTTAAGCACTCTGTGCCTCGATATCCCCACCTGTAAGTGGATAACAAAAATGTCCATCTCGTAGGGATTTTTAAGTGTTATTACTGGGAAATGATGAATTTGTACCTGGAAAGCACTCCAAATAGTGCCTGATGCACCGAAAGTGCTCAAAAGGGGTGGGCCACTGTTAGGGAGAACACTACGCCCCTGCCATTCTGCCCACGGTCGTTTCACTTGCAATAAAAATACTGGATTTAAACGCATCTGGAACAGTTAGTTTAAGGGATAGGAAGTATCTGGGACTAAATAGAAGGGGAACAGTTCCCCTGGGAAGTAGGAGGAATAACCCTGGAACTTGTTAATTAAGATCTTGTTAATGAATCTGCTTGTTAATGGTCTATTAAATAATCGCACAATGAAGTTTACCTCAGGAGTCAAGTCTCTTTCAAATGCTCGCTCTTTCCAACCCTCCCGATGCAGCTCTGACTGAGTCCTTTCCAGTTCCTTCTCGATGTGATACAACCTTCATGGTCTGGTCACATGGCTGGTGCATCAAGGTTATTACAGCACAGCCTATGCGAGGGCAGAAAGTCTTCACCTCCACCCTGCCCATCGTCCCTCAAGCCAAGGCGCCATGCTTCTGTGCTAAATCTGCCCCCGCAGAATAGGAAGGAAGCCTGGAATTAAACATAAAGGCTCCTTAAAACTCTGCTGAGAAGCAAGGCAAAGGGTGAATTCCTTTCTCGGGGGATCTGGCAAAATGCAATTTCAGCAGAGATGTCACACTGTTGTGTGGATAGTCGTCCATGAACCCGCCTAAAGAGAAAGTCTACGGAAGATAGGTAATGTCTGTCTGTCCCGAACTACTGAAGAAAATCACATGTTAATTTCAGGGAATGGACTCCCAGCTGCAGCCCAGTAGGTATGGGTCCACAGATGGACCTTGAGAGGTTCCCTTTAGGTTGGGCCCTTGGCTACTTCATTAACTATTTGGGCTTCCCATGGCCACTTAGCATTTAGATACAGACTCTTGAAAGGGTGTGGGTGTGTGTGATTTGTGATTTGCACCTTTTTTTTTCGGTGAGAGAAGGCACCGTGCTATCTTTTCAGACTCAGAGACCTTGTAAGGACAAGGGTTATCTCCCTCCTCCTGTTTCATAGATGAGAAGTTGAGGCTCACAGAGACAGACGGTAATTCGCCCAGAGTCACACAGCTGGCTGAATTCACCTTTACCTTCTAGTCACCCCTTCCCATATGCAACTGTACCACGCGATGCTCAGCCCTACGCAGGACTCTGCGTGGTCTTTTCTTCTGTGTCAAGTGGGACAGCCGCGGTGTCAGCTGCAGCCTCAGCAGAACTCAGCAGTGTGTCCGCAGTCATTTGTTAACTATACCCAATATTTATGGACCAGGTACTACATGACGGGACATACTGGATGGATTTACACCAGGACACAGATGTGGGTTCCTGACAGAGGGATGGTGGAGCAAATAATTATACTACAATGTGGTGTTTAAAGGGGAGGCTACTTTGAGAAGAAAAACCATCCCCAAATCTAGAAGCAAACATAACAAGGGTACTCCTCACATGTATCTGAAGTTCCTGAGTCTCAGACTGGACCCTGTTCGTGTTCCATTAACCTTCTACCCTCTGGCAGCTTCTTCCAAAGGATTCCAGCAAAAAGCAAAAAGCCAGACAGCAGTGACTAATTCCTCTCACCCTCCAAGCCTTGTTTCTGTATAAATAAGCATTTGAGAGTTCCAGGGCTGCAGAAGAGGGAAGGAGGCTGACCAAAATACCCCAAACAAAAGCAAAACAACAGCCACCAGCACAGTAACCCGTCGGCAGTCCCTTCGGGCAGCGCAGCAGCAGCAGGCAGACAGCTGTTGGCTAGAGCCCAAGGAGCATCAAGGCATGCTGGACGCCTGCACATCTGGCTAAGCACCTCATGCCCCTCTGCTGGGCTGCCTCATAATGACAATATTACGCCAAGAAAGGGAGGTCTGAGCACACACAAGTCAGCTGATCACCAATAAGAGAGGCAAAGGGGAAACAACTGGAAAAGGGGCCAGGGCAGAATTGGGGATGGCAGAACTGGGGGCAGCTGGACAGACGGTCCCCTCTGCAGGAGGTTGAAAGAAGGTACTGCCGGTCCCCAAGGCCCACACCTTCAACCTCAGTCTCCAGAATTCCTGCATAGACTACAGCCTGTCCTTTCTGTCTGGTCCCAGCTCACCTCCCTTTAAGACCAAACAAACTCCTTTGCAAAACCTTCCCTCCAATCTTTCACAGAAATCACTCAGGGTGGCCCTTCCAGAACTCACAGTGCTGCAAAGGCTCAAAAGAGCAAGTCCAGTGTGGGTCCTGGGAATCTGCATTACGGGGGCAGTGGGGCAGTCTCTGCTGGTCCTGGCCCTCTTCCTTCTTCCTCCCCACCACCACATGTGAGCCAAAGCAGCACATTTAGAGCACATTTGTGAACCCCAGTCATGGGGCCGACTCCCTCTCCTAAGCTCGCAATGCCTGCCTATCCCAGGGCCATCTTTTCCCCACGTGCACATTCAGTATTCACCTTGTCCTCAAGAAGAGGAAGTGTGATCTGGTTCTCTGGTTCCCCTGCAGACAGCACTGGGCAAAATGCTCTGCACACAGAAGCACAGGAAATGCTGTCCATGTAGAGAGTTGATGAAGATAAGGGGTGGAGAAGGGAAACCACAGCCCGGCTGGTACAGGCCCTGCTGGAGGGAGCCGCTTTTAGTGTGCCTGTGTGTGCCAATGGAACGACCGTTTGCTTTGCTTTCTTTTTTGCTTCTTCAACATCCTTGGCACTAACAGGCCCTGTGAATGGCAAGTCTGAGCAATGTTCCTCCCACTGGAAACTCTGCCAGGAGATGGTGCCAGGCATGTACGTGCTTAGTGAAGGCCCATCGAGTGCTCTAAGTCGTGAGACCTTTCCTATCTCTGTGGAGTACCAAGTGTAGTCCTGACCACAAACTTCAGTAAAAAGATAAGGACCCTTATCTACCTGGCTAAACAGCAACAGGATAGGGCCTTCCTTTCCTCAGCAAACAATTGCTGAGTCCTTATTCTGTGCCAAGCTTGCTTCTGGGTTCTCCTGGGTCTTCTGACATTAAGATACATGTGATATGTCATCAGATACTATTTTACAGTGATTTGTCTTTAGAATGCTACTTTTTGTGTTGGTTTGGTTTGGTTTGGTTTTTTTTTTGAGACAGGGTGTCGCTCTATTGCCTCGGCTGGTCTGGGGCTCACTATGTAGAACGAGACTGGCCCCAGACTTATAAAGATCCTCCTGCCTCTGCCTCCAGAGTGCTGGACTTTAAGGCGTGCATCACTGGCCTAGAAAACTACTTTAAAAGCAGAGCCCTCTCTGACGTTGGGTCTCAGAATCACACAAGCACTAAACGGATACTGTCAGGAAAACCTGAACAAGGAACTGTCACTATCAGAGGCCACATCTCGGATCCTAGCATGGAGAAATGGCATTCTCAGTTCATCACGGGCAATCACTCCAGCTCTGGAGTTCATTCTTCCATTCTCAGATGCAATATTCCATCCAAAACAAGCAAACTGTTGTACCGAGCTTCGGCCTGGTTTTCGGGTATCAGCTTAAAGGTTGCCTGCTTCAGAGACATCCCGAACCTCAGAAGAGATCAGACACTCCTGCTGCTAATCCGTGGTGGCTTAGACTTCTCCAGCAATGGCACTTCTGACAACACCCTTCAGGTGCTAACTGACCGTAAGCGCCAGGAGAGCATGCGCTATGGTTATTCTGCCCACCGTTTCCTCCTCGGCACTGAGCCTGGTGCTGGGGAGGATGCAGATGCCTGGGACATCTGGCTGAATGATAAAATAGATCCACGGCTGTCTCCTACTCTCTACTCTGCCATCGTTTTCCACCACCACGAACGAGCAGCCAAGGAAAAGAAGCATCCTTCTCTCTGAAGTACCAATGTCTCATAGTAGCAAAACCGGGCTTCCCACGACCACCCCCACGCAGACATCACGATCAACGTGTGATGCTCCAAAAGAACATATGACCGTCCACAAACGTCCGAGAGTGCTTGCCAGCTGTCACAAGCCAGCCGGGCAGGTCTCTTTCAAGTGACTTAGCTTCTCCTGGTAGGAACTCTCTTAGGAAGAGGGT
This sequence comes from Cricetomys ansorgei, assembly GCA_026225945.1. Taxonomy (NCBI): domain Eukaryota; kingdom Metazoa; phylum Chordata; class Mammalia; order Rodentia; family Nesomyidae; genus Cricetomys; species Cricetomys ansorgei. Next base: position 1,151,239 of record JAMJFZ010002837.1, on the reverse strand, counting down.
GCTTCAGCAGCAAGCACTCTCTTAGGAAGGAATGACAGTAAAGAGTTGTCCACACCACACAGTGGGAAGTCAGGAAGAGGTGGCATTAGCAACCCTGCGGTCTGGAAAGGGTTAACCCCATATGTCTAGATTCCCGCCCCCACCCCACCCTGTAAATCAGCCTTGACTGCTGCTGGGGTGAATGAAGCCCCACCAGGTTGGCCTGTCAGGAAGGAAGCTCATGAGTCCAGACTTCTGTTGTTCTAAGGATTTTTTTTTTTTTTTTTTTTTTTTTTTGTAATTTTACTGCTCAGGAAGGAAGCCAAAGCCTAGGCCCTAACTGCAGCCCTGCTGATTCCTCCCCCAGTGTGCACGGCTGCCCTCACCCCTGAAGCCATCCAGGCTCCCACTATTCCTCCCTAACGAATGTTCTGACATTTGGATGTCAGTCTCAGAATTTGCCCCCTTCTTCGAAACTAAAAATGAGCAGGATATGGTGGTAAGCTGTAACTCCAGCACACGGGAGGCTGAGGCAGGAGGATCATTACAAATTGCAGGGCAGCCTAGGCTACAGAGCGAATTCCAGACTAGTCTGTGCTGTAGAGTGAGTTTCAGACTAGCCTGGGCTACGAAGTGAATCCCTGTCTCAAAAAAAAAAAAAAAAAAACAAAAAAAAACAAATAGTTAAAATCAAGAATGTCCATTTTTTCCTTTCTTACCAGCCACACACCTCTACATCTCTGTGAGGAGAGGAACCCATAACAGGAAGGCTGCAGAATTAGGTGTTCCTTGATCTGCGGAGATCTATACTGTGGCAGGGAGCCGAACCTCCTCCTTAAAGGGAGCTGTAAAGGAGCTGCTGACCACTGGCCTCTGATGGCTGTCACTGATACACACCTCTGTGGACACCAGACCTTCCGGGTAGGAGCTACTCTCTGGAACACATGGTCCTCAGGTAGAGGTTGGTCTTGTCCTTTCCCCTCAGACACGCGGAGTCATTCTCTGCTGTCCCCTCGCCCCGCGGGGCTTGTTTTTGACAAAGAGAAAAGCATTGACTCTCTTTGTGGTCCTGAGTAGTGGCCAGTCCTCTTCGACTCCCCAGAGAATGAATGCAGGCACGACATGCATAGGAGGCCTTGCCTGCCTAGCCCTGCCCTCCCTCCCCCCTGCTAATCCCTCCCTGGCAGCCCCCCTACCGCAGAGCTGTGGCTGTATTTCTCTTCTGACCTGGGAGGCCCTTCCAAGCCCCATCCTAAGCCTCCCCCAAGCACAAACAATCCATCATGCTCGCAGGATGGTGACGCGCACAGATGGGGGAAGGCTCTCAGATTTGTCTCACATAGGCAAGAGGGTAAAAGTGTCTGTGGGACTTAAAAATCTAAGGACATACTAAGAGACTCCAGGACTTTGAATTTTAATACTAGTTAAATACCACTATAGCAAATCTCATTAGGCATGGCCCAAACCTCCATCACTCACAGATTCTAATTAGCTATTTATTTCCAATACTATCTGATAATACAAGAGTCTAGAATAAGAAAACATCACAAGATCAGGGGTCTTTGATCTGGGCCACTGCCTGCATCTCCAGCCTAGTCAAGTCTCTTCTGGACCGGAACACCCAGTTTCTCTAATTCTAAAATTAACTTGCTTGTGAGCCCCAGGGTTAATCTTGGTGCCTGGGAGATAAAAAAGGGAGATGAGGCAGCTGGCCATCCCAGGAAAAGGCTTGCCAACCTCTTTCCCTCATTGTACACCACCATAAGGTTTGAGTGGGTGGGAGAAGGTCCTCTGCACATGCTGGGTGCCAATGACCCTGTGTTTGGCTATACTGGGGTTTCTACCAAGGAAGAATAATCCACCCCATTGTCCTGGAAATGATAATCATCATTACATATTGAACACCTAATGCTTATCTATGCATGTATGATCATTTAGTCCTTCACAGCAACCCTGTTTGGTTTTGTAATTCCCATTTTCTAGGTGGGAATACTAAGGGCTGGACAGGTTAAGTCATTTGCCTCTCAAGTAAGCTAAAGAGTCGTAACTCAACTCCAGAGACCAAATTCATTTACTACCATGTACTGTTGCCGCTTCTCCTTTGATGTGAAATGCGTTCAAGTTGACGCTCAAAGGGGCCTACACAGCTTTTATTCCTCTAACAGGTATTTATTATGCTAGGCTGCTCCAACTTGATCTAAGTCAAACTCCAAAAAAGCAAGGTCAAATGGAGAGCAATATAGGATTAGCTGGCACCTAAGTGGGAATCATATACCTGAAAATACAGCCCAGGCCTTTCCAGGGCTGCTCCTGCACACACACACACACACACACACACACCCCTCCAGAGCCCTGTCCCCGATGCTCTGAGATAGATGCAAAGCCATAAGTCTCAGCCACAAATGGATGTCAGTGGGAAAAGACAACTCTCACGAGACAACCAGGAGACTCACTGAGCTTGCTCTCTCCTGACATTGTGTCACAAGGCCCTGCCATCTCCCTCAATTCTAAAGTGACCATGGGACATCTGAACTGCCAGTTGGTTCTATGTGTCTACAGAGCTCCCATATTGCTGGACTACTTGCAGGTTCAAACAGGATCTAGACAGAAACATGGTTCTAAATTTACACTCAAAGCAGGTTGAAAATGTGGGTTTATGGGCTCCACCATAGGGGGTGATACCGTGGGAACACATGTGCAAAGGGGAAGAGACTCCACTCTTGGATTCCTAGAAGGTTAGGAGAAAAAAGTAAATTTACATTATCTTTAAGTTATGGGAGTATTTTACTACCCCAAGTCATCAGTAAAAACAAGACTGTATTTGAGGAAAAGGTTTCACACATATTTCTTGAAACCCTCCCCCCAAAACACTTTTGTGGTCATCAAACTCAAAGCCTTAGTAAGTTCCTCCCACCTCGGCTTGAGCCGCCACGCCTCAGCGTGGTCCTAGAGCACGCAAGCTGCAAACTGATGGGAACTTCAAAGTCTAGACCATAATTGCCATCGTCCACATATTTGACCCCATCTAAAGCTTACCAAGCCCTTTGGTGTGCTTGGTACCTACGCAACACACACACTCGCCCGCAGACACACACACACACACACACACACACACACCTTAACACTAACTAAAATGTAACTAAAATAAGAAAGTTTAATCCATTGGGTAGGGCTGGAATGGATAAATTTCTGCTGTCTACCTAGCATCTACCAGGCTTATCCATTCTGTGGCCTTAACCTGGAGAACGCATAATAAAGTTCTATTTTTTTTTTTTTTTTTTGAGGTAAGATCTCTGAGCAAGCTGGACTTGAACTCAGGGAGATCTGCCTGCCTCTGCCTCTTGAGCTGGGATTAAAGGCATGTGCCACTATGCCTGGCATAAAGTTCTTTTTTTTTTTTTTTCCCAGAAAAGTCTTCTCTTTTCTCCAAAGAAAGAGATATTTAGCAACCCCCCATGCAGAGCATACACTTTGAAGATAAAAACACATTCTGTTCAGTCACAAATGCACAATTGAAGTGACACTTTTAAAATTTGTAAGGCCTGTTGGCGGCTGAATAGCAAAACATTATCCTTACGTTTGCAGCTGATCTCTAAGAGGGATGGAAATGGTATTGGGGAAGATTGCTAATGTGTGGAAATATTCAACTCCAAAAATTATGGTTATTTTGGTGTTAAAATCGTGTGGATTTTACGATGACACGTATCATCGTCCCAAATCTCAAGTATTTATAAAGCATTACTCCACTGTGTGGTCTGATATTTATTAACCAGATGCATGTGGTTTATGGGTAAAAACCAAGAAAAAAGAAACATTAAAAATTTCAACTCGATTAAAAGCATTATCACTTTAAAGCCACCGTATTTACAAAGGTTACATTTTTATCTTGTGCTAATATTTATTAACCAGACGGAGGTAGTTTATAAGGGTTAAAAATAAGAAAAAAAAGTAAGGATATAAATATTTTTTTCAGTTCTCCCCCCACTCCCACACACACCCCAAATAGGACAGAGGGTGGGGAAGGAGAGAAAACTTTGGATTCAGTGTGAGGTTTGGTTTTGTTTGTGCGAGTTTTGTTTTGCTTTCACACAACAACAACAAAAAAGGGCTACCAAACAATCAACCTGGGGCTGCTGACCGGAAGGCAGTTCCGGAGGACTTCCCGTGGGAAGAGTTCCAGAAATTGCCCTGACTTTAAGGAGTCCCGCTGTGCTGGTGCGAGCCTCCCTGCGTCAGAGGCGACCGGGGCCGGGGCGAACACCGGCAGCCCTGCAGGTCCACCAAGCCTGGCCTTGGGAAACACTCCCCCAACACTTGACAGATTTGAAACCCAAAGAGAAGCCCTGCTGCCCATGGGAAAGATGGGCCCGGATGCCGGTGCACACGCCGGTCTCGGGTCCCCACGCCCTCGGCCCCCTGGTGGCTCAGTGCGCCTCGGCCTGTCCTGCCCCGCCCGCGCGCGTGGGGTCCCACCCACTCCGGGACACCGGCTTGCACCTCCCGCCCGGTCGCTGTCACTCCCGGGTCCGTTGAGAGGAGCTCTGGTTCTTAGAGCGACGTGGGCGCGTGGGGACCTGGCCCTGCGGACCGCGCGCGGACTTCTCCCGCGGAGGGACGGCGAGGCCACCCGAGTCTCCCTGAAAGCGCTCGTGGAGACTCCCGGGCAGCGGGCGCTGCCCGATGGGTGGCCCGGCCCGTGGGCGCGTCCCCGCGCGTCCTCCCGGCCTCCCCCACGGTCAATTACCAGCCACCCCGGTGCGGGCGGCGAGGCGCTGGCTGGCGGCCGCCGGGAAGCGGCAGCCCGGATCGCTTCTGCATGACAATTGACGCGAGGGAGGGTGCGCGGCGAGGAGGGAGGACAGCCTCGGGGTCCGCGTCTCACCATGGTGATGAGGCTTTCCCCTCCTTGAGAGGCGACCGCGGGCGAGGGCCGGGGAGAGTGGCCGCCCGAGCCAGCCCGGGAGCCGGGCGAGCGGCACGCAGAGCAGAGCCAAGCCAGGCCAGATGGCTCTGCAGCCATCGGGGACCGCTGCCGTCCAGCCCGGCCCCACTTTAGCTGTGCAAACATTTCTTCATCCCAACAAGACAATTAAACCCAGCAGCATGAAAGGGAGTATCCGTGCCTGTGTTGAGAGTGAACGAATGGCGACAACCACACATCACAGGAGTTCCTGCCCCGCGGGAGAAGGGTGTGGGAGGAGAACCCAGAGCAGCTGAGCTCATCATGGGCCTAGATGTGGGCAGTCAGGAGCTGGGCAGTCAAGATACAGGCAACTCCTCTGACCCCTCTTTCTGGTCAGTGGCTGACCCTTCACACTGGTCCTCTGCTCCAGCTGCAGTCAAGCTGTAGTCCAGAGGTGGAGCCTGGGAACTAATGTTCCCTGCCCACTCCAATCCCAGAGCCCTTGGAAAGTCCCCCCACCCCCACCCCTATGTCAGCTAGCTTTCCAAGCTGCCTTTTGGCTTAGGAGGGTTAGGCTGTTTTCTTAGGACCTAAGGTCTTCAATGACACATGTCTTTATAAGGACACATCACAGAGTACAAAATACCATCTGCAATCAGGGCTTCTGGGACCTGGGGCTGACTTTGAAATACATCAAAGATAAGCATCAAGCAAAACAGACAGGAACCTCTGGGAAATCTCAGGTTTCCTGCCTACCTGTGACAGTACCTGGTCACAGGGAAAGTCCGAGCGAAGAGAACCAAGCAAGCCCACTGATGGTCAGTGCCCAGTGTCCCCTTCCTGGGGTGATCCAGAAGGCAGGGCCAGCCACAGCTCCGCATGGGCAGTTCTGAGTTCTCTCAAGCCTAGGGGAAGCATGCATGCTAGCCAACTCCAATTTGGGGTTAGAGAAGAAGGCTGGTCAAAGACTGTGTGGGTCAGGCAGGATCTGGGCAAAGGGATGGCCTGAAGAAAGCCATCAGGAAATGCACAGGACAGGACCCAGAGGATATACCGAGAGAGAAATAAACGCAGGGGCTCTAGCACCAGGCAGCATGCAGGACTTACCTTCCCTTTTGCTGTAAAGTTTCCTTAATGAGGAATGTTTATTTTAAAGGCCCTGGGAAACACATCTATAGACACTTCATATGTAAGACACAACATGGGCTATTCGTAATTGGCCCATAAATTTTAGTATCATTTCCCTGGACAAGGAGCCTTGGGGACTGGTTCAGGGAATGACAATAAACAGGAGTTACCTCAGTCCCCTTCCTGGGGAATTATGCATCCTCCATGAACAGCTTCTCACAAAAATACTTCTCCCATTTTCCAGGGCAAGTAAGTCAGTCCTGCAGAGCAAAGGCCTCCTTGTTCCACAGGGCCCAACACCTACCTTGGGGTCACCTGTGAAGCCAGGTGTGCAGACAGCCAGCAAACTGGAATCATCCACTAGAAGACAGGACACTTTACCCAAATAGCTATGCTTGCATCTTTTTTTTTTTTTTTTAAGTCACATTTAATCACAAAAGAAATCCTGCCTATCAGCACTCCAGTTAAGGGCTGAACACGTGTGCATTACACCATGTCTGCGAGCGTCTTTTTGAAAGGCATATGGACATATCTGCACATGGATGCAGAGTGTGAGCAGGGGGTGGCTACCACAGTAAAAACTGTCAATGTTTCCATTATAAAACTGATTTCCAACAACCTAAAACGCAGTCAGAAAACTTCTACCCCCAGTAAGGAGCACGCACATTCGCACTCTCCCTTAACCCCTTACCTACAAAATTATAGATACTACCAGGCTAAATTCTCATTTAGGACTTTTACTATTATATTTCAATTAAAACTTTAAAAAAAATTCTATAAAAAAGACATTTGCCTGAAAAGAAATGAAAAAAAAAAACAACCACCCAGTCAACCATATCAGAAATTAATTCTAAATTTTAATAATTGAAAAGTCTAAATTATACATGGCTCAACTTGGCAATGTGGGCACAGGCATGGCATCCTTCGGCCATGGTCTTCTGAACAGTTGCTCTCAGCTCTTCCTGCCTCCCCACCCCCACCGCTGCCCCATCTGCCCCTGAGCTTTCTCTCCCTTTGGAAACAGTCTTATACACTGTCACTCGATTATCTGAGAAATATTACTTATTTCAAAACGGTTCTGTAGGGAGGACCCGAAAGACATCTAGTGGGGATAATCAGGCCTTCTAACGGCCCTTAAATATGTATTTACATAAAACAGACCATAAATATTCCGACACACGTCTGTGTGTGACAGGAGCCAAGAAAGCTGCTACCGACTTTGTCGTGGTGCTCTTCCAGCCTTCCTCGAAGAAAATGTCTCTCCTTCCTTCCAAAAGCTCAGAATCAAAAGCACAGGTGTGGTCCAGTCCAACCCCTGCAAAGGCAGCTCTACCACTTAAGGAGAGGGAGGGGGAAGCAGCACAAACCCAGGGCCACCACTGGGGGACAGTCTCCTCTTCACTTGGTGCCTTTGTTTCTCGTTAAAGATTAGCCATAAACACAACCTTAATAATCTGGGTGTGCGCAAGCATCCTGTGCTCCCAGGCCTTCCTACAAGCTTGCTGTCTGCATACAAGAAAAAGAACACGAAGTACTCTACAAAGGAAGGATATTTTAAACAAAAGAAAAGAGGATTCCAATTCACATGACAACTTGAAATAAAGAAGTTTCCCCACCCTTCTGATCAGAATCCCATTAATTTCAAGGTCAGAATTCCATTTCACTTTGGGAGACAGACTCATTTAATTTTTCTCCACCCAGGCGTATTCCTGTGTGAGGGATCCATCTCCACGGGGGATGGCACCACTATACAATGCAAACCAGGCAAACAGAAGAGTTATGGCTTTGACACTCGGAGGGGAATGGATAGCCACATCTATGGGTTCTGACTTGACTAACAAGCTTCTGCCTGCTCTGGGAGTCTGACACGGGTTTGGGCTAAAATGATAACAAAATATCGACAAGCTAGGCTCATGGGGTGAGAAGAAAGGAGTCTCGGTCTCCAGATGTTACCTGACCACATATTGGTTTTAAGAGGATTTCATTTTCAACTTGTACTTGGAGGGAAAAGTGGGGAAGAGCTGGTCACACCCTAACCCAGCACAGCTTTAACAGGGGCCAGTTTCCAGGAGCCCTCACCACTCAACCAATGGAAACAAAATAGGAAATCAGGCCAACACAAGGCCAAACACCTGTCCTGCAGGTATACCCGAGAGCCAGGATCACAGCACACAGCAGTCAACAGACACCGCAAAGGTGACAGCTGAGCGCCAGAGCCCGTGGCAGTTCTGCTGACACGAAGCTACAGCCTTCTCCCTGAAGTGGGGAGGTCTCTGGCTTACAGACACTGACATAAAAGACACACTCTCAACATATTTCAAAACCAAAGAGCGATGGATTTACAAGGCAGGTTGATTTTATGGTGACTTTTATTGAAAAGGTACGCTGGGTGTAGGCAGATGCCTGTTAGCACAGGAAAGTTAACACAGTGCCTAATTCAAGGAGACAGCCTGAGGAAGCAAGGCCGACAGGGGAGAAAGCAGCAACGTCTCTATTACTCTCCTCGGCATCATAAAGAGAAGAGAAAAAAAAAATGGTGTTCGTGTTGGTGGTTATAGAGAGGACAGAAGCACAAAAAAACCAGAGGAAGGGGAAAGCAAACCTCAGATGTAGTTTCCTTAAGAAAATAAAATGGAACAAATCTTAGAACAAAAGGTTGGATGGAAAAACACCCTCAGTTCATAAATTCTCACTAGGCTTGAAGAAAACTGTTCTGTCTACCCACAGCCCCAAAGCTTCAAAACACAATTATTTTTTGATTATATCAGAGCAGAAGATTGCAGGGCTCTGCCCTTCTACTCTACAAGTTCCCAAGAAAGGTTAAGTCTCAACGATTAGGGAATGCAGCCGGAACCTACCAAGGCGCTGGAGAACATGAAAAAAGCCATTTCATAAGCAGAAATTAATAACAGTTGTGAACATCAACCACAGGGCAGTCACCCCGGTCAGCTATGTCTAGTCCTAAAAGCTAGCCCCGGGATAAGCATCCAGCAAACCCGTCAAATCCCAAGAGAAGTCAGCTTTCCAGCCTTGCGATCGCAAGGAAAACACAGCTGTGTGAAATGCTTTATGGTGACTGACGACACCTTTATCCTTCTGTGAGAAATATCCTGATGCAGACAAGAGCCAAGACTTGAGAAAAGAAAATCACGCGGGGTCTGCTGGCTATGATACAGTGGGAAATGAAGGAAAAAATAACACTATCATCAGGGAACCACAGGAAAGACAGCAAAGAGAGGCGGGATGAACAAGTTTTCGTGGGCCCCCCCCAATTCCCTAGGAACCTATGCTTTCTAGTGAAATGACCTTCATTCCAATGTACCTATGGCGGCCTGTTCCTTCCTCAGTCTCCAGAGAAGCCAGCCAGGCCTGGTACCGAGACCAACTTGCCTCTGGCTACCATCAGAAAACCTGAAGGAACTATATCATTGATCGTTGAGGAGAGATAAGTAAGCCTTAGCCATCCACAGCCATCACAAGGGACGCAGTTGGCCTTTCCCGTCACTAGGAGCATGTGCGATGCTGCCAACCTGTTGAACACTTCTGCAAGGCAGAGCTTACTGGGGGTAAAAAGGGGGCTCCAACCAAAGTACTTACATCTGTCATTCCGATCCTCTGGGCTCGAGGAGGTTTCCCGGTCAGAGATGAGGCCAGACACAGCGAAGATCTTCTTCCCAGTGTCATCAACCTTGAGTGAACCGGGGGAGCTGGATGGCAGCTGTGTCCCGAACTCATATTCCTTGCCATCTGCATCTGAGAAGCGCAGGTGGGGAGACTCTGTGTCATGGCAGTTCTTGAGTCTCTTGGCTGGCGTAAAGGCTGACTGATAGCTCTCCCGGTCCTCCGTGGAAGCAAAGGGGCGGAATGCTCCCACACCACTGTGATTTAGCATACTGATTGGGGTGCAATCTAGATTTGGGGGAGCAAACTGAGGGTGGAGGTGTAGTAAGGAAGGGGGGAAATCACGGTTGGCAAAAGTGCCCGGCACCCCACCTTGCCGATGGTACATAGAGGCAAAGGTGTAGGAGCCGTTAGTGAAGGGAATGTGCACGTCCTTGTCTACTGAGACAGGTACACCAAAGGGTCGTGGCTGCTGACAAGGAATGGAGGCATCCCGGCTGGCCTCGGCAGTGGACGCCAAGACCATCAACGCCGGGGATGCCAGAGGGTTGGGAAGATAAGATGAGTTCTCCATCTTGAAGGCTGCCCGGTGTAAGTCCATCGGAGTCTCTTTTGATGGCCGGTGTCACACAAGAAGTAATCTTCCCTGGGAGGGAGGCTGACTTGCACCTTGGATCAGGGCGAGGGTTATTACTGGGGAATCATGCCCTTCGAAGACCTGCAGAAACAGCAAAGAAGAAAAAAAAAAAGAGGGGGGAGGAAAGTCAGGGGGAGGTAAAAAAAAAAAGGGAAACCCCAAGTGATTGAAACACCATCCTTCTGGCTTACAGATGCTCGGGCAAGAGACACCACAGGCTTTAGGAGCCAGTGGGCAGCAGCAGCAGGCCGTTTTCATTCAGGAAAATCAATAGACAACTTACTGTGATGTACGCGTAGCTGACTTTGGTCCCTACACGTTCCGGGTGAAATGCGCCTGAGCCCAGCAAAGAAAAAAAAATCATAAAACCTCCAAATACAATATTCCCTGAGCAAATGAGCTTTGGAAGGCCAAGTCACCCAGTGGATTGGGGGGGGGCGGTCTATATTTTGAAGGGTTGCCACCTGCGAACACTACTCATGGCAGGCTTGAGGTTCGGAGACCAGGCTCTTCCTATCTGATGCCCCATATTAATGTCTTCCTTCATCCCCATACCGACAGCTCCTCTGTCACATACATCCAGACCACGAACGTCTGTACATATCAGTTGATACAAACTGTACACGTGATGAAATCACACACATTGGCCGGTACGTAAGCATACCTCTTCAGGTATCACCCGAGACTGTCTCTAGAAATAAGTAGCATATAAACAAATAGCCGATTCACTATTTTTGATGCAACACCCCCCCACACACCCACCCAATCACACAGGCTTCCTATTTCTCTCTTCTAAGAAGAAACAAAACCTTCATCAACAAAATGTCTGGCACCTCTGATGATTTTTTAAAAACATAACTGGTGCCATCAGCACATGCTCTCCAGGGACAGAAAAGAACGGATTGGTAATTTTAGTTACTCACGCAGTCATTTCTTAAGGAAATTTGTAAACTGCCTTGGATTTACCATTAACATTTAGAGCAAAATGTTAACAAAATTTCTGAGTTATTTTGTTCAGTTTATTGGCCCAGGCAGAGTTGATGTCCAATAAAGTCCCCCAGAACAAACTGGATTTCAGAGAGACTTCTTCCAGCTTCCCTTATAAAATTAGGTTGTACATTTTCATAGCCACTGATTCGGTCTCTAATATATTGAGTGGGGGGTTTGGGGGAGGAGAGCTGTGTATCAAAAGGCAGGATAATGTAAGACGGATACCAGCACTTACTAACTTCAAATCTACATTCTCAGTAGAAACTGGATGAAACTTAAAGGTATAACCCAAACTACCATCTGTTATAGATTATAAATTGAGAGTCAGGTCAAAAATAAAATGGATCCCCCCTCCCTTTAAAAAGCCCACCTCTGTAGTGGAACATCTTTGGTATTCCCTCAAGTAGAAAACCCCCAGTTAAACTGCAGATGAATCCTCCCTGCTTAATGCAGTGCAAGGAGTATTTCCTTCTCCCATCCTGTAGCAGACATGTCAATGGCTGTTATTAATTGGGAAGATGAGTGGACACCATCAGACTGCTTCCTCATTTGGCATCTCTCCTTATAGACATCATTGCTAAATTACCAGATTATGTATCTCACATTAACGGATTTTTCTCTCTTCCAAATTTTAAATAACTTTCCTGTCAAGTTATAGCAGGGTAGGGAATAGTCTGCCAAGGGCAGCCAGTTAGCCTGACAAGTCTGGGAATTCTGTTCTTGGCTGTTTTCAAGTCAGATTAATGGTCCCACAACATGGATGTTCTGAAAGTGGTCTAGGGCTGTTCCAAGAGGTCTCAGCAGCTCTTCACAACAGAAATGAATAACTGTGTGTCTATCACGCCACAGTACAGGAGGCTGGCTGGAGGAAAAGACAGACATAACACCCTAGGGGTGAGGGGAGGAAGGTTTCTTCCCCCAAATAACTGCCCCCCCCCAGGATTCACTTTCCTTTTTGACTTCCTAGATCACCTCATTATGTTAAATGAGTTTCATAAATTAGTGATCTGGCGACAGCACCGGACACTCCAAGAGAGCGCGGTGAATCACTCAAACCCGCGTATTCATTTGAAAACTTCATTATACTGAAAATAAATCAACGATATTTTTCCAGGCCACATCGCTTCACTCCACTGTGTGGGCGTTGGTCTCTGCAAGGGAGGAGGGGTATTTTTTTTTCTTTTCCCCTTTCTTTCTTTCCCCCTCCTCGCATTAACAGTATAGATGAGGCTTCAGCAGACCACAGTCATTATGAAAATCTATAGTTAATACACTCCCAATGTCAAAATGTCATGGGTTTAAACACAGAACCCAAAATAAGAAAACTAACTGACCCTCTTAATTAAAAAAATATGGATTGTAAGATAATCAGCTTGATGGGGCATTTGGGCGACTGTGAAGAACTGGGCAGAGAGAAAGTAAGTAACTGGGACTTTTCTGCCTCTATGCTGATTTTTTTTAATTTAGCACTTCGTGCAAATCCAGATTAAAATAACTCCAGCTATTGATCCAAGCAGTGGAATTGACATTAATTTTAGTTCACTTCTCACTTTGCAAAGGGATCAATAGGAAGTAATAACAGCTGACATCCCCGCTGAAAGGAGGAGAAAGAAGGGCTGAAGACAGAAATCGAAAAGCAACCAAATAAATCATCAGCTACTTTTCCACGGCATCAGACAAACTCCAAACAGATTGCAAAAAGTCTTTGTTGAATTAACTAAACAAGGAGAAGGGATCAATCCACGAAGCTAAATAAATTGTCCGGCAGGCAGTCAGGTTGGACAGAGGGACCAACAAATATCGAGTTTTTAAATTTTCAAATCCTTGACGTGATGGGTCTGGTTCAGTTCCGTATGCGTGGGAGTTTGTTTGTTGCTTAAATCATACACCCGACCTTGGTTTCAAGTGGTTACAAAACGTCAGCTAACTGAATAATTAGTGAGATTACTAATTGCGTGGTGAAACATGCCAGAACCAAGACAAATGAAGAAGCCGGCTTTTAGAATGTGCAATTATCTGAGATAGGGCTGGTGCGTAGCGGTCCGCGCTCTCCGGTGCAAACTAGTCACTTTCCTGTAGAAAAACCGAAAGCCAGAGAGAAAGTCCCATCGAGTGAGCTGTCTCCCACCCCTGCCTAGGGTCGGGGCCTCTTCACCCGCTCCGAGGACGGTGGTGCAAGGAAGCGGTGGTCGCTGCTGCTGCTGGCTGTTGAGAGCCAAACCCACTTGGAAATGACTGCCACAAAGCAAGCTCTTTCCAGAGCCGAGCTCAGGGCGCCCACCAAACTAGGACTCTGATGGCAATTAAAATGCACACGCAACGCTCCTCTGCTTATTACAACAGGTGACATTTTTGTGGTCTCTGAACCGTTTCCAAAAGCCATGAGTTAAAATAATAGAACAAATTAAACGATATTTTTCCTTTGCATAAATAAACTTTTAAAAAATTAACAGGCAACTTGAAAAGCAAAGAACAATGGGAAATGAGGCCAGAATAGCAGGGGGTTGTGAAGAACGGAGGAAAGATTTTTTTTTTTAAGTTCACAGACTTCGCTTGAAGAGAATTACCCAGTACACCAAATGCCCAGCGGGTATGTGGAAACACCGCCCTAACAGAAATTTTACTACCATATGCGAAGGCTCAGGGAGCATAAGCCATAAGGCTAACAAGGCTTCCAGGCTAGGGCCGACGCCTGCGAGTCAGTCCTGGCCGGGTAACCCGTGGCACATTTGGACCCAGGTCCTGCTTAGCCATCGGATGCAAATCCGCGACAGCCCGAGCGAGCCGAGAGCTCGCGGAGACCGGGATGCTGAGCGTGGGGGTGCGATTTCTGCTATGGAGAGTCCCAACCCAGGGGGAAAACAACTGTTTTTAGGGAAAACGAGGGAACGAGAGGAGAAGGAGAAATCTATACAAACTTGAGGTTAACGCCGAGCCAAACCGGTGGCCTGACCTCTCACTCTCGGTCGCTTTTGTACAAAGATCCCAACAACCTCCACTCCGAACAATTTAACTTTGGGGAAACCAAGGCGCCACTCCCGGAAGAAACGCACGCCCGGGGGCGCGGGTCTGAAGGCTCACACGGCCTGGGGGCAGGGGCTGGAAGCAGCCTGCCTTCGACCAAAGTCCAAGTACCGGAGCCCCTAAACCGCCCCGCCCCGCGGGCCACTCGGGCGCGGCGGCCGCCACCGACTCCTGCAGGGCCCTCGAGGCTCCCGGCTGCGGGCGTGGGGTGCAGCAGGTAGGGGCTCCGCGGCTCGCGCAGCCGGTGGCCGGAGAACAGGTGTGTCCCGGCTCGCTCCGCGCCCGGCCCCAGTGGAGCGCCGCTCCCGAGTCCCCGGCCTTCCCCCTCCTCTCCCCGGAGCGCGGCGGGAGAACTCACTCCACTCAGCCCCGGGCTCCGCGGGCCGGGAGGGATCCGGACCGGAGACGCCCGCCGCGCGTTTTCCCGACTCTCTTTCTGCCTTTCCCCCTCTGCTCATTTTCCCTTTGCGGGAAGAGCCCGGGGGTGGGGGTGGGGGGTGCGGGGCCCTAGCCAGCTCGGCTCCCCGCAGTCCTGCTCGTCGCTTCCCGCCTGATCGCCCCTTCGCTTTTTAGCTTTCCTCTCCCCCTCCCCAACCCCCCAATTGCCTCTCAAGCCGAGGCCACCGCGGAGGCGGGAGGTAGGTCGTGGCCGCGGGACGTCGTGAGCGGGGAGCGCCGGTGCTTTCCGTTCCAGCCGCTCCAGGGGCGGCGAAGGGGCGCAGGCGGGAGACCCGGGCTGCTCGGATCACCCAGTAAGGGTCGCGCCCCACCCGGGTGGCCCTAAGCCCTGCAGCCACCCGATGTGCGTCCGGCTCCGGCCCAGGCCCCGGGCCTTGCCTAGAGCAGCGACCCGGACCAGAGAAAGCAGTGCGTTCCTAACGGGAAGAGAGAATGTGTCCTCTGCTTTCCAACACCCCGAGACCCCGTCACCTCGGGGCTCCAGCTCGCCCTCGCGGGCCCCGGCCACCCGGGCCTCGAGCTCTTGCCGGGGATACTGCAGCGCAGCGCGAACCTCGCATCCCTAGATGGCCTCACCACCGTGGGCGGCCTCGCCCGGGGGGCCATACGGAAGCTCTCCGCCCAAGTTTGTTGTGCCCTGGAAGAAAAGCCTTTCTCTTACAAAGCACAAAGGCGAAACGCCCAGGCCGAGCCCTGAAAAGCCCCGGGCTGGGGGTGGGGGGACGGCCGGAGGCTCCGGAGCCCAGTGGCGGGGCCGGGCCCCGGGCGGAGAAGGTCGCTCGGCCCGGGGTGACGAGCGCGGCGGCCGCGGCCGCGGGACTGCAGCAACCGGCGTGCTCGCTGAAAAGTTTTGCTCTCAAGTCGGAAGAAGAGAAATTGTTACTCAGTTTAAGGCAGATCGAAGATTTAAAATAATAATAATAAACACCACAAAAAGAGCAAGGCGCTCGATTTTACAAGATCGTTCTCTCGTCTCGCTCCTTACAATCGCTGGAAGAGGGGATCCCGGCCCCCCAAATCCCAGGAGACCAGCACGGATCGCTCTACTCTTAAGGCCTGGCCAATCCAGCCCAGCGGAGCTGGGAGTTTACCGGTTACCTCAGTGGCAGCACCTGCCTTCTTCCCGCGGGCGGAGGATTCCCTCATCCCACCCCATCCCACACCCACGGCTCTCCTTCCACATCTTCCACACCCGCCCGCGCCAGGAAAAAGTAAGCCGAGCCTCGGGGGACCCCAAGGCTCCGGAGTCTCCCGGGTACCCCACGGGGTTGGCAATGTGTTGTGCGGCTGGGATCGTTTCTCAACAGATCGCCCCTTTTCCTATCCCGCCCGCCGCCTCAGATTCCCCACTGAATACCACCCAGCCCCGGCCCCGCTGGAAATCACAGCGGGGTGCACCGGGGAGCCAGGCAAGGGGGCTTACTCGCGGGCGACCCAAACAAAGTGGGAATGGGGCTTATAAAAAGATGGAGAAGTCCTGCTCCCTTCCCCTGGCTATCCCCCTCGCCCTCCCTACTTGTCCAATTCCAGCGTCTGGTCCCTCCCCCTTGCACCCCCCAAATAAAACACATTAAGGAAAACTCAAGACGGAAAGTTTGTGTGAGGCAGCGCACGGAGCGCGCCGGGCACCGACAGCCGGGAGGCTCGGTCGCCAAGATCTGAGGCGCGGCAGTGCAGGTCCCAGTCCATGCCCCTGTCGCAGGGGGAGCCGCCCGAATCCCTGGGAGACCAACTCGGAAAGTTAGCCGGGTTCCTCGCGCCCACCCCTCCTCTGTGCGCACACGCATCCACACCCCTTTTCTGAGCTCCATACTTGCCGTGGAAATTCCTGGGGAGAGCGGTCGCACTTTTCAGGACACCGAGGTAAGAAGACGGAGAGGGTGGTGCATGAAAAGTCCCGGGTGCGCAGAGCCGGCGGAGGCAGCGGCGGCGGCGGCGGCGGCAGCGGCAGCGGCAGCAGCAGCAGGCGGCTGGCCCCGGGTTTGTGCTCGCGAGCTGCCTGGGATTGCATGTACAGATCAAGAGACTCGGTTGGCGTGAGAGAAGAGCAGTGCTGCCTCTCAGCGCTGGCTCTAATCAGTGAATGAGCCTCCACTCTCCCAGGGACTCGGAGGCGCACACACACCCGCGCGCGCGCGCGCACACACACACACACTCACACACACACATGCACGCACACATTCTCTCACACTCACACACATACAGGCACTCAGAGCACTGAATACATTAGGGTACTAAGGGACTCTGGGAAATGGAGTCCAGACCCCGGGCACTCCAGGAGAACAGACCTATCTGCCCTCACTAGAGGGCTGGATGGCCTTCGGTGGCCCGCCCCAGTGGAAACTACGGAGGTCTTTTGCCTTTGTTTATATCTCTCCTCCTTACCCTCCAGAGGTTACTGAGTGAGTGGTCGGTGCCTCATTCTTTCTTGAACCAAAAGTGACCATGAGGAAATGGGTAAATCTTTTAAGACTGACGTCAGGGCTGCTCACTGAATTGACTCCAGTATAAAACTCTCCCCTTTTCCTGTAAGATTCTACCTGCTGTTTAGTGCTTCGAATCTACTTTAGGTTTTCGCCTGTAAGATAGAATTATAAGTCAATATGAATAAAACTGACCTTTAGAGGGAGAGAAAAGGGCCTAGCTTAACACCCAGATTTGTAAATGAAAATTTACACTGGTGTTCCGATGTTTATAATATAGTTCTTTTTCTTCAAATTGTTTAATTCATCAAGTACAGAAAGCTATTTTAGGGAAATGGACAAAGAATTAACATTCTTGAGAACCTTCTAGGAGCCAGGCTATGAGACTAAATGCTTTTACATAATTTCATTTAACCCCAAGATTAATTCTGGATGCAATATTACTAGTTTATAAAAAGAAGAAACTGAGGCTGAGAGCATTTTGTGATTTGCTTCTAGGCACACAATTAACAAGTCTGGGAGAGCAGGTAGTCCTAGCTCAGAAAGCAAAGCCCAACCGAAAGCTAATCCTGGTTTTAGAAGTAATTCCTTTGTCTTGTGGCTTGGTTTCTGAAAAAGTCAGATTTCTCATCTGGAAAAAAATTCTCTTCCCCTAGGATACATAAGGATAATCCATCCTGCAAAGAACCTCACAGGATTATAAATAGTCTAAAACAGAACGAGACCAGTGTTCCATTCTGATATGACTTTATCATCCCTTTTTCCTGAATGTTTAGCAAATGTCTAAATATCCCACTCCCAAGTTTGTATAGAGCTGAGCTCCATGGTTGATACCTGTAATCCCAGCACCAAGGAGGCAGAGGCAGGAGACTGCTGCAAGTTCCAGGCCAGCCTGGTCTACATAGGGAGTTCCAGGCCAGCCTGGTCTACATAGGGAGTTCCAGGCCATCCTGGTCTACATAGGGAGTTCCAGGCCAGCCTGGTCTACATAGGGAGTTCCAGGCCAGCCTGGTCTACATAGGGAGTTCCAGGCCAGCCTGGTCTACATAGGGAGTTCCAGGCCAGCCAGGGCTAGAAATGAGACCCTGCCTCAAGCAAACAGCAATAACTAAGTTTCTGTGTGGTGGCTGCATGTTAAATGTCTAATTAGCAGCTCTTTAAATGAGCATCTAATTCCATGTCCATGACTATGTCCATTCAAGGGACTCAGTTTGCTTAGGATCATCCAAGTCTTCAGCCATGTCAGGCATGCACCGGAACTGTTGTTTTCACTAGTCTGTTCTTTCTTGTTGGGTTATAAACGTCGTGTGGGCAAGGACTATACTCATTTATTCATGGTGATCTCCTGAGTACCTAACAATGTCAGCATATAAGAGTATTAAAAATGAACAAATATGTCTAGCACGCGCAAGGCCATGAGTTAGGTAAACACACACACAGGAATCCCTGTCCCTAGGGAAAACCCCTGTCCCTACTCACTGTCTAGCAGAGGACCCAAAGAACCAG
Source organism: Cricetomys ansorgei (assembly GCA_026225945.1). Classification (NCBI taxonomy): domain Eukaryota; kingdom Metazoa; phylum Chordata; class Mammalia; order Rodentia; family Nesomyidae; genus Cricetomys; species Cricetomys ansorgei. The sequence goes on along the minus strand of JAMJFZ010002837.1, from coordinate 1,132,569 downwards.
TTGGAAATCAATGTGACCACTGCTGTAATTAGGGTAACCATATATATATTGGTCTGAGAGAAGTTTAATCTTAAAGGGGCCACTATTACTAATTATGTTGGGGTGACAAGTGCACAGGGGTCATCTTGGCCTGACCGTATTGAATGGCTGCCCTAGGAACACAGAATATGTCTCTTATTAACATAGCAAGTGTTTGTTGAGCCCTCCCCTGCAGTGTGTTGAAGGGACCGTGAGCCACTTGTGTTCCTTGGACATTGAAACATGAGGCATTCAGCCCCAAGAGATAGGCAGAAGTGGGTCACATGGCCTAGGCTCTGTGTACTAAACAAGGAAAGTGGACCTTTATCCCAGAGATGATGAGAAACCTAAAGGGTGTGACATGGTAGACTTCCTACTTTAAAGCATGCGCTAGTCAAAGATGGGCAGAAGGGAAGTAAGACAAGAGGCAGGGAGACTAATTAAAAAGTATGTTGCGGGTGACAGTTGAGAAGGTCCCGGAACAAGATAATGGGGCAATAGCAATGGACGGATTGGGCCTTTTTTTACCCCAGGAGATGACAGCAGAAACCCTTATATGGGTCTGGTACTTAGATCTCAAGTTGTTGTTTGTCCTGTTTGTTTTCATTTATTGAGGCGGGATTTCACACTGCAGCCCAGGCTGGCCTGGTCAAACTCATGATCCTCCTGCTTCAGCCTCTCAAATTCCGGGATGGCAGACATGTGCCACCATACCCAGTTTTGTTCTTTGTATTTTTAACATTCAGAAATAGTAAAAGTTCCTTCAGATAAACTTGTAGAGTTCCCCTAAAATCCAGGTCACAATCTTTTGGGTGGACAAGCCATCAGAAGCTCTGTGTCAGCTCAGCCATCAAGCTAACGACTGTCTAGCGACTGTCATCTGCAGGGTTCTGCACAGAGATGCAAATATTTAGAAAGAAGAATAGTCACCGTCTATAAGGACAATATAATGAGAAAAACCTAAATGCAAAACGATAGCGAAAACATACAATGCAAAACTGAACGTGTAATACCTTGCTAACTCACAGGTCACGTGTTTGGCAACCTCGGCTACCCAAAACACAATGAGACAGGAAATAAGCAAAAAGAGTCCCAGAATAGCCAAAACAAACATTACAAAGTCTATGCACTAAAGTTAACACATTTTACTCCTAGGAGAATTCCACAAGCCTTCACTCAGAGCTGATTTTCTCTTTCTTAGGTACAATTCTAATAAGCTTGATTATTTGGCTTTCCCATTTACAGACGATTAAGATTGTCAAATTAAAAGGGGGCAGCCATTAAAGAGAACGAGATAGACTCGGATGGACTGACTCGGATGGAAGGAGGCCTATGAGATACTATCGAGCAAGAAGACAAGTGAGTCAGAGAACAGTGTGCATAGTGTAATTTCGTATTTGAATGTACACACGTGTGCACGCCCCTCCACGGACAAAGGGCTGAAGTAAATACACTACAGCTAACAGTGACTATGTGGCGGCAATGGCAAAGTAGGTCCCGGTGAGTACATGTCCGAGGGGCACAGGAAGGAAAGCCTTTGGCTCTGTGAGTATGTGTGTGCAAACTCGAGTGCATGTATGTATTTGTACAAGTATATGTCCCGATATTTAAGAGTGTATGTATGTGTGCAGGCCTGTAGAGGCAGAAGACAACCTCAGGGTTCTTTCTCAGGTATCCTCTACCTTGTTTTTGTTTTTTTAGGTTTTGTTCGGTTTTGAGACAGGGTTTCTCTACTGGCTGACCTGGAACTCACTACGTAGGTCAGGTTGGTCTCAAACTCACAGAGATCCACCTGCTTCCTCCCCCACCCCCACCCCACCACCAACTGTTGAGATTAAAGTCATTGGATACCATGTCTGGCTTCTATTTATTTTATTTTACATGTATGAATTTTCTGCCTACCTGCATGTATGTGCACTGTGTGCATGTCTGGTGCGTGTGGAGGTTCAGAGGGGGGCATCCGATCTCCTGGAACTGGAGTATGGACGGCTGTGGACCATGTGGGTGCTGGGCACTGAACCCAGGTCCTCCAAAAGAGCAACAAGTGCTCTTAACTCTCCGACCCCCACCACCCACCTTATTTTTGAGACCGAATCTCTCGTTAGAACCTGGAACTCAATGATTAGGCTAGGCTAGCTGATCAGTGAGTCCCAGTGATCCTCCTGTCTCAGCCTCTCCACTGCTAGGGTTGCACGTGCACACCACCACACTGCAGGTGCTGAGGCGGGAACTCAGGTCCTTATGCTTGTGTGTCTGTCAGGCACTTTACTGAGCCATTTCCCCAGGTCCACGGCCTTATGCTTCACACATCCCTGTTCCTCTCCAATGCAAATATGCTAGTTTGGTAATTTGAATATCCATTACAAAGTATACAAAAAAGTAGTGTCAGAGCAAGTACATCGAGAACAAGCATTAAATGGGGTTGTTTGATGCTGAGGCAAAAAGGACATCGCCACTTCTTCCAACCTAGCACAACCCTGATATCTTCAGGGGCATGTCAACATGGAACACATAATGCAGTGTATATTTTACTTAGGAGAACAAGTGTGTGAAAATTTAGAAAAGGAAATTCCCACCCAAATGAGAACTTGATACTTTGAGAAGCACATTTCAGTTGTTTAGTAAATAGAATGCTATACATGCGTGATACACACGCGTCTGTGATTACATACACACAAGCACACACACGCACACGCACACACACACATGCATACGCACACACGCTCCCTAAAGATGAAAAGTAAAGCTGTGTTGGTTGCTGCTGGTTGTTTTTACTTTGCAGAATCTTTTTCTCTATGTGGGCAAGGTTGGCTTTGCATTTGTGATACTCCTGCCCCAGCCTCCTGGAGACTGGGATTAGAGGTGTGTACCGTCGCTCCCAGGGAAGACACTGCTTTATGTATGAGCAGAAGTGATACAGAGTACGGATTGGTCCTCACACTCAACGTTCAGCAGTTATCTACTGAGTGTCTACCAATTGCAGTTCCTAAGAACACAGAAGCAAATTGAAGAGAGTCTCTGCTGGGGAGCTCCCGTGGTAGAGATGCATATGAAAATGTGTACGTAGGGTGCAGTGTGAACACAGCTATCATGAAATTCTGAAGAAAGCCTGGAGGAAACGCACAAAGGGAAGAAGCTAACTCAGCCTGGAGCCCTTAAGTAAGGAGGTATCAACAGCTATGGGTATTCAAAAAGTGACTACTGTATGGGACAATATTTATGCTTGATTAACTACTACCATTGTGTAAGGCTGGAGAAGCGGCTCAACAGTTAAAAGCACACACTGCTCTTGCAGAAGCCTTGCATTTGGTTTGCAGCTCCCACTTCTGGTGGTTGACAACTACCTGTAACTCTAAGTCGAAGGCATCTGATGCCCTCTTCTGGCCTCTGTGGGTACCACATGCATGTGCACAGACCTACATACAGATTTAAACCCATGCTCATAATTAAAAATGACAATAAATAAAACTTTTTTAAAAAACGAAAGCAAAAAATGACTACTACATGGGATGACACTTTAAATAGGCTTCGAATGGGTAGCGCACTTCAGTACAAGAAACAGTATATGCAAATTCACAGAGACATAACATTTCTTAGTGCTAAAAGATGTACTACTGTCTTTCCTGGCAAAACTTTTCTGACAAAGAGAGGTGATGATGAGTGTCGGTGTATGAGGTGATATCTAAACCATTTCACACTTGGAAATTAAGTGTTCTTTTTTTGTGAAAAAATATAGTTATGCTTAAGTATATTCCAGAAACCCGAGGCACATCAGGCCAATGCTTTCTTATTCCTCATGTGTCTTGTCAATAACCCAGGAAATTTTATCCCTAATTTGAAAAACAAAGGAACAGAAGCTACAAAGGGAGACTGGAGGGTGAAGAGTCTTGTGGTGGATGGCTAATCTTGATCGTCAGGTTGCCTGGATCTGGGATCAACTAAGCTGCTGGCCACACCTGTGAAGGATTTTGTAAATATATGAGGACCAGTCCTAAATGTGAGTGAACACCTTTGGGTGGTAGCCAGGTAAAAGGAAGTCTAAGAGAGAAGCTTTGTTTTTCATTTCATGCCTTCATGAGACTCCATGCCTTGCTGGTGAGTTCCTTTTACCTCACTGCTGCCGCTACCGCTGGGCTTCTGCACTCTTTCCCTGATATCAGAACCCAGCCTCTTGAGGTTTCCAAGGTGGACTAGATATCTCTCTAGGAATCCTCCAGACCGTCAGCACTAGATCGGGACTGCTGAGGTTTCTAGCCATGTGAATTCAACTGCCACCCATGTCTCCACCTTGCCAGTTCAACCACAACCGTTGTTGGACCACTCAAGACCATAGTGTGGAAGGCAATCTAATAAATCCTCTTGCGTATAACTCACGCTATCCATTCTGCTCCTCTAGAGACGTCTCACTAAAACAGGTCTCATCTGTCACCTGTCCCAACATCCGGCTCACTCTCCTGGTACTCCAGGACCTTGCGTAGGCACTATCTCTTTCAGAACGCCCTGCCCAACGGCCCTTGCTTCTCAAGCTTTACTATCCTAGTCAATGCGTTTATCCATCCACTTACCATGTGACGTTGGAACACTGAATTAACTTTCCAACTCCACCAGAAGACTTGATTTTCTTAAATCAAAAAATCTGTCTCGTCCATTTGTGTGAAACATACTTAGTATTACAGATGCGGTACATGATGGAATGAACTTATTTAAATAAGAGATCGGGGGTCAAGAAGCACTCCCTGGTCGAGATGCTAAAGGTTCTTGGAAGCAGGCTGCTCGCCTGTCACAGCACCCCAAACACTTAACGCTCACCCGAAATATAATAGCTGGTGATTGAAAAATATGTACCACGAATGAATGAATAGCTAGGAAAAAATTCTTAAGACAGACGTGACATGATCAGATCGGGATTTAGAAAAATAGCTTTGACGGCAATGTTAAATATAGACCAAAGAGCGGGTGAGATTGGAGGGGGAAAATAACAGGAGGTAATTACTCAACGAAATGAGACATAGAAGTAAAAGAGCAACTTTTCCTGGCCAGTGTGACCAGATGTTTGTATTTAGTTTTCAGGGCTGATCTTATTCTCCAAGGAGTCCCTGATGGAGGATACGCAGCTACCTTGGAAGCCTTCTGTGTCCTGAGCCCCCACCAGACCGGTGCCTTCCTGTACATCTGAGGTCACGGAGGGCAGTGGCTACGTCTTATTCATCTTAGTATCTCCAATGCCTAGGACATGCCTGCTCAATAAATGTTTGCTGAATGAATGAACACATAAATTGATCTATTAGTATACTGTACTCGAGCTCTGACCAAGACGCAGAGGCCCTGGCGATCCCCAGCGTACAGGTGTCTGGATACAGGAAACAGAACAAATAAAGCAAGACCGGATCCGGACGCACAACTATTCCTCGGGTAACACCGGGTAAATTTCTCTCTCTGACCCCTCCATCCTCATTCTGAAGAATAACTCTCATTGAGTGAAAATCAATAAAAGTCATTTTAAGGGAAGTAGGTTTAGCAAAAGGCTCTGGAGGAGAAAGGCGGCAGGGAACTTCAAGTTCAACCAATTTGGACTTTTTTCTTTCTATGAGAATTTGTAAGCTTTAAAAAAAAAAAAAAAAAAAAAGACATTTTAACAAGATAAAAAGTCTGCTTTTGACATTGTCTTTCCAAATGGGTTCCCTCCACACACAAACCCATAGCCTCCCTGCCCACCCCACTCCTTCCCTGTACTAATTCACAGCACAAATTAGAAATGTTCTATTTTCCAGCTTGGCGTCAGTAAGAAACCATCGTAAGTAGCTGCCGACAGCGATCAGGGCTTTCTGCTAATGTAAACGTTTAGACTGGTGATCGAGGGAATCCATCGAGTGTTTGTCAGCTTCATACAAGAGACAAGAGGGAGCCGCTGTAGACAATGCCCAACCTGCACGCACCCCCAAAAGATACAAGACGTGCTTCCTGGGTGCTAAGGAGCTGCGGGTCTGTGATGGTGACACACAATCACAAGAAGTTAAATACGACCTAACTTGTTTATTTATCTTTTATTTTATGAGTGTTTGCCTGCACGTGTGTTTGTGCACTTCAAGTGTGCCTTGTGCCCTCAGAGGTCAGAAGAGGGCTTTGGAGCCTCTCGAACTGGAGTTATGGAACGCGTGAGCCACCCTGCAGGCGCTGAGAACTAAACTGGGTCCTCCGCAAGAGCAGCCAGAACTCTTGACAGCTGAGCCCGCTCTCCAGCCCCTCCCCTAACCTAACTACAATGCAGATGAAATGTATCCAGGGAGCAACACAGACAAACTGGTCTGGAGGCCAGAGAGAGCTCTATGGTTTGAGGTCCTTCAGTTGCTTTGGAACAAGGTGAGACTTAGGTAAGGCACTAATGAAGATACCACTCTAACATTTAAAAGATGGGAAGTCCTACGAAGAGAGACCAGGGAGCGACTGTCAGGGAGGGCATCATGAAGAGAGTTGTTAAAATCTGAGACGGATTACAGCATCCCAGTCAGCAGCACCTGAAGGCAGACCTGGGTGTGAATCTTGTCTCCACTACTCATGGGTTGAGTGATCTGGGCACATTTATCATCTCTGAAGCTCAAAACATCTCTGAAGTCTCAAAACAGAGACTCTAAGTGTCAGCACACGGGCTTCGTGAAGGGGAAGAGGAGCGAAGGAGAATCCCGCTGGGATTGTTGGTCAATAATATCGCTGTATCGGTGACGGCTCTGTGCTCTCCCTTCTAAGTGCAACTTGGTGGCTTGAAGCGTTGGGGAATGGGAAAAAATGGATATTTTCAAAGTGCAGAATGGAACAGTCCTGTCTGTGGAACAGACAGCCCTCCTGCTTTCATTCTAACCCGTGAAGCAAATTTCCCTACTGATTTCTGTGCAGAGCAAGATTTTAGCATCCTGGTGGTTGCTATTTGTTTATTTAGAGACAAAGTCTCACTACATAACCCTGGCTGGCCTTGAACTCACAGAGATCTGCCTGCCTCCCAAGTACTAGAATTATAGGCCCTCACCACCATGCCAGGCCTTGTTGGTTGACTTTGAATCATTCTTCTCTATTCCTGAGTACCCCGAGTCCCACGCATTTTCATGTATCATCTTCAACTTCACACTTACTTATTTTGTACTTACACCCAGACTTTTTTAAAAAAGCCAACAGACTTTTTTTTAAAAAGAGCAGATGCTGTTTAAAAAACAACCAACAAAAGAAAAGAAAAATAAGCAAAAAGTAATAAAAAGAGAAGATGTTTACACCAGCCTCAGAGATCCCTAACATGGCCTCCAAGGCCTGGCAGGCTGTCACCCATAACATGGCCTCCCAGGCCTGGCACTCCACCCCCAGTACCTACATTCCTGCTTTGTTCCTTGTCCTTTAGCATGCTGCTCTCTCTCCTCTCCAGCCATGTTTTTCTCCTCTTAGTCTCTGGCTAGTCTTACATTCTTTCCCACCTCGAGAGCTTCCTCTGATCCCCTCTCCTGTCACTCTCTACCCGTTAGCTAGCTACTCTTACTCGTCACTTTGGGCTTCAGCCTAACTGTTTTGAAATTGAAGTCAAGTGAGTTAGATGCTCATTTCTGTAATGACCCGTGCATATAACTGCTCTCCTTCATAACACTCGCTGCCTTTGTACGCCTGCCTTCTCTAATAGTCTGCAAACTCCAGGCGGACAGGACCACTCCTGTCTTGCTAACCAGTATATTCCTGGTGCACAGTTTAGTACCTGGAAAACTGGGAATAAGAAAGTATTTTCTTTTTAAAAAAAGATAAATCTATTTAGTTTTATTTATGTGCATTGGTGTAAGGGTGTCAGACACCCTAGAATTGAAGTTACAGACAGTTGTGAGCTGCCAGGTGGGTGCTGGGAATTGAATCCAGGTCCTCTGGGAAAGCAGTCAGTGCTCTTAACCACTGAACCATCTCTCCAGTCCTGGGAAGCATTCTCGAATTAATCCATGCAGTCAGCTGCAAATTGACTTCGTCTTTGTTTCTCTAAAGCTTCCTAAGACTCCCCAAGCAGAGGTGACACGTCCTTGCTCATGTCCCCTCTGAACCAAAGACTCCACTGCTTGGTGCTCAACATCTGTTTAACACAGTTTAAATCCGCTTCTAAAACGTGGCCTCCTTGTCTATCCGGTTATACCACCCCCTCCCTTTTCCTCTCCCTGGCACTTCACCTGGCGTCTGGCACAATGCTAATGCCCAAGAAAGGTTGAGCAACTAGAATTGTCAGACTCTGTCAGCTGACCAGATATATAACCTGAAGGAGCATGGGAAGTCAAAAGATACACTCTGGAGTGTGGTCTAGCTTTGCGTAGCAATGAGAAGTTGATATAAGAGGTGCTCTAGAAAGCAAATACGCACAGTTCTAAGCGCAGGTACTGATAGTAGCGGCGGCACAGCGGAGAATGGAACCTTGAAATGGACTCTGTGACAGTAAGTCCCAGGGTGGCAGGGAGTCTGCTGCAGCCAGAAGAGGGTGACTACGGGATGCACCCTATTAGCCTGGGCCACTCCCTGTTCACATCTGTAGTTCTAACTTAAGGATGGAGTGTGCTTCCTCCTTATGCTCTTTAAAGTGTCCAAAATAAGTTACCTGGCCAGCCTACCAGAAGAGCACATGAATTTGGAAATGGTGAATGATTTAACGGGGGAAAAAAGGAAAAGGAGAAAAAATGAGGTCAAGAATGTGGCAAGGAATTGCAATGACTCAAGTTTGAAGGAAAATGCTGAACTGAATGATAGTTTATGAAGAGCTAGCTAGGAAATGAGAAAGCATCGCGCTAGCCCCTGGTAAGAAAGTGACGTCACAGAAAGAAAGACAGAACTCACAGGAAGCACAGTTCGGGCGAGCATTTTCATCCACAGTTTGTAGCTAAAACAAGAGAAGCTTCAAAGCAAGTACTTCTGAAAAAGTGAAGACAGCTGTAAATAAATAATTGACAGAAAGGAAAAGTCAAACCAATTATCTACACACAAATAAATAGCTGAAGAAAAACATCCCGGGAGGAGCATCTGGAGAAGGATCCAGGAGCTTCTCAGATGCTTGCAAAGCATCCTCAGTAGAAGGGAAACTAAAGAGAATACAGTACCTTTCTCACAACACAGAGAGCGGACCTCACCATCCAGACCCTTCACCGTGACTTGTGAAATAAGTGCCCGCTGGCTTCTGGACCTCTGAACTTCGCTGTGAGTCCATCTTTCTTTTCCCAGGAGAGAAGTAACTTCAGGGAGATGGAAAACACCAACTTCCACCCTAGGATGCCGGGCTTCAAAACAAGCTCACATCAGAGGCAAACAAGATATTCAGGACCAAAGGAAGTTCGTCTTGTTTGTAGTTACTGTGAGAGGAGGCAGCATGATTGCCCTAGTAATCACAGGGAAGGAAGAAAAGGCCAACGGAAAGGGAAACCCCAGATGTACGTGTGGGAGTAAAAACTACTCCAAAAGTTGAAGCGGGCGTGGGGATGTGGAGCAGGAGCCCCCACAAGGCAGGGGCATGGACATTTGGAGGGAGTGACTCAAGCATTGAGAGCTGGAAAACGGGTTGACGCTTGCGATGATTCTTTCTAAATGAGTGAAAACTGCGTTTTAGCAGTAAATATCCTTCAGTCTTTCCCGAGAGCTAAAGACGCTTTTCATCTGACTTCTCAGTGCCTCCCTCCCTGAGCGCCACCTAATAAGCAATTATGCTTCAGCCCGGCCGCATCTCTCCGGCCTTTTCCTCAGAAGACTAGCAAAGAATGAATGCAGGGGTACACATGCAGTTAGACTCTCCCTTTGTGGCAGTGGAGTTTAGGAAGTAGTTTGCAGGGCTGGAGAGATGGCTCAGCAGTTAAGAGCACTCTCTCAGAGGACCTGGGGTTCAATTCCCAGCACCCACACGGCAGCTCACAGCTGCCTATAACCCCAGTTCCAGGGGATCCAACATCCTCATAGGTGTACAATACCAATGCACATGAAACTAAAGTAAATTTTTAAAAAAGAAGAAGAACTTTGCAGCACTGGGACACGGTTAAGAATCGCTTTGACACATTCATGTTTGGACAGACAGCCCAGTTAAAAGAGCAAACTCTATCACCAGAAATTGAAGACATTGACTATGTGATATGATATACTTTATTATTTAAGTTTTTCACTTATATTGCAAGGGTTTGTTTTGTTTTTGTTTGCTTGTTGTTGGTGAGTTTTTTGGAGGGTGACTAATTTTAAATAAAAGTAAAGTAAGGTATATATTAATGAGAAGGGCCTTTGAAAATCAACTTTTTTCTTTTTGCAGTACTGAGGACCTACACATTCTGGAACGGGTGCTACCATTGAGCTGCACTACTAGCCTTAAATCTGAGTCATAAAAGTAAGTAACTAAATTTTCTTTATTCATTTCACCTTTTAAAATATTGTTGTGTTTGCAGCAGAGTCTCGCTGGCCTTGAACTCAAGAGCTTCTGTCCAGCGTGGTGAAAATATACCCGGCTGCTGCCGTCCACAGCGCCTTTCCCCTTCTTGAAAGATAACACCCTAGCGCTTCATTGAGGGAAATATAAGAATTGGAAGAAGGACAATCAGAATGAAGTTTGAAGCTAAGCATGGCGGTGCACACCTGTAACCCCAACACTGTCAAGGAGGAGAGAGGCAGGAGGGTCCAAAGTTCAAGATACCCTCAGCTACTTAATGAGTTCAAGGCCAGCCTGAGCTACAGTGAGACTCTAATGCTGACGAAAACCAGGGAAATGACTCATCTGGTGAAAGCACTTGCAGCCAAGCCTGATGACCTGAGTTCGATCCCCAGGCCCGCATGGTAGAAGGAGAAAATCCACTCCTGTAGGTTGTCCCCTGGCAACTGTGCTGTAGCACACACACACATACACACAAAATAAATACAATTTAAAACAAAAAATGCATTTAAGTCATACTTATAAGGTCTCTTCTTAATTTGCGCATTAGTCAAACCATAAGCACACACTTGTCCACAGTTTGTTTCATCAGTATTAAACTAAGCTGTGTGTATACGGGGATAAAACAACGTATTTTATCAATTCAAAGGCAACTGGTTATAAAAAGCTTCTCAATTTTGGAGCTACTAAAATATGGAAAAAATATATACCATACAATAGACTACATATATGTTAAAAATAGATTTCACAGTGAGAAAAAATAATGGGATATATCCATAAGCAGTACCAAGTGAGTGTTTGAGATGAAAAGGTTCTTAGAAACTCAGTGGAGCAAGAAGTTCCCAGAGCAGGACGGTGAAGGAAGACAGCGGCGTGTGCGGCTGGCCAGTCCCGCTAATGCGCTTTCTATTGATTCGACAAGGTGGTCACAGGAAGCACAAGTCAACAACCATGCTTCAGACTTTTCCTTCCTAAATGTAACAAGTTCCGGTTTTGCTATGGTGTGTGTGTGTGTGTGTAGTGTTTAGCTAGCCGATTTAAGAATTAAGCAAATATATAATGTACTAAAATAAAAATAAAATCTGGAGGGAATTGGAGGCCAAATTGTTAAAATTTTTAACCTAGTAAAATATTTTGAAAACGATAGTTAAGTACTTGGAAAAAGTAAAAACTGGGCCAAATGGAAACAAGAAATTCTAAATGATTTCTGCATCTGTAGATCTGGGCTTAAGATTCCTGGACCAGTTTGCATTTGTGTATGTGTGTGTGTGTCTGTCTGTCTGTGTCTGTGTGTGTGTCTGTGTATATGTGTGTGTATGTCTCTGTGTATGTGTGTGTGTGTGTGTGTCTGTGTATGTGTGTCTGTGTGTCTGTGTGTGTGTATGTGTGTGTGTGTATGTCTCTGTGTGTGTGTATGTGTGTGTGTATGTGCATGTGTGTGTGTGTATGTCTGTGTGTGTGTGTATGTCTGTGTGTGTCTGTATATGTGTGTGTGTGTATGTGCATGTGTGTATGTCTGTGTGTGTGTGTGTATGTCTGTGTGTGTCTGTGTGTCTGTGTATGTGTGTAGCCTAGAAGACAGCTTTGGGTTTCATGCCTCCTCAGGTACCATCTTCCTTGGTTATTTTCTTTTGTTTTGAGACAGTCACTAAGGCCTAGGACTTGCCCATTAGGCCAGGCCGGCTAGCCAAGGAACCTCTTAGGCCCCTTTATTCCCCTCTTTTACAACCCATTCTATGATACAAACATCGAGACTTCCAACCCCTGGTTAAAAAGCACACCAGCGGTTCCTGACCCTAGTCTGATCTGCTCCAGATCACTGCTCATCTCTCTCCTTGAAGAACCTTGAAATTCAAGCCCACTGCTCTCCACGACTGTCTCCTGGGGCATCTTCTACGACTAATCACACTGCACAGAAGAGATGTTTGCAAGACTCTTCTGACCACAGCTGACTTTCTTCTTTTCCTTCCCTTCCTCCTTCTCCCTCCTCCCCCCTCCTCCTCCTTCTCACTCTCTCTCTCTCTCTCTCTTGGTTTTTCAAGACAGGGTTTCTCTGTGCAGCCCTGTCCTGGAACTCACTCTGTAACCAGGCTGGCCTCAAACTCACAGAGACCCACCTGCCTCTGCCTCGAGTGCTGGGATTAAAGGTGTGCGCCACCACTGGCCCTTCACAGCTGCCTCTCCTAAGCTCTTGTGTCTTCTAGGCTCAATGCTGACTAAACCAGGTGAGTGTGATTTCCATCACCACACAAGCACTTGTTTTTTACATGTCGGTCTTCTGCAGAACAGTCCTTTCTAACATTTCTAAATATTTCCTTAAGCCCAAGCCAGTTCCCGTTTTCTCTCGGCCCAAAGCTTCCACCTGCTCTCAGGAACCCACCCTTCCCCATGTCTTCAAACAGGTTCCTGAAGGCTCCATGTACCTCTGGCTTATCGAACCCTGGCTCTGTTTCCACCGCTGTTCTCTAGCAGCTCAAAAGAGACCTGCTCATATTCTATCCCTCTGTGGAGACAGGGCTAGAGGACACATCCAGTATTACCCACTGCCCCTCTGCTCTTTTGTAACTCCCCCCGCCCCGTCCTTGACCGAGCACCGGGCTCTAACTACTTCCCCGTTACTTCTATGGGCATTCAGCTTACTGTCTTCTCTTAAGCTCTGAGCCCCGCATCCTCTGAAGTGACATCAGAGGCACCGGAACCTTGTTTCCATCCTCTTCCTACGGCGGGACTCAACCACCTGCCCCTGCAGTCGCTTCTAGAGTCTCGTTACCACCAAAAGCTACTCTACTTTTTCTGCTTCTAAAATCAGGAATCAGCTCTCTGGACACAGACCTTCCGGCCTGCCTATTAAGCTTGCTTACCTACACTTGTTCCTCGGTTTCCTCTGCACATCAGCTCTTTGGTCCGCTTTACTTTCTTCTTCTTACCCTTTCTGCCCCATTTCCCTACCTATCTAGCGTAATGTTTCCCGTCATTCCCCTGGGTCTCTTTCTCAGTCCCCGCCCTTCCCATCCCTCTCCGGCTCCTCTCAGCTCTCTGGAAACCCCTTCACAGGCATTTTGGTCTCCCCTCCCTCTTCTTGCAGTAAACCTTTGAACATGGGATTTTCTAGGGGTCTGCTCCAAGAGCTCGTCTGGGTTTATTCGACAATTACTCGTCTTCCGGTTTGTTGAAGCAGAAAGCCAGACAACAGTTGCCACAGTAATGTGTCAAAGTGGCTGGGCATGGGAACTCCGGGACCGCGTTCACTAGAAGGGCACAGCCAACTTAATCTTTTTCTTCTGCTGCTTCTTCTGGGAGTGCTGTAAGACCTCGTCTTCCTCTCAGCACCACCACGAAGTCTCAACACGGGATGAAGGTAGGCTCCTTTTGAATGTTGTAATCACAGTACAGTGTCTTCCATAAAAACAAGTCTTTAGTGGTCAGGAAAAACGTGTTCCTGATCCTGGATCTTGGCCTTGATATTTTCTATAGAGTCTGAAGGTTCAGCCTCCAGCGAGATGCTCTTCACCGTAAAGGCCTTTACGAAAATCTGCATCTTGGCAGCCATTCCACCACAGTTGGTGGATTGGAAAGTTGTTTGTTTATACAAGATTCTAGTATCCCCGGTGAGTCTAGTCTAGAACTCACTATGTAACCCAGCTGCAGTCAAAATCATGATCGTCTTCCTGCCTGTACTTCCTAAGTGTTGGGACTATATGTGTCTACTAACCATACCATATTTAAATAGTCACAAAGACTTATTACTTTAGTTTTTTGTTTATTTGTTTGTTTTTTGTTTTTCAAGACAGTGTTTCTCTGTGTAGCCCTGGCTGTCCTAGAACCAGCTCTGTAGACCAGGCTGGCCTTGAACTCAGAGATCCCCCTGCCTCTGTCTCCTGAGTGCTGGGATTAAAGGCATGTGCCACCATTGCCAGGCAAGACTTGTTAGTTTTATCCTCAAACTATTTCTCAATATTTTGTACTTTATCTCTGCTGCCATCACCCTGGTACAAATTTTTGTCCAATTTATGCTGTGAGTCTAGTCTGTCTGTCTGTATGTATGTGCCCCATGTGTGTGCCTGGTACTGGAGAAGGCCAGAGGAGGGCATCTATCCCCTGGAATGGAACTTGAGTTACAGTAGGTTATGAGTCACCATGTGGGTGCTGGGAACTGAACCTGGGTCCTGAAGAGCAGTAAATGCTCTTAACTGAGCCATCTCTGTTGCCCCAGAATATAGTGTTTTAAAGAGTCATTTGCCAGTTCATTTAAATAACTGACTTCAGTTGGGCATAATGTCACAGTCATGTAATTCCAGCACTTTGGAGATGGAGGTAGGAGACTCAGGAGTTAAAGGTTAGTTTGGGTTACTTTGGCTACGAGCAAGTTCAAGGCCAGCCTAGACTACATGACAAAAAATAGATAGATAGATAGATAGATAGATAGATAGATAGATAGATAGATAGATAGTCTTCTTACAATCATTCTCCTATTGTGGTAGATAATTTTATATATGGGCCTGACTGGTCTAAAGGAGGCTCAGATAGCTGGTAAAGTATTATCTCTGGAAGTGTTTGTGAAGATGTTTCTGGAAGAGACTAACATTTGAATAGTAGGTTGTTGCTATTGAAAAGTTGTAGAACCCTTCAGACAGGCATCTAACGAGAGGAAGTTCTGGAGCAGGCATATGGAGGGGATACTGGGATCTCAGCCTGGCCTTTCTGTGCCTCCACTGTCATGGGGTGATCAGTTTTGTCTGCCATGCTCTCTCATCAGGATGGGTTTTGGGGTGCTGGCCCCAAATCTACAGGCACCAACAATGGATTGAAATTTCTTAAAAATTGTAGGACAAAACAAACTTTCCTTCCTCATAAATTTATCTCAGGTACCTGTTGTAGTAATGGAAAACTGGCTAACTCACCAATGTCTGTGGGCATCAGACAATCCACAGTCAGTCTGGATGGAACAACAAGGTGACAGAAGTGTGAATTTTCTGTCTCTTTCCCTGATGTGGGACATCTATCTTCTCCTGCTTTCAGACATCAGCCTTCCAGAACACGCAACAATGACCTTCCAGTTCTCAGGCTGAAACACACCGATAGTGGTTGTGGCTTTCCAACTCACAGAGGGTAAAACAGGAAACTTCTCAAGCACTACAACCATGTAAATCAATTCCCATAATAAATTCCCTGTTATGCATATACATATATTCTATTGCTCCTATATTTCTCTGGGGAATTTAATATACCCTGACAACTTACATTCCACATGAGAGATAGTCTCTCCTCTCTGCGCTCTCTCTCTCTCTCTCTCTCTCTTTCTCTCTGTTAAAATGCAAATCTGATTTTTGTCACCACTTGATGTAAGGACCAACTTAGATCAAGTATATAAAGGATTTAGAAAGTGCCAGGCACACAGTAGTCACTAAATGTAAGTAGTAAAGATACATTGACTAATTCAGCAAATGACTTTGGAATAACTGTCCAGACATGAAAGAAGGAAAGAAAGGAAAAAAGAAAGGGAAGGAAGAAGGAAAATTCTATCACTCCCTCACTCCTTAAACTCAAAGAGGGAGGGAAAAAACCACAAAAATGCTTGAAGAAGCTATGTGGAAATGCTGTGTAATCTTGACGGTGAAGTAAGACTTTCAAGACATGCTCCCAAAGCCAGAAGATATAAAATAACCAGGTGCAAACAGATGTAAAACATCTTGTATACTAAAAGGGCCATAAGTTATACCAAAGGATAACACAGAGAGATCTTTTTAATATTTAATTGAGAAGCCACTAATAAACACTAGGGAAAGTTCAAATTGCACAGATACATAATTTACAAAATATGAACTAAAGTGATCATAGAAAAACCATAAACCATAGAAGGAAAAATATGCGCAAAATAATGTATGCTTATATGTTGGCAAAATTAGGAATATTGACTATACTCATTTTAGGTAAGGAAAATGGGTACTTTGGCTAGTAGCACAAATTTGGAAATAGTTTGGCAGTAGGTGAGCACAATATAAATAGTGTATGCCTCTTAGTATCTCATTCACAGACATTTGAACATTTAAATAATTCAAGATAGACGTGTACCAAGATGTTCACTGCATAATTTATAATAAGATTAGAAATAAATACTTACCAAAACACTGCTTGGATATGGCAGCTGGTGCCTGTAAACCCGAACTTTGGAGGTGGAGGCAGGAGAATTAAGAATTCAAGGTCATCCTATACAGTGACTTGCAGGTCTCATGAGTTATACAAGACTCTGTCTCAAAAATATAAATAATAAATAAACAGAATTTGCCAAAACAACCCTGGTATTACTTAAGCGATCTGACGCTTTTATTTTTAAAAAAGGTTAAGCTTTAATATTTTTAATTCTGCGTGTGCTGCTATGAGCACAGGGTGCAGGCGCTCAGAGGTGGAGGTATTGTATTCCCAGGAGCAGGAGTCACAGACAGTTGTGTGAGCTGCTTCACTGGATGCTGGGAAACTAACTCAGATTCTCTGCAAAAGCAGCAGACAGTTGTAACCTCGGACAGCTCCAGCCCCACAACTCTGTTATTATTGACGCTAGGGATAAAAGAAAATGAAAGAGACAAAGATGTGATCCGTTCTCTTAAACAGCTTACATTCTAAGAGCAGAAAGATATTAAACAAATGAGCAAAGAAATAAAATACTCTGAAGTGGTGGGAAATGCTCTGGAGACAAAATATCCTCTTAGAGGATACCTCCTTTGAAATATTGTACAACAGTAACCGGAGCAGCGGCGTCCTTGGTAAGCTAGGCATGAAAAGCCTCTATGTGGGGGTGCATGTGTCTCTCCCTAAAAGCTACAGTATAAAGTAGACCGGGATGTATTTTACACACCCGTATCCTGAACATATATGGTAAGGGTGAGTGTGTGCTTAGCTACCAAGACTGTTAACCCAGGATTAAATAAAATAGCCTGCTAGTACTAAGTCAAGAATATTACACCTGATTGAGATGCCAAGTACACACACAAGCCAAAGAAGGCACTCCCAAACAGCAAGAGTTTAGAAAATCAAATGTATATGACCTGTTTTCTGGGGAAAAGGTACTTACGATGGAATCAAACCAGCTAAGAGACGAATGTGAATCCTGGGGTCAAAGAACTAAGGGACCATTCAACCTCAGAAACACAATGGTGCAGTGACCTCAAGGTTCAGAGGGGAAGAGCAAGAAACTCAAATCTTATACTTGGCCCAATTGTCCTTCAAGTCAACAGCAAGAACATCTGGATAAATGTCTGCAGATGTTTTCCAAAGGAAGCTGAGCTGGTGGACACTCCTTGTCAACCGTGCTAAAGTTTTGCAGCTAACTAGCAGGGGCGCAGCTTAGGGACCAGATGCTACGTAACTGGTTCCTCCTCCATCGCCCATCACACATTGAAATCAAACTCCCAACTGGTTAGCATTGGGAAGCACAATTACCTGTGAGAGGTAACTAAACCACCTATAAAGGCGACTTTAGCTCTCCACCAAGTGAGGACACAAAGGGAAGTCAAGTATCTGCAGTAGAGGTGGCTGCATCTTTTTTATAGACCCTCACCCAAACCCAGCCAGCTTCACACCCTGATCTCAGCCTCCCAGACCGTGAGAAATAATTTCTTGCCATTTATGAGCCACTCGTGGTGCTTTGCTTCTGTGTGACTCTGTGGGTGTGGTGCCGTGGCGGGGGGTGCTGTTTGCTTGCTTGTTGAGGCACAGTCTTGCTATGCAACCCAGGTCCCAGGTTAGTCTTGAACTCCGTGTATCTTAGGCTCGCTTTGAGTCCCTGGTTGTTGTGACCGAGCTCCGAGAGTATTAGGGTTACAGGCCAGTGCTACCGTGTCCAGGTTGTATTGCACTTCGTAACAACGGCCCAAATTTGGATATTCATTCATAAACAGTTAAAACTGTCTCTGT
This sequence comes from Cricetomys ansorgei, assembly GCA_026225945.1. Taxonomy (NCBI): domain Eukaryota; kingdom Metazoa; phylum Chordata; class Mammalia; order Rodentia; family Nesomyidae; genus Cricetomys; species Cricetomys ansorgei. Next base: position 1,114,241 of record JAMJFZ010002837.1, on the reverse strand, counting down.
CTTAGTGTATATTGTGTATATTGCTTCTATTTACTATTTTTGCTTCTATTTTAACTTCATTTTCTTAATTAAAAGTGAGCGTGAGTAAATTTTCAAACTGTTTATTAGAAATGTTAATGTTGGACACACTGTCTGTGGCTTTCCTAATTCCTGGGCTTTGGCCGCGGTGGGGAGGCTATTATTGCTTTATTCATCATTGGATTCTTCTGGTATTTGTAACTATTAGTCCTTCAGTCACTACAGACATTGCAAAAATACCACTCCATTCTATCATGTCTTTCAACTTTATTTAAAACTGTTTTGCTAAACATTTAGATTTTATATCTTACTTTAAAAGAGCAGCATTTCGCCGGGCGGTGGTAGCTCACACACACGCCTTTAATCTCGGCACTCAGGAGGCAGAGGCAGGCAGAGCTATGTGAGATCGAGGCCAGCCTGGTCTACAGAGAAAGCCTGTCTCGAAAAAAACAAAAAACAAAACAAAAAAACAAAAACCAATAGCATTTCAACCCCAAGATTTAAAACTTATTCAACCGAATTTTCCCTTACCTCACAACTTTCATTACCTTTTCAGTTATGAGAGTCCTCTAAACTGAGATGATAAAATGGAAATGATGGGGGGGGAGGCTGGAGAGCCGGCTCCACAGTTAAAGCACCTGTGTTGAGCGGCTCCCAGCTGCCAGTACCTTTCAGCACCAGGCAATCGGACGCCCCCTTCTGTCTTCCACAGACATCTGCACACTCAGATGCACAGATACACACAAATAAAAATTAAACATGATTAGATGGTCAGACTCATAGTGAACAGATACAAAGGGCAAACCAGAATGCCAGCTCGTATACAATGAAGATACAAGACACACGGAGGATACAGTTTTTTTGTTGACCATAATGTTTGAGACCTTGTCAAAGACACCCTCAGCTTATAGATACCTGTAAATTAAGATTAGCAAAACGGACGGGAGCTGGAGAGTTGGCTTAGCAGCTAATAGCACTTACTGCTCTCGCAGAGGACCCAGGTTTGATTCCTAACACCTACTTGATAGCTCACAACTGTCTGTAACTCCAATTCCAGGAGATCTAGCCTCTGTGGATACCAGACACAAAGGTGGTCCACATACACACACGCAGGCAGAACACTTATGCACATACAATAATAAGATAAATAAATCTTTAAAAAGGTTTGAAAAGTGAAAAATAAGAGGTTAGCAAACCAGTACCTTCACAGGGTTTCCAAAGTTAGTAATAAAAAGAGAAGAATATTTCGTCTACACCCAAAATGGGAAGAATTCTGGTAGCCAATCTAGACACATGTAACTGACATGGGACAGGACATCTCATCAACCAGAGGAAATAAGTGGGCCTGAGACTCGTGGCTAAAACCATCATGCTTTACTTCAGGTGCCTTTCTCCCAGGGACGGGATGCAGCCAGCTAACGGCTATTTCTTTGCCTTTCACTATTCCGAGTTGTACTATACATCAGGCCGGAGAATCCTTCCCTCAGAGGTGTCAGAGAACAATTCCCAAGGACCCAGGAGATCTTGAACTCCTTTCAGCACCTGTTGATTGAGCTAAATTCTCTCAAGGACATCCAGATTGGTGAGTTATACACAATAACTATAGTAGTTTTATCTTAGAAAATAAGACAGACTGGGGGGAACGTTGAATAATTCATGACAGCGTAAAACAGATGAGTGGTACGGGAGAGTAACTGAAGGCTTTCAGGGCTGGAAATGAGTTCTGAAGGGGGCAGGCGAGGAGGGCGGGCCTGTCAGTCACACGCTGGGGCCAACTGGAGCCCAGGGATAGTGTAGACCGGAGACAGGCAGGAAGTGGCCACAGTCACCTCAACAAGGCCAACCCTAAATTCTAGATCTGTAGCAGATTCTCTCTGTTAGCCCACATAGCCTAAACCCTGAGCATGTGTCTCATAAATGCTAATGGTTCATTTCAACCAGCATAACACTTTTCAAGTGAATCGGTACTTCCAGGGACTGAGGCCTGGAAGTTCTGGAGTCAAAATATTGCTCATCGTGTTAATCTACCAATGATAATAACTTGGCTTAGCAATATTTTTCTTGGTAATGATACAACCGCTTATTGAACATCCTCATTGTGATATAATCCTGATGATGACTCTCTGCTGAGCTATAGACGAGCAAGGTTTGGAAAGTTTTCAGTGGCAGAAAGTGACAGCCCAGACCTTAAAGAGTAGACACAAATTCCGAGACGTGATCCAGGCACAGTGTCAGCGTCACGTACTTGTAATCCTGCTCAGGAGGCAGAGGTGGGATGAGCAGGAGTTCAAAGCCATCCTTAGCTACATGAGACCTTGTCTCAAAGGAGAAAAATAAAAAAATAATTGTCCTATCATTTTTCTGAAAACTAAAATGATGACGACATTCTATGATGAAAAAATTCGGGTCATAGATAAGGTACAATAGTGGTCTTTGAATTTCTTGAGCATGCATACCTATCAGTCAAAATAATACACATACTGTTTCCTATGAACGTAGATTTATTTATGAATTGCCATAATCAATTAATAACTTAAGGTATAATATATTCGTGGGAAGAGTCATTATAATGTACCTAAATTCCTATTTTTTACTTGGTTTTTTATCCTGGGTCTCACTTTTCAGCCTTGGCTGGATGGCCTTGCTACGCCATATAAACCAGGCTGATTTCAAACTCAGAGGTCTGCCTGCCTCTGCCTTACAGGCTTGTGCTGCCCCTCCCCCACCTTAAAGAAGAAAAGTACGGTTATTCGGTATACTACACACAGCGGTGGGCATGGTGGTAAAAGAAGTCTGCCGGCCAATAGTCTTCTTAATAATTTTGGAAAGATGGCTGACTCTCATTGGATCTGGTTGGCTTGTAGCTGTTCTGCTCATCTGTCTGTCGAGATGAGTATTTGTGCTTGCATGTGTTTGTTCATTTTGGGTACTATCCTCGTGTGATGTCTTTTGCAGGGATCTTTGTAAATCATCTATTTTAGGGAGGCGTTTAGCCGCAGCTGGTTCGCGTCATTAGCGAATCGCTCCCCTGGGTGCAGGTGAACAGCGTCATCGTTAGCCCTTATGTTGTTGAGGTCTTTGGGTGCTCAGAAAGAAAAATACTCCAAAATATGCCTTCTTGCATCCCTAGCTGAGAGCACATGGCGGGCAGCAGAAAGAGGTCTTCCCAGAAGGTCCTTTACCTTCCTAAAGAGCAGATCCTCCAAAAGGAGCACGCTGGCCTTCAGATGTCTTACTGAAATTTCATGAACCAAGGAACGCCAAAACTTACATCACAACGGAAGAGTCCGAGAAGTCAAAGCCGAAAGGAGCTTTATCCCAGGCCATTATCTGTTCTCTGGGCTCATTCTCTCACCTGCTGTCCTCCTGAAGCCGCCTCCAGCCTCTTCCTTCTCTCTGCTACAGGGGGGGCATTTGAGCCTCAATCACCTGACTCCTCTTACGGTTCCTTGTTTTGCACGGCTCCTGTGCACCTATGAACAGGTGGTTTTCTCCCGCTAATCTGTATAGTGTCTATCTGTTTTAACAGATAAGAAATCTTTACTGGGAAAAGCTGCATTTCTCGGCATCCCCGTCTCCCTTCAGAACGCCTTACCTAGACCCTGACAGGCAACGGAGCGACTTACTAAGAGCGCTTGTCTCAACACGTGTATTAATCAGCAAAACCAGTTTCTTCTTCTTTTTTTTTTTCCTCCACATTAGGAATACATGCACATTGGAATTCTAGGTAGGATTTCTTTTTCTTACCTAAGGAATCACCTTGGAAGACCACCTAGCCTACAGGACTGCTTCAGATGTATGGTCAGAAGTCTTTAACTTGGTGCCATCCTTCTTAATCTAGAGTCTTCCTGAAGATGCTGTTCTGAGGAAGACGTGTGCTCATCCCCGCCTGGATGTGTGGTCTTGGTTGGTTTTTGTCACCTTGACACGAGCTAGAGTTATCCAGGAAGAGGGACCTCAGTTAAGAAAATGCCTCCGTCAGAGTGCCTGTAATACAGGCAACTTTGTAGGGAATTTTTGTTTTTTTATTAATGATGGACCTGAGAGGGTTTGGTCCACTGTGGGTGGTGCCACCCTTGGGCAGGTGTTTCTGAGTGGTATAAGAAAGCAGGCTGAGCAAGCCATGGGGAGCAAGCCAGTAAGCAGCACTCTTTCATGGCCTCTGCTTCAGTTCCTGACACCAGTTTCCTCCTCTGCTTGAGTTCCTACCTTGGCTTCACTCTGTGATCAGAACATATACATCAAATAAACCCTTTTCTCCCCAAGATATTTTTGTCTATGGTGTTTATCACAACAATAGAAAGCAAACTAAGACCCAAACTTGTTTGGGTCTTTCTGCCCACTAGTGTAGTAGAAGAACCTACTGAGTGTGGGAGCATAGTGTGATCTTTCTCAGTTTGAAGGCCCTAGAACTCACCCCAGCTCATTCATATTTTTTCTGTTGGCAACCATAAGAAGAGATGGAACCTCAAATGGACTTGTTAATGGAAGAGACTTTCAGAAGAGGCCCCGTGACATGAGGTGGCAGGCAGGAGGGCAGGAGGAGGCACCGTCCTAGGGGTCAGATGTTTTAACTAAGGGGCAGTGTCTTGGCTCCAAGGAGTGTTGCTGAAATCTTATGCCCAAGTGGGTGCAGGGGTGCAGCGCCACCCACCCGCCATACTGATAACCTGTCCTGCCCACCTCTTCTGCAGGTGACTGACCCCTTCCACAGGTACTCCAGACTCTGCCTGGAGAAGTACCCTTGTCTCCTGCTACTCATTGATACAGCATCTGCTCCTGTCAAAGGACATGTTAGGCAGCCCCCCTCTCTATGTCCCTATATACCAAACACTGAGGGTCATTCTGTGGTATGAATTTTCAGACATTTTCAGACATGCGATCCATGCCGCCCCAGAACTCACTATGTAGCTGAAAATGGCCTTGAATTCCTGATTCTCCTTCCTCCTCCCCCACCAGGCATGTACCACCACATCTAGCTAAGATTCAGGGTCTTTGATGACTTGGAAGTCAACCATTCCCTTCCATGACCCTTTTTGAGATAGAATTGTCTGAACTTGGCCAGAAATCTCAACACCAAACTAAATACACTATTCCTAGCCTAAATACACCTCGACTCCATCTCTCTACCTTCCTCTCTTTGAATACCTTAGAAATGTACTCCCAAATGCTGAGGTGGGCACAAAAGGTAACCCCTACCTCTGAGATGCAGATACTATCATCATCACATCTTATATGTAAATGGGGAAACTGAGTCCTGAGAAGTCCATCTCTGTCTGAAGTCAGTCTGAGGTCTCTGTGTAAGGAAGTCACCTGGTCGGTGGTGAACTGGCATTTGAACCTAGGCACCCTCCTCCAGAGCTCTGCTCTTCACCACTACACTGGGCCTGGAGGTCAACTCTGTGTAGACAACTCATGCTTCCTCAGCTAAAGCTTGTCTCTGAGCACGTCAGGGAGCCCTATTGGTCTGTGTCCTACAGGCTATACAAATACTGCCTTCTCCCCAGCTGCCTTTCAGCCAAATCACTTCTCCCCTAAAGACCTTCTTACACAGAAACTCTGAACCGCTGCTTCAAATGCCCTTCATTTTGATCCTCCTCAAGGCCCTTGAGATCCCCACGGACACCTTCATTGGTGGTCCTGTCTGCTTTCAATGATATTTCTTCACACTCCTTAAGGGAACACCTGCAGTGCTCACTAGCTGAATGTTTACTCCTCTTTCTGGAAGGAAGATGAAAGCAAGCAAGGAGAGCTGGGTACACAGACATCCATCAACTTGAGCTTTTGATCTCTCTGCCCGGGAAGCAGATTGCACATCCAAGCCAACTGCAACATGTTTTACTAGTGTGGAGGTCTCCTATGCTACCCCGTCCAGTCTGGAATGGACTCTCCACAGTGGTGTGACTCGTCAATGCCATGGTCGTTGAGGGCCCAGGTCTTGCTCTGCTGGGGGAGCCGCGAGCCTTCTGCTGAACACCGTCCATTCCTGAGCAGCACTGGGCCCCAGACTTAGGACTTCTTTTATGGTACTGCCCATTATACATGCATACCTGGAGCCACAGATGGCAGAGCAGAGAGGGACTTGATGGGCCCCAGGATCAGTCCAGAACCCCCATCCAGGGCTACATCCTTGAGTCCTTGCATTCTGATGCAGGATCAGGTAGATAACCTGGGCCCCAGACTTTCTGAGAGAAAAGGGATTCGGTGAGCAGATGAAGGTCTTTCATGAAGGGATGGCAGGCAGCAGCTGGAACAGAAGAAAAACAGTCAATGCATACAGGAAGGGGTGGGGGAGCCAGATGTGGCGGCGGCCAGACAGCTGGCTGGCCAGAAGAAACCCTTCTGGACGTCATCCGGGGCCTGAAATGCGCCCTCAGCAGGGTAAGTTATTGCAATGCCCTTACAAATATAAAGTGCTGTACAAACACTAAATCTAGAATGGCTAATAATTTTGTTATGTTAAAGCATTTGTGTCAGGTAATTAATGTACTCATTGTGATCATTTAATTTTATGGCAGGTAGTGTAGGCCTGGACAGAAATAGGGCTCTTTGGCCCAGTCCTCTCATTTCTCATTAGATAAGCCAGCAGCAGTATGTTCTCCTTCTCTGTGGCACCAAGGTTTTGCTTGAGGGAGCTGCTACAGGAGACTCAGCCCCAGAACTCTACCTAGACCAGAGGCTGGAAGGTTTCCTCATCCTTGGCCCCTAGTGCCTACAGGTCCTGGTGCCCCCTGGTGGTGCCTGAGGCACTACCATTTCCTCCAAGGAAATTCACAGTCCCATGAGTGGCGGAGAGAAAACTAGTCTCCTGTATACAAACATTTTCTTTGACCAGAGTTTCTCAAACTACACAATCTAGGCACAGCAAGGGAGCTGCTGCTGCCTTGTGGCCTTCTGAGATCACCAAGCACAGTAGAAGGCTTTATAGGGGTGAGCGCCCTGGGGGTGGAGGCAGGAACTGGGAGGGACCCAGACTGAGCCATCTTACCCCAGAAAGCCTCAAGGGAGAGCTCTCCAGCCTCCTGCCCATAGCCCTGTCCTTGCCCTCTGTCCTGTCTACTGAGGGTCCTGCTGCAAGCAGGACACTGTCTTCCCTCTGTCCTCTCTATTCCTTCTCCCTGCCCATCATCCCCCTGCCTCCTCAACACACCCCAAGCCAAGGTAGCCTCTCTTAATCCTTCCCCTAAACTGTTCTACAGCACCATCTTTGTTGGCAACTCTTCTTTTTAAAGTAGGTTCCAAAGAAAAGCACCACCTTCCACCTGCCTTCAGTTACAGGCTATCCACTGGCCTGGAGAAGCTCAAGGAGGCAGGGGTAGGCCTCGTTCTTGCCCTGAACTTCATCCCTGTGTGTGTCCACACAAATGCATGGACATGTCTCCATTTCCACTCTCTTACTGACTCCTTGTGCTTAGAGGTGGTGACCAGATGGCTTCTCTGTGCTGGATATGTTGATTGGCTGTGATATACACTGAGATATATATCTTACAGAATCCTCAACTGTGATCAGTGTTTTCCCTTCCTCTCCCCCACTGTGTGTGTGTGTGTGTGTGTGTGTGTGTGTGTGTCTGTCTGTCTGTCTGTCTGTCTGGACACCCTTTCATTTCAGGAGATGGAAGGGATACCATCTCCAATAACTAGTATGTTTATCACCAAACCAGAAAAGTTTCCAATATATTCTCCTCATAGTGGCTTTTCTTTACTAAAGTCAGCAGCAACTGTCTGAATGACCCGTACACTCCAGGCTACTTGTCATCTGGTAAGAGCATCCTGGCCACAGCTGGAGCAGGGATGGGCACCTGACTAGACCCAAAGACAGCCAATCTCTAGGCAGCAAATCCAGCTAGCTGATCACAACCCTGGCAGTCTCTGAATTAGTGTGCACTTAAGCTCCTCGCACAGTAGGACCACGCTTCACTCAGTTGAGGTGACACGTGACTTCCGTCTCCCAGAGCAATGTTTGATGTGATGCACTTTACACTCATCAGCTTGAGTCTCACAGAGCGACGGTAACAGCATTGCTGTCTATGGGGCATCACTGTGCAAAGGGCTGTAGAAAAACACTCTGTGTCTATCGTCACATTTAACGTGCCTACCATCCTTCAGACACTGGTTTATCTGTTGCCTCCTCTTACAGATGCTGGAACTAAGTTGCATAGGTAAGTAGCTTGCTTGGGGTCATGTGGTTGCTAGGTAGCAGAGCTGGAACTCGAACTCAGGCAGTCAAATGCAAGAATCGGCATGCACAGTCATTGCTCTAGAGTGCTATGCTGCCAAATACAAAGGCTTTTTATCCCAAAAGAATCACCATGTCTGCTCTGTGCCGGGGTCTGTGCTTTAGACAAGTTTGATTGATTTATTGATATTTCCCATTTGCCAATCACTGTACTAAACTGTACTAAAGAGGAATCTATTAGCCCCTGAATAATTGCCACAACTACAGCTCCCTGCCAGGGGAAGGGGCCTGAGTGCTTTCCTACGCTTAGATGACTATGTTCAGTATCAAGTGACTTTACCACCTCGGCCACATCTGATAGGATCAGAGATAGGCGTCTGACCTGACCCACAGACAGCCAATGTTTTGGCTTACCCAAGAGTCCACGAAAGTGTTAGATGCCATATTCTACAGCAAGGACGAGGGGCTGGAGAGATGGCTTTGTGGGTGAGAGTACTTCTTGCTTTTGTCGAGGGCCTGAATTCAGTTCTCAGCATCTGTATGACTGTTCATCACCATCTATAACTCCATTTCAGGGGATCCCGTGTCTCTTTTTGGTCTCCGCAAGCACCAGACATGCACATGGTGTACATACATGCCTGCAGGGCAAGCACTTACATAATATAAAAGTCAATAAAAATAAAAGCAAGGACAGGGGGCTGGAGAGATGGCTCAGTGGTTAAGAGCACTGGCTGCTCTTTCAGAGGACCTGGGCTCAATTCCCAGCAACCACATGGCAGCTCACAATTGCTGGATTTCCGGAGTTCCAACACCTGATAGACCTCACACAGGTAGACATACATAAAGGAAAAACACCAATGCACATGAAATAAAACTTTTAAAAAAGCAAAGGCAGAATGCTAAGTGACTGTAATGGTGGAAATACACGAAAGAGAGCTAAGACTACAGCTGGTTGTGGCTCACAACTTTCCTCCCAGCACTCGGAAAGCAGAGGAAGGTAGACTTCTGAGTTTGAGGCAGTTTGATATTTCCCTGGTCTACCAGGTCTGGTAGACCCGATGTTTTAATAAACATCAGACTGGTCTACTGAGAAAGTTCCAGGACAGCCAGGGTTACACAGAGAAACACTGTCTTAGGAAAAAAGAGGAGGAAGAGGATGAGGATGAGGAGGATGAGGAAGAGGAGGAAGAAGAAGAGGAGGAGAAGGAGAAGGAGGAAGAGAAGGAGGAGGAGGAAGAGGAGGAAGAAGAGGAGGAGGAGGAAGAGGAGGAAGAAGAGGAGGAGGAGGAGAATAAGAAACTGGACTGTATCCTAGACAACGTCCAGTTCCAAAAGTGTGTTACGATGTGAGTCCAGTCTGACTGAGTGGCTACCCAATGTCTTGACTTTGTTTTTATCTGCCACTTCACAGTGATCTCTAGTGTCGAAAACTATCACGCTGTACCCACATGTCGTAAGCAATGAAGTGGGGAGCAAAGATGACTCACAGCAACCACAGTACAGTATTCTAGGGCAGGAGGAAGCACCAGGGAGTCAAGAAGTGAAAATAGTCACCATTTGTATTAATCCCTTCCGTCATCACTTTAACAGAATCTAACAGAAAACACAATTAAGGAAGGCAAGGTTTATTTGGTCATACAGTTGAAGGAGACCAGGAAAGCACATGGCTGGCTCTGTCCATGGTGGAAGGAACCAAGAAGGACAAAGACCAGGCCCGAAGCAGAGCCTGGTTATACCCCTCAGGCCCATGCCCCACAGTGAGCCACTTACTCTAGCTAGCCCCTTACTCTCCTAAAGCAGCTGTTCTCAACTTGCGGGTCGCCTAAGACCATCCGTATATCAGATATTTATGATTCATAGTGGCAGCAAAACTACAGTTATGAAGCAGCAATGAAAATAACTTTATGGTTGGGGGTCCCCGCAACTTGAGGAGCTGTACTAACGGGTCGCAGCATTAGGAAGGCTGAGAACCACTGTCCTAAAGGTTCTGCAACTTTCCAAAGCGGTGCTACCAGCTGAGGACCAAGTGCTCAGACACGTAATAATTGCAGTGTTGTGATTTGGGGGCTGTTTCAGAACCAAGTTACAATATTGTTTTACTCAAAGCAAGAGCTAACATCCTCAAAGTGGCCCCCAGTGTCTCCCGTAATCCGACCCTCCTCTCCTGCATTCCCTCCCCAGTTTCAGCTCTCATCTGTGTATTCCCCTTCTTGCCCCTACAAGCCTCACTGTCCTCCTGGCTGGATGGTGAGTCATCCAGGAGGCTCCTGCCTTCGATCTGTGCTCTTGACACGCCCCTCTCCTGCAATATTTCCAGAGACACAGTTGTTTGCTTCTCTCACCATGATTTTCCTCACACGTCCTCTTCTGGACAAGGCCTCTTTAACGCCTGATTTAACACACCATCTTCTCTTGTCACTCCCTGGACAATGCTACATCTAACCTGGGGGACAAAACTGCCTTCAGTTAAGAACTCATATCCAAGAACACGATGGCCCCATTCTCATGAAAGATCTCCTCCTCACTAGTGATTCAGTTGTGCCTGCCACAGGTCGTCTATTGTTCTACTAGGCAAGCAGTTCCTGGCGCTCCGGCGTGTGATCTAATCAATAGGTCCCATGTCATGCGCTCACTCTTGCATCTCCTTTGCTGTATGTAGATCAGGTCCACTGACGGGACACGATGGACACTCTATGAAACCCCGCATTAGTGGATCAAATACTCTGTGTCAGCCTCCCACCAACAGTGCCAGCTAATGCCCTGCAGGAAGAAAGAGCAACCCCACAACCAGAACATGTCTATTGCTATCAATGTAAGTTTCTATTCCTTCCAACATGGATAGAGCCCCAAACAGTCAACTTGCCTTCCAAGAGAATGATCACACCCTGGGGGTGCAGCACTGGTCTGTGTTACTGATAGACCTGACATTTTGCAGAAGTAGGATCAACACTGACAAGTGAAACCTGTGCAGATGTGCCCCTGAATAACTCCATCCATCCATCCATCCATCCATCCATCCATCCATCCATCCAGCACCACCATTACGATTGCTTCATCTATGTATTCGTCGTACCAACAACGGCTAAGTTAATGGACGACATCTTCTGTCTGCCTGGTGATCTAGTGCTTCCGTACTGACTGCTGTCTGATGGGCATTAACGTGGTTTACAGAGAACTTTATACTTTATACTTTGTGCTCAAGTTCATCGATCCATTCACTCATCACTATCTTGAATGCCTTGTCTGTGACCTTCTAATCTTGTTCCTTTCAGACCCCTGAACAGTTAGGTCAGTCGTCAACCTCTGCTCATGGCTCTGTGTATATTCTAAGCACGTAAAGCAGGCGATCAGCGCTTTGATTATTGGCAGGATTTTCGCCTTTCACTGAACCACTACCCACTTTCCATTTATACCACGTTGAGTCAGCTCACTCTAAGCCACCACGGGGCTTTCGCCTCCTCTCCTGACCACAAGGAATGTCTCCATATAACCTATGTGTGAGCAGGGAAGAGGCCCTGGTGCCACAGTGTCAGATAACACATGGGGACTTGTCATGGCTTCCCTGCAGCTTGCTTTGCCTCTCAGTGTCTTCTGCATCTCTCCCAGCTCAAGATGGGTGTTACTGGCTTGCCCACTCTTACCACGATGTTGCAGGTCCAAGTACTCAGTTTTTAATTAAAGAATAAACTTGCCGGGCAGTGATGGTGCACATCTTTAATCCCAGCCCTTGGGAGGTAGAGGCAGGAGGATCTCTGTGAGTTCGAGGGCAGCCTGGTCTACAGAGTGAGTTCCAGGACAGACAGAGTCACAACAGAGACACCCTGTCTCAAAATAACAAAAACAAAAAAAAGAAAGAAAGAATAAGAAATAAAATAATAAATAAACTTAAAGAATCTGCCTTAAAACCTAGTGAGATGGCTTAGTGGGTAAAGGTATCCGCCTTAAAACCTGATGACCTGAGTTCAATCCCTGGGACCCAGGTGGTAGAGGGAGAAAACTGACTCCTAGACGTTGACCTCTGACCTCCGCGCGCACCATGGCACCTTCAACCCCCGGACCCCCATACAAATAAATAAGTACATAAATGTAACTAAAGTAAAGACTCTTTAAAAATCATGTAGAGGCCTGCAAAGATGGCTCGGTGGTTAAGAAGACTTGCTCTTGTAGCGGTTCCGGGCTCGATCCCCAGCACCCACATGACGGCTCACAGCAGTCCAGAACTCCAGTTCCAGGGGATCTGATGCCTCTCTGAGCTCCTCAGGCACCAGGCGCACATATGGTATACAGATATACAGGTGAGCAAAACGCTCATACAGATAAAGGAAATACATTTATTTTTAAAAAATCACGTAGGAGCAGGGAAACTACAGGTTGAAGGAACACAGCAGAGTCGAGGGGAGAATTAATATGCTTTCTGTTTTAATTTTATTAAATCTATTTCAATCTGCATGGCAGTTACTGTCTGGGTACTAGGCACTGCTCTAATCCTTTTATATGTGTTGTTGATTTAATCCAGCGAGCGATTAAGCAGGGGTTACTACTGCACCCATCTTACAGAAGGGGAAAGCGCAGAGGGAGGATGGGTAACATCCATTAGCACAGAGTTGCTAACTGGTGAAGCATAAGACCGAATCCTCGGGCTGCCCGGCTTAAACAGCCATGCTACCTCCCATTTTCTTCATGCCAGCAGCCTTCCACGGACTAGAATGGGGGAACGGATGCGTCCAGGACAGAGTAGCGGAGACTTTCGGCTGGGTCGAGATGTGCCAGGCCGAGGAGTGTCAGGGCTTTATCACTCAATTCTTCACTCAGCACTAAACATCTAGTTGACACAGACTAGAAAGGAGCATGCAGGTCTTCCTACTTCACCCCTACAACTTCCCTTAGGGAAGACTTTCCTGTAAGAGGGGTTTGCTGCTCAGGTTTTGCGACGATGGGATGCTCCAGAGGGAAGAATGGATATGTCTATCCAGAACAGCCCTGAGACCTGGGGGGAGGGGGCGCTAAGGTGCAATGGCTACTGGGTTTTAAGATACAAACCGCTTTCCTTCCTTGCTTTCAAGAGCTGCCCCTTGTAAGGTCTGGGTAGAAGTGTGGACTGTCTGGTCCTCTGATATCAGGCCGGGTGTCAGCTTTCCCTCCCAGAGATCTCTGGTTCCCGATGTCTCAGCAGCACCATAGTTACTTCCTGTCTCGTGAGTACACCTGACCCCTCGCCATTCTCTGGGTACATGTGACGCTTCAGGGATCAGACCCTTGGCCTTAAGATTCTTTTTGATTAAAAAAAAAAAAGTTTGGAGAATTCATATACACATTCACATCATTTCCCCTCTCCTTTTCCCCGTTCAACTCCTCCCATGTCCACCCTCTCGAATTCATGACCTCTTCTACAATAATTATTGCTGTTACACACAGCATATATGTGCGTGTACGTCTAACGGAACCCATTTAGCATTTTCAATATGCACATGTATTTAGGGCTAACCGCTGGGGATTGGGTAAACTATCAGGGGACTCATCTCTGAAGAAGACTGATTTTCCCTCTCGCAGCAACCATTGATTGCCTGTAGCTCTTCATGTAGGGGTTAGCTTTGGAGATTTCGCCTCTCAGCATCGGCATACCACCCGGTGTCGTCCTTACGTGGGTCTCATTTAGGCAACCACACTGCTGAGATGTCATGGGTGCAGCTTCCCAGCCAGGTCTAGAAGACACTACTTAGCGGCAAGGATCCCGTCCTCTGGCTTCTATCATCTCTCTGCCTGCTCTTCCTCAGTGTCCCCTGAGTCTCAGTGTAGGTGCTGCATTGTAGATGTACCAATTAGGGCTGGGCACCCTGTGGTCTTTGCCTTTCAATAAGTTATGGAGCTCTGTGGTAGCCTTTGTCTGCTGCAAAAAGAAGCTGCTTTGATGAAGGGTGAGAGCTACGCTTATCTGTGGGTATGAGGAAGCATATTTAGAAGTTAGTTAGAAATTATATTGATTTAGGAAAACGGCAGTTGCAGGCTCTCCTCTATCCCTCCAGCCATGGGTAGTTGGCTATGGCCTAGGATTTTTTGCATGTTAAATGTAATATTATAGACCCATCCTGTGTGTGTTTGTGTGTCTGTGTGTGTGTATGCACACACGCATACGCGTGCGTTCCTGTGCCACAGTCAGACGACCACTTTCAGGACTCAGTTCTCTCCTCCCACTGAGCTCCGGGGACTGAGCTCAGTCCATCATGCTTTGGAGGCAGGTGGCAGGTGCCATTACCCACCGAGCCATTTCTCTAGCACTGGCCCATGGTCTTCAGCTCATCCTGGAAAGATCAATAATTTGCATCTTGAAACGCGCCTACTGTGTGGTTGGCAAGTGGAGGCAGCCCTTGGGGAGGACTGGTGGCCTCCCTTTCCCACCCTGCTAGAGTGCTCTGTGGGCCTGTACCTGCTGCTCTAGCTGGCCTCTGGCTTTTGCCTGGTTTCTACTTTATCCACTGTCTCCCCGGAACAGACGCCCCCCCCCCCTCCCCAGCTCTGCTCCTTCTTCCTCCATTTCCTTTGAGCCTTCCCCAGCCTTGGCACATGCTGCTCCTTCTATCCACAGTCCCCACTTCCCCCTTTCTGCCTGCAAAAAATCCTTATTTTTCAAGCCCTGCTTTAACACCATGCTGACCTCCTTTGCCCTTCCATGTCAGAACTAATTGCTCCTTCCTCTGAGTTCTCAACAGCACTTATCACGGGGAACTGTAGTTACTTGTTTGGCCACTCAGTCTGGGAGAGAAGAGGCACAGGAGTCTGGTCTCATTTTCTTCTTGTTTTGGGGGTTCAGGAGCTGCCTAGTGGTTGAGGAAGCTCGTGGATACTAGGGCAGGGGCTGAGAAATGTGACCAGGGTTGTCCTCCAGGGGATAGGAACTGAGTCTTTACCCTGCTTACCCAATCTGGATTTCCCCTCAGCTAGAGGCTGGGGTCTCCTGCCTTGATGAAGTCTCCTTCCTCAGTGTTCTGCCTGCCCTCTGTCTGGCGTTGCCCCCAGTCTTCGGTGCTTCCAGCTCTTTCCCATTTAGCAGCATCTGCAGATTTCATTAACTCGCTACTTAACCCCTCTCACTCAGATCAGCTCTGAAGATGATAAATCAGACCCTGGGCCAGTCCCTGCTGCAGCCCTCCTCGCCACATCCCCTCTAACGAGGCTCTGGCTGCCCCTATTCATCACTGGCTGCCTTTCCTTTTCCTGCACCTCCAGCCCCCCACCCACCCCCAACACTGTCAGTAAAGCACGGCTCAACCACTTTGGATTGAATCCTGGAACCAGATTTGGAGACTGCGCCTAAGAGCGGATAAGCTTCCTGGGCCAATCCCCTTTGACCCTGGCAGGCTGTGGACTTTGACTTTCCCTCACACTGGGCTAGCCCCAAGATAGCTCTAGGGGTTACAGATGATGATTAGCTCTGGCCTGGGAAAGAATGAGGAAAGCTAATGGAGTACAGAGTTCCTTCTTAGCTAGTCAGCCGGTCAACTGTACCTGTGTGTAAGCGGGTACAGGGCTAGGCTGCAACTGGACCTGTATTCTCACTCCTTTGTGTCCCTCCTCAAGGCCTCCCCAGGCTTCTCTTCTGTTCCTTTTTTAGGTCATCTGGGCCTCAGTAGTGTGCCAGGGTCAAACGGCATGGCTGGCAGTGCGGCTCTCATGGGACTTTGCACCATAGTCCTTTCCGCTTCACTCCTGCTCCATTTGCAAGCGGATCACATAACTGCCTTTCCTTTGTATTTTCTTTCTTCCGCATCTTCCCCTTCTTTAAGCCTGAGGTCCTTTCTCTTAACTTCCTTCCTTTCTCAGACCTGTCTCTCTCCTTTTCTTATTCCTCACCCCAAGCATAAGTCCCTAGAAGGGACAACATCAAGTACACCCACCCCACCCCCGGAGTTTCCGCTGTCTTCTTGCTGGCCCCTGTCCATCACCTTTGTCTGTCACATTCTAGTGCTTTTCCCTCCAATTCCTCACCTTCACATTCAGCCTTCATCAGGGACAGAGTTGGTGGCAGGACTTTGCCTGGTTCCTGGATGCCGTGGGCCAGTGAGAGGTTAGCTGGTAAAGCGCTTGCTGCCAAACTTGGTGACCAGAATTTAATCTTTATGATCCCCATGGTGGAAGGAAAGAAGTAGACTGTCCTTTGACTTACACACACACACACACACACACACACACACACACACACAATTAAAATATCACCTAGGCACCATTTGGAATTTCCCTACCCTTATTTCCGCCCTATCCATTCCCAGGACCAGGATGAGTGTCCACTCACCTGGGATGGGAGGCCCTTCCATCAGCACCCTTTCTTCTGTCTCCAGTAGCTCAATGCCATGGTAGGCTCATTCGGCTGTACCCCCATCCCCCTGCGCCTGTGTGTTTTTGTCAGGTACTATTTCTGCAATGTCTTCATTACCTCCTAATTGGCCAAATCTCTTCTCTTTATTTTTCTTGTTAAGGACAGATTTAAAGGAACAAGTTCAGTAGCTCAGCCATTTTCAGACCTTCATTAATTTTCTGCCTTCTTATTTATTAATGGGGCAACTTCCTTGCTGGTATTTTTTGTTCCCTGGATATCTATGTAAAAGCCTGCCTTGCTCATGCAGCCCCTGGGACCAGTGCTAACTCTGGCTTTGTGCTGCCCTCAGCGGCTCTGGGCTCTGGGCTCCTTCCACCCACCCCCTCGCCGTGTCCCATGAATCCCTGTTCTCTAACCCATTCTTGGTCAAGGCCCCTCCACTCACAGCCTGCAAAGAGAATAGTAGAGAGCACCTGGTATATTCGTGGCCTAGAAACTTCCTTCCTCAGCACTCTTCTCTTTCCAATGGTTTGCAGTCTTAATATTTAGCTGACACATGCAGTTTCATTCATTCCTTAAGACCTCAGGGAAACTGAGGCCCAGGAAACAGAATGATTTGTCTGAGGTCACTTTGCCTAGAGGATGTGAACCCCATTTTCCCTGGATCCAGAGTGTAAGTAATCCTCTATGCCAGCCCACCTCAGAGGTTATGATGGGTTAAGGTTTTTGATGGCAGGGTTTTGTGATGTGGTCCTGCTAACCTGGCACTCACAACCCTTGGGCCTTAGCTTCTTGCCACGTTAGGAACTACTGGCCTGGACCAGCCATGCCAGTGGGCCACCAGGATGACTCTTGGGACAGAGGGAAACAACAGGACCCGTAAGAGGTGGCAGCGCAGTGAGAATGGAAGTCACCTAGGGATTAGCAGGGGGAGTGAGCAGCAAGTTGTTGAATGACCGCCAATATCTGTATCCTGTGTCCCACGTCCCTTCCTCCCGGATGATTGGTTAAATGTCTATCTAATGGGGACATTACTGGCGTGTAAGCAGTTATCTTGGTACCCTTTCCGTGCCTCTGAAGGACTTGCGTACACGACCCCCTCTGAGGCCTTCCTGATGTGTTCTGAGTTGTTGCCTTTTGAGTCTGGTTTTCCAGGAACCTCAGCCGTTATCTCCAGGTGAGAGGGCTTGAACCTGCTGCCACCCAAAACCACGTGATGTAGAGAGACAGGTAAGTACCAGTCAGCACAGGCCTCTGAATGAACCAGCGGCTACTGACTTAGAGGCCAGGCCTGGGTCTGACGTGTGTGGACTACTCTAAGCCTGGAAGGTGGGGCTTATCTCAGATAGCGCTTCTTAACCCTGAAGTTCGGAGTAGACTCTCAGTGAGGCCCCAGGGAACAGGAGCGAGAGGACAAGGTTGTAGCTGCCTGTACACTGTTGGTGTGATGAGTTCAGTGATGCCCATTCTGGGTACCAGCTTAACAACTGGACAGCCTCAAGGCATGGGGCTTTTTACTAGGTGCAGAGCCTCTGCGCCTCTCACTGGAAAGGAAAGCTAGTGAACCTTAAGATTTGGAGGAAGAGAAAAGAGAGAGAACTCAGGGCAGAATCACCTGCCCGATCTGATTCCCCCAGTCCCCTCCCACAAGCAGTAGCCCTGGTATAAGTAGCAAGCTAAGGAGGCATCCCTTGGGGCCGAGCCCTGGGAGCCGTGTTTTTACACTAAAAAGACCTTGTTTCTTGCCTCGTCCTGGTCATAACCCTGCTTAATAGAGACATTAAGATGAATGATTGAGGCTGCCTCTCACTGCAGCTGGAAGGAGGGGCAGCCTGGGTGACCCTGGGCAGAGGGGACACAGTGGGGTGGGGTTAAGGTAAGAGGGGAAGCAAATCCCTCCCACACTGAGTCTCAGCCCCGAAGGCTGAAACCTGTTTCCTAGGGTGCTCCCTGATTGCTTTCGCTTCCACCAGCTTCCTCTACAGAGCACCTCCAGCCTCATGTTGCCTCCCAAGCAACAGGGAAGGGACGAATCCAGCAAGCTACGCAGTGGTTGTATAAGGGGCGAGAGTATATTTGACTTAAACGGGGTTTCCAAGGGCTTTGCTACAAGCAGATTTTCCTCTTCATAAAACCAATGTACAGCCGGACATGGCTGTGCATGGCTTTAATCTGGTACTTGGGAGGCAGAGCCAGGAAGATCTCTGTAAATTGGAGATCAACCTGGCCTACAAGCAAGTTTCAGGCAAGCCAGGGCTACATACTGAGACCCCGTCACAAACAACAACACATAATAATAATACAGGGTCAAGATGTCTTAAGGAGTGTTTAATACTGTCTGCAAGTTGGGTGAGGTGTACATATAATCCCAGCACTTGAGAGATCAGGAGCAGGAAGGTCATGGGTTTGAGTCTAGTCTCAAAAAAATTTTTTTAAATCAAATTAAAATAAAATAAAACAAAACAAAAATACCATATGCTTGATCATATTTGATCCTCAAAACAGGTCCAAGACACTGGCCACGTTCTGATTCCCAATTCACAGATGAGAAAACTGAAGCTCGGAGAAGTAAAGCCCCTTGCCTGAGGTGACCTCACTAACAAGCCATGGAGTTGAGCTACGAACCCAGGCGGTCTGATTTCAGAACCTGTGCCTATCACACTGTCACAGCTCACTGCTTCCAGTGTTACAAATTGACCTAGCCTGGAATTGAGGGAGTACGGGAAGACTGAGGTTTTGAGTCAGGGGATTGATTTAGAGGTCAGAGACAACAGTTAGGGATAAACAAGCTCATCTCCACAGAGGACTGCAGAGCCCACTGGGCCCCAGGGAGCCCGGCTGAGACAGGTCTCATTTAGTGTGTTTATGACAGGTCTGGCAGAGGGCAGCTCAAGAGAAGCTGCCCCTTGTGAGGTGACACCAAATGCTTCTAGGCAGGAAAATGTATTTTTTAATTCCTCCGAGCCCTTACCTGGCCCTTTGCTGGAGATGAAAAGTATTTAATAAACAGCTTATAAGACAGAGATGCTAAATAAAACCAAAGTGCCACAGCAGCCTCAGACCAGACTACACAGAAAGAAAAAGGTGCCTTGCCTGCTGACGTGCGTGAGCACGGTCAGGAAACACAGAGACGCAGCAGCCTAAAGCCTGCTTCTCCAGGTATGGACTGAGGGGCACCAGCCTCAGCTTCACCGGGGAACTTGTTAGATATGCAGACTCATTAGTCACAATTTTCCTTTAAACAGGGTGACTGGATGAATATCCAATCAAGTCCAACATAGGACTGAACTCATTATTACCTGGCCTCTCATCCCCCAGGGCTGTCACTCTCAAGATCAAATCCAAAAACTTCAAAACTGTTCTATGTCCCAGCTACTGGGGGTAGGAGGATCCCTTGTGCCCAGGAGTCAGGAGCTGAAGCCCAGCTTGGGGTCATGTAGCAAAGCCCTAACTCAAAATTTAGAAATGTATACAGAAGGCTTTCTAAGACAATCCAGCCGGTGCCTGCAGGGTCAGAGTCTTCTTTCCCCACTTGCTCTGCTCTCTGCTCCTGGTGAACTGTTCTCGTCAACAGCACATTGGCTGTATTTTTGCCTAATTCCTTTGCTTTTGCACCACCAAGTCTGGCTTTTACATTTTTATGTTTTGCAGCACTGGGCATTGAACCCAGGGCCTTGAATATGCTAAACAGGTGCTCTGGCTGTTGTCCAGATAAACTGACTGTTGTCTGTTAGATCTCAAACTCACAAACTGCTGACTGAGATACCTGTCTGCCAGGTTCTCCCACATCCCTCTGCCCCTGCCTGTTACAGGGTCCTCCTAGCTTGCATACCCTGCCCCCTACCTCCAAACTCTCCAGCCCTTTTGGTTACCCCCCCTTCTCTTTTGGCTTTTGGCCTCTTGGTCTCCAGAATCCCCTTTTCCCCTTCTCGCCCCTCTCTCCTCCCTGCTGTTCTCACATGGCCTGGCTAAGGGTCATGTTCACTCTGGACTCTCCCAGATGTCTCTGGTTCTGACTTTGTTCTCCCTCATAGCTACAATAAACTTTCTCCTCCACCATACCTGGGAGCAGTCATGTCTTTTCTTTCTTTCTTTCTTTCTTTCTTTCTTTCTTTCTTTCTTTCTTTCTTTCTTTCTTTCTTTCTTCCTTCCTTCCTTCCTTCCTTTCCTTTCTTTCTTTCTTTCTTTCTTTCTTTCTTTCTTTCTTTTTCTTTCTTTTATTTGTTTTTTGTTTTTTGAGACAGGGTTTCTCTGTTGTAACTCTGACTGTCCTGGAACTCACCCTGTAGACCAGGCTGGCCTCGAACTCACAGAGATCTGCCTCCCTCTGCCTCCTGAGTGCTGGGATTAAAGGCATGTACCACCACCGGCTGGCTCTCCTTTGTTTCTTTTTCTTTCAGTGTCCCCAATTCTTTTACATTTTCATCTTGAGTCAGGGTCTAAGTTGTATATACTGACCTTGAACTTGCTGTATTGCACAGGCTGCCCTCGAACTTGAGATCCTCCTGCCTCAGCCTCCCAAGGGCTGGGATCATGTGCTCTGCTACACTTAGCTCATGTTATTCTCTTTGTTTAGAATGCCCCAGCCTCTTCACTCCTGTCTTCTCCCCTCATTGCTCTGGGACATTCCCATTCAACTCCTAAGATTGGACTTAGATACCACTGCCCTGGAAAGCCTTTCCAGGCTGCACTGGGTACCTCATCTTCAAACCCTCCCTGCGACAATGACTTACATTTTCCTTGTTACGTTTAAGCTTTGTGAAGGCAGGAGCTGTGTCTATTCTATGCCCTGTCCTGTGCTTTCAAAGAAGCCTAACACAAAGCAGACATTTAAAAAAAAAATGCTTGTTGAATCTTGAAAAATTGCTTGGGATGTACAGTCAGCTGGCGTTCCTGGAGGAGACATGTTAGGGTATCTTCCTGAAATCCTTCCTGTGATCTCATTTCTCAGAGGTCACTGCTGAGCAAGCTCCTGCCCTGTAGAGTCAGGAGTGCTGTGCAGGGTGGGACAGGCAGGTAGGCTTCCTGGGTGGGGAAGCATGGAAGCCCGTGAAATGAGAAAGCACTGCCATCAAAGGCCTGGAGGCATGGCAGGCAGAGGACCTTAGTGAACAATAACTAGTCCTTCAGCTACAAGAGAAGTTAAAAGAAATAGGGAGGGTCCAGCGTTGTAACACAGCACCATAACCCCATACTCGGGAGGCTGAGGCAGGAGGATCACAAGCTTAATTCCAGTCTAGGTTATAGAGAGAGTTCAAGGCTAGCTTAGGTGACTTAGTCAGACCCTGTCTCAAAATGCAAAAAAAAAAAAAAAAAAAAAAAAAGGTAAAAAGAGAGTTCAGTGGTATCCAGTGTGACACCCTAGATTTAATTCCTAGGAAAGAAAGTAGGCCTGACACATAGCTAAAGCTTGAATATAGAGGACTGGACAGAGGAACTTTGAAATCACAAAGGGTCCCGAGTAAGAATGAAGCCCCACTAGTCTAGGAGGGCAGGGAAGGTAGTAAAAGGACCCATTCTTCCCGAGGGACAGTGTGATGCAGGGAGGGTCTCGGTGAGTTTGGAGCTCATGCTTGCCTAGCTACACCCCGTGTGGAGAATTAGGCAATGTCTTCTGATTCCAATAGATATTGGAATCTATTGACAGGGAGGCTATAACCTGCTCTGTGTCTGGAGGCTGATTTGTGGAGATCAGATGTGACAACGTGTAGCAAACCTATAACTAGATCAGATGTAGTCTAGGACAACTGGAAGAGAGCGGAGTGACAACCCAGTGGACACCGTGTTACAGAAAGGCCAGCATAGCTTGAAAGGTAGACTGAAGACCGAGGAAAAAGGAGATTGGCAGAGTGAGCCAGTTCTGAAATGAAGAGATGAAGGAGGATCATGTCTCTGGTTCAATATCTGACTATTCAGTAAACGCATCCTCTCCTAGTTATTCTGCTGGTGGTAGATGTGCACAATGAAAAGAAAAAGCATGATCTGAATAAGAAGAAAAAACTCACACAGCATTGTTGTGGGTGCCATGTCGACCCAGCCGAGTGAAAAGCGGAGGGTGTCATTCCCTTACTTCCCAGGAGGGTACTGTACCTCATAGCAGTGTAAGGATTAAGCATACCAAGTGCAAGTATTCTGGGCTTGTGATGCCCTAGGTGATAGATATCAGTGACATACTGTAGCTTGGGCTGATGGGTACAATTGAAGCTTTGGGGTGGGGAGACCTAGCCAGGGATTGTGGCTATATATATATCTCCAGGAGCAGGTGGGGGCCTAGAATTAGAAAGACTGTGGACACAAACTCACTTGTACTGCAAGCTAGCATAGATGGCAAGCCTGGAAACATTGGCACTGTTGATGAGCTACAAGAGAGCCCGGGGAATTGGATTTCAACACAAAACAGAGCCACTAGGAGGCATCCATTCATGAATGGGTTTGGAAAGACCAGGGAGGTTGGCCTGGAGGAGGAGAGAAGTTAGCACCACTCTAAAGGGGCCAGGGTGAACCCTGGTGTGTGATCAGTGAGGGGAAATCCCCAGTAGGCAGCTGGAGAGAGCTGCCTTGAAGCTGAGACAGGAGGAAGTAGAAGTGGAAGTGTGGGTGGCTGACAGCCAACATCCAGGCAAAGCAGATGATGGCTGCTTCATTCACTAAATCCCTCTACTGCGTTAACTGGCACTGTGAGAGGTGCTGTCTCCCCTCTACTAGCGATGCAGGTATTCTCTTCATTTTGTAGCTGAGGAAGCAGGCTCAGAGAGGCCGACCTTGTCTAGTCATTAACTATATACACACAGAATGTGAAAAGGATGAAGGCACAGCCCTTTTCCTTGAAGACCTCAGGATATTTCAGGAGGAAGTCACCCACGCAAGCCATTCGCTTCAGAGAGAAGCTTAGACAAGAGCACATGGAAACACAAGGTCTCATGAGACCACAAAGAGGTTCCCAAAGACACAGAATCAATAAGCATTGGAGCCAGGTTTCAAGCCTGCATAGCCATAGTGGCCAGGAGCCTTGGTCAGAGTCCTGAGGGAGGGCAGTGGCCCTGGCTACAGTCAGGCACTGTTTAAGAACAAGGGAAGAACACTGAGATGTGGTAGGGCAAGCAGTACCACAAGCCTAGAGATGATGGACGCTGGTACTCTTAAGTTGGTTGGGCCACGAAGACCCAGCCCCGGGAACACAACTGATTCCACAGCCTAGAGATACCAATAAGTGGTTTGAGCTACGGTGTGACTCACACCCACGGGAGGTAGGAAAACCCAGGCTGCTCTTTAGGGATGGATTGAAAGCAGAGAATCAATAATCAACTGGGGCTGAGAGGAGAGGTCATGTTGAAAATGGCAGTGGGTATATTAGAATGAGATCAGAAGATGCTTGTGCTGATATCAGAACATGCCTACTTCTAGAATCTGTCATCTCCTGTGTGCGCGTGTCTGTGGTTATGCGTGTTCGTGCAGATATGTGTATGTGTATGTGTGTGGGGGTGTGAAGGACAGAGGTCAATACTGGATGTCTTTTCCAATCACATCTCCACATTATGTTTTGAGACAGAGTCTCTCACCAAACCCGAAGCTCATCAATTCCACTGGACTGGCTGACCAGCAAGCCCCAGCAATCCTCCTGGCTCTGTCTCCTCAGCTCTATGATCGCAGATGTATACCGCCAACCCCAGCTTTTGAAGTGGGTGCTGGCAATCGGAACACGGGCCTTCTATTTACACAGCGAGCATCTTATTGGGTGAGTCCTTTCTCCATCTCTGCCACCTCCTTTTTGTTTCAGTTTCGTCCAGTAGATGTTGGCAGGACGGGATCCTTTTTTTGAAAATATCTCCTTTGCTTTCAAACTTTGCTCTTTTTTTCCCCTAGAACGCCAGATCTGGAAGGAGCTTGTGACCCCAATTTTTTCTAGGGGTTCTCTGCTTCTGACTAGTGTCTTGGTAGCCCAGGTACAGGGTAGGTGTGGCAGGGCTGTAAGATGCATGACATTTGGGAGTCACATCTGTGGAGCATGTGCATCATGATTCTTCCTAGGTCAGCAGGGAAGGAGGGGGCAATCAGAGGAGTCATGATAAGGAGGTCTGGGCAGAGAGCACTTAGAGAGAGGGGCAGCTCAGAGAACAGTCTCCCTGGGCTGGTGGCTCCATTTAGTTTCCCATTTATAGGAGGAGGCTTAGATAGCCAAGAAGAAAAAGGCTAATAAGAAAAATATTAAACTGCAGTGTGTGTGTCCCCAGGGACTTCCTGTTGCCATGACTGACCTCCTGGAGAGCACCATTCGTCCCCAAGCCTGGCAGCTTTATAGGCACTTGTAGGCCTGCAAAGAACACCAATTTGCTGCTGCAGTTTGTTTTGATAACTGAAACTTTCAATAAATCTATATTAAAATCAAAGAGAAAATTAACTGGGCCCCAGTGAGGGGCACAGAGATAAGGGAGCACATTACCACCCCGGCCTCTACCACCCCACATCCATCTCTTAGTTCAGATTCAGGTCACCAGGGAGATGGATGGCACAGGCTCATGGGGACCAGCCTGGGGAGAGCGGGGAGAAGAGGGAATAGTCAGGTTCAGGCTCCACTGATGATGCTCGTGTAGAAGACAGCCGGTGGGGAAGAGAGAGAGGTAAGGAGCGGTGGTCAGAGTGGAAGGAAAAGTTGGAGGAAGTGGAGGGAGAGACAAGAATAGCAACAGCACCCACTATTTACCGAACTTTTCAATGCCACGAACCGTGCATCTTGGATTTAACTCTAACAACAGACATTTGTGCTAGCTCCACTCTGGAGATGCAAATATGGAAACTTGGAGAGGTATTTGATTTGTCTAAGGTCATAGCCACAGCCAGGACTCAAACCCATTGTCCTTATAACTGTACCCTGCTGTCCTGTGCAGATTACAGGGACTTAATGGCAGTGGCGGTTTTTCCAGCCTCTGGATAAAGTGATTTCAGATCCAGCCTGGGTTCTTCTAGCTGAGCCAAGATGGGGGACACCGCGCACTGTCCTTGGATGTCAGCACTCTCTGCCCTTTTAATGGTTGGTTAAAGTCTATCGTGTGGCTTTTCCTGAAGAGTCTATTTTTGTTCACACTAGATACGGACAGAGGGTAACGGCACCCCAAATAAATAATTTCATCCAAGCCCTACTCGATGCACTAGTGAGCACAAGAGCATAAATGAGGGGTTCACTTGAAGTAATGTGGGTGACTTGGGCAGTTGCCTCACCGAACAGGCCACCCCCCATTTGGGTAACAACTTAGGAAAAGCTATGCCACTCTAGTATCCTTGGGCAACTTAGGGACAACTACACAGACTGGACTCTTCTCAGCATGGCTTAGCCCTCACATAGCCTTGGGAAGGGCAGGTCCTGGGGAGTCCTCTGCCATCTCTCTAATGGGGAAGGTTAACAAGCCCAATTTTCAGTCTTGTGAGTGCCCTGGGCAGGTGATTCCAGCGGCTCTAATTTGAGAAGTGGATAATGACGTAGAAGCAACACCACACGAGGTCCCAGCTTTGGTGACCACTTTGCAGGTTTTTTCCTGGTGGCTGCCTTGTCCCATCTTAAGATCTTGTTTTCATTGGTCACTTTAGTCCATTAACCCAGAAGCCAGAAGACTGTCCAGGATGTACCTGATCAGTTCATCTGCCAATCCACCTAAACGCGACCTAGGGCCTTGGCCACCTGTTAATAGATAGCCCGTATGACATTCTTATTATCACCTTATCTGGCCATATTACCTTGCTTTGGGGGTGAGGGTTAGCTTTCGACAAAGCTTCTACTGTGCCCTCTGTTTGGGGCTGCAGTGAGCCCAGGAGATCAAACCAGAGGCTCTAACAGTTTTCAATCGCAGATGAGCAGCTGTTCTCCATGGTGTGAGATCCGGCACCCCAGGTAGCTACTGGAACTGTGGGGACTACAACCTTTTCTTTCTCTCTGTTTCTTCTCTTCTTCTCCTTCGTTTTTTGGTTTTTCAAGACAGGGTTTTTCTGTGTAGCCCTGGCTGTCCTGGAACTCACTTTGTAGAGCAGGGTGGCTTCTCAGAGATACACCTGCTTCTGCCTCCCACATGCTGGGATTAAAGGTGTTTGCTACCACCACCCTGCAGGCCCAGATTCTTAAACGGTAAGTTATGATCCCAAGTGGGGATAATATAACAGATTGCTGGGAGTGGCAGATACACACACAAAAAATGACAACAGTAAAAGATTTCTGAATGTGAAATGGCCAAAAGTTAATTCAAAATCAAATATGTGAAGAGTCTGAGGTTTCTGGACATGCTCTCTCATGTCCGGTTGTGGGACTTCATTGTAGCCTTGGCCTTAAACACACAATGTACAACTTTGTACGATGGTATGTACTATATGGTACCTTGTACTATGGTACATGGTATGCCTGCTGTCACACCATGCAACACCAACCAATGCTGTATGACACACCTCAGCTCAGATTCAAGACTATTGTATATTATGAACTGCAGTGTTCTTACTGTACATATAAAGTATTCTGCTCTTATAGAAACATACTGCTTTAATTATGGAAGAAATCTTTTACTGTTTTCCTGTCCTCATGCCCCAGTCAAAATTGTCTATCTTCGGATTGCATTGTGTTCAAATGTTTGATTTTAAAAACTGCTGTTTGAGTTGCTGATGAGTTTTATATGCTTATAAAAAAAATCACTAAATGAATTTTCAACAGTTTCTGAAATAGTGCTGGTTGGTCCTGGTTGGTTTTTCTGTCAACTTGACACAAGCTAGCATCATCCGGGAAAGGAACCTCAATTGGGAAGTTTCTTCCATCAGATTGCCTGTAGGAAAATCATTTTCTTGATTGATGATTGGTGTGGGAGGGCCCACACACTGGGAGCAGTGCTACCCTCGGCAGGTGGTCCTAGTTAAGAAAGTGCTGAGCAAGCCACAGGAAACAGATCAGTAAGCAGCTGTCTTCCGTGTTCTCCACTTCAGTTCCTGCCTCCAGGTTCCTGCCTCCAGGCTCCTGCCTCCAGGCTCCTGCCTTGAGTTCCCTTTGTGATGGATGACTTATTGGGATATGTAAACCAAATAAACCCTTTCCTCCCCAAGTTGCTCTTGATCATGGTATTTTATCACAACCATAGAAAACTAACTAGAACAACATATTTCTGTCATTTCGTGCTACATTTTTATGTAAAAGGGAGTTCATGGTATTGATGATTATAAAATCAAAATATTGATCAACCAAAAATTACTGAAGATGCTCTATGCAAACTAGTTTTATTTATTTATTTGAGTTTGTTTGTTTGTTTTTGTTTTTTGTTTGTTTGTTTTATTTTTGAGACAGGGTCTCTCTAAAGAGCTCTGGCTGTCCTGGAACTCATTCTCTAGACCAGGCTGGCCTAGAATTCACAGAGATCCACCTGCCTCTGCCTCCCAAGTGCTGTCATTAAAGTTGTGCATTACACAACTTTAAAGGCGTGTGGTGCACACCTTTAATCCCAGAGCTCTCGAGGCAGAGGTAGGCAGATCTTTGTGAGTTCAAGGCCAGCCTGGTCTACAGAATGAGTTCTGGGATGGCCAGAGTTACAACAGAGAAACCCTGTCTCAAAAAACCAATCCTCCACCCCCCCCCCAAAAGTGTTCACTATCATGCCTGGCCTAGAAGCTAGTTTTTGTTCTTAACAAATGGTAAAATTATATGCATACTAAAAACTTGTTTTAAAATATATTTTTGTATGGTTTATTATCAGCAAATGTTGTCTTATATACACCTATTTTTATTTTATAAACCTATTTTTAGCCCTTTTAGGACTTGTATACCTATTTTTATTTTAGTTTTTTATTCTTAGAGATTGGCTTCACACATACTAGGCAAGTGACTAACCATTGAGCCCTTTTATTACTTTTTTTTAATTTTGAGACAAAGTCCAGGCTGGCCTTGAACTAGCTCTCTAGCCTAGGCAGGCCTTGAACTTTCAAGTTTCCCAACTTCCACAGAGCTGGGATTATAGGTCTGTATCACCAGGCATGGCTGTATATCTATATGCCTACGGTCATATAAAAATCCCCCTAGTGAGAAGGGGCTGTGAGTGGAACAAGTTTAAGAAGCCCTGTTCTAGAACCACAACAAAGAACCAAGGCTTGAGAGAACCAAAGGCTTGGTTGAGTAGCTTTGTAAAACACTAAATATATACCAAGTTCTTACTATATATACCAAGTGCTCTGTTATTTGAATGTATTTTCATGGTCTTTCTCCAAATGGAGTTTATGGCTTGGAGCTATCCTGAAAGGTGAACATTTGAGTCCTAGAAAGTAACAAAGGAAAGAGCATACTCAGGTTGGCATCAAAGGACCTATGTAAGTCTACATAGAGGGTGATGTTTGGACTGAATCTTAATGGAAGGCCTCTCTGATCCCTCTCTCTCTCTCTCTTTCTTTCTGTTTCTCTCTTGATTTCTTCTTCTTCTCCTCCTCCTCCTCCTCCTCCTCCTCCTCCTTCATTTTAATTTTAGAGACTTGGTTTTCCCTCCTGCATTCTTGTCTGCTAAATTGATGAGTGACTTTTTAATTATTTAATTTTTTTCTTTTTGAGACAGCTTCTCATTATATAGCTCAGACTGGCCTGGAACTTGTTACTTAGGCCAGGCTGGCTTCAAACTCACAGAAATCAGCCTGCCTCTGCCTCTCAAGTGCTAAGATTAAAGGTGTGTACCACCAGGACTCTTAATCTTTCTTTTGATACAGAGACTCAGTCTGTACCCTAGCTGGCTTGGAACTTACTATGGAGCCCAGGCTGGCCTTGAATTTAATATCCTCCTGCCTCAGCCTCCAATGTGCTGAGATTACATGCTCAAACTACCCCCCAGGCTTTGTTTACTTCATTCTTTTTTATTGGTGTGTGTGCCTGTGGAAGTCAGAGGACAGCTTGTAGGAGTCTGTTCTCTCTTTGAGTCATGCGGATCTTGGTAGTGGCAAGTGCCACAAGATACCCAGAAACCTACTTATAGTCCAGAAATATTTTCTATGCTTTGTTTTCAGGACAGAAACAGGCCAGAGACAGGAAAGTCTGTAGCTTTGGGGGGCACCCTGGGAGGCACTCCTAGCTACTGCCTGGAATCTCTGGCCCTGTCTGCCTACTGCTGTCCAGGGGATGAGCTGGCGTGCAATCAAGAGATCAGATTCTGGGAGATGCATGGACAAGCAAACTCTCTTTATTCAGGACGAAAGGCACACTTTATACCCCTTATGACCCCTCACCCCCGCCCCATCCCACTCCCATTCCTCTCTTGAGCACAATCTTAGTGAAATGTCCTTCGCTGGTTGGCTCTTATGACGTTCCTAGGTATCAGCTTTCACATCTGTGCAACCACTGCCCCTGTTTTAAATTCTGGCAGCCTGTTCTTAGGGAGGCCTCACTTCCTCCTACAAAAGTTCATCTATTCTGAATAGTTTTATGGCAACTTGTTACAATCTAGAGTCATTTGGGAAGAGGGAAACTCAATTGAGGAAATGCCCTACCAGAGTGGTCTGTGAGGCTTGCTTGCTTGCTTTCTTTCTTTCTTTCTTTCTTTCTTTCTTTCTTTCTTTCTTTCTTTCTTTCTTTCTTTCTTTCTTTTTTCTTGAGACAGGGTTTCTCTGTTGTAACTCTGGCTGTCCTGGAACTCACTTTGTAGACCAGGCTGGCCTTGAACTCACAGAGAAGGCATGCAACACCATTGACTGACCTATGGGGGTAGGGATTTTCTTGATTGATGATTTGTGTGGGAGTGCCCAGCTTACGGTGTCTGGTACCACCTCTGGGCGAGTGGTCCTGAGTGCTATTAGAAAACAGGCTAAGCAAACTACATAGAGCAAGTCAGTAAGCAGTGTTCCTCTATGGTCCCTGCTTCAGTTCCTACCTCCAAGTTCTTTCCTTGAGCTCCTGTCTTGACTTCCTTCAATGATAGATTATGATGTGTAAGTATGAGCAAGATAAACTCTTTCCTCCCCGAGTTGCTTTTTGGTTCTGTTTGGTTTGTTTTATCACAGCAATTGGAACCCAAAAGAACACAAAATCTTATGGCCTCTTATTTGTCTTACTTAATTTTTATATTTGTCTTTTATCCCTCCCTCCCTGTTCCCTCTCCAATAGAAGAGCTCCTTGAGGATACAGGTTTTGTGTGCCTTATCATTTGATCATCAGCAACAGACAGTGCCTGGTACCCAATTATAAACACGTTGATTAATGCGCCAACCTGGGTTAATGCTTATGTAACAATAGGAACAAGAAGCCCTACTTTCAGTTGCAAGAATTGGGGGATAGGCAAACATGCCTCCACTTTCCTGACTTTGGGATGAGTGATATCTGTCTCTGATGCTTTTTATTTCTTCATTCATCACATTTTATTGCATAGATGCTCTATGACTGACACAATACTGGATATAACTGATGTAACATGAACAATATGGGAATAATACCTATCTTAAACGAGTTAAAATTCCCCTGGAGAGAGATGGCAAGGAGACAAGACAATTGTAAAGCACTGTGATCCATTCTGTAGGTTCACAGTAGAACTACCTAAGCCATTATGTGAGCGAGATTAAAGAAGGCATTCCCTGATATGAGGATTACAGGCATTTCCAGCACAGGCAGGAACCATTATGTTAAGATCTCAGAGGTGGCAAGGTCCAGAATTGATACCACTGTCTGAAGTGAAAAAGTAGCAGTTGGCAGATAGAGGGGCTTGGTAACTGAAGATGGCTCATAAGATGGATCTGACTGTCTGAGATACTGTCAAAATCATCAGTGGCTTGGTTAAGATTGAAGCTTCCCAGTTCATACCGTGGTATCCATGTCTTCCCAGAGAAGCATAGCTAAGATGGAGACACTCACTCATCATTTTAGGGGGTAAGTTCTCCCGAGCTACCTGGAGAGACTGTGGAAGCCCCTCTACAGCCGTGGCTAGAATCCTTTTAACTCTGCCATTTCCTCTGAGGGGGCTGAACGAGCCAGTCGTTTTTTCAGGCCCTTCAGAAATCTAAGTATTTTCTTCCTAGCCGAATTTGCCTCCCTTCTTTCCAGATCTTCCTCAGCCTCGCATTAGAAAGTAGATAATGATTACTTGGTGAATGAATCACCGAAGGTGTCGCCTAAAGAGCATGTCTCCTAAGCACATACTCACCGTGTGCCCACAGGGAAGGTGGGGAAAAGAAGTAGAGCACCTGGGCCATTCTAGGCCTGACGAAGTTTTCTATTTATTTCACTATTATCATTTATTTATTTTTAAGAAAAATCCCTTTCACTGTTCAGACGTGACCCTCCCCTTCTCTTCTGAATACGTGGCTCCTCCAAACTACAAGTCCCACAAGGCCCAGCGCCAACGGTCACCATCTTGACACACCTTAGCGCGCATGTCGGCGGGAGAGAGAGCGTTTGGGGAGAAGAAGCCCCGCCTCATGGCAGCTCATTGGCCAAAGGTGTCAGCGGCGGGCTCAGCGGTTGGCTGCTGCGCCCGCCCGTCCACCGCGTCGGTCGGGGTCAGAGTGCGCGGAGGTGAGTCGGTGTGTTGTGGACTCGTGGTGCTGGCTGCCGCTGTTGAGGCGGCCTGGAACGGGCTGTGGGGAGCGGGCGGAGCTGGCCCTGCTTTTGCCTGGCCAGCGCCGCAGGCGGCGCGGGCTGCGCCCGCTGCCGTCAACTGCCCCGAACGCCTGCTGAGGCCGAGGGAGACGTCGGGGCCTGCACCTGGAGAGAGCCTGCCGCGCTGGCCCGGAGGAGGGGGCGTTGCCATGGCGACAGCCTCTCCGGCAGCTGACGGGGGGCGGGGGCGGCCCTGGGAAGGAGGGCTGGTCTCCTGGCCCCCTGCCCCTCCCCTTGCGCTCCCCTGGACCTGGATGGGCCCGAGCTGGGGGCAACACCCTGGGGTGGGTGAGATTGAGAGGGCCCCCAGCTTGGGCCCTGGTTAATGCATGCGGGGTGTGGGTCGTGGCGCGCAGACTTTATGCAGCCTGGGATACTGGCCTGTGTGCTCATCCTGGATGCATATTCTAACTCTTGGGGACGAGGGAAGCCGGGGGTGGGGGTGGGGGTGGGGGTGGGGGTGGGGGTCGGGGGGTGGGGGGCTGGGCTTTGCAAGATAGATGGGTGAGTTGATGAAAGGGCCTGATTTGAGATTACTGGAGAAGAAGAGAGGTTTGACCAGAGAAAGTAGAAACAGATTAAGGAACTAGCAGATACCCAGACTACCCACTCAGCATCCCGGCACACGCACACACGTTAGCACTGCACTTCCTTGTAAATCATAAGCTGTGGGTTATAATGATTGTGGCCAGAGGGAAGAAGGCCTTAACCCGGGTAGCCTTTTGTACGCCTTTACTGTAAATGGCCCAGCAACAGGTGTTTTCGATTCTTTCTCTTTTTTGAGGAGATGTTTTCTGAAAACAAAGAAAGCATGACTTGGGTTGAGTTCTTGCAAAATGTCAACTGCTTGAGGTTGACCTGGAAGAAGTTGGGTATGGGCCCCTCATTTGGGGATATTGAGTCTGTTCCTTGGGCTGGATTTTGCAATAACTAGGGCCAACAGTTGCCTCTGGCCATTTCTATGGCATGCATTTGCTAGTACATTTCATTGGTTTCCCAGTGTAAGGTCATCAAAACATGAATCCCACTACCTAAAGACTATACTCTATTTAACTATAGTAGGTGTGGTTGGTTGAGTGATTTTTGACTGTAGAGTTTGTATCAGCTGGCTTCATCAAATTCAGCTTTATTCAGACTTTATCACACACAGTATACCTTGTTTTAGTGGGCTCCTTCTTGGACCTTAAGTATATTATACTTGAATCCCCTACCATTTAAAAGTCAATTTATAAACAGGGACTTGGAGTGTGACTCCACTAATGTGTGCCTGTGATCTTGGTTAGAGACCCACTTGGCTGCCTGTCAGCAGGAGGTGTTGAATGGGGGAAGGGAGCTCGGCGTGATTGATAAGGTTTCCTTTATGGATTCTGTGGTGCTTCACTGGAGCTCAGAGCACTTTGGCAACTTAAGCACTCCAAATTAAAAGCTCGTTAACAATTCCTGCCCAAAGATCCTGTAAATAAGCAGCTAGCTAGGTCATAGAGCTTGGTGAAGAGCTCTCCCTCCAACTTGAAATTTCCAAATAAAAGTGCTTCTATCCCATTTCATTTTGAAAAGTTTACTCTGTGGTGGGATAAATTGGGGGAGTGGCCTGTTACCAGGGGGCTTGAGATAAAATAAATAGTATAAAGTCTTAGGTGTGTGGAATGATAGACAGGAATATATTGGTTCTAAATGTAGATATTTGTGCACAGGGCTTCACTGGCTTTCAAGATCATGTCTGTGATTTCTGGTCCTTTAGAATACCTGAATTAGGTGATAAATATGATAGGTATTCGTCAGTGCTTGTTTTAGATGGTTTCGATGTGTGGCCCTGGCTAGCCTGTCCCACATGTGCCGCCCATGTGGCTCTGTTCATGTGATTTGGGGTTTGGCTAGCTTGACTTTTAGAATTTGAGGCAGACTTGGAAATATTTTGAAAGTGTTTCCTGGTCTATGTTTCCATTCTAGTTAAGGCCTGTAGGTTTGTGGCAACGAACCCTTCTCTTCAGTCCTGGCTCAGCTCCAGTTCCTGAGTTCTGAATGTTGCTAGCCTTGTGTCCTAGTCTGATAGGATTCTGAAATTATCCAGTGAGCCTCCACCTCATGACCATCTTTCTTAGTTGAGGCTCATATATTATGAATGTTTGGTATTTCCAGGAGATAAACCTCCTTAAGAAGAACAATATACTAGAGAACATGAAACCCATTATATATATGTGATATAAGGTACATATATAAATATATATACCCATTATACATACACACACATATATATATGATGGATTTCATGTTCTCTAGTTAATAGGATGTTAAAAGTCTGTAGGACCATTGTCTTTCCACAGAGATAGCTATATTCCAATGTTTGAGTTAAGAGTGACCCTTAATGAGGATTTAAACCTTTGAGTTGAAATATACCTGTTGCAGAGATGTGTATTTGTCCACAGCATTGGGGCTTTCCAGCTCTCACAGACCCTTCAGCGTCTCCAGCTGCTGGTCTTGGCATCTTTGAAGTGAGGAGAGGTGAGAATCCTGTTGCATGATCCATATTTGGTGTCTGACTGTTTGGGTTTGGTGGGTATGGGATGGGGGCTGGTGCAGATAATATTTTTCTGTAGCTTCTGGTAAGGTAGCATATGCTTAAAGTTACTGAAACTGAAATTGACCAACATCTTTAGAGTAACATTTTTTTTTAAACTTAATTTGTTCCTAACTAAATTGACCAGACTGGCCTCAGACTTGCAGTCCTCCTGCTTCAGACTCTACCTAGTAGCTGGGATTATAAGCATTGACTAGCATGCCTAGCTGTGATTTCTTTAATGGTCACCTCATGAGTAGGTGACCTTTAGAGTAACTGGATAGAGTTAGAATAGCACTATATTCTGAGAAATACTCATCTTAATTCAACAGTAAGACCACTTCTCATATGGCTGTTGTGATATATTTGACCAAAACCTTTGGGATTTGGGTTTAGTTTGAGTTGTGTGTTACCTTTGAATGAATGGTTAGTCCCCACCTTCCTCATCTGGACTGACTGAAAAGGTGGACTTTTGATGATAGATACCCAGGGATTTGGATGCTATTTGTTCAATACTCAAAGCCCAGACACTTTGCTAGTTCCTGGGGTTGTAGTGGTAAACACGACCCATTATACCCAAAAGCTTTCAGATTCACTGGAGAGAACAATGGTAATATAGCAATTATTATGCACCCAGTAGAACTGAAGTAAGGGACCTAAGTTCTCTGGGAATATGGAAGAGTCCTTAACCTGGATTTGTAAATTCTAGGGTGACTTCTCAGAGGAATCAACCTCCTTGTCTAGAATTAAATAGACACATGAGGCACCAAGTATCAGAGTTTTGTTGAGTTAGAAGTTCAGTGTGACCAAAAGGCAGGTGGGAAATGAAGCAGAAAAGGTGAGCAGAGGCTATGGCCTTAGAAACTGGTTAGATGGTCAGGTGAAGGTGGGTAGGTGGAGGGGTAAAAGACGAACAGTTAGCATGCTTTTCTAGAAAGGACAAGAGTAGATATCCAGGCTTTGTGACGTTTTTACAATTACAAAGTTTGTAGGGAGCATTTCAGCAGCTACGAGTATGTGAAAGTGAACATGGCTGTGTTCTAGTAAAAATTTATTTACAAAAGCAGGTGGCAGCTGGATTTGGCCCATGGACAGTAGTTTGCTGATCTCTAGATCAGAATAGTAAGAAGCCATTAAAAGAGTTTAAGGGTGTTGGCATATTCCTGTAATCGGGAGGCTAAGTCAGGAGATTCACTAATTCAAGGCTAGCCTGCGCTACATAGCAAGATAAAAAGAAAAAGGAAAAAAATGAAGGTTATAATTAAGAGGTTTGTGTTGTAGAAAGCTTGTTTTGCTATCAGTGTGAAGAATGGATTGAAGGGGCAGATAAAACTGGAAGCAAAGAACAGTGTAGAGTCTGGTAGTAGCAGTTTAATATCCCCCTTATGTGGCAGTTTTCTGGTCCTTAAGGACGAAGCTAAGTATAACTGAACCTGTGTGTGTGTGTGTGTGTGTGTGTGTGTGTGTATTAGTAGTTCTCTACTAATTTCACTGCTGTCTAATCTAACGGCACTTAAAAGGTGTTGCCAGGCAGTGCTTGGTGCACACCTTTGATCCCAGCACTTGGGAAGCCAAGTGAGTTTCAGGTCAGCCATGGCTACACAAGACAAACCCTGTCTCAAAAAAAAAAGTGTCTCTTAGAGAATTTCTTGGAAAAATCAGCTATTGTTTCATAGATTAGGAAAGATAAAGAAAGAGAAAGTCGGCATACAATGAATTAACATGTTTTGGAAACTGTTTTCTATTGATGGACGTGTGGACCAAATGGAGCTCTTGAAAGGATCTTTGTTTTAAGGTTCCTACCTTAATAGCTAGGAGCTGTTTGAGCTGAATACACAGACACTGACCTGAGTTCCTGAGCTTTGTTCCTGACCATGTTCCAGTGGTTCTCATTCTATCTGCCCTACTAGGTCTCTCCTTGTTTGTAGTGGACTGATAACCCGTGCTTGATTTTTAGAAATGTCTGTCAGATCAGGTGTGATGGTGTGTCTCAGGCAGAGGGCCCAATAAAGTTTTTTGGTTGAGTGTGAAAAGTTTACAGCTCAGAATCCCACTCCTCTCTCCTCCTTTCTTCCTCTTCCTATGAGTCCCAGCATACTTGCAGTGGTGGAGGGAAGCCCACAGATTTCTGATAGTAGTGTTTCTGTGTCCTTGGACAAGTGATTTACCTCTCTGAGCTTCACTTTGCTGTCTAAAAAGGAGATAATGGGACGTAATAGCATTGTTTGAAGGCTTTTAATGATGTAGAGAAAGCTCTTAGCAGTGTATTAATACTGTCTTTTTGTTGTTAGTTTTAATTTTTAGACAGGCTCTCAACTCAGGCTAGTTTGGAACTTCATATGTAGACCAAGCTAGCCTTGAACTCATAGAGATCTGTCTGCCTTTGCCTCCCAGTGCTGGGATTAAAGGCAGGTGCTACTACTAATATTCTGCACGATATTTTATTTTCTGCACAATATATTAAAAAGCAGGGAGTAGTTGGGTGATATGAGCTTTGGCTTCATAGGCTTTGAGTCTGCACAGTTTTCATTGTGTCTTTATGGTAGAAGCTTAGCCAGCCTCCAGGAGGCAGTTACAACTAAAGCAAAGCTCAGTTTTTCACTGTGGAAAACTTGCTATTTTTCATAGTCCCCACACCATCAGTAAAGTGAATGGAGTAAGCAGCTTCCCAATACAGACTCATCCGTGTTACTAGCCTTCCTCCCTGTTTGGGGTCATTTATTAGTGCTGCCTCATTACTGGTTCTGCATCTCTGTAAAATGCCTCTTGAATGTTTCTGTTACTTTTCCCTCTCCCTCTGGGAAGTGGGTCATGTGGTCAGCTTTGGTTTCCTTGCTGCCATGTGAGGAAACTGGGGCCAAAGAAGGTTGAGTTGCCCAAGGTCACAGTGTAAGGTACTGTTGAAGCTAGTGCAGACTTGCCTCCAGATGAAACTGTGCTAGTTGGTTGTTGTGATTGCTCTTCCCTTGAGTGAGAGATGTGTCGTCATTGCAGAGTGTGATGTGCGCCCTATCCATGTCTGCTCCGCTTGATTTGAGCCCTGCTTTATCTGTTTGGTTCTATTGAGCATTAACTGATGATTTTGGGGACCAGACCTGTTGGGAAATAGATTCCCTTTGGTTGTTGTTTTTAGCCTCTTCCTCCTTTGGGGGACATTCCTTGGGGAACCTTGGGTTAGGAGGGATTGCTTTGATATGTTGAAAATTGTGCCTTGTGCCCCACAGCTACAGGTAAAATCAAAAGGCAGATAATTTATGGGAGTGTCAAAGCTGGCCGCTGGCACCTCAGGAGGCCATTAGTATGCCTGTTCAGACCCTCTGTGTCCTTGCGATTGATTCCTTTTTGCATGAGCCTGATTTGGGAAGCTGTAGATCTGTGTGCAGTGATTGGATGTGACAGTCCAAACACCGGTCCCTAAATTAATCCTTTTAATAGTATTCCTGCACCGAGGCATTATTCATTATCTCCATCTCTCTCTCTCTCTCTCTCTCTGTCTCTCTCTCTGTCTCTCTGTCTGTCTGTCTTTTTCTCTATGTCTCTGTCTCTCATGGGGAGAAAGAATGGTTGGCCTGTGAGAAGGCAGAAAGGGAAAGAAGGGATGGAAGGAAGCTAGCAAGCTTTGTTTGGTGTGCTTCTGCTGTGCTCTGATTCAGTACGTTCTACTTCTAGAGTAGTTGGCATCATGGCTTTGGGTATATTGATTCATTTATCAAGTTTTTATTTTCTTAATTGTGCCTGGTTCTGTGCTGGGAGTAAAGAATGAATAAAATGTAGTTGTTGCTTTTAAGAAACAGCTCTATTTCTCAGATTTCTAAAACTCATGTACCATTTAAACTCTGTGACCCTCTTTCAAGCTGTGAGATTTAAAAATGCATTAAAGGGCCTGACAAGAAAATAAAGAGTTACAAAATACACTTTTTACACACACATGGGTGCCTCTTTTTACATGCCTCTGCTGCTGCCCTCCATCCTTCTCTCTGAGTCTCTGAAAGTTGTTAGCAGCAAAAGAGATACTTAATGTCTCACCATGTAGTGAGACGAAAGTCATGAAGTTAGACTAAACTGTGTTACTGGGTCACATGGAAGCCATTAACTTTGTCATGGGGTATCAGAGAGATCTATGGAAAGGGTGGGATTTAGCTGGGTTTTAAAGAAAGTGTTGATTTGCTGGTGAAAATTGGCAGTGTTTTCCAAAATAGAGGGAGCAGCATTTGCCAAGGTCCAGATTTGTAGGAGGAAATGCCACATTTGGGGTCTTGAGCAAGAGCCCAAGCTGGCTGTGCCTTCGCCTCCTTTGAGTCTCTCACTCTTTCTGGTGGGAGTCACCTCTGGAGATGTGTATGGGAAGGAACTTTGAGATCCTTGAACTGAACTGCAGTTGT
Organism: Cricetomys ansorgei; assembly: GCA_026225945.1. Taxonomy (NCBI): domain Eukaryota; kingdom Metazoa; phylum Chordata; class Mammalia; order Rodentia; family Nesomyidae; genus Cricetomys; species Cricetomys ansorgei. Next base: position 1,075,217 of record JAMJFZ010002837.1, on the reverse strand, counting down.
TTTAACCCAAGTTACCTCTAACTATTGCTGCTTTGTGCTCAAGGTTAAGTGTATTTTTTAAAAATAAAATACATTCTCTCTCTCTCCCTCTTCCTCTCCCTTTCCTCTCTCTCCCTCTCTCTTTCTCTCTCTCTCTCTATATATATATACACACACACACACACATATGCATGTGTATGCATACATACACATATAATTATGTATACACACATATATAGATACACACACAAATTTGGATGGTTTAGATTTCATTATTGCTTAAAATTCAGTTATTTTTGCTTAAAAAATCACACTTCGAAAGAGGAATTGAGGTTGATAGGAATTGTGAAACAGTGAAATCAGTCAAGTAGGGAAATGAGAGCCATTGAACATGGAAGAGGAAAGTAGAGCCCACAGAGAATTGAGTGCCCTGAGCCTCAGTTTCCTCATGTGTAAGACAGGAACATGGTTACTGTTTTGCTTGATTGTTAGAGGATTAAATGAGGCAAAATACGTAGCCCAGCAGCACACTGCTTGGCTTATGGTAGCTAGGTTTTCAGAAAATGGCATTGTCCTTTGCTCTTTCTCACGTGTTGACAATAGTAACTCCCATTTGCTGAGCATGTCCAAGTGCAAACACTTTATGTATTTATTTATTTAAATAGAATTATTTATTTATCTTTTTTTCGAGACAGAGTTTCTCTGTTGTAACTCTGGCTGTCCTGGAACTCACTCTGTAGACCAGGCTGGCCTCGAACTCACAGAGATCCACCTGCCTCTGCCTCCCTAGTGCTGGGATTAAACACTTTATATACATTGTGTGGTTGACTTGAACCCAAAGATAGAGGTATTATTACCAAGAATGTGTAGTAGAGTTAGGGCTCAAATGTAGCCTTGCTTAATACCAGTATTTAGTAACTATGCTCTCCTGACTCTGCTTCCACACTAGCTTACCATATAGAACGGCAGGAGAATGGAATGATTTTAACAGCTTTGGATACCACTGTTGTGTATATGGCCTTGCCAGGGTGGGGTACTTAGAAGATGTCCATGCTGTGCCTTTCTCATCTCTAGCTTTATCTGTGATATATTAGCAAAGAAGGTTTGTCATGGAGAGGCATCTGATCTTCAGGACTTTGTGAAGAGACATGGTTCATCTTTGGCTCTAGAAGGAGTTTGCAAGTGAGCATGACTGGTAGCTCAGCAAACAGCAGGCAGATCTTAAAGAATTGCCTCTTGTGTTGTCTTGAGCTGCTAAAATGGCCTGATTGATGTCATCAGAATTTGTGTTCCTGACAGCTTTGGTGACTTCAGTGCTTGTGGTGATTTGAGGTTAACAGCTGTTCCTGGTGTCAGAGAGCTCTGCTAGCCCTATCTGAAAGCAGCAGCAACTGTGGCTAGGCCAAGGCAGTGATGGGATATGGAGAAGAGAGTGTTCTGTTGAGATAAAGACATCACTAGAGTTTATGCTGCTTCCTGAACACTTTGGACCTATCAGAAAGTGTTGAAGTTGCGAGGAACTTCAGGTTTGAAATGAGTAGCCTTTAGCAAACTAGCCAGAGCTCCTGGGCTCTTGTCTCTTCTGTGATAGTGCAGAGAATCTTGGAGGTGAGTGTGAGGCCTACCTCTTGATCGGAATGAGAGGTGGTCTGGAACCCTGATGCTGGAGGTAGAATCTTGGATTCTGTCATTTCTCCTCTTCTCTCCTCTTCCCTCCCTCTCTCCATTCTCTTCTTTGTTTGAGACAGGGTCTCATTATGTAGCCCTGGCTGACCTCTAGCTCACAGAGATCTGCCTGCCTCTACCTCCTGCCTTCTGAAATTATAGGTGTGTGCCACTGTGCCTGGTTATTTCTCTTTCTTGTCTAGTGTGTCTTGGGTATCCCTTTCCTCTTCCTGGGCTTCTCCCTGACTGGCAGCCTGTGTTTGCTTCTTTAGTTTCTTCCCTTTTGACTGTGATTTTCATAGAAGTGCTCTGGCAGTAAAGGTGCATTCGTTCAATTGCATTATTTTTGAAGGCATGCAGTTTATTTGTATTCTCAAGCTATTTTTAGCTGCTTAGGTCAAAACCTGGGACCAAAAAGGTTCAGACAGGTATCTTTGTTGTTTCTGTAACTCAGGTACATGAGTATCTATGATTGCTAAGTCATTCTGGGACAAGGCCCTTTCCCCAGGACTGAGAAGCTAAAACTTGGTCGTTCTGGTTCTTGAACCAGTTGGACTCAGTACTTGGCTCTAGTACCTTGGAGTTTCTTTGGAATGTAGTCTTGCCTCCTAATCTGGTTTTTAGTGGTGCGCATTGGATCTAGGGTTGGCACCTGTATGCTTTCAGAGATTTCAAATGTGTGTGTCTGGGGAGGTAGAGTGGCAGGAGACCACATGTTTCCTGATGGACTCCTCAGCTTGTCCTGTCTCTGAAGCTCCCCCAGCCAGTGTGTGTGGATGTTGAAGGATGACCCCCTCCCTTCTTCTCTTCCCTTTCCAGTAATGGAAGCTATAAAATGTCTATTTACCCAAGACACCAGAACGACTCCTCTGTGGTTCCACTAATCTGGTGATTTGGTGCTTCTTTGGTCTCTCAGGTAAATACAGATTGAGTCTTTTTATAAAGGCATATTATTTCCCTCATTAAATGTGTGTCTTGGCACATGTGTTATTTACCTGATAGACAGTAATGGCTGCAGAGGAACCATTGGTGTCTGTTGTGTAAATACTCTGCACGGAGACCATCCTCCAGGGGCTGTGGTGCAGGCCTGTTTCTCCAAATCGGGCTGGCCTCAGGGCAGTCCCTATTTACCCCTCCCTGTCCCCACTAGGGAGCTGATCCCTTCATTTTGAGATGAAAGTCACTCATTTTTCCTTTTGCTATAGCCTGCTCACTATTTTTAATTTGCTATAAGAAAAAGATATGTGAGAATAAATATGAATAAATCTTGGTCTTTGATAAAAAATGTTATACAGAATACAAAGAATTTTATAAATTGTTGGAGTTCTTCCCCTTGACCAGATACCAAAGTTCCAGTTGACGTTGGAGCTATAGACTTAAATTCTGCACACTTGTAACTAAAGTATAAAGACATCAATGGAAAAGAAATCCCAAGCTGCTCGCAGATGCAAGACTTGGTGGGATGCTCTTGCAGGGACGATGGGGGTGGTACAGAGAACAGTTAAAGGGCAGTGAATGGTGGCTTCTCTAGTGGGAACTCAGTGGCACTGAGGGCTGAGATTCCATGAAGTGAGAGCTTTTTTTTTTTTTTCCTTTTCTTCAGTCTTGCTGCTAGAGGAGACCATGGAGCCTACCTTCTGTAGGCTCTGTGAGAAGATCACTCCCTCCTAGTCTGTTTTGTTTTAAAAACTACATTCGTTGCACATGGATTGTATCTGCTTAACTTAAGATGCTGGGATTGAACCCAGGGCCTTATGCATTGAAAAGTACCCTGCCACACCTTCAACCTTACACCTGGATTTTTAAAAAAAAATATTAAAAAATAAAGTTCGAAACAACTCAAATTTACATAAAAATCAAAAATGCAATGCAAGGATTTTTTTTCTGAATCATTTGAAGATTAAGGTCCTGAACTAATGTCCGATTATTATGGGTACTTGGTGTGTATTTTCTACAAGCAGGACCTTCTCTTACCTGACTACAACTGTCAAAATCAGATAATTCACGTCGATATGTTAGCCTCTATCTAGTCCATAAATTCCATTCAAGTTTTGTTGATTGTCCCAGGAATGTTCTTTGTAGCAAAAGGGTATGGGTGATAATTGTGGGTTGCATTTCATTATCAAGTCTCCTTTAGATTTTCCCCAGTAAATTTTCCTTGACGCTCATGACTTTGATACTTTTGAAGATTATGGGCTGGTTATTGTGTGGATTGTTCCTCTGTTAGGGTTTGTCTGCTACTTTCTTACAGTTTGGCTTATATTATGCCCTGCTCATATTAGCAGGAATGTCAGAAGTGGTCCTTTGTTCTCATTATGTTATGTCAAGTGGTATGCAATTTTGATTTATCCCATTATTGATGCCTTTTTGTGGGGAGTGGAGGCACAGGGTCTCACCATGTAGCCCTGGCTGACCTGGAGCTCACTGTGTACACCAGGCTGGCCTTGTACTCCCATCTCAGCTTCCCAAGTGGCTGGATTAAAGGCATGTGCCACCACGTCTAGCAATGATGCTTATTTTTGATCATTGTTTAAGATGATGTCTGCTCGTCTTTTTCATTATAAAATTGCTTCCTGTTCTAACTAGTAAAGGTTCTGTGGAAAATACAATGAAATCATTTTTATATCCCTCCATAGATTTTAGTTGTATTTGTTAAATCTTTGTAGACTCATAGTTTCCTAGCTTATTTATTGATTATAATCCATCACCATCATTCTTTATTGACCAGTGGGAATCCCTCAAGGTGGCTCAGCGTCCCCTTCCTTCTGGTAGGGCATCTCAGGCTCGTCTTGTAGCTTTCTTCTCATTTCTCCACGGAGCTGCTGTTCTTTTAGTGGACAGTGGTATTTGGAAGGCACTGGTGTGCTACGTGTGCTCATTGTTATTGACCCATTCTTAGTCAATGCTAGAAAGCGAATTTATATCTATTTGTGTGTGTAATCATACTTTTATTTATATCTACATTTATATAGCCATGTCTACCACGTCTATACCAGAAATCATGAATTCAATTTTTTTACTGCCAATTCTAAAACAACATCACAGGTTTCATCCTTTATTTATTTATTCATTTATTTGTAGTGAGAAACTTGGTTTCCATTTTCTTCAGTATATGCCCTTGCTCATCCTTTTTGTATGTTACCGTTACTGGCCCTTTACCCCTCCCTGCCTTTTTTATCTTGCCCATGAATCTCAGTAAATCCCTTTTGACTTGAATGCCCTCTGTGCCTGCCCTTGAGTCTGACATGATACAGTACACCCTGACACCTCTGCATGGATTCCCTTCTCACGTGCCTGGGCTCTTAGCCTTCATCTAGATCCCTCTGCTTCTCCTGCCTCCAACAGATGTAGATATTTGTCTTTCTTTACTGTATCAAATGGTTTTAGAATCGGATTTCTTGGAGCTGGAAAGAGGGCTCAGTGGTTAAGAGCACTGGCTGCTCTTCCAGAGGCCCCGGGTTCAATTCCAAGCACCCACATGGCAGGTCACAACTGTCTCTAATTCCTGGTATAGGGGATCCAACACCCTCAAACAAATACAAATGGATGCAAATCACCAATGTACATAAAATATTTTAAAAAGTTGGATTTTTCACAAAGGAAAGAGGAAGCATTATCCTCTGTCCTTTGACTTGATCTGAATTTGGTTGTTAGGAGGACAGCATGTTGACATGTGGAGGATGACCTCCTAATGTCTTATTTTTACATATATGGGTGTTTTGCCTGCCTGTATGTATGTCTGTGCACCATGTGCATGCAGTGTCTGCAGAGGACAGAAGAGGATATCCAATCCCCTGGGACTAGAGCTACAGATAGTTGCGAGTCACTGTGTGGATGCTGGGAATCAAACTCAGGTGCTGGAAGAGCAGCAGCCAGTACTCAATGCTGAGCTATCCCTCCTGTCCCTAATGTCTATTTGAAGACTTCTTTCAGAAAGTGGTTCTTCATGTGGATGAAATCAGATGGAAAAACAAGGCCTGTGAGCAAGGATGCCCTCTAGCTATCAGTGTGTTGTTCAAGGGAGGAGGTAGGGTATGTATACTGTGCCCTTTGGGAGGTCTAGAAAATTGTAGGAATGTAGAAGAGAACTTTGTAAGAATTGTTAACTCAGGGAAGAGTCAGTTGCATAGTTGTTGTAATGATAGAAAGCTAACACTTTCTGAGCCGTAATGTGCTAGACACTGCTCTTGACATTTTGCCTTATTCCATTCTTGCTTTAGAAGTAGATACTACTATTATTGTCATTTTTTTCAGGCAGGGAATTGAAGAACAGAGCTTGCCTATGGTGCTATGGTTAGGCTAGTAAGTGCTGAAGTCAGAACACAAACTGGAAGTCCTTGTGAGTCAAGGCAATTGCCTGTAATATTTGACAGGCAGAGTGTAGATGATTTATATACTATACATACTAAAGACACATTAAGAGTTAAAAGTTGCCGGGCAGTGGTAGTGCACGCCGATAACCCCAGCACTTAGGAGGCAGAGGCAGGCGGATCTCTTTGAGATCGAGGCCAGCCTGGTCTACAGAGTTCCAGGACAGCCAGAGTTACAACAGAGAAACCCTGTCTTGAAAAACCAAATAAAAAGAAAAAAAGAGTTGAAAGTCTTTCTGTGTGCCTTGGTTAGAAGAGGCCTAAGGTCCAGAAGGGCTTTTGCATCTAAACCACAATGGGTAATGGAGCCATTATCACCCTGTCCTGGTACTGCCAATGAGTTGTAGAATGGGTTTATTTTGGATTCTGGCTTTCAAAGGGACATTAGTCCTTTTGCCTTCCTGAGAGATTACATAGTGAAAGTCAAGCTTGCCTTTGTCTCCCTGGACTAGGAGTTTTGGGGGAGGCTGTAAAGCAATGATAAAAACAAGTGCCATGCTTGTGTAGGAGCCTTGAAGAATCTGTTTTGGTTTTCACGTAATCTCCATGATATTTCAAGTTTAGATACAAAAACTAAGGACCCACACTAGTGTGTACCCTAATAGATATGCAGGCAAGTGATGGTAGCTTTTCAGTGAGTCAGGAGAGAGCTGGGGAGAGAAGCCATACTTGGCATTGTACTTTTTGTTCAGATGATAGTGACCGCATTGTGCCTCTGTGCCCCACCCTTGAAGGTGCTGTCCTTCCACCCTGCATGGGGAGACAGTGTCTACTTGTAGCTAGTCAGAGGCAAGCCTTTGGCTCTGTTGGAATGTGGCTTCAGGAAGCATAAACTGATGGCAATTTGTGTATTAAATGGTAAGATTTCTTGTTTGAGAATTAAAGTTGAGAGAAATTTGAGTAGTGGGTCTAATGTGGGGAAGGACGCATTCCTACATTTCTGCCTTGTTTCCCCCTCTCTCAGATCGTGTTATTTGTGAGTAAAACTTAGGCTTTGATTTTTACATTATTTAGTCCTCAGAAGAGAGCAGATATTGTGTGAATTTAAAGGGAAAAATGTAAAGGAAAAATGATTCAGTTTTTTTTTTTCCTTGCACATGTTCCCTCAGAAAACTTTACTAGACTTTTAGAAATGCTCCCATTACTGCCACATCTGGGTTTTCTCTTTCCCTTTCCTATTTAAAAGGCCTCATAGTCATCCAGGGCTTCTAGGAGAGAGGGAGGCCCAAGGCAGCAGATGAGGAGGCCTGAGGCTGTTGCCAGGTGTGCTCTCCAGGTCCCCCAGGGTGCTGCTTACCAGTGTGGGGGCTGGGAATCATCAAAATGTGATGAACAAAATTCAGTGTGGTTGGCTTTGCTGGCTTTTACACTTCCTGGGAGAAGGCAGAGGGTGTGTGGGGATGTCAGTCACTGGCAGGTAAGCCAGGGGCAGATGGTGTGGAAGTGAGCCGAAGAGAGCATCGAGGAACGTGATCTGCTTCTAGGACTGGTGGCGCAGTTGGTCACTTCCAAGTGCTTTGGAATCTTTTGCTTTAAAGTTAACTATTGCCACCTGAGAAGTGACTGCAGAAGTCTCTCTCCGTTCTCTTTTGAACTAGTGCTCCATTTACAAATGAAGCCAGTTTTGTGTGTTGCTTTGAGAAAGCTCTGGGAGACAGTTGTAGTAATCACACTGCAGGTGCTGGTGTTAGGGTCTTAAACTTTAGCAACCAACGAAATCCAAGATTTAGCAAAAGGCCTGGAAATAGCAGGGAGTGGCTTAGGTTGCATGGATGTTCCCGAGGACTGGATGGAACAGGGGCCGTGGGAGGGGAGTAACCCAGGCTCTGTTTTTGTTTTGTTTGTTTGCTTTTTGTTTTCTTTTACTTTTAACTTTCCTCCCCTAAGTTTTAGATGCCTCTGGATGTTCAATGCTAGCACCTTTACAGACTGGAGCAGCTCGATTTTCTTCGTATTTACTTTCAAGAGCAAGAAAAGTGCTGGGCTCCCACTTATTTTCTCCCTGTGGTGTTCCGGAGTTCTGTTCCATATCCACCAGAAAGCTGGCGGCCCACGGCTTTGGCGCGTCAATGGCGGCAATGGTGCCCTTCCCTCCCCAGAGGTATCACTACTTTTTAGTGCTGGACTTTGAGGCTACGTGCGACAAGCCACAGATTCATCCTCAGGTAACTGTTGTATCATTGCTTCAGAAAAGGTTGGGTGGACAAGAGGGCGGGAGAAGAGTCGTTCTTCCTGGGACCCAGTTTTCTCTCACCTTCCTGGCTTTTAGTTATTCCTTGAAGGTCGGGTACAAGCGTGCTAGGGCAAGGCAGAACTGCCAAGTCTCTGTGGAGAGCTGGATACACTGTTTCCCGTAGTCTCAGCTTTGAGGAATCAAAAAGATTTCTTTCCCAGCCTTCCTCTTTCTCTTTGGGTTCTCTGCTCCTTTCTCGTGCCACTGTTAATGTGATTTTTGAAGAAGTGCTGTGGTCGTCAGCTCCTGAGGTCTTGGCACCTTTACACTGGCTCACAGCTAACTCTGTCCCAGCAGTAGAACCCAGTCACGCTGTGTGACTAAGGTCAGAGGCTAAGTTGCAAGAAACACTACAGTTTGCTCTGCTCCTTTGGATCATCTGCTCTGGCAGAAGCCAGCTCCTTCACTGTGAGGACAATCAAACACTACTGCTGAGAGACATATGTATAGAAACTGAGGCTGTAATCCAACAGCCAACTCTAGCTTGCCAGTCATGTTAGTGAACTATCTTGGAAGTCAGTTTGCCAGTCCCAGCCAGGCCTTCTGATGGCCATAGCCCTAGTGGACCTGTGACTTCAACCTCAGGAGAGACCCGCTGCCAGCCAAGCACCTACCACATTCCCGACTCACAGGAACTGTGATAGAGAACAATTGACTCTTAATGCTTTAAGACACTCCTTTTGGGATATTTTTTGCTTGTTTTTCCTTTATAAAGTATCTCACTGTGTTGGCCAGGGCGTCCTTGAACTCACTCTTTGGCCCAGGCTTGCTTTGAACTTGCCATCCTTTTGTCTCAGCCCAGCAAGTGGTGTGATAACAGGCTCACACTCCCATTAGTATAGTGTGTTATACAGCATTAGATAACCAGCTGTATTCAGAGACCCTTTATCTTTTAAGGTACAGTCACTCAGGAAGGGTGGATGAGTAGTGGAGTGGAACCTGTGATGGGTTTGAGGGGATGACTGAGTGCCAGTGTGGTAGTTCATTGTAGTGTGGAGACGTGGGTGTGTGTGGCTCTGGGATGGCAACCCCTGCAGTGCTAAGGTTGCAGCGCGTAGTGTAGGATCCAGACCTGTTGCTTTGGTGAGAGTAGTTTTCATTAGTAGGCCAGAGAGGAGAAGACCTCACCATTGGGACTTGGGAGGCAGGGACCACTGGGGACTACAGAAAAGATAAACTGGCAGTTATCTTTCTCACAGTTAGCTTTTTCTAGATTGGTATGTTTGTAGAATGGCGGCAGGGGGGTGGGGGGAAGGTATCTTTTACCTGTCTCAGACACTGTACCCCTTTCCCTTTTCTCCTTCCTCTTCTCTGTTGGCTTGGCTCTGGGGCATTGGAGTCAGGTCTGCTAGACAGGGCAGTGCCCTAAAGGAAGGAACTTTAGATGAAAGGGAATGTTGTTTGGGAGCGCACACAACTACACTTACTTTCTGCCTCCTGCTCCTGCCAGTAGAGGAAGATGGGTGGTTGGATGGAAATTCTGGTTGTGGTGTCTTCTGAGTTGAGAAAACAGGATTCACATTCTAATGCTCCATATTATTTCCCTTACAGATTAAATTTCAGTCCCTGAGTAAGCCCTAGTGGGGTATGACTCTAAATCCAACACACCGATGTTACATGTGATTCATGTTTATCTCTTCTGAATCTCCGTAATTGCTTGGCACTTCTATCATGGCATTTGCTTCTTCCTGGAACATGCCTATGTATGTGTGTTTCTTATCTTTCCATTTTGGTTTTAAGCTCAGATAGACGCATAGTTCTGTTAGTTTGACCAGTGTTCTTGAAGGTGGAACCTGATTTATGTCTCAGTTTGCTTGGTCAATGTCATCTTTTATTGAAAGAGAGCTTTCAAGGACATTTACATCTGTCTGTCTTTCTGTCTGTCTCTCTGTGGTTATGCTGAAGATATTAGGCAGTTGGGATTTAAATTACCCAGACTTAGTTGATCTTGCTTCCAGACTTAGGCATCAAGATTTTTCATGATCCATACTGAGTTAAAGCTTGGTGCTGTTTACCTGGACCTGCACCTGAGTAAAGATTATTTCCAGAATCAATGAACCCTGATGATGTGATTCCAAGGGCACTTAAGGAATTGGCTGCCCTGGTACATTATTAGCAAAGCATTAACTGTTGGTTTAGAGAACTTAGAAGCATTTGCTGTCTTACTTATCTTTAAAAGGGAAATACGAATGGTCTTGGAAATTATAGACCTGTTAGTTTACTGTGATTCCAGAGAAGATACTTGACCTGATCGTCAGATAATCAATCAGCAAACAGCTAGAAGAATGTGCGGTACCGAGTAATAATTTACGTGGCTTTGTGCAGAAGAGCAAATCCTGTCAGATCAATCTAACTTGTCGCTGTGACATAGTGATGGATTTGCGTGGATCTAGGGAAAGTGATAAGTGTAATGCATCTCAACTTCATTAAGCTGTAATGCTGTGCTCAACAGGTGGGAAGGTGGGTTTCGGGCCACACATCTGTATTCTTTAGACTATCCCTTTAGACCACCCTCAAAAAAGGGATGGGCAACCCACAATCTGTTACTAATTGCAACTTAAAGCCCTACTCCTTTTGGGGAAAAGGAGAATCTTAAAGGTTTCTAGGTATCAAGATCCTGATAGAATTCAGAGGAAACTTGGAAGATGGATTAGAGAAGTTTTCAATTCCAGATAGGACAGTACCTTCTAGTGAGTTTGCCTAGGTCTTCTGGTCAGCAAGGGAAGTGAGGAACCTGGAGGAGCTTATAGTAAAGGAACAAAATGACTACAGGCAGTTTTGGCCACTGATTTTTTTGTTCTTATTAAATGTCATAATATCTTGCTTTGTACTTTAACAAGGGCCAAAAAACTCCACACAGATTATAATGGAAGGACGAAAGACTGAGAATTGTGGTAAGAAGGAACTTCCAGAAGAAACAGTGAAAGCACTAGAATACAACGTGCCATCTTTCAGAGTGGGAGATAACTGTTCTATGACAAGCTCTTCATGGGGAAAACTTGGATGTCTTCTGGGCCTGGGGCTGGAACGAGAGTGAGAACCACCCCAGCTCCTCTCTTGCTTTCAGTACCCAAGATCTCTGCGTAGCTCACTTCTGAATCTCAGAGCATACCGCACCTTTCAGGTGTAAGAGGCAGAAACAAGTTTTGGCCAGGAAAGACCTGCTGTTTGGAGACGTGTTGTGGAGCTCATTTCTCTCATCTGTCTCTCATTTTCAAAAGTCTCTGAGCCAGCTTATTGAGGATATCTTAAGTGAATGCCTCCATGAAAAACTAACAGGTGTATGCCCTGTTGTACTTGGGTACATTACAGTATTGGTTATAAATACAGTAAGACACCTGGTATCTTCCATTTGTCATCATTTTTTGCTTACTTTTGTCCTTTGTTGAGCTAAGTGAAGCTAGAGTGGTTGGTAATAGGCTTTCATGTTCTGAATTTTGTGCTCATTGTATTTGTTTTACATGCTTCTATTCAGATTAATGTGATAGGTATTCATTTAATATAAGACCTTTTCAATGAAAAATGTTTTTTTCACTTAAATGTTAATTTAGATGCTTTAAAGTATCTTAGGAATTGTTTCCTGATACAGTAGGTTTTTTTCTGATTTAAGGGAGCAGTGGCTCCTTTGTCCTCACTAGCAGGAGTTTGCTTTGCTCATTTTGGTGTGGATGTGCATGATGTGATGGTTGTCGTGACCCTGGGGCCCAGAGAGCAGCCTGAAAGCTTTGGTGGCTCTTTAATTGTGCATCTTTAACCTCAGGGCAAGTTCTCTCACCACCTCGGTGTTCAGAGGAGACCAAAGCAAATGTAAGTGAGGAAAATGAGGTATAGGCCACAGCTTGTGGGGAGGATGAAGTAACCTCAGCTGTCTGTATGGCTTGGGAGGGAGGGTGGCTCACTGAGTCTGCTCGGTCTGTGGGGAGCTGAAGTCCTGGCTCCTGTCTCCCTCTGCTCCTGGTCTTCTGGGTAGCCTTCTCACTGCTCTGAAGCAGTCCTGCCTGCTGTTTTCCTTCTCAGCTATAGGCTTGAAGAACTGCCTATAGTGTTAAAGAAATGACCTTTGGGGTTGAGGTTTCCGAGTGTTTGGGTTTTGCCCATTGTTGCCCCCACCCCCCTCCCGCTCCAAAATCTTGGAGAGACCCTATCTGTATATTGAGTCAGAGCTGTGAATAAAGGAGTTTCCCTTGTATAGAAAATTGTGTAGATGCTGGGTTAATTTTGGAGGGGAGAGTGGGGTGCAGGGTTGAAGGTGACAGAGGATTAGGACTAATACAGAAGAGAGGCATTTGGAGGATTTCAGTATGACCTAGAACTGGTACCATTACTGGTCTTTTCTGAAAGAGACATTTTGGAAAAGTTTACAGGAAATTACGCTTAAGATCGCTATAAATCAAACTATATTGATTCCCTTTCTCCTCCCTTCAAGGCTGAAAGACAATACCCCTCCCTCCCCTCCTTCTAGTATTGCTCTTGGCTCCATAATTGCCTTCTTGTTTTCTGTTTTTGGTTCCTTCAGTCTTTAAGTGGCAAAATAGAAAGTACCCTGTAGAAAAACAAACAAACAAACCAACAAACAAACTTTTCCCCTCCCTTCCTATTAGTTTGTCCTGTTTGCAGCTTCTCCAAGTAGGAGGGATTAGGCCCCACTTTTTAGTGGGGCTCAGTTGTTAGATTTTGTTCCCTATGTCTTCAGCCTCAGTCAGCCTGCATTTTTTTTTTCTGTACAAACAGATGAAGACGCTGATGCTATTCTAAACTGGGAAATGAAATGCAAAACCGACGTTAATGTAACATTATGGTTGAGATTAAATGCACCAAAATCAGGAAATTCAAAGTTATGCTTCCCCCAGCAACCATAACTCAGCCTCATCTGGCGTGTGCAGTATTTTGTGTTAGTGTGGATGGTGTTATATGTTCAGACATTAAAGTTAACACCATAAGCAGAGCACAAAAATGCTTGAGGGGCTGAGTTATGATGACCATGTGAGCTGTAAGTGTTCTCGCACAGGCTCCTGACTCCTAGAATAACCCCCCCCCATCAGACCAATTACTGTCTTTCTTTTCAGTTATATCTCAGCTTTAGCAATCTCCTTTTCCAGGGTCACCATAAATGAATTTCACTATTGGTGGCCAGCGACTGTAGGGAAAATGGGTGGCCCACTGGACTCTTTTGTCCTTTTGTCACTGCTTCCATAAAAGTGGTACTCCTCCTCTCCCTGTCAGGCTGTTGTTTCCTTGTGGTCCTCTATAGGGATGGGCCTCATCCTGACTCCCTGTGGCTCCTCTCTAGTGCTCCCTGAATGGGGGCAAGATCCACTGTGTCTTGGCTGTGTTGTAACTCCATGTGAAAGCCAAGGGCCCCTTTTTATTTAGAGCAGACATAGCAATGTAGAAGTAAAATATACATTTCCAGGAATGCAGCGCTGATGCATGTTGGTGCTGCCTTGTGTGTTTGGCATAGCAGAGACAAGATCGAAGTGGGTTTATTTGCTCTACTCAGATTGCTTCTCTACCTTCCCCAGGGTTTATACCTTTAAGCTGCCATGATGTGTAGTTAGGCTGTGAAGTTGCCTGGGGGTGGAGCCAGGAATTTTCCTTGGGGAGAACTGGGTCATTGGTAACAAAATCACCACATAATTTAGTGCAAATCAGGAAACATCCCCCCAGTCTCTTATTATCCTGGTGGTCTCCCCAGGGCTGAGACAGCTGTTGGAATGCAGATTTGTTAGGCGCTGGGCTAAGTTTGGTGATAGGGAAGCGGTCCAAAGAATAGGTGCATTGATACATGGTGAATGAAATCAGGGTCTGTAAAATAACAGTGACACTGAGCCGCCTTTTAGACTTTTTGTTGGATGTGACAAAACCAACTAAATCAGCAAAGGAATGGGGAGGAGCTCATTTTAACCACCTTAGAGGCAATGAAAAAGCTTCTTTTTGCTCTTTGGATCGCAACTGCTGGAATAAAAGCCAAATAAGAGCTAGTCCCTACCCTCAAGGAGCTCAGAGTGGGAGTATGTGTGACCACCAACAGGCAGTACACTGTCATTACAGGAAAGCATGGTGTGTGTGGGACAACGGATGGGAGCCATCTGTACACTCACAGTGTGCAAACAGCTTCATGCTGTGAGAAGTTCAGGAGACCCAAAGGGCCGTGTAGGCCTGAGGCCTCACAACTGTTATATCAGGGATTAAAAGAAGAAAGAAAAAAAACCAGAGGGGTTTAACAGAGGAAGATAGGATGAGTTGGCTTAGTTCTTAGGGGGAAAAGTCTGAATTTTAAGCTAATTTGTTGGAATGTTGAAAATGATTGAGAACAGGTAATGAACTTGAGTCCGGTGAGTAGGGCACTGTTGAGTCAGCTGTATTGTTTGTATTAGTTATACGTGATTCCTCACATTCAAGTTAGAAGATTCTATTGGGTTGCTTGTAAGTAAGAGTGTGAAGTCTAGAAGAGGTTTGGGATTGTAACTAATAAAGTCTGGTCACAAAGGGTGAGGGTCAAAGTGAGAAAAAAATAGTTTTTGTTGAATGTGACAAAATCAACCAAGTCAGTAAAGGAATGCTCAAGAGCTGAGCTCGAAGTCATTATCAGGGAGGCCACAGCAGAGTGCCAGCTGTCACTGAAGGTAGCATGTGGGCTGAATGCCAGGTCTCAAGAGAAAGGCAGTGTCTGGAGAATGACAGGACATCTTCTCACTTAGAGTGCTGGGAAATTTGATTTGGATTTGCTTGAACACACCTTAACAAACCAGGGAGGTGTAGACCCTCAAACAGGACAGTGGCTGTTTGGTTAATATGGACAGGAATGTAAAAGAAAGGTTAGTGTAGAGGCAGGAGGCAGTGTGACCAAGAGACTGGCAAGCACAAGAGAAAGGGTGGGGCTGAGTGTGTCAGCCAGGGGAACGTTCGGGTGAGTGTATAGGCTGTTCGTCTCCTGCTCTATCCTGTCATGTTTTTCTTCTTCCCTGTATTGATTACATTTCTTCTACAGACTCATCTCGATTGTTTGACATGAGGAAACTGGTATTAGGAGATGCTTTCTCCATCACTGTGCCTTGTTGGAAAAAAGGATTCTGCATCATTTTGATTAAGATGCCATTGTGGTGATTATTTTTCATCCTCTTTTCCTGGGTGTTCACAATACTAAAAAGCCCCCACAGCGTTACATTTATGTGATGAGTTCTGAGCTCTAGCTGTAAAAATTGAGCCATAGCCTAAAAGCCTATGACAAGAGTGGTCCTAGACTGACATTAGGTGCTTCCCCTCCCCCAAGCCTGGCAACCTGTAATGAAATAGTGAGCAGGCACTTGGAGAATCAGAAAAGAGCCTCTGAAAGGAGAGGCAAACATCAAGGAATCTTTAGTAGTGAAGTAGAGGTACCTTGGAATAGTCTGCTATTTGGGTCCTGTTCCCAGATGATAGAGTTGGTCAGTGAGAAGTATCCCAATCTTTGGTTAGCAGAACAGCACTGTTACGTGGGTGGCTCTGCCTTTCTTCTGGAGCTGTGGTGTCTAGCCCTGGGGAGCCATTCCAGCCAAGAGCTCATCTGAGGGCTAAGTTGTGGCAGGGGCTCTTATTTGGAAATGTTCATATTGCTACAGGTAGATGAAGAGTTCATAGTGCAAGGTGAGTGTAGTGGCACACACCTTTAATCCCAGCACTCAGGAGGCAGAGGCAGGTAGATCTCTGTGAATTTAAGGCCAGCCTGGTCTACAGAGTGAGTTCCAGGGTAGTCAGAGTTATATAGTGAGACCCTGTCCTGAATCAAAACCAAACCAAACCAAAAGATCCCGTAGTGCAGCATGCATGGGAAGGTTGAAAGCAAAGTTAGTAAATCAGAAACGGAGGTTTCAATGTATTGTTGAATCAAAGGACAAAATAGAATGAGGAACTACAGTCCGTGGGAATGAAAGAAAAATGTTCTAAAGGTCTAAAAGTGGACGTGGAGAAACCTGTTAAGTACATTACTTAAGAGAGGTGGAGCGGTATTAGTGGGGGCTGGGTTAAGGTGGTGATGGTAGAAATGGAGAGAGGTTATATGTTACAGCCCTTAAGTGTGCTGGGGAAGCCTGAGAACCATGCTCTTTCATAGCTCCCAGCTCACTGGATTCTAGCTCCCTGGGAGTCGCAGTGCTAGGTGATTTGGTAAGGAACAGAGTGTACAGTCTATATGTGTCATAAATGGGGTTCCCTGAGTTAAAGATCCACATCATGGAGAACATACAGGGACAACAGCTACAGAGAAGTAGGTGGCTGTCCTCCTGAGATATATTTGAGGTACTGTTTGGTATTGACCTACAAGAGGAAGCTAGTGATGGTAAATGAAGAGAAAGCTGGGAATCCTGCTCCCCCAAATCATTATAAAACTTAGAGCTCTGACTTGAGCTTGCCCCTACTTAATTTAGGGACAAGTTTTGTTTGCTCGTGGTACTTCTCCAAGCACCAGCAGCATTGAAATACCAACTGATCAACTGAAAGGGATTGATAGTTAGGGTAGAGGCAGGCAAGGGTCTCATGAGATCACATAGGCCGTTTGGGTAAGGTCTTTCACTGGAAAAGTAGTGTGACTAGTGGTCTAGAACCAGCAGTGTCCATGTCACTTGTGAGCTTGTTCGAAGTGTAGAATATCAGCTCCTACATCTTCAGATAATTCAGTCTGAGAAGTAACAACTATAGTCTGGACCGAAGGTTTTCAAACTTTAGCAAGTATCAGAATCACCTGGGTGGCTGGTTAAAGCAAGGATTGCTGGTCCCAATACCAAGGCTTTGGGCTCACAAAACCTATGGTGAAAGCTAGGAATTCACTTTGCTCCTCTAAATCATTTTGTTGCCCTTGAAGAGATATGAGAAAGAGCACAGCTCTAACAGAGCAAGACGGACAACAGCAATCTGTTGCTGTGTAGGGAACTGAGTCTTTACAAGGCACAGGGAGGTGCTCTGGGTGATTTTTGCTTTTGGTGCTGGGATTTGAATGCAGCTAGGTGAGTATTCTACCACTGAGCTACTTTGCTAGCTCAGGAATTTGCATTTTAACAAGTTCTATAGTGATGGGATGTGTCTGAGGTACTAGCTTTTTCATCCATAATATAGGGAATAATTCCTGCCAGCTTTGGCATCACCTCAACCATCCAGGGAGAAAAGGATTCAGGGCATGATGGGCAGGAGGTCAGTCTGCATATTGCTTGCTAGTTGTCTAAGCTTTTATGTCTATTGTGCTAGTACAATTGCCTCCCTGTCACATATGGACAGAGAGCAGGGAACCCATGAGCTACTCCTTAGGGATGACGTTTTCTAGGCAGACGTCTGTGGTGCCTGGGGCTATGGGTGGGATTACCGAGCAAAACCTCCTGAAGCCCAGCTCTTCTTAAGCTCCTACTTAAGTTGCCTGAGTGGACCACGTTGTGCCTCAATTATCTATTACCCTTCATTTCTTCACCCCCAGCTAGTGAGTCTTTAGGACAGTTCATGATTGATTAGGAAAAAATGGGTCTTTGTGTAACCAGACTCTGATTATGTCGTGTAATTCTGAGCAAGTCACATGACTTTCTCCGAGTTTATCAGGAGACTAACTGAACAGGATTTGGGTGCATGTGTCTAAGTCACAAAGTGAGGACTCTGGGCCTCCGAGTGAAGAGAGCTGAGGTAGAGGCTGTTCTGACCAGGGGCAAGATAGCAAAGTGACTAAGAGCACAGGCTTCAGAACTGGACTTTCTGGATTTGAGTTTTGTTTCCACCACCCATGAAGAGTATGACCTTGGCTAAGTGACTTATACCCCTTGTATCTCAGTTGCCTTGTTGGCAAAGTAATAATAATAGTTCTGATTTTATAGGATTTGTGGGAGAATACAGTGAACTAAAAATACATGTAAGTGTTCCGGACAGTGCCTAGCATGTAATGGCTGTACGTGTCAGCACTTAGTAGAGTTAGCACTCGTGTTCCTCTGGCCTGGGCTGCATAGGAAGCTGCTGGAGTACAGCAGGTGGCTAGGGGGCCAGCCTTGGTTCTCTGGTTTTGAGGAGAGCCTTCAGGCCTTCTGCACAAGTAGTGGATAAAGGCAGGTGCTGCCTAGAGAGATTTGTTTTCCCTGCACTGGAATGGTAAGTGGGGATTGACACCCTGTTCCACTGCCATGGAAAGCTTAAAAATACCTCCGAGAAACTCCTCCTTTTCATAATCTTTACAAAATTTACATAATTACATATGTAAAGAGACACAGGTGCATGTACTCCAGGGTGAGGATTCAGTTTTTAACACTTTTGATCTCTTTCACCAACTGATACTGTGGATTTGTTTTTGTTTTTTAATTTCAGATTTTAGTAAAGGTAAATTATAGCTCAGTCTGTACTTCGACTCTTTAAAGAATAGCAGTTTCTACTTTCAGCCATGTTTCTGCATTTTAGTGGCTTTGCGCGGGGGTCTGTGGAGATGAGGTGGAGGGGACATATAGGTGAAAAATCAGCCTTTTAAAGCTCTGGGTTGTTTTTTTTTTTTTCCTTCCCTTCCCTTCCTTGTCCTGAAACTTCGAGCATCAGCTCTCATCTGTCAAAGTGTAAATCAGCAATTAAAACCCAAACAGCCAAATGCCAAAGATGACCTGAAGCACAAAGCAACTGACAAACAAGTCCGGACAAATCGACGGGTAATTTATAAGCTTTGCCCTAAAATCTAATTATTTGGCAATTCGAATTTGCAGCCAGCCAGGGCTCGGCAATAAATTTAACCCGCCATAAATTATTTAGGAGCAGGCTGTGGTGTAAATCAAAACCACGAGTGTTTGTTTAAGAAATAAGCTCCTTGTGCATAAAATGCCCCCCACCCCCACCCCAAGAGAGAAACTGTTAAGCAGATCATGCCCAGTATAACCCTCTTCCCTCTTCCTGCTAACCAGGAGGCTCTTTTTATCCCCTTGAGAAAGGGTTACCTTTATATCAAACTATTCAGATCCAAGCATTTGGATAAGCCCCACGTTTGCCATTTGTGGTTAGGTTGCCTTTGGATTTTTATCAACCCCTTCGGTAAGGGGATAGAAGGAAGGGATAGATTACTTGTTACTGTCTCCAAATGAGGGAATACCTGTTTATTCTTCACAGATTAACATGGGCAAAGAATGAAAATGATCTTCTCAATACCTTATTTCAGATGGGGCCATAGAAACATCAGCTCAGGCAGAGAAGACTCTGTGCTTTGGGAAAATGGGCTATGATACTACTATATAACTACTGGTTCCAGCAGTCAGCTGAGCCCTTTCTGCTTCTGTTGTTTTAGAGTGTAATCGAATTTCTATAGATAATTTAGTGGAAGGAAGTTATCATATCCTAAAAACAAAACCTACAAATTTCTTTCCTGTGATCTGTGATCCTGGGTGTGAACTGTCACTTGAAATGCCACTGCAGGTTCCTAGTTGATCAGTTTTAAATCAAATGCTCTTAAAACCTGTGTTCCAGCTCACTAACAAAAGTAAAAGCAAATGAATGTTTGCTTGGTGCTTTCTTTTTGTTTTCTCTCCCTTCAGGGGAAAAAAAGTAGTTGGCATTTTATTTCGAGGGATAGTAAATAAATGCAGCGGGTTTAGAACCTTGAATTCTTTGAACAATCCAAATTCTGAGTTTTTTGTCCTTAGTTGTCAATTATGCCCAATTCCCAACCACCATTAGCTGTATTATTTTACTCTTCCCTTGGATAACCAAATGGTATAGGCAGTTTGTTAATGGTATAGGATAACTACCTGTTCCAATTCTGGCACTGACAGTCCTGTGTTCTAGAATCCTTTGGTCTCAGGCAAATTAGACAGTGTGGGTAAATCTGGGGCTAAGTGGTTGGTAACAGTTGAGGAAGGAAACCATTTAGAGGCGTAAGAGTAGATGAATCCAGTAGACATTGCTTCGAAATGCTCTGTATCTGGGCCTGAGCCTGGCCCCACTACCTACCTTGTCATCTTAGGCAGATCACCTCCCTGATCTGGGTAAAATCCCATGAAAGCAGAGTATTTTCTAGTCGACAGATACTGCTCTGTCTCCTACTTGTTAGCGCCTTCTGTCTGCACAAAACAAGCGTTGAGATAGGACCAAGTGCCAGAACCAGAACCAGGTGCCAGAGTTGCAGACTGAAGCTCAGGTTCCTTCCCTTTCTGAACTCAGCCTGTTGTCATCCATCTGGCTATAATGGAGGAGGCTCTTTAGGAACATTCCTCTAGGGCTTCTGCCTGGGTTATCTACACATACTGCTGGTGGGGATGAGAGAGAGAGTACTGAGTTCCCTGCAGAATAGCCAGTCCTACTCCTTTTTTGCCTTTCCTTTTTGGAGTCCCAACTCTATCCCTTACTAGCAGCATAGTTGCTAGTGACCATAACATCTTTGGGCCTTAATTTATTGTCACATAGCAACAGCAATTATTTCCACCTAATAAGTTGCTTAGAGGATTAAGGTTATTTCTGTTAGCACTTATCAGAGTGTCTATCACATAGGAAACAAGTGGAGGGAACAGGATGATTCCATTCTCCACATGGCAGAGAGTGTTGGAGACCATCTCCTTTCGTTCCTTTCCCCTGACTCTTGAGCGTTCTAGAGAGAGGAGCCACATCTCATTGCTGTGCCTGTGCTTGGGCTGACTGCTAACGAGTAGGTGCTTGTTTGACAGTATTGGCTTATGATCTGATGATGGTGCTGATGACATGACCTAGGATTAGTAAGCATAAAATAAGAAAATGAATGGGAAAGGACAAAAGCCTGACATTTGGTATGTCTCTCCACTATCCATTGCTTGCTCAGGTGTCATTTCTACTTACTAACTAGTTCAAGCACTTCTCCCAGGCACAAATTACTTATCTCTTAAGTCCCACTCTATCTGACACAGTACCCCTCCCCAGTAGTTTAACTGAATGTGAATGGCATAGGAAGATAAAAGAATTATGGAGCTATTCTTAGGAGCCAGAAAGAGGGCTTATAAATACAAACTGAGTCTTCCTTCCTCTAGGACAGAACACTCATTTGTCCCTGAAAGAAAAATAAGCAGCCTTCTTTTTTCTGGTGAAATAAGGAAATTGGGCAATAATGCTGTCTTAATCTAAAGGTAGCTAGAGCTGGAAGCTAGCACTTCGGCACATCTTCACAAATCCTTGGGTTGGGATTGATACCATCTACCTGTAGTATTAGGTGGTGTCTTTGACCATCATTATTCAAGGGAATGTGTGGTGTGGTTCAGGCACACCTGCTGCATAGCTGTGCCAGCTTGGTGCAGCGGAGGACTCCTCTCCGTGACTGGGATTTAGGGCCAGTACTGTGCAGTGTGGGCTTGCTGGACAGTGTAGGAAGGAAAGAAGTATCTAAGTGGGGTCTTTCTGCTCTGGTTCCTCAGAGGGTCTTTTTTTTTTTTAACTTTTTATTTGTAATTATGTGTGAGTGAGTGTGTCTGGGGTGTGTACATATAAGTACAGGTATCCTCATAGGCCAAAGGCTTCAGATTCCTGGAGTTAGTTACAAGTGGCTGTGAGCCTCCTGATATGAGTACTGGGAACTGAACTCAGATTTTCTGCTAGAGCAGTACATGCTCTTAACAGTCTAGTTATCTTTCTAGCTCCATTAAATTTTTTTTTTTTTTTTATGATTCTTGTCACAAGCTCTTCTTTGCATCTCAGTGGTTCAGAAGAACAGGTCATGTGCAGTCATGTTGTTCCAGATCTTGATGCTACTGAGAAAAGACTCTAGGGTAGCCATGTGGATCTGGCTCTTGTGAATCCCTCTTGATTTTTGAGGAATAGGCCTGGCTGATGGGCCAATCTCATGTGTCCTGAGCTTCTAGTTAGGCATCTCAGGGGTTTGCTTGCTTGCCTGCCTGCCTGCCTGCCTGCTTTCTTTCTGCCTTCCTCCCTCCCTCCCTTCCTTTTTCTTCTTTTCCCCAGTGGAACTGAGACAAGTCTCAGGAGAGTGTCACTGAACTTGGTCACTAGCTCCGTGTCCCTGTGAGTAAAGAAACCAGCAGCAGGAGAGTTTGAATGCTGAGCCTCAGTGGGAGACCCAGGACTGAGTTTTCAGAGCCTGCTGAGAAAGCAGATTCAGTTCTGGTCAGGGCAAGAGCTGAAACATATTCTGTTTTATAATACTAATGAAATTCCAGATCTGTAATAGCATTTCAGATATCTAAAACAAACCGTGTGCTTGTAAAAAAGTAGAAAGAGATCAACTTTAAGCCATACATTCTTGGTAATAGAGGTTTTTTTCCCCCTATTTATGTTTGATAGATATTTTTGTTTCCAGAGGAATGTCAACTCCTAATTTCATAATGTATCACAGGCTTAAGAAAATTGAATTTAATAAAAGCCAAAGATGAATGGCATCCTTAAAGGTCCCAACACTTGTCTTTATTAGCAGGACAAACTGCAGGCCTCCAAACACTGTTCCTTCCAAATGAAAGTTTAAATGAAAAGTACAGTTGTGTCACAGGTTAAATTTCATTGTGGGCCTAGCTAACATTGTTAGTGAGGAGCTGGCTGTATTTGTTTCCTTAGACACCAGAGCAGCCAAACTCACCAGGCTGTGGAGCTCTTTCTATTGAGGGAAGTATTTCTCCTGCTTAGTAGGAGAGGAAGGATTTACTACAAATTCAGGGGGGTTAAGAGGGGGCCTGACTCATGAGCTACAGCTCAGAGCTGACTCTTGGGAATTGTGGATAGGGGAACTTTTAGGAACAGCAGTGTGTATGGTATGTGTGTGTGTGCTCAACGTAGTTTTCCTTAGTAAAACTCCCCTCTGCTTAGCCTGCTTTGTAGTACTTTGTGGGAACAAAGGCCTCCCCAGTTGGAGAATGAGTCCTTCACTCCACTGGGAGGAGAGGTGGCTGTCACCTGGCCTAAGCAGCAGTCTGGACCTTCTTGCTCTTGCATTGCAGCCATTTTGCCCTTCCTATGTCTGGTAATAAGCTTCCTTCAGTTTCTTCATCTCTGGGGATCAGTCCAGGGGACCAGGCCAAGCTCCCATCAGCTTTCCCATCTTTGGACATCAACCTAGGGGGACCAGGCCGCTAGAACCTTTAAATTTCTCTAACATAAAATCTAACTGCCTCGATTTGTTTTTCAGCCTGTTATGCTTTGGACTGAAATAAATACTTAAGAAAAAGTTCATAATATTAGTGGATATATTTCCAGAGGGCAGTTGACAACTTTCTGTTTTCCTACCCACTGATTCCCTGAGTGGGGTCAGGAGTAGTCAGCAGTGGTGGTTTCTCTATTGCATCTCCAGGTTGTCTCTGTAGAGAACTAGTTTGCCTTGGTTTTGATGCTAGAAGATTCTCCTCTGGAATGAGAGTTCTGGGGTAGGTGTGCCCCTGGATCTGATTCTTGGGGCCCTTGTGTGGGCAAAACTCCCTTTTTGTCTCTGCTGTGGAGGCCTTTTTCACATGCTAATTTTACTTGGAAGATATTTTGCTTTTATTTATTTTTTTATTATTTCCTATTTGTCTCTTCCAGATGTTTTCAGGGCAGTTTTTTTTTTGTGTGTGTGTATGTGTGGGTGTTGTAAACTAATTCCATTCATGTTTTAAAAATTTATGAAAGCGCTAATAAAAATGTCAAAGTGGTAAAAATGTTAGCTTTTCCTCTGCTTTGATTAAATTTTGCAAACTGTTTTTGAATATTAAAAAGCAATATATTTTTTTATTCTCTCCCCTTGGTTTCCTTCTTCTCTCTGGTGCGCGTGCTCTCTCCTGCCCTCTTCCCCCTCTGGTGCATCCCTCCCTTTCCAGGAAGGATGTATGAGGCATGCTGCACAGCCAGCGTTCTGCAGGCCTGTTTGCACACCAGGACCTTGGTGCTGTGCATCTCTATTAAATAACGGAGACAAATTAATCTTAGAGACACCAAACAAATTGTCACTCCTCCTCCTTCTCTTCCATTACCTTCCAGCGTACTGGGAAGGACTTGCTAAGCGGTTGGGCGGGTAGGGGCAGGCAAAGGGGAGTGTGCAGTGCTTGAAGGAAAGGTGGGAGGCACTGGCCCCTATTAACTTGTGTTCTGTTTTCTTTTTCTCTCTGATATCCCCTTTGGCTTTATTTTGGGGGTTTGTTTGTCATCCTTTTTTTTTCTCACAAAAACTAATGAAGATCCCCACTGGCAATGTTTAAGCTTCATACAAGGAAATCTATGCACTGAGCTGATGGCTGCTTACCTTGAGATTGGATATTTCAGGACAACAGCCTGGGCAAGAGAGGGAAGGTCCTTCTCTTAAGAGATTTCGAGTGAATGGGCCTCTGTCAGGGGAAAAAGCTGACAGATTGCATGGGAAGCTTTTGCATGTGAGCAGTGGCATTTATATGTGTTGACATCACCTCTTGTAGTCCTGGGTTTGAGCTGCAGGAGGAATGAGCCACAAACATTCACTTTTTCTTGGCTTTGCATAGTTATTTGGAATGGTTGATCAAAATAACTTCTCTTCTGTCTCTTTGGCATTCTAGGAAATCATTGAGTTCCCCATTCTGAAGCTAAATGGCCGGACCATGGAGATCGAGTCTACCTTTCACATGTATGTCCAGCCTGTAGTCCACCCACAGCTTACCCCCTTCTGTACAGAGGTAAGGGCTACTGGGAGAGGATCTTTGGGATTGTTGGTTCAGGTGGGCCACTTAGGGAAAGCTTGGTTTGATCAGTGGTTAAGGCAAGAACCCAGCAATGGGTTTTCCCTTGGCTTTAGTCTTGTGACTGCTTGAGTACCTGTCCCCAGCAACAGCAACGATACAGTTTGTTTCAACTGTCCCAACATTTCCCTTTCCTTCTTGTCCCCACTATTCCTGGCAACTGGACACTTGAATCAATCTAGGAGTATAGTATGAGGCTTCTGGGACTCAGGTTCTTTCCAGTTCCATTTTCAATAGGGCCTGTTGGCAAGAGGAGGATTTCAGCCGCTTGGAAGGAATTATTATGTTCAGGCTTTCTTAGCTTCCTGTTAATGTTGCTCTGTCCTTATGCAAAGTATGAAGCATGACTCCCACCGAGGACAGAGAAGACAGGTTAGCCAAGGCTGAAGTGTCCTTCCTTACCTAGGCTCGTACTGAACTTGGTGATCTCTGCAGATTAGCACTGACTCATTTTACAGACTGCAAAAATGGAGCTGAGATTTTAATGATTGCCTGAGATTTAGAAGATCTGTTGGCAGAGGGGAGGAGTTCCTGAGAGTGCCGACTCCCAGAATGGTGTGGCTGCTTTCCCTGTAATGTGTGCCATGCCATGCATTCTATGAGGATCACTGGCCAGTCATGCATAATAGCAGAGGTGACTGAAAACACTGACTGGAGCTGAGTTACGTTGAGCCTTTGTGCCTACTTTCTGCACCTAAGTAAAATAGGGGAAAGAAGTACTTGAGGAATCCCAAACATCTTTTTGTTGTGGAAGTGGCTAAGAAAAGGCCTGCTTGATGCAGTGTGTGGTTCAGTGGGCCCTGAGGCTGACTCGCCTAGTTATGGAATCTCCAGAGCTGCTCCTGAGCTCATGGCCAATGTTTGCTATCTGGCCCAGGTGGGCCTCTTATGGCATACACCCATCTTCCAAAGTGTCCAGTCTCCGATGCTTTTCATTCCAGCTCATGGTGCTGACGCTGTTCCTCATTTTCCCACTTTTCCCTGGAAATTGGCTCTCCCACCCGGGTGAGTGGCTAATTTGCCCTTTGCCTCCTTTTGGGAAGTCTCCATTTCAACAGTGGACAGTTACACTAGCTACCACCTAAGGACCCCCCTGCTCCCAACAGCTAAGAAGCCATGCCATACTCTTTTCCCATCCAGGTACTAACCAGGCCATCCTGGTTAGCTTAGCTTCAGGGAACAAATGATATGATAGGTGAACATTTAGACTGGTGTAGCACTGTAAGGCCACACTGCCTGGTGTGGCCTGGAGGCCCAGATCTTGGCGTAGTTGCTGCCTGTTTAGGAATGGCAGGGTGCTACTGGAGTTGGCCTTAGGCAAGGGTAGGCACACCAGAATGTGGTGATGGGAGGCACCCAGGAAGCATGCTCTGCACATGCTGCAGGTAAACCATGTTTTTTCTTCTTGATAGTTTTACCCCAAAACATCCATAGTTAGAGGGTGGTGAGAGTGGTGTTGGGGACATGGCTGCACAGCTATTCTGAAGACAAATGTCTGGTTGTGAGGCAGTGGGTTGAGAACTCAGTGCTCACCAAACTCTAGCTCCTGCTCTATCCCTACCTGCTGTACTGTGCCCTATGCTTTCTTGTGCTCTAGGCCTGCTTAGGGTTGCAGCCTTCCTTGGTGCACAGCCTGGATTGTGCTTACCCCAAAATCACATTGATCGGATAGCTTATATTTTGATTATTTGTTTTGCTATTCGAGTATGAGTTCATGGAGTGCAGAAACTAGACCTGATCCATTTCTGCCTGATATGAGGGTTTGGTACCATGTGTGTTCCATTAACAAGGGAGTATTATCAAGAGGTGTTTGTGTTCTCTCCAAAGCTTCTGTGCTGTTGACATGGCACTTTCAAAAAATCAAACTTTTATCAGTGTTTGGGAGGGACTGCAAACATGCTATGCCACATGTGGAGAGAGGGTAGCTTGTGGGAATCAGTTCTCCTTTCACTGTGCTTCCCAGGGATTGAACTCTGGTCCTTAGGCTTGGTGGAAAGTGCCTTTATTGGATGAGCCATCTTGGTAGCTTCTGACTTGTCCTTTTGAGTGAATAAATTCTCTTTGGAAAACCTCATATTGTCTAGTGTCCCCCTGACTCTGTACCAGATGTAATTAGGTCTTGAAAAGAAGTATGGGTACAGAGTTAGGCCTCACATGCCCTGGCAATAGCCACTTTGGGATAGTGGTGGAGCTAACCTACCCAGAGACTCTCTCGTTAATAACCTGCCAGAGAAACTGCTCACTGTGAGCAGTGGTCTCACACCTCCAGTTTGGACCCAAGCAGTTCTTCTAGCAGAGTTTCTCGAATGCACAAGAAGTTCTTAAGAACCCTCGTATGGTCAGATGCAGTGGCATGTGCCTATAATCTCAGCACTCTGTAGTCAGAAATAGGAGGATGAGGAGTTCAGTGGCAGCCTGGACTACATGAGATTGTCTTAAACAAAGAGATAGCTAAGCATGATGATTCATGCCTACTGTAACCCTTGTATCTTGTAGACAGGAGGCTGGGAGTTGGAGGCCATAATACCAAGGCCTGGGGCTATAAATGAGACCTTGTCTCAAAAAAAGAAAAAAAGAATCAGAAAACAACCAAACAAAAACCCTAGCCTATATATATGCATATATGTGTGAGCACATACTTGTATAGTGCTAGACCACAGACAGAGAAGGCTTCAGCCTGAACAGATCTGTAGTCCACACAAATGCTCATGCTGCTTTGTGAGGAGCATCTCAGCCTCCTATGGTTCATTGACACTCATCCTGAACATCTCTAAGCAGAGATAGGGGGTAGATGTTCCACTCCTGTGGCCTTAGACTCTGTCCCAGCCTGTGAGCCTGTGTTCTAGCAGCTGGGCTGCTGCACTATCCCTGATCTGTACAGTCTTTTTTGTTGTGAAAAAAACAGAGAAATGCCCATTTTGCTAAATGCCAGTAAAGGGCTTTGTCTTGCACCTGTACTTATAAAGGGTGAGATTTATTGGTCTCTTTGTGTGAGGAGAAAGAGTGGGTCTGATTATCAGATTGGACACCAGAGACAAGTGCTTATGTAATCAACAGACTGTCTTGGTGTCAGAAGACGAGTGTGTTGGAGATAAACTGTGAAAGGAGAACGCCTGGTTGCTGACTTGCTGTTGGCACGGAGGTTCTTGGGCTGCTTCCTGAGGTTGCTGCTGTTTCTGACGAAGCCAGCTCATCCCTGGACAAAGCCCTCATGTAGTTAGGGGGCATTGGGAACCAGCAGTGTTATCAGTCAGGTCAAAAGTGCCCGCCTGTGGTTTCTGAGTCTGGAGAAGTGGGAGTTAATCTATAATCCCTCAGTGAAAGGAGCCAGAGCACACACATTAATTCTTCTCCCACCTCTCCTACCTTAAGTGGTTAAGGCCTCTGAGCCCTGTTTAGCCTGTGAGCCCAGGTTCTCAGCTTAACAAATACTTGTCTTTGCTCTAGTACCTTCCATTGTGAGGATATGAAAGCCTTTTACAAACATATATTAATTTAAGTGGAGGTGGGCTTAAAACTACAGCATGAAGAATTTAAGTTAGGCCTAAGACAGAACTTCCCCGTATAGTTGTTTCTCTCCCTCACCATTTATAAGTTGGTAGTATATCACGTACAGGGCCTTTTTCAGTTTTAACCCTCTTAACCCAGTGTACACTGGCAGAGCTGGTAAGAGGTGGCTCATTCTTTGGGTGATGAATCTGTTCCTCCAAGAACTCCCTAAATCCCTTAAGGGCTGGGAGGCTTCCCTCAGAATGCCTTGTAGTTGAACTACTGTTTAAGCTTTTGTCTCTGAGGCTGACTTTGATTCCCCCAGGAAGTCAGTGGTGAGCCACACTGGCTAGCCACCCGTGAAAATGCTTGCCTTCCAGGAAGCATGGAGAGCACAGCTAAGCTCCCTGCTGGGCCTGTGATGCTTGGTTGCTGAGCTGGGGCCCCAGTCTCAGCCCTAATGTGGGGAGAGGTGGCCTACAGTGAGGAGTTTAGAGCTCTCCAGCAGGACACCTGAGTGGACCCTGATTCTTTTTTGGTGACTGTGATTTTTTTTTTTGTGTGTGTGTGCTAAAGTTTGAACCCAGGGCCTTGAGTGTGCTAAGCAAATGATGTACCTCTAAACTACGGGTATAGGGTGTTTCTTACCCACATCTGATTTTCCCAGGGCCTAGGGGTACATGAGTGCTGACCTGAGTCCGGGTGCGAGGAGGGACTTCTTGTTCTGTGCCTTTGTCTGCACATGAAAGACTTTCTGAAGCCCTTCAGTGTTGAGCTTATCTGGGTGGAGTCAGGGAGTGGGCCTGGCCTTGCCCCAGCACTCACACTGGATGCAGACTGGTGCTCGAACCCTGGTGCTTTCCAAGAAGTGAGAGTGGCTTTGGGCCTTTCCCACCACAGTCCTGCCGAGCCCATCCCTCTACCCTGGAGAACTTAGTGGGAAGGAGCAAGGTTGGCATGAGCAGCAGTGGTGCCCAGCTGTCAGTCTTCTGGAAGGTGCACTTGGAGTTGAGAGTGAGTCTCTTCCTGACTCTTGGTCTCTTTGTGCCTGACAGGGTGACTCCCTGCCTGCTCTGGGTGTGGTTCTGTGCTTGGGCAGGCACTGGGTGCTAGCCAGACTGGGCATAGGAGGTCACTGTGGTGAAGAGAGCAGATTCCAAGAAGGCAGGGCTTTAATGTTCTGTTGAGGCTCCTGCTTCTCTGGCACATAGTAGGTGCTAAGAAAATGGACAAGAGGGGTGCTCTGTTCTCAAATGAAAATCTCCTCCCATACAGGGTGTCTCACCCTCCCTCCGCACTGTAGCCAGAGATGTCTTTTCTCCTGACTCAGGCCCTCCCTCTGCTGGGCAGTTCTTTGGTCTCCCAAGCAAGGAGAGGGTGTGGAGGTGCCAGCCGGGTGGGCATGCTGTGGGTTAAAGCCTTTCGAAACAACAGTGTAGTTAATCTTTCTAATTTATTTTCCTTTTAGACCATGGGAAGTCTGTAGGCAGCAGCTGTTACCCAATTAAAATACAGATTAATATAAAAACAGTTTCTGGAATATAAAATAGAGTGGCTGTGTCCTTACACTTCCTTAAAATACCACCTAATAATGACTTGATGAACTACAGAAACCCACCTAGAGGAACTCAGCATTCTTAAAATGAAAATTTCTTCCCTAAAAGGTGTGTATTACCATTCCATGTAAGTCACTATGAGAAAATAACCTTCCCTCTTAGAGCCGGCACTTTCTGTGAGTTGGGTATTTGGTATTCATTAAATGTAATTATAGTTTAATTGGAGTTTTAAACCCCTTTCCCCACTTCAACATAAAAGTTGTTTTCAAGCCAGCCAGGGACGTGATGGCATTGTGATTTCTAGCTGGTGTCCAGGACCAGGGCCTCAGGCCTCAGACACTGGTGGGAAGTCTACGCCTGCTCTGTGCTTGAGGGATATTTTATTTTAGAAGTAACAAAGCAAAACAAGTATGCTTAAAGCTAGGCCTGACCTGGGCGCAGACTATGCCTGTAGTCATCTCTAGGCCGGAGTCTGTACATTAGGCCTTTTTGTCTCTGTCTCCCACTGCTTGTAGGTGGCCTTCCATCTTGGCTAGGTGCTGTTGAGAACTGAGGTATGTAGATTTCCTAGGAGCTTCACTGAGCTGTGGAGAGTGTTGGGAGAAGTGCTGGACAGACAGAGGCTCAGAGAAAGGGAAGCCTCAAAATCAAGTATGCCTGGCTGGAAGACACTCTCACTGGGCTCCACGGGAACTTCTGTGAAGCTAGAGTCTAATGTGATTTAGATTAATTTTGGGAACTTACTGAACATGTTGAATACAAAAGACATGTAAAATTAAAAGAAAAATCCTGCAAATAAAAGTTTAAACAGGCACGGAGCCCGCCCTGTATTAGCATGTGTGTGCAGGCCCATCTCAGGCTAGGCTGCTGTTGGGCTGTCCATACAGCATCCTGGGACATGATTCCCAGGCTCCCAGGCCTGGTTCTGAATTTGAAGCAGTGAAGCCCCAGCCCTCATATTGGGAGGAGGAAGAAGGGGGAACAGAATGGACTGTCCAGCGTGAGTCCCTTGCACTTTGGTTTCCTACCCAAAGGCTGTTTTTCTTTCCTTACAGCTCACTGGGATCATTCAAGCTATGGTGGATGGCCAGCCACGCCTGCAGCAAGTGCTGGAGGTAGGTTGAATGACCTTTAATTCCTGACCCCTGACCTCTTCCTACTGCCTTTCTTTCCCTCCCCTCCTGAGAGTGTAGCCGTATAATTTGACTATGATTATGGCTTGATTAGAATAACATTTGCTGTCACATCAGTGACATGCTGTTGAGAGTATTGAACCATTGATCTGTCATCTCCAGCTGTTCCCGTCAGGGTTACTGACAAGATGTCCAAGTTCTGCCAGGAGTCAGGCAGAGCCCCCTCCTCGCCTGGCCTGTGGCCCTGTGCTGGCAGCCTGTGCTGGGTGGGCTGGGGCAGGGGAGCTGCTTTGCGGCCTTATGAGATTAGCCCCAGGGACTGGAGGTGTTTTTGTTTAGCTTTGGTGTTGCCTTCCTGTGGCATGTGAGCACTTCATTAACTCACCCAGAACTCCCCATCGATGGCTTTTGTTTGCTGTCAGCTCCTCCAGGAGCTGCAGCCGGCTGCCTGCCTCACTGCAGCTTGCCGCTGGTGCAGAGGCTGCACTGGGTAATGATTCCTAATCAGAATAATTACAACAATTGCCTATGTGAGGGAAATCAAATTAAAGACTTTAGAACCCTTGGCAGAGACCACACTTCTTGGATATTCTCCTCGGGGAACTGGGAAAGGTTAAGGCGCTGCTTCCTGTGCTCTGGCTCAAGGGGATAGGAAGAGGCTGTGCTTGGTCTCAGCCTTTCTCCCCTCTACCCCTCCAGCCTCGATTTTTGAAGGAAAAAGCTTCTTTCCCAGCCCTGCTCTGTAGAGGAGGGCAGACAAGAACAAGCCTGTGGATTTCATTAGGTGCTTTATTTGTTTTTACGACTCATAAATCCAAACCTTGGACCTTATCAGCATTCAGGAGGAATAGCAATGCACAGTGAAGAAGTGGAGTTGTGGCATCAAAAGGGACACAACTCCCCTTAGCCATGAGTCCTGTCTCCTGGGAGAGAGTCATGGCCTGAACATCCTGGAGCCATTGAGATAGAGCAGGTCTGAGAGGCAGGCTTAGCTTACCTCGGTGACAGTGGGGACTCTGTGTCCCTGGGGTGTTTTGGTCATGGTGAGGGCACTTGAAATAGATAGCAGAAGGTAAGATAAAATGACTTCTATTTGCCGCCCCCCTCCCACTGCCCTTTTGAGAAATAGTCCATTGCTAGGACGGAGGGAGCCCCTCAGTATGGTTGTTCTTTGCTAGCAGCATCCCCAACTGGCCTTACTCCAGGGGAGAATAGAGGACTGACAGCATTTCCCAGGGATGTCTGTTGCTGGGGTCCTGGCAGAATGCTTGTTCTGGGCCAGCTCCAAACCAGGGTCATTGAAGTAATGGTGAGTTGAGAGGAGATGTGAACAGAAGACACCTTCCTGACAAGCCCAGGCCAGCCCTGGGCTGCGGTGCTTAGAACATTCCGAATGTCATCCAATTTTGGTGCTCTGTGGGTGAGGAGGTAAGATTTCCAGCATCAATCTGAGTAGTTTCTGGAGGCCAAGGACACCATAGTAGTCCTGTTAGTCCCGAGTCAGTTATAGAACTAAAATGTGAATTTCTTGTCCCCAGCCAAAGATCCTTGCCTGACTCATTTATTCTGAGTAGAACTCAGCCTGGGCTCACCACACTGCCAGTGATGGGAAGGATGCTTGACAGATTGGAATTGTCCTGTGTTTCCTATTGCCTTTCTTCCCTAAGACAACAGGGTAGGCCATGCCTGAGTGTCTGGGCAGGCTCACAGTGAAAGAGGCTCACTAAGTTTCTGCCACATGGTGGAGTGTTAAGTGCCTCTTGGGGCAAAGACATGGTCATGCTGACTGAGTCCTTCTGACAGTCCTGTTCTGTCCTGCTCTCTTTTCCCACTGTGAGTTGGGATGTTGGGATCCTACCAAGTGGGACAGTTACTTGAGTATAGAGAGCCAGCCAGCTAAAGGAAGGTTTTATGGATTTAGGAAGCTCTGGGTTGATCTTATCTTTTCTCTTGAATGAAACCTGTCTTTTCTTTGGGTGATCTTGGGTAGAAGATGTGATGATGTTTGTTTGCATATGTGTGCACATGGGCATCAGGGATTAAGCCAAAGAGCTGAGGAGACAGAACATTCAGGAGTGGAATACCCAGCCTCACTGCTTAGGAGGCTCCTGGGCTGAGGAAGAGGCTTAGGCGTAGATACAGACTGTGAAGAGGGTTTAGAGGGTTTAGAGACTACCAGCGAGCAGCTCTCACATTCTGGGTACTGGCCTCCCACGGAGGGTCCTTGGTCTTTTTACTGGATGCCTCCAGCATCTCAGAAGTGCCAGTGGAGGTAGCTGCACCTGCTAGATGGATATTCTTCTTTGGAGCCCACGTCTGCTCTCCATGACCGCTGAGCACACAGCCGCTCTGCAGTCTGGTCTAACTGGACCTCCAGCCTTTCCTTCTCCATAGGTTTGCTCTCACTAAACTACCATCTGTCATCAAGAATCTGTTGTTCTCTTGTTTTGAGGTGGTCTGCTTTGTAGCTCAGGCTGGTTTTGAACTGTCTTATGTAGTGCAGACTGGCCTCAAACTTGTGATCCTTAACACCGTAGCTTCCCAACTGCTGGGAATTATAGGTATGTGCCACCAACCCTGGCAACACATTTGTACTGAATAAAACCCTGGTCTGAGTTTGGAATCAGGATCAGGAGAGTGAATGAAGCAAACCCCTGCCTTCTTGCAGTCTGCTGGGGAAGACGAACTTAACAGTCACTTCTTCCACACACAGCCGTTGTTACAGCATGTCTGCTGTTGCCAGGCGTCTTCCTTCCTCTTGGTCCTGCCGCAGTCCAGTCACTTCCCCACCCTTTCTCCCCTCAGCCTCCTGCCTATTGTAGGGGAGGCATTTGACACATTGTCCCATTTAATTCTTAGAACAACTCAGTAAGCATTTCCTCCTACCCTTGTTTTACAGATGAAGGAAACTGAGGTTCAGTGCTGTTAAATGACTTCTAAGCGACTTCCCGTCAGCAACATAGCAGGATAGGAAGAGCCCAGGGCTGGGACCTAGATGTGTCTTACTTGCAGTTCTGTGTTTCTAACTTCTGTGTGATAGAGACTTAAAAAATAATCCTCCTGCATAAGTGGAAGCCATGATATGATTGGCCGCTCTCCCTCCATGCCTGGGATCTTCTGAAAAATAGGCAATGCTTCATGAATTCTTTATGATAATTCTCTTGTTATATACCGATGTTCGTGTTTGTGCTCCAGTGTAAATGCAAACAGTAAAACCAGCTGGAGGCATGAAAAGAAGGACTTAGGTGTGCTTAGGAATGTTTTCTTTCCCTGTATAGACCCAAGCTCAGTCCTCAAAATATTTCGCTGAATTTGAACCCTTGGCTAAAAAAAGGAGAAATGCAAAATAGAGCCTGTGTCTAAGCTTTCAGCAACTGGAGAGGCAACATTACCTCACTGCTGGGAGGGTCTCCAGCACATCAGTGGGGCTTCCTTTGAAGTGGAAAGGGGCCCCATCTTCACTTGGTGAATAACTAAGGTTATTACATAGGTTCATAAACACAGTTTGTAAGCACTGTAAGTGTGAAATAGCACAGGTGTGAACAAGGCTATTGGTAAGGTTCTGCTTGTAGCTTCCTTCTGCCTTATTCTTATGGCCCAGGATAGCCGTGTCTGTGCTGGGCTATGCCTTTGTGTGACAGCCAAGGACAGAAACAGTCACGTCAGAGAAAGGTGTTTGAACTGCCAGTTGGGATCATAGGCAGGCTGTCACACAGAGACAGGTAGAAGGGCTCCCCATTTCACCACACAACAGACTTGCGGTATCTTCCCAAAGCCCTTCACGACCCTGTGTAGTCCTGAGCAGAGGCTGAGAGCCCGGAACAGAGCTGCAGCTGGGTAAGATTACCATTTCTCCTGCTCTGATTACAAGCAGCTTATCTGCGTGTCACTGTTGGGGCTATTCACAGGCTCAGGGAAAAAAGGAAAATCTCATCTGTTCTTGTGTACTTTCCAGAGGGTCGATGAGTGGATGGCGAAGGAAGGCCTCTTAGATCCAAACGTCAAGTCAATTTTTGTCACCTGCGGAGACTGGGACTTGAAAGTCATGTGAGTATGCACAAGGCTCCTTTGCTGCAGGGCTTGGTATCTAAGGGACCAGGCATTGCCTTTTAGGGCTTAAATGTTCAAGCCTGCTGGGCAGCAGGGGTCCCTGGGTCTTTCAGGCCACCAGGGTTAGAGAAAGCCTGGGAGCTGTGCCTTCTAGGCCTCTCTGGAACAGGGCAGGGACAAGTTAGGGCCCTGCTAGGATTGCTGTTGTTGAGCCTTCCTGCCTTTGATAAGTCTTGCCAATCACAACAGCCCATCTGTGTTTGGTCTACATGTCATTGACCCAGAAGGAAGGCATTAAAAGAGGATCTTGAAAAAAAAAATTCTTTTAAACCGAATACATAGTATTTACTATTTGAAGTGCTCTCAAATAGGAATTCATTCACCAATCCTGTGAAGTAGGTGCTATTCCCTTTCCTTTCCTTTCCTTTCCTTTCCTTTCCTTTCCTTTCCTTTCCTTTCTTTTCTCTTTCTTTCTTCCTTCCTTTCTTTCTTTCTTTCTTTCTTTCTTTCTTTCTTTCTTTCTTTCTTTCTTTCTTTCTTTTTTGTTTGTTTGTTTTTTTGAGAGACAAGGTTTCTCTGTTGTAACTCTGGCTGTCCTGGAACTCACTCTGTAGACCAAACTGGCCTCAAACTCAGAGAGATTCACCTGCTTCTGCCTCCCGAGTACTGGGGCTAAAGGCGTGCACCACCATTGCCTGACCTTGTAGGTACTATTCTTATTTCTATTTTATAGCTAAAGAAATTAAGGCATAGAGAAGTTAAGTCACTTTCCCAGGACCATACAGTCAGGATTCAGACTCAGGACTTGGCTCCAAGGTCTTTTCTCTTAATTGTTAGTTACTGTGCTGCCCTATTATATGGTATGCAAGACCATGGTTATTCAGCTGAGAGCCTGATGGTCTGATGAGAGACCAAAAGCAGCCCAAGTCATCCACCTCCTCTCTTCCTTTGTCTTCTGATCCTTTTTGGTTGTAGAAGACAGAACAAGTTCCTTTGCTAGGTTGACACTTGTGCTTCCTGTCTGTCCTCATGGCTACCTGGCTTCAGACAGCCCCTGGGGAATTAAAAAGGGGAGGGGGCACTGTTTGCTGAGGATTGATAGAATCGATACCACTGTGTTCTTTGTGACTGCAACAGCAGCAACCTTCCCCCCCCCCCCCCGTGTGTGTGTGTGTGTGTGTGTGTGCATGTGAGAGAGAGAGAGAGAGAGAGCTCGCAGTTTAGCTTTTCAGCATAAGTTGGGTCGTGGTGGGTGTGAGGTGTAGTGACCGCAGTGGCTATTCCTGTCAAATCAGGTAATGTCTTCTCACCAGGGTGCTTGTATGTTTTTAGACCCTGGTCATTGAGGTGAGTTTAGGCCCCCAGGTGGGTGCCAAGCCTGCTGTTAGACATGTAGGGGAGTCAGGAAGAATAATCTCTAGAACACACAGACCCACAGCACCTCCCGTGCCTCACCCTGTAGGCTGTGTATATACACTAGCTGCACACTCTAGGTTTGCTCGGGAAGATCTCTGTCCTCCCACATGATGGGAATTATATGGGCTGGGTCTGGCAGCAGATTTGAATCGGAGGCATGGGTGGAGAAGACAAGAGGGCAAGGGTATTCTTTTTTTTTTTTTTTTTTTTTTTTTGGGAGACGGGGTCTTATATATTACTAACCCAGGCTGGCCTTGAACTCACTACGTAGGATGGCTACTGATCTCCTGTCTCCACTTTTAAGGTACTGAGATTATAGGTGTGTTCCACCACACCTGGTATCTGTGCGTGCTAGGTAAGCCCTCTACCAACTGAGTTACATCCCCAGCCTGGGAAGACTGTTCTCATTTGCGTATCCTATGTAGCTTTGAAGCCTAAAGAGTCTTATGTGGGGTCTCTGCAGGCCAGGAGAAACCATTCAGATGGGGGAAGCTCAGACTGATAACCCAGATTCTGGGGCTCATAATGACCCAAATGAGATGCTTTGACCTAGTCCAGGGGCCCATTTCTTCCAGTTAGCCTCCCCAGGACGCCTGTTCTTCCAGTGTTTTCCTCTCTGGTATCTTCACCCCCCCAGTGCTGGTGTTTCTGAATCTTACACTATCCCTTGTGAATGGTATGCAAGTGCGTACATGTGTATAGTAGTACACTGCTGTGGCAGCTCAGCAAGAAGACAAGGAGGCATTCTCATACATGCAAACTCTGCCAGACCTCAGCAGAGGGAACCACCATCCTGCTCAGCACCATACTCGATCGACAGTGGATCCCAGAGCATCTCAGCTCAGGTGTTTTTATTCTTTGAGAACTTCTCGGGTATTCTACTGATAGCACCTGCAGATCATTACCAATCAACACCCCTCACATAAACCCAACACCTGCAGACAATACAAAACTCAAAGACCTAGGCATCCTTTTTCCACAACACATGTGCATGGGACTAGAGATCATGTTGCTGAGCCTCCCCTGTTTGAAGTTGCTTCATAAAATGGAGAGGCCGTTTTAGAGGGTTCTGTCCTCCTTGGTCAAGTGTGTTTTGGCCTGCAGCACCAGTCCAGCCTTTGGGCCCTGTGCTGCCCTGCCACTCCGTGTCTTCATGAGAAATGATGGATTGGTTGCAGAATCGAAGTGTGTGTGTGATTTGATACTAACCACTGTCTCTGGTAGGAGGCGACGTCTCCCTTTTAGAAACAGAGCAAACAAATAAAACAGAGCAGAATGCATTGGGGCTCACAGAGGTAAAGATTCAACCAAACAGAAAGGAGTTTTGGTTTTTCAAGACAGGGTTGTGACTCTGGTTGTCCAGGAACTCACTTTGTAGACCAGGCTGGCCTTGAACTCACAGAGATCCGCCTATCTCTGCCTCCCAAGTGCTGGGATTAAAGTCATCCCAGCCACCACTGCCCAACCTGAAAGGAATTCTAAGACTTGACAGTTTGGATGATTTGAATTTGGTTAGGAAGTCAGGGAGCTCTGGAGAATGAAGGGTGTGCCAGAGGCAGCAGCTGCTGGGTAGCAGGGTGGGGGAGGAGGACCTTGTGACTGCCATTTAGAAGCAGGACTCCACACAACTGCTGGGAAAGCTCTTAATTAAATGTGTAACAAAATAAAAGCAGCCAGAGAGAAAAGGTAAGTAGTGCGGCGTGACTGTGCACTGCTTATTGGTGTTCCGGAACCTTGGTAGAGGCTGTCAGTGGCTCTCAACAGAGCCACCCTGCACTGTGCGCCTGGCAAAGGCTGCGGCTGAGTCTGACAAGGGTGTGTTAAATTGACACTCATAACTTGTTAGTATGTGGCTGACTTTGTATTTTGACATCCATTTCCAGATTTAACTAAGTCTAAAGAATTCAGCAAATGTTTTCATTTCACACTCTCGTTTCGGGAAGCCACAACTCCTTCTTGCTGCTGTTACTCCAGCCCCCAAAGCTGCTTCACATCACTGTTGTTGGAAAAGGCCTGATTAGTGCAGCACTGAGAGATGGGAACTGAAGTGGCAGCAGAAATCCCACCGGAGCAAAGAAATCTGCTCTTGTCCTGACAAAATCATTTTGTGTCCATCTTTCTTCAGAGGTGGATGAGCTGATACTTGGGGTTTGTAGGGCTTAAGGCTGTAGCCACGGGTGCTGTTAAGGCTAATGTTAAATGTAGTGGGTGTGGATTTAATTTTCTTTTATACTTTTTAAAGAAAAGATACTTAATAGGGTTTAGTTTAGCTCCCCCGCCCCTCCCGACTGACCTCTCCTCATCTTTCCTGTTGTTCCTTGAAGCTCCCCAAGGGGTTTCTCGTTCCTCTCCTTAGCCAGCTAGAGAGTGTCCATCCTTGAGGTGGTGGGCAAGTAGGGCTTGTGGATAGAGAGTGAGACCTACACAGGTGACCATTTGAAGAACTTGTGCCAGGGCCGGCCTGGCAAGTCGGACAGTACCTGGATGGAGAGTGAGACTAAAGGGCTTTATGAGGAGAGGGGAAGGGAGATGCAAGGGAAATGAAATAGGCCAGACACACACAGTATCATTGAGCTCAGATGGAATGGAGCCAACGTTTAATTTTTCTCTCAACTTTTATACCCCTTCCCTCAAGGGGCTACGTGCAGTTACAGGAGTTACAAAGATAATGATCACAAAGAATACAGCAGACCAGACACATGAGAAAAGCATCTCTTTCTTTAGTTAATCCTAAACTTTGGGACTTCCCTTTTTTCTGCCAGAGCAAGATGTTTATCCTGGGAGGTAACCTGTCTCAGGGAAGCTAATTGTTTGTCCAGGGAGGTAACTTCTCTACACAGGGTTAGATGCTCATCTAGGACAATAGTCTCCCATGCTAAGGCAGAATGTTCAACTGGAGAAGGGACACTCCTTCAGATAACCTTGACTTCCCCGAAACCAGCCTCTCTCGGGCAGTTATAATATTTTGTGACTCAGTTATGCTCAAAAGATCTCCCAATAATGGAATTAGGCAATATTAGCCAGAGGCACATGGCAGAGTCTAGGTCCAGAGTCTGAAGGGCTCACCACAAACTTGAGTCCTGGCCTGTGGCCTAGAGCTCCAGGCTTACCAGCTGAACAGCATGTACCCGAGAAGTAGATCAGAGGCCTCTAGGTGGGCTTTTGGTCTAAGAAGAGGGGCAAACGGGAGCCACAGGCCTTCAGTGTAGTTTGCAAAGAGGCCCTTTTTGGATAATAGAGCACTGTCCTGAGTGCAAGAAGGGTTGATGCCTGTTCCTTGCTGGTTCAGGGGATCCTTATGGAGGCTCAGCTCACCTTTAGTACAGGAAGCTACATGTAAGTGCAGGGCTGGCTTTGGTCTTCAGTCCTCTCCGTGACTTCTGGGGTCTCCTGCTATACACTATACCTGTACTCTGTATGGGTGGGCCCAGAGCACTTGAGATTTTGGAAAGTCTGGAAATTGGAGGGGCTTTGCTCACTGTCCACTGCTCACTGCTGACTGGGGAGTGTGCACTGGGCTGTAGTCAAGCTAAGAGCAAGACTGCTGGTACCTGGAGTGGAGTGATTCCATGATAGGCCACACACCTGGAGAGAACTGTGGGCTAGGGGTCCTACTGAGGGTGCGGCTGTGGGCTGGGCCAGCTCCTCCAGGCTCATTCAATAGAGCTGGTCAAGTCATCTTGACGTAGTCTTTAACTTTGTGTCTTCTGAGTCTTTGGCTCATCCCTAGTCACTTTAACATCCCACTCTTTCCTTAGTTTTCCCTAAGTGTTGGTGGTTCTGTTCTTGAGACAGCTCAGGCTATCCTGGAACCTACTGTGTAGACTAGGCTGGTCATGAGCACACAGAGATCTGCCTTCCTCTTCCTCCCGGGATTAAAGATATGCTCCACCATTGTTGGTGTTTCTAAAATACTGATGTTACTTTGATCCCTGTCCTATCTTTCATTTTCCTTCATTCTTGCTCTCACTAGAGTGATCTTGTCTTTTGCTAGAGCTTTACCCTTCTGTGTGCTGAGGTTTCCAGTTTTTTTCCAAGAAAAATTAGAACCAACATGATCCTTCTGGAGACAAGAGATCTGCCCCATCAGCTGCTGGAATGCCAAGCTTTGTACCCAGATGTCTCCTGTACCTCCACAGGCCGGGAGAGCTCTGCTGTTGCTTTCCTGCTGACACACCCTCCCTCCCTTAATGCCTGGTGCCATTGCTCAGCTGCCTTATCAGAAACCTGAGAACCACCCTTTCCCTAGCCACAAACAGTGAATCTCCAGATCCTGCTCACCATGCTTGCCAGAGGTTTCTCGGGTGATCTGTCCTAGGCTCTGACCCCAGCCTTGCTGCTTCCCTTCTCTCAGTTGCAGCATGTTGAGTCACACTTCTTGTTCATCCTGTCAAGGCACGCTAGCTCTCAAGGTCAAGTCCATACTGTGGGGAACTTCCCGGTTCCTGCTTGCTTCTGTAGCCTCATCCTCAGTCCCCGGCACCCTCCCACTTTCATGCTCCTGGAGCCTGTTTACTTATTCCTTCCTGGAATTTTATTGCAGCTGCCTCTACTTATCTGTTTTTCTTTTGTTTTTTCGCTAGATTGTTAACACTATTGTAAACCTCAGACAAAGCTTGAGTGTAGTAGTTGTTTAGTAAATATTTGGAAATTTGGAGGGGTGGTGATGCTGGGGACTGTACCCAAGATCTCACATATGCTAAGCACAGAGTCAATCTACTATGCCACCTACCCCAATAGTTTGTTGAAGGAAGGTCAGCTGAGTGATCCTGTGGAATTCCTGCTCTGGAAGAGTGCTGGGTGTTGGATTGGCGCTGGGCCACGGAGAAGGAGCTTGTTCCTGGGCACAGTGTGAAGTACTCTGAGAGGTTTGTGCCTCCAGGACTGGAGGCTGGGGCTCTTGAAAGAGTTCAGAGCAGAGAGTAAACACAGTTATTGTTCATGGAGCACTTACTGTATATCAGCAATCTTTTGTGCTGCTTACATACCATCATTAACTCTAAAAGTTACAATTACCTGTGTGTGTGTGTGTGTGTGTGCGCGCACGCGCGCGGTGCCATGAAGCCAGGAAGTCAGGGGAGGACACTTGTGAGAATTAGTTCTCTCCTTCCTCCATGTGGATCCTGGGAATTGAACTCATTAGGCTTGGGAACAAGAGCCTTTACTTGCTCAGCATCTCACAATTCTGAAATATTTCTTTTTGTAACACTTTTTTTAAAAATTTAAAAAATAAGTTAAGAAACTGAGGCTCAGAGAGATAAGTAATCTATCGAGGACACATACCTGTTTGTGGCAGAGCAGAGATTCGAACCTAGGCTTCTGTCTCTAGAACCATGAGTTGAACCATGACGGTTGACCATCTGTTTCAGTTCTCATTTGCATGATCCACACTATGTGGTCTGGCAGGAACACCCATCTTCCTTGTCTGCTGTCTGCTCTGGGGATCAGAGCCTGAGCTGTTGTCTTTCTGGTGTTGGAGGTGTAGACCTTCATGTTCATTTATAGGGGCATGATTGGCTAGGAGATGTGGAGGGGATGATTTGTGACTGCTAGGGAGCTTCCTTGCAAGGCCACGAATAAATAAATCCTCAGGTGTGTGCTCTGTTTTGTTGTTGTTGCTTTTAGCCTCACTGTTGTAAGACTTACACCAAGCTTGTCTTGAGCTCACTGCCTTCCCTACTCAGCCTCTCAAGGGCTGGAATTGTTGGTGTGTGCCACTACACCTGGATCTTCAGGTCTGTTATAAGGAGCCTGTAGCCAATACCATTTTGGACACCCTGGTCTTGTGTTTATGTTTGGAAGCACACAGAGCATCTCATCATGCCACTGAGCTGATAAGCCTTGCCCCCTCTCCACGAGTGTGCCAGTTAGTCCCCAGCACTGAGCTGCATCACTTTTGATTAGCAGCCTGCTGGGGCGACGGGCTAGAGTAAGAACTCCCTGCCGGTCCCGACTTGTCTCGTTCCCTGTTACTTTTATCTGTCACTGCAAGCACTTGGGCTCGCCTCCTGAACTAATTAAGTTTGCATGTGTTTAGACACATTGCCAAATAGGGCTTAGCAAAGCGGAACTGAGTTACATCTCTTTCTGAGTAGGGAAGCAAGGGTATATGAACACTCCCTTCCTGGTCCAGAGAGAAGCATGGCTGACAGGCACTGAGTGCATGTGCAGATGATGGACAACTGCCCTGGCTCTCACAGGGTTACAGCAAGCCTGCAAAGCAGCCTTTGGATTAACTCACAGGGGCATGTGAAGGCCCACCTTTCAGCACACTTAGTGAATTGGTATTCTAAGGGCATCCAGTGGAAAGAACATGAGTTCTGAAGTGTGCTGTTTCTCTATGCACAAGCAAAATTGAAAGTTAGTTTAGTAGGATCTTTGTAAACAGTGGACAGGGCTGTGTATTGTTGTAGCCTCAATCCACCTTGCTTCTAGATCCCACCAGATAAGTAGCAAGCAGAGTACAGTGTGGCCTTCCTTTAAGCGTGCAACAATTCTGTAAACATGAACAGCTCAAAGCCCAAGTTTTCCCTTTTGCCTAGGGGTCCTAGTCCTCCCACCCCCAACTCAGTCTTTTGTGATCCTGTAAGATGGTGCCAGGGAGAGGTAGAAAGAAGGAAGTAGAGTTGCTGGGCTAGCAAGTTTTGACTCATCAGGTAAAGATAGATACTTGCTGAGAATAGAGTTGCCCAGAATCTTCCCACACTGGAAATGGGGATCAGCCCAGTGGATCACCAGTGTGAAGTGACAGCTGTTGGCATGTTTTTGTGACAAATTGATGCCTGCCTTTTTCTAGTGTGAGCTGGTCTGATGTCTGAGATGCCCTGTGGTTCAGTATACCTGGATCCTATGCAGATAACAGTTAAGGGGCAAACTACGTTGTAGACTTCTTTTCTAAAGTAAGGGATCTAGTCAGAAGTGCCAACTGAAAGCCATTGGTTAGGGCCTCCATCCTTCACATAAGGGAGCTAGTGGGTCAGCCTCCCGGTCATGACAGCCTCTTGATGGAAAGGATTGTTACAAGTCAGCACAGGCACCCAGAGCACATGAGATTGGGTGTGTGTGTGGGGTGTCCCAGAGGTTGTATAGGAATTCTGAACCTTTGAGTGGAGTCTAAGCTCAGGAAGAATGGCAACCAGACCTTCTGCCCTCCCTTCAGTTTCCCTAGAGCACCCTCGTCATCAGAGGTGCATTGGGTTAGCCCCAAGAAGGCAGCTTGAGTTGATGGGGTCATGTTTCAGCTGCAGCTAATCCAAGTCATTCGATATAAATCTCCCTTGCTGCCTCTTCCTCCCTCCCATCCCCAACCCACAGACAGGGAAATGAATCCTGGCCCTCACCCTGAATACATCATGGCAGGCTCGCCTCTAATGAGAGAGGGCCATTCATTGTGGGGTGAAGCTCCCTGCAGAGCCTGGGATGCCATTAATTAAAGAAGAGCCACCTGAAGCCAGTCGTGCGGTGCAGCCTGCCACGCTCAGATGGAGTGGTGGTGGAGTAGCCTCGTTAGCCTGACAGCTCCTTGGGCTGAGAGTTCTTGGGCTTGGAGGAGTGAGGGGTGCTCTCCCCTCCCCCTTCCCCTGAGCACGAACACCCCTGGAGCTGGCCTACTCAGAAACATCGGAAGGCCCCTCCTGTGGGTCTGGGCCTAGAACCAGCATTAAAGTGATTAGCCATTTTTGAAATGCAGCCAGAGCCGCTCCTGGTTCCCAGCTTTTGCTCCTTTTGTGCTCTTCATGAGGACCTAGAACTGCAGGTTAACAAGCCTTTTCTCTTGTCACCTTCCTTTGGAGCTTTCATTGGGGTAGGAGTCTGCCTTGGAAGGACTTCATGGTGGAGGGGCCCTGGCAGATAGAGCCTCTGCTGCTCCTTTCTGGGCACTTTTGGCTAGAGTGACAGTAGAACTCCATTGGCAGCCTCCTCTCCTTACCCTTGGGAAGATGTAGAGGGTTTAAATCGCTGTAGTGATTATAGGAACTCATGAATGGAAGTTTTGCCTAGTTAAAACTGATTAAAGGT
The DNA here is from genome assembly GCA_026225945.1 of Cricetomys ansorgei. NCBI lineage: Eukaryota > Metazoa > Chordata > Mammalia > Rodentia > Nesomyidae > Cricetomys > Cricetomys ansorgei. The sequence goes on along the minus strand of JAMJFZ010002837.1, from coordinate 1,030,682 downwards.
AAAGATGTTTACTTAATGGCTATGCAGGCTATAAGGTGTTGAAAGCAATAGTGGCCTCATTGGCCTGCTTCAGAATTGGTGATTGAATGGTTCTTTACTATTCAAAAGTGATCTAGAAGCAAGTGTTGCTGCCCAGAACTTAGTCTTGGGATGACCATCTGTGAGTGTCTTACCACCTCCTCTTTGCTGGCAGCAGGGCTGGACCCTCTGAGACCTTCCTTTTAGCCCAGAGTTGGGCTAGCTCAGCCAGTCTCTATGCCTGGATTGTCAGGAAAACAAATTGAGTTCTGTGTCTGTGGCTCCAGAGCAGACTCTGGAAGTCTAGCTTTATTCTCAGTAGCAGAATCTGACAGACAGGGTGCTTTATAGGGTCTCAGAACCAGCTGGGGCATGGCTGGGTCACATGATCTCTCTCTGTCCTCCTTGAGCTCACCTGGCGGATTGCAGCCTCCCTCCTAGCTACCACTCCTAGACAGAGACTTGGGCCCTGCTCCTCTGTGTGTGGAACATTTTTAATCTTCTTGAGTCTTGACGTTTCCACAGGTCTGTGGAACTACTAGTAGTAGAAGGAACTACTAGTGTTCCTGGAAAATAATAATATTTGTGTGTGTGTGTGTGTGTGAGAGAGAGAGAGAGAGAGATTTTAAAACTGGTATTTCTTTTCAAAGGCTTCACCAACTATTTTTGTGACTCTTGAATATCAAGTTTTGGTTTTGTTTTTGGTCTTAAGCAAACATGACATGAGCCCACCAGACCTTGTAATCCCAGCTACTCAGGAGGTTAAGATAGGGAAATCACAAGGTCAGGGTTTACCTGCGTGAGCTACAGAGTAGTTCAAGACCAACCTGGGCAACTTAGTGAAACCTTGTGCCAAAATAAAGAGTGAAAAGAGGTCTAGGGATGTAGTTCAATGGTACATATAGCTTGCTAAGCCTGCCTGAAAACCTAGGTATCCCCTCTGGTATCCCCCACACCCCAGTCAAGGCATAAAATAGATATGGCACAGTGTGTAAATATAAACAGGTGCTATTTATAACATGATAAGTTTGTATACAAGTATACACCTCTGTCACCATCATCCTAGTCAGTACTCTTTTCCATCATCTCAGAGGGTCCCTGTGTGCTCCTCTCCCAATCAGTAATGCCAACCCCTGCCAGCTAACTGTTGTTTTGACTTATATTACTTATGGCTAGTTTTACCTGTTCTTGACCCTCGTAGAAATTAAGTCTTAGGAAGTGTTCTATTCTGTGTTTGATTTATCTTGCACAATATAATGACAGAATAATTCATGTTGTTGTATAGATCAGCTTGGCCTTTTTGTTGTTGTTTAGTATTACGTTGTTTTGCTATACTGTGCTTTATTTTCTTCTTGTTGGAACCTCTACCTTCTTTAGGAATTTAGCATATGTTTTCTGAATGAGTACATGAATGTTCATCTTGACATAGAAATATCTCTATGCATATCAACTTGTTTCAACTCCTCTCATCTTTTAAAACCCATTTTCAGGCCTTTAGCCTTGTGACCTTCCTTCTCTATTCTGGAACCCACACTGGTCTTCCTTCTTTCTGAGGTGCAGGTAGAGAGATGCCAGCCCCTGGCCCGGTGGAAGAAGCCTTTGAGGCATTCTGGCTCCTTTATTCCTTCTTTCAGCAGATGAGTGTTAAGTACCCACCACCCGCCCTGCCCTGTTTTAGGAACTGAGGGCATAGCAGTAAACAAAAAGTGAGAGCTTCTCAAACAGCCTGCCTTCATTGATTTTTGCATTCTGCTGTATGTAGCTGGCCTGCCCTCTGCCGTTTAGACTCCTGTGCCAAAAAAGTCTTGGTCCTGTCCAGGTTCTTCTGTCTAGTTGGGTTCTGAGGAGCTTGCTAGTGTGGCTTTGCTAGGGCTTCTCTGGGTCTGTGCCCTCTTCCTTTTTGGTTCATGATGCTAGAGGTGGTGTTAGCTGCCACCACCTCTGAAACCATTGCACGGCACTGAGTTTCTCAGTATTGGCGCTTCCCTTCCACTGTCCTGAAGCCTGATTCCCTCTCTGTAAGAGGAGAGAGTTCATCTCCAACTTTCTAGTCAGGGTAATGGAGACATTACTTTATACTAAAGTAGACCTCCAGTTCTCCTTGCAGATGCTAGGCAGATCCAGGCCCTGGGTAAGACAAGTCAGCTTGCAGTTGCTCCTCTCAGAGGCTTCCGGTTATGGAGACCAGAAGGGTGTGACTCCTGAACAACTTTGCTCTTTAACTGGTGGATTAAAAAAAAATGACTTATTTTATGTGCATTGGTGTTTTGCCTGCATGTATGTCTGTGTGAAGGTGGTGGAACCTGGGAAGCTGGGGTTACAGATGGTTGTGAGCTGCCGTGTGGGTGCTGGGAATTGAAGCCAGTGCTCTCTCCAGCCTCATAGTTGGTGGATTTGTAAAGGGAAGATTCTAAGCTACCCTGATTTTCTGTACCCCATCCATGCTGAAAGGGTGACTGCATCAGTTCGGTCTGAATGAGGTTTCTTTTGTCAGCCTTCTGAGCACACCTGCCAAGAGCAGGCACAGCTGTGAGGTGGAAGAGTCGAGGAGCACGGGGTTTGGGAGTTGAAGGCCAGTGAGCCTTCAGTTGTTTCAGTGTTTCAGTTGGCGTGGTGGCCTGTGCCTGAATGATTTGTGGACTCTGGGGCTTAGCTTTGTAGAGGTTTGGGAAGTGTTGCTGTGAGTGGGTAGGATAAATTCTCAGTGTCCCTGGCTAAAGGGAGACACAGCTCAGACTTGATAGTTCTGTAAAACTGATTCTTCCAAAGCCTGCAAGAATGTTGGTTTGGGGAAGAAAGCCAGCCAGCCCAGAGAATCCCGGGAGCCTGACAGGCCTTTTTCTCTGCGATTCTTTCTTGCAGGCAGCCCGAGGCAGCCTGTCTCTTTGTTAACAGAGTGACAGCAATGTGACACCATGGAAATAATTACTAACAAATCACGGTGCTGACTGCAAACAGCTCTCTGTCTTCAGAGGCATGTCAGGGTGCATTAGAGCAGGACTGCAGAAGCAGCAAAGGGGGCTGAGGTGCAGCCTGCTCTCAGGCTCCCCTCTCTTCCTCCACCCTGCCTCTGTCTGCTGCATCTTACTTTCATATTCTTGACCTTTGCCATCAGGTCAGCTAAGGGCCATCTGGGTCTGCAGGTGACTTGGGGCTGGTCTGGATTCCTTTGGGCAGGTAGCTAGGGCTCTGTCTTTGCCAGGGAGTACCTGGGTAGATGAGAGGTAGAAGGATGCCTCATTTCTCTGCCTCTCTCTCCTAGTAAGACTTGCTTCACCTGCCATGCTTTAGGGTTTAAGGGTGGCAGTACCTGCTCCAGCAGGACCCAGAGGACAAGGGAAGCCTTGTGTCTGTTAGTTCAGCTCCCTTCCCCCACCGGCCCTGGTTTCTTCAATTGCCATAGTCAATTTTTGGTAAGTCGACTTTGTCCATTCCCTCTTGGTTAGCAGAGTGATTGCTCTGACTGTCAGGGCTGTAAATAATGTTCCTGTTGTGTGTGGCTGGAGGCAGCGCATCGCATCGGGTGGGAAAGGAGGGGAAGGAGGAACTGGGACGAATCAGCTCCCTTGCTGGCCCCCTCCCCTCTCATACAATATTTATCCAGGGATGGGAGTCAGATGCAGTGACCTCAGGGGTCACCCAGTTAAATAGCTTCTGAACCTCCCTGCATTCTAATTGCTGCAGTTGTCCTTTGCTCTGGAGACTTCTCCTCCCCATTGTCTGCTGAGGTACACACTAATGGCTGTCCTCCATGGCCCTGCTGGGAGGCATGGGAGGGGGCAGTGCTCAGTGCTCAGTGCTCAGTGCTCAGTGCTACCTTCCTTTCCTTAGAGATAAAGGAATCCAGGGCCTGTTAACAAGTGGCTTTAGTCAGAAGGACACCATCCCTTGCTTTCCTCTCTGCCCCTTGCAGACCTGGCTGGAAGGGTTTCAGGCAGTGTGCTTGGTGGTTAACTCCAGGAACCATCACCCACTTTCAGTCCTATAACCAGAGCAGTGGGACTCATGACTCCTTCCTAGCCTGCCTGGCTAGGGGACAGACTCTTGACAGGGATATTATTCTGTATTCCCATGTTCCTACATACAGGATTTGGAAACATCTAGGGAATGGTATTTCCTGTATGTGCTGTATTTGGCTCAAAGATTGGTCAGATGCAGCCTGGTTCTTTGGATGTCGATTTTAGATGATTGATCATAGTAGCAGGTGTGCCCCATTTGTTGATTTAAGAGTGGCATGTGTCAAACATGTCCACCAGGACTTTCCTGTACATGTCAGTTCTTTCCACTGCAGTGCTTCTCTCTTAAGAAATACTGTAGAAAACTGCCATGGAAGGTGTGCACATCCTGAAGGCACAGGCCATCAGCAGTGGCCAAAAATCAGCCCCCATTGGGATGTACTCTGAGCCAGGTCCAGTAGTGTGCTAGGGACTGTGGAGTGCCCCAGATGATCAGAGCAGAAAGACCAACACGGGCAGAACTAATTATAGGGCAGGATAGACTGAAAACACAGTGAGAAGACACAAACACAATGAGAACCACTGTAGGGACAGAATGGGCAGTACTTTTTAGTGGAAAACTAAAAAAAACAAAACAAAACAGAGAACATTAAGTTGAGCAGTACTGGCTATAGCTGGGGCATAGCCCTATTCCTCCCTAGTCCACAAAGTAGCCTGATCTTTCTCCTGAAACCCCCAGAGCTTCCTAGAGCACAGTTTAAAATTACCTAAGCTTGTTCCAGTGGTGTTGTGCCAGGAGCAGGACTCTATACAGGCTGAGTGCTTGCACACCTTGAAAGAATCAGGAGAACTGGCATCAGGGCAGAGGGGACCAGCCAGAGGTTAAAAGCAATGGCTGTATCCTTGTGTACTTATATGGGAGCAAAGGTTGGTGATATCCCAGATCCTGAGTACTGGGAGATGCCTCTCTGCAGAGCCTCCAGGGGGCATTGTAGGCCGTACAAACACAGTCCAGGCATAGGGTCAAGCTGGCCACAGGCCAGGTGGAAACTGCGCTAAGATGTGGGGGGTATCTTAGACAGCTTAAACTACTAGGTGACTCCTGGTTTCCCTAGCCAAAAATAAAATGCTCACTAGCCAAGACACTGGCCAAAATACCCTGGAAGCCTCCTATCTGGTGCTCAGCCTCCATCCTCTACCCTACTCCCTGATATTTTGTGTGGTAAGGAGCTCTGTCCAGGTCTTGGTAGCAGCTCCAGCACTTCCCACACAAGAGGGCACTGTGCCATGGGACAGACACTGGAGAGGAACTTGTCTTACTGTTTGCCTAGACAGGCACTGGGAGATATAAGTGATAGGATTTGGGGGCATTTGTAGCACTAGAAAGGTTAATGTTACACTTTTCCACAGGGTGTTTGTGGAACTTCCATGCTTCCTGTGGGTTCAGAGGGGGAGAAATGGGAATAGAGATAATCAGTAGGTGGAGCTGAGAGAGATGGAGAGATGGCTCTGCAGTTAAGAACACTGGCTGTTCTTCCAGAGGATTTGGGTTTGATTCCCAGCATGCACACGGTGGCTCATAGCCTTTAGTAGCTCTAATCCTAGGGTATCTGACACACATGCAAGCAAAACACTCACACGCAAAAAATATAAATTATTGGGGTTGGAGAGAAGGCTCAATGATTAAGAGCACTGACTGCTCTTCTAGAGGACCTGGGTTTAGTTCCCAGCACCCACTTGGTGGCTCACATCATCTATAACTACAGTCTCAGGGGATCCGATGCTCCTTCTGGCCTCCATGGGCACTGCATGCATGTGGTACATATACGTAAAGGCAGGCCACATACATACACATAAAATAATAAATTCATCAAAAAAAATCTAGGCGTGGGATATACTCTATATATAGTTCCTTTAGAGTCTTTAAGCAACGACTCTAGGGATTTGAGGTTGTCTTTCCTTGGGAGGACTAGCAGCCTGGCCTAAGGAGCATCCCAGTGTGCCCGACTGCATTCTGGTCCTGTTTGGGAACTCTCCCGAGCAGCACGTCTGGGAACAGCTCCAGCTGTGCTGCCAGACCCAGACGCAGGTGACGGCCTTTCGTCTGTGCTGCAGGGAAACCAAGAGGAAATTAAATGTCATCTGCCCCCTGCACAGCAGGTTGCTGCCAGATCAGACACTGTTGATCAGAATTGTGCAGAGGGCACCCGAGGGAAGGCTTCTGCAGCATCCATGTCCTCTGAGCTGTGGCAACTCCCAGGTGATGGCCTGGCTCGGTCCCACAGCTTTCTCTTCCTGGCTGGGTTCACCCTGGCCTGGAGCCCAGCCTAGTGCTATATGGCAGCTGTGGACTATGCCATGCCAGAAAGGCATATATACCAGTGGGAAGGAGTGGAGAAGGGCAGGGTCTGGCAGTAGAGGATACACAGGAGGCAGCAAATAGACCTGGATTCAAGTCATGGATCTGTTGCTTTGGATCTTGGGAGAGTCTCAAGGACACTTGCAATCTCCTCTGGAAAATAAGCATCACCACTGTTTTCTGACATCTGAGGGAAGTATCTTCCTATAGAACAGGTGTGGGAGTCTCCCTCACCCCACCTTTCTCAGGTCCAGAAGTGTGGTCTGTAACATGTTGCCCTGGGGCCTCCCTGTAGGGTGGAGGGCTGTGGGGGGGTTTAGCTACAGTTGCAGTGAAGTGGGGTGGGCAGTAAGTTGGCCAGGAAGACTCAGCAGGCTGCCCAGGACCCTTCCTTTCCTTGTCTTCCAGGTGGAGCAGCTCCAGGCCTCTGAGCTAAGCCTGGGTGGTGGTGGTAAAGCAAGGTGTGAGACGTGCCAGAGGTCACCCATCTAATGGGGGTCTTAGCTAGCTCCCTCCAGCCTCACACTTGTGTATCTCTTCCTGTTAGAGAGGACATCAGGATTTGCCCCAGCCTCCCCTCCTCTTGAATTTCTGGGTGGGCCATAGTTCTCAGTTCTTCAATAACATATATTAGCAAGGCTTTGGGAAAAGATGTTTTAGTACTGACAGAGTTCTCCCAAGAAAACTCCCCACTCTTCACCCAGCCCCCCCCAAAGTATGCTGGTGGTGAGATTCATTAGTGTTCCATGACAGCAGTGGCGACAGAGGCGCTCACTGTCTCTGCTTCGCGCTCCCTCGCTCTCATGCTGCTGCTTCACGCACACTGATATTTAAAGCTGATGGGCTGCTTATAGACTTCTTGTACCATGACAAGTTTGGGGAGGGGGTTGGGGAGGAGGAGACAGACAAGGAGCCAGCTGTCATGCTGGTATTTCAGACAGTACTCTCTCCTGACCCTTGCAGGCTCTAGCAAGTGTATCATCTTTCTGAAGCCTGTGGTTGGAATTGTAACCTGCAGATATCCCAGAGGATGGGAGCAAGTGTGGGGGCAGAGTGGGCCGATGAGTCAGCAGCACACTCTCCCAGGACTGTGGGCAGGCAGAGGACAGTGGAGGGACAGTGCGTGTGCTTGTTGAACAGAGGGAATTGAGGCTGAGTCTCTGTAAGTGCTATAGGGTGTTGCCCTTTATTACCAGGAACGAGGAGGCCCTTCCTCAGTAGTTGCTTCTAGACTACTATGTTTATGCTGTGGTTATCTTCCACATGGACCTGGAAGCCTCTGAATATAGGAACCAGGTTTGAGTAGCTTCTAACTGGAGCACCCTTGGTCCCAGCAGTGCTCATAAGAATGTGTAACGGTCAGTTAAGGTTCTCCTACTTTGTGTCTGGAGTGAGCTCTTGCCTTTTGTTCCTGCTGTTTGTGTGCTTTGTCTTTAAACTTGAAAGAGGAGTCCCTAGGTTCCTCGTTTATCCATAACTCTTCCCCTGAGCCCATTTTTGAAGCTACTGAGTGATTCTGGAACTTTCCCTTTGCCATTTACCCTCAGCTAATTTTTCTAGTCTCTATTCCTTATCCAGCCTCATCTGGCCCAGAAGCATCTCCAAAGCCATGGCAGGTCTGCCGTCTGCCGTCCTAGCTGAAACTCTTCTCTGAGCCCTGGTTTCAAAGTTTGTTTCCCTGGGCTCCTCCTACTCATAGAGTAAGAGGTGATGACTCTTGCCCAAAGACCGTGACTACTTGTTCGAGTTGCAAATTAATGCAGTAGAGCCATGGAGCAGGAGCAGGATTGGGTTGGGGCAGCATGGTGCGCTCCCTTCCCACCATGGTAGAGGTCACTGAGGAACAGGCCAGGCTCCTCTCTTGTCTCCTCATCAAGGCTTGTCAGTGTCAACAGTGCAGTCATTCTAGGCACAATAGGCCGGTCTGTCTCTAAGAGAGGAGTTACTCATAAAATATACCACACACCTTCCCATTGGAGGCTAAACCAAGAGGGTTTTTTGGGGATTGAGGGGATGTGTGTAGACATAAGTATACTTTTTTGTTGTGTTGGGGTTATTGTTTGTTTTTCAAGACAGGATTTTTCTATGCATGTTCCAGAACTGGCTCTGTAGAATCAGGTTGACCTCAAATCCGAGATCTGTCTGACTCTGCCTCCCGAGTGCTGGGATGAAAGGCATTTGCCAACAGGCCTGGCTCAAAAGTGTGTTTTTGAGCTGTCAGAGGCCACTTTTGATATGACCAGCACCTGAAATCCTATAGTTCTCACTCTTTCCCACATCCAGCACTCTCCTGCAGCCTGTCCTATAGGCTTCTAGCCCTCAGCTCTGGCTAGGGCACTTTTTTCTGGTGCTCTGGGTGCTAGGCCTGATCTTCTGACATAGCACATCTCACACAAGTGAGATGGAGAATAACTAGCTTTGATAAGTAGGAGGCTTGAGCATGAATTTTTTATACATCAGCAGTGGCCAAGAGAGTGAATTCAATTATGAATCTGCTTTTTCTCCTCTCTCCTCCGTATGATGTGGTGGTTCAGAGTTGAGACAAGGAACCTGTTGAAATGAGAAACCCCTATTTCCTAGCTTGACCCCCTTACTAATTCGGGTTAAATTGCTGTGCTATTGCAGTGGTGACACATTGTGTCTGCCTCTGTTTGTATAAGAAGATGCAGTGGGGGAGGAAGGACCAATTTGTGCAGAGATAAAAGGTGTCACAGGCAGATAACTAACGTCCCAGCCTCATGCCTGCTCTCATTGTTGCTCAATTTGCTCCGTGTGTAAGCCCAGCCTTCCCCTCTTTCTTCCTTCCCTCCCCTTGGTCATATTTTACCTCTGTGCCACAGTGTAATGATGCCCTGCGTAGTGGGGGAGGAGATAGGCACCTCTGGCTGACAGCCCTTCCTGATAACCAAATTCCAGCCCATCCATCACTAGCCACTCTCCTCAACTTGAGGAAAAGTGATCGTGAAAGGCGGGCTGTTCATCACCCGAGCTCTGTTTATCTCCTGGGTGGGGAATGGAAGCAGGAGAGACAAAGAGCCAGGTCCCCAGCTAAGTGCTGCCTGCTTGTTGTGTCTGGCACATGCTGGATCCAGACTCACATCATGTAGACTGTGGCACTCTGACTAGGTGGTACACCGGACTCGGCTCCAGGGTTGTGGTGTCCTTTCTGAGGCTCAGCCTCTTCACTAACCGAGTAGCATAGAGAATTTCGGCAGTTCTGACGTGGGACAGCTGGTGACAACACTCTGAGAGTGTGTGTTAGAACAGGCGGTGAGGAAGCTGCATGGAAACAAGCTGCATGTACCTCAGAGGTGTCTCTTTGCAGGCTCTTTGCTCTTGCTTCTCTTCATCCACTCCTTTCCAAAGCTGGGCCTCCGCCTTCTCGGTCCACTGATGGCTGAGACGCTCCTTGTCTACATGTCACAGGAACACAGTGGTTTCTGCAGATGAGTGATGTGTCACATTTCAGTGCTGTTGGCCACCAGAACTGACAGTCCAAGTCATTCAGAGATCCAAGTGCCATGGCCTTTTCTAAGTGAGGCAGAAAGGAGTAGAATGATGACTCCAGCCTGCTGGTCCTCTCCTCTTGAAGGTCTTAAGTCTGCTAAAAAGTCCCAAGGTGGGTTTAATGGTTAAAGTTTGAAGAAAGGAAAGCATTTAAGGAATAATGCTCACAACCTTTCTCAGCCCAGGTGCCTGCTCTCTTTCTGGACCTGCCTTTTGGGGTCTGCTTACCAATCTGTCTGTCAAACCTCTGTGGTCTCCTCTACTCAAACCTAGCAGAGCTCCCCTAAAAACTCCATTCACCTAATCTTCAAAGCTGAGCTCCTGCTTACAATGGTTCCACCTTGGCCATACCATTAGCAAGGGGTTGGGGGTGGGGTTCCCTTAATGAGCTACTCCCCTGCTTTAGCTGGCGCCAAGCTAGCCACACCTGTTTGCTATCAAGACTGTCTGGGCCAGGCCAGAGCTGCTCAGTTGCAGGTGGTAGGGCTGAATGAGGGCCGGGGTGGGGAAGGTGGGGCTCCCTTTGCTTTGTTGTCTATGTTTGTGGGGAGAGACATTTTCTTACAGCCCTATTCTCCCATATTGTTCTTTCTAAGCAGAAGCTCTTGTTTTGTTATCTAAAAGGATTAGCAGGAAACTTAAGAAGTACCTCATCTTCTCTAACTTCTCCCTGAATCAGGAGTCCAGCAAGCATCTGATGATAGGGTTTGAGGTTCTGTTTTGGTGACTTGAAGATCCAGTGTGATAAGCGCAAGATATGTGGTAAATGCCAAGGTAGAGGCCCTTTCTGGATCTAGACCCACAGCATTTGAAGCATGATCATGTACCTTGCTTTAGAGCCCACAGGCAGGACTGGTGTGCATTTGTGGTGGTGAGGGTGTCCTTAAAAGGGGCCCCTTGTATTCGTGAAACTGAAGGAAGTTTTGATTTGTTGGGGAAAAAAAATCCCATTCTTTTTTATGGCCTGGACATAATTGGGTCTTTTCTATTGGCCATCAGTGATGTCATTCCGACCCCTCATAAAGAAGGGGAAATCACACCTGTGGACTCGGTGCATAAAATTTCATTGGGCAACAGTAATAAGCATGACCAGATGATGTTTGGGCAGTTGGGGAGCTTTGTGCCCAGTGAATCCAGCTGCATGGAGACCTGGGCACCATAAACTTGCCTGCACGTTAATGCCCGCAGGCTAGTTCAGGGCCCACTGCCAGTGGCTCTTTTCCTTGGGATCAGTTTCTGGTAGAAACTCTCAGCATTTGGACTCTTTGTGCCAGGAGGCTTTGCCCTTTTCTTTGCCAAATTAGTGGATCCATGTATCTACTAGTATCCACTGACCTTAGCCTTAGGCTCCTAAGAATACTGAATAAAGATGTGACCTTGATCAGTAACCACCATCCTACCCACCTCTACCAGGTTTCAAGCTCTGCCTTCTCGGGGATGGGTCAGGGTCTCTAGGAGAATATATGCATTTGGCACCTGTGCACCCAGACGCCTCAGAGTCTGTTTGTAGTTCTTTCTTGGCTTGTTGTGTGAGTGAGCAAACCATTGTTTCTTCACTGAATCTCTTTCCTCATTTGTAGGGGATAGTGCCCACTCTAACCCACCTTGTACTTTCTGTGCTGGGCTAGGATTGTGTAATAGAAATATATTACTGTTGTCCCACGAGACACCTGGAGGCTCAAGTTGTAGCTTTTGGCTTTATCTCTCATGAAGATGAGTCTGGGCCCTGCTGTATTTGTACTGCTTGTGCTTGGAGTCACAGGCTGGAACATTCAGAGGATCACTAAGTAACACTACATCTTTCTTTGAATCTGCAAATTTCATGAATGGAGCTCCTGAATAAGATCAATATTCCCCCTTCATACTTCAGTCAGATATAGCATCCAGAGCAGCACACAGGATTACTGCTGGACTATGATATGAATGACTGTTTAGTGGATCTTACTTTCTGGCCTGTTCTCACTGTGACTCCTGTGGTATAGATATTCCTTTGAGAGGAGCAGGCAAGAACCCACTGAGCTAGACCCTTCCTAGCTGGAGGTGATGTCTATAGCCGCCATATACCATTGAAATCCCACAGAAAAGGGAATCTGTTTTTCCTCCAGAGCTAGCCAGAACCAACAGGACTCCTGACCTGTGTAAACTAAAGTCATCAGGAGGTGGCTGGAGTTGGCTATGGGAAAACAAGATAGGAACTGCTTGCCCTTTTCTGGTCAGGCCCCCTATGTTCTTCCTGCTTCTGGTGACCTCTTCACGCCCAGCCCTCAGTGTGATTTTTCTGAAATAGTGAGTTTAGCAATCATTTTCTAAGACACAAAGGATAGGGAACACGAAAGAAAGAGAAGGAAATAATATGATTCAAACGGTCCAATTATAGTTTGCTTCTCAGGTGATTCCATTCTAGCTGCTCAAGCTACCACTTATCCTTAGAAGCCTTGTTTGATGGCCTCATGTCCTTGATTCTTGGCCCTGTGTGGTCATGCTTTCCTTGGACACCCCTTCATTCTCTTTGCATCAGCCAGAAATCCTATTCCAGAAAGTTGGCAAGTTATAGGTAATGTTGCTGTGCCACCTGTGTTTGAAAGGAGCTTGCTACTTAAGATGTCATAGCCAGGCATGGTGGCATACGCCTTTAATCCCAGCACATAAGAGGCAGAGGCAGGCGGATCTCTGAGTTTGAGGGCAGCCTGGTCTACAGAGTGAGTTCCAGGACAGCCAGGGTTATGTAGAGACCCTGTCTCAAAAGAAAAGAAGAAAGGAAAGAAACCAAAGCCATGCTTCTTGTAAAAGTGAGTTCGTAGTTTACTTCCCCAAACCTGGAGGTCAACTTCCTGTTAGTATCTTGTCAATTATTTGAAGGGTAATGAAGGGAAGGGTGGATTTCCCTTCAACTTTCTGAGCTGAACTTGTCATTTCAACTAGATTTTCATACCTAAAGCTCCTAAGAAAAGGAGTCCATACTGTGCTCTCCATTCCCTTGTCTCTCAGTGGCTCTTCCCTCTGCCATTCCTTACCTGGCCCATCGACGTCAGCACTCCACTCACCAGATCACTTGGGACCCCCATACTATGAAGTCCACTGGATGTTCTCACCTCTCTTCTTGTTTGGCCATTTGACACTAATAACTTGATTTTAAACTAAAAAAAAAAATGAAAAAAAAATCAGTTCTATGCAGTACAGAAAAGGCACATGCACCCAGAATTTAGGCTGACCACAAGTAATAGGAAGAGGGTTCAGAAGGGCACATGCAGCCTCAGGTGCTGATATCTTGAAAAGGGGTGACGAGTTGAGAGTGTCTTGATGTATGGAGTATTGTCTTCTTAGGAACCATGCAGAGATACAAGGCCCCATGACCTGAGAAGGGTAAAAGGTGGGAAGTTTTCTGAGCTCTCCGACCTTAGAAAGTTCTACAAGGAAGAAGTGAAAGTCCTGCTCTCTGTAATTTATTCCCCTCCCTTCCCTTCCCTCTTTTTGTTTTGAGACAAGGTCTCTCCATTATGTAGCCCTGGCTGTCCTGGAACTCACTATGTAGACCAGACTGGCCTTGAACTCAGAGATCCACTTACCTCTCTGCCTTGCAAGTGCTGGGATTAAAGGCATGCGCCACCATGTCCAACTTAATGTTTTCTATAATTTCTGAAGACACACTTTTCCTTCTTGAGCCCTGTGTTAGTCAGTTCTCTGTTACTGACACATACCTGAGATGCCAGTTTTTAAAAAGGGAAGGCTCTCTACTTGCTATTCTTCAGGAGGACTGGGAATTTAGTGGTTGGCAGAGTACTTACCTAGCATGCCTGACGTCCTTGGTTTGGTCCCCTCTCCCCAACACTGCCTAAAACTAAATGTTTCTAATTTCAATATTTGGGAGGTGGAGTCAGGAGGGCTACATGGGGCCCTGTCTCAAAAACAAACAAAACAAAACAAATAACAACAACAAAACCCACCAGGAGCTGGGTGTAGTGGCATAGGCCTTTTATCCCAGCACTGAGTGGAAGCAGGTAGATTTCTGTGAATTGAAGCTAGCCTGGTCTACATAATGAGTTCCAGGCCAGCCAGGGCTATATAATGAGATGCTGTCTCAAATAAACGAACAAACAGGGGCTAGAGATATGTCTTAGCAATTAAGAGCATTTGTTGCTCTTGCAGAGGACCCTGGATCAATTCCCAGCATCTGTATGGCAGCTCACAACCACCTGTAACTCCAGTTCTGAGGGCACTAGGTATGCAGGTGATGCGCACAGGTGATGCGCAGACAGACAGACAGATAAATAAATAAATAAATAAATAAATAAATAAATAAATAAATAAATGTAAACTCATACATAAAAAATACATAAAAAATAAATAAATACATACATACATACATGAAAAAATAAAAATAAGTCTAAAACAAACACCCCTGGGGCAGCAGGGAGAACACAATAGACAACAGTACCTACCTTACAGGATCACTTTGAAGGAAACTGTAAGTAAAGTCCTTAACATGTTAAAAATAGAATTTAACAGTCTGGAGAGATGGCTCAGTGGTTAAGAGCACTGGCTGCTCTTCCAGAGGACCCATGAATTCCCAGCACCCACATGGCAGCTCACAACTGTCTGTCTCCAGTTCCAGGGGTTCCAACACCTTCACACAGACATATGTATATCTGCATGTCACACAGACATGTAGGCAAAACATCAATGTACATAAAGTAAAAAAAAAATTACTAAAAAAATAGAATTTAACAAATTAGGAAATAATAGCAGCTGACATTATTCTATGTAATGTCTCTTGAAACTCACATTTGATTCTGAGCCCAGTATCCATGTTGCTGGAGGTGGGATAAATTCCTTAGGTGGGGCCCATGCTGATTCGTTGACCTTGCAGTGTCTCTGTTCTGTATATTTTTATTTTTTTACTTTGTAGGTTAAGACTCCACACTCAGGACATGCGTGTTTCCAACTTGTTCTCTCTTCTCTTCTCTTGTAGGCTCCCAGGCCAGTGCCATTATTTGGGCTTGCCAGTGGCAGATTACTTCAAGCAGTGGATTAACCTGAAAAAGGTACCATCTGAGCTCCATCCAGGGCCTTTGGTTTCCTAGACTTGGATACCTCCCTCCCCTGACTCGTTTCTCTCTTTCTGTTGTCTTTTCTCAATGTCCCTTCTTTCTCTTCCCTGGGTAATCTGCACTGACATACTATTTCTGGGAGTGGGAGCTGCTTGAGGGTCAGCCTACTGGGTGAAGTCCTATTGGTGCCTTCCAAACATAAATAAATGTCCTAGTTAAAGGGATTTTTTTTTTTCTGAATCTCTGGGCTGAGATGTGTTGTCTCTAGGAGAAATACAGTCCTAGTTGAGACTTTGGGAAGGTATTCTTTTTTTTATATACTCATGAGTGGTGTCTGAGACTCTAGTTAGGAAGAGGGGTTTGCTTAAGATGGCTTTGGTTTAAACTGGCCCTAGCAGAGCCTTGTTCATGTAGGGGAGGACAATAGAAGCTAGAACCCTTGGAGCATGAAGGAGGATCTTGGCACTATTACAGCATTGTAGATCTAGAGAATGAGCATGGGGATGGGGCCTCAAAAGGATTCTGTATAGCTAGGGTAGTTCCTTGATAGAGAATGAGTCACCAGAAAATCAGCATGTGCTCTCCTTCCTAGGTAAGCAGGAGAAATAATATAGGGATGGGCTTTTCTCTTCCTTGCTCTAATAGAGTATTTATTGCTCCAGGAAGCCGAGGTCACTAGGAGAACGATGCCCACATGTCAATCTGATAGAGAAAAATAGCCCCGTAGCAGCCTCAGGATCTACTCAGTGATTCCCAGAAATATTGAAAAAGGGAAACAACACCAGGGGCAGGGATGGAAGCTCCCTGTAGGCTGTTGAGAGGTCATACTAGGTACTGCAAAGATTGGGATCTTATATTGGGTAATCAAGGAAGGAGGGTCTACAAGGAGGAGAAGGCTTTGTAGGCAGAAAGAGAAGCCAGCTTTTGGTGGGTGTGGCTGAAGCTAAACATGTATGTGGAAGAACAGTTGATGGAGGGTGTAGTTCTGTAAATATTTGCTCCACACCGAGGTGACTGTGGACTTGGTTCCGTGCTTTGCTTTCCCGTGTTGTGCATCCTTTGCACTCTGACGTTTTTTGTTCTCTGGCCCCCTACCTCCATGATAATCACTCATGTGGCTGAGACCCTGACACTACTACTTCTCATCTTTGACTGAGGAGGTTAGGCTCCATCTTACCTTTGAGCCTTGGTCTGACTGTCTATGTGAGATGTCCCTCTTGTCGTCATCATTAGGCATATCCCTCTCCTTTGAAGATGCAGTTCAGACATCACTTCTGCTGAGGCTCTTGCTGTGAGGCTCCCTGGACTTGGGACGTCAGTTAACTCAGTTGGAACTAAGTCCATGCTTGTTTTACTTCCAGGTGTTTCCATCTGGAGCACAGAGACAGAGCCTGGTTCTTGCTTGTGTCCTCAGTGGCTGGGCTGCAGTCAGCTGGACTCAGTGTATACTTGCTGGCCATCTCCTCATTGAGAGCTAGCCTCATAGAGACCCTCCTGGGTGGAGCTAGGCATGACTTGTAGATAGACATGCTGACCTCAAAAACAGTGTGCCAGCTGTCAGAGCTCATCTGAGGCTGCTTGCCAGCCTCAGCAAATGCAATGTGAAGGCCCGGCCAGGCGAGGCAGGCACTGACCATGAACAATTACTCTGTGAAGTTCACTAGACTTTTTGGTGTGTGATAGCTCTCTGCCTTTAGGTTCCTAGGCAGAAGGGCAGAAGAACAGCTGACCCATATGGTAACACTAGGGTCACCTTGGTGCTTCAGGCCATCTTGAGCCTCTTTAATCAGTTCTCCACTGCACTGCCAAGATACGGAAAGAAGAAACGGGTATAAAGGGAAACTGAGGACTCTATTCCCAGTTGACATTGTGTTTTCTTCTTGAGAGGTAATCCAAGCAGGCCTGGGAAAAACAAGGCTCGGATCCCTTCCTCTCCAGCCCCCCTCAGCTACATTGTGTTCCAGGTTTGACTGAGTCACTAGATATGAACTCAGCATCCTCATTTTCTAAGGCCTCTAGTCTGAGAAAAAATGAAATGCTGTCTTTTCAGCTCTCCTCTCCTCTTCAGAAACTGGACTGCCTCAGAAAAGAGTAACTCAACCGCCATGTTTTGACAGCTCCTACCTCCACCTGCTTCCTCTGTAGCAGAGTGGCAAAAGCCACGGTGGCTGACATTTGGGATGTTCTTGGATGATCTTAGATTTTTATTGAGCTGTCAACTTAAGACTTAAAGCCCTGCTCCCAACTCTTTCCAGGAGATTACAGACATTCCTGAGCAGTAGGAGAATATATATATGCATGCATGTGTGTGCATACATGTCCACGCATACACACACAGACACACACACACATACATATATGTGTATATTCACATAAACATAGTCATCTCCAGAAACACTTGAAAATATGTATAGACATAATGTATTTTTATGCATCTATCCATAAAGCACAAAGACATAAATGCATACATCTCATCCATAAGCACACATTCTGGAGTGCCTTCTGTGGGCCAGGTACTGTGTTAGGCTTTGGGGATATAGCAGGAGAGGTGACTCTTGAACAGATGATTTCACTTCTATTCAGTAATGTGTTTAGAACAGTTCAGAGTTGGGGATCGTATAATAAAGAACTGGACTTATTGAGGTAGAATCTGGGAATGGTTTCCTGAGGAAGGACAGCTAAATTACAGACTGCAGGAGAAATTGGCTGAGCTTTAGGAAGCAGCATATGGCAAGGCCTGAGGTGAAGAGAAGCCTGGTATCTTAGTAAAAGCCAGGAAGACAGAACCTTTAACTCTTGTTCATTGTTCTGTCCCCATGACTTTGGTGGTTTGTGGTACAGAGGACTCAGTTGTTGTGTACTGAGTGAATGGCTGCCAAGGCATGGGGAATGTGTCTGGAAGGTGAGACCAGAGCTTGTAGACCGTGTTTTGATTTTGGCCCCTATCTTTAGGATGAAAAGGAGCTACCCAAAGGCTATTAAAAGAAAAAAGATCATCTCCTGTGTTTTTTTTTCTTTTGTTTTGAGACAGAGTCTCATGTAGCCCAGCTGGTCTTGAACTTTTGATATTCCTCCTGCCTTAGTGTCCATGGTGTTGGGATTATAGGCATGGGCCACCATGTCCATCTCATTTGAGTTTAAAAAAAAAATTCTGTGGCTGCAGAGAACTGTAAGAGACCACTGGTGGCTTTCCTACATGGGTTTGTATTTGGTATTTGTATGTGGGACAAATCATTGTTTGGGTAATGTTGCTGAACTTGTAATCTCTTGGGCCTCTGTTTATTGAATACCAGTTTTGACCCTCTTCTAATGATCGTGCAAACGTACATGTGCACACACATAGTTAGATCTTCAGTAGCCCAAGGAGGGTGGGATGGCAAAGCACTGTTGCTGGTTGAGACTGTAGAATTAGACCATTGCCATAGTCTAGGTAGAGCATGACAGTTACTTGGGTTAGATGGTTAGCTGTGGAAGGTAGAGAACTGGGATGGGTTGTAGAAGGTTGAATAGTATAGTCAGTTCTGTGATGATACAACCTACAGGCTTCTAAAAATCCCTCTACTAGCTGGGTGTGGCCAGGCCTGTAATTACCCAGGCCTGTAATTCAGTACTTGCAAAGCTGAGTAGGAGAATTGCCTTTAAGGCCAACCTGAGCTACAGAGTTAAAGACCAATTTGGATTACAGAGTAAGACCTTGTCTTAAAAAACAAACCAACAAAATCTCTTACACTAAGGACAGCGGTGCAGTAGAAATGACCTAGGGAGTGCAGCGCACAAACACTCCATAGTAACATAGCAAAGAGGGACGTCTAATTGATTGATTGTATGATCTTATAGTTAAATGATTGAGAAATATGTAAATACTGTAATAAATACAGCACTTTACTTTGGGTAAAAAATAAAGTTTTAATGTAGAAATGGATATAAGAAGGACCATAGCTTGTCAGTTTTGTGAAGTGGTGGGGGAAGAATTGTCTAAATCAAATGGGAAATTGTAGCCAGACGGATGCAGCTATAATGTGTATGCTGATCTCAGTGGCTGTTAGGTGTTGTAATTGTGCATGCATGCATTCTGTATGATCTGACAGAATCTCACTGTGTAGCCTAGGCTGGCATAGCACTTGGAATTCTCCTGCCTCCACCTCCCACGAACTGGGATTAGAGGTGTACACTACCACAACTGGCATATCTAGTATATCATTAGGAAAAAAATGCAAACAGAAACAAATGCAAAATTGGCATTATGCTAAATTATTCATTAACTCTTCAGTTACATTGGGACAGATTTGTTCTTTGAAAGTGAGTTTGGCAGCACTGACTGTAATAGACAGGAAATGTTGATTGGTTGTTAGAGTTAGGGGTAAAAGAAGAGGCCATTAAAGCCCCAGGGTTTATGATTGAGGACCTAGGTAAATTAGAATTTTCCATGCTGGTGGAAGGAGAAGTTTAAGATTTAAAAAAAAAAAAAAAAAAAGACTTGGTGTGGGGCTGCTACATTTAGATGTCTTTGGACAGTTCTTGGGGCTGAGTGTGAGTGTGGGGCTGAAGGATGGAAGGGTGAGGTCTGGGTAAAGGGTCCTGGTTTGGACAAGTTATTGACATATGAATGACAAACGAAACCTGAAAGTACATGGTGCGGGGTGAGGAGAAAAAGCCCAGAGCGGAATATAGAGCTGTACCACGTCAGAGTCAGGAGGAGTGGTCTAATACAAAAAGTTGCTGTTTATTGGTTGCATATTATTTTCTGAACCCATTGTCTTAGTCCATTTTCTGCTGCTTTGGCAGAATACTACGAACTTGTTAAGTTATAAACAATAAAAGCTTATTTGGCTCACAGTTGTGGTGGAGGCCGGGACAGTTGAGCTCCAGAGGCATGGCATCACCTGGTGAGAACCTTCTTGCTGGATCATGGGAAGGCTTCACATGACAGGGAGCACAGGAGACACACTCTTAGACTGGTGTCCTCTTGCAAGAATGACATTGATCCATTCATGTAGGCAGTTCCTCATGCCCTGATGGTCTCATGCTCCACCTCTCAGTTGTGTTAAATCTTAACATGGAGTTTGAGGAGGACAGACAATCCACCATTAGCATCTGTGCTGCCCAGTAGAGTTTCCACTGCCATATGTGACAGTAGGTCACTTGGAATACATCTAGTATGATTCGGAGATAATTCGTAACTTACATTCAGTTTTAAGCAATTTGATTTAAAGATTTCCTTGAGAAACTTCTGTTTTTTAAAACCACTTGAGTTAGAGGTGCTGTGTTTTAAACTGTTAATTGTACAAAATCTAAAACATTATTTTTGATAAAGATTTTGCTTCTTAGTTGAGATGTTACATAAGTATTAATTTACCCATCAGACTTGGTCTGTAAAAAAGGCAAAACATCCCATAACTTTTATACTGCTATCACAGAAAATGACGTTTGAATGCATTAGTTGATTAAATTCATGTTTTTTTTAAAACAACTTTTAAGCCTTTATTATTTTAATGTGTATGGGTGTTTTGCCTTCATGCATGTAGGTATACCGTGTGTGTGCAGTACCCACAGAGGCTAGAAGAGGGCCTCAGATCCCCTGGAGTTGGAGTTACAGATGGTTGTGAGCTACCATGGACTACTGAGAATCAAACTGGGTCATCTGGAAGAGCAGCCAGTGCTCAATCACTGAGCCTTCTCTCTAGCCCCAACATATTTTATCTTTTAATGTGACCACTATAAAACTTCCCCTCTCTAGTATACTGACATTGTGTTTGTATTGAACAGTCCTGGGCCAGATACTTGGCTTCTGTACTACATTGTCTAATCCTCATAACCTTTCTGAGTATAGAGTGGTGATACTTTCATACCAGTACGTGGCAAAGCTAGAAGTGAAATTTGTTCTACCCAACTCTTCTTAGTACAGAGACAGAGGGGCCCTGAGTGTGGTGTCCCAGAGTCTGAGATGGGTATTTACAGTCCAGAGAGATACACAATACCAAGGTGAAAATACGGATATCAGACTTGGGCCCTATTGACCTTAGTGAGAGCTTTGAGTACAGAATAAGGATGGGGGTAAAGCAAATGATTTGGGCATAAATAAGAAAACAAGGAGGTAAGAGAAAATTTTGATATTTTCAGACATATGATTCTGAAGAAAAGAGAGCAGGTAAGAGATGTGATATGGCCATTCAGGGCTGAAGTGGGATTCGAGGTGGAGGGTGTTACTTGGAGAAAGCCAGCTGGGCTGAAGGTGCTGGAAGGATAGAGAATTATTAGGGATGCCTCTGTGAAGGGGAGAGGAGACCGAAGACCCTTCCCACTTTTTCCTGACAGGAGAAAAAGATGGGTGCAGATACATGTCAACAGGCTTGCTGATTTGGTGATAGCAAGCTGAGGTGATTCTCATCTGTCTGTTCACTTTCTGTTGCTGTGCTGGTTTGAATAAGAATGGCTTCCACAAACTCAGTATTTGAATTCTTAGTCATCAGGGAGTTGTACTACTTAAGAAGGATTAGGAGGTGTAGCCTTACTGGAGGGAGGAGGTATGTCACTGGGGTGGGCCTTGAGGTTTCAAAAGCTCAAGCCAATTGTCAGTCTGTCTCTCAGCCTGCAGATCAGGATGTATCTCTTAGCTACTTCTCCAGCACCACACTTGCCTGACACCATGCTCCCTGCCACGATGATGATGATGCACTAAACCCCTGAAACTAAACAGTTCCCAATCAAGTGCTTTCTTTCAGAAGAGTTGCCTGGGTCATGGTGTCTCTTCACAGAAGTACAGCAGTGACTAAGACAATGATCAAAAGCAACTTGGGGGAGAAAAGGGTTTATTTGGCGTACATATCGTGAGTCACAGTCCATGGAGGAAGCCAGGGCGGGAATCTACCAGTGGGAACTGAAGCAGTGGCCATGGAGGGACATTGCTTCTGCGTGTTTCCCCTTAGCTTGCTCCAGCAGCTTTCTTACACACTCCAGGGCCACCTGCCCAGGGATGGTATTGCCCTACTGGGCTGGGCCCTCTCATATCAGTCTTTAACCAAGAAAATGCTCCACAGACTTGTCTACAGGCCAACCTGTAATTTTCTCAATATTTCTCAAAACAGGCATTTTCTTAATTCAGATTCCCTTTTCCCAGAAACATCTGGGTTTGTGTGAAGTTGACAAAAACCAACCAGCACAATTGACCCCTTGTCAACTTGATACACAAACACATTACTTACGAAACCATAACCTTTCTTTTCTTGTTCATCCCTAAGATTTCATATTAATACCAATATTATAATGTAAAACATATTTCAACTTTTAAAACTCCAGTGTTTAAAAATTCACTTTAAAATTTCAGTCTCTTTAAGATATCCAATTTCTTTAAAAGTCCAAAGTCTCTAACTGTGGGCACCTATATAATAGAAAGTAAATTATCTTTTTCTTACTTGAAGAAGGAAGAACCAGGGCACAGTCAAAATAAAAGCAAAACCAAACTCTGGTAATGTAAAAACTCTTATCCAGGACTCATGCTCTTGGACTCGAGGAAGCCTTGGCAGCACCATGTCTCTGTCTCTGTCATCCATAGTATATACGGCGCACCTGGTAGGCTCAGGCTGGCTCCACTCCCCATCTGTGTTTGGCCTTCATCCCACAGTTCTGGAACCTCAAATATGTTGGGGTCTCCACTGCAGGTGAGGCTGTACCTTCACCAGTGACCCCTCTTCAAGGACTCCAACCCTGCCACACAATGCCAAGCCTCAGCTCTTCATGACCCTTTTAATTCTTCATTTCTGTGGCACCAAAACCAGTACCATGTGGGAGACTCTTAAACATTACCAAGTGTTTGCCCGCAGCCTTAGCCCCTCTGGACCATGGCTTCTGTGTGCTAATCCCGAGGAAATACTCCCTGAAGATTTTACCTCAGTGATGAGCATCTCTTCTTAATCACATCTTCTGACTCTCTGGCCCCTAATGACCAGACTCCATACTCTCAATTCAAAATATCATGTGAACAGGGATGGGGAGATAGCTTAGTGGGTTAAAGCACCTCTGGTCAAGCCTCACAACCCACGTGTGATCCCCAGGACCCTCATGATGAAGGAGAGAACCAACTGCTGTACGGGGTCCTCTAGCTGCCCCACATGCACAAATGGGAACAGACACAAATAAGTGAATAAATGTAATTTAATAAAGTGACTAATAAAATGAATTTTGAAGTATCACATGAACAAAAGTTTTTGAAGAACTCTCAGCCTTCCCTCTGAAACAAGCTAAGTTTCCACATCTACACTCTTCCAGACTCCCACAGAACAGCTCAGTGGCCTTCTCAGCCTGAAGTTCCCAAATCCTTCTACAATCCTTCCCCCAAGCAACATGGTCCAGCCTATCAAGCAATAGCCCACGATCCTGGTGCCAGTTTCTGTTCTAGTTTGTCTTCTATGGCTGTGATGATGACCATGATCAAAAGCAACTCAAGAGAGGAAAGTGTTTATCTGGCTTATATATCCCAAGTCATGCAGTTCATTGAGAGAAGCCAAGGCAGGGACTGAGGCAGAAATCATGGAGGACAATGATAGTGCTTATTGATGTGCTCCCATGGTTTGCTCAGTTTGGTTTCTTAATCACCTCAGAACCACCTGCCCAAGGGTAGCCCTACCCCCAATGGGGTGGGACCTCCCATATCAATCTTTAATTTAAAAAAAAAAAAAAAGGCCCACAGACTTGCCTACAGGCCAACCTTATGGAGACATTGTGTTAATTAAGATCCCCTTCTCTCCAGGTTTGTGTCAGGTTGGACCTCTCTCCCTCCACCCCCTCCCCAAAAAAGCCAACCAGCACAACCAAGCCATCTAATGGCTTGATGGCTTTTGTTTTTCTCTGTGAGACAAGTAGGTAAACCATTTGTTGGCAACTAACAGGGAAGTCTGGGAGGACTCAGAAAGTAGGAGGGAATTGCTGTCTCTTTGATAAGTAGATATGGAAGCTGACTTGAGGACAGCAGGAGTTCTAGGCAGTGTTGAGGGTACAGTCAGGTCAGTGACATTAGGGTGAGAGGTTACAGTTGAACAATGGATGTCTAGCCAGGTACAGTGGCTTGTGCCTGTAATCCCAGCATTCAGGAGGACAAGGCAGAAGGATCACTGCAAGCTCCATGCTATTCTGGCTATAGAATGAGACTCTATCCCAGAACAATAAAATAGGACTAGGGAGGTGGTGCAGTCAGTAAAGTGCTTGCCACACAGCATGGAGATCCCGAGCACCAATGTAAAAGCCAAATATGGTCCTGGGCCTCTGTAATTCCAGTGTTGGGGAGGCAGAGGCAAAGAGGATCAGGAGTTTGAAGGTCGTCCTTGGCGTCCTTGACTCTTTAAAAAAGAAAAAAAAAGGAGGAGTAGGTTGTTTTAATAAATGATTTGAAAAAATGGATATTGGCAATTTCTAAAGTATAGCCACAGAAGTGGTGGCTAAGGCTGGGTAGAAAGAATGTTGTTCTGAATAAAGAATTATGAATCAGAAAGGTTCATTGAGACACACCCAGAAAGACACGTGTGGATATATACATGAATTCAGAAAATGTACTTTATCCAATGCATATGTGTGACACATAGGTGCAAGTGAATATATAAAGGCATGCTTACACATATGCAAACACTTAACATATATACAGACCACGCTGTGCAGCTGTGTGTACACGCACTCATAGCTGTCAGGAATCTTCTCTCATGCCACAGCCTGCTTGGGTGTGCTTTATGCAGGAAGGTGAGCAAGCAACCTTAGGGTTCTGAGTCAGGCAGGCTGGCTACCCAGTCCTGCCCAGCAGTTGGGAGCTAGGGGCCACCCAGGATTGGACAGTGAGATAAAAGAGCATAAAGACTAACTCTACTTTCCCATTGCCACCTGAACTCCATACCCTGATGTGCTTTCTGTGTGCTCTGAAAGGGTGAGCTTAGGGCCAGATGTCTGAGGGAAAGTGGAGAGGAAGAGGAGAGAAAGCTTTTGGGGTCTCCAAGAAACATTCCATCTCCCCCAAACTCTGGGAGGGAATAGCAGGAGACTCTGCTGAAGGGTGTACTGGAGTCCATGATTGAGTGTGGCTTTTCCTGACCTGGGAGCATTCAGAGTCCCAATCAGTGCAGTAGTAAATTAAGGGCTATGGAGGAATAAATTCTGGCCTTAATCAAGTTCTTTGCTGGGGGCCATCTGTGGGTCAGCAAGTACCAAGGCTTCAGAGTGGCTGGGCTGGCCAGGAAGCCAGCAGGCAGGAGTGACCCAGAAGTCTGCTCACCAGGTTGCTGCTCTAGAACATTTATAGAAGGGCGGCTGAGTGCCAGCCACAGAGCCCTTCTACTAAGACTGTTGAGAAGCTAGTTTGAACAAATCAAGAACAAACCTCATGTGAAAATGAAGAGATGTGACATCTAGACACTATCTGTAGTATTCTGAGAGGGAAGCTTGTACTAATGGCAGACTCTTGAGCTCTGTGGACAGAACCAAGCAGGGATTGTGGTCTAGGTCTCTGGCACCATCCGAAAGCAGATGACTGTCCATGGGCAGTGACAGTCTGGGTTGGATACACAAGACCTCTGGACATCTTAGGGTGCAGGTCACGTGGCACCATGTGGGAAGGAGGGCATGGTAGAGAACAGGGGTGGGGTCAGAAGCTGGAAGCAGAAACTAGGACCCAGTTTCCGAGTTCTTTCCTCTCAGTCCAGTCGCCACACCATGTGTGCCTAGGGCTAAGCTCTTGAAGTGTGATCCAGAAATAGAGGAGGGACAGCACTGTGTTTCGTGTTGGCTGCCAGAGCCATAGGCAGTGTCTCCTTCCTCTCGCCTCCCTGCCCCCATGGTGCAGTGCCCAGCCTGGGCTGTTCCTTTAAATATGTCTTACAGCTGTCTGAACTCTGAGATTTCTTTCACTCCTTCCCTCGCCTTGTTAACATGTGTTGCCTTTGGGGTAATCAGGGAAAAAATATTATGTCCTTTTACAATTACCGGGTTTTGGAATATTAAAATGTCTCGCTGCATCGGCACTGTTATTTTGATTGGTATTCTAACCTTTGACTAGCCCATAAAGCGCGCCGCTCCTGAAGCCAATATTGCAGGACTGAAATTTAATTCCGAAATGATTCCAGATAATAGGGAGACAGATAATATATGCATGAAGGATATTATGTTTGGACTAACTGCAGCAGGGCCAGGGCTGGGGAGCTGAATAATAGCCCAGAGTGAGTTATAATCTGTGGGACAGAAATGCCTTACTGTCAGGGCCAGGAGAGGAACTCTTAAATCAAAGGCACAGGAAACGGTATGATCGCAGGGTGCTTGCTCTGACATGAAGAACACTAGAGCCAAGAGGGTAGGTGTTGAGGCTTTGCCCATTCTTTCTCTTGAGCCATATAGCAGGGTCCTGGATGATACAGCACATTACAGTGTCTCCACATCCATACTTGCTGTCCTCCCCATAACACAGTAAACTTCTGCTGTTTTTCAAATATACATAATTGTTTCACCTCTCTTTTTCTTCTTACATTTTATTTTTGCCTTTTAGTGTATTTGCAAAACTCCTGTTCATCCTTCAAAAACTCTTTTATATGAGCCCCTCTGTCGTACCTGTGTGTGTGCGCACATACACACACATGCACACGCACACCTTCTAGTAGAAAAGAATCTGTTACTTTTTTCCCCATGGATTCAGAACTCTGTACCTGTGGGGTCCTTAAGGTCTGTATCTCTGTTTTCAATACCCAGCCCTGGACCCTAACAGTCCGCATTAAACAAGTTCTGTCTGAGTCCACACTGAGTCAGGCTGCCATAGACAGAATCTGTCAGATTTTGCCAAGTAGACAGTCTTAAGAGAAATCAAGCATCTCCTACATGACACAGCCAGGAAGAGGTGAAGACGGTGGGCATGAAGGGCTAGTGGGAAAATAGGAAGGCAGACACTTAGCCCACCCTTCTTGAGCCTTGTCCTGGGGCCCATTTTGCTGTAGGCTCTGGTCCGGAGCATTTCGTGGGACTTGAGGATGGAGGGAGCTCTTCCCTCTGTTGCTGGAGTTGACCATTGGGCAGTTACTCCCTGAAAAAGACACTTCTCTACTATGAGTTAGTAGCCAGGTATCAGGACAGTGGCTTGGGAAGGATGCCTCAGTGTGCTGTGGAGAGCCATGAGGCAGGCAGAGTACATGAGGGCTCAGTGATGTCTGGGAACACTGCAGGCATTGGTTTCCCTGCAGGCCTTGGGGTGCAGTTCTTAGGGAGTGTGGTGATAGAGAAGCATACCATGCAAACAGAACTGGTGTTTTGAGAACACTTGGGTTGGTTTGAAAGCAGTGCTTGCTGTCCTTGTGAGACTTGCCCTTCATTTGGTGCATATACTGGATCTTGGGGATGTAGGTGTGCAGCTCGTAAGCCAGAGACTACTATGCTAGAAAAAGCTTTGAAGCCTGGTGGCTCTATAATGTCACTGTCACCAGCCTTATGAGCTGGAGCCGTTTCCTCTCTGAACCAATAGAAAAGATCTGGCTTAGAACCTTTGTTCTATACTTTGGTAGTTGTGGAGTTTTAGGAAAATCACTTAACTTCTTTGTGTCTCAGTACCCTCTCTAAAGTAAGAAGCGCAGTGTCCTTTGTCTTAGAGTTGACCGAGAATGAGGCAGGAGCACACTTGTGTTGCCTTGGTACTTGGTACACCCAGAAGAGCTGAGCAGGCTCCGAGGAGACAAGAGCCCAGGTATACATTGGGAGTCTGCCCACAGGCATTGTGGACAAAAGCTCCCCAGCAGGTTCATACTGGGAACATGGGTTAGAGCACCCTTGCACTGTCTCACCCTTGGGGTACATGGAGGAGCAGTCTGCTGTCTCAAGCCTGGCTGCCCGGTAGAATAGTCATGTTCAGCTTAGGTACTTGCTAACTCTGTCACCTTCCTATGGACAGGTACTTATTCTTCCCTGAACCTTGGTTTTCTTATTTGTAACATGGAGGTAATAAATAATTAACTGAAGCAGATATGATTCTAGATTCTTAGTCTGAGCTCCTTGGGTCCCCAGCTGCCCTACAGGGAAGGAGGAAGTGGAAGTGCAGAGCGCCCATATGCCTTCCGCAGGTCAGCAGTGGTGAGTGGTGGAGCAGGCACTGGGGTGTAGGCAGTGGACTCCAGAATATATGCTCTTAAAGCTTTGGGGCCCTGGAGCAAAGGCAGGAGGAGTTATTTTTATTTAGCAGGAGGGTAAGTCAGGAAAGGTTTTAGGAAGGAGACTCATGGGCTGAGTTTTGAGGATAAGTTTTCAGGGGGCAGTGGGAAGGGCTTCCAGGAAGGGAGCTATGGGGTGTGAAACTGCTGGCTGGAAGTACAACAGTGATTTTTCAGGGCTCAAGCAACTGGCGTGAGATTATCATGTGTACTTTTTACCAAGAAAAAGCAATGAGCATATGAGCAAGGGTGGTAGCTCTGGGAAACCACCGTGCTTCTGTCCATTAAAGGGGAGAGAGCGCCTATGGGCAGGGATAGCAGTATGGGAGGAAGCCACTGCTCTGAGACTCTGCAGCAGTGGGCAGCTTGAAACCAACAGGGCAAAGACTGCCTCCCTCCAGCAATGTGGGGGCTATAGTTGGGGGACATTTGAGGATGTCTGTGATCTCTTAGAAGGGTGTAGGTGGGCAGCTTTCACAGCACCTGCTGGGAGCCCACCTGGTTCTGTATCTTTGATGGGCATGGTCACAAGGGAGTAGCTGGAGAGGGTATCAGCCTAGGGCAGCAGGAGCCTGTCTTCTGCCAAGGCCCCTGTACCCTCTGCAGTGGGCCTCACCACACAATTCTGGAAGTGTCTTCTATGGCTGGTCACATCAGGCCCATCTCTGGGGTAGCTGCCCCTCCTCCTGCTGCTCAGTTTGTGTCCTGTCCACTGAGGATTGTTTCCTAGTCACAGTCCCACAGTGGACCTTTTCCTTGTGTCCTTCAGTCAATTCTGGGCTTGTTCTGGAGCACAGTGAGGAGTTCTGCCTGGTTATTTGGGGGCCCTTTCTGGCACAGGCTTTGTACTCTAACCCTCAGGGCCAGTTACCAGAGTGCAACATAGCCCTGAATCCGCATGTCTTAGTTATTCCATGTGCCCCAGTCCATCACTGTGAGGGACCATGAGCCACGTGAAGAAAGGGCCTAGACTGAATCTGCTCTGCCTTTCACAGAACTAGGGGACAGTGGGAAATCTCAGGAGCCATACTGCGGAAGAGTGAAGGACTGTTTGGGAGAGGTGGGGCATGGCTGCAGAAGAGTGCCAGGTGAGATCAGGGCTCCTCTGCTGGGTCTTAATGGAAGGGGAGCTTAGTCACTCTGCCTTCTCCTTGGGTTTGGTTTTTGTTTTCTTCCTTTACTTTGTTGCTACTCTAGATCCTGAAAACTGAGAGTTGTAGAAAAGTCAAGGCTGGAATTTCAGGAGGCAAAATCCTGCTTCCTCTCTGCTGCACTGTCCTGCAGGCCATCCTGCGAAGACAGGCTTGAGCTTGCCTGCCAGTGTCAGTAATAACAGAGCACCGATACACTAGGCCCCCGTCAGTGCCAGACTCGTGCTGGATGCTAAAGTAGAAACTTAGGTCAAGAAGCTTGCCTGAGGCCACATGGCCAGGAAGGTGTAAATCCAGTCTCCTTCCTTCCATAGTTTTCCTCTTGTCACTTGCCCAGTAGCAGATACCATCTGAAGACCACTCTGCTGTCTGCCCTGGTTTAAGAGGCAGGTTTAAGACAAACACATAGCAGCCACCACTAGTTAGTCAATAAAAGTCAGTGCTCAGGGAAGGATAGGGGTTGGCCTCATATTCCAGGCCCTGCAGAGTGATACCTGTTTAATGGGGATCGTTGTGTGCAAGAGGATGTGCCCGTGCATACATGTCTGTCTGTGTTAGAGAAGTTTGTCTCCCATGTCTACATCATGCCACACAAGGATGTGTGGGTTTGTGGTCTGGCTCCAGGTACTGGCTGGGCAGATGAGGCCCTTGTCTCTAGAGGGCAGCATGGTGCAGTACAAAGAAGCCCGGGTGAAACCTGGAGGTATAAAAACAAAGTGTTGGTCACTTGCTCTGGAGGCTTTGATTTCCTCAGCTAATGGAGAAGGAGTTGGATGGAACAGTTTTCTCTCACAGTGTCTTCTGCCTTTGCCAGTGTGAGTCTGTTCGTGGCATCTTAGGTTCCTCCTGTGCTCCAGCAGAGAGACTGTTGCTGGGATGAAACATGACCAAAAGCAAGTTCAGAAGGAAAGGGTTTATTTTGCTTCTACTTACATATCACTGTTCATCATCGAAGGAGGTCAGGGCAGGAACTCAAATTGGGTAGGTCCGAGGAGGCAGAAGCTGAAGCAGAGGGCCATGGAGGGGTGCTGCTTACTGGCTTACTCCCCATGGCTTGCTCAGCCTACTTTCTTTTAGAGCCCAGGACCACCAGCCCAGGGATGGCTTCACCCTTGTTTACAATGGTCCTGGTCCTCCCACATCAATTACTAATTAGGAAAATGCCCTGTGGGCTTACCTACAGCCTGATCTTATAGAGACATTTTCTTAGTTGAGGATTCCTCCTCTCAGGTGACTCTAGCTGGTGCCACATAGACATAAAACTAGCCAGCACAAGGCAAATCAGAGAAGGCCTTGTATTTCCCTTTCCTACTTTACTCTACAACCTTGGAACTACTGCAGGCAAGGCGGGATATAGCCAGGTATCTATCAAGAGCTGAGGCCAATGATGGTATGGGAATTTGGCTAGAGGGCACCTGTCAGAGTTTGAGGTGGCTTTGAGTGGGAGCAGAGAGCCATTAATTTGGATTTCACCAGGAAAATACGGACTTGTTGTCTGTCACCTGGATTCTTTGAGGAATGGAAGGGACAGGGACATAGCTGTCAGTACTGTATATGCTGTGAGCAGACCAGGCTTTCCTCTGGCCTTTGATCCCTTCTGTCAATTGTCATGTTAGATGCTGAGTTGGTGGCTATGTGGTCACGCTCATGGCCTTCTGTCAAGGCTGTTGTGGGTGGGGGTGATTTTTAGCTTAGATGATCCAGATGACTCCTAGAGGTGGGGTTTTGGCTTTATTTGTCTTCAAGTGGGATTTAGCAGGGTTTTGTCCCAATAGTTCCCTGACAGTTCTGGACTGACAGGCTGAGTCTCTACAGCAGGATCAGGCAGTATATGGACGGCATAGCTTGGTGTCCTCAGTGACTCTGTGAGGACTCTTATCTTGGCTGGACCTAAGCCTTGGGTAGCAGGTGGCCTCTGTGCTGCCTGTTCAAGGACATCTATATTTGTAGTCATCCACTAGCCACTAGGGACTCTGAAGCCATGTATGTTTGTATCTGGACTCGGAGGTGAATCAGACCTGGTCTCTGCCTGTACAGAGCTCCTGGTCCAAATAGAAAGACGAGTAGGGCCATAGACAAAGGGGAGGGGTTATGGAAGTGGTGAGTGGATCCACGCCTGTTTTTCGTTTTTGTTTTTGTTTTTTTCCTCGAGACAGGTTTTCTCTGGTGTAGCCCTGGCTGTCCTGGAACTCACGCTGCAGACCAGGCTGGCCTTGAACTCACAGATCACATGCCTCTGCCTCCCGAGTGCTGGGATTAAAGGCCTGCGCCACCGCCGCCCAGCTGCATCCCTGTATTTTAATGACTGATTTTATTCACGTGCTTGTTGTTGTTTCCTTTTCTTTTTACAACTAATTTATACTTAATGAAGTTCTTCACTGAGTCAGAGTTTACGAGAGAGAGTCTGTGTAAGCCTCTCTGTGTATTCACATGCCCTAAGCTACCCTGATGTCCTAGTCCCTGCTATTGCCTGCTGTGACTTCTTCAAAGGCCATAAAGTCTTGAGATCCTGTGGTGCCCTATTTGGAAAAGAGGAGTAACAAACACTCTTGGGTATGAACAGGCATGCTTGTGAGTGTGCATAGGCGTGTGCCCTGGTGCACATGCAAGAGCTGTTAGTGGTCTGTCTCTGGCATCAAGATCACTCTTGGTGTTAGTCCTAGCCTTGGCACCTACTTGCTTGTAAGCAGGCAGGCAGGCTGCAGGCAGATCCCAGAGCAGGCCTGAGGCCTCCCCAGTGGTGTGTTTGCTGTGCCTAATTACCCGGCAGTTGTTTAACTATGCAAGCTGCATGCCTGCCTTTATTGCACTGTGATTGCTGAGCTGCCTATGGGGAGTGTCATAAAAAGATATAAAATGCCCATTATCTGTCTGACGCTCTCCTCCTGGACTGTGGGTGTTTGTGTTTTATTTTATTTTTATGGCTCTAGGGAAGCTCTGCAGGAAGAAAAGGGAGGGATGAAGAAAGGGAGGGGAAGGCCCTATAGGAATTGGGGGTTGGGAGACTTAGGAGCCCCTTCGTAGCATGCTCTGAAGGACTCTACTGACCAGGGGAGAGATATAGAAATGGCAGATCTCCAGTGCAGACAGAGTGCTCAGGAAATAAGATTTGATCTGTCCTTCTCTATCCACCTGCAAGTCTTGCAGCTTAGTTTCTATCTTACATCTGCTGCCTTTGTGCAGGACATTTCGCAGAGGGTTCTGGAACGAGCCTGTGGGATGCTCTCTCATTCTCTAGCTTTATGACTCAAATTGTGTGCTTGCCTCCTAGAGCACCATGGCTTGCTTTAAGGCAAAGATGGTAA
The DNA here is from genome assembly GCA_026225945.1 of Cricetomys ansorgei. NCBI lineage: Eukaryota > Metazoa > Chordata > Mammalia > Rodentia > Nesomyidae > Cricetomys > Cricetomys ansorgei. The sequence goes on along the minus strand of JAMJFZ010002837.1, from coordinate 998,181 downwards.
GCACTGCCACCTGCCTCTTTCACTCTACTGAAGTCTTTGGTCCCTATGTAGCTTCATCTGCCCTCCTGCTAGCCACAACAGTGCTTTCTGGTTTGAGCCTTAAGAAAACCCCTTTGGAGCAGGAAAAGGAAGTGACTAGATAGATCATCAGCCCTATGCCAAGCAACTTGCCAGAGGCCAGAGTTCAGGACTCAAACAAGTACCCTACCTTGAAGAGTTTATGCTGTATAGCTAGAGGGCCAGGGATCATGGAAGGCGTCAAATATGTCTGTCAGATGAGACTGAGTTCAGGGTAGTCAGTCAATCATCCATCCATCCATCCATCCATACTTCCATCCATACTGTTGAACAGCCACTGGGTTAGGCACTCCACCAAGCACTGAGAAAACAATGACCAGAACAAAATCCTAGCCCTCACTAGTTGTTAGGAATGTATTCTAGGGGACTGGGGAGATGGATCAGTGGTTAAAGCATTTGTCACACAAGCATGAAGACTGCCATTTGGATCCTCAGAACCCACATAAATGTTTTATGAGCCTGGTAATTTTCAGTCTTTGGAGGATGGAGACAGGGAGTTCCCAGAGTAAGCTGGCCATGGACACTCTCCATATCAGCTAGCTCTTCATTTGGCTTAGAGATTCGCCTCATTGAATAAGATACCCCAATATCAACCTTGGGCAGCCTCTACATGCATGCAAGCATGTGATGTGGATCTACATACATGTTCTCTCACACACACACACACGAATATGCATATATAGACTTGCATACCACATACACAGAAAGGGGGAAATATATTCATTCTAAAGGAAAAAAAAGCCAAAATATTTAAATCCTGGATATTGCGATCCCCAAACCATACCCTTCCAACTATGACATGTTGTTTCTCATGCATGAGCCTTCTAAACCCTAAACAATTCTGTATTACCTTTTTTCTTTCTTTCTTTTGTGGGTTTTTTGAGACACATTTTCTCTGTGGCACAGCCATGGCTGTCCTGGAACTCTCTTTGTAGACCAGGCTAACCTTGAACTCACAAAGCTCCACCTGCCTCTGCCTCCTGAGTGCTGAGATTAAAGGTGTGCACCACCACCAGCTGGTCTGTATTACCTTTTTTTTTTTTTTCAACTTGAAATATCTTGATGTCTACTGAATGACATATATTCTCTATCCTGACCTTGAAGACCCTCCAGTGTACCTTCCAAGTACACCAGGATTGCCAGTGTGATATGTATTCAAGCCTTAAATTTACATTTGTTCCATTTGCCTGGAAAGGCCTTTGTTGTATACCTGCCCAGTAAAGGCCTGTTTATCCTCCAAGACTCTGAGTCCTCTGAAAGAGCAGCCAATGCTCTTAACCACTAGCCATCTCTCCAGCACCCCTAGTACATATATTTTTAAAGTAGTTTTATTGAGATATAACTCATATACTATATAACTTACCCGTTTAAGATGTATAGTTTGTATTTTGGTGTCTTTGCAGGGCTGTACAGCCCATCATTACACCTAAATTGAAAATATTTTTGTATTCTTTAAAAGAAACTCCACTAGTGAGGCAATGGTGGTACATGCCTTTGACCCAGCACTTGGGAGGCAGAGGTAAGTGGATCTCTGTGAGTTCAAGGCCAACCTGGTCAGCCAGGGCTACACAGAGAAACCCTGTCTTGAAAAACCAACGAACCAACCAAACAAGCAAACACCAAAAATATTTAAAAATTAAAAAAATAGAAATAAAAGAAACTCTACTAGCAGTCACTTCCTACCCACCCCCAGCATCCTCTCCTGTTCAAGCCTAATTGACTTCTCATCCTCTGTGGATTAGCTTATTCTACAAGATTCATATATGTGGCCTTATTTGATGATCTTTTTTTCACTTAGCATAATTTTCAGGGTTCATTCATGTTGGACAATGTATCAGTCAGGTCCTCCTATTTCTTTTTATTGCAAATAATATAGTCCATTGTATAGACACACTACATTTTCTTTCCCTCGCTCCCTTTCTTCTTCCTTCCTTCTTTCTTTAATTTTTCCTTCTTTATGTATATGTGCTTGTTTGTCTGTATACACACATACCGTGTATGTGTGCACAGTGCCCACAGAGGCCAAAAGAAGGTGTCAGATCCCCTGGAACTAGAATTACAGGCAAGCTACCTACTTTTGGTACTGGGAACCAAACTTGGGTCCTCTGCAAGAGCAGCAAATGCTCTTAACTGCTGACCCTTCTCTCCTGCCCTCTATGTATTTATTCAGAGGCAGGTTCTTTTTCTGTAGCCCAGGCTAACCTGGAAACCACTATGTAAGCCAAATTTGTGGTAATCCTCGTGCCTCAGCCTTCTGAGTGCTTGGATTACAGGCCCATGCCATTACAGTCAGCCCACATCGTCGTTATTCATTCATTAATTATTTAACCTTTGGGTCTTTCCCACCTTTTGGGAAATAATTTTGCCATGAATGTTTATATACAAGTTGCCTTTGTTCCTGTCTCCATCTCCCTCTCACTGTCTGTCTGTCTGTCTCTCTCTCTCTCTCTCTGTGGATTGTGAGGTCCTTGAGAGTAGACATCACTTCTGTATTACCACTACTCTGTATTACCATTATCTCATGGGTAGCACTTAGTAAATGTCAGTGAATAAAAACATGCATACCAGAGCATGGTGGCATATTTCTCTAATCTCCGGGGAAAAAGGAAAAATGCTTTTTAATTCTCTTCTCCCCTCAGGGTGCAATATCAGATTGTATAGTTGCACATGGACCCATGCCGGAGCTTAGATTCACTCATCAGTGCCCTAGACCCAGCAATTTTCACTGTGCTATTGACCTCTTGCTCAACAATAGGTGGTGTGAGAACATCTCTGAGATGTCCCCAGTGTGGCAGCTATGACTTCTGGTTAGCTGGACAGTGGCTTCTCCTGTTCCTTCTTCTGAGGAGGTCTGGATTATTTTATGCACAGAGGGTTATATATGTGGGAGAACCCAGGAAGGACAGTGTTGGGCTGAGAAGCCTTCTGGCTCAAGGCCAGGCTTATTTTATGATAGCTCCAGATGTCTGGCTTTCCAAGGAGGAGCATAGGCTGCCCTGGCCATCCCAGACAGTAAGTAGCCAGTGCAAACCAAATCCGTGGAAGCATCTGAGAGATTAGTAAAGCCAATATTTCTCTTTTCTTTGTACTTACTCACCCTAATAGTTTGAGCCTATAATTAGAATGGGGCTTTATTAGGCTAATTAGGAGGTATGAATGATGGCAGGAGGGCATGTGGAGATGTATCAGGGCGGTGGGCAGTAAATCTAGGGTTTTAATAGGTTTATTCCATAATCAGATGGTTTAGAAAGCTGTCTGAATGGCTGGCCCCCTCCCTTCCTTCCACTCCCACCACTCCTTGAAGTGGCCTTCACACTTTGCCGTCCTTGTCCTCCATGCTGACAGTGATGCTGGAATATGGGGCCTCAAGAAGGAGGAGGAGACCCCACCCGGAGCTTCATTGCCTATGCACGCGCCGTCCAGCCTGGCGGCATGATTACCTTGCTGAGAAATCCGTCCAGGCGCGGGGCTGCTGATAGCAATCATTGATTAAGAGGGTAATTGTCCTGAAAATTCAGATTGATCAGAAGGCAGAAATGATAACTTGTGTAACTGTGTTTAAAGCCACGTCCTGTCAATAGAAGAGACTGAGATGTATCGCGCCAAGAGGGGGGCAGAACAGATGGGTGTATGCAGCAGGCGGGTGCTGCCATCCTTCTCTCAGGGCTGAGCAGGATGTTTCTTGTCAGTAACCTGGACTATTGGAGATTCAATCACTTTTATCTCCCCCTCTCTCTCAATCCAAATGCCTTTTCATATTAGGAAATTAGAATTGGCCCTGCTCATGCAAGATTTATTAGCTCTGCTGAGCAGTCGCACCAAAGAGTAAATGATTTTGCTTTGCTGGAGCTTTTCACACGTTAGGACCCAACTTCTCCCCTGCTCTGTGTCACTGGTTGCCTGGAGGAGTCAGCTCTAGAATGAGAGACTCAGGGAGCAAAGAGAAAGTATTGCCCGGGCTTGATTTCTTTATCTCCCAGAGACGCCCCCTATGTCAGACTGACAGCCTTCTTGATCCCTAGAAGATCCTTTCCTGAGATCTAGCACTATTTCTGTACGGAAGAGCAAAGCCCTCTTAGGAGACAAGGCTCATCCTTCAGACTTAGATGACTTACCTTGGAAGGAGGGGCTCAAAGAAGCCTAGAGAACTTGGAGAGAGCTGGGGTGGTAGGCAGTATGTGTGTGTGTGCATTAGGCAGAGATTGGCAATGGAGGCAGAGGATGAAGGGACTGAAGTGATTTTTCTTTCTTAGAGCCTTGGCCTGTCCACCTGTCAACAATGGGGCCACAGGGGATGGAGCACCTTTCCAAGCTTGGAGAAGCCACTTAATCACTTAGTGGATGAGCTCTTTAAATACAGGCAGGTGACAGGGTCCAGTCACCAGGGGAGGAAAGATGGGCCTGTATGGCCAGTTGGACCTACTGCCTTGAAGGCCAGGACACTGCGGGCTGAGTTGGCTGTAGAGAGGACTCATCCTTGTCACCAGGACTGTAGTCTTTCCTCTTGCTGTTCTCCCTCAGACCCTTCCTTCTTCCCAGCTCCTCAGGGGTGATCCCAAGGAGGAGCATCACTCACTGTCATCCTGACACACGTCCTGTTGCTGGTGTCTGATCCAGGGCCTGGTGGAAGAGAAGTGTGGGGAGTCTTTTGAGGCTACGGGAGGCTGGGGGGACGTCTAGAGTTTTTATGGCGGGATCTCTGTCCATCACCTTCCCATCCCAGCCTTCCTCCCTTAGGGTTTCTCTCTAGCTCCTGAGAAGCTGCTTTCTTTCTGAGCTTTCAAGTTAGTTCAAGTGAAGGTGTAACTGGGCAAACTGGAGAATTGGGACCAGAAGGGATAACATCCCCAGGAATGAATGGTACGTGTAGACAGCAGCCGTTTGGGCCCCAAAGGAGAGTTGTGTTTGAGTGAGGGGATCAGGGAGAAGGAAGGAGGAGCTTACTGGAGGAAAGCTTGGAGAAATGTCCTCAAGAAATTGCCTATATGGGACTATGGACCACTATGGTGGTGATATGCCGACCACCAGCTTTTTCTAGCCAGTCTGCCTCGGCATTCCTGGCTACTACCAGGCTGTCTGTCCACAGTGCAGCCTTGAATGTTCTAGAAGGTTCCTTCTACAAGATTGGGTTGGGCAGGACAGGGGCAGGGCTCCAATCTACAGGCACCACCTTCTGCTCTACCCCTTACTTGCTGTGAGTGTACTGAGAGCTGTCGCGGCCTGAAAAGCTAGTTGCAGCCCTTCTCCAATTCTGATGGCGTGTGAAGGCGGTATACACAGCGCCGCTGGAGCATCCTGTATGGTGTACTTCTGCTCCTGCCTCTGAGCCAGGCCAGCCAGCAGCCTGGAAATACTGTGTAGTCCAGAGGGCAGGTCCAGTCACATGAGACTAGGGCTAGTTTGGGCAAAGCAAAAAATGGAAGTGCTTAGGGCAACTTGGACCTGGAAATAGAGCAGTGGTTCTCAACCTTCTTAGTGCCGCGGCCCTGTAATACAGTTCCTCGTGTTGTGGTGGCCCCCAACCATAAAATTATTTTTGTTGCTACTTCATAACTGTAATTTTCCCACTGTTAGGAATCATAATGTATTATCTGACATGTAGATGGTCTTAGGTGACCTCTGTGAAAGGGTCATTTGACACACACACACACCCCCCATGCACACACACACACACACACACACACACACACACAGGAGTCACGACTCACAGGTTGAGAACTGCTGAGATGGAGGACAAATTCAGACAATTGTCAGACAGAGGACAATTGAGACAATACTTCCCACCGGACTCCCAAATGAGGGAAACAGTCACTACAGGGTGATGAAGCGGTGTTGCCCTCCAGAGCCCATAGAGGGAGTGACTGGATTACCCTTGAAAAACTTGAGTGGCATCCAGGAGAGGACCCTTCATTGGAGTTTGTGCAGAGCAAAGGGAGTATGCTGTGGAGACTTGCGTGGGTAAGCTTCCAGGTAGGGAAGAAAGGACAGAGATGGATTGTATTATAGGACTGGGCCCAGTGAGTTCATTGTTTCTGACACATTTTTCCACCATAATTTGGAAGTGTGGCCATACTTGGACTTTAGCAAGCCTAAAGACCATCTACATTTACAATCTTGCTGAGGGCTTGGGCTCTGCATTTGGACCACCTGGAGCCTTAACGTGGCGAGGTGTGTAGGACAGCCTTAAGGATTAGAGCCCAGATCTCCCTTGCTCTTGGCCGTTTCTCGTTATGCCCAGAATGAGAAGATGCATGCAGGGAAAGGCTCAGGTTTGGACTAAGGGAACAGCCATGGTGAAACTCTGGGCAAGCCTGCTCTACTCTTACCAAATTCATTCCTGGCCCATCATGTACCAAGACAGCCTTCTGGAAGGCCCAGGCTGGTTCTCTAGGCCTCGTGGGGAGGCTAGGAGGAGACCAGGAAGCCAGGAGACTCATTTTCACTAGAATTTGACCTAAAGCAGGATTGGAAGGGAAGGAAAATTTTTGAACAAAAGTGCAGGCAGGAAGGAGCTGTTAACAAGCCTTTCTTTCTCTTTGGGGATAGAGCAGAGCATAGCGGGGCGCAGCCGCCAGCTCTCCTCAGAGCGGCTCTCTGAGGTAGCTACAGTCTCTGGCCGCTGCCTGCTCACGCTCTCTCTCCTTTTTTCCCTCTCCTCTTTCTCGGCTCTCTCTATTATGGGGACTTGCTCCAGCTCTTTCTCTCTCTTCTGTCTCTCCTTTTGTTCTCTCTTTGTCTATTTATCACACTGTGAAGGTTGAAAGAGATGTTATTAATCTGGGAGAATGAAGGCAGGATTAGTGGTATGAATCGGATTTTGAGAGGTGTAATGATAGAAAGACTCGCTCGGCTGGCGGCCTGCGTGAGCTTGATAAATGGGGAGCACTCCAGACTGACTCGCGCCTTCCTCCGCGCTGTGCGCCCTGCCCGCTGGGGCGTGCCGCGCTCTCAGATCTGCCAGCCAGCCCACCCCGCTCCTACCTGAACCGGAGCAAAAAGCCAAGGGTAAAGCAGACACAAATATCTCCCATCGCACTTGGAGACATCATTGCTTTTAGCACCCTTTTCAAGTGGAGGCCTGTGGAGTTCTCAGACTGTGGGCAGAGGGAAGGGGACCTAGACTTCAGAATGGAACAGTACCTGCCTGCTTCTCAGGCCTGTACATAGAGCTTCTGTCCTGCCTCTGAAATAGCAGTCAGAGATCAAGGAGTGACAAGAAGACTCTACAGTCTCTATAGACCCACCAAGTCAGAGTCCCAAACTCTGTATGATCCGTGATGGAGCAAAAGTGCTGTTGGGAGGGTTGGGTTGGGTAGTCTAGAAGGGACCGAGAGAGTGGGACAGATGAGATTGAGAAGGAGGGAGGTAACTAGTAATTACTGAAGAAGTCAGTAATCAAGGGCCTTGTTTCCAGTGAGGGAACTAAGGTCCTGAGACTGGAGTTGCCATTTCCTGGAGTGATTTTTCTACTCATGTCCAGCAGAGCTTTTTGATCTTGTTTTTAAGAAAGTGCTAAGGATCAAAGCCAGGGCTTCGTGCATTCTAGGCTGAGCTACCTCCCGAGGCTACTCTGTGCCCTCTTGCATGTTCTTTGTTGTTATTTTTGAGCCAGTCTTGCTATTTGCTAGCCTGGCTTCAGACTCTCAACCCTCCTGTGTCCAGCATCCTGAGTGGCTGGAGATGCAGAAGGTTCTCTCTTCTTTCCTCTCTCTGTGGCTTTGTTCTCATCCTTTCAGTCTTTAGCTTTAGAGAAATTGATATTTATTAATTTATCTATTGTATGGGGCCAGGCACAGGTTGTGGCACACTTGCAGAGACAGAGGACAGCTTTTGGGAGTCTTCTTTCTCTTTCCACCTTATGGGTCCCAGGATCAAATTCACATCATCAGGCTTGGCAGCAAGCACCTTTACCCAACAACCCATCTCAATGCTTGTCCTCCCTCCCCCCTCCTCTTTACACAAGATCTCATGTAGGCTGTAGCTTCTGACCCTCCTGAGTGCTGAGATACATGTGTTTATGCCATATGCCCAGTTTAAGCAGTGCTGGAGTTTGAACCCAGGGCCTTATACATGCTAGTGGTCTAGTGTTCTAGTGTTCTAGAGGCTAGTGTTCTAGCTATTGAGCTACATCCTCAACTCAGTCTTTTTAACTTTGCTAACCATAAGAGTCCGACTTAGATTTTCTGCTACTTGGTCTCTAACCTCTTCCCAGGATCCTTGGCTCAGAGTCCCCTACACATCTACCACTACTCAAATCTGCAATCTATGTAGGGCATGCTGTCCTTGCCCTCATCCATTGTAACAAATTATATTTTCTCTTGGAGCTCTTACTATAACTGCAAATTAATGATCACTTGTGTTGCTTTGTAGTTGGTATCTTCTTTGTCTATAGACTTGGATCTCCCTGAGGCCAGAATTATCATTGTTGTTGTATGCATGCATATAACTTGACTGATGTGGGCTCTCAATAGATGTTGACAATGGACCAGTATGGTTCTGAAGCCTAGATCCTTTCATTCTCTTACACCTGGGTTGAGAACAGACTGATTTGACAAGGGGAGATATGCTGGCTAGGATGGTAGACATGTTTCAGAGAGGAGGTTCTTTGGACTCCAACTCTGGAGGCCTCATTTGACTCCATAGGCTTCCATTCTTCCTGAGCAATCTTACCCAACCCCAGCCTCATCTGTATTCAGCTGCTTTTTTAGGTCTTTCTTGTCTCACCTTAGAACAAATGAACTCTTTGTATGACATCTGGGACAGTATGTCCTATTGAAGGCCACCAGGGTCCTTCTCTGTGATATCTTTCCAGGCTTCCTTTCTTCACGAAAGTTCTTGGAGGATGGTGGCCATCGCTGTGCTGTTCTGCAAGTGTGTTCACTTGTCTTTCCTTTGGGCTCATGGCTCTTTGAGGGCACTGGCCTGGTCCTCTGGACTTGGATGTCTCTAGCACAGGACTTAGTACAGAATATTTGCTAAACAAAGCAACAAACAAAAAGCAAAAAACAACATATGAGCAGTCCAGACAAGAGGGAGGAGCTCTGGGATGCATATTTGCAGCCCCTCCCCCCTCTGTTTCTCTAGTAAGACAGTGAAGGTGTGTGCTGTGTGTGAAGGGTGGGCAGATGGTGGTGGCACACGCTCAATAAGGGATTATATTTTAATTTGGAAAGCTCTTTAGAAACTTAAAGTGCTTTGCCTAAGTGCTGACTGCTATTAGTGTCTCCTTTTTATTAGGAAAAAGGACATGATTTTTCTCTTTTATCTTCAGGCTTGTCCAACTTCTGAGAGTCAAACTTAGCAAAATGCCTGCCCCTCACTGAGGACTAGTTACATGCCAGGTTCAAAGCTTTGGACTTGAAACACAGAATTCTGCTTTGCAGACTGGTTCTGACACCCCTGAGGGGATTAGCCCTAACAGCTCAGTATCAGGAAAGGGGGTGGGAAAGACAGGGTCGGTCATTTGACATAGTTCAAGCTCAGTGCCCAGCTCTTCCTCTCTGCGTCTAGGCCTGGGTGGGGAAACATTAGAACTTATACTGTTTAGGAGTTATGAGAACAATCCAGTGGTTATCAAAAACCCTCTTGTCATGTAATATGAAGGGCCAGTCTTCAGAGAGAGAAAGCTGAGAAGGAATGGCCCCAGGAAGAGTTGGGTTTGTTCTGTTGTCATCAGGGCTGATGAGACCAAGAGACAAAGACCCACAGTTACTGTCTCCAGTGATGTTAGAGCTGTCAGAGGCCAGGTCAGAGGGAGCACGTGCAGCAGTAGCAGGAAAAACTCTAGTGTGGGAGACAGAGACTTGCTCTAGGCTTTCCAAGCACCTTTAAGGGCCTTGCAGGTTTGAAGGAAAGGTACCATCCCCAACCCCACCCCTGAGGTGATGACTTGACGCTGCAGGTTCAGGCAGGAGGTCTGGAAGGCCCAGCCGAGCCTTCTCCATGAGAAGCTACAAGCTGAAGATCCTGATCTCAGTCTGGATTATCTCCATCAGCCCTGCTGAAGGTTCTGCTCATGGAGAGGCACTGGGAGGTGAAGAACTGGCTCGACTTGTTAATGCCCTGCAGTCCCAATCTCCTAACCTGGTCCTAATCTGGGGGTAACTAAGGTGGGGGCGGGGGGACTATGTTGAGCCTACTGCCTTAACTGGATTTCCATACCTCCTGTTGTTAATTATAGAGATGTAATAATGTGATTAGTGCACGATTAAAAAAAATCCCTGATATGATTACCATGGATTTAATATCACATGATATATCATTATATCGTTATACAGTGACAGATGTAATTGAAATACACTTATTGGAGCCGGGGGTGGTGTTTCATTCAATCCCCAGAACCCCAGGGAGGAAAGGGCTGGCTAAAAAGAGGCAGTGAGAGAGGAAATTGTAATGAAAACAAAGAAAACTCACAAGGTAGCTCGCACTCCAGGCAGGTGGCTCCTCCTGACCGATTTGCCTTAGGCAATGACAGTGCACAGACAGCTCTGGACAGGCGAACCTTTTGCAGGGGCCTGGGCAACATGGCTCGGGAGCATCTTATCTTGTTTCCTTTCCATAAACCTTGGTGTCCCCAAATCCCCTCTGACTCAGCATGTTACTCCACGTGAAAGTACTCAGGACCCTAATGGTATCAAACTGAGCTGCCCGCTGTCTTCTCATCTTTGGACCCCAGTACCAAATTCTGTGGAATATCGACCTTTGGTACAATCCCTACCTTCGCTGTGGTAGTGGCCTGGCACACACGAGGCAGCTGTCATGATGTAGGCAGAATAAGGTTAAGTACACAGAGAAGGTAATTATTCCACTTAAGTTCTGTTGATGGGCAGAGGTGGAGGCCGGAGACTCCAAGGCCCCTGGCTGTGTTGGAAACCAGAGACCACAGTGCACCAGTGGAGCTTCCAGCTGGGCTTGGAGAGGCTGAGTTCCTGTTGCCTGGTGCAAGAGCTTGTCCTATTGCTGCTGTGGGCATGCTGGCCAAGCTTCTGCTAGGCCTGAGGAGTGGAATGGGGTCCCCATGGCTGAAGAGCTCAGGGAAGGAGATGGGAAGCAGGATTATTTTCACACAGGCATGTCCAGGAATGGTTGAAGGACTGCTGTTCTGTTGGGTGAGAAGAGAGATGGTTCTTGAAAGACACTGGGTAGGTGAGAGTTGCAGCCTCCTGCACACAAAGACTTTCCTTTCTCCTTTCCTCCCCTCTCTCCTTCTCTTGGTAGAACATCAGGAGATAAGAGTATAGCCATTGCTCTTAGGAGTCTCCAGCAGATTTGCAGTAGATTGGTTAAGAACTCTCATGTCACAGGTGCTGTGCAGACTGTAGGTAGATTTAGAGTTAGGGTGAGTCAGGAAAGACGAAAGGAGGGCACTTTTGAGTTGAGTGTTTAAATAGAAGCAAAAAGCAGGCAAAGGCAGAGGCATCCTAGGCTGGTGCTTACCTTTGCTTGAGTAAGCTTAAGGTACAAAATAGCAGTCACAGGACTTCATGGCAGTAAAGAAGATAATGGGATCCAGGCTGACCCATATATTTCTGGCTTAGCAGTCCAGTTTGGTGATAGTGGTGGCCTACACTAAGTTCTAGGAACCCAGGAGAAGAAGCAGCTTGGATAGATGTTGAGCTGTGTTCTAAACATACTGAGAGTCGAGTGCATGTGTGACGTTCACGTGGAAAGGCTAAGTAAGTAATATGTGTGTTCGGCATTTAGGCAGCAATAAGAAATGCAAAGATGGAAGGTCGAGAGGTCGAAGACAGAGGAGTTGAGGAGATCACCAAAGGAGAGGGGTAGCAAGTAGGGAAAGCTAGGAGAGGAGAACAGTGTGTCAATATTAGGTGGCCAGCTGCAAAGGACACTCTGAAGGAGTGTGAGGACTAAGGCAGAGCTAGGGAAGCAGAGCCCACTGTCAAGGAAAGCACAGGAAGAAGGGTTCCAAGATGGAGAAAGCCACAGAGTGCTAAGACAGCTAAGAACCTGCAGCTCTCCGTGCACAGGGCAGCTGGTGAGGGTGGTTGGCCTAGGCAGGAGCTAAGTGACACAAGAGCAATGGAAAGTAGTTGCAGGGAGTTTGGGAGTGGCAGGGAGCTAACAGATGGGCTGTGGATGAATAGGGATATGGAATTAATGGGAGCTCAAAAAAAGTATAGTTTTTAAGGAGCAAGGCATGATTTAAACACCTTGTATACAAATTCACTTAATCCTCACAGCAGCTCTATGGAATTGGAGCTGTTCTCGTCCTTCAAAGGGGAAATTGGGACTCAGAAAAGGCCTGTGAATATGGTAGAGATTTAAGCAAATATTTCAGATTTAAGCAAATGCAAAGGGAAAGGAGCTAATAAAATTAGGTTAAGGATCCCCACTTTTCATAATTTTTTATTTTTTTAAACGATTTTATTAAACTAATTATTTACTTATTTTTATTTTATGTGCATCCATGGTTTGCCTGCATGTATATCTGTGTGAGAGTGTCAGATCCCCTAGAACTGAGGTCACAGACAGCTGTGAGCTGCCATGTAGGTTGCTAGGAATTGAACCTGGGTCTTTTGGAAGACCAGTCAGTGCTCTTAACTGCTGAGCCATCTCTCCAGCCCCCTTCCCCCCCCCTTTTCAATTAAAAAATAAGCCATTGATAATTTCGTACATGTGTGTATGTATGTATGTTGACATGTTGACCATATCATTACCCTCTCTCATCCCCAGCCCACTCCCTCTGGACCCCTTCTTCTTTCCAGTAGGTCCCCTTCCTATTCTTCTGTCACTTGAAGCTGTAGATTTAGAAAAACAGAGCAAGAACCTGAGGTAAAAAGGGTTGACATGGAAAGCTCAAGTAAGGGACTGGCTGTAGACAAGAAGTGGCGTGTCCCTGTTAGAAAGGAGAGGTGAAGGAGCAGCTGGGTAAACACAGCCTCTTTGAATATGCAGAGCATACACTTAGAGGAATTTTGCCAATGACTTTACTATCTTTGTGAAAATAGCAAAGAGTAGGGTTTGGGGTACTATGGAATGGGTGCTGAGGTGGTGGTCTTGGACCCATAGTGAGACCATGCTTCCATAGAAGCATGCCTTTTTGTAAATACTTAGCTCAAGAGCAATGTGACAGAACACTCACTGTTGGGTGTGTTCAGGAAAGGTATGTAAGACAAGTAGTTAAGGGAGTTGGAGATTGGGAAATGGGTAGTTGAAATAATAGAGTCAAGGATCCAGGCCTACTAGAAAAGGGATCGAGGCCAGAAGGAATGGACAGAGTATGGGTGGAGTGGAGGCAAAAGCAGAGGCTGAGAGAGAATTCAGAAGCTGTAGGCATCCGAGGCCAGGGCAGCCTGTCCTGGTGAGAGTTCAGAAAAGAAACAGTTCTGGTGATGATGAGGCCTAGGATATGACAGTGGGGAAAGACAGAAGGCGGCTGAAGTAGCTCCTTATAAAAGGTCATTAATGAGAACCAGAAGTCAATAATGAGACGCAGATTTTCTATACTGCTGAATTCTGTAGATACTGAAGTTACCCAAAGTGGTGATCATTTGGAATAAAGTCCCACAGAGAGAAAAATAGTCTAGAAGCAACAGGAAAGAAGAATTTGAAGATACCCACAGAGTATTATATCCAGAAAAGAGTAGATGCTGGATTTCCAGCTATTACCCTACTTCTGACCATCTCCAAATTTAATGATCCCAACAACAAATTCTGGAAAGTTCAGTTACATGAAAGCACAGGCTCTCATGTGGTTACAGTCTAGTAGCGACTGGATTTGGCACACTGGCTGGAGCATCCAGGGGCTGGCTGGCACCTCTCCTCATCCAATCTCATAGCTTCTCTGTGTGGCCTCTCTGAGGGTTATTTTGGGCTTCCTCATTTTTTGGCTGTCATCTCACTACTTGATAGCAGTTCAGGGCCTAGACAAATGTTCCCACAAGTGGAGTAGAATCTGCCCAAGCATTTCTGCAGTAGCCTTGCAGTAACAGTATTTCTGCACTACTGTGAAAACAGTCACAAAACCCATCCTGTTTCCAAGGTGGAGAAGAGACACAGACTTTTGATGATGGGATGGGATGGGATGGGAGGATAATGTGATCATCTTTGGAGAACATAATTTTTCACAGTTGGTGTGAGGCTGAACCTGTAAAAAAAGAGAGTAGTGTTCTTAAAGGTGGTGCACATTTGGTGATAACACCACACGTATCTGGAGGCAGAGAAGAAAGTGAGTATATCTGGGTAGCCACATGTACACACAGAGAAAGTGTTCGCTTTTTTTGAAGTGTAGCTTTTTTTGAACTATGGTTCAGAAAAGTTTAATAATTCACTCAAGGTTATAGTGCTAACTTGTAGACCTGGGATTCAAATGCAGATTTGTTTGATACTTGAACTCTGAATTCACTGCCTTCCTGCAAGGCATGGGCTGCTGGATATATTCTAAGTACACATGGCATACCCAATCTGTGTTTACTTGTGGCCTGGGTACTCACCTCACTGGCTGATGGTTGGTTAAGGCCAGTAATATATTATAGTTAGCATGCACAAGGCTCTGGTTACAATCTCTAATGCCTCAAAGAAGACATGTTGATCATTTAGATAGTGTTTGCATTTGTCAAACCTCCATCCTGAAGAACCTCATTTCACCTTCCTCTCTGGCAGGTGTTAGGACAGTGATAGGCTGGATTTGGTCTGAGTTTTGGGAAATGGCTTACCAGTCTCGGGTCTGTAGGATGACAAGTCATCCAGAGGTGTAAAAGGCCAGCTCCTCTCGTCATTGAGGTTGGGGTGGGGGGTGGGGCTAGATATGTTGGTACATGGTGTTCTGGAAGTTACTAAGTAGACTACTTTCGTCTGCAGTCTAAGCTAGGTTCTAGCCTCTTGCCCAGCCCCCTCCCTGCTCTGTCCACCCGCTGTCAGGTAGTGTATGGGTGGGCAGGGACACCAGAGCAGCTGTTGATGCTTCTCCTTTCCTCTTTGAAGGATCTGATGCTGCTGCCGTTGAGGGCTACTTCATCTATTAAACCCAATACACTTGTCGCAGCTGCTAAGCCCCCGTAAGCCGCCGGGCGCCGTGTTTGTGATGGGACTGACAGTGCATGGAGGAGGCTGATTATACACGATTCCATTTCGCAGGCCCAGCAATGTAATTTCACAGGGCGATCAGCGTTTGCATGTAATAGCAGGCTGTGCTGAGGTGTCAGAATATTAAAGGCGCTAATGGCAAAGCTCCCTGTTACACAGGGGGCCACCCGCCGCGCCTACAGCAGGGCTGTGCAGCAGGCCCGTCGCAGATGGCTGGCCACTAAGCTAATGGGGCAGCAGCCAAGGCGGGCAGAGCCACAAGAGGGGAAAGCCAGCCGGGAGCAGCTCGGCACCTGCTTCCCTGTGCATGGAAATTACAGCGGCCCAGGGGAAGGGAAGTGTGCGTGCCTGCCTGACAGGGTAGGGTGGGTTGGTTCAGTAGCTACAGCAGTTTTCAATCCAACCCACCTGTCCTCCTGGCTCGGCATTCGAGTGCCTGTCATGGATAGAACTTAGAAACTACTGTCCCTAGAAGTCATCTCCCTCTCCTTAGTAGTCAAGTCATCCTTCCACCTGCCCCACCCTCTGGCAGGGAACCACAGGAGTTAGGTGCTAACTTCACAGCCGGGCAGATGGGCCTTCATGACAGAGAGAGGTGCCATGGGGAAGCAGCAACCAGAGAATTTGGAAGCAGCATTGGTAAACCGCTCGGGTACAAGGGCTTGGAGAGAAGGCTTTAAATACTGCCCCGTACTGATAAAGATTAGGAATCTTCTCCACAGGTAGAAAGGAAAGGGAGCAAGAAGAGAAATCCTCTCCCCTAGCCTGTCATTCCCCTTTGTCTTGGCTGCATCTCTGCCTGGACTGTAGTGCTCCCTGTTGGCTACACTCAGGCCTTCAGTAACACTCCTCCAGGAGGCTTTCTTAGCCTCCTCCAGCCCCACACAGGGCTCAGCCTCCTGCTCTGATTGATTGCAGGTGGCAGCCTTGACTTTCCAACCAGAGTCCTTGCAACATAACTTGGATACCTTGCCCTAAGCAGGACTCGAGAAGAGTTCTGCTAAGGTTGCTCACAGGTGCGGTCTCTTTAGGGAGCTAGCAGGATGGGTAGTCACTGAGGGAGGGGCCAAGACGTGTGGGTGGAACATACACAGTTGAGCCACTCCCTGATGCACATTGCTGGGGATGGGAGGCTTCAAAAGGGAATACCAGGGTGTGGGTCAGGTGCAGAGGGGCAGCAGATGTGAGGCCCAGAGCACACGGTGATGGGAACACAAGTTGCATTGCTCTAAGAGCCTCTGTGTCTCTGGGTGGCTTGTCTGTGATGCTAGCTGTGCCCGATAGTTTCCCAGGATGACAGAGTTGTGGGGTTGCGGTGAGGGCTGGGGGGCGGGGGCGGGATTTGAGGTCCTGGGCCTAGGCTACTTCTGTGAGGCTGGTGGCCGTGTCAGAAGGTTAAGCTCTGGGGGAGATGTGCCAGTGTTCTCAGCAGGGGCAGCAGGAGGAATCCCAGGCTGAAGGAGAGCAGTTTTAATTAACCGTTTTTAATATCATTTTGGACTTTGGCTGGTATGTGAAGGCCCCGCTGGAAGCAGCATTTGTAAAAATTAAATCCCTCTTATTAGGAGCTTGGCAGACCCATGTGCACATGCCACCCCCCGCTTCTGGCCCATACCCCCTGAGGAAGTGCTGGATGAGGCCGTGTCTCAGCAGCAATTGGTTATCACGCCTTATCTAGGAATATGAAACTGTGCAGCATGACACCACAGCCACAGTGGAGACGCCAATTCATCTCACCCTTGCTCTGACAAGCTACACTGCCCTTCCTGAAAGGCATCCGTCAGGCGGGACCAGGCTGCACCTTGCCTGCAACTTCTCTCCTGCCTGGGGCTACAGCTTGCCCTGGTCCAGCCTATCTGTCCCCCTGGTCGTTGCTGCCCTCCGTCCTCCCTTCTACACATCCTAACCTGTGAAGATCTTGGGGAGTCATAATTACAATAATCTAATCACGGTGACGCATCAGTGTGAGCGCCTAATGTTATCTGAAGTGGTCTTCTCGTTTAGCCGAGATAAGGCTCAGGATGACGTGCAGATAAACGTTGAGATGCCCTGTCCCCGAGCCACGAGCACAGCAGAGGGGCCGCCACAGCCCTGCCGCCCGCCGCTTTAAGCCGGGAAGCGGCAGCACCTGCTAATGCAAGTGTTTAATATTTGATGGGCTGGGATAAAGCAGGATCACCTTCGAATTGAATTGAGTGTCAGCCGAGAATCTATTACTGAAATTCGGGTGTGATTTGACAGCAAAGTAGACGATGTTATTCTTCACTAGTTACTGCAATCTTCTCCCCGACATCACTTAAATATTTTTTTCTTTGCTTGAGTAAACACACATTATCCTTCTTTTTCCCCCCTTCCTTCCCTTTTTCCCTTTTCAAGGGAGGAAAAAACCATCCAGCTCACCTTCTCCAGGCTGATAGAGTAGATTGTTATTTCTTTATTTGTCCTATTAAATGGAATTTCTGATCGTTTAATCCGGCCTTTGTAAGTGATTTTAAAGTACTTGAAAGGCAGCCGCCACTGCTCTCTGGCCCACTGCGCTCCAGCCTCAGCTAGCCATGCTCAGTAGTTCCCCAGCTGTGCCGCCTACTGACTGTGTCACCTCTCTGTCTGTACCCTCTAGCTGCATGCATCCCCTTGTTGCCCACATCCTGGCCCCGACAGCATGCTCTTTCCCAACCCTACCCTCGAGTCCCACACTCAGTCTGTGATTTGTGGCTCTAGGTGTGACCTGAGAGAAGGTAGAGGAGGGTTTGCTGGAGTTGAGCTGTGGCTGGTCCCTCTGTGGACAAGGAAATGGCTTTGGAAAAACACTGAGTTTTAAATTGCACTGGCTTCTAGTCTCCTAGCACCCACGGCCTAGGTTCCTGAAGCTGGAAAGGAAAGAAGCTGGCCCTCCGCCTACCTAGCCCCTGGACTCTGGTACAGGCTCTCTCTTTCTCTCTCTCTCTCTCTCTCTCTCACACACACTCACACACACACACACACACACACACACACACACACACACACACACACACACCTTGTTTCTGGCTCTGTGCTGGGTCTTCTCTGTGTGAAGCTGCTGGACCCAGAAGTACGTATGCACTGCAGTGCTTACCTGAGCAAGGCTGGCAGACATTTTGGTTCCATCACTGTACCCAACTCACCCAAATTTCATCCCCATTGCCACTGTCCCATGTACTGTCGCCTTCCTGACAGTAGAAGAAGGTCAGCTTGGTGTTTAGTGACTTCTGAAATTAAGGGATAGTTAATGCTTGATACCAGGCCCACTGGCAGAAGCCCAGGACTTTTTTGGCAAGCTAAAAAGAAAGAAATCCCCTCAGCCACATTGTAGAGGCCTAACACACATGGGTCAAAGTCACTTTCTTCTTGGCCTCAGTTTCCTCATCTGTGACATTAGGCCTGTCATGCCAGTGAGGGAAGATGCTGCTGGTCCTGTTCCCAGTAAGGGAAAGTAGGTCCTCTCCTGCCATGTGTTCCCTACAGATGTAGGTTGCTGGAGGCCACACACGGTGTGATAGAGAATGGAGGGGGCAGTGGAGCTGCTGGGGGCCTGAGCAGATCGATGCCCCCAGCACTTCCTTCCCCAACCCCAGAAAAACAATTAAGTACAGATCAATGGGTGGCCGCTTTGAATATGCATAAGTGAGCACTTGACCTTCAACAGAACACACACACACACACACACACACACACACACACACACACACACACACACACACACACACCCTTACCCTGTACTTCCCTCACTGATGCTTGAGTTGACCTTCCTCCCCTTTCATTGAACCCTCACACAGCACTCACAGCCTTTTACAGCCTTGCCTGTGCAGAATCAAAAGCAACTTGACCATAGGCATGTCGTGGGCCAGTTCCTGTCTTATTTTTCCTGTCTATGGTGTGAGATTTGGAGGCACTAATCTCCCAGGTCCTACCTGAAACCAGTCTTTGTGAGCAGTAATAGCAAGTGAGGATGGAGGCCATGGAGGGTGCGTGGTGAAGGAGAGGCTCTGGTGAGGGGAGGACCCTCGTAGAGAAGACCTTCGCTAGTCAAAGCTGGAGAAGAGCCCTGCAAGGGGCCAGAAAGGATGGCAGATGCTGAAGGGGAAAGCCCATGTGAAAGCCAACTTTGGAGAGGGAAGGGGTTTTTCTAGTGGGGTAAGCCTTGGTGAAAAGGGAACGTGGTGAAGGGACTCCCCTGAGGTGGTGTTACAAGTCCCTTAGGGGGAAGAAGTGGGGTCTTGGGGGAGACTTGGTCAGCTGGGTTGGCTCAGTGGTCAGAGCCTCTGTTAACCACTCTTGCCTCCTGTCTTCCAGGCTTACAGCTTCGCCATGGGCTGCTGGCCCAAGAATGGACTACTAGACATGAACAAGGGCCTCAGCCTGCAGCACATAGGCCGGCCCCACAGCGGCATTGGTCAGTCCCTCCGAAACCCCCTGGCAGCTCGTCAGTCCCCTGCCCGCATGCCTCAGTCCCCTAGCAAACAGAGGGTTTCCATGTCTCATTCAGTACCCCAGTCCTATGGAAGGTTCTCACCATCGGCTGGAGGGAGGAGGGTAGGGAGGGCAGAGAGGATATTCTGGATTGGGACGATCGGAAAGGACCTCTCAATGTATTTCAGAGGAGACTAGAATATAGGCTTTGAGTGAGTCACAGGTGGCCTTAGATGCAAAGTGCTATCCCCTGCCCACATTGCCTGCCTCCTTAGTGGGCAGTGTCTTCAGGGATGTGGGCATATGTCAGCTGGCCCACCCCCTATGGAGCTAGAGGAGGCTGTTTAATATTGTTTCAAGTCTGTGGCCACTAAACTGGCCGATCAATGGGAGTTAAGGAGATGAATTATTTAAACCTCACCAGCTTTTAATTAGTCCGGGTCCTTCTGACCGATGGCTTCGTCCACAGGGTATTGACTCCCCCACAGGAGCAGCAGCCTCCACTGAGCAGTACCTGGGTTGGGAGGGGCCACTTGGGGTAACAGGTGGGGTAACACTTAGGGATTTCTGCTTGGGAGAAACTGGAATGGCTGCAATTCCACAGAGTTGGCAGTTCTGTAAGCTTCTGATACATCAGTGTGAACACATGTCTGTGTGAGTATCATGTCTGTCTGTGTGTCTGAGTATAAGGGGTCCATCATTGTGCATGTCTATTAGAAGAAATGTGTGCCTAACAATACATCCATGTTTATTTGAGGGCATGTGTCTTATTATGGAAACAACCACCAGCCTGTGTATGTATCTGTCAGAAAAGAGTCTCTTTTTGTGTCTCTTGTTTTGTGTGTATGTGTACAGATGCTTCCAAGGAACACAACTGACCAGCTGTAAGCATTGTTCTGGGGGAGGAGCCAGGGTGATCCCGGTAGTCTTATGACCTGATTAGAACTTGATTACTTTTGACAAGGTATCATCAGTAGAGGCTACAGAGAGACATTAGATGGTAGAAGGCCCCAGCCACTTGCTTCAGATTAGCCCCTTTACCCATTCCACATCTGTCAATGCCCAGTGGGTGTTGAGCATGCTAAGGAGGGACAGAGCCTGAAATAGGTGCTTGCCAGCCACGTGCTCAACTGTTGTGATAGAAATATCTGGATAGCCCCCAGGGAAGTTTCCCTATTCTCAGTTGGCAGGGTAGCTTCTACTTCATCTATACCAGTGATTCCTGGGATGTCCTCTGTCATTCCTAGGGACCAGGGGAAGAAAGAAGCCTGGGACCTGGGGGTACCCTGCCATAACTGCTGTTCTTTCCTATAGAAGTTCTTTCATGCAACCCAGACGAGACACCAATACCAACTAAGTGATAAATATGAGGGTTTAGCAGGAAATTTACTAGGGCATTACACTTGAGCTGAGAATTCTTGAAGGATAAATAAGTTTTCTAGGTAGAAAAACGAAGCAGTATTTAAGCCAAGGAAATGAGTGTACAAAGCTGGAAGACCTGAAAGAGCTCAGCATATTGAGAAGACAAGTTTAGATATTTGCAAGTAGTTTCCTAAGACTGGGATAGAAAATTTAGTTTAGTAAACAACTAGAGGCAGAGCCTTGAGTGCTTGATTAAAAGTGATTCTTCCCTCCGCTAATGAGGTTTAGAGAAGACATGGTCAGAGCTCAGAAAGGAGTCAGTGCGGCAGCTCGTGCTGGACGAAGGTGGCTCTTAGTAGTTGCTCAATGAAATCTTGTAGATGGATGGGTGAAGAGCTGGTGGAAGAACGATGGAAGGGGGAGAGGCTACGGAGAATAGGACCATTGGGAAGGCTTGTGTCCACTCAAGGAAGGAGAGCTAGCAGCGATGGAGTCTGGTGGTGGGTAGAGCAATGTGCTATGGTAAGGCACCTCCACAGCTCTGAGCCAGGTGTCTTGCTCGTGTGTGCTTGGACTAGGGTGTATTTGTGAGGAGAACAACTCTCTCTTGCCACTCTTTCTTGCCTCTTGAGGTTCAGTGATATCTCTTTTGTCTGCTCTCTTGAGTTAGGACTCCTGAGGTGGTCTCTCCTTTAAAGAACGTTTTTATCTCTGGCCCAGGGTGCAGCCCATGGCTCTGAGTAACAGTGAAGCCAGAAATAGTTCCAGCTTTACTGTCCAGAGCCCTGAGACCTCAACTGAGGGGCAGTGCTGCCAGCCTCCTGGGAGGGGCCAGGGGGCATCCTGGGGAAGGCTCATGTAAGGCCCGTCCCAAGGAAGGTGCTCAGGGAGTTCTCTTTTCATGGCTTTGCCCATGTCAGAGGCTGCCAGGTCGCTGGCCCTTCTTGGCACTTGGACTCTGCAGTCTGAATGAAGAGGGCAGCCCTGGCAGCTCCTGGCTAGCTCTGAGTTGTGGGTTAGGGTGCTTGGAAGGGAGGGAGATGGTGGGCATTAATTGGGCTGGGAGAGGCAGGGAGGGGAGGCGTGGGTTTTGAGCAGTGAGGTTAATGGCCCTCGCACCAAAGAGACAGCTTTAATGAGCTTCAGCTGGCGGTGCCCCGAGTTACTGTGCGTGCTAAAAGGGTCGCGCTGTAAGAGTTTGATGTGGACTGCTTCCTAGCCCTGAGGTCAGGGGTCAGCTCCTGTCACTGGCCACTCAGGCTGGTCCTCAGTGACATGGTGCTAATTAACTGTGTGAGGAGCTGCCAGGCTGGAGTGGAGAATGGTATGTATGTTGTTGGGTGGGGGATGAGGCTGCATTGGGGTGATGCTGGACAAGAATTGTGCAGATCCACCACTTAGCCATCTCTAGGCTCTGATTGGTTCTTTCACAGTGCCATGGGGATGTGACGTTGATGATGTGGAGGTGCTCAGAGTGCACAGAGGCAGGTTTTCTGAGGGTGGCGTGACAGGAAGAGGACAGGGGATGGGCTGTGGGGTAGTGTAGGTGGGAGGAAGGCCAGTCAGTTGTGGGTCCTGAGGTGTTTGAGGCAGGGGTGGGACTTAGTCCGATTCGAGCTTTGAGAACGCTCTGCTGGTTTGTTCTTAGAGGACTGATAAAGAGTCTGCAGGGCAGGGAGGCCAAATGAAAGGCACAGAAAGGTACTTAAGGGACAGGGCAGCACTGAGAATGGGGGCAAGGAACCAGGTGAAACTTTCAGCCACTGACTGCTTACCTTGCACCTACTGTGTGTCAAGAATTGTGATAGAACTCCAAGCGACTTGGTGTAGATGACATGGTACCTGGTACCCACAGAAATTTCAGGTAGAATTTTGCAGTTGGCACTGGAGACTGAAGGAGGTGACAGTTCAGGGGTAGCTGAGGAGGGTCCAGAGATACTGGAACACTGCACAGAAAGGCTGTAGGAGGCTTGTGAGCAAGATATGTCAGCAGGGAAGGGTTTGGCCTTGGGAGCCTGATGTACAAGGTAGGTACTGTTGTGTAGCAGAGCTGCTAAATGTTCATCTGCCAACTTCCAAGGCTGTGTGGCTTTTTCGGTAACCTTAGTTAGCTTGTCTCCAAGGCAGGACCGCTTCACAGGAACTGTTGAGTGGTCTGCTTTTTTTTCATTTCAGCAGAGGGTCAGCAAAGTGTTCCCACTGTTGTACATAAACTAATTTTCATAACAGTCATGTGAAGGTAGGCATCATCTTTCCCTTCTCAGAGAAGAAGAAACTGAAGCTCAGGTGAATGACTTGCTTAAAGTCCCACAGCCAGTTGAACTAAGGAGCCAGGATTAATTCAATACCCAAATACACAGCTTCTCAAACCCTGTGCCCCACCAGTGCTGTACCATTGTAGTGTTGAACTTTGTGCTCACTTAGACTTTAAAAAACAAGGAACAAAACCTGGGTTCTGGGGATCAAACTCAGATCCTCATGCTTGAGAGAAAGAAAGCACCTCACCCACTGAACTAACTGTCTTCTCAGCCACCCTTCCTGCTCATTTTCCCCATTTTCCTTAAGGTCATGCACACTGTATAGCCCTTACAAGGCTTGGGCAGCAACAGCTGAAGAGAGGAAGGCAGGCACTGTCGTCCATCAGTTGAAACCACTTTGCCCTAAAGCGTGGGCACTGCACCTGCTGTCCTCTGGCTTCTTTTGGCCCTGAAAGTTCTTACTCTGATGGCTGTCTGTTCTCTACCTGGGGTCCAGGGAATCCCACCCATCTTTCAGGCCCTCATATTAGGAGAATACAGAAGATTATCATTTGTTGCAGGCAGTAACTGGGTCCTTTAGGCTGGGGATATTCCTCAGTGGTAGAGCACTCGCCTAGCATAAAGCAAGGCTCTGGGTTCAGTCTCTAGCAACACATACAGCACACACACACTCACATGCCCACAAGCCTGAGTCGTCCATACTGGGCACGCTGCTGCAGAACCTAGATTCCTCCCCTTCTTTCCTTTATGAAATCTGCACCACAGACTTAAGTTAAAACTGCTGTTGTGCTGCAACCCACAGACTGCTGGTTCCAGCTGGCTGGGAGAGTAACTAGACCAGTCCCGGACACGCAGCTGGGTGGTCCTGCCCTGAGACCTTAGCTCTGCTCTGAGACTGAGGAGGGTCCTGCAGAGGCTCATGGCACAGGTGGCATGGCCAGAGACCAAATAGATTCTCAGGAGCTTGCTGCCCAGCACAGTTTGGCAAGAGCTGAGCGGGCAGGTGGTGGCAGGGGGGAGGGTACCCCTCTGTTGGGGGAAGTACTGGCCTATGGTCTTCCCCCGCATGAGTGGGGTGTCTATCAGAGTCCAGTCAGAATGCATTAGCTCTGTGGCATGGATCTCATTAGTGCCCGTGAGAGGTGTCACTGCAGGAGAATCGTAGGCTCAGGGAGACGCTTGTACCAAAAGGAAGAAAGGACAGTGACAGCCTTTTCTCTGCCGCCAAGCTCACTGGGCCTCCCGCCCTCCTCCTCGTGGGGAGGGGCGTGCTGGCTAATGAGCTCGGCTGCAGTACAGCTTTGGCTTCCCCTCCTTGAAGTTTCCCAGGTCTCTCTGAAGACCTCAGGCCCGGGATTAGCACACAGGGACGCCAGCCCCTCCTCTTGCCCAGCAGGGAGGTCCTTCTGATCACCCAGCTCCTCTACCATAGGAAGGGAAGAGGGGGAGGGGCCAAGGTGGGGGAGGGGGGTTGCACCCCTGGAATGCTCAAATCTCTATGCAACTCTTAGCAATGACCATGTTCCCCTTTCTGCAGGTCTCTTTCTTCCAAGAGCTACAGTCTTTCCACCATGATATCTGGCCAGCGGTGTTCTTTTCCCTATCGTAAGCCTCTCACAAGACGGGGAAATGTGGGTACTGTGGCTCAGGAGTCTGCAGGTCATGTGTGGACCCAACATGACAGAAGGCTTTCTGGCTAAGCTAGAGGACTTTAGAATCGGCAAAAGCCTAGTATCTAGGATCCAGATGACCTAAGGTCCGTGGAGTATTGGTGTTAGGCCCTTGTAGATTTTGATGTCCCTCTTCTGTCTGTGCTCAACCACATCTCACTGTTACCACCATTACTATTTTGGCTCTAGCCATCTTCACTGCTGGGAGGGCCAGCTTCCTGTTCAGAGGGAAATAGGACTCGGATGCCTTTCCCCGTACTTCCCCTGCCCATCTCCTTTCTGCTGTGACCTTGAGAAAGTGAAGATCCAGAAAGTGGGTGGCCGTAAGGGATAATTACCCAGTTGCCAACAGGGTCCCTGGGAGTGAGGGATACTAGCAATTTCTTCCCTGAGCAAGACCAAGCTTTTGGGACCCCTCGGGATGTGTTGGAACGGCTGTAGTCTTCAGTGACAGTCCCAGATGGAAGAATGGACGGATAGATGGGTGTGTTGATGGATGGAGGAAGGCTCTGGTCTGCACGCATGTGTTCTGTATGGGTGATGCAGTGAAAGTACAATCTTTGTCTCCTACCTTCTTAGCCCCAGGCTTGCTTGGCCTCCCCTTGTCTCTCTCTGTATCTCCTGTCAGACCATCGCAGACGTAAATGACAAAGAAATCAGAAAGACAGATCAATGCTGGCCAAATTAGCACTTGCAGATAGACTGTGCGGGGATGTCAGCGCCCTGACCCCTGGTGCTCTTGCAGCCTTCACCGCTGATATTATGCAAATTGCATCCATCTGGCAGGACCTGTGCGTGCTTGCTGCTCCTACTCAGAAGAGTAATGGGCTGGGGGTGGGCGGGGATGTTGGAGCAAGAGTCAGCGGAGTGCCTGTGTTTGTGCCAGCATGTGTGTGTGAGTGTGGTGCCCACCAAGCACAGGGCGGTGATTGAGTGATTGACAGGGCAGATAAGGGGCTGCATTGGATTCCTTTGGGCTAGGGGATTAGGAGCAGCTACAGATGGGAGATAACTGGACTTCATTGCAGTTTATTTTCCTCCTTATCCCCTCTCCCCACCTTCACTCCCCGAAAAACACAATCTCTCTAGTTTGTGTTTTTCATCAATATTTGCAAGTCATTACCACTGGTCTAAGGTGAAAGACAATGTCAGGGCCCAGAGCAGACCAGCCCCTCTCCCAGTCCTGAATGGGTTGTGCACCCTGAGAATTAATCTCAAGAGCATTTTACACAGCCTGCCTTCAGGGGTGTTTGCAGCTGCCTCCTCCAGCCTTTAGTACTCCAGTGACAACCCCATTCCTCCTGACTTGCCTCAGCTGACCTGGTACCATTTAGGCATTCCTTAAGCTGAAACCCTGCCCCTCACCTTGGAGCTGCTTTGTGACATCTGTGCCATATATGTTGAGGCTACAACCTAGGTGCTTCTGGCCTTGACATTAGCTGGGCATTCTGGGACAGCTTTTACCATTGGGATATTTGTGAGAAAGCTGAGTCTCAAAAAGGTTGTCACTCACCTCAGGCTGGGCTCCACAGCTGGATCCCCTGAATGAACCATCATGGGCAGTGGGCAGATGTGTTTCTTCAGATCCCAGTCTGTGCACATAGACTCAGACCTAGTCTCTGACCCCCTGCCAAGCTGATCCAGCCTATTCCATGTTAAAGGGATAGGTCCTCTCCATGGGGACTGTGTGTCTGAGATAGTGGGACTCCACAAAAAGGACACACAGAGAATAGAATGCAACCAAAGCCAGCCCAGGAGTCTGTCAGGGCATGTGGCACTAGGCCTTCTAGCCCAAGCACAGGGGTTGATTTGGCTTGGACCAGCTAGGGTTTCAGTTGTCACAGAGGCCCCTCCAAAATTTGGTCCCTGCTGTACCCTCCCACCAGGCAGGGTTGGGAGCTGGGAGTGCTGGGGACATGTCCGAGGACATGTGTGCAAGGGGAACTTGTCCTAATGAGGAGAACATGGCTGCTAGTTAGGCAAGGGGCGGGCAGGAGCTGCAGAGCTGATTGAAGGCAGGGGCAGGGGTCAGACAATTAGGCCCAGATCCGGCTGTTTGATGTGAGTTCTGAGGCCTCAAAGCCTCCCTTCAGCCGGCTCCCTCCACTCCCTCCTCTCCCTCCTCTTTCCTTTCTTCTTCTGCCCAAAGGCAGGAAGGATGGAAACGCTTACACTCACTGTTACTATATTAAACCCTGTGTCAGGCCAGCAGGACCCTAGGACTCCTGCCCACAGGGGGCACTGTAAGCCCCCAGGAGGCTCCTTGGACCTTAGAGGGAGTATGTGGCCAGAGGCCAAGCCTAGGCCAGTGGAGCCTTGGAGTAGAGAAGGCCTGCCTCTCTCCCACTTCTGAGTCAGGAGGGAAATGGGCTCTGGGCTGTTAGGGCCATATCCCAGGCCAGCTTTTGCCCATCACCATTTACATCTTCTTAGTTATTGCTGACCTGTCCTGGGGCTGTGGGTGACAACATGGTTCACCTATGCGCATACGTGGTAATACACATGCAAGTAGTCATTTCAAAACCCTCATGCTTAAGATAAAGACGGAGTCCAATAGTACTATCATCCTGGCAACCCAAAGCAGGCCTCCTCCATCCCAGATGTCAGAGCCACACGTGCCATCACAAGGTTCCATACTGTAGTCATACCCTCAGGGTCTTTCCTGCAACAGAGACCTAGGGGCCAAGTCCCCCCCCCCCCAGGATAATTGAGAACAGCAATTGGATCTGGGGAGGAGGGGGACCGGGCCTTTCCAGTTCCTTACTCCTAGGAAATAAGCAGAGCTGATACTGACCACAGAGAGAAAGCCAGATTGTGGGGGCCAGTGGAGAAAGGGAGGGTAGGAGCAGAGATAAATGTTAGCTCATTTCTTCCGTAATTAGTTACTCCCTCATCCCCACGTTGTAATTGTGAACAAGCTGTAATGTTTAATTAGTCTGTAAATGAAACCCCAATTTCATAATGGCCTGGCTGACAGGGCTAAGTGAGCAGGGGAGGAAGCGGAGAGGAGCCAACAGAGGGCCTAGAGTTGGGGGTTGGCGCAGTGGGATTGCCTCTCTTCATCCTGTCTGTCCCTTGTGCAGAGGCTGTATGAGTGAGGCCCGCCCTGTGCACACACGTCTCCAATCTCTTTCTTTACTTCTTACCAAGGAGTGGGACAAGGGAGGCTCCCTCATCCCCTTCTCTTCACCTCTTCTCACTTCTCTAGTGGGTTACACAGTCCTAGCCCAACTCCGGTACTTAGCTGGGGAAGCTGACTCAGGGTGACCCCCAGTCTTACGACCCCAGCAAGGATCATGTTTACCACTAGATTTGACCTGCCTAGCCTCCCTAATCCCGCTCAGAAACCCGTGCTTAGCACCTGGTCTGCACGCCCGGAGAGAGCCAGTTTTGACTTGGGCACCTTCCCTTCCAGTCCACTGCCAAGCAGACTCCAGCCTTTATACTATGCTGACACCTCTAGCCAGACGGGCTTTGGCGGTGCTATCACCGCAGCCTGTGGTGCGCTGGAGCTGCCGCAGGGGGAGCCTCAGGCCCCACTGCTGCTTCACTGGGCTCTGTCCTCATCTCCCCACAGCATCCTTACCTCTGTACACGCCCCCGCCCCGCCCGCCACTGCCATAAATCTCAATTTACGAGGGCAGCTCTGATCGGGGAGGGAGGCAGCTCTGCTAATGATGGTTCCTCAGCCGGATTTTTCATGTTGCACAGTCATAAATTTTTAAGAACAGCATGGGCAGCACGTTAGCAAGTTATCGAAGCTGCCTCCACGCTGGCTGCCTAGCTGGCTGCCTAGCTCTGAGAGGACGGAGACAGGCACAACAGAGCAAAGGAGGCATTTGCAGCTGGGCTGGGGGTGGCCACAGGCCGAGTCTGAAGATGGCGAAGGAGGCTGGCCAAGCCACCAGGCTAGGGCTGGTATGAGCCCTCAATCAGGGCAGGGTACCATACTAGAGCAGTGAGATCCAAGGAGCACGAGGGTGGAATCAGAAGTGTGGGCACATAGACCATGCATGGCGTTCAGGAGCTGCTGATGGATGCCTCTGCTCCAGGACTTGACACCATGATGTACGGGGAGCCTGGAGACATATGGATTTTCCAAGTGGCCACTTTGAATAGAATTACAAACCCTGAGCATGTGCATGGTGAGGCCCATGAATTCACAGAGCTGCACTTGCTTCATAAGCCAGGGGCTTTTAGCATTGTTCTCGGGAGCAAGGGTCCTTGGTCCTCAAGAGAGATCCCTAGGGAAATGCCCACAAAGACAGGATATCTTACATGTTGAAGAGGCCGAACCCATCCGGTTGATGCTCGCTCTTCCCAGGGCTAGTCCCGGGCAAGTCATTCTTGCCATCACAACTTACATTTCCTCCTCCTCTCGGCTGACAGTGACACCCTCTGCTCATGCTTACTGAGAATAAGCTGTGTGAATCCCCTGAAGTGTGTCAGCCCCTTACCTAGTTAGATTTCTGTGAAGGTTTCTGAGAGAAGTATCTGAGGAAAGATCCTTGTAGGAGATGGCCAGGCTTTCACTTTGTTCAGTTCATCTAGAAAACATTTGCCAGTAGCTTCTGGGTTCACATCAAATTGAACCTCAGAGCTAAGAGTGGTTCTTCCTTTCTCAGAGGTAAGGTAAGCACTTTTGGCTGAGTCTCCAATGTTCCGATCTGTGCCTGGGGCCTTCCCAGGGTTAAAGAACCATACTCAGCTCATCAGTGAGGGCTCCCCAGCCTTCAGCACATCCGTGAGGACTCCCCAGCCTTCAGGGAGCTGACAGGTGCACATAAGCTACTTCACAAGGACCAGGCCGAGTGCTCACCTGTATTCCTGATGTGTGTACAACTGAAGTTCACTGATCCTGGCTGCTCCCACAGAGAAAACAAGCTGCTGGAATCATCTCAGGTGTTCTGAATGTGTGTTAATATCAGGATGTGCTGA
This sequence comes from Cricetomys ansorgei, assembly GCA_026225945.1. NCBI lineage: Eukaryota > Metazoa > Chordata > Mammalia > Rodentia > Nesomyidae > Cricetomys > Cricetomys ansorgei. Next base: position 968,399 of record JAMJFZ010002837.1, on the reverse strand, counting down.
GTGAAAATCCTGTTTGGGATTATTCTGATCCAACAGGATGCAGGCTGATCTTGTGCATGGAAGAGCCTCCACACTGAGCTCTGTTGGCTAAGAGGTTGTCTTAGACTTACGCCTGTGTGTCTGCTGACTTTCCTTACCGCCACACTCCAGACTCTCTTCTGTACCGGCACCTGTCTACTTCACCTCAGTGTTTTTTTTTCTAACTTATGCTTTATTCTCTTCAGCTGTACATCCCACCTCGCTGGCCTCCCTTTAGGGCTCAGTTTGGATTTACTCTCTTGAGGGAAGCCTTCCTTAACTCCTAGATTTGGCAGGCGCCGCGCGTGTGCGCACGCGCACATACACACACACACACACACACACACACACACACACACACACACACTCACACACTTCATGTACTTTCCACACACCCTGCACTCCCTCTTTACAGCATTTAATCACCATTATAATTACGAGTCACTGGCTCAGAAGTTATTTGATGCCTCTCTCCCCACTAGACCATAAGTTCCCTGAGGGCAAGAACTTGTGTTTTTTTTCCTCTTGTATCCCTAAAGCAGAGCACAGTGCTTGACAAGTGTAGGCTGATAATAAATAAAATGTGCTGTTTTGAATTGAGTTAAATGGAGTTGAGATGGCCCTGGCCCACCCCTGGGTGCTAGCACAAGCAGAGGTGGCTAGGGAAGTGCCTGCAGCTGAGGTGATTCCCATTAGTCCTCATGATTAATTCACAGCCATACTGTGATGGAGTGGGCTTGTCCCCAGTCAGCACCTCCACTGGGGCCCACCTGTTAGCAACAAACAAACAAAGGGGATAAATAATGCATTGGGAGCAGAGCCAGGCAAGGCAGCGTATTGAAATTAATAAGGATTAGCTGAGCAGCTTGAGGATAAAATATTTACCAGGTGGGACTGGGCTTAGGGAGGCCACCCCGTCCCTAGGTACAGCTGAGCTGTTCTCCAGGGCATGACTCCAGGACAGGGGACCCCAGCTCTACCACTCCCACTCTGCTGTTGATGAGATCCCTCCAGGTTGTCTCCTGCCATAGTCTTGGGAAAACCAAGATGGAACAGAGGCAGGGAAGAGGCAGGCACTTCCATCACTTCAGAGGCTAGAGGCAAGGACGGTGACTGATATTCAAAGCCTTGGCATCTAGCAGCTTTGAATGGCAAGTGTCAGACTGGAGAGCGTTCATCTGTGGTCTTGTGCTTATGCCTTCCCCCTTCCTTCCTTCTCCAGTCCTTCCTTCAACTCTATAATTTTCCTAAGGGGTTTCTGTGTTGATAACCCCTCAAGTGGTAAATTGTCTAGCAGGAGGTGACAGAAGCAGTCATGATAAGGGGGCTTATTTAGGTATTGAACACACAGAAAAGGTCCTCACACAGACATGGGGCCATGGTAGGGTAGCCCAGAGGGAAATAAGCAGGCCCATGTCCTGGGGATGAGAAGAGTGCCAGATGAGAAGTTGGTTTCTAGGCAAAGAAGAGCATGTGAAAAGGACTGTACCACATGAGAGAGACACACACCAGAGGGATAAACAGGGCCAGACCCGAAAAACTTTTCAAGGAATTTAGATGCTATCCTAGGAATAGCAAGAGGAGACAACCGTCTGAGGAAGGGGTAGTTGCTTTCAAGGTTTCATATAGCCTATCCCTTGAATAATGACTTCCTTTCCACGTCCCAAATGCTGGAGGTGCAGCTGTGCACCACCATGCCTGACCTTCATTCTTGTTTTGTGTCAGAAAGGGAGTTGAGACAGTCTCTCTAGAGAACCCTGGCTGTCCTGGAACTCTGCAGACCAGGCTGGCCTCGAACTCAGAGATCACCTGCTTCTACCTCCCGAGTGCTGGAATTAAAGCTCTGACTTAATTCTTAATTCTCTTCCTTCCTCTCTCCCTCCCTTTTCTTTTCTTTTCTTTTTTCTTTTTTTTTTATTAAGGCCACATCTTGGGCTGGAGAGATAGCTCAGTGGTTAAGAGCACTGGCTTCTCTTCCAGAGGTCCTGAGTTCAATTCCCAGCAACCACACGGTGGCTCACAACCATCTATAATTAACATTGGTCCTGTACTGGTAACTCAAAGCCCTGTTTTGGTTTGACAATAGTTTCCATTATTTCCCTTTTCTACTATAGGATCAATGAAGGGATTTATGATGGAGTGAAATGACTAAGTCATGGTTTAAAAATACACCATTGTAGATAGAATGGCAGTAGTGTTACTTTTACCTACATGAGGAGTGGTAGTAAGAATATAGACCTAGAGATTATTGGAAAATAGACAACTCAAGGCTGAGGGTAGAGAGGCTGCCTGAGGAGAGAAAAGAAATAGAGTCACTGACAGCTTTAAGCAGCACATCTGAGGAGGGTTCAGAACAAGAGCTCACAGTATTTGGGACGATGGCATGGAAAGAGTGGTAATGTCACCAAAGCCAGTGCCAGAGAGTATGAGTCAAACAAAGAGCTAGAGAGATAGCTCAGCAGCTAAAGCTGCTCTTTCAAAAGACTCGGCTTCAATTCCTAGAACCCATATGGTGGTGCATAACCACCTGTAACTTCAGGTTCAGGGGGTCCAGTGCCCTCTTCTGGCTTCCACAGGCACCAGGCACACAAGTGGTACACAGACATACAGGCAAAAAAAATAAAATAAAATAAAATAAAATAAAATAAAATAAAATAAAATAACTCAAACTTACGAAGCCCCACCCTTGTGAGGTGACCCTGATCATTAGACACAACAGCTTTGGTAAAACAGGTTGTAAGGAGGGAGACAAGGAAAGGAGCCTTCAAGCTTTGGGAGCCTGAGATCTGCCTCTGAAAGGGACCAGAGTATGGGTACTAGCCAACTGGGAGAGGCCATTAAATGGAGACTGGCTCTCAGGTGGGAGTTTAGAGTTGGGGCTGGAGAGCACCAGGGCTGTATCCAAGGATGAGGGACTCAAGTCCAGGGCTCTGGAAAGTGCGCGTGCTGGCTTAGACTCCAGGTCCCAGGTGAGGTGGACTAATCAGTTTCAGAAGGGATAGTAGGATTGGTCCCCTCTTGTGACAAACACAAATAGACCAAGTATCTGCCTGTTCGGGCATGGGAGCTGGGGTACTAAGCTGGCAGATTGAAATTGAGGGGAGGGCAGGAGCCTGTTGGCCAGAGGGAAGTAGTGCTCACACTGGGCAGGAGCCTTGGGGTTGCCTGGCTGTTTGTATACCATAGGGACTGGTGAGGATTTCATGGGTGAGACTAGTCTATAAGGTGGCTTACTCCATGCACACACAGCCAAGATGCAGGCCTAGAGAAGCAGCTAAGGTTCTTCCAGACCAGGATAGCCAAAGGAAAAGGGGACAGAGTTGAGGATATTGACAAGAAAAAGTCTGATACAATGGACCATGAAATCCAAGTTCTAAAGATAGGTATCCAATATGTTGCTAGGACAGAAAGTACCTGGTTACATGTGGTATCAATTTTCCGTTCATTCTCAAACCAGTTAGAGCCATCGTTCTCAGCCTTCCTAATGCTTGCACCCTTCAATACAGTTCCTCATGCTGCAGTGACCTCTAACCATAACATTATTTTCATTGCTACTTCATAACTGTAATTTTGCTACTCATATGAATTTTAATGTAAGTATCTGATATGCAGATCGTCTTAGGTGACCCTGTGAAAGGGTCATTTGACCCCCAATGGGGTCGAGACCCACAGGTTGAGAACCACTGAATTAGACCTTTTAAAAAAAATTAGGGCATCAGCATGTACTCGGTGTGACTGTCTTTCAGACTCTGTGTCTGAGATGGGATCTCACTTTATAGACTCAGTCTCCCAAGTGCTGTGCCACTGTTCCTGGCTGAAGTCTGTTTTTTTAGTTTCTGATTCAGCTGGGCATGTCTTTAAGCTCTGCCAGTAAAATAAAAAAGGAAATATAGTCTGTGGGAACTCTAGGAATGATACTTAAAGGGACCATTCAGGGAAGTATTGTTTTTTCTGTATTCCCCCTCCTCTTGTCTGGAACACAGTGTGATAGAGCTCTAGTCTGGGGATAGTAGGCAGAAAAGAGGGGAAACCTGTGTCTCAATAGACCGCAGAGCCAGGGAGTTTCTAGTCACTGCAAACCACAAGTGCAATTCTTCTCTCAGTTAACTTTTATTTTCCTACCCTCGATTTCAGTCAAAGCTAGAACCCTTTAGCCTTTTTAGTGGCATGTTCTATGTCCTAAGATACAGTACGAAACAATCTGATTAGCTGTTTCAAGAGCACATAAGGGTTACCAGCCTGGAGTAGCAGTGCCCTTTGCCCTGTCTCCTTCATGCATAGTGCGTTCCTTTGTCATTGTCTTCCCTTTATAGTGTATCAGTTAGCGTATTACTTTTCTCATTGCTGTGATAAAAGAGCTGCCAAAATCAAGTTTGTTATGGTTTCCTTCAGTGTTTGAAGAGGCAGAGTGTCACTCTGTAGACCAGGCTGGCCTTGAAACCACTGTAGTCTTCCTGCCTCAGCCTCCCAGGTGCCACCATACCTAGCAGAAAAGAAACACTTACTTTGGCTCACAGCTTGAAGGTACAGCCCTCATAGCAGGGAAAGCATGGTGACAAGGTCATGAGGCAGCTAGTCACATCACATTATAGTCAGGGGCAGAGACAAATGCTAGTGCTCCCCTCCCTCCCTCCTTTCCTCCCTCCTTTCCCCTTTTTATTCATCTGGGGACCCAGCCCATGGGCGGTGCTATCCACATTCAGGGCTTGTCTTCCCTTCTCGGTTAAACATGTGCTCCATGTGTGATCCCGCAGGGTATTCGTACTGTATGCTAAGCCTGCTCAGCTCCGGACAGCCAACTCTTTCCTTCAGCCTCAGGCTTGGCCATGGATTACCTAGATGGACTCTGTCACTTCTAGCTCTACGTAGCAGTCCCTGGCTGCCTAGCCCCTCACCTGGACTAGGGGTGGGCTGAGGGAGGCGGCATCTGTTGTAATGGCCAGAGCAGCACCCTGTTACTACAGCGTATTTCACTTTTAATTCTGACATATAATGTAATGATCTTTTTTAAGGCCCGATGATATTATCTGCCTGACTAGATTATTGAGTCTTCATCATCTCCAGATAAATTTACGGCCAGGACGAGGCTCAGGATTTATCATCAGTCAATAGAGCTCGATACTCTAACAAGGCGTGTAATAAGATATACATATTTAATGATCCAAGGGGAGGAGCACTAATGGGAGCCCAGACTGAGTGGTCCACGGGCTGGGCTGGGGCTCTGCCCTACAGCTGTCATGGCTATGGGGATACAGGTACATTCTTGGCCCTGTGGTCCCCAACTCTAGTCTTTCTTAGGATTGCGTGTCTCCTTCCTGAGACCCCGAGGGCAGACAAGCACAGACAGGACAGAACCTGAACCAGGGCCTGGACCTCTCCAACACATGGTATACCCCTCTTCCCGCTGACACCCCCCACCCCTGCCAGGGAATTCTCTCCTGTTTCTGGGCCCTAGAAGCTAGGGTGTTCTCAGACCTGCCTGCTCAGGTCCCTGAACATCAGGGAGGCCCACAAGGGAGGGAGTGCCGGGGCTCCATGCCCAGGCCAATGCTGATGGTGACGGATGGTTTTTCATTATAGCCTCTCAGGTCCTGCCCGCGCCCTGTGTGGAAATTCTATTTATTCCCTAATTTGTAAAAATTCCCTCTTTATCTGATCCCAATCAGGGCGGGGTAATTGGCTCTCTGGGGCAGCGGCTGGGGTCCTTGATGAAGAGCTATGTGGATGTACCCAGCCAGGCCCCCACCCGGCCTGCCACCAGGGCCCACAATTAATAATGATTTGCAAATGGCAGACAAGCAATAACACAGAAAGATGTGGCGTCCGTGCTGCCTCTTCATTTCCTCCCCTCACAGATATAAATGGCCACAGAACAAAAACCCAGCACTATAAATTCTGGAATTAGTTATTCACTGGGACAAATGGGGTCTGAAGCCTACAGCCCCACTCCCTACCACCCTTGCTCTTGCTGTCCCTGACCCAGGCTGTTTAAAGGTCTTCCTCTTTAGATACCGTTCCAGTTCCTCAGCCTCCTCCCACCACTCCAGTGACCCCTTCTTGTGTGGCCCAGACTTGGAAGTGATCACTTGGTCTGGGCCTGCCACTTCCTCACCAGAGACCTGAGCCAGCAAGTGGGATCCAGCTCCACCTCCTCTCACTGACCTCCCTGGCTGCTTGACCTGGCTTCCCTCCCCATTCCGAATTGGGTTTGAATGGAGTTGATGTGTCCTGCCAGACCTGGAGTCTGGATCAGAGTTGGTCAGATCAGCGTTGTCTTCTTTGGCATTTGGGATCAGTCCAGTCATTTGCTTGGCCAAGTCTGAGTTGGGCTCGTGACAGCCAAATGCAGTGTAAGTGACTGAGGGGCAATGCTGTGCTCACTGGTCAGGCCTCTCTGGGAGGTTGGCAGAGGCATCTCCGGGCACCATGCCCTCTCGGCCAGGCACATCCTCCCCCCGCCCCCCAAGTGGCTGTGAGCTGGCGGGTAATGGGCGTGTAATGGCCTCATTTCCATGCCCGGCCTCCAGGAGCGGCGGTAAGTGTTTGATTGCCTTAATTTCCAAACACATCATTATCCTAGCTTTACCAGCGCTTAATAAACACTTTATGAGGATTTTTTTAAAAACATCTTCGGTCCGCATACTTCTCTGAAGTGATAAACTCTAATTAAGTCTAATATTTAAAAATATGGTAATGGTGAGTTGTTTGAATAAGTGGACTGCATTTCTGTAATTTCATTATTACGTAAAACACGCTAATTATTTGGAGCACGCTTATTACAGAGAGAGAAATCGCCTGCTAATCAAGATGAAATTGCCTTTTCCCCTTATTGTAGAACCACCATCATCCTTCACCATCAGCCCTGTGGCACCTCCAGGCACCTCTGTAGGGTGGAGGGTGATATAAAGAGGGGCTGAAGGAAGGGGTCACTTCGGAGTTGAGGCTGTAAGGACCCTGTCTAGGAAGGATTGGAAGCTACAGGAGTGCCGAGTGGGAGGAGAAGGGATGCTCCGTCTAGAAAGAGTGTCATGCAGGCCAGGGTGGCTATGAATGGGGTAGAACACAAGAGACTGGGCCAAGCTGGTCCAAGGGATATCTGAATGAGTATCAGGATATTAATTTTAGAATAATAATATTATAGGATATTAGAATAACTGATAACTAAGAGACACTTCACAGATAACTCATTTCATCTTTTAAATAGTCCTTTAGGGAAAGTAGTTGCTCTAATTATTCTTCACATTTTAGGGAAGAAACGAAAAACACAGAAAAGTTAAAGTTCAGGAACTTACTTGCTTAAGTTATTAAGTAGCTGAGTTTGGAACAACTTGGAATCTGAGAATAGATAGGTTTCTCTGCTTTTTAAATTCTAAATTCACTGGCTTGGCCCCCTTAAGCTACCTTATGTTGCTGAATGTTTTGCTGGCCCCCCACCATAGAGTTGCCAAACTTAGTGAATAACAATGTAGAGCAGCCAGGCATGGTGTCACCTGCCTTTAATCCCAGCAGTCAAGAGGCAGAGGCAGGAGAATCTCTGTGAGTTCAAGGCCAGCCTGGTCTACATAGAGAGTTCCAGGACAGCTGGGACTACATAGACCCTGTCTCAAATTATAGAGGAGTACTGGGCATGGTAGCCAGCCTGGTCTACGGAGTGAGTTCCAGGACAGCCAGGGCTATACAGAGAGACCTTGTCTTGAAAAACAAAGCAAACAAACAAGTAGAAGACTCAAATTAGAAGTCGAGATAACAAGTAGTTTGCAGTGCATGTCCCTTGTTGGGATGGGACAGCATTTAGTCTGGCGGTCCTTTCCGATTGGCCAAGGGTTAGCCCACAGCACTTTGCTCAGGATATTATTGCTGCTGGATGTCCAGATAGAAAGGGGCACAAGATCAGTGAGGTTCTAGAACATCAAAGGCAGAGTTCTTGTGGTCTCTTTCTCATGCACAGGTCCTGCTCCTGCTCTTTGCATTTTCTTCGCCCTGCCCATCCCTGCACCTCAGCTTTGCTGGCTCAGGCCCCATCCCTCACCAGTCCCTGAGAGTACCAGACAGGGTGAAGACAGGCTAAGGCTACAGTGGTGGCCTTGGCATGTGTCTGCGTGTTCCTTTGACCACACTACCTCTTAGCTTCGTTAGTAACATCAGTAGTTTTCTACTCTGTGTCTCAACTTGATTTACTCCTTTGATCATTTTATGTTTGATCTCTTTACTGGATCCAACAGTACTGAAGACATGATAGAGTTGTCATTTCAGAAGGGTACAGAAAGTGAGGGCAGTTTAGTCCATGTTGAGAGGTCAGTGGGCTCTGGATCAGAAAAACAAAGTTAGAGCTATTTCTTACCACACACAAAAAGTAATCCCAGACAGATTAAACAGTTAAGCAGAAAATATAGTGGGCAGTGGTGGTGCATCCTTTGATCCCAGCACTCAGGAGGCAGAGGCAGAGGCAGAGTCAGGAGGATCTCTGAGTTCAAGGCCAGCCTCGTATACAGAGCTAGTACCAGGACAGCCAGGACTACATAGTGAATCCCTGTCTCAAAAAAAAGGAAAAGATAGCTGAAGGAGGTGTGGTGGTGCACGCCTTTAATCCCAGCACTCAGGAGGTAGAGGCAGGCAGATCTCTATGAGTTCAAGGCCAGCTTGGTCTACAAAGTTGAGACCCTGTCTCAAAAAACCCAAATAATGGGCTGGAGAGATGGCTTGCTGTTAAAAGTCCTGGCTGCTCTTCCAGAGGACCCAGATTCAGTTCCCAGCACCCACAATCATCTGTAACTGCAGTTTCAGGGGATCCAGCGTCCTCTTCTGGCCTCCACAGGCACTGTATACATGTGGTACACAGAAGACAAAACACCCATATACAAAAAAGTAAATCTTTAAAAAAAAAAAAGTAATAATAATATAGTTGAAAACAGGAGAAAATATGGGGTGAGTTTTTTTTTGTGGGGTCTCTGGATTCGGGGTGCATGTGTGAGCTTGATGTTGGGTGTTTATCAGTCATTCTCTGCCTTATTGTTTGAGACAGGGTCTCTCACTGAACCCTGAACCCTCCCAAGTTAGCTGGACTGGCTAGCCAGCAAGCCCCAGGGCCCTCCTATCTCTGTCTCTCCACTGCTAGAATTGCAGACGTAGACTAGCATGCCTGGCTTTTAAGTTATTACTCAGAATTAAACTTTATCAACTGAGCCATCTCCTCAGACTTTTTTTTTTTCCTGGTTTTTTCAAAATAGGGTGTCTCCTTTGTAACTCTGGCTGCCCTGGAACTCACTCTGTAGACCAGGCTGGCCTGGAACTCTGCCTCTAGAGTGCTGGGATTAAAGGTGTGCGCCACCACCATCGGCTAGACCTTTGTTTTTAAACAATGGGATAGAGAAGTGTTTCTCAAACCAGACACGTAAGCCTTGAAATCCTAATAAAATGCCTTAGATAACCCACGAGAATCCTACTTAATTTGTCTAAAGCTAAATTCATCACCATCCCCCAAATTCCACTTTCCCTGCCATTACTTACCTCAGTGAATGGCACTAAAATCCTACACTCATCTCTTTCCCACTCTCACATGAAAGGTTTTCTCTTTTAAAAGAGGATTTCATTTTGTGTATGCACACATTTGCAAGCTCAAAGATGGAAGTCAGAAGACAACTTTTGGAAGTCAGTTTTCTCCTTCCACTATGAGTTCCAGGGTTCAAACTCAGGTAGCCAGGCTTGCACAGAAAGCACTGCTAGCCATGAAGTTACCTCACTGGCCCAAGATTTTGTTTCTTAAAAACTCTTGCCTCCAGTCTTTTCCTCATACTGTCATCCCTCCACCACCACGGAGCGAGCAGTGAGTAGTTCAGTCTGCTTACTAACGATTCTGCCTTTAGTCCTGTCCTCACAGCTCAGGATGACAATTCGGAAACCCAGATCCGGTCTTGTCATTCTACTCCTTAAACATCTTAGTGTCTGCCCGGTGTTACCAGAATCAAAATCTTGAACTGATTAGATTAGCATTCGGGTTCCCCGGTTTCCTTCAGTCAGTCTCTGCCTCATATTTTGTCACTGCCGCAGGACGGTTGACATTCCACCATCCCCACTCACCTGGTGAAATCAGTGTTGACCCCCCACAGATCACTCCCAGTTGTGTGTCTTTCTGGGCCAGCCCCCTGCAACCTTGGCATAACTTTGTTCTAGGAATCTACACCCGAGCTTCAGAAAGAGGTGGGTAGCTTTTCCATAGCACTGTAACTCTCATGGGGCTGTGTGAGCTCTCCAAGAACAGGGTGTTAGTCTTGGGTATCCTCAGACTCAGAATGGCCCTGATACACCCAGCACACAGGACGGGTTGGCACTCGCTGAATGAAGTGAATACATGAATGAGTGACTTGCCTTCCTTGGACCCTTTCCTCATGAAGGTCTTCCTGGCCTGTTTCAATTTCCTGTCTTCGGTTCACTTCATGTCCTGTCCTCTTCAGTTTCCAGACCAGTGCAACTAACAAGCATGCAGTGCCACTCAGGTGGGTCCTTTATGTGGACACTGACTGTGTGTGTGTCCTGAGGATCTCAGCCACCATCCCAGTCACAGCTTCTTTGCCAAGCAGCTCTGTGACTGCTCTGGAGATACCTCACAGACCTTGCTAGGCACTCGTCCCACCTGTCGCCTCTGAGGGTTTGTCTAGCTGTCAACCCTTCCATTATGGTCTTGTGAATACAAAAACATTTCTAACATTACGATTATTAATGTCCTCAAAAAAAAATTCTCAAGCTGATATGGGTAGCCTTCTAGTACTTGAAGGTAAAGACCTATGCTTAGAGGCCTCTATTATGGACACAACACAGTGTCCTACCGTACCATGTTATAGCACCCTTGAGCTGTCCTGGTTAGCTCTGCAAGAAGTGCTAAAAAGACAAAGCTGCAACTAACCCAGTTGGTCCCAGAGCTTCTAATCCATCTCTCCCTTCCCTACTCCCATATGGTGGAAGGAGACAAATGACACCAAGTTGTCTTCTGACAAGTCAGATCTCAGTTAACAGGATCAGAAGTGAGTCTCTGGAGGTTAGTCTCATGTGTACCAGCCACTGTTTGCCGCCTAAGCCATGTACAGTACATCACGTACTTTCTCACCATTGGGTCATCCCGATCACCAGCACACTGGCTGCACAGAGAACAGCTATGCAATGATGCAGGAGGTAGCTGCTGTCACTCTTCATGGAAGAACCTGGGGCCTAAGAAACAAAGCACTTGCCACATTCTCACATGACATAGCCCTTACAGAAGTTCAGGCTGTAACAGGTTTTCCTGACTCCACAGCGTGCTTTGACATTTTTAGGAAACAGTAAATGTTCCTGGAGATTGTAATGCAGAAATTTGGGGCAGGTTACAGGGGTGAGGTCAGGAACAGCAGGGATCAATTCTTGCCAAGATTTCTGAGTTACATTAAAGATTTACCAGGCCTGGCCACACCGGCCTGTATGGGTCACACACTGACCCAGCTACAGTGAAAGCTGAAGCGGTTAAGATGGTTCAAGGACTGCCTGGACTGAGTGAGTCCAGGCCTCCCTTGGTGGCTTAGTGAGACCCTGTCTCAAAGAGTAAAAAGGGGGCTGAGAGCTAGGTATGGTGGCACATACCTGTAACCTTAGCACTGAAGAGATAGAAGCAGGAGGACCAGGGAGGAGTTGAAAAAAAAGTGCAGACTTTAAACAGAAGAACCACTGAAGGAATTTAAAGAGGGAAGAACAGGATAAGATAAACGTAAAAAGGATCACAGTAGATCCAGGGACAGGCCAGACTGAATCTAAGCAGAATGATAGGGTGCGGGCTCACAGGACCAGCTGCTGGAGAATGGAAGCATTTGATTACAGCACAAGGACCAAATTTGTAGAGGTTTCAACCTGGTTAGATCCGGCCAGTGTGGGTGGGTCGAGGTGTCGACCTCTGAGTGGTTCTCTACCTTCCTAATGCTTTCGACCCTTTAATACAGTTCCTCATGCTGTGGTGACCCCCAACCATAAAATTATTTTCGTTGCTACTTAATAACTAATTTTGCTACTGTTATGAATCATAATGTAAATATCTAATATGCAGATGGTCTTAGGTGAGCCCTGTGAAAGGGTCACTTGACCTCCCAAAGGAGTCACAACCCACAGGTTAAGAACCACTGAATAGGCTGCATCCACTTCCATTTGCTGATGTCAAGAATGCATGAGGAGGAAGGGGAAACTTGGGGAAAATATTCAGTATTGGGGGTGTATTGACTCTGGCTATCTGGAGAGAGCCATTTGAGAAGCATGAGTTTGTGGTAGGACTGGGGTCCTGGTTTGGGAAGGTGGCCTTGAGGAGCAGCCAGAACTCATGATCTGGGTGAAGTTGTGCAGTGTGTGGCATGGGGAGAGGTCAGGACTGACTGAGGTGTGTAGGACCTCCCAGCACAGGTAAATCAGCACTTGCTCCCTGGCGGCCTGGGGGTCTAGGCTAGGACATTCACTTGGGCCAGGGGAGGCAGATTGAGTGATTTGTTCAGCAATGAGGGAGGAGCCAGATGAAGTCAATAGAAAACTAATTTTCTTTTCTGCTAGAAGAAATGAGGTGTGTGGCCGCTGGGTAATTGCAGATAACGAGGGGACTTACTCTTAATATGCACAGCGGCCATGGTCTCCAGAGTGCTGGAGACAGGAAAGATTTGAGGTGCCCTGACAGGGCTAGGCTTATTTGGGACGAATATCCTTCTATCCCAGCTTCCCCCACTTTGAACAATGAATCATGGCATCTGGCCCCACCCTAGCTCCCCAGGCCTCTTCCTGTCCTATTCCTGTCAACCGCCTCACTCTCCTGTCATGCCCTCCCTCTACCCTAACCCCCACAGCACTGGCATACTCACTAAGGGAGACAAATGACGAGGCCTCAGCTGAGCGGGGCGCGTGTCCGGCCCATAAACCACGGGGATGGGTCATGTCTGGAGTTGCCATGGCTGCCACTACCCACCCATCTGTCTTCTCCCTATTCTGCCTCAGAGCAGACCAGTCCTCTTGGCTTCTTGAGTCCCTGGAGAAACAAGGCCTTGCCTCCCTGCACCTCTGCCCAGGTGCAGGTACATACATACTGGACTCTCTAAGACAGGCTCTCATCTGATTGGCCTCCCTTAGACCTTTGGCTAATGAGACTTTTTCTTAGCTCTGAGGGTGCAGGTTTCCCCTTCCCTAGGGCCAATCTTGGTGAGGGAAAACAGAAGCTCAACGGAAGGAAGAGATCCAGAAGCCTCCTGACCTCACACCACCCCTCACTTGATTAGCCTTCGTGTATGGCACTTCTGCATCTTAGCGTCCTTCACATGAGGGTAGGATAGTGCTGAGGTCATGGCTGTGGCCCAGGGACAAGGAATGGAGCTGGAGAGGAGTAGAAGGAAACAGTTAAGGAGTCTCTGAGTTGGAGGGGCTGCTCTGGAAAGCTGAACAAGAACGCAGGTGGACGGGCTGTTTTGTGCTAGGTTTCTTCTGGTGGGACAGGCTCTGGTTGCTGCTTTTCCTCCACCTGGTGGTAGAGCAACTTCTGTACTAGCCAAACCCCCAGAGTCCCCACAGCCTCCAGGCTACTACCATAGCTTATTGCATGGAGTTTTTCAGAGGCCAGTACCAGCAAAATTTGTAAGGTCCGACACATACAGGCTATTTAACCTGGAATTTGGACAGAGACAAGGTCCCAGAAGGTGACCGGCAGCCAGCCTACTGGAACAGAAAGGCAGGGTGTGGGTTGACTTAATGTGTGTCTGGTAGGGCTGATAGCACACAAACCTGAGCCTTCTCCAGCCTGTCTGAGCTGCATGGGGACAGGTATCCGGGACAGGTACTTTCCCAGGGTTCTGGCACAAGTCTTGTGCCTTGTCACCAGTTGAGTATGGCTCGGGCCACAGTTTCCCTACACACAAGTGCCGACAAAGTCACCCTGGCCGTGGGTGTGATGAATGGCCGCACAGTAATGAAATGGAGACATCAAGGCGGGTGGCGGGAAGACGGAGTGTGGCGGACAGGCCGTCCCCACGCGGCGGCAACAAGAAGGATCGCCCAGCGGCCAGGGGCCGTCAAGGGAGAAATTACACATTTACTCTGCCTTTTTCTTACTGCGACGGCGCCCATACATCACCACTGGGGCCAAGACGGGACACAGCGGCCAATTTCCAGCATGAATTATGGGACTGAGAAGCACTGAGTCCAGGCTTCCTGCAGGCCCAGTATCACCCACTCCAACCCAAGGCTGGAGACGTTGCCACCAGAGCCAGGGATGTCCTCCTCCTCAGGCCCATGGCTTTTGAATCTGGCCCCTATCTAAATGTCTTCTCTTTTCTCTAGATGACTGCAAGAACATTGCCAACATCATGAAGACATTGGCATACCGAGGCTTCATCTTCAAGCAGACATCAAAGCCCTTCTGATTGGCAGAGGACGGGATGGGGCAGGACAGGGTAGCTGCTTGGCCCAAACCAGAATCCTCCTTTCCCTCAAGAGAGGGATAAGGGAGAGTGTCCCCCAGCCGCCCTACAGGCTTGTGCCTGAGAGAGGGCTTGGCCACTCGGCCCCTCTGGAGCAGACACCTTGAGCCCCATCCCACTCCCGCTCCTCAGTCTCAGCCCAGTATTAGCCCCTGCCATTGTGGGCCTGGGCTAGGGGGAACCCAGGCACTCACTGCCTTCTCCCTGGTACACAGGCTTCTGCTGGGGCCACCAAGCTCCCCTGTGCCCCCTCCCATCCATAGTGCATGGTGTGTGGTGCCCCCAGGGCTCCAGGACAGATCAGGCCCCACCTTATGTCCACCCCCATCCCTGCTGTGAACGTGCCACTGAATAAAGTCGGGGAAACAAGGTCCTGGTGTATGTGGAGCCATGCTTGTGTGAGGCTGCTGCCCTGCTGACGCTCCAGGCTTCATCTCCATACAAGGCCATCAGCCTGTGAGCAGCTGGCACCACAGTACCATCACTAAAGATGCACAGGCTGGGCAGGGGGCTATCTAGAGCACAAGGACCTGCCAGAGCTGCTGGTATCTGAGGCTTCTGCTGTGTGCAAGGCCATCTTAAAAGTATTTGAGGGGTAGAGGCAACAAAAAGGTGTGAAGGGCCTGATTGTGGGCATTGCAAGCCTTTGCGGGCTCACTGTAGTGATCAACAACACCGTAGTGATTGTATCAGCCTGCCTGCCACACCAGCCAAGATGTGAGGAGGTAAGGACACAGAATCAGCCCAGTCCGACTTAACAGTTCTATTTACACCATGCCACCAACCCTGGGGGCCCCTCATGGTTTCTTGGCTTTCTTCACAGAAGATGAGCTGGAGGCGGATTCCCGTCGTTTCCGCTGAAGAGACAAAGTGTTGAGGTTAGTGGCCACCGGGTCTGACTCAGGACTTACTGCCTGTCACTCTCAGAGAAGAGGCCCAATTGTCAACCCACCCATGTCCTCAGCCTCTCCCCTCATAGTGGCAACCAAGGCACCAGAGGAAGGAGGTCTATACACACATGCATTCTCTTACAGAGCCCTGGTGTGCCCCTACCCCGCCTGTCCAGGCTCTTACCGAATTGGGTGTGAGGGGTGCACCCACTACATCAATGATGGTGTCTTTGGTAGGGTCAGGGCCCAGTCCAGATTCAGATGCTGCTGGCTCCGCAGAGGCTGGGGCTGGTCCTACTGCTGGTGTGGCGGGGCCCCCCAGCACCCCTGCCCGAGCAAGGGCCTCATGTCGGTGCCGCAGCATCTGTAGCTCATATTCACAGTTGGCACAGGCCTGCTTGAGCTCATAGAGTAGCACCAGGTCACTCCGCAACTCGTTGAACATATGCACCAGCTCCTCAGTGGGGGTGGGACTCAGCTCTGCAGGCAAGATGAAGCCAGGCTGTGGCTGAAGGCCTGCAACATGAACTACCACCCCAGGCACAGCCCCTGGGAGGGAGATATCCCATGGGGTCAGTGTCACTCACCCACACCAAGCTCCAGCAGCATCTGTTCCAGAGCCTTGATCTTCTTCTGACCCACAGAGCTGGGCAGCTTCATCTGCAATGAGCAAGCCAGCTGAGTCCTCTGCCTCTTGGGAGGCTTAGGATGAAGAGGGTTCAAGGCAGTGAGGCACATGTGCAACCTCCAGAAGTGGAGAACAGTAAAGGCGGTGACCTCAGCCTGGCCATGAGGTCCTGGCGAGGCCCCTCTTGTAGCCCCCTCTCCCATTGCTCTAGCCTCAGCAGCTGTAGCACTTCCGCTATTCGGATCCGGACCCAAACATACTGAATGGGGTGACTCACCCTCTGGCTCCGCAGTGTGACACCTGCTGACTTGAAATCTGGAAACTTGATGCCTGCCGTCTCGGGAACAGCCTGGAGGAGGAGTTATAAAGCCTAAGGTGTCAGAGGGAGTGACCCAGGGACCCACTGACTGAGGGTGCTCTCAGAATGCCCACTGAAGCTGAGGACCCTGCGCCAGATGACTCTCCCACACCCTGAGCTTGGGCCAGCCTCCATACCGGCTTCTCAGCCTCCTTCTTCTGGGGTAGCTTCTTCTTAGGGGCCTTGCGTTCTGTGCGCCGCTGCTCGGCAGTGGTGTCTGCTGCTGTAATCAGCTTCTGCAGGTCTTGGCTGCGTTTCTCCCGCTCTTTTTTCCGGGCCTCAATCTTACGCAGCTCCTGTAGCAGGTATTCCTCCTCTGCCACCTGCAAAAGCAAGAAAGGTTTAGGCATGTGTGGAAGCAGTGTGCCAGGGAGCTAAAGGCACGAGGTTACCTATGAGGGCACCGGGAGACTGTTGGGAGGGGAAGAACTAGGGAACCATGGGAATGGCAGAAGGTGGGGAGGCCTGGGTGAGGGTGGGAAGCAAAGGGTTTCAGGTGTGAAGAGATTATGACCTGCTCTGGGGTCCGGTTGTAAAGCCGCTCCAACTGTTCCTTCCGTCTCCTCTCATGCCCGGCATCAAATACTGGGATTTTGAGGTCTGTGCCTGGCACAGCCCTGACGTTGGCAAGCTTGGCACAGATGTGATAGTACCTCTCTTTCAGGTCCTCCACAGAACGCTTCTGAGGATCAAGACACCAGGGTATGAGTGCTGAGGAGCGCACGGAAGGGATGGCGGGCGGGTTGGGTGCGCATGCAAACGCACACCAGCTCACCTTGAACTGCTGATGGTCATACCGATCATGAATAACAACAAAGCGCAGATCAAATCGGCGGCTGAGGTCGAACAGGTGGTCAGTCTCTGCCTTAGTCCACGCATCATCGTGAAGGTAGAGCTGGTACTCCTGCTCCGAGTACACGGGCACCTGCACAGTCTACTGGCACAAAGGGACAGCATTCGTTTGTCACGTGTCCCAGCAGGCTGATCATGTGACCACGGCCCCTCCTGTTTATTACCAATCCCTGTACCCATGCAGGGGCAGACTGTAGGAAGGACTGGCAGTCTGACTGGCTCTGAGTCAGTGGCCTGCTTGATTCACTTCAGGACAACTTACCATTTTTAGAAATGGGCCACATGCTCCTACCTGACTTGTAAGCACTTCCATGGCACCCAAGGGTCAATTCTGAAGTCACAAACATCAGAGAAAAGCTCAGAGCCTTTAGGCCATGCACTGCTTGTCTGAAGCACTACTGCCACCCAGTGGCGACAGTAGGGCTTGCCGATCCCAGAGCACTTCAAAGTTGGGCGTCTCCAGGGAATCCTACTGCTAATGCCCCTTCCTCCCGCCCCAGGTTTCTCTCAGTTACCAGCATCACCACAAGCTGGGTCTGTAATCAGAGACCTAAGGAAGGATTCCGTGCTAGGCTAGAACAGAGCTTCTCATGAATTCCAAGCACAGCAGGCTCTTTCCAGCAGCCTCTTGGACACACATCTCCAACCCAGACCTCAGCCACTGTCACCAGCAGCCAGCATCAGAACCTGGGTGTTTGTTGTTGTTTGGTGATGGTCTGTTTCTATTTTGTTGTTGTTGGCACACCCTTGCAAAGTGGCTTTGGCTGACCAAGTACTCTACTGAGGCCAGACTG
Source organism: Cricetomys ansorgei (assembly GCA_026225945.1). Taxonomy (NCBI): domain Eukaryota; kingdom Metazoa; phylum Chordata; class Mammalia; order Rodentia; family Nesomyidae; genus Cricetomys; species Cricetomys ansorgei. The sequence continues at coordinate 950,397 of JAMJFZ010002837.1, read as the reverse complement.
GCTCTAACTCACAGCAGTCCTCCTGCCTCAGTCTGCCAAGTACTATGATTACAGGCATGCACTGGGAAACATCTTTATTTTGTTTTATTGGTTTTTGAGACAGAGTTTCTCTGTTGTAACTCTGGCTGCCCTGGAACTCAGAGATCCGCCTTCCTCTGCCTCCCGAGTGCTGGGAGTAAAGGCGTGCTCTACCACTGCCTGGCAGGAAGCACCTTTTAATTCCTACTTTTTACTCAGTCTGTGACTTTCCCTCCAGAATTCCCCTCCATCTCCATGGCCACAACTCAGACTAGCACAGCACCATCAATGGCCTACATTAGAGAAACAAAACCACCTTACCCCTCAAGCCTCTCCCTTCAGTCCTCACCCAATCAGTTCTCCATCTACAAATAGGACGTGACCTCCCCGCACCATGCTGCTTATGGGGCAGACCAGTGCCATTTGTCAGAACTGGCCTACAGTAAGGATGGAAACAGAGAAGCTCTTCTATATGTCAACCGTGTGCCCGTAAATGTAATATAAACATGAACTTGTGTTATCTTAAAATCCTAGTATCTTTCTCAGTCTCTGTTGAGCTACAAATAGCTTTTGCCAGTTCCTAGGAAAGGTACTGTTCTAGATCAGGTGTCATGTCTCCATTAATCTCTAACATAAAGTGCCTTCTAGACAATTCACAAACTCAAGAGCAAGGCTTAGCCAGTTCATCTCATGCTGTTAGGGCTCAGCACACCATAGGTACCAATGAAGAGCCACTGGACATTAAAGAACATTTGGCCTGGCCTTCTGCAGCCACTAGCCCTCAAGGACTCGTCTCCAACCTAAATGACCAGAACACACCAGACTCGTGCTCTGCACTTCATACCCCTCCCCCATTTTTATGTGCATTGGTGTTTTGCCTGTATCTATGTCTGTGTGAGGGTATCAGAAGCTCTGGAACTGAAGTTACAGACAGGTGTGAACTGCCACGTGGGCTCTGGGAATCGAACTCAGGTCCTCTGGAAGAGCAGCCAGTGCTCTTAACTGCTGAGCCATCTCTCCAGCCCCTCAATTTCATTCTTAATTCTATATTTCTTCTACCAGCAGAACATTCTCATCCTTCAGACCTCTCAGGAAATCATCTCCTATGGAGAATTTCTCTGGTTTCCTAAGCTTGGCTGAATATCCTTCCTAGTAATGTGTTTGTGTGTGTGTGTGGGAGGGGGGGTTCTCACTGTGTAGCCCTGGCTGAACTGGAACTATGGTAGACCAGGCTTGTCTTTAACTCACAGAGATCTGCCTGCCCTGCATCCTGAGTGCCGGGATTAAAAGTATACACCACCACAACCAGATAATTTCATTTAATTTTAAAATGTCCCAAATATCAGGCCAATCTTACTCTCAAGTCAAGAAGACAGTCCATTCATTCATTCAGCGAATACTTACCATGAGCTGCTAACCCTATACTGGGAACACAGTGCTAACAGGGAGTCACCTCTCAAAGCCAACTAACTATCCAACTGGGAAAAGTAACTAACTTTGGTACTATGTGGTTTAAGTTTGATAAATACAATGAGGAAATAACAACACTGGGTAGAGAGCTGGTCAGAGCAAAGGTAAACCAAGTCTACTCTTTTTTTGTTTTATGTGTCTGTGGGGAGGGGATTACAAGGGTGCACCACCACACCAGGCTGAATCTTACAGTTAAGTAGAAGTGAACTAATGAAGGAGCACAGAGGAGACAGCAGGAGATTAAAACACCCTCATGTGTGGGCCTGGCTTCCAGAGCTAGGCTGGGAGACCCTGCAGGGAGCCTGATGTGGCAGCAGAACCAGCTGCTACAGGAGTGCACCCTTCTTGGATCCCAGAATTCACCCAGGGTGTGACAAGATCCGATACAGCTAGTTTCAAAGAGATGAAAGGTCCTGCTTCTAGACTTGGGTTCCATCACCAGCACCAGCACATGATTGTGGTGCACAACCATTTATAATTCCAGTTCTAGGGGACCCGATGCCCTCTTCTGGCCTCCATGGGCACTCCACCCAGGTGATACACAGACACAGGCAAGACACTCACACACAAAAAAATAAAATTTAAGGTCCTGTTTCTTGTATTTAAGACCACCTGTTAGCAGAGAAGATGCTAGGGTGAAACAGGACTAAGAGACTAAACAGCTAACTTCAGCTGTGAAGGAGGTAAGAAGCCATAAGCCCAAACGAAAGCACAGAGGACACAGGCCTGGAATAATAGGGAACCCAGGAAGTGGCCAGAAGGGCCAAGGAGGGTGCACCACCCATGACTCCTGGACTCATGGCCTGGGCATGAGCAGGGGAGTCACTGAGACCCCTCAAGAGGAACTGGAGAGAGAAGTCATGATTCACTGAACTCTGATTTCATTCTCTTTCCAAAACTCATCTGACCCTGACATGACTCTGCTTTAAAATCTGTGGGTGGCTCCCCAAAGACATGAGGGCAAAGCCCGAGTTCTTAAGCCTGGATGCCAAGGACTACCTGACATGATCACTGTTGACCAGGTGAGCCATGCCTCCCCAGCTAGTGACGTCATCAAGGAAATTTCCATAGCCTTCCAGCCCTCCCAGTAGTTCATCTCCTACCAGACTATAACCAGACTGCAACTGTCAATTGTCCCCATCTCCTTTCGACAGCTTTTTTTTACGACTTACTTTATTTGTATGAGTGTTCTGTCTGCATATACACCAGCATGCCAGAGGAGGGCATCAGACCTCATTATAGGTGATTGTGAGCCACATTATGGTTGCTGGGAATTGAACCTGGGTCCTCTAGAAGAGCAGCCAATGCTCTTAACTGCTGAGCCATCTCTCTAGCCCCAACATGGGAGTTTTTTAAGGACAGACACTTTGATTTATTTTTGTTCTCAATGTCTAGGCTTCACCATGCTGGAGCAGTACATATGAAATACAAACTTATTTCTTCTTAACATAGTTTGTCTCACCCAACCCCTTCCTCAAATACCTCACCTTTCTACTGAGCTTTATCAACCTTGTAGCTCTAGCTTCTCTATCCATTGGGCCTGAGGGACCCAAGAATGATAAAGTGGGTCATGATAGTGACCCACCATGATGTATGGTGGGGTGGAGGAAACCCTGGTTTGGGATGGGGGTAACAGAGTCACACTTGGCTGCACCCAGTCTGAGAGAGCCTATGAGCCATCCAAGAAAGTGCTCGGGTACAACAGGATTCATTGGGCTAAGAAGAGATGTGAGTTTGAACCCCTGGTTGTTTATGCTTTAATTCTAGACTATTCTGAGCCACACTGTACAGTGCCTTAGCCATGGGCTATCCAATCTTAGCCTACTCTAGCTCTTCCTCTCATTGGCTAGGTGAGACTGGAAAAAGGCCCAATAATCTAAACCAAAAAAATAACTGATCTTGGTTTAGGGTGCAGACATAAAGGATGGAGAGCACAGGCGGAGATGTGATTGGTAACAGAACAGCATGAGCAGAATTCAATGATTAGACATATCACAAGGTCTAATTCAAATGACACCCTCCTAACCACCCTGTCTAGAGTCTTGGGGCTGGTAAGGTGGCTCAGAAGGCCAGACAACCTGAATCTGATCCCTGGGATCCACACAGTTAAAAGAAAGAAAAGGCTCCTGCAGGCTGTCCTCTGATCTGCTGACATGTGCATGTACACATAAAGAACAAATGACGAAGTAGGCTTCCCATGCACCTATAAACACACTGTCTCATTTCAGTCAATTTCTGGTTCTATTGTATTGGCAGCACTTGGCCAAAAGAATCAATTGTTTCTTTACATATGTGCCACCTTCCCCTTCTTTGTCCTGTTGTTGACAGCTAAGAGGAGAAGCTAAGTCAAGGATGAACCCCAAGTTTATAATACAGGCGACTGTGTAGATAGTGGTGCCACTCACAGAGTAGACATAGAGGAAGGATCACGAATTCTGTTCGAGGGTACCACTGATGTGAGCCACCGCAGGACACTCAGAAAGGGATGCTAGTAAATCAGAGCTTCTGAGATGAGGTCAGTATTAGCTTGTGAAGAGCAACTGAAGCTGCAGGGCTAAATGAGAACGACAGAACGTGCAGAGAAGAGAAAAGCACCTAGAACACAGCTCTGAGGAGCAGCAACATTTTGAAAGGCCAAGGGAGTAGATCCAGGGAGGAAGGGATCCAAGCACCTGACCTAGGGCTGAGTGGGTAACCGTGGCTGGGACTCAGCACACTCTGAAGCCAGCCCTGGGAGACTGGAAAATTCACACAAGTGGCTCAGAGGGGTTTGTCTCGTGTCCGTCAGCAGCTCACCTTATTGAACCTGGCGAAAGGGTAGTCCTTGCCCTCCTCTGCTGCTCGTCGCCAGTGGAAAAACATAGCACCATCCTTTCGGGCCGGGTTGGTAAATGGCATCCACTTCCAAGGCCGAACCTTCTTGGACCCCAATTTAGCCTTCACTGTGCGATACCCCTGACCGGTGTCACTGGGGAGTAGTGGGGGTGCATCCCTGGCAGTGGAGTTTAGAGAGGCAGAAGGTTAGGATCAGGTGTGTGTAGAGCTCAGTCTTCACGTCCTGAAGGATGACCTCCTGCAGGAGGAGCCCTGGCTGTGGATGAGGGCTAGGGAAAGACCTGGAAGAGAAAACCAGAAAGTGGGATATGCCGGGTGAGCTAGGGTAGTGCCCAGGGACCTGGGGATTCCGATACTTGCTTCTTGTCAGAATAAAGCAATGCATAGACCTCCCGGTGCATGCCCTCGGGCCTCTTGAAGGTCAGCGTCTCTGAGGACTTCTTGGACTTTTTCTGGAAAGAAAACCACAGGGAAGAAACGACAACCCAGACTGACCCTTACCTGAAGATTCTTTACCCAGAACAATCTCTGAACAATCGAATACTGAACTAAAGTCAGGAGACATCCCTCTCCGCACTCTCAGCTCATCTGACTGGTGCCCTGACCCGTCATGACTGTCACAGTGACTTGGTTTCTCTCCCCAACAACTTACAGGTGTCACACTCTTGGCTCTCTCCTCCCTTGGGAGTCTCACTCTCTCCTGACCCCCACCACCTCCCAGCGCCCTATCTCCTTCACCACATTAAGGATAGCATGCTTTCTGGCCCACTGCAGCATTCCTTAACTTGCATTTTATGAAGAATATCACCCTATCGCGTCCACCATCCCTCTCCTGACGTCACCATTTCCCACCCCCACTAACACCCTCGAGTGCCCCGGCTACCTTGTCCGGGTTGATGATATCCTTCTTGCTGATGGTCCCAGAAGCTGCATCTCCCTCTGGACCCCCGAGTTCTAGAATGTCCCGTACATCCGCGCCCGTAGCCATCACGCCTGAGAGATGGGGGAGCACCCCAAGGTCAAGGGTCAGTACCTGCAAAGAGACGGTGCTACGGCCAGGGGGGCGGGGCCCCTGTCACCCCAGCTCTAAGTGGGGGGCAGGGTGAAGAGGCGGGACGCGAGGAGAGAGGTCCAAACCAGGGCTGGCTTCTGCCCGTGTTCTCCGCCTCCCCGCGCGGGCGTCCCTCACGGTGGTGCCGTCCCCCCGCCTCACCGTCCCCCGGGATCCACACCTGGGTACTCCGGCTGCAGCCCACTCCTCAGTTTATCTCCGAAAAAAATAACCCACGGCCAGAAACTTCCGGCTGTGCGTTGTAGAAACGCGACCGTCAGAAACGCTTCCGGTCGGTGCTTTGACAAAAAGGAGCCGGCTGGCAACGCAGCGTGGAAGCTGCTGAGCGCGCGTGCGGGTGCGCTGCCTGCCACCGACGTTTACCTTCCGTCCCGCTCGGTTGTAGCCTGGGCAGTGAAAAGGAAGCCCAGAGAGAGCTCTGTAACATTGGAAAGCCACTTAGTTTCTCAGAACCTATCTCTTCGTTTACAAAATGAAAATCGTAACAGTACCTGCTTAAATGGAATACCAATAACCCATGTAAAACGTAAGCACAGTGTCTGGGACATTACTTTTTTTTTAATTAACTGGATTAATGATGGTAATTGCCTCTGCTCATTAAGTGCTTCTATATACCAGGCGCTGCCATTGTGCTAAACTTTCAGAGCGGAGCTAAACTAGCTTCTCCAGCTGCTAAGACAGTAAGCTAGTGCCCCTCTTGTCTGTCTCTCTCTGCCCCTCCGTCTATCTCTCCCTCTCTGCCTCCCACTGTTTTTCCTGTTTCTTCCCCTCACTGTCTTAGGGTTTTCCTGTGTAGCCCAAGCTGACCTCTTAACTCGTAGCAATCCTCCTGCCACTCGAGTGCTGGCATTACAGGCATGTGCCACCACACCAGGCTCTTAGCATATTTATTTAATTTAGGACTCTCCTAAACTTTGTTGTGAATCTTTACTCCTTTTCTGGCCAGTGTAATGTGCACCCAGCACACACGCGTACACACCACACACACACACACACACACACACACACACTTAGTTTGTTAGTATTTAGGAGTGACCTGAGGCCCTTGTTTTGTTTTGGCAAGGGAGTCTAAGTATCACTTCAACTTCCTTAACAATTATCAGCCTATTTACTGTTGACTCCAAGAGTATTTGTAGTTGATATCACCTCTCTCCCAAGTATGGCTAAAAGTATAGACAATATTAAATGTTGGTAAGGACGTGGAGCAACAGAGATCTAACACATTGTTGGTGGGAGTTAAATAATTTCACCACCTAGAAACACCTGTCAACTAAAGTTAAACATACACATACTTCTTGTCACAACTCTACTCCTGAATATATTCAGTACATGAGTATATATTCATGAATATATTTTGATAAAGATAATCGTGTATGTTCATCAAAACATATAAACAATAAGCAAGGGCTGGAGAGAAGACTCCAAGGTTAGGAGCACTGGCTGCTCTTCCAGAGGACCTGGGTTTGGTTCCCAGCATTCGCATAGTGACGCACAACTATCTGTAACTTGGGCTGGGTATGGTGGCGAATACCTTTAATCCCAGCCTGGTCTACAGAGTTTAACTCTGTTTCAAGAAATGAAACAGAAAGACAAACAGAAGAAAACAGACAGACAGAGAAAGAGGGGAGGAAGGGAGGGAGACACGGACAGACAGACAGACAAATGGGGCTGGCTCATTGGTTACAACACTTGCTGCTATGGCAGAGAACTGGAGTCTGGGTCCTAGTGTTTACTTCAAGCCACTCAAGACTGCCTATTACTTCAGTTTCAAGGGGATGTGATGCCCTCTTCTGGCCTCTGAGGGCACTGCATACACACGCACATACACTCAAATAATAAAATAAATAAAAAAGTGCCCCCATTTTAACCCAGAAGTAGCACACACAATGTCAATATCAGAGATTAGAAAAGAAAGCCTCAGAAGGACAGGGGATTCTCACATTGTATTAACTGGTTAAGAAACTGGGAAAAGCTGGGGTGGTTGTGCATGCCTATATTCTCAACACTTGGAAGGCAGAGGCAGGCCGATCTTTATGAGTTCCAGGCCAAGCCTGGTGTACAGAATTGAGTTCCAGGACAGCCAGAGTTACAACAGAGAAACCCTGTCTTGAAAAAAACCAAAAAAAGAAAGAAAGGAAGAAAGAAAGAAAGATAAAAAGAAGAAGAAAAAAAAGAAAGAAAAGAAACTGAAAAAAGATAGAAAGAAACCCAAAACATTTTCCTAACGTATCTTGACACCAAACCCTGATCATAACAGTAAGAGGAACAGAGTTCATACAGAAGTTCAAACTGTGAAGCAAAAAGCCTAAATAAAATGTGAACAAATCAAACTAAGCAGTAAATATTAAAAGAACAACCCAGCAAATCTAAAGAGGACTTAGTCCACTGGTGCTAGAAGGGTTCATCACTCAGAAACAGTTCAGAGGCTGATGCAGTGGCTCACAAAGAGGCTGAGTTCCAGGCAAGCTCGGGCTAGTCACACACACACACACACACACACACACACACACACACACACACACACACACACACTGGTGGCCCAGGCCTGTGATCCCAGGTACTGGGGAGCCTGAGGCAGGAGGATGGCAATTTCCAGGCCCATCTGTGATACCAAGCTCAAGACCAACCTGGGCAACTTAGTGAAACCAGCACAGTGAAAAGAGGGCTAGGGGCAGCAGTCGATAGTGTGAGGTGCCCAGCGTTTATACGGCCCTTGGTTCGGTCCTCAGTAAAACAAAAAAATAAAGCTAAAACATTTAAGTGATGGAGGAGATGAGATGTCTTAGTTCAAAGTGCTTACTGTGCAAACATTAGGACCTCAGTTTAGGGTTCCAGCACCCACATAACATACATGTACACACACACACACACACACACAAATAGTTTTTAAATTAAAAGATATGTATCAGCCCTGTGCATGTATCTCAGTGGTTGAGCATTTTCCTAGGGTGTGTATTACCTTGGGTTCAATCCCCAGTAACACACACACATACGCACACAAAACACATATGAAACTAATTTATGGCATAAATTCAACATAAAATATGACTGTCTTGATAAATTCAACTCTCATTGATGACATAATAGAAATCTTCCCACAAACTAGAAAAGAGATAGCTGTCCTCTGATCGTAAGGCAGGAGAAGGTAAATGTGCTGGTAAAACAATGCAAGCATTCCTGTTGGGGTTAGAAACCAGACAGGACTGTCCTCAACCACCCCTACAGTTCAAAATGGCACCGGGTGTTCTGATAACTCCGTCAGAGAATGGGGTGGTAAGAGGTACCCACATCACAGAGGAAGAGGGAGGCTCAGGTGTGGCAGGTGATCCTTTCCCCGTTATAGAAAAGCCTAAGAAAAATCAATCGACAAACTATTACCACTAATAAGAGAATTCAACAAGGTGACTACATACAAGATCAATGCACAAAAATCAATAGCTTTCCTATATACCAGCAATAGCCAATTAGAAAACGTAATGGGGAATAAGATTCTAGTCACAATAGCAACAAAAACTATTAAGTGCCTAAGGACAAACCTAAGAAGAGAATTTATGTCCGATCCTTAAGGATAGTTCAGAATTAGGGAACCCATCAATCTAATTAATCACACTGATAAAATAAAACAGAGAGCTACATAATCGTATTATGTAGCAGCATTTAAAAAAAAAAACCCACAAGAACCATTTCTAGTGGGGAAAAAAAACTGAGTAAGATGAGACGATGTCGGACTGGAGGGATCTTCTTTCAGAAGTTGAAAGGAGGCATTGTGTTACCTGGCTGCGCCACTGAACACTTTAAAATGACGCAGGAACAGTTACTATTCTTGGGCGTTTATGCAAAGATGCAATGGAGACGTTGAATCTGGAAGGCACTGTTGCAGGATCTGTCGATACCCGGAGCGCATCACCCTCCCAAACAAGACTGCTCGATTTCATACCACAAAACAGGATGGAAATTAAAAGCTCACCGAAGACAAAGATGGATTACAAGGGCCTTTCGTTTCTCCTCTCTGACAGGGTCCCATGCAGCCTAAGCTGGCCTCCAACTCACTCTGTGATGGAGGGATGACCTTGAACTTCTGCTCCCCCTGTCATCACCTCAATCACACCTGGGGTGACAGGCAGGGGCCACCATGGGTGAGTGTTGTGCAGTTAGAACCCAGGGCTTTGTGCTCTCTAAGCAAGCCCTCTACTGACTGAGCTACATCCCCACGCCCCTTCCTCCTGGTGAAGACCATCACCAGGGGTATCAGGACACAACTTACACTGCACCCATCCTCAGGCTGAAGGAAAGCATTTTTAATTATCCCAATAATCTTAAGGCACGAAACTGACTCTGCTTCTGTTGTGGTGGGATCTGGTCACGTGGATGTGGGTGTTCAGAAACGCAGCCAAGCATCTGTGAGCAAAACCAGCTGCCCAGCAATGAGGTCAGAATCCTGAGACCTGCCGTTACTTCCTCACGCTCAGAAATTGTACTTTATTTTTTAGATATTTTAGATAACCAGCATTTGTCCCTGTCACAGGCATGCCCAGAGGCTTATCCTCCTGTCTCCCTGCGGGCATTAGCCTTCAAAGATGGAACAGGTTGGCCGGAGGTTCACGGTTCACTTGATGGAAGTAAGGAATTCTGAAGCTGCAAGCATCTTGTATGGTTAACGCACATTTCAATGAGCTAGAGAGAAGTTTTTAAATGGCTTCCACTGTAAAGAAATGATAAATGGCTTTCTCTGAGATACTACCACGTGTTCAGCTCTTCTGAGGAAGTTCGGGCTGCACTGGGATGAGGAAGCCCATCCAGCAACTGTCTCCCTGGAGCCTGCACCTCCTCCATCTGCACAGTGAGGTGACCCTCAGAGGAGAAAGTCAATGCCCTCATTAAAGCAGCTGGTGTCAATGGGGAGCCTTCTGGCTTTATTTGCCAAAGCCCTGGGCAGTGTCAGCCTTGGAATTCTCATTTGCAATGTAGGCGCTGGTAGACCTGCTCCAGCAACTGGAGCCAGGAATGCAGAGAGTCACACCCTGCCCACCGCTGCCTCCCATCCCCGCTGGGAAACAGAAACAGAAGAATCTGAGGGTCTGATGATAGGGGCCTTGGTTCTTTTGACTACATCTATATTGTTAACACGTTCGATAGAAAGACGAACTCACTGCTCTGAAAAAGAAGTGAAAAAAAATGAGTGAAAAAGTAGATGTCTGAGCTAATTTAAACATTATACAAAATACACAAGTACACAATGCCACGTACTCCATCAATAGGTGCAAAGTTTCCAAATATGGTGGTACACACCTTTAATCCCAGTGCACAGGCAGGTGGATCTCTATGATTTCAAGACCAGCCTGGTCTACATAGCAAGTTCCCAGACAGTCAGGGCTATATAGTTAAACCCCGTCTCAAAAACAAAGCAAAAACCTTCAGCAAAAACCTTCAAAAGCGGTAGGGTGGAGATTGCATTTAAATTAGAGCAATTGAATGTTGGCCATTGCTGAAACTGATAGATCAGGAGGGGACTTATTATACCTTTCCCTCCAGGTCTGATATGTTTGCAATTTTCAGTAATAAAATTGTATGACTTCCCTTATATATCATCCCATTTGAAGCCACTGTACTTTAAAGATCAAGTGTCAGATCAAATAAAATGTTATATAAATTACTTTCCTGGAGTTGCTTTCTTTGGTCTTGGAAGCCTTTTAACAGATAAAAGTTAAAATATTGTGGAAAAATAAAAGCCCATTGTCACAGTCTGTTAACCCCATATGTTTCCCATGAGAAGGGTAAATTGTTATGTGGCAGTTTTATGGGACCCGAGCCCCATCCCGGGACAGTTCCCAAAGGCCTCTCTGAGCTGCTTTTACTCACAACACTTCAGACACCAGTGTGTAGACTTTTTATCCAAACAACCGGTTTTCCATCTCTCCAAACACCAACTGAGTATCCGGCCACTCAATTCTGATATGAACGACCTGGGGTTAGCACAGATTCAGCAAGTGAAGTGCTCTGTCTCTCCAGACTGTTCCTACTGCAGGTCACCCTCCGCACTTGCGATCAACCAAATCTAAATCAGGGTCCCCACAGTTCCCTTCTGAGGTTTAATAACTTGTTTAAATGGCTCGTAAAACTTGGAAACACTTTACTTCAGCTATCGGCTGGTTATAAAGAATATAAACGGCAGGAATGGCCGGCCTGTCCTCCCAGCACTCAGGAAGCAAAGGCGGGGAGGATCAGGAGTTCAAGGTTATCTTCAGTATCATAGTGAGTTCAAGGCCAGCCTGGGCTGTATGGGACCCGGTCTGGAGGGAAGGAAGGAGGGAAAGAAGAGAGGAAGGATGGAAGGAAGAGAGGGAGGAAGAGAGGAAGGAAGGGAGGGAGGGAGGGAAAGAAAAGAGGGAGGGAAGGAAAGGAAGGCATGAGAGAAGGGAGGAGGTGTAGCAGGATGCTTTGCCAAGAGGTTTTCTGTCCTGTGCAGCTCTCTTTATGGTTACATGCAGCTTGGACTTCTGGGAACAGCTTAGGAAGCAAAGGAAGCAGCGCCCAGTTGGCAGTGACATGGTGGGAGAGCAGGCGGGGTGCAGCTCGTCTGGAGAACAGCTGGTGGGGTGGTTTAAGAGAGGATAGTTCAGTTCCCTACGAGCTCCTGGTCTCTAAGCTAAGGCTAGCCAAAAAGGGCAGTGAATTTTTCTTTCTATCATTAAAGGGCACCTGCAAGAGTGGTGAAGAAATCTCTCTTTCCTGTCTCCTTTCAGAGCAAGGGAGTAAAAGGCACAGTGAGAATCTGTTACAGTTAAGAAGCAGTTACAAATTAAGAATCTGTCTCAGCAGTTGGGGCAAGAAAACAGGCTTCAGAATTCAGTTATAAGCAGCACTCAACATTGGGCAAGAGAACAGGAGCCTTCAGTTACAAATGGTGCCCAACGGGTTAAAGAGAGTACAATTCAGTTATGGGAGGGAGGGAGGGAGAAGAAATATATATATATATATATACACATATATATATATATAATATCATAATATTATATATTATATTATATCTAACACAGAATATAATATATGATAACATATTATGTTATATATAATATATTAGATATATATTACAGGCCCCTGGCATGCTATTCTTTCTGTTGTTCTATTTATGTGTATGGGTATGTGCTTGATGTATGTCTGCACACCACGTAAGCGCCTGATGCCCATGGAGGCCGGCGGAGGGTGTCAGATGACCTGAAACTGGAGTTACAGATAGTTGTAAGCTGCCACGTGGCTGCCTGCTAAACATCAAACCTGCCTGGGTCCTCTGCAGAAGCAACAAGTGCTCTCCAACTGCCAAGTTACCTCTCCAGCTCCTCTGTAATTCTTTTAAAAAATGTTTATTACTTTTATGTGTAAGTGTATGTGCCTGCATGAGTTTATGTGCTCTACATGTGTGCAGGATCCCTCAGAGGCCAGAAGAGAGTATTAATCACTGGGAGTTGGAGGTTCCGATGATTGTGAGCTGCCATGTGGGTGCTGGGAATTGAACCAGGTCCTCTGGAATAGCACATAGTGCTTGTAACTGCTGAGCCATTTCCCCAGCCCCATTTTTTATTTTAAATAAATATTTTTTTTAAAAAGAAACATATCTATGAAATGCCCAGATAACATGCAAACCAAGTGGATCCTAAACTGTGAAACAGAGAATGATTTACAGATTCTCAAAAAGCTGAGACAGAAAATTTGCTTGAGCCCAGAAGTGTGAAGCCAGCCAGGACAACGCAGCAAGATCTTGTTTTTAAAATAAAATATGCTGGGCGTGGGGTACACGCCTTCAGTCCCAGCATCCAGGAGGCAGAGGCAAGCAATCTCTATGAGTTTAAGGCAAGCCTGGTCTACAAAGAGAGTTCCGGGACAACCAAGGCTGTCTGCTAAACTCACATAAGTAAGAACTGGTAAGTTTCCTGAGCTGGTTGCTTCGTTCCCATTATAATATTTACAATGTGCTATCCATCCTCAGCCCCTACCTACCTACCCATGAAGAACTTCCGTGAACAATTCGTCAAGAGAGACATTTTTAGCTGTGTATGTACCTGCTGCCTAAGGAGTGCAGGAGAGGCTGTCAGATCCCACTGGGACTGAAGTTAGAAACCCATGTGAGCTTGGGAAGTAGAAGCAGGAGGATCAGGAGTTCAAGATCATTGTTCACTACTAATTGAGTTCAAGACCAGCCTGGGCTACATGAATTCCTGAAAGGAAGAAAAAACAGCAACCCTGCAACATAACTTTGTGCATTAAAAATTTAATTTAATTTTTTTTAAAAAGAAGAAAGGAAATCTAAGTTAGGAATTTTGTCCTTGAAAGAAACAGCTGAGCCCTAAATAATCAGAGCAGCAAGCTTCAGCCAATCACAGCCAGGCTTGTAACCATGCAAACCACAGCAAGTGCCGCTCTGGAAACAACCAGCTTTCTCTGTGCTTCACCACCCTTTGATACCCACCACTTCCCCTCTGCGTCTGCAAACGCCTCCAGACATTACAAGCAGTAGTCTTCCTGGGTCTGTCCCACAATCCCATAATCTTTCTGTGCTCAGTCTAACTGGTAAATGTAACTTGTCTGCATTTTTTTCCTTTGCAGATTGATGACAGACTTGGGATCCACAGTAGAACTGTAGCAGTTTCTGATGGATGTTTGATCTTCCTACATAGACCACCGCCAAGCAAGACCCCCACTGGAGATCTATTCTCCCTGTTAACCTCTCAAAATAACTAGAGTCATGGATGAGTTTGGCTCTCAGATTCCAAGCCCACATATCTGTGCTCTGAGCTCTCTAGGTTTATTTGAACTATGCTTTAGACTGAGATGGGTTCCAGAGTGGACTGGACCCAATGATGAACTGAATTGGGTAGATGTTACTGCTGTTAACTGGGACAGACCTCAGCTACCGAGCGTGCACCGCACACATGTCTTGGCGCTTTAATTCTCTTTCGATTGTTTTGATAAAACACTGACCAAAAAGAACCTAGGGAAGAAAGGGTTTATTTGGCTTACACATCCCAGTCATAGTTAATCACTGTGGGAAGTAAGGGCAAGAACTCAAGACCCCCGAGTTGATCATGCAGCCACTACCAAATAGAGAAAGTCTAGCGCCGCTTGTAACCGGTACACTGCGTTTCCAGGCCCGTGCCCTCAAGACCTGCGTGGACGAAAGTAATTGCTATTATAATGGCAATATGTCAAACCCAGCAGGTTTCTTCACTTAATATGGCTCCCTGCTACACACCACAACAGGCCACAAAAAGATTTCCCACTAGGTTTTAGGGAGGAAATGCTAAGATTTTCAGAGAAATTTCATGTATCCCTGCTTTTTCGCCATTAGGTGGCGCTCGTCCCCAACTCCCACTCCCAGGGTTCTGTATGGGCCCTGTGGGGAATTGGCTCAGTCTCCTCTGTTCGAATCTTGTCTTTTTAAATAGCTTCCCCCGGGGGTTCAGATAGGAAAGACCTATTGTCAGAAAGAGGGGGGGGAGGTGACCTACGTGTTCAAGAGAACACTCGATGGAACAGCAGGTCTCCTCGATTCTTCACACTCAGGTTGAGGACTTGTGCTTGGGACTGAGCCCTTCCACACAAAGCCGAAGCTAAAGGGTGCTTATATTGTCATTTCCTTAAACACCGCCACCAAACACGTTAAGGAAATGTCTCAAGAGAAAGAATGTGACAGGTTTACAGGAACCTGCAGTCATGGCAAGGTTGGCCAGGCTCCGTTCGTTCGTTTGTTTTCTTGTTCACGTGTTTTTATCTCTTTTTTGCTTGTTTTTTGAGACAGGGTCTATGTAGCTCTGGCTGTCCTGTAACTCTCTATGTAGATCAGGCTGGCCTCAAGCTCACAGAGATCCACCTGCCTTTGTCTCCCTAGTGCTGAGACTAACAGATTATGTATATATGTATGTATGTATGTATGTATTTATTGTGACAGGGCTTCATGTAGCCCAAGGTGACCTCTAACTTATTTGTAGTCAAGGATGACTTTCTGATCATTCTGCCTCCCTAGTGATGGAATCGAACCCAACACTCTGCGAATGCTGGGCAAGCAGTCTACCTTCTGAGCTACAGCTCAGCCCTCATTCCAGGCTTTTGATATAGATGGTGAGGCATAGCTCTTCGGTCATCAATAAGCCACCCATCAAGCGCCGAATGGTCGGTCTCCCTCTAACTAGACCAACAGCTATTCAGCTGAGCGGGAACCACGGTCTGTGAATGCCACACTGAGAAAACGATTACTGAATCGGAGACGGAAACCAAATAGATCCGCAGTGGCGGCTCAGAGAGGAATGTCGATACCCAGAGGTGTGGTTGGTCAGTCTCTCAAAATACAAGGGCAGAGAAGAGTCAAAAATTGCTTGGCTTATCTAAATTTTGCCTAAGGAAGCCTCTGTGCTTGCTATATGCTTCAGTCTTTACAAAAGAAGCTACGAGCAAGGCAATCGTCAGGTACTTGGGAAAGTCCCTGAGTCTCCTATCAGTTATGGTATCTGATAAGCTGCACACATTCTAGTAAGTAGCCCCACCCTGATGCTCATTCTCACCACAAATTTTTTTCTAAAGCCCCTGTAAACAAGACTAGGAATTTCTCCTTGTAATCCACAGTTCTGTCCCAGGCAACCACAGGTGGCCGACTACCGCGTCACGTTCTGCAAGGCGAATGCCAGACAGAGCCTAGCTGGCTGCTCTCTGGGCATTCTGGGCTTTCTGTGTGTCCTATCACTTTACTGTCTATAAAGGCTTTTTAGATCACATTGCTGGTGGCTCTTTCTTAGCCTGTTCCAGTTCTGAGACCTGCCCGACTGGCAGATCTCTCCTTGCTCAAACATTCTGTTCTGTTTGGTCTGAGGCATGGGCCTCTGGCTCCTGAGCGGCTATCCGAGGCAGGCATACCCCTCCACAGCCAGCCTGCTACTCAAACTTTATTTGTCTGCACTTGCTATTTTAACACAAGATACCTTCCTCTGTGGATGTAAATCAGTCTCCTCGAATCATTCCAGTGGTTTTGCTCAGTGGATCCTCAAAGTGGGTGCCAGGGGATGGTCTTTTCTCCACATGCTGCTGCCTCTAATACTACTGCTGTGCAGCTTGCAGCGATGCTACAGATTAGCCAGTTATCACAAAATGCCTGCAAGCAAGGACTGCAAACCAAGGTCTGCTGATTTGGCTGTGCAACCTCAGCTACTCCAGATTCTCAGACAAGACGATCACAAGCGCAAGGCCTCTGTGAACCACTTTGTAAGTTCAGAAGTGTTTTGTTTTGTAGAGACGTTTTGCCTCATGGTTTGGATTCATAAGAGTCTGGTTCCATTCCATTCTTGGGCCTGTGGCAAAGCATTAGAGGGCAGAGAGGGGCAGAGCTGTCCATTCACAACAGACAGGAGAGAAGAGAGGAGCCTAGAAACAGATGACAGAGACAGGACAGACAGACACCAGGGACAAACTGCACCCTTCTGATACCCTTTCCCCTAACCCATGGGCAGTCTTCCTTCAATGAGGCTACAGCTTTCGGCTACAAGTTTCCGAGGATGGCTCCACAACACCTGTATGATGCTCTCTGAATTGTGCAGCGATCAAGGCTCCAACACATGAACCCTTGGAGACTTAGCTATTAGTCATTGAGGGAACAGCCTGGCACCTGGGGGCAGGTCCATTACATCAAGAACTTAACCCCACGCCCCCCCCACACTACAGTGACCTCGGATTCTGGTTGAGATGTGTTTCCCCATTCATCCCATCCATACCTCCCGCAGCTTCACCGCCCAAGGCTTGCTAAGTGCTTTTTACAGTCATGCTTACGATTAATGTTCATTGAAATGCAAAAAAAAAAAAAAAAACCAAACTCAAAACATGTTTCCTAAACGTGGAATCCTATTAGACATAGGTTTACTTTATTATCACACATAAAAGGAAAGAGGAAATTCCCAGTTGTGCCCCATAAACAATGCACCTGTGAAAGTGCACTGTCTTCAGTTCACGTGGCTTGCCTGTGTTTGGCAGCGGGAGGGGTGGTCCCTGCAGAGCTGTGTTCTAGGTAGAGGACCCATGCTTCTGTAACTGTAATTTTCCTCGTCCTCACAAAAAACACCGCAGCTGTCGTAGGCTCCAAAGGAAAGTTGTTTCGTATGCAGGGCGTCTCTGAGGGAGCGAGCAGCAGCTCCTGTCGATATGCAATGAGATGAAACAGCTAGAAAACACCACCTAAATAAACTCTTGTCAGTGTAGGAGGGAACGCTGACAGGCCTTGCAACAGGGAAGGTCCACCCCAAGCCTCTGATTGTGAAGTGTTTGGCTGTCAGTAATATGTCAGACACTGCAGGGGTTGAATTGGGGACAATGTTGCTTTATTAACACTGTGAGGATCTTGGATTTTAAAAAATTAAAGATATCTGTTTGTGTTACAGCCAGGCGTACTTCTTCTGATCCCAGCACTTGGGAGGCGGGGGCAAGAGGGTTGACACAGCTTGTGGCCAGTCTAAATACTGAGTTCCAGGCCAGCAAGGCTACACAGTGAGACCTTGTCCCCCTGATCCAGAAAAAAAGTGAACATCTATTTTAGAGATGAGATAATTATACAAAACAGATCATGATCTGCCTCTGGGTGAAAAAAACAAAACAAAACCAAAGACCAAGGAGCTCATTTACACGTCCAGCTGCCGGGACAAATAAGGATGTGGTTGTCTGCAACATCTGAATTTTGATTTCTCAGAGTCCTGCAGGCAGAGAGCTCAGGCAAGATTGACTCTCTGTGGGAGCCTCCTCCTCGGGTGTTCACAGATTCCCGGGAGAGCCCACCCGTGCCCACATTCCCCACTTCCTACCCCTGTCCTACTTTCTAAGAGGTAGCTTCATTAACGACATTGTCTCCAAGCTGGGCATGGTGGCACCGGCTTTTAGCCCCAGCACTAAGAGGCAGAGGAGGCAAATCTCAAGGCCAGCCCGGTAATAGAGCAAGTTCCAGGACAGCCAGAGCTACAGAGAAACCCTTTCTTGAAAAACAAACAAACAAACAAACAAAAAAGGCCTTGTCTCCAAATGCAGTTGTGGACTTAAATACTGGGGGCTGGGCTCTTAGAATTGGATTCGGAGACATCGAACCCACAGTGTAGCACATAAAAGAATTTTTCAGAAGATATTTGGTTGCAACGTAGTGTTCACGCCCACACATCCTCAGTTCCTTTTTGCGGCGTGTCCCTTAGCTCAAGCGGCTGCTTGTTCACACCTGCAGCGCCCTGCACTCACACCCTGCCGGGCTTCTGCCTTCTGTCCCCTCGCTGCTCCCCCTGGGAGCCTTTCCTTAACAAAATACTTCCACACTGTTAAAGGAAATGAAAATGGAGGCCAGGTTCTGAAGAATCTTAGAGCTGAGAAACCCAGGGACCTCAGTCTTGCCGGGCACGCAAACTTCACTTCCCTCGGGTCATTTTGTATAAAAGCCTGTGTTCTGCCTGGAACGTCGCTCTGTGGTTGAATGCGTTTGCTGTCCTTACAGAGGACCTGCATCCAGTTGCCAGCACCCACAGTGAACAGCTTCCGACCTGTCTCACCGCTGGGCCGGCTCTCCAGCCTCCGGGGTTCTTTTGACACAGGTGCCACTGTGGTTTATGCTGTGTCGGTTTAGTTGAACCCATCGCAATGTTTCTCTGGAAGGGGCGTGGTGGCTAGACCACAGAACCGTGCACAGTCTTTGACAGGTGGAAGAGACGTGGGATTTTTGCTGTCCGACCTCTCCGACAGGGCTGCTGCACACTGGTGACCACTGGCCTGTGAGCCTGAGCCCCACCAGCTTCCCTGCGTCCTGGGTCGGGCGGGCGTATGTTTGGGCCCATGGTGAAGACGACCTGCTCGCTGTCTAGGCGGCCTGTAGCTTTAAGGTCTGAGGCACTGAGAACTAGGTGTGTCATTCTAGTTTGTCCTCAAAAGCTCCCGGTGTCCATCCCTGATTTCTTGTCCTTCCTTCCTGGAACAATTGTTTACCAAACACCCTGGTACTCTGCGGGGAGCCGCGGGCAGGGTTAGGGTTAGTCACCAGTGCTGCACGCTGCTGGTTTGGGACCATGGTGAGAAAGAGGAAGAAGCCCTGAGGACTGATACCCACAATAAGTCCGTTAGTTTGCACCTTTCACATGACTCACCTCCTCGTCTACAAAAAGCAAATGAAAATGAGCAAAGAAAACAGACAATAAAATACAATAAAAATTGTAGGGCCTGTGAGATGGGTCACGGGGTAAAGGCATTTGTTACCAAGCCTGGTGAGCCAAGTTCAATCCCCCAGGTCCCAGGAGACAGAGCGAGAGAACCCTCTCTACACGTTGTCCTCTGACCTCTTCATGCATCCCATAGCACCTACCCTCAAATTAAAAATAAATAAATAAATAAAAACAAAGTAATACAGATTGTGTATATCTCTGGAAAAAAATTTAAATTATGTGACAGGACACAAAGTCGGATAGGGAAGAATGTGCCTAGAATCCTAGCACCCCGGAGGCTGAGGCAGGAAGACTTCCAATTCCAGGCCAGCCTCGGCTGTGAAGTAAGAATTTGTCTTAAACAGACGCCGAGTTACAGGAGACCAAACAAATCAGTTATCTCAATAAATGTAAACGAGCTTAATTTATATATCAAAGGAAAATTTAAAAAAACAAATGCTTGAAAATAAATTGATTAAACACACAACTCAGAAACTTTAAACACAAAACACGAAAGTAAACTAAAAGATTACAGAATACGCAGTGAGTTCCGGGCCAGCTGGGACTACACAGCGAGATTCTGCATCAAAGTAAGTAAGTAAATAAATAAATATTAATCAATTAAAAACGGACCCTTTGAAAACCACCTGGCCCTTGCAGCAGCAGCTCTGGGTGTAGAATCTGGGCCGTGTCTTTTCTCGAGAGTTGGCAGGACAAGCCTTCCGCTGACCGAGTACTGGTTGGAAGGAAAGTATTGGTTGCAATCAAAACTGTACCCAAAGGTGCTGTTGTGCTCCCAGAAAAGTCTCAGGGACACAGGCGTAACTGTGGGGTCAAGTTCTAAAAGAAAGGGTGGAGAGAGTCGATCCGTGGAGACAAGTTCTCCCAGAAGGTGGAGGGACCGAAGCAATGACACAGATGACCTCTTGTTCAGAGACGCTGGCCTTTTCAGACAACGTGTGGGCCGAGATCACTGTTGAAATGGCACCGCACCGAGCTGCCCAGCCCTGTAAACCATTTCATCGTGTACGTAATTCCCATGCCTCCTTTTTATAATAAACTGACGATTCTTAAAAAATAAAATAAAATTACCTAGAATATAGGTAGACCAATGTAATAACACATCAAGTAAGAAATAACAAAGTGAGGAATAGGTATGCACAGATGTGCGACAGTTAAGCAAATCCAGCCCACCCTGGGCAAGAAGGAAATCTAAAATCTGAATTTGCACAGTGGAAAAGTCCACGAAAGCAATCGCAGTCAATTGTGGTTTAAACAAATGAATAAATACTGTCAACAAAACACATTCCTGAGGCTGAGAGTGGTGGGGTAGTGGCTTAACGAGCTGAAGGCACTAAGTTTAATCCACAAAATACCTGAAGAATACGGGAAGAGAAGGTGGAGGGGGAAACAAAGGGGGAGGGGAAGGAGAGAGGGAGGGGAAGGGGAAGGGGAGGGGAAGGGGGGGGAGGGGAAGGGGAAGGGGAGGGGGAGGGGAGCAAATAGGATTTTGAAACCTAGTTATGTAACCAAAGCCCAGGCAATTAGTCTATGCTCATTAAAAATGAGAAGCCCATGATTTTGGACACACAATGCTTTTAAAAAAATGTAATTTTGCGACAAATACAGCTGCAAAAATGATGGAGGGGCTGGAGGAGCTGATTCTCTATGCTAGTGAAGTTAAGCTACCAAAAATTCAAATTAGGGTGTTTTAACAGTTAGATGTCAAGTATAATTCCCCAAGGAACACACTGATAGAAATATACAAAGACAGAGTGTGTCTGTGTTTGTGTTCCAGATAGCCATATATGGGATTAAAATCTTTCACCATAGACACCCAACTAAACACAAAAGAAAGCAGCAGTGTGGAAAGAAGCCAGGAGGCACAGAGACGATGTGGCAAACGATAGAATTATGTTCCTTCTTGTCCTTCTTGTCAGCAAATACTCTAAGATGCAAACAGATTAAACTCTCTAATCTGAAATCAGGAATCAGCAGAATGGGTTTTATTTCCTATTTATCTTTATTGTCTATTTATGGGTGTTTTGCCCACGTATCTGAACACGACAGAGGACAAAGAAAGGGTTGGATACCCTGAGATTGCAGTCAGTGGGGAACCACCACGTGGGCTCTGGGAATCCAACCACAGTCCTCAGGACAAACAGCCAGTGCCCTTAACCACTTGAGCCATCTCTCCAGCCCTGAGGGTCATAGGAAAGGTTCGCTACAGACGCTAGAATAGTTCTAAACATCCGTGCATCTAACAAACGACAAACTGTATGAAGAAAACCTGGTAGAACTGAAGGGGGTAACAGGTCGATAATAACACTTGGAGACAATGATATTGGACCCTCTATCCTGGCTAGAGCAAACCAGATAGGTGAGGAAAGGGAATGTTCAAACAACCTGAGATCCCGATAAACCAAGCAGGTATGAAGGATTCTCTACTGCATTCCTAGTCCTGGAGCTTTGTAAGGTCAGCCGAATTCAAGGTCAGCTAAAATCTTCTTGAGACAAATGTTCAAAAGAGAAAAGCAAAATTGATTCTCACTTATCCTGAAACTTACCAAATGAACCAACAACGTCAGACTATCATTGCTAAGGAGGAGGAAGGATCTCAGTGAGTTTGAGGCCAGCCTGATCTACATAGAGACTTTCAGGCCAGCCAGGGCTACATAATGAGAGACCTTTACTTTAAAAAAAAAAAAAAGGAAAAGAAAATCCATCAACCAAACAGCCAAGAACCTGCATTCTCACATTGTCACCAAAGTGACCTGAGAATTCTCAGTGTTTCCAACCAGAAATCGTTCAGATTAAACTTCCAGCTATCACAGCGATGGAATCAGCACATCCAGCGGCAGATTAGAGCTGGAAATTCAGATCGTGTGTTTACTTAAGGATTCAGCCCATGAGAGCAAAACTGGGTTCAAATTTAGAACTTAATTTTATAGGACCCTCATTCTCAACTTTCACATCGCAAGATGACCGTGTAAAGCCCACGAGGTGAGGAGGGTGCAGGCCAGTGAGCAAAGTTGCATCTGTTGAAATCCTGAGAAGAGATTGCAAGGTTCCTAATCAATTAACTCCAGGATCTCAACCGCTAAGTAGGTAGATGCTTGCCCCAGTATGCTCCTCCCTCAAAGGGTGTGACCAATAACCAGGCATCATAAAAGTTGAAGCTAGCTTTGGTTCTCCGGAGTACGATCTCTCCCAGAGCACCTTGGTGCATCTGCTAACCATCACCAGGTCATTGCCCGGAGTCCACACTCTGAATCTGCTTCAGCGAGTCTGCTGCTTTCTCGCTGGGAAAGGTTGCCAGCTCGGGCTAGAAGTCTTAAGGTTGGAGAAGTCTTAAGGTCAGAAATGCTGGAGTGTGTGTGTGTCTGTCTGTCTGTCTGTCTGTATCTGTGCGTGCACAAACATCTATGTAGGAGAGTCGGCTAGTGGAGAGGAGTAAGATAGACATCTAAAGAGGTTTCATTGTTTAGGGGCTCATTTGTTGAGAGCACCTGGCATGCCTTCCACCAGACACACTCAACCTGTGCAGGAGACAGTGGCGTGTCTCATCACGACTGCCTTCTCAAGATGTGGTCCTAGCCCAAACCTTTGGCAGGTTGACTGCCGTGCCAACAAACCTAACCTTGTGCCGGTGTAGTTGGAAGGCAATGTAACAGGGTGGTATAGAATGCCTGGGCCAATAAACAGTCAGATATCAGGATTAGAGTATGGTGGTCCAGGCCTCAAGTTCCAGAGACAGAGGCAGGGGGAATCTCTGATTTCAGCAGCAGCCTGGTCTACATAACGAGCTTCAGACCAGCCAGGTCCTGTCTCAAAAATAATTTTTAAAGTAATAAAATAGGGCTGTAGAGATGGCTCAGCAGTTGAGAGCTCTGGGTGCTCTTCCAGAGGACCCTTGTTCAGTTCCCAGCACCCATAGTGCTCATAGTGGTGTGTGCCTGTGCACGGGACAGTGTGCCTGTAACTCCTGTTCCAGGGGATCTGACACACTCACACAGATCCACATGTGGGAAAATACCAATGTACATAAAATAAAATTTTAAGTGTAATATCAATAATAATAACAACAGCAACAACTAAAAGCTGGGTGTGGTGGCACACAAATTCCAGGATAGCCAGGGCTGTGTAGACTGTCTCAAAAGAAAATAGTTGCTCTGCTTTGTTCCTTTTTTTTTTTGAGCCAGGCTTTCTCTGTGTAGCCCCAGATGCCGTAGAACTGGCTCTACAGACCAGGCTGGCCTCAAACTCAGACACCCACACTGCCAAGAGTGCAGGGGTTAGAGGCATGTGACAACACCACCGCAGGGTTCCAAATAGTCCCTGTAAAGAGGGACCCGTCCATTTGCAGTCCAGAGGACCTGAAGGTCAGAGACCAGAGCAGAAGCCCTCCCTGGCTCCTTGTTTTTCCGCAGGCTCCCATCCCTGTGTGGCAGGCCCCCACTTTGGACAAAACAGTTTTTTGGCCGTGAGGAGCCGTGTTAGGTCCTCTAGAGCTGAAGTCTTCCCTGAGACACATACAATGTGGGTACTGGGATCAAGTCCTCTGGAAAAGTAGCTAGCTCTTAACCACTGAGCCATCTCTAGAGTTATTGGTTTGGCATATTTACCGTGAACCCACCCCCAAACCCGCATTCTCCTAATATTGTTTATCTTGTTCACTCACATATAATGCCAGCACTAGCTGGACTGAGGGCAGGATGATCTCTGAGTTTGAGGGCAGCCTGTTTTACATAATCACTTAATGAGTTCCAGGACAACCAGAGCTACATAGTGAGACCCCCACCTCAGAAAAAATAAATAAAATGACAAAAGCTGGACATGGTGGTGCACGCTTTTAATCCCAGAACTTGGAGGCAGAGGCAGGCAGATCTCTGTGACTCAGAGGATAGCCTGGACTACAGAACAATAGATAGATGATAGTTAGACAAAATGACAATATTAATAATAACAATTTTGATTGTTTTTGTTATAGCTAGATTTTTTTTCTTTTTTTGAGATCTGGTTTCTCTATGACAGAAACATACATAGTCTATGTAGTCCTTGAGTGTTCTGGAACTTACTCTGTAGACTAAACTGTCCTTGAATTCAGAGATCCCTGCTTCGTAATGCTGGGATTAAAAGCTTATGTCAAGCTCGCAGTGGTGGCGCACACCTTTAATCCCGGCACTCAGGAGGCAGAGGCGGGAGGATCTCTGAGTTCAGGTCAGCCTGGCCTACAGAGTGAGTTCAGAACAGCCAGAGTTACAACAGAGAAACCATGCCTAAAACACAAAAACAAAAGCAAACAAATAAAAAAACAAAACAAAACAAAAAACCCACACAAAGTCCTAGGTCACCTACTCTCAGCTTGCTATTGGGTTTTCCTCCCCTCAGGCAACCGCTAGGCTCCTGTTTAGCTCTGTAGAAGTCCTTAAGTAAATTAGATCTCAGTGTTGTCTCTTTGTGAATGTTTCTTTCACTGAGCATGATGTCCTGGAGGTCTACCCAATGCTGCAGCCTGCCTGAGTGCTTCCTTCCTTTGTTCAAGATCCCGAGTTTCAATAACCCATTGATCTGATGGACAGACTCCTAGATGGATTTCATGTTTTGGCTACTATTGTTGTGGGATATTCACCAGAGGAGACTGCTCAGATTCGGTTTAAACCAAGTCTTTAGTAGCCAGCTGGCAACTATCCTTGCGAGGGGGGAGTGGGGGGTTGGGGGGGTGGGGAGGTGGGAGGTGAGGGGGAGTGTGTGCTCAGGATACCAGAGTAGCCCTGAGCCTTTCTCAGGGCGAGCATTTAAGCACAAAAACCATATTCTGGGTTGGTGTACTTCAGTTAACAAGAACAGTTAGCCAGAAGTAGAACTAGAGGAGCTAAAAAGCAAAGTACAATGTGAGACGTTCCTAGAACTATGTGGCCTTTGATGAATTGGGCCTTTGTTTTAGTTTTGGCGGGTGGTGTGTTATCTTCTTGAGTCTACAGCCTGAATGGCGCTTCCATGATGGAGTCAGTTGTGCTGGGGTCTCGGGGTCTACTAAGGTCTGGGACCCTGTTACACTATAATCTGTACAGATATGAACATAAATGTACAAGTATCAAATTCTAAGGGCCTCTTTTCAGTGCTTTTAGGGGTATCGACCCAGAAATGGGTTTCTGGAGTTGTGCCGTAAACGGACTTCCTGTGTGTGTACCATTTTCTACGGCAGTTGGGTTGTTTTGTATTTGTAGCCTCGTGCAAGAATCCTGGTTATCTGTAGCTCAACACTACCAGTTATTGGCTGGTGGGGTTTGTTGGTTTTGAGTAAAAGCTGTCCCAATAGTTGTATGGGCTCTCATTTCATTTTCCTGAGTCTACAATGGGCATCTTTTCATTTAGTTGTTTTTGTACATCTTTGGAGAAGAGTTTTGGGTTCCTTGAGCTCTTTGTGTGTGTGTGTGGTGCTGGAGGGTGAGTGAAGGGCTTCAGGTGCTAGTTTAGGGCCCTGCGGATAAACTATGCTCCCATCCCAGGGTCTCCCGCACTCCTCTGAGGTGCTGGGGATGCAGAGCTTTGTGGGCGACATAGGCAGTGTTCTACCACTGAGCTTCATCCTCCAACCTTTTGTTTTTTTAAACACAATCATTTTCTAAGGATATGTTTTCCATTTCTATTTGCATATTTTTCCTGCCAGTATGTTAGTGTACCGCATACATGCAGTACCAGCAGAGGCCAGAATAGAGCCTGGATCCCCTGGAACTGGAGTTACACAGTCGTTAGCAGCCACGTAGGTGCTGGGAAATGAACCTGGAAGAGCAGTCAGTGCTCTGAATTGATGCGCCATACCTCCAGCCCTCCAACCTCTTTATTTTTAAACTGCCCAAGCAGACCCTGAGCCTACAATCCTTCTGCCTCAACCCTCCAAGAAGCTGGAGTCTCAGGCCTATTAGCTCTGTTCTGACCTTATTTCCTTCCTTACCGTCTCTGAGTTTATTATAATTCCCCAAGTTCTAAACTAGCTTGTTGGTTTCTCACGTTTCCAGTCCACTCGTGCATTTGCAGCTATCCACACGAGTGTCCCACTACAAGAAGCTGTGTTCCCTTTAGAACATTATTAGCCATGACTCCTGTCTCCCGAAATGTAGAACTGTAGAAATGTAACAATTCCATCTCAAGAGTTGGTTTATTCATTTAATCTGATCTCTACTAAAAGGTCCGGAGATGCAGACATTTTGGAAGTTTCTGCTTAGAGCACTGTAGGGATTTGGATTCTCGCTTCATTTATTTTTCCATCATCGTTTGGTAGATGGGGTTCATACTTCAGAGATGTTCTGTGTGTATGCAGGGTGACCTGGGCAGTCAACTCCAGAGTCAGGGAGCCATTTGAGAGGCATTCACACCCTTTTAAGAAAGAAATGATGTGGGATGGGTTAACAGCAACAATGGGGACAAGAGGAGTGTAGGGATTGAGGTTTGAGCTGGGATGGATTGATCTTGGAATTTTTTTATTTAGGTTCTCACAACTGAAAAGCGAGTTCTATGAAAAGGATAACTCCTTCAAGTCTTTCTAAGGACCATGTGAAAGTTCAGTTCAGCCTCCGCCCTGCATACCTGGCTCTGCTCCTGAAAAGGACAGGCAGCCTAAGTCATCCGAGATCCAGGTGATAGCTTCCTGGAAGCCCACGGTGATGGCCTATGAATATTCTGGGATCCACCAGACAGTCTTTATGCACAACTCAACACAGCCTGGAAACTTCCTTGCTATGCTCCTTGAAGAGCCAAGTGAGGCTGTTCCTGAACACCAAGTTGTGCCTGCTGATCAGACGGAACCCACAGCAAGCTCTCAGCTGACAGGTATCAGTTATAGCTCCAAGCCGTTTCTCACTGTTCAACAGAAGACAACAGTCATGGAAAAGAAGGTGACCTTCTCCAGTGAAGGCAGCCAGATAAACATCCTTGGTGACGGTCAATCTCCTCTCTGCAGAAGTCAGCTGACAACTCTTAAAGAAAGCCAAGCGATGACTTTCAGTGGTGACCAAACCCTGTTTGAAGATTGTCCAATCACTTCTAGAGGTGACCAAGCCTATGGGGGTCAAGTGATGACCCCCAGTGCTGACCAGACTTACTATGAGTATCAAAAGATGATCCTCAATAGTTATCAGAATGTCAATAGAAGTCAGGTGACAATCCCCAATGGGAAGCAGACCTACTGTAGTCAGGTGACAGCCACTAATGGGCACCAGACCTACTATGGTCAAGTGACAGCCCCCAATGGGCACCAGACCTACTATGGTCAAGTGACAGCCCCCAATGGGCACCAGACCTACTGTAGTCAGGTGACAGCCGCTAATGGGCACCAGACCTACTATGGTCAAGTGACAGCCCCCAATGGGCACCAGACCTACTATGGTCAAGTGACAGCCCCCAATGGGCACCAGACCTCCTATAGTCAGGTGACAGCCCCCAATGGGCACCAGACCTGCTATGGTCAGGTGACAGCCCCCAATGGGCACCAGGCCTCCTATAGTCAGGTGACAGCCCCCAATGGGCACCAGACCTGCTATGGTCAGGTGACAGCCCCCAATGGGCACCAGACCTCCTATAGTCAGGTGACAGCCCCCAATGGGCACCAGACCTGCTATGGTCAGGTGACAGCCCCCAATGGGCACCAGACCTGCTATGGTCAGGTGACAGCCCCCAATGGGCACCAGACTCTCTACAGGAGTCAGATGACAAGAGTCAGTGGAGACCAGACCTATGATGCTTGGCAGATGATGCCCCCTGTTTGTACCCAGATGCCCTATGTGGATGGATTCCTATACAATTCAAATTCCTACTGGGCCCAAGGACAGCCTCCAGAATGCTTTTCAAGCTTTCCTTTGGATCCAGGAAACCTCCCAGATACGAAGAGTAACCTTAAGACCGAGGCCCATCAGCTCCAGGAAAGCCAGAAGCCCTATGTCTGCAGTCAGTGTTCACGGTCTTATGCGAAATCTTCTCACCTCCGAACCCATTTTCGCAAACACACTGGTGAGTGAAGGTCTGCCTGCATATGGGTGGGGGTAAGTGGCTACAGGTCTGTGTCTTCAGGAAGCTTTAATATTATTTGAGATTATTGCCGCTTTCTGGAAGCCTGGGGCCCCAGGAGACCCTGGGGAAGGTGGGCAAGTTTGAAGGTGGATAAAGGGGTTTTGTTGATAGCCCAGGTCATAGGCCAGTGTCAGACTGGGCTACTGTCTTCTGTAGTGTCCCTGTACTGCGTGATGGAATAAGTGAGAGATGAATTTGACCCTTGCGGAGGTTCCTGGGTTTTTTTCTCCTGGAGAGATGAGGTCTCACCATGTTGTTCACACTGATCTTGAATTACCAGGTTCAAGCACTCCCCCTGCCTAAGCCACCCAGTCCCTAGGATATCGGGCATGCCCAGCTCTCAGACTCCACTCTTACCTACGTCTGGACTGTCTCTTCTTGGACCTCTTCTTCCCCTCTTATTCCCTCATTGGCTTTCTTGGACACCTCTTCCTTACCTCCTCTTACTGTTTCTCTCTCTTCCTCTCCTTCGCAGTTTTCTTCTTCTCTCCAACTCCTCTTTCTCCCCAGCTACACCTTTTCATACTCCGGTCTCCTCTCCGTAATGTTTAACCGTGCCTTCTACTGTCAGGATGCCCGTCCTACCTTTCCCTGAGTGTAACAAGCCTCTCTTCCTCTCTGGTGCAGGGGAGAAGCCCTACTCATGCTCCTGGTTCCAATGCAACTGGAAATTCTCCCGCTCAGATGAGCTCAAGCGACACATGAGAAAGCATACCGGGGAGCGGCCCTACGAATGTAAACAGTGCCACAAGAGGTTTCCACGATCGGACCACTTAAGGCAGCATGAAAAGCTGCACGGGCAGTTTCCACCCAGCACTGGAGCTGTCAGTCAATAAAGAAACATGTACAGCTATAACACATGCCTCCTAAGGTTGAGTATTAAAAGACTGGATGTTCTTATGCCCACATGTCTGTGACATGCTACTATAAGAACTCTCCCAGTGCGCACACACCAAAAAAGAAAAAAAAAAAAAAAAAAAAAAAAGAAAAAGAAGAAAAAAAAGGAAAAAAAAGTTTAATATAAATTTCTACTCAGCACTTAGGAGGCAGATGATCTTTAAGTCTGAAGCCACTCTGGTCTACATAGTAAGCTTGTCTCAAAGAAAAAAAAAAAAACCAAGGGATAGTCTCTTAAATAAACCATCAGATCCCACCAACTGTGACTCATGAAGTGTGTTATTAAATTATGCTTTTCTTTTTTATTAAGTAATTTATGTGCATTGGTGTCCTGCCTACATGGCATGTCTGTATCAGTCTGTCGGATCCTCTGGAGTTGGAGTTACAGACAGCTGTGAGCTGCCATGTGGGTTCTGGGAACAGAACCCAGGATCTCTGGAAGAGCAGCTAGTGCTCTTAACTGCTGAGCCATGTCAGCCCCGACATTTGTACTTCTTGCTTGTGCGCATGTGCATAGGTGCTTGATGGCTTTGGAGAGTCAGCTCTCTATTTCTACCATGTGAGTCTGGGGGTCGGAACTAAGGTAGCACGTGATCCTTACTGAGCTATTTCCCAATCTGTCATCTGAACTTTTTTGTTTGTTTGTTTTTGCTTTTCAAGACACTGTTTCTCTGTAACAGCTCTGGCTGTCCTGGAACTCACTCTGTAGACCAGGCTGGCCTTGAACTCAGAGATCTGCCTGCTGTGATGAAAGGTATGTGCCACCACTGACGAACTTTATTTTAAGACAGCTGAACTTTATTTTAAGACAGCTTGTATGAACTTGCTTTTGCCTAAAAATCAATCAAACACATAAAAAGAAACCTACCTCCTTTTGGTTTAGGGGCCAACGGAGAGATGGGTTGATGGTTAAGATCACCTGCCGTGCACCCGGGTGTCCAGTCAGGATAGCCTTGTGTGTTCCTTTGACTTCAGCCTTGTGGAGAGGCAGAGACGAGGTGTGTGGGTTACCAGCCTACAAATTAAAAAAAGGGATAGGCTCCAGGTTTAGAGAGGGAGACCTTGACTAAAAGGAAGACTCAAAGTTCTAGGCAGGAGGATCTTCAGCTACATAGTAAATTTGAGGCCAGCCTAGGCTAGTTGATCTTGCTTTAAAACAAAGCAAAATGTGGGGGATGGTGGGGATGGCACATACCCTCTGCTTGGGAGGCAGAGGCAGGAAGATCTGAGTTCAAGGCCAGCCTGGTCTACAGAGCGAGTTCCAGGGCAGACAGTTACAACGGAGAAACCCTGTCTAGAAAAACAAAACAAAAAAACATAATAAAATCCTCAAGAGAGAATCGCAAGGAAAGGCAGTATCCTTATCTTCAGAAATAGAGGAGGAGGCTCTAAACCTGAGACATAGCCTTACTATTTTAACTTCTGCCACAAAATGGAGTCGTGACTGCAGTTCACGGTCAATTCCTTGTTCAATCCGGTATCCGGAAACTGACTGTCTCTTTGGGCTTCCCTTGAATTCTATTAGTGCACCTCTGTGCAGGAGTGTGTGTAAGAGACCAGCGTGTCACCTCGGTGTCAGGCTAGTGAGCAAACACCTTTACTCCTGAGTCCTCTTCTTACTGTGCCTCCTGTCATCCAGCCTCACTTGGGCCTGGTTTGACTATTACTCCTGAGGGGTTTTCCATCTTCCTTGGCTAAGTTATTCAGGAATTTGAGAGTCCTAAAGAGAATGTCTGGGTAAGGTCCAGCAAGCGGTTTCACTCGCTTCTTCGGGGTACTTGGAAAAGTATTTTCTACTCAAGAGCGCTGAAAGGGGGTGCGGGGAGGCAGTACGTAAGTCCCCAGGACTATAGTTGCCCTGAGCAACCTTTGGGGATCTTCACCCACCCACTCTCATTACAGAGCTTAGACCGCTGAGTCTTTGGAGGATCAAGATGCCATTATTCCAGTGTTCTAAGGCATGAAATAGCGTAGTGCGCTGTGCGTGTGAAAAGCGACTATTTATGAAATGCCATCTCCCGGTATCAGACGGTCACGTGTGGGATGGCGCCCAGGACAACGGCCTTGGACTCAGTACCACAGAGTTGAGTGAGGGGCAAAAGGAAGTGTGATCTCCGGTGTTCTTTCCTCTGCAGGAGCCGAATGAGGCAGAGAGGAGGAAGCCTCTTACCGCCCCCGAATAAAAGAAAAGGGGGGCATCAGGACAGGAGTGGAGAATGTCTGAATTGGGGGGAGCCGTGGGCCTGGAGCACTTTGGTCCATATGAGGAGGACTAGCTGGTGGCTAATGCAGGACAGACCCAATTTGTCCTCTTTTTACAAGTATGACTTGAATTCCCTCAGCATGCGGCATCTGGAGAAGAGGGAACGGGTCAAAACAACCCAGGCTTGTTTCTGTAACAGGACCCCAGATTCTAGCACAGCTGACTTCAGGATGGAAGAACCATTCAGGCCGTAAAACTCAGCACCACCAGCCCCCCAAAAAAGACCTAATGCATCAAAGTCTGGGAAAGTCTATGTCCTAACGGTGTTTTTTGGCTTCTGTAGCTCTGCTTCTGGCTAACTGGCCAACTACTAGACTTTCTATTGACTTAAGTTCATATCTGAGCAGTCTTCTTTCCTCTCCTCCTCCTCCTTCTCTTCCCTCTTCTTATTTTTATTTATTTATCTATTGGCTTTTTGAGACACAGTTTCTCTGTGTAACAGCCCTGGATGTCCTGAAACTCGATGTGTAGACCAGGCTGGCCTTGAACTCACAGAGATCTGCCTCCAGGGTATTGGGATTAAAGGCAGGTGCGGCCGCCACCTGGAGATTTCCACTAAGATCTCAGAGACAAGACCTTGAGACACCAGTGGTCTCAGAGCCCCTCAGAATGAGGAAGAGGGCAAGGATCAAGGGGCTACTAGGGGATACACAGCCTAAGAAGTTCCAGGTCCCCAGGGCTCCCTTTGACCAGTCAATGCCTAATGTTTGGAGGAGTCTGACACCTCCGCGCCAAACGGAAACAGTTTAGAAAGTCACTCGCTCTGCCAGCTCTGGAGGTAAACTGGTTAAGGCACTTTCTGTTTGGACACAGTAGAGTTTGGATGCAGATCCAATGCCTGGGTTCTGTGTGTGACGTCACTGGGTTCCCCCTTCTGTTAGGGGGTACGAATGCATGGTGGCCACCCCTTGTCTTTACTGTGTTTCTCTGTGTGTCTGTGTGTCTTTCTGTTTTTCTGTCAATTTGTTTCCCTGTATTAACTATTCACCACAACCTTAACTTAAGATTTGTGCTCTCTAGTTTGGGATCCAAATCCTTCTGGCTTTGCCGGGTTATCCAGAGAAACAAACACAACAAAAAACCCTGCTCCTGGAATGTCCCCTTGTTTTGTCACTTGACTGTTCACAGTCCTGGTTGTCCCAGGTTGGTCCTGGTCCATGTGTGGAGGGGTCAGGCCTCTCACGGGGGACGGACTGACATCTAAGAATGCACAGGAGGGGGAGATAGTTCCCTGAGATGAGCATTCTCTCTGCTCCCCTGCCTGCTCTGGGCAGTCCCAGGCAAGGGAAATCGACTTGTACTCCTTGTAATTTGATCTGTATAATTGGAAAACTCAAACCACCATGATGGAAACACCATTCAGGCTGTGAGACTCAGGATTTAGACACTATCAACAGCCAAAAGAAAAGCGGAGGCCTAATGCATCCAGGTCCATAGTTTTGGGGAAGTCTCTAAACGTACTAACCTTGCTTTTCCGTTCCTGTAGTTCGGATTCTGGCTAACTGTTCTTGTTAACTAAAGCGTATCAACTCAGAACATGGTCTTTGTACTTAACAGGTTAAGCTGCACTCGCACTGAGGAAGGTTCAGGTCTACTACACTGGGATCTGGAACACCTAGTGTGGTCATTAGCTTTCTATTGGCTTAAAACTATGTCTGAGCAGCCTTCTCGGGTGGATACCCCACAACAGTTTCTAGTATCTTCTGCTAGCCTAGCAAACAGCATGAGTCCGGGGTATAAACCTCAGGGTAGGGGGCTCTGCAATTACAAACACAAGCTACTCTTGGGGAGAATCCAAGTTGGATTCTCAGCGCTAGTATTAGACAGCTCACAACTACCTGTAATTCTAGCTCTATGAAATCCAACACACTATTCTGTTCTCTGAGGACACCTGCATTCACACGTGCATATATTCATCCACACAGAAACATACATGGACTCATAATTAAAAATAGGTAAACTTTAAAAATAGTAAACTCAGACTCAGACCAAGCTCCTCAGGCTGCAATGCAAGAGAGGCTCATGTAGCTGAGATCAGATTGAACCCACTCTGACTTGCCTGAGGCTTGGGGAAAGAACGCTTAGGCTTCCAACTGCAATGTAGCTCAGCTGGTTGAATACTTGCCCAGTGTGCATGAAGCCCTGGGTTTGAGTCCCAGCAGAGCATTGAATTGGATATGGTGATACACACCCAGAATACCATAATTCCAGCACTTGGGAGGTGGTAGTGAGAAGAGAAGAAGTTCAAAGTCATCCTTGGCTATGCAGTGAGTTTGAAACCAGTTTGTGCTAAATTTAGACCCCGCCTAAATAAATCTATGAGCATTAATTTATTTGCTTCATAAAGTGGGTATGGGTGTTCATTATCACTGGGTTTGGGCAAGTTAGTGACTGCAGTTCTCTTCAGAAAAATAAGGCCCTGTCCCCACAGGATAGTCTGGGCCAGACCACCGAAGCCCTCAAAGCTTGACGAGTAGTGCCTTTGCCCGTTCTTGGAACTCTGTAATCAAGCCTGGAGCCGAACTCTGCTGTTCCATCCTCTGCCCCTTCAGAAACTGAGTCAGAAGTCAGCTATCTTATCACGTTCTCAAGTGAGCCAGACACTGAAGGATGTGACCACGCTGATTAACCAGCCCGAGGCAACAACATACCTACACACCAAAGCCATTTTAAAGGGATGGTGCGGACTTCCTGGAGGAGCAGAGATGGTAAGCCAGAGAAACGTGCACGACAGCACATTTGAGTCTACTCTAGAGAGTCAGGAGACCTGTCTAATCCTCCCATTGAACTTCTATTTGCCAGTTCCACTGACCTAGGAATTAATAATTGCCCAGATTTCCTGTTCTGGCCAATAGGAAGTCAGTCAGGGTCAAGGACAAATAGTATGCAATTTTCTGGTTGGATGATCCCAACAGAATAATCACCAGTTTATTAAAGTAAGAGAAGGCCACCATCTCACCCCAAAGAGCCTCAATAGCAAACTCTACACCCCCTGCTGAGGTAGTCAGTGGAGACCATCTCTTGTCTCCAACCTGGCTCTTGTCTTACCTGTTGCGGGGTATTCAGCAGAGAAGACTGCTCAGATATGGCTTAAGCAAATAGAACGTCTTCATTAGCCAGCTAGCAACTACACTAGGTGTTTGGACCCCAGCGTAGCCCTGAGTCTTTCCCAGGATGAGCTTTTAAGCACAAAAAACACCATATTCTGGGTTGACATACTTCAGTTAACAAGAACAGTTAGCCAGAAGCAGAACTATAGAAGCTAAAAAGCAAGGTTAGTACATTTTGAGACTTTCCCAGAACTGTATGGACTTTGATGGACTAGGCCTTTGATTTAGTTTTGGCAGGTGGTGCTGTCTTCGTGCTGAGTCTACAGCCTGAATGTCACTTCCATCATGGAGTCAGTTGTGCTAAGGTCTCAGGGCTAAATAAGGTCTGGAACCCTGTTACACCACCCACCTTCCTCCAGACTGGAATGGGCAGACTTCAAAAAATACAACATGTTTAACAGCCTTAAACAGGAAACAGTTTAAAACAGATTGCAACATGGGATTTAAGTGGAACAGGTTTAAATTTGAGGGAGAGGCAAGATGCTAGCTGAGAGCCATTACAGTCCTGAGAAGTACTGAAGTGCAAAAGCTCTTCTTGGAGGACTTTAGTGTGCCAACAAAGCAGCCCTCACAAAGCAAGTCTGTTGGTCAGGTCTCAGAGGCTCGAAGCTGCTGCGGGAGTGAAGTCCCCTCTGCAGGCAAAGAGTTCCTGTTTAGGAGGCAGGCTCAAGTGCACTCCCTGTCCAGGGCAGGTTCAGGGAGCCTCTGGCGAGTCTGTACCTGGAGAGTCTTGAACGTAGTCTTCCTTCTCTAGGGAGTGAGTTTACCAGGAGTGGAACCCTGGAATCTTCACCCATGCTTCTTCTAAAGCCAGCAGGAGTTTCTGAGGCCAGAGTTCCAGCGAGAGGTGGGAGCCGGCTCTGAAGTCTAATTTTTCTTCTTCATCAGTTGGATTCTGCAGCCATTTTGCTACCACCTTGTGCTTGGGAAGAGCTGTCAAACTTGTTGGGAGAAGGAGGAGAACCCTGAGCCCACCAAAAGCTACTAACAGGTCACAATTGTGGCCACAGGTGTTTGTCTCTGCAGGGTTAGGGAAACTTGTAATAGTTTCTTTCTGCTCACAGTCGCTGCCACAGGACCTTTGCAGGAGCCTGGGGAATTTTTCTGAGATGGATTTTTTTTTTGGTAGTTGTTTTGTAGTTTCTTATCTGCAACTTATTTTAGGCATGAGCCTCAGCTGTCAGGAGGCTTCCTGGGGGAACTATTCAGGGAAACCTAACACTTACAGATATTCTGGCTTATCTGTCCATAATCTTTCTTATCTTTCAGATACTCTGGTTTCTTATCTCTCTCTACATGCAGCAAGTTGATCTTCAGGGAGCGGCTGTCTACTGCAAAATAGAATGTGACAGTGTTTTAGGTTTACGTTAATAAGATGACTACCCTGAGCAGGATGGCACAGGCGTATAATTCCAGAACTCAAGAGCTGAGGCAGGAGGATCTCAAGTTCAGGCCAGCCTAGAGAGACTCTGTCTCAAAAACCAAAACCTAGAATACAAATAGTAATAATAATAATAACCAATTTCTGTGTATTTGAAGCATCAGAGGAGTCTTGTCCAGCAAGCAATGGCTTTCAGGGGTATTTGTCTTTTCAGGATCATATTGGATTCCAAAGCTGAGCATCATCTCTAGTCAGTGTCCTGCCCTGAGCTCAGATGGAGGACCGAGTGATTGGATCACAGGCTGGAGGGGAGGTGTCCCATTGTAGAGCTCTGGGCACTGTGGATAGACCCCGTTCAAAGTACAGTGTTTCTGGCTAACCTGGTGTGTGGGTTATATGAAGAGCCTCACATGGTTTATGTGACAGTACCAGCAGGCCACCACCCATCAATCAGCGAGGCAAACAAGGCCAAACAATTGGGAATCCATCTCTGAAAACACACTATGCTGCTCCTCTCGTGGATCACCCTTAGGACCTTCACTGGATTCTGGGTACTTGTGCCTTCTTTGTGTTAATAGCACAAGCATGTATGTGGTCAACAGAAGAACCCAGCCTAACTCTTGTTTTGTGTTGTTGTTGTTGTTTCAATTTTAAGCTTTATTTTTATGTGTATGGGTGTTCTACCTGCATGTCTGTATACCATACGCATGCAGCGGCGAGAAGAGGGTGTTGGATCCCCTAGAACTGGAGTTAGATAGTTGTGAGCCACCACAGGGATGCTGGGCCTGTAACTCGGGTCCTCTGGAAGATCAACCAGTGCTCTTAACTGCTACGCCATCTCTCCAGACCCCTAAAACCTGATTGTAATTGAGTTTTGAAAGCCAAGGGGTCAGATAGATTGGATGGACTCTGAACCATTTTCAGACTCACTGGGAGAAGGTCCTGGTCAGTTCCCCAGTCTTCGTTGAGCAGTGCTGTTTTCTGGACCGAATAGGACACTGTTGTTGACATAAACGAAGGTGGAAGACCTTTCCCAGGTTGCGATGAAAAACAGCTGGAGAATGTAAGTTGCTTGTGTAAGGACAGCAAGTCTATTGTAAGCACGCTGCAGTCCACTCTACAGAAAGGGAAGTTGAGCATGACCCTCTGGATGTGGGGAATGCAGGAAGGGCATGTGACACCAGGTTTGTCAAAGCACATGCTCTTCTTAGTGTGAGTCGCTGAGACAGTCACACACTTACGTTCCTCTAGTGCCGAGGGTCATCGCCGTGGCATTGAGCTACCTGCAACAGTGATGAGTCTCTAGATCCCAGAGACTGGGGTGCTGGGTGAAGAGACATCAGCCCCAAGATCACAAGGGAAGTGATTTCTTGTGCTGCCCTATGCAGCCATTATATTTTCTCTGTAGCCACATATCCAGTAATTGCTGTCAGTGCTTTGGGGCAAAGGCACGAGGCACAATAAACACAGCAAGTGGGTCAGAGCAGAAGACATTTACAAGGTCCCCAGGGCCTTGTCTTAGCAAGTCCTTCCTCAAGAGAGACTGAACGCCTATGTGACCCTAACCCCAACCCTGACCCTGACCTCTCCCCATTAACCTATGAATGAATCAGAAAGCCTTGCTAATCTTATCTGGTCTTTCTGGTTTTCTAAACTAAATAAGGGAGCTGGAGAAATGGCTTAGAGTTAAGAGTACTGACAGCTTTTGAAGAAGACCTGGGCTCCCAGCACCCACATGGCAGCTTACAATTCTCTATAACAAGGGTTTGGGCATCCTCCTCTGGTCTCCAGGGGCACCAGGCACACCTGTGGGGCACACACATGCAGACAAAAGCACTTGCACACAGAAAACAAAAATTAAAAATATTCTGGCTAGGTGGTGTGTACGCCTTTAGTCCCAGCACTTGGGAGGCAGAGGCAGGCACATTCCTGTGAATTCTAGGCCAGCTTGATCTACAGAGTGAGTTCCAGGACAGCCAGAGGTATGCAGAGAAACCCTGTCATGAAAACCATGACATAAAACCATACATAATTTTAAATTGTATTTTATTATATAAAATATATAAAGTATATAATATATAAAATACTATTTATTATATATATATATATATATATATATATATATATATATCTCCAGTGTCCCCTGTCACTCCAATTAAGGAGACATGGGTTGAGGCGTCACTTATCTGTTACCCTGGGAAGGGGACCCAGCAATAGACAGTGACCCCATTTTAGGCCGCCCAATCCACCCTGCTGGGAACTTGCCAGGTGAAGAAGAGAAAGCCTTCCCAGCAGTGTAAGCAGCTGCGGAAGACAGGCGCCTCAAACAGGACAGAAGCCCCACACACCGCAGCCCCCTGCTCCACCAGCGAGTGGAGAGGAGGATTCTCACGGGAGAAGCTCCTGGCTTGGCCCTGGGGGAAGTTGTAGGGCCAGAAGGAATGGAAACACTTTTGTGGAAACGTTCATTACTGGTGACGAACCTGAAAATATGATCGTTTTAATGTGGCGATTGGGGGTAGAAAGCATGGGGTTTTCTTTTTTTAACTGAGAAAGAATGGCTACCAAGAAT
Source organism: Cricetomys ansorgei (assembly GCA_026225945.1). Lineage (NCBI taxonomy): Eukaryota > Metazoa > Chordata > Mammalia > Rodentia > Nesomyidae > Cricetomys > Cricetomys ansorgei. The sequence goes on along the minus strand of JAMJFZ010002837.1, from coordinate 911,512 downwards.
AACTTCGTCACAGTGTGACTGTAGGGAAAAAGCAGAGAAATTTTGACTTTAATTTTTTTATCACATCTATTATTTATTCATGGGAAGGAGGACACGCGTGGAGGCCAGAAGGCAGCTCACAGGGTCCGCTGTCCCCTCCCACCGTGTGGGCCCCAGGGACAGAGCTCAGGTTGTCAGGTTTGGCTTCTGTCTACTGACTTATCTTACTGGCGCTCATTAGACTTTACACTTGCAGTTGATTCTTCACCATTTAAGAACACATACAGTTGTTGGTGAGGTGACTTAACAGTTAAAAGTACTTGCCACCAAGCCCGGTAACTAGAGTCCAATCCCCGGAACTCCACATACACTTTGCCATGCTCCCTCACCTCCCAAAGGAATGTGTATTTTTAAAATAGACATGTGTTCGTGTGAATGTGTTTGGATTACACATTGTTCTTGCAGAGAACCCAAATCCGGTGCCCAGCACCCACTTCCCAAGGCTCACAACTGCCTGGAAGTACAGCTTCCAGAAATCCGATGCCCTCTTTAGATAACTGCACTCACACCACACACACACACACACACACACACACACACACACACACACACACACACACACACACACACACACACACACACACTCACACACACACACACACACACACGATTAATTTAAAAAAAAGAAGAAGTGCTTTCTGTTAGTTCTTTAAAAAGAATATATAAGCATATGTTTTGATTCTGTGAGGGCTAAAGATTCTTACCAATATATGGAGCAATCAAAGCAGCATGTCAAAAGCAAAAATCAGAGGCTGCAGAGGTGGTTCAGTGGTTAAGAACACTGGCTGCTTTTCCAGACAACTCAGGTTCGATTGCCAGCATCCACATGGCAGCTCACGACTGCATCAGATTCCAGTCCCAGGGTATCCGACACCTTCTTCCAGCCTCCTGGAACACTGCACACTTACGGTGCACAGACATTCATGCAGGCAGAACACCCATACACATTCAATAAAATAGTTCGGGTTTTTTTTTTTTTTTTAAGAGCAAAGATGAGTAGCGGGCTGTATTGGAATTCAGCAGAACAGTTCATGCCGGTCTTAGTAACTGTGATGGGCAATGCTCAACTGTTCTTCATGAATTTGTTGCATTGCAAAAAGTCCATCAGACGCCACAGCAGGAACTGTGGTGAATAAAATGCAAACATTCTGGTTCCCTGCGTATACCAGCCAACAGGTGAAGGGAGAGTATACAGGGCATGTATTTTCACGTGAGAGATTGCCCTTTTCCAAAGGGAAGTTCTCTTGAGATAGCATTGAGCACTCTTGGTCTGAGACTGACTATTGACATTTTGTTTCAAGTTGTGACGTTAGTTTTTTGTTTGTTTTTAAAGATGGGTCTCTCTACTGTTCCTGGTTATTCAGGAACTCCTATGTAGAGCAAGCTAGCCGCAAATGGAGGGCAATGTGCCTGCCTCTGTCTCCCTAGTGCTAGGATTAAAGGTGTGCACCACCATGCCTGGCTTTCTAATACTTTGGTATCTATCTATGTACTGCTCCTTCCATTTTCGTTTCTTCCAGAATTAATGAGTGCCAAGTACTTTACATAGATTGCCTTGATTTCCCTTTTCTAGGTTTATCACAAATATATTTAAAAATAACTGGGGCCCGGGGGTGTGTGGCTCGGTGGTAGAGCACTTGATTAATATGTGCAAGGCACTGGGTTCAATTCCCAGCATGACAAAAATAAATTTAAACATTTTTTTAAAAATCCCAATAAATATTATGCTAAGTTACGCATGGGCTTCTTCTGGAACTTTCTTATATGCCACTCTCTGTTCTGTCTCTAACGTTCATCCATGGTATTTGTAAGACCAATGTGTTCCCTTCATTTGCTGTGGCGAAAGTCCTAGGTAATGGAAAACGAGGAACTAGTCCTGGACTAGGTGATACACGTCTATATCCCACACTTGGTAAGCAGAGGCAGTAGGACCAGGAGTTCAAAGGTCAAGGCCATGAGTTTGAGGCCAGCCTGGTCTCTAGGAGAGGGGAATGTTTGCTGCTGTCAGCCCATGCTGAGTTGGCCTGCTTGTCCTTCGGCTTGTGCTTGTGAGCATGTCATGGCAGCCTTCAGCAGAGGAGACCTCAGAATGGAATAAGGGGAGCTGGGAGCCTTCAAAGGTGTAACCTCCAAACCTCAGATGGGAGACTAAGTTTTCAATACATGGGCCTTTAGAGGACAATCAAGCCCCAAAGCATAATAATCGAAACGAAGACTCCATAACACTCTAGGCTGGGGCGAGAGACCAGGAGATGTCATGCTTGGGTCTTACACTAAATGCAACAACTATAAAAAGAAAAGATAATAGCTACCCCTCATTATCCACATCTAATCTGTTGGATCATGAATTTTTGGACAAAAGGAGACTATATTCCATTAACTTAAATGGTAACATATTCCCAGCCCATCCTGAAACCCCAATCATTTCCCTCAAATTTCACTAAAACTCATAACAATCCATGAAGTATTTCACATAAAAGTATTAAAGCCCCCAATTACATTTTATTTAAAGCTTAATGGACTCGTTAACAGACATGGCAGGCAGTGTGCAGAATGCAGTCCCGGATGGTAATCAGGATCCCCTCTCTCACGGTGCCGAGCGCGCCCCGGGACTGCCTCAGTCTGAGTCCAGTCAAAAAGAGGCAAAGGGCGACCTGCTGTGATTTAAACGGGCAAAGTTTTGTTTTGTTTTTAAATACACACACACTATACACACACACATGAATGGGAAGTTATAAAAGGGCAGATCCCCTAGAACTGCCGTGTGGGTGCTGGGAATTGAACCTGGGTTCTCTACAAGAGCAGAGATGCTCTTAACCGCTGAGCCATTCCTCCAGCTCTATAAACAGGCAAAGCTTGACACATAAAAAAATTTTAAATATAAGGGACTGGATATATCCATTATTGTAGGATGGAGAGGCAGGAGGATAACTGCAAGTTCAAGGCCAGCCTGGTCTACATATTGAGGACTAGGTTAGCCAAGGCTAGTTATTTAGTGGCAGTTAATGGTACTACCTGCCACCTTATACATATGGAAGCCAGAGCCAACTCATGGGAGTCTGTTCTTCTTTCCACCACATGGGGCTTGGATCAAATTCAGGTCATCAGGCTTGGGGAAAAGCATCTTTACCTCCTGAGTCATCTTGCAGGCCCTAGCAGGGTTATACAGCAAGAGCCTGTCTTAAAACAAAATTAAAATATAATAAAAGACCAACAATAGGATATGAGAGAATACGGGTTGAGGTGTAGCGTAGCGGTAGTGTGTTTGTCTAATGTTCAGGAGTTCCAGCTCCCCCTCTCCCCAACACTGCATAAACCAGGTTTTGTGGTTCATGCCTGTGACCCTAGCACTCAGGAGGTAGAGGCAAGAGGATCAGAAGTTCAAGGTTGTACTTGGCTGTGGAGTGAACTCCAAGCCATTCTGTGCTACAGGAGAGACCTTGCCTCAAAGGAAGAAAAGGGTGCATATGTGTGAAGAGAACATTTGCACAGTACCCTAGAGCAGAGAGAGCATACAAAACAGAAACTTAGAAAACGAGCCCTTGTCTCAGGCTCTCAGATGGGAGAGTTCACATCTCACTGGAGAAGAATACATAGCTGCGGAAGACAGAGAGGTTTGCTGGTCTGTAGTCACTGGGAAAGCAGGGCTGGACAACAAACAGGAAAAACGCCAGGTATGAGGGAGATGGTGGCATGGATGGTGGTAGGGAACAGGAAGCATGGAACATGTCTCCACAGAAGGGCTGAGTGCTGGGAGTCAAGGAAGATAAACTCTGAGAGTCAGCACGAGGGTTTGCTGGCGGAGGGGCTGCAGAAACACGCGGTCCGTAGGCTGCACCGTAGCTTCAAAATCAATGAACTGAGGTGGGACTGGTGGATGTACAGACAAGCAGAGGCATGGAGTGAGCTAACCTGTGGGCAGATCCACTCGGAAATTACATAATAAAAAATGAAGGCTGAGTGTGTGCCTTTAGACCCAGCACTCCGGAGGCAGAGACAGACAGATCTCTGAGTTCCGAGCCAGCCTGATCTACATAGTGAGACCCTGTCTGGAAAAAATAGAGGAGTGGAGAGGCTGAATAAAGAGATGTCTCGGCAGTTAAGGCCCCTGTTGCTCTTGCCAAGGACTTGGTCCTGTTCCCAGCATCACATGGCAGCTCTGATACTGCCTGATAACCCTTTTGGCCTGCACCACAGTGGTACACATACATACATGCCGGCAAAACATAAAAATGAAGAGTATTTTAAAAAGACAAATCATGGAAGCAGAAACAAACTTTAGGAAATGGTGCTTAGAGGCAACTGGTTGATTAGCTAGCCAAAGCTAGAATCTGCCAACCCCAATAAGGCATGTCACTAAAAGTAAATGAGGTAGATGCTTCCATGGCTGGGCTTTAAGGCAATACACCTGCCAGTGAGGTCACAGGTGGGCTCCGCTGGGGGCCCTGGGGAACCTGGAAGCAAGCGTCACCTCAGGGGCCCTGACCAAGGAGGATTCAGAAGCCATGAATCTGCCTGCACATGAAAGAATCTGTCTGCGGAGTGAAGAAGGCTGAGCAGAAACATGCAGGAAAGGCAAAGGGTAGCCCCCCACCAGGACATCTGGGGCATCAGGAGTTCCATGTGTCCCATAAGTAGCTGCAGCCTTCAAGGGGATGGCCAGCCTGTATTCCAACCCAAGGGGCCTGGAGCTTGTTTGCCAGTTCGTTCCTGCTGTCAAGCTGAGACGGCCCGTTTGGAGCCTTGTAGAACTAGACAAGAGACACTGTGGGGCTCCATGAACTTTTGTAGGTCACTTCCACTTCCCTGCTTTCTCTAATCAGAACTGGCCCAGTGCTAGCTTTGCAGGCTCTTCATCTCAGTAAGTTTGAGATAACAATTTAGTTTGTTTGTTTGGAACAAAGTCAGACTCCATAGTTCAATCTGGTCTTGAACTCTCAGTAATCCTGCCTCTGCCTTCCCAGCGCTGGGATTAACGGCAAGTGCTTTCACGCCAAACCTCCTAATCCGGGATGTGCGGTGGGGGTAACGGGGGGGGGGGTTCAGTGTTTCTTGTGAAACTGTATCTTCTCCAAAAATATTTATAATTAAAAAACCAAGGTTAAAAATAATAAAGGTAAAATACACAGTTATAGTCAGGCAGTTGTGATGCACGCCTTTAATCCCAGCACTCCGGAGGCAGAGGCAGGCAGATCTCTGTGAGTTCAAGGCCAGCCTGGTCTACAGAGTGAGTTCCAGGACAGCCAGAGCTACAACAGAGAAACCCTGTCTTGGAAAAATAAAACAACAACAACAAAAAAAAAAAAAAAAAAAAAAAACACAGTTATACTAGAAGTAACTTCCTCTAAATAAGAAGTTAGAAAAAGGTTTCTAACTATGACTCAAATTCAGAAGCTATCAAGAAGATGATGGTGAGGCCTGGTGTGGTTAGACACACCTGTAATTCCAGCACTCAGGAGGCTGAGGCAGGAGGATTACCAGTGTGAGGCTCCCTCTGCCCCAATCCCCCAAGCCAGGGGGTTACAGGCATAGGCACCACAGCCAGCCATATGTGGTGCTGAGGATGGGACTCAGCCCTCTTGCATACTAGGCCAATGCCCCGTCTGAGCCGCCCTATTCAGCCTAAGACAAAGCACTTAGCTCAACTGAGATAGACTCATCCACTGAAACAAGACTTCAGTATATATGTCTCAAAAAATAATAATGTTTGGGGGCTGAGGATGTATCTCAGTTGGTAGAGTACTTGCACACACAAATCCCCAACACTGAACCAAAGTTGGGTGGTAGAGGCTGGGGTATCTCGAAGTTCAAGGCTGTCTTCAATTATGTGGTAAATTAGAGACCAGACTGATACATGAGACTTTGTCTCAAAAACAAAACAAACAAAAAACTAGTCTACAGAGAGTTCCAGGGCAGCCAGGGCTGCACAGAGAAACCCTGTCTCAAATAACAAAACATTAAATAGGTTGAGTAGTTACTGGAGTTCATACAGGGCTAAGAAGGGCTAGCTTTGCTTCCATTTGCCAAAAAAAACCCATATGTGTATATATATATATATATATATATATATATACACACACACACACACACACACACACACACGTAATATACAAAGCATTAGGCACAGTGCTTAGGATAATGCCTTAATGTAGGGAAACTTAAAAGTACAAAAGGCTCACTCTGGGTAAACCGGGTGGTGGTGGCACATAGCTTTAACTCCAGCACTCAGGAGGCAGAGGCAGGCAGATCTACAGTTCCAGGACAGCCGGAGCTACACAGAGAAACCCCAGTCTCCAAAACAAAACAAGTTAAAGTCAGCTAGGCCTGGTAGCACAGACCTGTCTTCTTGGAAGACTGAGACAGGAGACCAGAAAGTGCAAGGAGAGATTGAATTCGTTCTCTGAATGGCCAGCCTGGGCAGCTTAATGAGGCCGTTTCAAAATTTAAAAAGTAAAACGCTGGGGATATGGCTCAATGAATGCCAAGTGCTTGCCTGGCGTGTGCAGACCGTGGGTGCAATCCCAGTGTGGAAATAAAAACCCAAGCACTCGGCATACCTTAAAATCTAATAAAGTAAATTCCTTGCCAAGGCAAGTGGGGTGGTGCATGCCTGTAATCCCAGCACCCAGGGGGCTGAGGCAGGAGAATTGCCTCAAGTTCAAAGCCATCATGGTCTACATATTAAGTTCTAGTCCAGGCTGGACTACATAGTCAGACCATATTCCCCTCCCGGCAAAACAACACTTGTGGACTCAAGTGTTCCTCTTATCCCGGCCTCCTGAATACGGGTCCTCTATCTCCCCCTCAAGACAGGGTCTCACACAGCCCAGGCTGGTTTCAAACAATGTAACCAAAGATGATCTTGAATGCCTGATCTTCCTGCATTCACTTCAAGGGCTGGGATAGCCTGATCCAAATGTGATACTGTCTTACTTTTCTGTTGCTGTGATAAAATACGATCAAGGCAAGGTATAAAAGAAAGCATTTGGGGCTTACGGTTCTTACATGTCCACAGAAGGCAGAGAAGCAAAAGCACATTGGGGAGTATGGACTTTTGACACTCAAAGCACACCCCGTGACACGCCTCCATCAGCTGGGGACCAAGTATTCAAACGCATGAGCCTACGGAGGCCCCTCTCATTCAGACCACCACAGGGGAGAAATCGACAAAACAATGAGGCCAAAAATGTTCCAAGCTTTAAAGTCATCATATTAAAATTTATTGGATTGCAGAATAAAAATTAGTAAAGCCATACAAAATCACTGTTTTGATTCGGGACGGATTCCTATATATATGAAAAAGGCAGTTAACGGCACCAAATTTACCAAAATCCAAGAGTGGATACATTTCCGGAGGATCAAACAAGATTCACATGTATGAATGAATTCAACTAAAGTGATTTTAAAAGACAAGTATTCTTCAAATTGCATCATGGATACAAACTTTTGGCCACATTTAGTGGTGGAGTGTTGGCTGGCAGTCAGGAATCCCTGTGCCCCTCATGTTCTGTGCTGTGGAGACTTGCCAGGGGGCACTGCACCTAGGTAGACCCTATATGAAGTCATCTTTCTATAGCCAGCCCTTGGCACAGGACTGGGCTTAGACCTATAGAGCACCTATAGAACATACCAGCTCTTAGGGAAGAGGCCCACTTTGGGGCCAGACAGATATTTGGGATTCTGGCTCTGCCACTGGGTGGCTTGACCAAGAAGCTTCTATTAGCTAGCTTAATGCTTAGGAAACTGAATCCAGAAGTGGAGTTCTAGATGACCAGGGTAGTTATTGTCCTTCAAAGTCAGAGAGCAGGGCGAGAGAGGTAACTTGGAGTCAGGTGGGTGACTCATACCTCTTATTCTAGAATTTTCCAGACAGATGCAGGAAGATGGAAGCTATTTAGCCTGGGCTACATAGTGAAATCTTATCTCAAAAGCAAAACAAAGGCCAATGAGATGGTTCATGGGAGAGAGGGGCTTGTTGACAAGGCTAACAACCTGAATTCAATCCCAGTGACCCGAATGCTGGAAGATCACTCACTGCCAAAAGTTGTCTCTGACCTTCACACTCGTGTATAATACACATAATTCTTGAGATATAATTGAAAATCTGTGACCTGGTAGCCGGGCAAGGTAGGGAAGAAGTTACAGTAGGGTTTGTCCCTAGCCCTCCTACTCCCTGAGCCTTCTAGAAAACAGCCTAAACACTGCTTTTATTTGGGACATGAAAAGCCAAGGTATAGAGAGAGAACACCAAGCAAGCCAAGGCAACACATTTCCACAATGGGCACTGCTTCATGAGCAAACTGGAAGAGGTGGGTGTGGCTGTTGGGAGGTCTCTCCACAGGCTGTGCTGTCAGGCGGCGGGGGGGTGAGGGTGGGGGAACAGTGCCATGCAACGATTCATGGGGTGGGGGAGAGGAGAATTCGGCCTGCCTCTCTATCTCTCAGTCACTGAAGTTTCCCCCGTATTAGTTTCTTCACAAGGCTTAGTTTGGGCGGTCCCACGGAATGCCAGATACCATATCCTGTACTTAGGCATTCTGGCCAAGACGGGTAGGAAGAGACAGAAACTCTGGGCATGCGGATGGTACCTTCTAGCTCTAAGATATAAAAAGCACAACGTTCGAAGATCTTCCCCATGGTCTGGCCATGGAAACTGTGGGAAGACCGAGGGAGAGAACACGGATGGTTTTCACGGGACGAGCGTGAGAGAGTCACCAAGAGTTTCCTTGTGGGGCTGACAGGAGATAAAAAGCTTCCTATTAAAGTCGGGTCTCAGTCTCCATCTTCTCATCTGGCTAACTGGCAGACGTCGTCATCCCTGAGGTGAGAGTACCAGATTGGAGGAATTGGTGTTCAGAGCTTTGTGTTCCTAACCTTCCTGTCTCCGTCTGCGCCTTCACCTAGGCCAGAGATGACCTGGTCTCGGGCAGCAGGGTCTCGGGTTAGAGGATCCAGGAAAGGGAGGCTAAAGCTCCTGACCAGGAGCAAGAAGACTGTCGTCGGTCTGTCCACCGTTGGCCTGGGGCGGAGGGAACTCCAGCATGCGCTGATGAATCCTTTGGTGCTGTTTGAGATGGTCGGATCTCATGAACTGACGCCCACACTCTTCACATTTGTGCGGTCGGTATCTGGTGTGGATCCGCTTATGACGTCCGAGCTCATCGGAGCGGAAGAAAGACCACTGGCAGCCGTCCCAGTCGCATACATAGGGCTTCTCACCTGGGGAGCAACGAGGAGAGTTAATAGAAAAAGCTGCGAGGCGGAAGGAAGGGATTTAGCTCTGACCCAAGAGCACTGAAGAGCAATTAAAAGGTAAGGCAAAGGAAGCAGTGGGAGGCAAGACCCCTGGATGGGACTTCGGGCTAGTGGGACCGGGATGACTTTGGTCCGAGGCTAGTCCCAGGCAATTACAAATCGAAAGGGTGGCCCAGAGAATCGGCTCAGTGGTTAAGAGTACATGTTGTTCTTGCAGAGGACTCGGGTTTGATTCCCAGCACCCACATGGCGGCTAGCAACCATCTGTGTTTCACTCCAGTTCCCGGGGATCCAAGCCTCCTCCTGGCTTCCATGGGCACCAGGCATACACATGGTACATACACGTTCATAAAGACACAGCACTCACATAATAAATCTAAACACATTTGAGGAAGAGCCAAGATCCCTGCAGCCCCTTCTCCATCCATCCAACACCTTATTCACCTGTGTGTTTGCGCTGGTGACTCACGAGGTGAGAACGCTTGGTGTAAGCTTTTCCGCAGTTGTCATATGGGCAGAGGTAAGGCCTTAAAGGTGGGGATCGTCTCCTAGCCGCCCCTTCTGGACCTCGGGGGCCCTCTGTCCTCTGTGGAGCTGCTGTGGGCTGCATACACATGAAAGGTTCTTCCTGGAGATTTGACTGGGTCACAATTGAGTCCTGGGATTCTAAAGTTAGCAATGGCTGGAGACTAGCTGGGGGCATCCGAAAATTGTAGGGATTTAGGGGATGCAACATCTGATCCACAGAGGGGGACACAGTGTGGGTCCCAGTGAAAGGCATGCCTGGGGCCACCAACATTCCGTGATTTAAAGAGCCTATGGTGGCAGGTACTGTTGGGGGGCCAGAATAAGGCACTGTCGGGGCACTGCTGTGAGCCATCATTGCGTCTTCACTGAATGCTGAGCCTGGCAGGCCACCGTGAGGCATCAGATTCTCACTGAAGGGCACGGCCACTACTTCCAGAGTACCTGGACTTTCTAAGGGCATCGTGTGGGATCCCAGGGAGACAATCGTACTCCCTGGTTGGTGGGAAGATGGTCTCTGGAAATAAATCTGGGAAGGTATAGGAGTCAGTTGAGAGGAGTACCTCACACCATGTTCAGGTAACGACAGAATGAATTTTGACTCCCCTTCACCCACATTTTTCCTGGATTCCTCAGCAGATACCATATAGGGCCTCAGCATCTCTGGTAAATGCTGGGTAGCTGGTAGCTGATGAACTCCACTGTTTCCTGAAGACAGAGGTATTATATGCAACACTGTCATTGACTTCTCATTATCCTACAAGAGAGAGAGCGAAAGTCCCCTTAGCTCCACCACTGACCACACGCACCTCCTCCACACCCCCAATCAGCAGGCCAGTGACGAACTGATCACGGCTCGCCACAGGGAGCTCGACGGGCTGAGAGAAGATAACTACCCACGGTTTCAATCTCCACCTCAGGCTGGCTGGAACTGTGTAGCCCAGGGTGTTGTCTACTTTTAGCAATCCTCCTGCCTCATCCTGCTGCTAAGTGCTAAGATGTACAGGCATGAGTTACCATACCTGACTTACAAACCATGTTCTTACCAAGGGACCTAAATATTGGTTTTGATTATGTGGCCATTGTGATATTTGGATCTTTGGGTCGGGGGGGGGGTGGAGTTCCATCTGTGATAGTTGATCACTTCATTGGAATTTTGGCTGATCATGGAGCTTATCATGTCTCCAATGACAGCAGGGATGTCAAACTGTCAGTTCTCAGCTTTCTTCGACACCAGAATGGGTTCAAAATTAAGCAGACCAGAGCTGGGGAAAGTGTGGTGCCTAAGGCACTTGCCATACAAACTAATTCCCATCCACAGAGCCCATGGAAAGCCAGGCTCAATGATGACAGATCTGTAATCCCAGTGCCTATAGGCAACGTGAGAGGCAGAGACTGGAGACTTCCCAGAAGTTCCAGGGCCAGTCTGCATACACACTATCAAACAACCTAAAACTAGGCCGTCTCAACCAGCTGGAAGATGAGGACTAACGTGCAGGACTGACCTCTGCCCACACGCACACACATGGGCACATACCTGATATACATACAAAAATTTTAAAAACTGTCTATAGAAAAGCTCTCTTCCTGCGTGTGGGTTCCAGGGATTGAACCGTGTCATTAGGCTTGGCAGCAAGCGCCTTTGACTGCTGAGCCATCTCACCAGACCCTGTCTATAGCTGAACAAATACGAGATGTCTAATCGTTAGGCACTGTTTCCTTAATGGTGTGTGGAATGAGTTCCCGCGTGTGAGGTTTTGTTTTTGACAATCCTAAATACTAATGACTCATACATTTAAATTAAACTGCAAGATGTTAGGTAAGGGACTTCAGCGTCACCTGTGTCACATTAGAGATTTTTTAAGAGAATTCCTTTGCTGGCACACTCGTAGCCTACCCTAACAGAATTCTAATAAGGTATTCAAATTAAAGGTATTTGGGGCCATTGGGCTCGGAGAGGACCACATCCATACTGGAGGGTTTTTATTCTTTCCTTTATTGCTGCTCAGTCTTCTGCTCCTGGTACTTAAATCTGAGTTAAAAATCTCCTTTCAAAGTAGACATATGAGCCAAGCATAGTGCACACACCTTCAGTAGATATTGGGGCAAACTCAATGGCAGAATGCTTGCACATGGGAGCATTCAAGACCCTGGTTCAAGCCCCAGTACTGCAACCAAGTTGGTTTTTTTTTTTTTTCTAATTACAGAAGGCTTTTTTTTTTTTTCCAAATCCTATGTCTGATGAAGATGAGGCATACATGCCTGTAATCAGAGTTTACTCCTAGCCAGTATACCAGGGCTGCAGAATGAGAGCCTGTCTCAAACAGAGAACAAAGCAAAAATCCTATCATCAAACCAGCAAAAAACGAAAACAGGAATGCATCCCAAATAAGCAGGGGCGGGGGAGTTACACACCTCTAATCCCAGCACTCAGGAGGCAGAGGCAGGCACATCTCTGAGTCTGAGGCCAGCCTGGTCTACATTTGAAAAACAGACAATAAAAAGAAATAGTTTACTGCAATTTTGTTTAAAGCATTTAAGACATCTCTAGATTGTACTTTTGAAGTTAAGCCTCATAAACTCAAATTTGTATTATAACTTGAGGACTTGAGGTTTCTCCTAATGAGAAACACAAATAGTTACAGAATACATACAAAAGAAATTGTCAATAAGTTCAACAGATCTAATAGCATTTTGGCGAGCCAATGTGTTGGCACACAGGTGGCAGAGGCAGGCAGATCTCTTGAGCTGGAGGTCTGTCTGGTCTTCACAATAAGCCAGTCCGTGCTTAGCAGCCAACATAAGTCAGAGCAGACTTTTGCCCGAGTTGGGCATGGTGGCACACACGCCTTTAATTCCACTTGGGATTTAATCCCGCTTTAATCGTCACTTGGGAGGGAGTGCCTCTGAGTTGGAGGCCAGCCTGGTCTAGATGGTGAGTTAGTTCCAGGACAGCCAAACTTTGGCTCCTCCTCCGGAGCAATGGCTCTGGCCCCATTTCTCCTCTTAGCTTTCTTCTGGGTCCCTGATGACCTCCACATCACAAAGCCCGAGATGGGAGAGCACCAGCCAGGCTCTTCTGGGGCACATACTTTCCTGGTCTGTTTTCCACATGTCACTCCACGGGGACTCTTCTCCTGCTAAGGAACCATTTCTACTTTGTTCTTAAACCTGTTGCTCCAGGGAAGACACCCTTACCTGCTTCCTGGGTCCATCTGCAGAGCCCACAGGAACTTCAAGTGGATTATGCCCAAAGCTCAAGTCACCCTAGCCACAACCCAACAGTGTGTGTCAGAAAATCTCATGCTTTACAGCCAGTCCTGCCAGTGGGAGGGGGATCTGCTGGGCTATCCTTGGATACCTCCACTACCTGGAGCTGTCCTTCGCGTCTACAAGGACTGACTTCCATGATTCCATCCATTGATGTTCAAGTCCCTCGGATAAACGGGCGTCCTGTTTACAATTTGCACACATTCCCTTTACATCTTAAATCACCTCTTGGCTACTTATGTATGTGCTTAGAGAAGCCTGGGAGTCAAACAAAGTCGCCAGTGCTGGTTCTGCTTCCAAAACGGCTCCTTATGTTCAGTTTCTCCTCTACTCTGTTAAGGCTCTCGCCATTTTAACTCTCACCGGGACCTTCACAGTAGCTTTCTAGCTATTGTCTTGAGGTGAGCACCCTTATTCTCTAAGAGCACTCTGGGGAGGAAGCGTTGAGTTAGAGGCTTTAAATTTTTTTTCTGTTATTATGGACAGGTGTGGTGGCGCACGCCTTTAATCCCAGCACTCAGGAGGCAGAGGCAAGTGGATCTGAGCTCCAGGCCAGCCTGGTCTGAAGAGCGAGTTCCAGGACAGCCAGGGCTACTCAGAGAAACTGTCTTTGAAACACCCCTGGCCCAAAAGTTACTCACACGTGATCCGTGGAGTCTGGCCAGGGGCCCCAATAAGTAAGCTTTTCCTCCCCACTCTTCCCACAGTACACAATCCGTCTCTACTTCTACCTTCACCACCCAACACGGGCTCTAATGCTTGATTTAAAACATTCTTGACTGACTAAACAAGCTTCTCTTGGGTCTGTGGCCTCTCCCCAACCCTCATGCGGTTCCCCTCCTCCACGCTGCCCCGCTCTAGAATGGACCCCAGACTCACCGTGGGAGACCGGTGCACAGCCTGCCACTCATCTACCCACTCCATGTCGGTCCACACCCAACTTCAGACTAGAGGGGGAGGCTGGTCCGGCGGTACCGTCATAGGCGAGGGTCCCAACACCACTACGCCACAATCCCGCAGTCGCTACGTGGAGCTTCTTACCTGGCTCAGAGCCATTGGGGCGGAGTCAAGGCCACACCCACCCAGTGCCCTCCCCACTCCGTGCCAACCCCCACCCACCCACCCACACACTGCTTAGGAGGCTGGATGCCTCAAGGTCTCTGACAGGGGAACCCCTGAACTGTATTTACCACCTTCGTGTCTGCTTTTCTCTTCTTACACCCTCCAACCTATAGTTTGAGCAACTGACCTAAAATCAGATCGTGGGAAAGCACGATCTGAGACAGAAGAAAGGCTTGGTGATGGGCAGGGCTGGTGCGCAGCCGCTGTAGACAGGAGGGACGCCACCTCCCCTCCAGAACCAAAGCAGCAGGCTTTCCTATGGCAGGATCGATGATTTCTGCTGAGGCCGGGGGCCTCTGTCCCTTCTCCATGCAAACAACTGAGGCACTCCACAATATTGACCATACTCTGTGTGTGGGCACTGATTTCCTTGGGCACCAGGCATGAACGTGGTGCACATACACACATGCAGGCAAAGCACATACAGAGAAGATTAATGTAAAATACATATATTTTGTTGTTGTTTTCAAGACAGAGTTTCTTGTTGTGTAAGTTTTAGTTATGTATGAAACAATTGTGCGCTGTTAAGTGAAGTGCTGCCTAGGTCTTGGCGTTTTGTATTGTCTACAGGTTTGGGATTTATGTGGGGGATGTTTGATTGCTTATGATCTACACGTGCTATCAGTAGAACACCTGAGGAGTTCTGAATCAATAAAAACACCTGAACTCAGACGCTGGAGGCTCCACTGTCCAGTATGGTGTTGGTCAGGATAGTGGTTCCCTCAACTGGGTTGATGCTCAGGGAAAAGCATTTCCCTGAATCGCTGGGAGGTAGCTGATGCCTTTCCCCTTTGTTTGGACACTAACAGAGGGGCACTCTGGAGGGATGGATTCATGTTTGAACAGGATGTTCTGAGGTTAGGGATTCCAGAGTGGGTAGATCAGTTAGAAGCTTAGAAAACAAAATCTGGGCGGCAAGGTAGATTTCAGAAGATCAGGAGGGTTGAATATGGAGGCAGAGGGCTCAGCCTACAGCCTAGTGCAGGGTTGACATTGGAGAAGCTGAAATGAACCAGTAAGACAGAGGAACTTTGTCTTTTAGTCCAAGGTCAAGTTTTCCTTCCTGGCCCTGCTCTTAAACCACACAACATTCACATCACTGTATTTAATCCTTAGCTCTGTGATGAAAAAGATGAGAGACACAGAAACCCAAAGAGCAGAAGGCGTAAAGGAATTCTGGCCAGATGATGTGATTCATGAAAAGTTTTTTTTTTTCCCTTTTTTAAGACAGGGTCTCACTATATAGCTCTGGCTGACCTGGAACTCACTATATAGACTAGCTGGCTTTGAACTCACAGAGATATGCCTTTACCTACTGAGGGCTGGAATTTTTAAAGGCATGTGCCACCACACCAGGCTATAAAAAGTTTTATAACATACAAAGGAAATACTAGGTATATAAGTATATATATATATATATATATATATATATATATATATATATATATATAAAACAGATTTACCAAAGATATAAATTCACTCATGGAAGTGACAAGTATCCCATTTAAGACTTAATAAGAAAATACTGAAGCAGGGCGTGGGTGCAAGCCTTTAATCCCAGTACTCGGGAGGCTGAGATAGACAGATCTCTGTGAGTTCAAGGCCAGTCTGGTCTACATACTGAGTTCCAGGACAGCTAGAGGTTACATAGTGAGACCCTGTCTCAAAACAACAAAAAGAAAGAGAAAATGTTGAAATTATGTATTTCATCAAATGAAGTATGATTCTAACAATTTTGTTTGGTTTTTAGAGACAGGGTTTGTCTTTGTAGTCCTGGCTGTCCTGGTACTCTGTAGACCCTTAGAAATCCTCCTGCCTCTGCCTCCAGAGGGCTAAGATTAAAATGTAATAGCAAGGCTGCTGTGAAGGCTCAGCAAGGAGACAAGGAGGCATTTTTCATAGGTGCAGGCCCTGCTAGACCTCAGCAGAGGGAGCCACCGCCATGACCAATGCCATACTCGACAGTGGAACCCCAAGCTTCTGAGCTCAGGTGTTTTATTGATTCAGAACTCCTCAGGTGTTCTACTGGTACCACGTGCAGATCATAAGCAATCAAACACCCCCCACATAAATCCAACACCTGCAGACAATACAAAACCCCAAGGCCTATGCATCCCTTTTTCCAACAGTGCACAAAAACAATTATTTAAACACAACTAAAAATAAACTTCCACAACATCAAAGGTCTAGGCCACCATGCCAGACTCTAACAAAAATAATTGTTTTTCCCAAGACAGATTTCACTATGTAACCTATGCTGACCCCAGACTCACAGAGGTCCTCCTGCAGCAGGTGCCGCCACACTTGGCTTGAATTATCAGATCAAATCACTTAAATCTTGTTTTTGTTGTTGTTAGTGTTGTTGTTTTAAATGGCCTAAGTCTTCCGTTTTTGCCCTTTGGGGAAAAAGAAAAGCTCTTTGAGATCCAGGCTGTGTGTGTGTGGCTCTGTCTCACTGATAAGGGAGTGACTAGGAAACTGTAGCCTGGGGAGAAATAAGCCCCAAATCTTACTGTGGATACCTGGGTATTCTCTCGCTCTCCTCACATATAAACAGATTATGAAGACATAAAACCAAGGACCTTTGTTTTCTTTGGCTTATGCAGACTAAGGAGAGCTTATATATATCCAATTTTGCCCCAAGCAAAACAAAGAAACTAAATTTATCATACTTTACATGAGATAAACAAAACAAAAACCTTTCTTGTAGAAAGTGCCAGTAAAAAGTTTGCTTTGTTTTGTTTTGTTTTAGACGGGGTCTCACTATCGTAGTCCTGGCTGTCTGAAAACTCACTCTGTAGACCAGGATGGCCTCAAAATCACAAAGATCCTCCTGCCTCTGTCTCCTGAGTGCTGGTACTAAAGGGGCATTCCACCACCACACCCGACTCAAAGTATGTAACTTTTAAAACATGTCTGTGCCAAGCATTGGCAATGCACACCTTTAATCCCAGCCCTCAGGAAACAGAGGCAGGTGGATCTATGAGTTCAAAGCCAGCCCTGTCTATGAAGTGAGTTCCAGGATACCCAGGGCTACACAGAGACTCTGTCTTGAAAAACCAATAATAATAATAACAATAAATATAATAATAAATTTATTATTACATATTAATTGTACCCCTTGGCCCAAGTGCCTCCTCCCTCGATTAATGCACACACAACCACCCTCTTCTGGGGTAATGATTTTGCACATAGTGTGTCTTTTAGACATAAGACACTAACCTTGCACAATGTGTGTCTTCTAGACATGGGATAATAACTTTGTACATAATGTGTCTTCAATATCCATGCACATTAAATAAATAAAATAACTGGATCTTTGCCTGCTTGACTTTGTGTCTTGTTGGTGACTATGGAGTTATTCTGAGTTCATTTTTCCAGATAGCACTGGGTTCACTCAATCTGTAAAACCAGACCCCTTATTTCCAGATATCTGTATTCCCTTCTCTCCCTGTCATGGTTTGAACCAGACTGGCTCATATGTCTGAATGCTTAGTCCTCAGCTGGTGGAACTGCTTGAGAAGGGTTAGAAGGTGTGGCCTTATTGGAGGAGGTGTGTCACTGGAGCTGGGCTTTGAGGTTTCAAAAGCCTACTTCAGGCCCAGTTTCTCTCCTTCTCTCTTCCTTTCTTTCTCTTTCTCTCTCTGCCTGAAACTTTCAAATCATGCACAAGCTGTCCAACTTCTCCAGTACCATGTCTGCTTGCCTCTGTGCTGTCCTGGAGCTCACGTTATCCCCCTAGATCCTCCCCACTTTCCCCACGGACCCAAATTCACACTCTTTCCTGCTCTCTTTCATTAGAAAATAAATAGGCCTCTAAAAGAAGAAGAAGAATTAAATAAAAACAAACTTGAATAGAATAAAATGAACAGAAAAAAAAGAGCCAAAGAAACATACAGATGCAGACACACACACACATTCACACACAGATAAATTCCATAAAAACACAAAATCAGAAATTATAATGCAAAAGCAAGGAAGCCCAGACAAAGCATTATGATACAAAAAAAAAAAAAAAATTCTCCAAGAATAACACTGAGTTCATTTTGTGTTGGCCATCAGTTGCTGGGTGCGGGGTCTGGATATTAATTAAGGCTTATGTGCCAGTGAGACTCTGAGAACGATTTTTGCCTTTGTGAGAGGTTATCAACTAGAGGTAGCTTCTGGTGGGGGTGTGGAGGCTTACGTCTACCTCCCCTCAGCGCTGGACCATTGTCTGGCTTAGACCTGTGCAGGCCCTTGGTTTCCCCAGTTTTTGGAATGAGGGCCGTTTCCAAGATCCCTAGTTCAATGGTGCCCCCTTCTGTCCCTATTGCAAAATACATCTTTTGAATGCTGTTTTCTCATGGGTTCTCAAAGACCTTTCAACTGAGTGTACTTTCCTAATCACAAAAGATGTTTTCTGCTCTCTCCATCCGCATTCTTTCCTCCTCCTCACCTTTATTCTGCCTTCTTTTCTTCACTACCTTCCCCCTCTCTCTTTTTTTTGAAACAGGATCATTTTTTTAAAAAAGATTTCTTAAATCTTTAAAAAAAAGATTTCAATGCCTTGAATTCCAGCACTCGGGAAGCAGAGGCAGGCAGATCTCTGAGTTCAAGGCCAGCCTGGTCTATAGAGAGAGTTCCAGGACGGTCAGGGATACCCAGAGAAACCCTGTCTTGAAAAAATAAAGATTTATTATTTGTCGTGTGAATGTGTGTCTCTGTGTGTATGTGTACACTGCATGTGTGCATTGCCTGTGGAGGCCAGAAGAGACCTTCAGACCCTGTGACACGTAGTTGTGAGCCACCGGATGTGGGTACCGGGACCAACTCTGGTCCTCAGTATGAGCAGGAAGCACTCTGTACCTCTGAGATGTCTCTCCAGCCCCTCCAGGGTCTTTTAAAATCTCTCCCTGCACTCTTCCGGTTTACCAGATTCCTTTCTTTAAAGTGGGCTTCCTCTTTCAAACACATTTTAGATTTTTTTCCCCATTTTTCCATTTCTGTTTTTGTTTTGGTTTTTTTGGTTTTGGTTTTTCAAGACAGAGTTTCTCTGTGTAGCCTTGGCTGTCCTGGAACTCATTCTGTAGACCAGGCTGGCCTCATCCACCTGTCTCTGCCTCCAAGTGCTAGAATTCAAGGCGTGCGCCACCATCACCTGGCTAGGTTTTCTTTTTTTAGTGATAGCCTCTCACTATGTAGACCGGTTTGGCCCTATCTAGGTGTCTGAGGCAGGAGGATTGCCTCCTGTGCGAGGCTGTTTGGGTTATATAGTGAATTTCAGAGCACCCTCTACAGTATGAGACCTTGTGCCCAAGCCCTCAAACAGTAAAGATTATGAGCCTGTGAGCCCGCAGGCCAGTCTATCGCTGTTGCTCTTCTTTCCCCCTACTGTAACACCGAAGCAGCCAGGGAAACACTTCACAGACAAGTTGGTGTGATGGCGTTCCAATAAATCTTTTTCTGCATTTGTTATTGTGAAGCGGGGCATCGACCCGGTGTCATTGTACAGTCTGGGCAAACTCGCTCCCACCGACCTTCATCTTCGGCCCTCTCACTGCATCTTTAAGACATGCTCCCGACCCACGGGGCATGAGTTGTTGACCTTTGTTCTACATTGATGTTTGGAATGTTCAAAGGTTCGGATTTAGGCAGTCAGTATTCTTCTCAGGAACCTAGAAGTTCATATTGATTTTGGGGGGTTCTTTGTATATGCAAAGTGAATATGTGTCTCTGTGGCAGACAAGGCTGGGTGGCCCAGACCCTCTTCTGGGGGGAAGAGCTGATCCCAAGCTGCAGTGGATGCACCAGGCAGACGGCATCCAGCTGCCAGCTACCTAAGGGTCCCTTATCTGCAGACAACTGTGTCCACAGAGGCCACAGCTTCCAGACGTCCAGTATCTGGTGCAAGGTGCTGTTGGGAGACAGAGGCCCTGCTAGTTTGGCCTAATTTAATCCCCTCTGGTATACACGGTTTGTGCCAGAGTTCCTCGCTGGTGACGGAGGCTCTTGGAACCTGCCTTTGCAATCCAGTCTGTCTCCAGCCCAGTTATGCACGCCACCTGCTTCCTTTACAGATGTTTATCCGGCTAAACTTCCAGCATGCCCGTTCCCAATTCTGTCTGCCCCTGCCCTTGCCCCTGCCCCTGCCCCTGGAAGATCCAGGCTGTGACTGCTGCTGAGAACGGCAGACACCTCCCTCTCTGACCTGAACTTGGTAACAATGCAATTTTTTTTTTTCTCAGTAGAGACCTGTGTTTGACACCTCTCTACCCCCAATGTCTCATGTAGCCAAGACTGGTCTCAGACTCACTATGTAGCCAAAGACACACTGAAGTTTTTTTCTAGATTTATTTATTTATGTGTATGAATGTTTGCCTGCATGTGTATCTGGAAATTCGAAGAAGGCATTGGAAGCCAGGGAAATGGAGTTACAGTTACAAATGAGCCCTCTGTGTGTTGGGAACTGAACCTGGGTCTTCTACAAGGGCAATAAGGGCTTTTAACCATTGAGACATCTCTCCAGCCCCTGTTTAAATTTTATTCAGGGTCTGTGTGCCTGTATGCCACATATGTGCTGGCTCACTCAGAGGCCAAGAGAGGATGCAAGACCACTTAGAGCTGTAGTGACTTCCGAGCCTCGTGACATGGGTGCTGGGAATTGAACTCAAGTCGGCTGGAGGAGCTGACTTTAAATTCCTTAAATGTTTTGTTTGTTTGATTTTTGAGACAAGCTCTCTCCACATAGCCCTAAATGCCCTGGCGCTCACTCTGTAAACAAGGCTGGCCTCTAACAGAGATTTTCCTACCTCTGCCTCCTAAGTGCTAGGATTAAAGGGATATGCCACCATGCTGGCTTTCTTTCTTAATTAAAAAAAAAAAGTTAGCTTTCATTTTTATCTTATGTATATGGGTGCTTTGTCTGGAAGAGCACCCAGTGCTTTTAACTGCTGAGCCATCTCTCCACCCTGACATTGACCTTCTGAAGATCCTCCCGCCCTTACCTTCAGAGTGCTGGGAATACCCGTGCAAGTCACCAGGACTGGCTTCGTGTGGTGCCAAGGATGGAATCCAGGGCATTATGCATTCTAGATAAGCTCTCTCCCAACTGAATTTTATTGCCAGCCCCTTTGCCCACTTTTTAAACCCAGCACCCAATTGACCTGATACTGTTTGTGTCAATCCTTATGTCTCAGCTTCCAAGTACTGGGATTATAGGTGTATATCACCAAAATAAAACCCATCCCCCTTCTTATCCCCCCTCGAAAAAAACTATTTCTTTAATGCGTATGGAGGGGGAGTACACAGGTGTGCGTATGTTTGTGGAGACCAGAGAGCAGCCACACATGTCATTACTCAGGAACTATCTAATTGCTGTTTTGACATAGGGTCTCGCACTGGGACCCAAGGCTTGCCGATGAAGCTAGTGAGCCCTGGGAGTCCTCAGCCTCAGCCTCCCAAGTGCTGACATCTACTGCTGGGCACACACCACACCCAGCTTCTTACATAGGTGCTGGGGTCAGACCCAGGTCCTCATGCTTAAGCTAGCCCCCAGCACCTGTATCTTTGACTCCCAGCTTCCAAAACTCCGAAGGAATGGATTCTGCCATATAGGCTACCCATTCATTCCTCAGTGTTCGGCCTAATAGCCTTAACTGACTAACAGAACCCTCCACAGCTCAGTCATAATCAGCCATGGCAAATGCCTTCGCTCCCTTCCCTAGGTCTCAGTGTGAAACCCCAATGAAACACAATTCTTTTGTTCTATATATCAGGGGTGGGGGTGGGGGGTGTGGGTGGGGGGGTAGGGATGTGGGGGGGGGCGGGGTTTCTGTAGTCACCAGGGCCCTGGGAGGCAAAAAGGCAATTTGCTTGAACATGGCCAAGTAGACGATGTTAGTTGTTGGTTCAAACTTCAGTACTCTGACCCTGAGTGGTTTATTTTAGGAATACATCAGCGCAGCACAGTTGGGTGAGAATTTTCCTGGCGATAATTAGCCCGCTCCCATGTACACAATAAAGCATCCGTAAATCCTTCTGAGGAACAAAGTGAGCTAAATAAAGGTCAGACGACATCGGAACTCTTTGAAGTGCGTGTGACACCTTCCATTAAGGTGGGTTCCAAGATTGACTGAGGAAAACAAGCTTTTGATAAGAATCTGGGGTTAGAATACACGCCTGTTCCCAGCATTCTGGGCATGTGGCTGGTTATACCTTCCTTCCCTTAAAGGAATAACTGGTATGCTAACATCCCAGGGTCCCCTAGTGCTTATCTATGCCTCTTGTATCTATTTATCTATCTATCCACCTAGATATCCAGCTATCTATCACCTATCTACCTATCTCTCTATCTACTATCTAACTATTTACCTATTTACCTCAGCATTGAGGCATTGTCTTATGTACCCTGGGCTAGCCTCAAGCTCATTCTGTAGCAAAGAATGACCTTAACATTTTTTTTTTCGTGTGGGTGCTGGAATTTGAACCCAGATCCTCCGGAAGAGCAGCCAATGCTCTTAACCACCGAGCCATCTCTCCAGCCCCCGACCTTAACATTTTAATGACTTTTTAATGAGTCTGTTTAATAATTTTATGTACACGTGTGTCTATGTGTGAGCATGCCCATGGCACAGCATGTGTCAGAGGACTATTTGGAGGAGTCGCTTCTCTCTCCCTCCACCCTCTGCGCCCTAAGGATGGAACTCAGGTTGTCAGATTAGGCAGGAAGCGCCTTTACCTGCTGAGCCATGTCCCAGGCTTTAATCTCCCGAGCCTCCTGCCTCCATCTCCCAAAAGCTAGGTTCCAGGTGTGCACCACCATGTCCACCCCGAAACTGAGCTCTGCCGCGTCTTCATCAGCGTTGCAAAACAAGGCGGAAGAGAGCACGCTCTCGGCTGCGGTACTTTAAATTCACGACGCGAACCCCAGCGGCACTCAACTTCCTAGCAATGACTCCACATTTTTTCTACTCCATTTACTCCCCTCTCAGAGTTAATTACTTCGTATTTTTTCTTCTCTCTTCATCTGTGTTCCACTCTAACTCTCTGCTGACGAGCCCGCTCCTTCCATCCCTCGCTGGGGCCTCCGGGGAGCACCCCCTCCCCAGCACCCCCGTCACGCGTGCCAGTCCGCAGCACCCGCAGCACCCGCAGCACCCGCACGCGGGCCCTGGCTACCAGCTCTCCGAGTATGTGCCTCCCGCCACCCACCCGTGCGGTTTGCCCAACATCCTGCACCACTGAGATTCGCTGTCTGGGGCTCAGCTGTGTCTCGGTGGTAGAGCGCCTGCCGGGTATGTGGAAGGCTGTGGGTTTAATCCTGAGCGCCAAAAAACAATAAGTGTGGTTTCCTTTTTACTCATGTGCGTGTGGATCCTCCTGTCTCTGCCTCCCAGGGACTGCAAGTGTACACCACAGTGCCTGTCTTTTCTAGTTGAAGTCAAGTCTTCACCTGAGAGCTGAGGCAGGAGGATGGCAAGTTCCAGGCCAAGCTATGTTACCCTGGGTTACCATAACCAAACCTTGTCTCATCTTTTTTTTTAAATAGATTATTGCCCTGACTTGAACATCACACAATGATACAAGTATCAGAACCTGGACATAACGACACCAGCCTGGAATCCCAGCACTTGGGACACTCAGGCAGGAAGCTCACAGGTCTAAGGCTAGCCTGGCTACACACAAGTCCCAGGCCAGCCTGGGCTAAATAATGAACCCTTATGTTTAAAAAAAAAAGGTGTCAAAATACCATGCAGCAGCCCACAAATATTATAGTGTTTTTACTTAAATTTTGTTTTTGAGACAGGGTCCTGGCTGACCTGGAGTTCACTATGCAAACCAGGCTGGACTTGAACTCACAGAGGTCCTCCTGCCTTTGCCTTCCAAGTGCTGGGATTTAAGGTGTATGCCACCACACCTGGCCTGATTTATTTTTTAAAGATTTGTTGTTGTTTTATTTTGCCTGTGTGAGTGTCTTGCCTTCACGCTGTCTGTATATGTCATGTGTGCAGTGCCAACAGAGGCCAGAAGAGGGCGTCAGATGCCCTGGGACTGGAATTGCCATGGGAATTGAATCCCCGTCCTCTGGAAGAGCAGCCAGTGCTGGTAACCACTGAGCCACCCCTCCAGCCCTAAAAATATTTTTTAAAAGCAAACAAAAGAAGAATGTGAAAGCCAAGTGGTGGTGGCGCACACCTTTAATCCCAGTGCTCAGGAAGCAGAGGCAGGCAGATCTCTGAGTTCAAGGTCAGCTAGGTGTACTGAGTGAGTTCCAGGACAGCCAGGGCTACACAGAGAAATCCTGTCTCAAAAAAAGAAGGGGCTGGAGAGATGGCTCAGGGGTTAAGCTTTTCCAGAGGTCATGAGTTCAATTCCCATCAACCACAGGTTGGTTCCCAATCATCTATAATGGGATCAGATGCCCTCTTCTGGCATACAGGTGTACATGCAGATAGAGCACTTACATTAAATAAACAGATTAGATAGATAGATAGATAGATCTTTTTAAAAAAAAAAAGATTAAAAAAAGAAAAATACAGAAATATTACCAAAAGAAGAAGAATGTGAGCTTCATGAGGAAAGGAATTTTTGCTTTTTTTCAGCTAACATTTAACTCTTGTACCTAGAGTATTTCCTGTACATAGTAAATACTCAATAAAATTTATTAAATGAATTAATAGTAATGTCAACTTCCCCACAAGTATAAACATCCCAGCTTCTACCACAAAGGATATTTGTAAATATTTAAGTCATTTCTTTA
Source organism: Cricetomys ansorgei (assembly GCA_026225945.1). Taxonomy (NCBI): domain Eukaryota; kingdom Metazoa; phylum Chordata; class Mammalia; order Rodentia; family Nesomyidae; genus Cricetomys; species Cricetomys ansorgei. The sequence continues at coordinate 886,560 of JAMJFZ010002837.1, read as the reverse complement.
AAAAGAGAGAGAGAAAGAAATGTTTAATTGATTATGTGTTTGTAATTAATATGTGTGTTTACAACAGAAAAACTTATCAAACCATCATTAACCAAAAACTTCACTCTCTGGTTTTAGCAACTTTATTTCACTTATTTGTATATTTTGGCTTGTTTTGTTTTTTTAAAAGGTCTCATGTAGCCAAGGATCACCTTGAACTCTTAAGAATTATTTTGCTTTGACTTACATATGTGTGAGTGTGAGGGAACGCACGGGCAAAGGTGTCCACAGAGGTGGGGGCCTCGATCCCCTAGAGCTGGAGTTACAGAAGGTTGTGAGCTGCCCAGCATGGGTTTGGGGAACTGAACAAGGGTCCTCAGCAAAAGCAGCAGGTGCTTTTTAACCGCTGTATCGTCTCTCCAGTCCTACCAAGAATTCTTGATCCTCTTGCCTCTACCTCCTGAGTGCTGGGACTGCGAGCATGCGCTACCACACCCAGCTAGGATGTTTAAAGGCATAGCGAGTGTGTGATTCTCTCTGTACAGCAAGAGACTGCATGTTAAGCTCAGTTCTTCCTCTGGTAGCACTGTCTCTTCTGAATGTGCCGGTCTGGTTTGAGATCTCATTTTTAAGGTCTAGGAAACATGATGTTCCAAACTGGAAAGGCTCATCTGCTCCGGAGAGAAAATGTTAGCTAAAAGATTTCACAGACATCCAAAATGACTGAGGGTTCTTTTGTCTGATCAGTGCTTTGTGGCTTTTGTGAGTCAAAAAAATGAGGACTGGAACATTATCCTCAAGCTAGTCTTTCTGTTCATAAGAAATGTATCTCTGCTAGAAACAAGAAACTTATCTCGTGACAGTGGTGTCTCTACTCCGGGAAGATTTTTAAATCTGGGTCACAAAGAAATTGTTTCTGACTACTACTGGTATAGGACCATAACCCCTCTACTGCCCCACCCCCACTCCCACCCTCCCAAGCTGCAAGCTACTGTTCCCAGTGTCATTTCTAATACCTCCACTCTTTCCACAAATAGCCACCACCATTAAAGGGCTTTAATGTTTCATTTCAAATGGATTAGTTCCTGTGACCAATAGCCAATGTAATTATAATGAATGTCGTGTTAATCCTTGCGATATTTCCCTGAGTTCAATACATCACTGTATCTCAATCTTTCGCTCTTCGGCTGCTCAATTACCCTATTAGGCTGTTGGTGATCTTTTATTGGGACTTATTTCATCTGTGGTACATGAGCTTACTCTGGGCTCTAAGGAATTGGCCTGGCTTGTGTGATGATGAGGGTATTATCCTGGTTGTGCACCGCTTCTAGTCTCTCCCCTAAGCCACATTACAGCATCCCAGAGAATCAGCTGGAACAGAAAAGCTTTGGACATTAGCTTTCCCAATAGATGCTGCTGCTGGGTCCATTAGGAAAATGTATCTAACGTTTTAGAACAACGTGGTGATGTCACAGAGAATAATATTCTAAAGACTTCTGCCACCAGCATCGTGGCTCGCTCACACATTTCAAACAGCCCTCCTGCTTAAAAACACATCGATGCTAAGTTTGAACACATACATATTCATATACTTTATTAGGGCCATGAGAAACTGAGGGAAATGTCTAAGAGCCTAAAACAGAACACAAAGAGCTGAGATCAGTGTGTTTCCATACAGAAGGCAGGCGATCATGGAGGGAACGCCAGCGAGTACCAGTCCTAGTGTGTGAGAACTGGGCTCCACCGGCTGTTAGACCAAAGAAAGAGGCAGACGGACCCGGGATCACACAGAATACAGTTAGTTGGGGGTAGGGGTGAAGGGTTACCAGTTGGATCCCTGCCCGCTGAGCCTGGAGGAGGAGCATACACACTGGTTAGGAGGAAAATGACCTTATCTAAGTTGGAAGGTTCCTGGTTTATCTTAAGCTGGCACCAAAGAGCCCAGCGTGTTCTGCAGCCAGGATCTGGGGACAGACGCATATACCACGCTCATGGTTTTGTCTAGTGATGTTCTGCTGGATAATGTTCAGGATAAAGAGCCAGAGTCACTCTGGGGTAGGCATGGCATTATGACACAAGATGGCCGCAGCCGTGTCAAGTTGAATCTAGACAGGCCCAAAGAAGGGGGGAGGGGCGGATGGGGAGATGGTCTGGTCAGCGAAGAGCTGACTATGCGCTTGGGTACCTGACTGCAGATCTCCATCAACGTGTAAACAGCTGGGTATGGTGGGGGGCAGTGAGGGAAGTTGGGTGTCCTGGGGTCCATAGAGCAGCCAGTCTAACCAAATCGATGCGTTCCATGTTCAGTGAGAGATTCTGCCTCAAAAAAATAAGGTTCAGAGTGATTGAGCAGGACAACTGAGGTGAATGTCTGGCCTCCACACAGGGCCTCGCACGCGAATCATGGCAGGACAGGGCGCATAGGGGAATGCAGATTGGTAGCTTAGGATTTCGCTAGGTGCAGACAGTGTGATTCCCCAGTGTATTTATAAAATATAAGTCCAACTAAAAAATAGCTGGTCCAGTGCCATTGAGATGGGTCAGCAGGCAAAGGCATTGCCACAAAAGCCTGCTGCCCTAAGTTCAGTCCCCACAACCCAGGTACAAGTGGGTGAACCAACTCTACCAAATTGCTCTTTGATCTCTACACATGCACTGTGGTCTCACACACACACACACACACACACACACACACACACACACACACACACACACACACACACACACAGACACACACACACACAGACACACACACACACAGACACACACACACAGACACACACACACACACACACACACACACACAGACACACACACACACAGACACACACACATAGTACCAAAGACAGATCTGGACAGAGAGATAGGGAGATAAAAAGGGTTGAGGAAAGGAAGGAAGGAGGAAGGGAATAAGAAGTCTGTCTGGCCAGGAAATAAATCACCGTGCCACAATCAGCAGAATCCTTACAACAAAATAGACTTAGAGTTTTAATATGAATGTAATTCACCATAATTACATTCTAAAGCAGAAAGCCTACGGTCATTTCATTAAAAGCAGCTAAAAGCATCAATAAAAGTCCAGCACACTGGGGTTGTAGCTCAGTGGTAGAGTTGTTGTTACCTAACATGTGTGAACCTAACAGGTTCAATCCTCAGCACCACAAAATTAAACAAAAGAAAGAAATCTGGGCTGAAGAGATGGCTCTGCAGTTAAGAGCACTGGCTGCTTTTTCAGGGGTCCTGAGTTCAATTCCCAGCAACTGCATGGTGACTCACAAGCATCTATAATGGGATCCGATGCCCTCTTCTGGCACGCAGGTGTACATGCAGATAGAGCACTCATACACATAAATAAATAAATCTTTAAAGAAAAGAAAAGAACACGAAAGAGAAAAAGAAAAAAATCCAATACACATTTTATTTTGGTTTTGCTTCATTTTGCTTTTTCTCTTCTCTCTTATCAAGTAGGGTCTTACTATGTAACCCAAGCTAGCCTAGAACTCAAGGCCCTCTTTTCTTCAGCTTCCCTAAATGCTAGGAATTACAGGTGTGCACCACCACGCCCAGCTGCCAACATAGTTTGAAAAAAATCAAAATGGTGGAAGGAAAGTTCTCAGCAGACACCAAGTTCTGTTATAAAATGAGACAATCCAGACACGGATGCTTGGGCTGGAGAGTTGGATCATTGGTTAGTAGCACTGGCTGCTCTTCCAGGGGACCTGGGTTCGATTCCCAGCACCCACATGGTAGTTCACAACTGTCTGTTCCAGGTGATCCAACAACCTCATCCAGCCTCCGCAAGCACCAAGCACGCATGTGGCACACAGATATACACACAGGCATGATACTCTCACACATAAAATAAAAATAAAACTGAAAAAGTTATTTTAAAAATACGGAGAGATCTTGGAACAATTTTAGACGAACAGAAAAGTGGGACACCACATACACACAGCCTAGAGGCATAGCCGAGCCTGTGCTCTCTGCTGGGTGAGAGGGTTGTCACCGTAAAGCAATGAGGTAATGATCTTTCCAATAAATGCTGCTGAGCCAAGTGGCTATCTGTATGGACTCCTGATCCACATCCACTGATTTGTCATGTTCCAGTAGGGAAGAAGAAGCACACCTAGAATCTTAATATGGAATTCTTTTTAAAATTTAGTGTACATTGGTGTTTTGCCTACATGTATATCTGTGTGAGGGTGTTCCCCTGGAACAGGAGTTACAGACAGTTATGAGTTGCCATGTGGGTACTGGGAATTGAACCCCGGATCCTCTGGAAGAATAGCCAGTGCTCTTAATCACTGAGCCATCTCTCCGGGACCCATGAATATGGAAATTTTAAAGTAAAGAATGACCATTAGGCCCTATGGTAAAGACCTCTATCCCAACCACTTGGAAGGTTGAAGGAGGAGGATTGAGTTCAAATTCTATAGTGTGAATTCAAGACCAGCTTGGGGAGTTTAGCAATAGGTCTGTATTTAAAAGGCGGCAGGAAAGGGGTGAGGGGCAGGGAAACCAAGGCTGGGGAGTGGTTTGCCTTGCATGTGCAGGGCCCTGGGTTCAATCCCCAATGGCATGCACAAGAATTACTAACTATAGTGTCTCTCCAAAAACAGAATAGACTTTCAGAGCTAATAAAGGGCTGGCAAGATAGCTCAGAGGGTAAAAATCAGAATTGGAATCTGCGTGGTGGAAGGAGAGAACAGACTCCCTCTAAGCTGGACCTACACACACACTGTGGTACATGCATTTACACACACACACACACACACACCCCTCTAAGAACTGTGTGTGTTGGGGTAATTTCAATTCGCTGAGTGCTACTGAAGGCACAGTTTGCAAAACTCTGGGTAGGCAAAATGCTTCGCCCCAGAGACTATCTTCACCTCTCAGGCTTAGAGCCCTAGCCCGAAGACCGGTGGCAATGCGGAGATTCGTGAAACGTATTTCAGAAGTCATTTTTTCATGTCGGTTGCAGGAACTAGGGCCAACCCAGAAAACTAGCGCCTCGCGCTAGTGTTTACTTAAGCGCAGAGGGAAAGCAGATCTTTCTTCCCATCGCTGTTCGAGTCCATTGTCCCTGTGAGGGTTCTTATACAGTTCACAGTGCAGGGCTCCGAGGCTTCTCCGGGATGAGGAGGTAGACTGGGTTGTGGAGACGGTGGGTGAGCAGCAGCGTGGTGAGGGACTGAGACTGCGCCAGGGGTGCGAGAGGATGTGGACAGACACGGGATGGAAGTGCATACAAGGCAGTGAGACCATCGTGAGACCGGGACCTCAGAGTGGCAGGGGGATGGTGGGGAGAGTCACAGAGACCGGGCTGGATGTCTTCTCGGGCGGCCGGGAAAGGAGGTGGGAAGAGATATGGCTTGTAGGTGAACGGATGAAAAGAAGATTAGAAAGAGAACTGAGCGTGCGGAAATGGGCGGGAGGAAAGGTATAGTCTTGTCCCCCCCAAGCCCCTGAGGGGCAGCTACTGCGAGCCGGGCACTGGGCAGAGCGCTGGGCTACATAGAGAATGATAAAAAATCAACAGATGTGTTGTGTGGTTTATTACAAGTGCAGCCAGTGGAAGTTGAGAAGGATTAAAGCGTCTCGGTGGGGTTGGGGGTGGCTCAGAAGTTAGGAGACATGCTGCTCTCACAAAGGACCCAGATTCAATTCCCCGTACTCAGTACCAGGGAATCTCATGCCCTCCTCTGACCTTCACTCCCATAATCTCTCTCTCTCTCTCTCCCTCTCCATCTCTCTATCTGTCTCACACACTCACATTTTAAAACTATTTTTATTTTGTGTGTATGTTTTGCCTGCGTGTGTGTATGTGGACCACGTTCATGCCTGGTACCCATGGAGATCAGAAGAGGGCATCAGATCTCCTGGAACTGGAGATATGGATGGTCGTAAGCTGCCCCGTGGGTGCTGGGAACAACCCAGGTCCTCTGCAAGAACAGCATCTTCTCTTCCCCACTGAGCCACCATCTCTCCAGCCCTCACGTAATTTTTTCAAGTGACAGAATGATAGTGTCTTTGTTTTCTGTTGCTATGATACAATACCGATGGAAGCAACTTAGGCTTGTTTTTAGCTCCAGGCTCCTGGTTACAGTCTGTGGCGGCAGGGAAGTCAATCAGCCGACCAAACTGTGTCCGTAGCCAGGAAGCAGAGCGTGATGAACGCTTGAGCTCTGCTCTCTTTCTCTGTTTCATATCTAGTTCAGGATCTAGGCCCAGGGAATGGTACCATCCACACTAGGGAGGTCTTCCCCGCTCAGTTAACCCAATCAAGACACAGGCTTCCCGGGAGACTCCTTTTATAGGTAATCACCTACATCGCATCAGATTGGCAATTGAGAGTAATTATCATAGATGGAGCGCGCCCTCTAGAGGCTAGTCAGGAAAGACACGGGCATAGAGCAGACGCTGGAGCTCAGAGGAAACTCAGCAGACCTCAGGTGGAGCTGGGGTGTGGAGGAACAGCAGGGCTACCCCTCCCCCCACGCCACCCTCACCCACTCAGCCCGAGGCCTCTCTTGCTTGGGACACCGGCCCCTGCTTTGTGCAGCCCTTCAACCCTCTGTTCTTTGATGAGTAGTTCCTTCCTCTTATTCCACTAACTTCCTTCTCTCCACTGGATCAATCTCATGATGGCATTAAAATAGCTGCTATTTATTGCCTCTTAAAATTTCTAGTAACATTTGTTTGTTTGTTCATTTAGGGGGCGTCCATACCCTCGTGTGAAGGTCAGAGGATGACTTGCTGGAGTCGGGTCTCTTCTTCCTTGTAGGTCGCAGGGATCAGACGTCGATTGCCAGGCTTGGTGGCAAGTGTCTTAAGTTGCTGAGCCATCTCACCAGCTCTATTGCCTCCTGTCTTAAAAATAAAGCTTCTCAAGAGCTGAGGAGATGATTCGGTTGGCAAAGTGCTTGCTACAAATGCGTGAGGACCCGAATCCAGAGACCCAGTACTCTTGTAAAACGCCAGGTGCACGCCTGGAATCCCAGCACCGGGGAGGCAGAGACAGGAGGATTCCCGGCTCTCGTTGACAGTCCAGTCTAGTCAACCAGTGAGCTCCAGACCTACTGAGAGACTTTGTCTTAAAAAAGAAGTTGGAGGGGTGGTGAGACACTCCAAGCTTGACAACCCGAGTTTGATCCTGGGAACCCACATGGTGGAAAGAGAGAACCAACTCCTGGAAGTTGTCTTCTGGAATCCACACAAGTACCACGGCACCTGTCATGTACACACACACACACACTCACAATCATATGATCATTTATGTGTGTGAATGTAAAAAAAAAAACAAAAACAAAAAAAAAAAACAAAAGCTAAAACATTGTCTTGGGGCTTCTATTGCCGTGATGAAACACCATAACCAGAAGTTACTTGGACAGGAGAGGGTTTGGTTCACCTCTACCTCCCCATCGCACGCCATCACCAAAGGAAGTCAGGGCAGGAACCTAGAGTCAGGAACTGATGCAGAGCCATGGAAGAATGCTACGGTGTGCATCTCGCTTTCGCGCAACCCAGTGCTATCTAAGCGGCAGACCTGCGGGAAGGGCCTTACCACACTCCTCTACCGGGAGAGGAGCACAGCTTTGAGCGCTGTGTCCAGGGCCTGAGGAAACATGAAGCATGCCTCAAAGAATGAGCATAATGAATCCGCCACAGTCTCAGAGGGTTTCACATCCACAAGGCTCGGAAAGCCTGAACCAGACCCCCCAAAGCATTGAGCCTTTTCATCAGATTGCCACAGAAACTGAACCAAATCGGTTCAGAGCAAAAGTCACCGATTCTCTGCTCATTGTCCAGCAAAGTGCCCAGCTTCTCAACGCCTTCTCTTCGAACTAGCTATTCTGGTCTTACAATTTCTTCCCTAGGGTGGTGTGACGGCATGCGCTTTAATCCCAGCACTCAGGAGGCAAGAGGCAGGAGGAGTGCTATGCGTTTTGAGGCCAGCCTAGTCTTGGAGTGAGTTTGAGCTCAGCCAGGGCTACCTCGTGAGTCCCCATCTTTTCTTTCTTAAAATTATTTCCCAAGCATTGAGCTGTCTGTGGAGAAGGCACTGTAGACCAAAACCTTGACCCTGTGAATGAATGGTGTTAGGGATATTAAGTATGTTCCTGCTATGAGCCATGGGTTCAAGACTCCATTGTGTAGCCAGACTGTAAGAAGGAAGTTGATGGAAAATCCTTAAAATCGAAGGAACAGCCATGAGACCGGTATGCTGTAATAAATGTTGCTTATGGTTTCTTCAAAAAAACAAAACTTATCCACTGAACATTTAGACCTCAGCTCTCTCAACCTTTAGCACAGTGGTTCACGTCCTCTTCTGTTATCAACAGGCCTGCTCCGCCACCCAGGCTGGAGCTAATGTCTCAAGCTGCTCTCACCTCGGCCTCCTGAGTGCTGTCGGCTCCGGGAACTTCATCCAGCTGGACACCAGGCGCTACATTTTTGCTCCATCTCCTCCCACATGGTTATCTTTCCCTTCTTGGGCTCCTCTCTCTGGCTCCTTGCGTCTCTATTGTTCTATTTGCATTTATCTTCTCGGTGCTGACAACCAGTTCCATGGTCTTGAACTTCATCTTCCCGCTGCTGACACAGCACAACTGCAGCTCAGGTCACGCCGGTCGCCGCCCCCCCATCCCCCCACCTCACCCCCCCACCTCACCCCCCCACCTCACTCCACTTCTTCTTTGTTTAGACCTAAGGTCTTACTGCATCCAAACATACTTGCTGGCCTGCAACTCCTGGCCACCGACCTATTCTCCTGCCTCTGCCTCCAAGTGCTCGGATCACGGTCATGTGCCACCATGCCTGGCTCTAACTGGGATTTTTTTTTTTTTTTTTTTTTTGAGTCAAGGTTTCTCTGTTGTAACTCTGGCCATCCTGGAACTCACTACGTAGCTCGGGCTGGCCTCGAACTCACAGAGATCCTCCTGCCTCTGCCTCCCACGTGCTGGGATTAAAAGCGTGAGCCACCACCAGATGATATTTTTTTTCTTTTAAACAATGGGCGCTTTAGCACATAAGGAGGCTATGGAGAGTCTGCATTTGAGTCTGAGAGGTGCAAGAGAGAAGGACACACAGGGAAACAGAGCCTAGGAGGCTATGGAGTCCAGACGCTCTAAGGTCTGGAGCCAAAACAGCCGCTGGCCATGGCAGCCAGTGGGAAGAACACTGGGTACGAAGTTTGAAGAAAAGAGCAGACATTGGATGAAGAAGGGGAACAGGAGCAAAGGCTGGGCAGGCAGCTGGCACCCGAGAGGGTGGAATGGGGTGCCTTGACCCAGGCCATGAGGTGTCTGCCCACCCAAGTAGCGAGGAGGAAAAATCGACTCTTTCCCTCGGCCTCCCCCACAGCGAGGAGTAAGGAGAGACCCCACTGGGTCTCCTTTCCGGCGACTCTGGTCCTCCTTCAGTCCCCACCCTCTCACCCAACCAAATGTCCCCTACTCAGTGCTGGTGGGAAGTGAGATCTAGGTGACTCTCATCCCGAAGTGTCTGCTGCTCAGGTCTGCTTCAGCCTATGAGTTTCCAACATCAGAGCTGACTGGCTTTCACTTCGGAAGTTGATCACTGAATTATAAAGACCGTGGATTAGTGGACTCCGGTTCCTGGGAGGAGGAAATGGCTGAAGAAACACAGGCAAGGACAGAGGTGGCCACTGTGAGTGGCCCCACCCTCCCGAATGTGTCCAGGCTCTTACCTGTGCTGGTTAGTTAGCACAGAAGTAGACTCCTGTTAAAGGACGGCTTAACGGCCTCCATCCCTCACATGCCTGGCTCTCTCACTGTGTGATACCTTCGTGTGACCCATGAAGACCTCTCAGAGTCTGCCTCTCCCTCTGAGACCTCATAACCCCACAACAGTGAGCCCGGTACATTTTCATTCGTTATATATGACCAGTCTTTGGTATTTGACTTTGAGCAGAAGAAATTGAGAGAAGGAATTGAGGTTTCTCTCTCAGTCTTAATTTTAAGGCTAGGGTGCCCAGTCAGTTAATGATGTCACCAGTGGTGACCCCAGAAGGCCTCTGTAGAAGAGTCTGGGTGGCAGTTGTGTTGGAGAGAGAGATGGGAAGAGAACACTCTATTTTTGCTCAGATCGTTTCTTTTCTTTTTATGTGTGTGTGTGTGTTTTGCATATGTGAGCCATGGCGTACACGTGGAGGTCAGAAAATAACTGGCAGGAGTCAGCTCTCTCTTTCCACCGTGGGGATCCTCCGGCATGGCGGCAGGAAGCTCTACCCACCGAGCCATTCCAACGGATTGTTTCTCAGAGGCTTGAGTGGAGAGTGCAAAAGTCTGTGACCTCCTTTTGGTACCACTCTGAGTAAACAATTGTCAGAAGCCCAGACTCTGACCTTGGAGAACTGTGCCAGCAGAACACAGATTAAAGCTTCCTGGTGCGTCCTCCTGCGAGGACGGAATGTTCCGATCCAAACTGAGGCAGTTATGAAAATCCGCCCATCACCCAATGAGCCACATACCCACAGAGCTTGAGGTCAGGGCCAAGGAGGAGGGGAGGAAGGAGGGGGCTGCTGAGAGAGAAGCCTCCATTCCTTCTGTCTAAGTTACAGGGAGGATGGTTCAGGGGTGCCGATCACTAGGCTGGAGTCCGGGACTCACGTGCTCGTAGAGGGCTCTGCCCAGGAGCGCCGACATTTATGACACATCCTGCTGAAGCAGCCACACTGCAAGGACATAAGGAGCCTCCGGGTGGCATAGCCAGACCGTGGGGCACATGCATACTCAGGAGGTAGAAGCAGGAGGATCAAGAGTTCAAGGCCAACCTCTTGGTAAAGTCTGAGGACAGCAGGGTCATATAAAACCCTATCTTAAGATAAAATTAAATAAAATGTAAGCCTGGTATGATGATTCGTGCTGGTAACCCCAGTGCTTAGGAGGGAGAGGGATGGGGATGACCATAATGATGTCAGCCAGGTTCATATAATGTGTTTGAGGTGAGTAAGCTGGGGTCATCAGCTGTAGCCAAGATGGGGAATCAATCTAAATTTCCCTTAACAATGAATGAAGGGATTTCTGTGACTCGTGATAACACAAATGGGGGCCACTGTGCTAAGTGGAATAAGGCAGGAACTGGAAGACCGATACCCATGGATCTTGCTTACACGTGGAAACTAAAAAACTTGAAGTCACAGGAATAGAGAGAGTGACAGTGGCCAGAGGCTGGGGCTGGAGGGAGTTGTTGGTCAAAGAGGAGACTGCTTCAGATAGAGAGGAGGCATGAAGTTTGAGATTTGATGAACAGTGGAGTGACCACTGAGTGTTTCAAAATAACTAAACGAGTACACGCATCTCACTACAAACATCATAGGCTTGGAGAGAGGCAGCATCAGTTAAAAGCACACACTGCTCTTGCAGTGGACCTGAGTTCGGTTCCCAGCACCCACTTTAGCACCAACTCCAGGTAAACCTATGAGGGCACCTGTGCTCAGGGGCACAGAGAGAGAGAGAGAGAGAGAGAGAGAGAGAGGGAGGGAGAATAAAATAATAATAAGCTGGAGCAATGGTGGCACACAACTTTAATCCTAGCACTCAGAAGGCGAGGATCTCTAAGTTCATGGCCAGCCTTGTCTACAGAGAGAGTTCCAGGATAGGCAGGGCTACACAGAGAAACCTTATCTCAAATATATATATATATATATATATGTGTGTGTGTGTGTGTGTGTGTGTGTGTGTATATACATATATATACACACAGACACACATAAATAAATAAATAAATAAAATGATTAAAATAATCAGCATTCCAGGTGATATACAGACAGTGCTGTGCTGTGACTTTTTCTGGTATCAGAAGATAATACCAAAGCTTAACATTTCTTACCACCCAGTGGCGTGATGGCTACAGAATTGTCATAGTATATCACAACATTTGTTGCCTGTGGTGACTCTGGGGAAAAGAAGCCTACTGTGCTGCCTGTCACATAACTTTGTAGTGCAGGCCTGGGGATATGGCTCGGTGACACAGCACTGGCCAAGCAAGCCTGAGATCCTGGTTCCATTCACAGCTTCACCAACAGAGAATGTGTGTGTGAGATATGTATGCATGTATGTATATGTATGTATATGACATATATGTGTATGTATCATATCAATTATGTTCCATATCTAAAACCTGTGATGGTAATAGTGGTTGTTTCTAGGCTATATGTTTAAATATACTACCTATTATACGGTATACTGTAGTTTTATAACGTATTTTTTCAAGTGTCAAAATATCTATTTACTAATAAATGACTATGTTTCAGCTCTAGTACTTATGCTATAGTATATACCATTGTTTTAGCTGCTATTTTAGAGTGTACTCCTACTTATAAAACAGCTTACGGATGGGACCAGAGAGATGCTCGGTGATGAAGAACACCTGGTGACCTTGCAGAGGGCCTGGGTTTGATTCCCTACACCCATAGAGCTCACAGCCAGTTCCAGGGGATTTGATGTCTCTTCTGGCCTCCACAGGCACCAGGCATCTGTGTGGTACACAGACATACACAAGCAAAATACTTTATACACGGAGAATAAAAATAAACAAATCTTTTAAAGAAAAACAAGAAAACCTGGGGGATAGGGGCTATCTCATTTGGTAAAGTGCTTGCATTGCAAGAATAAGACCTTGAGTTTGACTCCCCAGAACCATGTGAAGACACCAGGCCTGTATTTGTAATCCCAGCACTGGGGAGGCAGGGAAAGGAGGCCCCTGGGCCTTGCTCAATTGGCGAACACAAGGCTAATGAGAGAGACCCATGCCTCAAAAGGAAGTGAAGGACAGTTCAGATTGACACCTGAACACATACACATATGCACGTGCATCCACACACACACACACACACACACACACACACACACACATTAAAATTAAATAAAACATTAAACTTGTCAGGCATTGTGGCGCACACCTTTGATTCCAGGACTCAGGAGGCAGATAGAGGTGGATTTCTGTGAATTTGAGTTTGAGGCCAGACAGACAGGTCTCTATAGTGAGACTTTGTCTTAAAAAAAGAAAAAGAGCTGGGCAGGCGGTGGTGGTGCACACCTTTAATCCCAGCACTCAGGAGGCAGAGGCAGGTGGATCTCTGTGAGTTTGTAGCCTGGTCTACAGAGTGAGTTCCAGGACAGCCAGAGTTATAACAGGGAAACTCTGTCTAAAAAAAGAAGAAAGAAAGAAAGAAAGAAAGAAAGAAAGAAAGAAAGAAAGAAAGAAAGAAAGAAAGAAAGGAAGGGAGGGGGGGGAGAGAGAGAGAGAGAAAGGGAGGGAGGGAGGAGGGAGGGAGGGAAAAGAAAAGAGAAAAAGAACTCCAGTAAACTGCTACTTGGGCATATACCACGCATTTAATGTAAATTTTACTGGCATATCCATTGCTCGTGGTGACAAGCTAATAAAGACATTTTCGTAGACCATGCGCTTTGACATATTTCCCCTCCCCCTCCCTCTCCCATTCTTTCCCTTCACGTCCTATATTCATATACAATGTTATCAATCTCTATAAATTCTTATAGAATTTATATATGAGACAAGAATGGAATTCTTATCTCATCTATTGATTACATCAATAGGTGTAATTGATTACACCAAAGGTCATACTGATGGGAGAACTGGATACCTAAATACAGAAGTAACTGGACCTTGATCTCTTACTATATAAAAACAGATCAAAGACTTACCTGTAGGACCAAAGACAGTGGAACCACTGAAAAGGTATGTATAGACAGAACGTTAGTCTGTGCAGGAATATTCTTGTCTATGACCTCAAATAGGCTATAGAACCAAAAAATGGGCAAATCAGATTGCAGTAAACTGAAAAGATAGACAGTGATCTCAACCATCAAGGGTAGAGAGAACCCAGAGGAAACATTCACACAGCACTCGCACTACAATCTTTTGCTTTCTAAAACACAGCAAGAACTCAAGCACTTCAGTGGAAAAAAACAAGTAAGAAATGTAATTTGGAACTGGGCAAGTGACCTAAAGAGACATTTCTCAAGAGGATATGTAAATGGCCAACACGTGTATGGAGAATGCTTAGAGTCTCTAATCAGGGAAGTGAAAATCAAAACCATTCTGAGATATCATTCCGTTCCACTCAGCATGACTGTTATCAAAAAGACAAAAATTGGGCCAGGCGTAGTGGTGCATGCCTTTGATCCCAGCAGGCAGATATCTACAAGGCCAGTCTGGTCTTACATAGCAAGTTCCAGGACAACAAAGGTCTATTGACATTGACAGGACTAGAGAAAGGGAGAGTCTCACTCTGCTAATGAGAATGTAAATCACACAGCCATGATAGAAAATGATACAGAGCTTCTTCATAGAAGAGAGCTACCCTGTGATCCAGCAACCCCACCAGCGGGTATTTATGCAAAGGAATTGAAATCTGTGCATTGGCAACATCTACACCCTCGTGTTTGCTGCAGCAACATATAAACTCAACCCAAGTGCCCACCAGCTTATGACTAGGTGAAGATGTGTGTTACATACAACAGGATACTGTTTCGCTACAAAGGAATGATGTCCTGGCACTTCACAACAACTTAGGTGGGATTGTGGGATATTATTAAATGAAATATATCTGTCCAGAAAGAAAAATACTGTGTTTTCTCACTTACACGTGGAAGCTAAAATTGATTTCAAAGAAGTAGAGAATAGTCATTACCAGAACCTGGGAAGGAAGGAAAAGGAGAGAAGATTTCAGTGGATAGAGAACCCCTCCCTCCCCGTGTGTGTGTACGTGTGTGTACACATGTGTGTATGTGTGTGTACACATGTGTATGTGTTGTGTACATGTGTGTGCGTGTGTATACTGTGTGTGTACATGTGAGTATGTGTATGTGCATGTATGTGTGCATGTGTGTGTACATGTGTGTGTACCTGTGTGTGTGTGTACATGTGTGTGGGGTCCCATAAGCATCACAGCTGGCAGGGAAATGGTCCAGGTGAGATAAGAAGGAAAACTCACTCCAGCCTGACTTTGTTGATGCTGGTTCAAACTTCTGGAATCTGACACTAGGCCAGTTTAATAGACAGATTTAAGTTCAATATAATTTTGGGGGGAAAAGTTTCCTGGTAACAATTATCTCAATCTCATGTGCATAATACAACTCTGTCATACATACAATAAACTTTCTCCTCCACCGTACCTGGGACAAGTCATAGTCTTCCTTTTTATTTCCTTTTTCATTTGCATAACAGTATCTTTTTGGGGTCAGTAGCATAGGGTCCTTGTTGTTTCCCTAACTTCTCAGCTTGATGAGTTAAAGTTTTGATGTCTCCCCAAATTATCAGCTCGCTCCTCCTCTTGGGACGTGCCCTTGTGATGCATTTATCATCTGCCTTCAGTTGTTTCACTGGTTGCTGGGCTGCTGTAGATCAGGAACCATCTGGGACGTTGTTCATTTTCTGGAAAGACATAAGCATAACCTCAGCTGATGTTAACATTGGGTCTTCTTTATTGATTAATTTCTAGATCTTTTTATTTAACATATACTTTAGCTTGTATCTACATTAGGGCAAAAATGCTTTTGGGGAGGAAAGAAAGCACTATCCTTTAAAGTGAAAAATTGTTTAAATTTAAAGTTAGCATAACTAAATATAACATGTGGGGATACAGGTGAGCATATCTACCTCCCCTTTTATTAAAATTTGCCAGTTAAGCATTTTTTAATATTTTATTTATTTTTCCATGCACATTGGTGTTTTGCCTGCATGTATGTCTGTGTGATGGTGTCGGATCCCCTGGAACTGGAGTTACAGACAGTTGTCAGCTGCGATGTGGGTGCTGGGAATTGAACCCCAGGCTGAGCCATCTCTCCAGCCTCACCAATTAAGTATTTGATGGTATTTTATACTAGCTTGATCCTGTGGATTACAAGGGATTTTAAAAAAATCATTTGTTAGTATGAATAAGCAGGACCATCAATCGTATTTAGTTATAATAGAGTCCTCTGTATAAACAGCTATTTGACAAGGTCAGGTTCCATACAGTGGTATTTTCCTGGAGTTGCCAGGGCCCCATGCCATGCCTGGGACTGTGCTCTGTAGCTGACTGGTTAGGGAGAGACATGATGCCTGCCTGTAGTGCACTCTGAACACAGATCTCTACCTAACAGCAGAGAAGGTCCCAGACACAGACAGCTGTAGTTTCAGTTGTCAACCCCACACCCATTCATTACTAATTATACACTGGAAGCTTGGAATGCTGTGTAAAAGAATGCCTTTAGTAGCGAATAGGCTCTCATGACCTCCTTTAACTACCTCCCTTGCCAGAGTCTGACCATTTATCAGACCAAGGGCCAGCATAAACTAAAAAACAAACGAAACCTATTAAATTAACAGAGATCATCAACCTTTAAACTTTTTAAACCTAAGGCTTAATTTAATTTAATTTAATATCTTTAAAACACAGTGGTGGCACACGCCTTTAATCCCAACACTTGGGAGGCAGAGGCAGGAAGAGCTCTGAGTTCAGGGTTAACCTGGTCTACAGAGCGAGTTCCAGGACAGCCAGACAGAGCTACACAGAAAAACCCTGTCTCAAAAACCTTAAAAAAATTTTAGGGCAGTTTTAAATTTTGAGCTTAAGAAGACTTTCCTATTTGGTAACAGGATATTCAGAAATATCCGAGAAATAATCAGAGAAAATCCTGAAGAAGAAAATGACTGAGTTTTTCTGTGCAAGTATGAAAGCGCATATCCAGCTGGTACTGTGAACAAAACGAAAAAGCATGAACAGTATCAAAGCAGAACCGCTCCATGGAGGAAGGACTCGCTGGAAGGCTCTGGTTCTTATTCTATTTTATAGACAGTCTGATACAACAGATTCTCAGGCTGTCCCATGTTGCAGAAGTTTATTTTCGTTATGTTTAAAATGGTTGTTTTGTGCATTGTTGGGGGAGGAGCTTCCTAGGCCTTGGCATTTGTATTGTCTATGGATGTTGGCTTTATGTAAACTATGTTTGATTGCTTCTGACTTGCATGTGCTATCAACAGAACACCTGAGAAGCTTCTGTGTCAATAAAACTCCCTGAGATCAAATGCTTGGGGTTCCACTGCCCAGGATGGCACTTGCCTGACAAGTAATTCCCTCTGCTGAGGCCCGGCAGGGCTTGCAGCTGTGAAAATGTCTCCTTGTCTTCTTTGCTGAGCTACCCAGTAGCTATCTGCTACAGTACCAAAAATAGTTTTAGGTGAAAATCTCCAAATAATTTGATTTTTATTGATTGTATTTTTGTTTTAGTCTTTTTTGGCCTCCAAGGAAATCTGAGAAACCTGTAATTATGTTTGCATTTCTTTGCTACCTTATTGTCCAGAAAAAAAGTATTCTAAAAAATTTTCTTGGGGCTGGAGAGATGGTTCAGTGGTTAAGATCGCTGGCTGTTCTTCCAGAGGTCCTGAGTTCAGTTCCCAGCAACCACACAGTGGTTCACAACCATCTATAAAGGGGTCAGATGCCCTCTTCTGGCATGCAGGTGTACATGCAGATGGAGCACTCATCCACATAAATAAATAAACCCTTAAAAAAAAACAAAAAAAAAAACCTTTGATTCCAATGTACTCCTATTTTCCTTTTTAAATCCATCCCAAGTCTGTTTACGTTACTTCTTTTTCATTTTTGTTATGTCCTATACAAAAATACAAATGTAAAAAAACGAAGTTCAGTAATCACAATATAAAGGAACCTGGGTGGTGTTCGGACTCTTCGTGCATGGAAGGCCTGGGACAAGAAAGCTCCCACTTTTGGTGTAAAGGATAAGAAGAAACTCCTCATTTTGCTAACGCTGTGAGTGCACATTGGGCTGATGCAGAATTTGGCAGGTGACTAGCAGGCTTGTTATTTGGCTCACAGCTGCTCTTCCATCTGTGACTTTGGCCTGAGCCCTTAGAAAGTTCAGTAGCCAGATGTCTTCAGTCTCATTTCTGACATCTTAGTCAACTGAAGAATATATTTCATGCTTCAGGGCAAAATGTTGTCATTGTGGTTATTTAAAATCTGCTAATTGTATGTACAAAGGCAATGAGGAAGAATTTTCAACTATGAATTTAATCTTATTTTTTGAGACAGTTGTCATGTAGCCTAGGTTGTTCCTGAACTCAACATGTAGCCAAGGATGACTCTGACGTCCCCATCCCCCTGCCTCCAATCCCTGAGTGCTGGGCTGGACGTGTGTCACCACGCCCAGTCTTCAGAAACTTAAGTAGGAAAACATTAAAAGCAATTGCGGTTTTTTTCTTGTTCTGGAGACGAAATCAGGGATGTGAATACACATGACAAGCACTAAATACTCACAATTAAAAATTATCTATTATTATAGTATGTGTGTTCATGACATGTGTGACACAGTGTACACGTGAAGATCAGAGGACAGCTTGTGGTTGTGGTTCTCCCCTCCCACCTTAGCTAAGTCCTGGGGACTGAATTCAAGTTGCCAGAGAAAGTGTGTTAAGTAGGTATCTTCAAGGAAAGCTTTAGAGTTGAGGGCAGTCTGCTCGGTAGCAGACTGCTTGCTTGGCATGTACTGTGGCCCTGGCTCAAGTCCCTGGGTTCAAGTCCCAGCACTGACAAAAGATAAAACAAAACAATAGGGACTGGAGAGATGACTCACGGGTTCAGAGCTCTTGTTGCTCTTACAGAGGTCTTGAATTCCATGATTCCCAGCACCCATGAGGTGGCCCATGACCATCCGGAACCCTGTTGCAGAGGATCCAACAGGCACACACATGGGGCACATACATGCATGCGGGTGAAACATTCATACACATAAAGAAAAATAAGTAAACTTAAAAAAATTTAAGCCAACGAAACAAAACCCGCATATTGTTTTAAAACCAAGAAATATTCGCAAGAACTTGAGTAATGCAAATCGAAACACTAGAGTTATTATATATGTCATAATTCCAATTTCCAAATAATTGTCTAAAGAATACTATTCATAAAATTAATAAAATAATCTCAATATTATATTGGTTCTGCTTATTACACCTAAAAAATAAAAATATAACCTACATACAAGGGAGAAGATATTTACTATGTAATCAGTAAAACATTAATAATTGGTATATAAAAATAACACCCATAAAACAGTTAGAAAACGGAAATTAATTCAGTAAAAAAATAGGCAAAAGATTATCTCAGAAAACGAAACATGTACAGTTGATAAATTAATGAAAATGTTCAATTTTATTAATATCAGAGCAATCAGGGAAATGTAAAGACTAGAATGAAATACCATGTACATCCACTCAATTAGCAAAAATATATATATATGAATATATAAATATATATACATTTTTTTTTTTTAAAGACAGGATCGCTACATAGCTCTGGCTGTCCTGGAACTCAGAGAGAGCCACCTGCCTCTGCCTCCCAAGTCCTGGGGATTAGACTGAGGAGGTCAGGTTGATGGCACCTTCACCTGATGAGAGGTCTCCCTGGTCCTTATTTGCTTTTTTAATTATGTATATAAGTTGTTATTCTTAAAAAAACAGGGTCTCTCTAATGCAGACCAGGCTGGCCTCAGACTCATAGAGCTCCTCCTGCCTCTGCCTCCTGAGTGCTGGGATTAAAGGCGTGCACCACTACTAG
This sequence comes from Cricetomys ansorgei, assembly GCA_026225945.1. Taxonomy (NCBI): domain Eukaryota; kingdom Metazoa; phylum Chordata; class Mammalia; order Rodentia; family Nesomyidae; genus Cricetomys; species Cricetomys ansorgei. The sequence goes on along the minus strand of JAMJFZ010002837.1, from coordinate 866,975 downwards.
CTAATTATTAAGAAGAAGGTCAAAATTTCCAACTGTTAGGTACAGCTGTCCATTTTCCTCTTCATCTGTTTATCTTGACAACTTTTGGGGCCATCTAGGCCTATCTACATATTTCTATCTCTATATACGCCATTGCGGTCATTGCTGGTGGATTAACACTAATCAGTATATAATACCTTTCATTCTATAAAAGTTTTGGTTTAAAATTTTAAATTTTTTGAGGTTTATTTATTTTTATTTTACGTATGTGGCGTTTTGCCTGCATGTATGTTCTATGCACCACGTATGTGCAGTGCCAACAAAGGCCAAGAGTTAAATCCCCTGGAATTGGAGTTCCAGACAACTGCTAGTCACCATGTGGGTGCTGGGAATCAAACCCAGGTTCTCTGGAAAGGCAGTCAGTTCTTTTAACCACTGAGCCATCTTTCTAGCCCCTAGTTTAAATTTAAAAAAAAAAAGAAAAAGAAAAATTGTTGTCCTAATTAGCTGTATTTATCAACTTGAGACAGCCTAGAGTCATCTGAGAGGAAAGCCTTGATTGGGGAAGTATCTAGAACAAATTGGCTCGTGGGGTTGTCTTGATTATTAACTGACGAATAGGCCCAGCCCACTGTGGGTGGCACTGTTCCCAGGCAGGCGGTCCCGGGGTGTATAGGAAAGCTAGCTAAACTTGAGCTTTTGAGTGGTTGAGCCTGCAAACAGCATTCCTCCCTGGTTTCTGCTTCAAGTTCCCACTTGAATTTCTGCCCTGACTTCCCTCGATGATGGAGGGTGACCTGGAAGTGTAAGCCAAATAAACTCTTCCCTCTCCTAAGCTGCTTTCAGTGTTTTCATATCAGCAACAGGAAGGAAACCAGGACAATGCATTTCCATGCTGACACTGTAAGTACTCGTGGGAAACAGCCAGGGCTGTCCCTGACATAAAGATCTGCCGTCAGGCTGAATAACTGGCAGCTGATGCCGTCAGCACTCTGGAAAATTGCCGGCTGTGTGATTATTTCTAAAAACATTAAATTAGGGCATAATTCAAATATAATAAAACATAGAGATCGATTGCAGCTATGGTAACCTTTGTGCTGACATCACCTGGATCCAGACTGGAACAATCCCAGCTTTCTAGCAGGCTCTCCTGTCCTGAAAGTCCCACCCCACATGCCCTGCACCACTGTGGCCCAATGGGATAATCACTGTGTGTCCACTCTGTCTCTCTTTTTCTTTCTCTTCCTCCCTCCCTCCCTCCCTCTCTCCCTCATTCCCTCCCTCCTGCCTCTTCCTTCCTTCTTTTCTTCCTTTCTTCCTCCTTCCTTCCTTCCTTCCTTTCTTTTGGTTTTGCACGACATGGTTTCTCTCTGTAGCCCTGGCTGTCCTAGAACTCACAGAGACTCGCCTGTCTCTGCCTCCCAAGTGCTGAGATTAAAGGCAAAGGGCATTTTATCTTCACTTTTTTCAATCCAAAGTATGTGAGGTTTAGTCATGGTTTTACTGTTAACATTTTGCCGTTTTTCCCTCTCTTATCTTTGTGCTTGTAGTTTTTGTTGTTGTTTGAGATAGATTCTCCCGTGGCCTAGGCTGGCCTTGGCTTTGTCTTCCTTATGTAACTGAGGATGAACTTGAATTCGTGATTTTCCTGCTGCCACTCCCAAATGCTTTGAATGAATGAGATTTCAGGTATTTATCACCAGCCTGATTTTGTTTGTTTGTTTGTTTGTTTTCCAAGACAGAATTTCTCTGTTGTAACTCTAGCTGTCCTGGAACTCACGCTGTAGTCCAGGCTGGCCTTGAACTCACAGAGATCTGCCTGCCTCTGCCTCCTGAGTGCTGGCACTAAAGGTGTGTGCCACCACCTGGCCTGCCTTTTCTTTTCTAATGCCCATGTAACAATGCACCAGAGGATATCTGACCTTGGGAGTCTTCAGTCCTGTGCTAGACTGCCTGCTAGCATGCATGAGGCCCTAGGTTCAATCTCTTGCACCACAAAAATAATTTAATTAACAATTTTGAAAGAGGGCTGGAGAGATGGCTGAGTGCTTAAAAGCACTAGCTACTCTTCCAGAGGTTGCAGGTTCGATTCCCAGCACCTACGGGGTGATTCACAAACATCTGTAATTCCAGTTCCAGGGAATCCAATGCCCTCTTCTGACATCTGAGGACACCAAGCACAAAGTGGTGTACAGACATACATGCAGCCAAACTACCAATACACATAAAATGAAATAAAATAATAAAATGTAAAACAAATAAATAAGGGTCATCTGGTAAAGGCGCCAGCCTCCACGCCCGATGGCTCGAGTGCTCCCAGGGCCTCAGGAGATGCAAAGAGAGAACTGATTCCCGCAAGTTGTTCTCTGACCTCCACACACACATAAAATGAATGAATGAATGAATGAATGAATGAATATTTCAAATGCCCATTCTACTGTTGACAGACATTTGAGCTGTTCCAGAGTGGTCAGCCACGAGGAGGGTCGCTCCAAGCCTTCTCCTGGCCTCCTGACAGAGAGAGGCACCAGTGAAGTGCGTCTACTGTCCACAGTGGTGACATTTTTGGCTTGGACAGAAGGCAGGCATAAGTATGTTTGCCATCTCGCATGCAGTTTCTTACAGGCCCAGCTTGCTTCTCCTCTGGAGTTGCACCTGATTTTACAGGTTTTCATCTTCACCCTTTGGGGAATGACTTGGTTTTGGCTTTGTGTCTTGGCCGGGAATTGCTTGATCCAAAGTTCTCTTTTCTTCTTCTTAAGATTGCTTTCTTTTTGTGATACCCAGGCTGGCCTCAAACAATGTATCCCAAGGTGGCTCCGAACTTCTGAACCTCTTGCCTGTAGCCCCCAGGTGCTGAGACGACAGGCCTTTATGGTCCCGCCCAGCCTAGTCCTGGAATTCTTGTGAGAGGTCACAGCAAGGAACAGAGACAGGCACAGGAGCACATGTACTAGGATGATGGAGAAAGAAAGAAAAGGAGAGGGGATTTGTAAGGGACTGAAAACAGAATGCTCTCGTTTTTAAATTCAGAGGTTTGTGTGTATAGAGATAGAGAAGCATTATCTAAAATAATAGATGTCTTGCTTGAATAGTTAGCTTTGAATAGTTAAGCTTGATGAAAAATTAAATTTTTTTCTAACTTGTTTTATATTAGAATCTTTAAAAATATTGAGTAAAAAAAAAAAAAAACAACTGAGTCAGGGCGCTGGACACAGTGGTTAGGAGCACTTGCTACCCTTACAGAGGACTCTTGTTCTGTTCCCAGCACCACATGGCTGCTCACTGCCTGTAACTCCAGTTCCAGGGGACCTGAGACCCTCTTCTGAGCTCTGCAGACACCAGGCATGCGTGTGACGCACATATACACCTGAAGGCAAAACGTCCATACTCATAAAAATAAATAATTTTTTTAAAGAATGAATCGGGTATAATGGCACATACCTGTAGTCCTAGCACTCAGGAGGCAGAGGCAGGAGGATCACTTCAAGTCTGAAGCTGGTCTAATCTAATAGCAAATCCCAGGCTAGCCAGAGCTATGGAGCAAGGTCTTGTCTCAAAAAACAAAAAAACAAAAAACAAAACAAAAACAAAAAAAAACGTTTATAGGGGGCTGGTATGTAACTCTGATCAACCTCTTGCCTAGCACATGCTAAACCCTTGATTTCCCCAGCAATCCCCACCCCTAAACACCACATTAGTTAATTACTTAAATTATTTCTCTTCAAGGAGGAAAAGACCAACACCACCACACGATGGGAGTGTTGGGAGCTTTGTATGATGGAGTATCTGCTAATAACTGACAACCGGCTTTCTCCGGAAAGACACCCTGAACTGTGGAAGATGCCAATTGCTGTGGCGTAAATACTTTTACTGTGGCTGAACTGCCACATAGTGCTGATAGGACTGTAAATTGGTGTGACCACTTTATAAAACCATTTGATGCCGACTGTAAAGGTAAGCACACGTAAAAGGATCAGAGGCAAATTCTACACCTAGGTACGGGGGCCAAAAGGCACTCATTATTTACAATAGTTAAAAACTGAAAACTAAAACACACACACATACCGTGGCAACATACTCACGCAATAGAACGCTCCCTTGCACGAGAGACAACTTTTTTTTCGTTGCTCACTGCTAGCAGCTGAACGTTGCTGTGCCCTCCTGAAACCTGCAGAGGACCCATCTGCAGGATAATGGCCTTAGGGGCTAGAGTCCTTAGAGGCAGTGATTTGAAGACCCGGCTGAGAAGGCAGCCATCTGCAAGGCAAGAAGAAAGTCCTCACCAGAAGCCAGCGCTTCTAGCATGGTCCTGGACGCCCCAGATTCTGATGTACTGTGCGACAGCATTCCCAGCAGACTAAGCCAGTTAGTTTACACAGATGTGTTCAAGTGGTAATTATGCACAACCTATGATTAATACACTCTTCTGCATGAATTATTTACTCCAATAAAGTTCATTAAATTAATGTATTCATGTGCTATTTGCATACAAAAGCAAAAAAAAAAAGCATTATTATCAGACCCAACTTTTTAACATGTCTAATTTGTAGACAAATCTTATTGTGATTCATAAATTAAACACATTACACCTCGACCAAAGGGTTTTTCCCAGAGAAATTCAGGTTAACAAAAAAGCTGTTCATTTATGTACTTAGGAGAAGCCTTCCAGATGAAGCTGCGATACACAGTACAAACTGAGCAGCTTTAAATCTAATCGTATCAGAAAGAGGCTCAGACTCCAAACATACATTTTTAAGACAAAAATTCCCCCACTGAGGAGGAACTTTGAACTTATCTTCTCTTACACCCAGCCCCCAGAGAATTATCTTCCCTTTGACGGCTCAACCAATCATCTGCCACGTCCCCAAACTACCACCGCCCAAATTCTAGACGCTTCCATGAGAGGGCACTACAATCCCACTTCAGAAGTTGGATGCAGAACGGCTTATGCGAATTTCTCTTTTTATCCAACCTACCCCCACAATTCTAGAGAATTGCGTCTCACCCAAGGAGGAAATAGTTGGCAGGGTAAGGAAGGCAGTAAGATCCAACCATCCCCCTGTTCCCAGGCCTCTGGGCTCCAAAGAGGTACTCACAACCTGATCCAGGAATTCCTTGCCTTAAGGTGATGGGACTTACGACCAATGTGTTCTTATTGACATTGATTTCACCGTGATGCTTCTTTCACAATAACCCAGGGAAAGTTAAAGCTACAGGTAAGAAGTTAAAAGTTAAAGGATGAGTTGGATCACCACCCAAACTTTAAGGGTGAGTTATCAACTTATCCAGTGACTCCACCACCTGTCTAAGCGGACACACAGTCAGCTTAGAACATCACTTCCTCTCCTCTCCTCCTTTTCTCTCCTTCCTCCTACCACCCTTCTTCCCAGGACCAACCCGTGCTGCCCCCACCCCGCCCACCCAGGATGTTATCCAAAGTCACTATGTGTCTCTTGCTGGTCCAGCAAGGAGAGTCCAATGTGTGACTTAATGCTATTAGCACAACTTGATCTTAGGAAAACAAAAATGAGCTACTCTTTGTATTGAAGCATTTCTGGGTCTGAACTTTGTTCAGTAATACAACAATACCTCTTGTTAAGCATGTTGACACCGACCTGGCAGAGCAGCTAAGCACAAATGCATCCAAGGAGGTGTGGTAGCCTGATGCTGAAGTGCATGCTTCTGTGCCAGGTTACCTCAGCTCAAGCCCTGGGTCTGCTGCTTACTGGCCGCATGGACTCAAAAGACCTGTGGTCACTTCATATCATTTCCTCATGTGTTAGATGGGGAAAGCGGCAGTACAGTTTAAGTACCCTGTATTCCAAAAGCTCGAGGCTCAGCCAGGGATGGAGGTGCACACCTGTAACCTCGGTTTTTATGAAGCAGGAGGACCACAAGCTCAAGATCAGCCTGAGATAGAAAACAAAATTCTGCGTTTCCCCAAAAAAAATCAGGATTTTGGATTTTCACTTTGAGACTATTTGCATATAAATGAGAGACACGGAGCAGACAGGATTCAAGTTTAAACTCAAACTTAACTTACATCTGGGCCTGCATGATAGTTCAGAGGGTAAAAGCGATGTCCTACAGCTTCTACGTGTGTACCGCAGCACGTCAATGCAATAGGTAGGTTTCAAAATGCCTTGTGTTTCATATGTAACTCATACACATGGGTTGGAGGTTAATTTTGTGCAGTATTTTTAGTGTGCCTGCATTTTGATTGTGAGCTGTTAACAAGGGGGCAGGTGAGGAATTTCCCCTCTGTGGTATCACGTCAGCATTCAAACAGTTTCAGATTTGAAACATTTTGAATTTTCGATTTTCAAATTAAGGCTGCTCAGCTTGTCTCTACTTCGTGGGAATAGAGTTATTGGGAAGATTAGATGAGTGAACACCTACACACGCACGCACACACACACACACACACACACTCACACACGCACATGCACACACGCGCACACGCACACACGCACACACACGTGCACGTGCACACGCATGCAAACACACGCACACACGACACACACGCACGCACGCGCACACACACGTGCACACGCACACGCACGCAGGCACACGCACACGCACACCTACACACGCACGCACACACATGCACACACCACACACACGCACACACACGCACATGCACACCTACACACACACACACACACATGCACACACACACACACACACACACACACACACGCACACACACACACACACACTCTGAGCTACGTAAAGTACTGATCATGGTTCCTGCAGTTTCTGCTGCTCTTGGAGGAGCCCAGAAGTTCTAGCCCAGACCAGGTCACATACTGAAACCCGATCTCAAGGAAAAAAAAACAAAACAAAACAAAACAAACGAAAACCACGCTGTTCTAATTTACTTTCTGTTGCTGTGATAAGCACCGTGACCAAAAGCAACTTAGGGCGAAATGGGTTTATTTCATCTTACGAGTCCTAGTCAGGGCAGGAACTCAAGGCGGGAGCAGAAGCAAAGGCTAGAGAGGAGTGCCGCTTACTGGCTTGCCCTCCGTGGCTTAGCAAGCCTGCTGTCTTCATACAATGCACTACCTGCCAGGGGCTGGGCTATATAGTGAGTTCAAGACCAGTGTAAACTATATAGTGGAATCCCATCTTAAAACAAACAATTAAACAGCAGGGTTGAGACACGGCTCAGCAGTTAAGAGCACGCACTGCCCTTGCAGGGGATTCTATTTCAATTTCCAGCACCCATGTTGGGCAGCTCATAACTGCTCGTAATTTCAGCTCCAGGAAATCTGATGCCCTCTTCTGGCCACTACACATCTGCACTCATGTGCACATACCCCCGCACAGACACACATGCGTACACATAATTTAAACACACACAGAGTACTTAGAACTGATCTGATACCAATAAGTACCCCACACAAGTTGGTATTATTGTCCTTCACCAAATCTTGTAGAAAATTCATACTGACACCCATTTTATTTTTCTTAGATTCCAAGGTAAGATCATCCTAAATAGAATAAGAAATGATATCCATATACCGACACGGGGTTACCTGAGTTATTTAAGGAGCAACTGGATGGCGAATATCTGTGCCACATTACCTACTGGCGACTTTGGCTTATGAGTGACCCTCTTGTGTGAAGCTGTGTTGCTGGTGTCAGTCTGGAGGACGTCAGAAGGCAAAGGGCTGTGGCAGAGAGAATCTAGATGAAAAAAGGCTCAATTAAATCGGGGTTACACTCACCGGGACTCACAATGGATCAGATGCAAAAGCATGTGGTGAACAGTTTTGAATGATACCAGGTTTGGAGTAAGACAAGGCCTAGATAAACCCAGGTTTTCTGTGACAGTGGTGTTGGAGATTGCCTACCAGTTATCTCTGAGGAAAGGGAGGGAGGGAGGGAGACAGGAAAGGAGGAAGGGAGGAAGGGAGGAAAGAAGGAAGGGAGGAAGGAAGGAAGGAAGGAAGGAAGGAAGGAAGGAAGGAAGGAAGGAAGACAAGCTGATTTGTAGTATTTTCAAATTTTGTGACGTGAATATTTCTACTGAGACTACAAGCTGACAAGAGAAAATCACAGGGAGCCACTCAAGAAGGTTTGGAAGAAGAGGGTCTGAGATTGAGGTGTGGGTGTGGGTGACAGTCTCTCTGCATGGCTGTCCTGGCTGTGCACACTCACTAGGCAGGGGATCTACTTGCCTCTACCTCCTGAGTACTGGGATTAAAGGTGTGTAACACCAAGCCTACCTAGGGACTGAATTTTGAAAATGTCAACATGCCCAGGCATGGAGGATGAGCGGAGGCCAGAGGAGGAGAGTTAGAAGTCTGCGGGGTGGGGTGGGGGGCACTCAGAAACCTCCTTGTTAAGAATTAAGAACGCTAGAAAGGGAAGGGAGTGGCCAACAGGAGCGAGTGTTTCTGAGGTCCAAGATCATCCTAGTTTGAAGATGGCGCCCCATAACCGTGATGAATCAGATGCTTTGACACGCCAAGTTCCCCACAGCCCTCAGGTAAGGAAGGGCATCTGTCTTTTTTGCCAACTCCGCTGCCTCTAATGGAAGCACCCCCTCCTCCAACCAGGTGAGAGACCACAGGCTATTACATGGTGCAAGCTTAACCAATCCCAGCCCTTTCTGAGGCTGCATGGGCATTGAAGCAGGAAAGGGCTCATCTCCTTCCCTGGATATCATCAACAGCCTTGCGCAGCAGAGGAAGCCTGTCTGAAGAACCGCAAAGCTGGAAGAAGCAAAGGAGGGAGCGTGCCATCCCACACCAGATCTATACTCATGTCTGCTCCAGGTATGAGCCAACAGAGCATGCTCCGTAGAGCATGTCACTAACATGAGCTCGGTCATCTCAATAACTTTACATAGGAACTCTATAGGTGCCCCTGCTGTGGATAAGGAAACTTGCCCACGCTCACAGAGTACAAAGCCAAGGTTGCCCTCTTTCTGGGGTGGACCAGGCTTTAACTCTGGGGTCTGTCCTGAGCGTTGGTGGACTGTGGGCAGCACCCGTGGCCACTTCCCATTAGATGCTAGTAACACATACCCCCAGACTACTGCAGCTGAAAATGTGTCCTTTACAGGTAAACATCCATGGGGGTGTGGCTCAAATGGTCCCAATTGAACTTTCTGCTGCTCCCCAAACTCTTTTTGAATCGCTATCATTGCATCATTGGGATAATCTTGTATTAGCTACAATTCAGAACCACCCAATCTACGGCAAATACAAATGAGCCAGTGTTCCTCAAACCCTGGGTCAGTCACACGTACTGCCATTTAAGCCTTGTGTTAGCTAATGCCCACATCTCCTGCAAGTCCTTGTCTCCCCATCTTTCAGTCAACCAACAGTCCTGTCATGGAGACTCATGTGACTCATTATTACCCAGTGCCTGCTATCACCACCAACAGCTTCGCAGACAGAGGCACAGGATTGTTGGCAGGGATGCTAGACAGGAAGAAGTACAGAAGCGCATGCTCAGAGGCAGAGAGAGGAAGGAGGCTCACAGAGACAGAGGCTGGACTTCCCAAGGCCACTAGCAGTGGTGTGCTAAATGGGTCGCTGAGGACCGCCAAGGCTGCTAAGTCCTGCTGGTGCCTTCAAGTCCCATCCCCTACCTGCGGATTAGATCTGGGGACGGGAAACTAGATTGAGAGGGTAAGGAGCTTAGGCCCAATGTGACAGCTAATCACCCACACAAGGCCTCTGTCTAGGTCACCAAGCCCTGAGCAGCCCCACCCCCATCCAGCCAGTAAAGCCCAACTTCAGAGCATTCACTAGGCCCACAGCCCTGGTAGGCAGAGGAAGGATTCTAGACCCTCCCACAGTTCCTTCTTCTTCTCCCACGTGAGGAGGAGATAAGAGATGCTCACCAACACCCTGAATGTGAGCAGGAGCTCTGAGGGTGCTGGGACCCACAGCTTGAGGTTTCTACTGGACTGTCAGAGGAAAGGTCATCTTATCACCAGAGAGACAGTCTTCCCCAACTTGAGAGATGTCGTGAGGGGCAATGGTCCCTCCTCTTCTGGGCACTCTTGCTCAGCCCTTAAAAGTTACCAAGAGAATCAGGTTGCGTTTGAGGGGAGGCAATAAAAGACTTTGAAGAGCCCACCCTAAGCTTGCCTGGCATGGTTACCATGACGATGCCCCAGATACTCCTGAGGCGGCTGCTGCTCCTTGAAGTGGGGGCGGCTGAGGCAGTGGATCTTCACACTGAGGCGGGTTGGGGTGAGAGGTCAGTGGCGTCTGGGAACATTCCTGCTGGGAGCATGGCTAGGGCTGAATTCCTCTCCAGGTTATGTGCTGTCTCACTCTGCTCTGCCTCTCCCTTCTCTCTAGCTGCCATTCCCCAGCTGCTCCCTGGAGGGGGTCAATGTCAGAGTCTGGCTCCCAGTGAGGTCTACAGCAGCTCAGATGGGCAGAGGCAGGTAGGGGAGCAGGTGACCTTACAAGGAGGGATCAGGGAGTTCCGATGCTGAGGATGATATGAGGGCTCCAAACAAAGTTCTAGAAGAAAGAAAAAAAAAAAAAGCCAGGCAAAACATAGCTGTAGAAGGTTCGATTGTTGGCCATAAACATGACATTGGGCTTCACTGGGGCTGGGGGTAAGAACCGTACGGTTCAGATGGAGGCTCAGCTATAAAGACCCTGGTAAAGGGCAGGCGAGGATTTAAAATGTTACTTACTTTAATTTTATGTGTTATGGACATTTTGCTTGCATGAACATCTATGTACCACATGCCTGCAGTGCCTTAGGGGGCCAGAAGAGGGCGTCAGATTCACTGCAGCAGGAGTTATAGACACCCCTTTGGGATGCTGGGAACCGAACCAGGGTCCTCTACAAAACAAGTGCTCTTAAGCGCTGAGCCACCTCTCCAGCCACGGACGAATAACTTTTTAGTGTATATATTTCATAGAATTTAAGGTCATCCTTCCGTTGTATGTTTGCATTAAGGAGGATTTAACACCCATCTGTTCCCACAGGTGTCCTCACACCTCCCCGAGGTTGGGCTTTCCTATCTGTAAGATGGACGGATGGAAGGCTCTTAACATGGAACGTTATCCATAAATAACAGCTTTTTAAAAAATGGGGCTCAGAAACAGAAGAGAGAGAATTAAGCAAGACCACCAGGAACTGTGTAGTTTTGGCTGGCCAGCTTGCAGCCGTATCTGTCTTGGAGACAGTAGCTATGGGAAGCGTAATTTTCTTCCTCCTTAAGGAGGAAAACAATGAACTGGACCATGTGGGGAGAAGGTGACAGCACACACATTCCGCAAGGGAGAGGGAACTCCGCCAAGCGTACTGGGAACGAGCTAAAAATGTGGAGCTCATCTCTCTTGTAATGTAAGCAGTGAAATAAGTCTTGCAATTCAGGAGAGCCAGGCCCAAGGATCAGGCCAACCTGGGCCAAAACAGAGCAGAACTTTCTCTCAAACACTAATTAATTAAATAAGTTAAAAAAGAAATAACTCCCCACCAAAATAATTCTTTTATTTATTTTATGTGTATGGGTGTTTTGCCTGTGTGTATGTCTGTGTGCCACGTGTGTGCCTGCCTGATGTAGGAGGCCAGAAGAGGAGGGGAGTTGGTCCCCTGGGAGCGGAGTAGGGAGGGTTGTGAACTGCCATATGAGTGCTGAGAATCAAATCTGGATCCTCTGGAAAAGCAGTCAGTGTTCTTAATGAATGAGCCATCTCTCCAGTGCGTGTGCGCTCTCTCTCTCTGTCTCTCTCTGTCTCTCTCTGTGTCTCTCTCTCTTTCACACACACATACACACACACACACACACTCTTCTTTAATACTGCTCTAACAATAACAAAGTTTTAAGGCCAAAAAATAAAATAAAATAAGGACTTTTATTGTTCGGGGCTATTTTGTGGTGGCCCTGCATTAGCCAGACAAGTGATGTACTCTTTAGCCCAACATGTTTTTGTTTTGTTGTAAGATTTATTTTTAGTTACATGCATGTGTGTGAGTTGTGTCTGTGCTGGGCAATATCCACATGTTGGTGCAGGTGCCCTCAGAGTCCAGAAGAGGGCACTAGATTCCCTGGAGCTGGAGTTACCTGTGCTTGTGAGCCTCCTCACATGGGTGGGTGCTGGGGAACCAAAGGGCTCTCTGGAAGAGCAGCAAGTACTCTTAACCACTGAGCCCTCTCTCCAACCCTTTTTTGTTTTGTTTTGTTTTTGTTTTTTCTTTCCTGTTTTGAGACAGGGTATCAGGCAGCCCAAGGTGATCTGGAGTTTGTATCCAAGGACAACCTTGAACTCCTGATCCTCCCACTCCGCCTCCCAAGGGCTTGGGTTACAGGCGTTGCTACAACGCCATGGTCTCACTTTGTTTCTAAAGCAATCATCTAAGCCCTTTCATGATGGTTCACACCTGTGATTCTAGTACTCAGGGAACTGAGGGAGAAGGGCTGCCCTGAGATTGAGGCCAACCTGCACTTTTAAAAATAATTAAAACTCTAAGGAGTGTTATTTAAGTAGTCTTTATTTATCAATACTCAATTTATTCAAAAGTAAGATGGAAAGTTTAAATATACATTAATTCAAAATAACATCAACATTATGAACTGTTAACAAAAAAAATCATGTCTATATAGCTACGCGTGTGTTATGTTACACGGTTGTGGGGATTAAACCCAGAGCTTCGCATGTGAGTCTTCTATTGCTTTATTTATCTTCTTTTTATTTGTATGTTGTGCATACAGTTGTGGGCATGCTTGTACCAGGGTGTGCTAGTTAGCTTTGTCAACTTGACACAAGCTACGCCACCTGGGAAGAGGTTCTTGGGAAACTAAACTCTGGCCTTCTGGAAGAAGAGTACATGCTCTTACATAAGAAACCAGCTTTCCAGCATCTGGCACTGAGGTTCTTACTGACAACCTTATGGCTTTGGGGGGCAATTGTTTTTATTTTTATTTATTTTATTTTATCTATTTTTGGCTTTTTAAGACAGGGTTTCTCTGTTGTAACTCTGGCTGTCCCGGAACTCACTCTGTAGACCAGGCTATCCTCGAACTCACAGAGATCCGCCTGCCTCTGCCTCCTGAGTGCTGAGATTAAAGGTGTGCGCCACCACCGCCCAGCCAACTGTTTTTATTTTTGTTTAGCTTTTAATATTTAAAGGCCATGGCTGCTGTAGAATTTTTAAAATCACCTTGCGGATATCAGCTGTGCCTTATCCAACAAGGCCAAGAATTTCGCAGACGCATCCAGCGCTCTTACCCTCCGAGAACCGATTTACCATCTTTACTCCTGTGTCCTCGACTGTCTCTCAAATGAGTTTCTTCTCTGAAAACATGTGTGGGTGAGCATTCTGTCTTCCACATATAACGACACCTTTTTCACAGAGGACGGACAGGACAACAGTAAAGGCCCAAGCCACCGTCTATCCCATAACGGATGGTTCAGTTACAGAGACAACCGCGGTGAAGCGCTCTGAAAGCTCGTGGTCACCCGTTCTGAGTGATCCCCAGAGGATCCCAATGAAGAACACACTGAGCCTCTAACAACGTCTAATGCAGAATGAAAACATTTTGCTTTGTAACAAATAATTTGGATTACAATTCTTTTTAAAAAATTTTTTAAAACATTTCAATATATCATTCCCCCCTTCTTTTTCCTCCCTCAAATCCCTCCCTCCCATGTACCTCCCATTGCTTCCTCTCCAAAGCAGGACCTCTCTCTCTTTGCTATTGTTGCACAGATTTGTATATGCACACACATATATAGATGCCTAAACACACACCAGTAGACATGCTAGTTGGAGGGGGGAAGTCCCACAGGGTGCCACCCGTAGACAAAGAATTCTGGGAGCGGGAGAAACAGGGAAGATCCTCCTCATTGGATTCCCCTATACCAAGGGTCAGGCTTGAAACCACATGCATACAAGTAACATTGAACGGAGTCAGCAGGCTCTATTTATTTATTTATTTTTAATCATTCTTAAAAGAGCAATATCAGGTAACACAGCATGGATGGGGCCATGCCTTATTTGGTTCTTTGTAATGTACAGTCATTCCCCCTGAGTTATCCAACGTTTTGATCCTGGGGTATTATCATGGTGTTGTGAAAGTTTACTTTTAGTTTGTGTACAAAATAATTGTTTTGTGCACTGTTGGAAAAAGGAATGCATAGGCCTTGGCGTTTTGTATTGTTTGCAGGCGTTGGATTTCTGTGGGGGAAGTTGATTGCTTATGATCTGCACGTGCGATCAGTAGAACACCCGAGGAGTTCTGAATCGATAAAAACACCTGAGCTCAGACGCTCAGGGTTCCACTGACTGTCCAGTCTGGCGTTGGCCAGGATGGTGGTTCCTCTGCTGAGGTCTGGCAGGGCTCCCAGATTTGAAAATGCCTCTTTTGGGCTAATCAGACTCTCGACTGGCACAACACTGTAGCCATAGCAGTGTCGCCTCATGTACCACATCCGCCTGCTGAGACAGCCCCTGGCTGAGCAAACAATCGCTGCATCCAGGAGACAGATATACTTGGGGAAGAGAACTGCCCAGCCCTCAGCCAAGCCTAATCTCTGTATTATTTGATATTCGTGTCTACCAACTGACATTTATTGACTCTGATACTCATGGGGGCCACCAGGAGTCAACACACATCTGCTTCCAGCATCCACCCACTCCCCAATTTTTCTTTTCCAGACGGGATTTCTGTGTAGTCCTGCTTTTCTCTGTGTAACTCTGGCTGTCCTGAAACTCACTCTATAGACCAGGCTGGCCTCAAACTCAAGATATTTTCCTGCCTTTGCCTCCGAGTAGGGTTTCCAGCTACCCTGCATGGTCGTTACCTGCAGGTGCCACTAGCCTAATCCATTAGGGACAGCAGTTGCCTGCTGGAGACATCCTTCCTTCACAGTAAGGGGCAGGCTGTGCAGTCGGGATCACCGTGGCTTTTTGTTTGCAACTCCCTGATCCAGTCTTGTTTATTATTTTTTAAATTATGTGTCTGTCTCTGTGTGTGTGTGTGTGTGTGTGTGTGTGTGTGAGAGAGAGAGAGAGAGAGAGAGAGAGAGAGAGAGCAAGCACAGGTGCCTACAGAAGCCAGAGGAGTTGAATCACGCTGGAGTCTTAGGAGCTTGCGAGCATTTGACCTGGCTGCTAGGGGTTGATCAATTGCTCTTCCAGAGGAGCAATACATGCTTTTAACTGCTGAGCCATCCCTCCAGCTGTGGTTGGGGCACCCCACCCTCACCCCAGCGGTGAACTGTTGGCCAGGCCTTAAAGTCTTCCGGAGGTTCACCAGCACCAGCTTTGGGTTGCCATCTGTTTTGTTTTTTTTCCCTAAGGAGTCCGGCTTGATGTAAATCTGCCCACATTTACATCCTACAGTCACGGAGAGGTCCATTTGTTTGGCATTTTCTCCTTTTATCTGTTTTAGCCCCTGGTGGATCTGTTCACATGCAGGTCTAGGTCATTTATATCTGGCAAAGCCTCTCCTCCCTCCTAGAGACTACTACGTCCTACCACGGGGGCTCAGCAGCCTCACCAGAGTGCCGCACCACTCCCATGATTCTTTCTGAGTTATGAATTTCTTTCTCGGCTCTCTAGTAAACATAGTCCTAGTTGGCCCCATAAGCTGGGCATCAAATATGTGTCATCTCACAGGTCCACTTCTCTGATCAACGCCTGTCCCTCCTCTGCTGTCCTCCAGTCCCCGATGTCCACAGGGGACCCCCGCGGGTGAGAACCAAGAGTCTCTGATGGCTCATATGAGCTGGTCCCCACCTCAGGCTGTGCAGCCTTTGTCTCAAGGAGGGGTGGATGGTTATATTAATTTTTCTGCTTCTGTGCAGCACTCAGCCTGCTCCCATCGTCCGCCATCCCCCATAGCCTCACAAGCCAGGTGAGAGCCTAAAAGACACCTCAACAGCATCCTGCCCCACTTCCCTCAGATTGAAAATTGAAGTCAGCTGGGCAGTGATGGTGCATGCCTTTAAACTCAGCACTCCGGAGGTAGAGGCAGGCAGATCTGAGTTCGAGGCCAGCCTGGTCTACAGAGTGAGCTCCAGGACAGCCAGGGCCACACAGAGAAACCCTGTCTCAAAAAACCAACCAACCAACCAAAGAAAGTCCTTTTCAATTTAGCAGTTCAGGTGCTGAGTGTTCCACGATTACCACAGGTTTTCTGCCCTGGACAGTTAGGGCCTCCATCTGCATACTGAGTCTCTGATAATTTTTTCTTTATTGAAGGTTGTTGACCTGAGATGTTTCTATCTTAGGGTTTCTATTGTGATAAAACACCATGACCAAAAGCAACTTGAGGAAAGGGTGTATTTCGTTCTACACTTCCAAGAAATAGTCCTTCACTGAGGGAAGTCAGGGCAGGAACTCAGGCAGGGCTGGAACCTGAAGGCAGGAGCTGCTGAAGAGAAGTGCTGCTTACTAGCTTGCTCCCGGTGACTTGCTCAGCCTGCTTTCTTATAGAATCCAAGGCCAGCAGTCCAGGGGTGGCACCCTCCACAGTGAGCTGGGCCCTCCCACATCAGTCATCAATCAAGAAAATGTACCATAGGCCAATCTGGTGGAGGCTTTTTCTCGATTGAGGTTCCCCTCTCCAAAATGGCTCTAGCTTGTGTCAAGTTGACAAAACACTAACTGGGCAGTACCTTTTCTTTCTTTCTTTTTGAGTCAGGGTTTCTCTGTGTAGCTCTGGCTGTCCTGGAACTCACTCTGTAGACCAGGCTGGCCTTGAAATCAGAGATCCGCATGTGTCTGCAGAGTGCTGGTATGAAACGTGTGTGCCACCACCGCCAGGCAATTATTTTTTAATTCTTCCCGCCATGTACTCTTTCTCCAGCCTCTGCTTCTTCCCGTGAGTTCTAAGGTTTTTGGATCCCATGAAGAGCTCTTTAGCAGACTCTCACTTGCTCTCTCCCGAGTATCCTGTCAGTTGTAAGAATCGGCAAGATGGCATCTACATCCTAGCCGCTCTTACACAAGCAAATCCCCACTGAGCCGCCATATCTAACTTAGGCACAGTTTTTACTACACACAGCAGTGGCCATGGAACCTCAGGCAACCTGTTGACACTCATGTCCCTTATGTGTTACTCTCAAGACCTGAAATTTTTTGTTTTAAACCTGTAACCTTCTTTAGGACATCTCTATACTCACACACCGGACCCCACTCATCAAACAGGCATGCCATTCTATACCACATGGAGGAAGATAACCTAACTGGGATTTCCCTCACAAACCCTCCACCCAGACCGCCCCTTTGGGACTGCTGACACGGCAAGAAGGCACGCTATCCCATACCATATAGGGAAAGGAAGCCATAACAGGGTCCCCATCCCCATCCCCACATGCCCACAGGAAGCCCCACCCTCAGACTGGTCAGCTTTAGTTCCATGGCCTGCTCTCTATAGCAAGAACCATTCAGTCACTCCTCCCAAACTTTTCTCTGGTTCTCTCTGTCCTTGCTTGGGCACCATTATGTTGAGCCACACTATTCCAGGAGAAATGTAAACAAACACCTACTCACCCACAATAGCGAACTCATGACAGAACAAAGTAAGGGTACCACCAAAGTCCAACCTGGCAAACCAATAGATTTATTGGCATTACTTATAGGAATATGGCTGAGGGGTCAGGATCTTTCCAGGATCAGAAATGACTGAACGATGGCTGCATCACAAAGCCCTCCCCAGCATTAGTCAAGTAGTCATAAAAGCTAGAAACCTGGGGCTCACTGCACGGCCTGCAGACAGCTCAGCAGGACTGAGAACAGTCTCTCCCAGGGAGGTCTGAGAGTATCTCTCAGCAGTCCTTACACTTATACAAGTTTGAGAAGGGAGGAACCTAGTGAATCTGGTCAGTTTCAGGGACTTCCTCGAATTTTTGAGTTGTTTACTTCCTGAGTTTAAGGAGCTTCCCTTGAAGATGATATGTTTTATCTCAAAGGAAGCTGCTACGTGACAAGCACCAAATAGCCTATTTGGCTAATTGTGGCTACTCTTTGATGTACCAGAAAAGCTGGAGGTGGTAGCTTTCTAAAGATTAATTGCACTGAAGACTTTTTATGTTTTATTACGTTAGTTGGTCTATCCTCCTGCTGTGAAGATTATGAGCTCAAGGTTAGAATGGATAACATGCAAGACTGTCTCCAGAAAAATGCCCATTGGTCTGTCTTGTACTGTGAACAGCTCTTATCCACAAGCATGATTTTGTAAGAGGTATTAAATAATTTGAAAAAATACTGCTTGACCAACTTATACAGTACCCCTCCCCCTCTTTTCAGAAATTTCTCTTGTACCCCAGGCTGGCCTGACACTCACTGTGAAGCTGAGGATACCCTGAATTCCCAAGCTCAGGCTTGAACAGAACTCATAGAAATCCTCCTGCCTCAGCTCTCAAATGTTAGAATTACAGATATAAGTCACCACATAGATATTCTAAATGTTGACACATCTCATTATACAATGTCAAACACTCAACAGACATGCTCACTCATGAACGTTACCACCAGTCTCATCAGGCCCGGGCAGGTTCAGATTCGTGGCAGCAGATAAAAACATTTACCAATTCTCACTTTTACCTGAAAGCTCTACTTTCATCTTTGGCAACAAACACTAATTCTTTCTTTCTTGAACTGACACACTCATTTCTTTCATTTTAGAGAAAAGGTATGACAGATACCTAAGTCTGAAGAATTACGGCTCATCGTGTTGGGAGAATCAGGCTCATGAGCTTCCCCAGCCATCCCAGGCCCTGAGCACACCCCAGGATCTGCCTCCCTTCACAGAGGGATCCCTACACTGACAGGTGCGCACTCTGCTTTCCCTGTGGGTCAGCACCCCGATACTTTTCCTGTAAATAAAGCATACTTCCCACTTTATCACGCACACTATTAAAAAGGCATGGATTAAAGGGTTAAGAGTTGATACTGCCAATCACTGAACGGGTGCAGAGGCATACACCTGTGGTCCCAGCACTCGGGAGGCTGAGAGAGGACCAGGACCTTGGCTCACGATACCAGTTAGTTGAACCTGGAGAGATGGCTCAGTGATTAAGAGTACATTTCGCTCTTGTAGAGGACCCAGGCTTGATTCCCAGCACTTGCGTGGTGGCTTACAACCATCTGTAACTCCAGTTCAGGGGACCCAATGTTCTCTTCAGAATGCCGCCATCACTGGGTGTGCATGTGCACACGTGCGCGCACACACACACAGGCAAAACACTCATACCCATAAAAAATTAAATAAGTAAATCTGACTTTTGAAAAGCTAGTCATTGTGCTACTTTATCTGGGACATCTCTAAACAAAAGCTGCCTTCCCTTCCTTCCTTCGGAAACACAATCCAGTGCATAGTGGTGGAGGAAAGCCCACAGCCTCCACGTTCAGTCAACAAGAGTCTCTATGTCTGTGAAAGCACTTTTATTCTTTGTCACTCTTGTGTCCTAAGTGAAAATATCAGCAATTGAAAGTGACAGACAACAACGTATTATCGTTAGCAAGTAGCTTTTGCCTGTGGATCCCCTGAAAGGATCTTTGTACTTACAGGGATTGGTGACCATCTTGAGAACTTTTCAACTCAAAGAACAAAATGGCTAAGTCAGGCATGGTCGCACACACCTGTAATCCCAGCACTGAGATCTCCCATCTCAGCTCTGCAATCTCAGGCTGAGACAGAAGTCTCATGTGAATTTGAGGCTAGCCTGGGCTACATAGCCAGCTCCAGCCTCAACCTGGGCTACGTAGGGAGACTCTATTTCGACATAAATAAAATAGGTAGATAGATAAATATAATAACAAGTCACGGTAGCCATGTTTACTTTTTATTTTAAAATAGTTATGTGTGTATGGTGATAAGTACAAATGTGTCTGTATGTGAAGGTATGTACATGTCACAGTGTGTGTTTGTGTGTGCGCGCGTGCACGCGCAGTCTTGGGATTGGTCCTCCCCTTCGAGGCAGGATCTCCTGGTTGCCACTGCGCTCCGTGCTCCAGGTTAGCCGGCCTCATGATTCTGTGGATTCTCTTGTCTCTGCCTCCCATCTCCCCACCGGCATGCTGCTGTCACAGGCCTCAGGCCACCTGGGGCTCTCACACCGGCCTGAACTCCTCATCAGAGCTAGTTCTCCGGCCCATTGACTTTCTTTTTAAATGACTCTTTTCAAAAAGCTATCCCTCCAAGGCATGTAAAATGCTTTCACGAAGATCTCATGGAAAAAAAAAAAGAACACCAACTCCATCTGTGGTACTATTTGCTTTACTTCCTCAAAAAATAAAAACGGGGGGAGGAGAGAAGGAGAATTCAGCCCCAGGGGAACGTATCAGGCATGTGAAGCCATCCATCATGTGTGTCATGGTGAGCCGACTCAGTCCTGGGACTGAAGAGCCAAGTGCTGCTGGGAACTGAAGGCCCTCCATCACCTTCTCTCCCACAATCCCAGTGGCTAGAGAACGTCCACAGTCACACCGCCAACCCCTACCCCCCGCCCCACATACACACACATTGCTGCGGTTACTCTCACACAACATAAGTAACAAGCTGAACCAGGTGTATGTTACAGTCTCACAGTCACATAAAAGTCATAAAAAAGCAAAAGTCTGGGCCTGGAGAGATGGCTCAGCAGTTAAGAGCACTGGCTGCTCTTCCAGAGCAGGTTCAATTGACCCAGATTCAATTCCCAGCACCCACATGGATCTGACACCCTCACACATGCATATATGCAGGCAAGACACCAATGTATATAGAATAAAAATAAATAAGCTATTTTTTTTAAGTCCCAAGCTAAGTGATGGTGGCACATGCCTTTAATTCCTGCACTCCGGAAGCAGAGGTAGGCGGATCTCTGTGAGTTCAAGGCCAGTCTGGTCAACAGAGTGAGTTCCAGGACAGCCAGAGTTACAACAGGGAAACTCTGTCTCGAAAAACCAAAAATAAATAAATAAATAAGTCCCAACAGCTGACATCCAACCCCATAGTGCCCTGCACCATTTCTTCCTGTTTCATAGTCGCAGCTAGGGGCCTCAGTGGCCATACACTCATTCAGTGTCCTCCGACGACCAGTATGGCTCATGTGCTAAGCGTCTACTACCGTGTATCCATGCACACACTCTAAGCAGTCTGTGCACACTGGTGATAGCATAGACTTTGGAGGCATGCCAGCCTGGGCTCAAGTTCAATCTTTACCACTGATTAATTGTATAATTACTTAACCTCCATACCCTTTGTTCTACAAAGTGGAGATTATTCTTACCTTACATTTGATGTGAGGAAGACATAAAATAACCAGGCAAATGACAGTATATTGTCTGACCTGGCATGACCTGAGGAGTCACTGTAACTGCCGTGTGTGGCTTTTGTCACCAGAGGGCACCAGGGCTCCAAGGTGTCTGTGGAATTTGTGGGAAGCAAATCTCCCAGGAAGACTGAGATTCCTGGAGTTTGGGGATATGTGCAGACTAGGGAGGTGAACAGGTGTACTGAGGCTGGGAAGGTTCTGGTAAACCCAGCTAGGGACTCAGTGTGTTTCTGAGCACACAGGGCATACTCTGGGGAAGATCCTGATATGGGAGAAAGCATACACAGTTCCCACACACCAGGCTCCCTTCTCTCACTGTTACACTGGGCAAAGCCTTTAATCCCACACATCACCAGGCTTCAGTCCCAGCCACCAACAGAGGAAGCCTGAGGACACAAGTTCCAAGTCTCTCGGGCAGTGGCAGAGGATCTGGGGTGCCGATGCCGGGAAGCAGGATTCTGACCAGCAATCCACACACCTCCCAGACTCCTTTAGTTCACTTTCCTGGGTTGTACCAGAACTTCTGACCCCAGCTGTCTTCTCTGGCACTCAGCCAGCCACAGCTGGCCTTTCCCCCTCTCCCAGCCTGCTCCACACCTGCTCCCCGGGGCCAGGCCCTGGTAAGAGGCTTATCAGACATGTGTGGGGAACAGATAAGACAGGCCCCCTGCACCCCACAGGTCTTATCCAGCCCTGCCTTCCCAGTTGCTTGGACTTGTAGGGAGCTGCCTGTAGAAGGAACCCCACCCACCTACGCAACAGGCCACAGTGTCTCCAGACCCCAAGGGCACCCTTCCTGGTGCCATCTCTTCCTATGATGTCATCATTTGTAGTGAAGCACAAGTCCAAGAGAGAGTCACACAGAGAGAAGCTGGGCAAGTGGGATCAAAAAGAAGCCTTCCCCAGGCACCAGGTCAGCAGCTGGACTGGGAGCAAGGGTAGAGAACTATGTTGGTGTTGGCTGCTCACATATAGCCAATCCTCTTCCAGTTCTCCCAAACCATGAGGCTCTGGGCTTAGTGGGAGCAGGAACAGTGGGAGGAATCTATCCCACCACAGGGCAGCACTGGAGACCAGCCTCAGGTCTGGAGCTAGCCCACTCCTCCTCACCCAGAGACCAGAGACTCTGAGAGTCTGAGGGGAAGGGGACCTCCTTCATACCGTCCCTTGGAACAATGCTGTGGAGGAAGGGATCATTGGAATGCCCAGTCAAATGGACATAGCCCTAGACTGTTGGTCACACACGCTAACTTGTGGATACCGCTCCTGATGACACACCACCACCATTGAGTGCCCTTATAGCCACACCCTTGACCACACATGGACTCCAGATGGCCACGTACCAAACCACACACACCAACATTCCGATGCAGATACACATCAAGCACTCCGTGTGTGGCAGTGGGAGCCCCTTCCTTCTCAGTACCACATACCTGGAGAGCGACACGATTCCCAGCACACAGTAGATGCTCAAAAATATTCGGTTAGGTGGTCACTGATTTTTACAGGTCCTGTGACTGGAACTGGGTGGGGCCTGAGGAAAAGCCATTCTTCTTGCAGTCCCTCTCCGGGCCCCAGGTGGGAGCTCGAGGGAGACACCCTTGCCTTTGTGGTTGATACCTCCAGCCCACGTTTGTCAGGGCTACTCCTCAGATCATACCAGTCACCTAGGGCCACCTCTCCCCTTCTCTTCTCTAGTGAACTAGGACCCTGGTGCTCATGTTGAGTGTTAGGAACATTTGTTGGCATAGTTGTTCAGCATTATGACCATGAGAGACAGGCACTTGGGGCTCTGGGTACTAAGGGCTCTGGATACTAGGGGCTCTGGGTACTAGGGGCTCTGGGTACTAGGGGCTCTGAGTACTAGGGGTTCTGGGTACTTGGGGCTCTGAGTACTAGGGGCTCTGGGTACTTGGGGCTCTGAGTACTAGGGGCTCTGGGTACTTGGGGCTCTGGGTACTAGGGGCTCTGGGTACTAGGGGCTCTGGGTACTAGGGGCTCTGAGTACTAGGGGCTCTGGGTACTTGGGGCTCTGAGTACTAGGGCCTCTGGGTACTAGGGGCTCTGGGTACTTGGGGCTCTGGGTACTAGGGGCTCTGGGTACTAGGGGCTCTGGGTACTAGGGGCTCTGGTACTAGGGGCTCTGGGTACTTGGGGCTCTGGGTACTAGGGGCTCTGGGTACTAGGGGCTCTGAGTACTAGGGGCTCTGGGTACTAGGGGCTCTGGGTACTAGGGGCTCTGGGTACTAGGGGCTCTGGGTTTTGAGTCTTCTACAATGCTGAGAATGCTGGCTTCCTTGGCATTGCGAAGCTCTGTTAAAGGTATTTGGTTGTGGATCTATTTGCATTGATTTGGACGGCTATCTGGACAGGGTCAAAGTCAATGCTTCCTGTCTATATGCCCGATCTCATTGGGGTCCACTGAGGTCCAGCCTGGATTGACTTAAGCTGGCAAGAGTGAGGTGATATGAGATGACCCAAGAGACACATGGAGCCCCAGAGACAACGCATGGATCTAAGCAGCTGTTCCACACTGGATCCGGGCAGGGAAGGAGTCATGTCACGATGGTTGGGTTTCAAGTTCAAGAGAGGAAAATCTGAGAGCAAAGCCAAGACAGGGTCCTTCTAGCAATGCTTCCTAGCCCCGGAGGCTGGGACTCTAAGGAGGAGGGACTACTCATGGAACCACACTCAAATTTAAAGTAAAGCCTCCCATCCCCAATTTCTCAACAGAGTGCTCAGCACCCCTCCCATCAAGGTGTCTCTAAAAGTGGCTCAAGTCTGGTACCCCTCTTCCTATACCTGATTGCCTTGATACACAGGACTTAATTCTGCTGGCTTGTTGGTGACAACGGACAGGCACCCAGCCAGCACTGGGGGATCTGATGCTGGGCCCAGCCCTCCCAGGAAATAACTCTGTAACTAGAGGTTCCTGAGACACGCCTCAGCTGCTGTGGGTGTGGCCCAGCACTGCCTGCCCTAGTGCTGTCCCCGTGCTCAGGTAGCAGGCCGATGGGATCTGAACCCATCTTTCTTCCTGTCTATCCTCAGACCTGACCCCTCTCCTCTCCCACTGGCTGGCCATGTCTTTTCTTCCTGTGGGCCAGCTGCACAGGGCAGGGACCTCCCCATCAGGCATGAAGGCCATCCCAGCTCTGACCTGGGCTAGGCCCAGACCTGTCTGCCCTGGGACCTCATTCTGATTGGAAAAAAACAGACACTCTAGTTCCTGTCTCACGGAGGCAGCTTTTCACCAGAGAGTCTCGCTCTCAAGCCTCTCCAGAACCACTGGGAGTGACTGTGTGGCTGTCTGAAGCTTTTTATGAATCAGATGGGTAACATACACACATTTATTAATCTTTATCTACAAATATACTTTTTGCTGTGTCACTGTTAACCTAGCAAAAACCTCACGGCCAGCATTCCCAATTTCTCCAAATGCTAAGAGAATCTTTTCCTCCATACTGTGAGCTTAAGCACTAGGTTGCCTCTCAAATCCCAACTCTCTGGTAGTACTAACTCTGCATACCTCCTTCTCTCTTCAGACATCCCAGGCCCCAGCACCAAGCTCGTGTGTACCCTGGGTGGCTAGCTCTCACTGTACCTGTGTCAGCTTCCCTTCAAATGTATTTCTTAGAGTAGGTAAGAGACCTACTTCCACTGGGCCATTAATGTGAGAGGTAGAGACAAAGGAAGAAGCAGAGGCAAGAGGACTGTCAGAAGTTCAAGGCTGGCAGGGAATACATAGCAAATTCCATGCCAGCCAGAGCTACGTACATAGTGGGTCGCTGTCTCAAAAAACAAAAAAACAAAAAAACAAAAAACAAACAAACAAATGAAAAACCATACAAAGCCCGGGATAGTGGCACACACTTTTAATCACAGCATTTGGGAGGCAGAGGCAGGTGGATCACTGTGAGTTGGAGGTCAGCCTGGTCTACATAGTGAGTTCCAGATCAGGCAGAGCTACATAGTAAAACCCTATCTCAAGGGGGAAAAAAAAAGAAAAAGAATTTTAAAAAAAAATCTTAGAATCCTCTTAATGCCTTTTAAGTTCATCGCACCCCTATAAAGAGGAAGGAGGCCTCTCCCGGAATCCCAATCCTCCCTCTACCTGGTGACTTCTCCCAAAAGCCTCCAATCTGTCTGTCCCAGAGGAAGCCTTTTTTGATAGAGAGGAGGCAGGGTAGGAGAGACCATAAACAATTTGTAGAGGAAGCTAACTCCTGGTAGGAAAGATGAGAAGTGCTTGGATACTATCTGCCCAGATCCAGAACTGGAGCACACCCACAACAACACGGTGTAGGACCTATACTATTCTTCCAGAAACTTCTGCACAAGCATAGTCAAAGGCCACTGACACAACAGACTGCGTAGAGCGAGCTGTGTGTGTATTCTCTGTCTACTCTATACGAAATACCTGCAATTAGGTTATAGGAAACTATAAACCCCAAACAGGCTGCATCTGCTGTGTTCAAGGGCAAACTCAAAAGGGACATGAAGGGTTTTCCTAGGTCTGATCGGATCTCCAGTATGAACAGATTGTGAGTCCCATGACCGACTAGTATCCACGGAGCTAGTCCTGGGAAGGGGCTGGGGATGAACTGTGTACTAGAGGGACGCCACACCGAAGGGAATGTGCTGGCTGGACACCTGTTGCCTTTCTCGGCGATTATAAATTAATAAGGTGGGTTCTCACACCAGTTGGTCTCATACGATTTGGACATGGATGCACCTGCCTTTTAGAGACTGAATGTGAATAAAGAAAAGTTCCCTGACTGGACAATGATGAGAACTTAGGGTGCAGAGCGGAATCCGGAGCGCGTCTCCAGACTGGGGCCTTCGCTGAGCACAGGCTGAGGCAACAACAGTTCCTCTGACAGTACAACTTGCTGCTTTGACGGAAGGTTAGTGGTTCACTCAAGGTAAACAAGTGTGGAGGCCCGCTCCAGATGCCAGGCACCACCGCCAGACAGGAGCAATGCGTTTCACGTAGGTATGCATTTCTTTAGCTCATTCTCCCATTTTGTAGAAAAAACTGAGGCTCAGCAAAGCACGTTTTGGCAGAGACCGCAATCCAGGTTCTGTCTCCCCACCTAAGGAAGTAGGTAGCCCCTGTGGCACTACCATCTGGGAAGGGCTGGTCAAATCAGTGCTGGAGGAGAGTTCCCGGAGAAAGGACTCCCTTGCAATTCCAAGGAGTGGTTCCCAGGCCTTTCTCAGCTGTGCCCACAGTCTCTAGCGGCGCTACTCCAAAGGGAACGGAATTTGCTCTTGACTTCTCTCTAGGGGGAACGCAGGCGCAGAAGGCTAGGGGCCTGGCGGGCTAACTGCAGCCCCAGCCCCCCAAAGCGCCCCAGGCCTTTGGCTTCGTTCCAAGCCTAGCCCGAAGGGGAGGACATCTGCTTCCTCTAAGGGTCCCAACCGAAGGGCAGAGAGGCAGAGGAGAAGGGGACTCCTTTGCAGAACCCCACTCCCAGGGATTCACGAGGATCAATCATCCGAAAGCTAGAGCCACTTGTAATTTTATTCCCTGGTAGGAGGAGCCTGAGTAGTCGGCACGCGGGAGGGGAGGAGATGGGACCAGGGCGGGGGAGGGCGGCCAGGGGAGCCGCTCAGGGAGGGGAGGGACTTGGCTAGGTTTCTCAAGCCTTCTTCACTCTCCAAACTTTCACCAAACTCTTAGCCCCCGCCTCCCCGAAACCAAAACACAACAAGCTCTGGAGGAGCGGCGAGCAGCGCGGCGGGGCGGGAGGACTGGCGGCTGCACAGAGCCTCGGGAGGCTGATGCAACTTTCCCTTTAAGAAAGCCACCTGGGCGCACCGCGGTGCGGACCCAGCAAGCCTGGGCTGGGGCTGCAGCATGGTAAGAGAGCTAGGGGGGTCAGGGGCTTTGCGGCCGGCGCCTTGGTCTGTCCTGTCGTAGTTCAGGGCGTTTGCGTGCCTCGGGGAGGCTGAGCCCCCGGACCGGCGCGTGGATGTGTGTGCGGTGCGTGGATGCTATAGCGTCTGCTTGCGGGCATCTGTGGCTAGGAGTGTGAGTGCTCGCACCGGGATGTCTGTCTGGCCACGAAGGTCGGGGTAGGTGCGCGAGTCTGTGTCATCTCTTGTCACCAAGGAGCTAAAGCAGGCGGGAGGAGGGGGGTGATTTCGGACGCGGTGTGTGTGTCGGGTGTGTTGGGGGGGGAGCGCTGCGTGCCGATGCCGGCTCTGTCGGGGGCGGCTGGCGCGGGGCTGTGCGCGCAGCGCCGGAACCGGAGCGTCTTCGTCTGGGGCGCCGGTGGGTCTGCGGCAGTCGGAAGCCCTGCCGGCGGCGGCGGGGTCTGTGCCCCGCGTGAGGTCGCTCGCCCCACCTCCTCTCCCCGCCGTCCAGGCTACCTATCTGGCCGCTCCAGCCGGCGGCCTCCCTAATCTGTCCGCCCACTCGCCCGCCGGCTGCCGGTTCCCGCGCGCCCTCGGTTCCTGGGAAGCAGCTAGCAGAGCCCCAGCGCCCTCCGGCTCTCTTTTGTCCGCGGCTTGCGTGGCTGCAGCTTTGGGAAGGGACTGCGGACCGGGGGTGGTTTTGGGGGGCTGCTACTCTGGGGACGGGGGAGGTGAACCCACGCCCAGCCACTCGAGCTTTCTCGCTAGCCTCCCTTCTAGGAGCGCCTGTGACGAGTGCGGGCGGCCACAGGTGAGGCCTGGGTTCCCGCAGCTCCAGGACGCCCGCCCCCAGGCCTGCGCCCCGCAGCAGGCGGCCACGCACGGGCGGGAGCCGAGGCCGGCGAGCCGGGAGGGGGCTCTCCCGCAGGCCCGGGAGGGGCCGAGGCCTGGCGGGGGCGGGGCAAGGGGGCGGGGACCTCGGCACCCCGGTACTTTTCCACCGCAGGGGGCGGGGCGGCCTCCTCCACGCCAGCTGAGAGGCGCACACGTGGTGGCTGATGTAACCCCCGCCCCCTAACACACCTTGCACCCTTATTAAAGCGGACCGGTCTCATTTCGAGGAAGAGGTCACTCCGGGCGGTGCCTCGGCTCCAAAAGCGACCGCGCCCTACACTGCCCGCCGGCCGCCGGGCCTTCGGGTCTTGGCCGGGCCGCTACTTAAAGGGGCCGCACCCCCTCTCGGGCCTGCTCTCCGCAAGCCACGCCCCTGGCGAATCTCTCTTAAAGGGCCCGCGTACCTACCCAGCACTGACAGCTTCTTCACAAAAGCCTGTTCTATTGCTTAATTGAAGCAAGTCTGTCTGAGGCTATGGCCGCTAGAAGATAAAAGTTAAAGGGCAAAGAATGGGCAAAGAGAACACCCGAGAGGTTAGACACACCCTCAAGTGAGAGGCAAACGGTTAGAAGAAGGAGGTGATAGGACTGGTTCTAGGGACCAGTGGAAAACACTGAGCATGCTCCAGTTGTTTCCAAAGCCCTCAGAGAAAACGCCCCCTTACTCATCTTATGTTCAGCCGGACTGCAGTATTGTAGATCTCAGAACACAGAAAAATCGCACTTCTGGCCTGGCAGAGCTCACCAGCTAGAGGGGGACACACTTGCCCACAAGCAAGCATGCTGTGACCAGCATGCTAATCGATACTCTGCAATCATGAGGTGTGCCTTGGAAAGGTTGAAGGCGGCGGTGAAGGTGGAGGAAGGCTTCATGAAAATACTGGCATGGGGGACTGATTTTGAAGATGGCTAGGCTATGTACAGGTAAAACTGGGGACCAGAGACCCTTAAAGACGGAATATTGCCAAGCAAAATGGGGAGGCAGGAAGCCAGTGAGAAGGCTGAAGAGCTCCATGATGGGCAGATGGCAGCAAGTGACTGGCCTGGGGTCCGAAGCAGAAAACTTGATGCACCCAACTCTGCCCCAACACCTGCTCTGTGGTACTGAATGGGAACTGTGCCTCCTCCATCCAAACTGTGAAGTACTTGAGGTCGGGGAGACCTGTTGCCTTTGGTCACTAGTGAGGACTTGGTTCAGATGGACCCCTAATGTTGGTCTACCTAGGGGCTGGGAAGATGACTCCGTGGGTAATAACCCATGCTGGGACTGGGGAGACAGGCTGTTCTTCAGAAGTCCAGAGGCCTTGTTTCCAGCACCCATGGCAGGAGGCTCAAAATCACTTGTAACTCCAGCTCCAGGGAATGTGATGTCCCCCGTAGGCACACCCCAAACTCTACTCCACCCCTGCATGCATGCATTTACACACATAAATAAAAAAAAAAAAGTCTTAAAAAAGACATTCATACTGCTCTTGCAGAGGACTCAAGTTCTGTTCCCAGCACCCATGTTGTGGGGCTCACAACCACTTGTAACTCCAGCTCCAAGAGATCTGACCCCCTGTTCTGGCCTCTGTCAGCACAGTACTCCTGTGCATTTTCTCATGCACATACACATAAGTAAGAATATATATATGTGTGAATAATATATATATGCATACACACACATGCACATATATGGTTTTGAGATATGGTTTTTCTGTTGTAACTCTGGCTGTCCTAGAACTCACTTGTAGAGCAGGATGGCCTCGAACTCAAAGAGATCCAACTGCCTCTGCCTCCCGAATGCTGAGATTAAAGGCGTGTGCCACCACTGCCCAGCTAAAATAAATATATATTTTTTAAATTGGTCCACCTGACTGCTTCCTCGTCACTATGAAATCAGGAGCTTTATCACCAGCACCTTAATGAAGGAGCCAGTAGGTAACTGACTACAGCATCTGAAACCATATGCAAAAGCAAACCCTTCCTTTTTTTTTTTTTTTTTTTTAAGCCCATTTGACAATCCCATTTGGAGAAGAGGAAAGTCACAGTAGTAAAGGGCTCTGGGGCCCTCACAGCATTGGGCCGAGGCATCGCACAAACAGCTCAAAGCCAGTTTGTCCACTCCAGAGCCTCCTCCCTGCTCCAGACAGGCAGTGTCTCCGGTGCTCTTGTTCCTGGGACTGCTCCAGCCTCCTCTTACTGCACCAGTAGTAAACAGAGACCCTTCATTTTCTCTCACCACCTGCAGAAAATCAGTCCATCACCAAGCTCATCTTGTTACTGAGAATTTCTCTCTCATCGGTACCCCCACCCTTACGACCATCATCGATTTCATGATCTGAGCCCCTTCCTGTCCTGGCTCATCTCATTCCGCCATTGCTTCAATGTTTTCTTCACACTATAGCTAGAGTGATTCATATTCTCTTCCTTTAATATTCAGTTTTGTGTGTGTATGTGTTCACGCGCGTGCGGTGCCCAAGAAGATGAAAAGAGGGCATCAGATCCTCTGGAACTGGGACTCGAACTCAGGTTCTTTGAACACAGCCCGTGCTTTTAACCACAGCCATTCCTCTAGCCCCTCATGGTCCTCGCCCTCCCGAGACAGGGTTTCTCTGTGTAGCCCTGGCTGTGCTGGAACTCTCTCTGTAGACCAGGCTGGCCTCGAACTCAGAAATCAGCCTGCCTCTGCCTCTGAGTGCTGGGACTAAAGACATGTACCACAATGCCCGGCTGCCCCTTGCGTTTTATTTTGAGACAGGGTCTTCCTATGTTGCCCAGGCTCACACTCCTGGGTGCAGATGACCCTATACTACCTTCTTAGCCTCCTGAGTACCTTAGACTGCAGGCAAGCACCACCACACCCAAGGAGTGGCACTTTCAAAACACCCCTTCCGGCAGTCCATTCTCTTTCCAGTTGTTCTACTCAAAAGCCTTTATAGCCACCAACGGTGTCATAAGATGGACATCTAGACTCCAAAGGTCCTTGCCCTGTGAATCTATCCATCTTGCCTCTCCTTTGGCTCCTGGAGCTTTGCCACAGTTTCATTTTCTCCAGTCACCCTGCCTGTTGCCGTTTGCCAGAGAAGCCTCCCAGACTGTCACCTGCTATAGAGCGCTTATGTGGAGTTTTCTCCAGCACACGGTTTATCTCCATCTGTAACTACTTAGAATGGCTCCCCCTGTGCACCCCCCCACACCCCGCTATCTAAGATGTAGGAAGGCAGGGAGACTTTTTTGTCTTTGGTGCCTAGCACAAGCCAGAGCAGACCTGCAATAAATATTTTTTACTTAAAAATTATTAAATTTTTTAAATGTAATCATTTAATTTAAAAATTATTAAAAAATAAAAATGCCTGCTAAGCAATTCAGGCCATATCCTGTTGGCTGTGTAAAATCACAGGAGGGGATAGAAGCCTTAGGGATTTTAGAAGATTAATGGACGGGAAGGGAGGAATATAGGGAGAATCTGTAATAGACACAAAAATTAAGCAGAGACCCCGGGCTCAACAAGGGAATTATTACTAGCTCCATCCTCCAGATTGAGAAAAGTTAGGCTCAGAGAGGTCAAATATCACTCAGCGTCGTAAGTAGTGAGCACGTGAGGCACATGCAGCCCAGGCCTATCAGAGAGCAGAGCTGAAGTCTTCACTGTACTCTAGTGACCATGACTGTGCTTGTCAGTGTTGCTCCGTGTGTGGTTGGGGCAGGTCTGAGGCCTGGGTATTTCAGGTCTTTGGCACCTAGATGAGGGCCTGGCATACTGTTTGATGGATACTCTATCCCCCACCCCCACCCCCAGTGCTATGGATTCAACCCAGGCTCCCAGCACGCTAGGCAAGCACTACCACTGACATGTACCCCTCGTATTCCATTGGTTCCTTTTGAGTGGATGACGGGGCTGTTTCCCGCAAATGGTAAAGGCAGGAGAAGTGAGAATGATTCAGGCCATCTCATTGTACTGGTGCAGATGCTAAGTGGGTCTTGTCCTTGCTAGTGCATAAGCTACCCGAGGGTAGGGATTGCTTTTGTAGTTGGTACTCAGTTCACCAGTGACTTCCTGGGTGCAATCAGAAATGTCTGCTGTGAAGGTTTGCTCAAGCCTTCCAGGCTGGGCATTGGCCTCTGTGAGTCAAGAGAAGCTTCCAGATAACCTGGTGAACCTGTAGAGGTAGAGTCAGGGTGACGTTCTTATTCTTCGTTTACCTGACCTGCCCAGAAGGTGGCTCAAAGTGATATCACCTGCCAGGACTGCTATCACCTTTGTCATTACTGGTCCTTGACAGGAAGCAGGCAACTTTGGGAAGTCCTATCTAGCTGCTGAAGAGTTCTGTGATTGAAGGGGACAAAGGTCTAATTGCCTTTTGAAGGGCATAGTCCTCTTTATTACTATTTTTTTTAATTTCACTTGCACTGGTGTTTTGTCTGCATATATGTCTGTGTGAGGGTGTCGGATCCTCTGTAATTGGAGTTAAAGACAGGTGTGAGCTGCCATGTGGGTGCTGAGAATTGAACCTGGATCCTCTGGGAAAGCAGCCAGTGCTCTTACCCATTAAGCCACCTCTCCAGCCACCAGAGATAGTCCTCTTATGACTGTCGCCAGAAGAACCAAAGTCACGAGCAGGGTTTCTTTAAGAGCACACCTTTGAGAGGCGGAATCTAGCCCGGGTCACTCACTGACAGGTTACTTCCCTCCTTGTCCCTGCCCAGAGAAGAGGAAACCAAGTGACAACGGACCTAATGAGTCAGGGGTTGGTTTGTATAAGTAAATAGTGGCCTACCTTTCCTCCAGACATCAGCGACTTCCTGTGGGTGAGAGGTGGCCCTTGATAGGTGGCTGTGGGTGACACTAGTGACGGGCGATTCTGAATAGACTTTGGAATGGAAATTCTTGGTGGCAGAGCCAAATCTGCCCTAGAACCAGGCCTAGTGGAGGCTGAACCTCTTAGTCTACCAAAGCCCAGGTTTTCCTCCCATGACTGAGCTCTTCAAGGCTTTCTAAAGATTGATTCCCAGGTGCTGGAGAGATAGCTCAGGGTTTGGGAGCACCGGCTGCTCTTCCAGAGGTCCTGAGTTCAATTCTTAGTCACCACATGGTGGCTCACAACATCAAAGAGGCCTGATGCCCCTCTCTGGCATACAGGTTACACACAGATATTCATATACATAAATAAATGAATAAACCTTAAAAAGCAAGAGAGACTGACTCATGGTCAAGGTCGATCCCACCTGAGACATGTTCCGTCCACATATGGCATTGATGCTTGAGCTTTGCCATGTAGCTCCTGTCTCCCCATTTTCCTTCCTCCTCTCCAGCTCACCTGCCCACCCCGTGGCTTCCTGTACAATCCCAGGTTGACAAGAACCTCATTCCAGGACCCCTGCCTGGAATCAGTTCCCCTTCATTTTAGCTCAGCCAGTACTCGCTGGCTGGCCATTCTGCTAGCCCAGAGGAGTAAAAGGAAACTTCATCCCAAGCCCTCAGGTAACCACTGGCTCAGGGTTATAACCAAATATGTATAGCATGAGACAGTAAGAGCACCAGTATACGTGTTTGCAAACCAGAAAGGAAGAAGCCGCGTGCTCATTCTGCTGGGGCAGTGTTGAGGAGGGCTGCAGAGAGGAGGTGACGTTTAGGTCCAGTCCTAAAGACCTTGCAGAATTTCACTTGGTACATCTGGAGGACCATATTGTAAAGGCAGGAGGTATGACTCTATGCGGTGTGTCTTGCGTGACCAGTGAGTGACACGGCAACAAGCCCGGCCACCCTGGAGCCCAAGCTGAGTGGCACTAGGATTGGGGGGGAGGCATTGTAGTTGCCCGGTTGGGGAGCGCCTACTGATCCAAACTGACCCTCCTGGGGAAAGGTCGCAGCCATTCACACAGATGATAAAGGACTTGGAGCCCATCCCAGCTCTGCATTCGTTTTTTATCTTTTATAGGATTGGGCATCTGGAGAGTCAAAAATAGACCTCTGCCCATTGGGACAGGAAGCCTAGAGAATAAGGGATCCGGGAGGGGGGGGCGGGGAGGGTTGAGAAGGCAGCTAGGAAGGGCTGGACCCCAGGGTCCTTCAGAAGGGAGTTGAATGCGGAGCAGCCTGGCAGAGGGAGTGGATGCAGGGAGAGGGACACGACGGACTTCTGGCTGGCGGTATGGGCTCCGTATCGCAAGGATGCTATGTCGGAATCTGATGTCTGCTCAGACCACAGCATCTTCGGCGGTCTCCTCCCATGGACACCCACGGGCTCCATGCTGAGGCTCTCTCACCTGGGAAGTCCTCTTTGAGCATTGGTGCTGTATTGTACCCCTTTCCCCTCTCCTGCCTCCTGCCTGAGAACGGAGACTCCCACTTCTGCTGGGTGGGCTCTGATTCCTCTCTTCAGAGACCCTTGACATACTGTCTGTCTCTGGTGCTGGGACCTGAATTGTCTTCAGTGCCCCTACCGTGGCGTTAGCAACTTCTCTAATAAACTTCCTACTCCCTGGTAACCCCTCTCAGTGTTCTCCTTACTCCTCCCCACCCCCAACCCCACCCCCACCCCCCACCCCGCTCAAAAAAAAAAAAAAAACCTCCCACATATTACTTGTTCTAGAAAGCCCAGAGGGCTTGCCCGGTCTAGGGTCTTACCTAACTCTCTGTTTTCTCCACAGCTCTTGAGGCCTACTGTCTGAGGGCACTGACAGTGAAGTCTGCAAGTGTGGTCCAGGTCTCCAGATCCCCCTAACCCACTGCCACCATGGTAGGAAAAGGTGCCAAAGGGATGTTGGTGAGTACAGAGCCCAGCCTTTATGGAAGAAGGGGTATCACAAACACTGCCCTCCTGCGAGACCTCTTGCCGGCTACTTGTCTTGACAGGAACCCAAGAGGTTCCACAAGGCCAGGGTTGGTAGCACCAGGGCACTCAAGTGCCAAGACTGCCCCAGGCCTGGGCAGGCAACCCCTTACCCAGCAAGTCAGACAAGCACCAGGCTCCAAGCCCGTAACTGGGCAAGTTCTACCACAGACCCAGCAAAGGATTGCCAAGGTGCAGAGGGCATCTCTCTCATCCTGGTCACAAGAGGTGCTCTAGCGTGGACACAGCTTGTCCTGATGAGAGGACAGTAGGACACTTGCTGCTGTGCCCCGCGCCCACCCAATGCCGGGCATGCTCAGAACCTGTCCAGTTTCCCCTACATCTCTGTGGCCTTCTCCCTGTAGGGAGTAACAAACGTCTTCCTAGGCTTCTAGATAATTCCATTCCTCTACTTCCCTAGCTGCAGCCCTTCCTTTGCCCTTGACCTTAGAGATCAGGGAAAGGTGACAGTAAGGCCCTTCCAAAAATAAGGGCCTGGGTTAAGTCCCTCCCCACCCCAACTCTTTTGAGACAAGAGTCTTGGCACAGCTCTGGCTGTCCTGAGACTTACTACGTAGATGAGATCCACCTGCTTCTGCCTCCCAGATGCTCGGAGAGGCTCAGATCCTTTCTCTAGCTCTGTGCAGAACCC
Organism: Cricetomys ansorgei; assembly: GCA_026225945.1. Taxonomy (NCBI): domain Eukaryota; kingdom Metazoa; phylum Chordata; class Mammalia; order Rodentia; family Nesomyidae; genus Cricetomys; species Cricetomys ansorgei. Next base: position 831,513 of record JAMJFZ010002837.1, on the reverse strand, counting down.
CCAGCTACCAATCCCTGACAGCCCCTCATGCCTCCTCTGAAGTGAACCCCTTCTTTCAGAATGGCTCTGAACAGATACAGATGTGCAGCCATGTTTGGCCATGGGTCAAATTCTTGAGGAAGAAGTGAGACTCACTGGTGTCTGGGGCAGGTTGGCACTGTAAACAGGAACCAGAAGGAAGATACAGACCCTATCCTGAGTGCTAGGTTATATGCTTTCCCCTTGGGATCTTGTTTCAAGAAGCCAAACTGGGTAGTTATTGAGGTGGAAGCTAGTGCCAAAAATGGTGTCTCCCTTACCAGCTCCCAACCCACCTGTGCCTTCTACTGCTTGCTTTATCCAGTTAAAGGCTGATTGGCCTGAGGTCTCTACTGACCCCCTCTCCAAATTAATTCTGTCTCTCACCAAAGGTTTCTGTGATTCAAGGGCTCCGGCCCTGGGGGAATAGATCCAGAGGGGAATGGATCAAAGCCTTCAGACCCCAGCCCTTGGTTCAGCCCCTTAGTCCTGCTAGAGTGACCCCTCCTGTTGGAATGGGTTTGAACAGATAAAGCTGCCCCCCAAAGTATACCTGAGCCAATCTGAAATCAGGGTTCTCGGGACACACGCAGACGGGAAATCATTCCACCTGCACACTTGTTAGGGTAGATTCTTTGAAAGCTCAAATAGGATCCAAGAAGTCTTCGTTGTTTTAGGCCTGAGTAGGACTTGGGGTATGGTTCTGCCTTTTCCTGCTGTGGAGGCTGAGCCACACGAAACTTTCTGAACATTCCATGACTGCTCCTTTTCTCTGGCGTGACCCTGGGAAGGCTAGACAGGCAGGAGAGATGGGGAGCCCACTAGGGCAGAACAGAGAAGCATGAGTCACAAGGTCCCACAATCCCTGCCCCAGCCGAGCTTCCGGGACCCTGTTTCTCTGCTGGCCAGCCAGGCGAGTCTGTCTGTGGGAGGGAATGCTGCCTTGGGACTCCCGTTCCCAGCACTAGGATGTGCCTAAAGATAGCTGAGGCTTGCTTTCCTCGGTGCTCTCTGCCCTTTGGCTTCTGCCCATTGCTGTGTTTGAGGCGCATAGCATCTGTCCCATGGGCACCCCCTGTAGATGCTCAGTTTATTCCTGCCTCTGGTCAGTTCTGCTGATGACCTTGGGCTACTCTATTCTTGGGTCTGTTTGGAGCAGATGCTGCCTCCATTCAGTGTTTGTCTCTAGGATACAGCCTCTGAGGTGTGCCGGGCAGCCATCCCTTGCCAAGCCCCATTTCTGCTCACTAACACGGGAGCTAAGTCAGCACCTCTTGCACGTGTGTTTCCCTGAAGCCAAGTGGATGATGAGCTGAGGAGGCTCCTTCCCATCATGCTCCTTCTTAGGATGTCCAGGGAGGTCAGAAGAGAGGGTGATGAGGGATGTGTATGTAAGTGGATGGCCCTTGGGTTTTTCCAGTTCTCTGTAGGCTATACTGTCCTCTTTGTTCTCTGCCATTGACAGCTGGCACCCTACTATGGAGCCCTCGTTTCTGTCATCTTTTGTCCAAGGTCTGAGTGTGAGGACATGGGCCAATCAGGTCTCTGCAGTGTCAGTAGATACCCTGTGGTCCCACATCCGTGGGACTTCTGCCTGGCCTCTGGAGCAGGTGTCCCATGGAGGAGCAAATCACTTCCCAGCACGTGTCTAGGCCCACATGCTTGCTCCACGTGTCCCTCCCCCCACTTCCAGCCCAGATGGTCTCTGCCAGGCCAGCTCAGCTGCTTTCCTCACGGCTCAGTGGCTCCCAGGACAGGGCCGCAAGAGAACCCAGCTGGCCGGGGTGCCTCGAAGCAGGGGAGCAGCTGGGATGCTCGGGGCCACTGGGGGTGGGTGAGGTGGTCCTTCCATGGAGACCTAGAGCCTCTGTACACGTGTCGGGCAGGGCTAGGTCTCCAAGGACAGGAACTAGAGGAGACAGCGTAAAGCAGGCAACATGAGCACCCCCACTACCTCAGCTCTAGCCCTGCCGTCTCATACAGAGTGTCCATGCTGGCCATGGCAGTCCCTACCTGTGTGTTGAGCCTTACGTCTTCTCGTGTCTTTAAACACACCGGTCATGCTGGGCGGTGGTGGCACATGCCTTTAATCCCAGAACTCGGGAGGCAGAGGCAGGTGGATCTCTGTGAGTTCAAGGCCAGCCTGGTCTACAGAGTGAGTTCCAGGACAGCCAGAGTCACAACAGAGAAACCCTCTCTCAAAAAAAAAAAAAAAAAAACCAAACAAACAAAAATAATAATAAAAACACTGATTGCCTCTGACACTGGGAAGCCTCATAATGAGTAATAGCAGAGTCAGTCTGACACCAGGGTTCTTGGTGCCAGAGCTTCCAACTCCCAAAAGGCTCTGCAAGTGCCACAGGCTACCTGGGGCTGCCCCACCCTGACCTGTCTCCTTCTATTTTGGCATGAGGGTTTGGATACCTCCTATCTATAGCATCTATACAGGGCATGGCATACAGTTGGTACTAGCTCACTAAGTTTAGTCTTGGCATTTAGCAAGTGTTCAACTAGTACAGGCTTGGTACACAATGGGAGATCACCAAGCAAAGGGCTTGGCACACATTGGACACTCCCTTGGTAAAGGGCCCGACAGGGTTAGGTATAAGTCTCAGCATGTAGCCAGTACCTACCTAGGACAGACTTAGCACATGCTGGGCGTTCCCCTTAGCACAGGGCCTGACACCTAATGGACACTCGTGGAGCATGGTGCCCGGTGCACAGTGGGTACTTAACCATATCTGGTCCTTTTCCTGAACAGGATTTGGTACACACAGGTTATTCACCTAGAATGAGACCTCATACCTCACAATAGTTCACATGACATGGGCTGACACATAGAGCTCTCAGCATTGGACATGACACATAGTAGACGTGTTTCTAACAGAACCGAGGAAGCACACAGTGGGTGCTTTCCTAGTAGGTCCTGTCTGGCACGTGGTATGTATTCTCTAGGCCTTGTACTTGACACACAGTACACATTCTACTATTGCAGATCCTAGAATACAGTGAGTGCTTTCCTAACACAGGCACTGCACACAGTGAGTTCTTTCTTAGTATATACCTGAATCATAGCATATTTTCTTTCAGCATTGCACTTAGCACTTGGGGGCACTCTGCCGACAGAGGCTCTGGCATACAGTACCTGCTTCCCTAGCGTGGGGTTTGACACACTCAGGAGCTCTCTTAGCTCAGAAACGATGTGTGCTATAAGGAAGTACCTTCCTGGCCAGAACGGGCTAGGCAAAAGCCTTCCACTGGTCCCAGATGTGCGAAGGCTATACCTGTACATTGGGAGATTGAGATCCAGAGGGGAAGAGGCCTGACTTCTCTATGCTTCTTCTCTAGTTCCTCCTCCTTTCCTCTGTCTTCCTTGCAGCCCATCTGCTCAGCCCTACAGCCCCATCTCCTCATACAGCTTCTGCTAGCTTTCTTCTCCACACCCCAGCATGCCTCAGTCCCAGCCCGGCAGGACCTTCTTCTCTAGAGCCACAGAGGACAACAAGGCCCCTAGACTCCTTGCCCCTCTGGAAGCATGCCCATTCTTATTAGGAAAAGTCAGAGGCTGGGGCTGGGGGAGTCAGCTTCCTTAAGTGGGGATGGAGCAGCTGGATCCCACTAATGAGGCCTCATTACAGCCAGAGCCCAGCTGGGCTGCTGCCTCCTTTCCCCATGGCCAGAGCCAGGGAAAGCCATCCAGCCAGGGCTGCCCGTTCTGGGCACCCAGCCCAGTGCAGTGCAGCCAGAGCCTGGAGCCCACCCTGGGTGGAAGTGAGCATTTGGGCATCATGGGTTACTGGGCCTTCCTGGAGCCAATGGCCCAGCCAGGGCCTTGGCCCTCAGTCTGCCTCAGGAAATCAGGGAGTGTCTAGGGACCCAACTCCATGACAGAGACTTAGAGAACAACTGAGTCAGAGGGGTCTGAACCCACTTAGGAGACTTAGGCAAGCAAGACCCCCTCAAAGTGGAGCAGACCTCATGGGGCTCCTGAGAGGCCAGAGTTAGTATGTATGAAGTGTTTGGGCAGAGCCTGGCACATAGTAAGCACTTAATGTGCATTACCTGTTATTACTAACATTAACTGGCTTCAATGATTGTACGTTATCCCATTGTAGAGAAAGTATCCCATTGAAGCAGAAACTGAAACCAGTCAATTGAGCAGTTTGCAAGGTCATATTTGCTGAGAGACGGGACATCTGGGGTTTTGACCCTAGACCTGCCTGATTTTTAAGCCTGCGCTTTTTTTTTTTTTAAGATTTTTTTTTTTTTTAATCATATGCCCGGCTGAGGGTTTGTGCATGTGAGTGCAAGAGCTTGTGGGAGGGCAGAAGAGGTTGTTGGATCCCCTGGCGCTAGAGTTAAAGGCACTTTAACATCAGGGGTGATGTGGGTGATCAGAACCAATGTTGGGTCCTAAGAGCGGTATGCTCTCTTAACCAGTGAGCCATCTCTCCAGCCCCAGTCCCTGTGCCCTTTGAAAAATGTATGTGTTTGTTTTGCTTTGTTTTGCCCTAAGTGATATTACCCCCCATGAGGTCACACTTACAAACTTCTAGGAGAGCTGTCCTTAAACACTAGAATTCATTCAGGCCTCTATTTGTCAGGTATTTGCTAAGATCCCACTGTATGAAAGGCCTTTGCTATCTTAACCAGTCTCTAGAGGGGTGTATACCCTCTTAGAACCAGAACACTGGTGCCTACTTCCCTAGGTCTCTGGCTTCCGGTGTCAGCGAGCCCTCGAGGGACTGACAGTGTGGCCTCCGAGAAAAGCAATTGGTTGGGTCAGTTGATGGGGACTGACACACAGCTCACTCAGAACTGGATGATGGCACACAGTAGGCATCTTCTAACACAGAACCTAGCACACAGGTCAAGTGTGGACTGATACCCACCACGGGCATGAGACATAGCCAGAACTACCCGGCCTATCCCTCAGACGCTGGGCAGAGCAGCTCAGATCCCCACAGGTGACTTTATGTCACACCTGCCTCCCTTTGTCTGGACGCCACAGTGACCACTGTCTTGGTCAGTGCTGTTTTTCTTTCGACCGGTAATGGCATAGTCATTAGTCCATGGACACCCCATCATCTCGGTTAGTTGAAGAAATCCTCAGTTCCCCAGAAACAGGTTCAGCTGTGGGACCCAGTATCTCCTGGTCTACACTGCTCACTCATTAAATACTCTGTCTGCTGTGAACTGCACCCTCCGCCTTCCTGTCCCAGCACCGTGAGCAGTGCCTACAGGGGACAGAGCCCATCACTCATCCATAGCCACCTACCCTTCTGGGAGCCCCCTAATGCCCAGCCTGCACACTCAGCTCTGGAGGCCAGCTCTTGGAAGGGATAAGACATCCGGTTGCCCTGGCCTATGCTCATTTTTGCCCGTGTGTGTGTGTGTGTGTGTGTGTGTGTGTGTGTATGTGTGTGTTGTTCTAGTAACTTGTTGAAAACAAGGGAACAACACAACAACCCCATGCCTCATTCTCCAGCTCCGGAGCATCCGTGCTGGGCTGCATAGGGACTGGCCGGAGGGGGAGGGCCAGGAAGGGGGTAGGCAGAGCTTCGAGAGGAGATGAGGTGAAAGTAATTGACGCTGCCCAGCCCGGCAGTGGGAGAGGCAGGGGATGTGCCGTCAGTGTCGCACTGGAGCTGGCAGAGGTGTGAATGAGTAGTGGACCCACGCGTGCTGTGAGGTGCTTGTCCCAGGATGTCTGCAGCTCACGGACCTGTGGCCACCTCTTCCCCAGAGCAGGTCAGTCACCTTCCAGAAGGTCAAGGCCCCCTTCTCCGGTGCCAGGCAGGCTTGGTGGCTATGCTGGTGGGGGGTGGGGTCAGGGGACTGAGTGGTCTATGCCAGGAGGGGCAGGCACAGCCAGTGAGTGAGACAGACACCAGCCAAAGTGACCCAGAAAGTTGTGACTGCAAAGGAGTGCAGGAAGAGTTAGCTGCGTGGTGGGGGCGAGAGGGGGGCGAGTGGGGGTGTTAGGGCTCCCCCAGCCCAAGGACCTGCTGAGAATCTGCTCTGAGTATCAAAGCTGCATTGTCCCAGCTCCCGGGGAGACGGGCCGGAGGTGCCCAGGAATTGTACTAATCAATACAGCCCCATTGTCTGCCACGGCAGTTACTCCTATGGGGAGAGAGAGTAGGGGGGCAGGGAGTGTGGTACATGGGCTCAGTGGTGAGAGCTGGGGGAAGGGGATAGGCAGAAGTCCCTGCTTGGGGGAGAGAGACCCTTTGGGGCGCTTGCCAGCGTCCAGGGCAAGTGCCCGCCAGGGGTGGGAGCCGTGTATCCGCAGGCTTGGGAGTTGAGCCTGAGCAAGGATGATAGGCACGGTGCAGCCGATGGCAGTGAGGGTGAGGGGGCCGGGGAGGCTGCTCTTCTCCCCTGCAGGACATCCTGACTTGACCTTCTGAAGGAAAGAGAAGGGATGTCCTCTGAGGCCATGTGGGCTGGTTTTGGAAGAAGCGTTATGTAGGCTGTTCTCAAACTTCAGGACTGCTTAGAGCCAAGGAACCAGGGCCACTTCCCAGACTGCCATCCTGCTGCCAAATGATGAGGCAGAGGCCTCCCACAGCTGCCTCGGCGCAGTCTTCCAGGCTGCCAGGTTTCTCCAGGAAGGAAGGTGAGGGCGTGAGCAGGGCCTGCCCAGCATCCTCCATCACTCTTCCCAAGACCTGGAGTAAAGCCTGGCATGCCTAGGGTGCCGGAGTTCTGTCTGCTGTCCAGAAAATTGGCAGTCACTGTCTACCAGTCAGGGTTCTGTAATGAGCCAGTGTATCCCTGCCTCTCTTACCTGCCATGTGAGGGCCTGGTCTCTGCAGGTGCCTGGAAAGGATCCCGGGAGGGGCCTAGCGTTGGTGTGAGCATTCTTCGAAACAGATGGAACTTGGAGTCCTGGGGGTCATGCAGGATGGGCTGGGTTTTACCATTTCTTTCCCCGCTGACTCTCCAGCCTTTGGCTGTCTCACGCCCAAGTGACCGAGGCCAGATCAGGCCTGTAGTTAGGCGTCTGGTCCTACTTGATGTCCTGCAGGTGAAGGATGGAAACCTATTACTGCACAGGTGCTGCTTGAGAACCACTCTGTTTCCCTGTGCCAGGAGAGCAAGAGAAGGGGGGGGTGCCCCCTGGGGTGGCGTGGGGTCTTCTGAGGCAGCCTTGGCTATAATAGCTGCCCCCCTGGGGCTCTGAGCAATTTGCCTGTGATCTGATTCGTTTCCAAGTCGGTCTGGGATGTGAGGTCTTGCCTGCTCTCTTCCACTGAGTTTGTCTTGGATAGGCTTCACCCCATGAGCAAAGCCTGGGGCCAGAGAGTCCTGAACAAGAAGCCCGCTGGGTCCCAGTGGGCCGGCCTGCCAGAGCAGCTCCAGAGTTCGCCCGTAGCCATGGAGGGCAGGCAAGGGGAGTTCACAATTCACACAAATATCCACTGATTGATGACCTACGGGGGTGGGAGTCCCCAGTCAGAGCAGAGGTGTAGTTTGGGTTCAGGAGCTGGGCTTCTGTGTCCATAAGAGGAAGAAATGAGGGGCGCCTGCCTTATGTTGGCTAGAGTTACCTCAGGGCTGGGCCTGCCTGCTAGTCCTTGCTGTGCTTTTTCAAGTAGAACTGTTGCTGTAGTTGGTTTGGTTTTGTTTGGTTGTTAAAGCCAGGAGTGGTGGCTCACACCTGTAATCCTAACACTCTTCGGAAGACTAAGGCAGGTTCCTTGTGAGTTTGAGGCTAACCTGGACTACAGAGTGAAAGCTTAAAAAAAAAAAAAAAAAAGGGTGGGGGATCTAGCAAGCTGGCGGGCACTGATGGGAGGTGGGGAGACAAAGAGTTGAGCTGGGGCTGTGGAGAGGGCTCAGCGAGTAAAGCCCGTGCTGCACAGGTCTGGCGACTTGAGTTCGACCCATAGAAGAGGAGAACCAATTCCTAAAAGTTCTCCTCCTGTACGCACACACCTGCGCGCGCGTGTGTGCGTGCACACACACACACACACACTATAATAATAGTAATAATAAAAAATTTTCAGCTTTTTTTGTTTTGTTTTGTTTTTTAAAAAAAATAGCTGAATTGCAGGCGAGGTAGAGCCATGGAACATTGGTAGACCTGAGGAGGCCACCTGGGCTATCAGCCTACCAGGCCTACGGCAGGTGCCCAGTCTCTCCTCTGGTTCTCTAGATAGGGCCACTGAGAAAACCCATGGTGGAAGGGATTTGCCTCAGGCTGCTAGGGAACGGGTTCTAGAATACCTAGGTCCTAATCTCACGCTTTATCCTGGTCAAGTCCAGGATAGAGTAGGAGATTCTGATTCCAGCAACTGTTCCAGCAAATAAGCCGGGCAGAAGGCTATGTAAAGGGCTTACGTAAGTGACTCAGCCAGCCAGGCTCAGACAGTGCCGGTGGGGGTTGTTAAACCTAAGAGATATCGTAGTCCTGGTGTGAGGACAAATACTTCGGCTTTTGTGGCCCAGCTCTGAGAGTGTATGTACATGGGCACAGGCATGTGGTTTCCCCACTTAGCAGTGGGGAGAAAGCTCTCAAGCATGCGTTCTGCCTAGCCTGAGAGAGCTTAGGTACCCAGGAAGGCTGTCCCTTTCCTGAAGACCATCCACTCAGGCCATGACAGTGGTCTCTCCCAGAGAGCTGCCAGGAAGGGTGGCGGGGCACAGACAGGAGAGTCAGAGGGTCTTGTGTGCTGGATCACGAGGGGAGTATGCTCCAGTGGCCTCGTTCCCACCAAGGTATGAGCAGCTGAGAGAGGAAGAGCATCGAGGGGTAGCCAGAGTGAGACGTGCTGGGCAGGACAAGACTGGAACCCAGCCAGTCTGGGTCAAGTCGTGAACGCAAGGCATTTCTTTTGTAGGCATTTCAGAGCCAATGGGTAGTTAATATTAGTGACGAAGCAGGTCAAGAAAAGCGAGGGTCTTAAAATAGGGAAGATGATGCAAGGAGGGTAAAAGCATTGAAAATCTGGGGCTGGCCTTACCCCGTGGTAAAGGGTTTGCCAGGCATTCATAGGCCCTAGGTTCAGTCCACGGCAACACACATGTAGGCACATGCACACAAGCATGCACACACACACATGCACACGCACACACATTCCCTGGAGCGACTGGCTGGGACATGGACAGCTCTCCAGAGGACTTAAGAAGACTAAGAGCACTTAAGAAGCCCCTGCAGAGAAGTGGGCTTACACCGTTGGCTGAGAACTTAGACCATCTATCTAGCAGCCTGAGTTAAGATCTACCCAGAATGGAGGTCAGGGCCCAGTGGTGAGTGAGGTTCCCCCACATCAGCATCACCGTGCCACTGGGCTGGACGAGAGAAGGGCACCTTGTCTTCAGTAACTTCTCGCCAGTTCCTGGTGACAGGCCCCAGTCTAGCACCTGTCCTGGGGCGTCGGCTTCCCTCACTGAGTGCTCCGCTGAATCAGTTAGCACATGGCTCACTGGTGTACAGGCTCAGCGGGATTTGTCTTGTTAGCTAAACCCTAGCTTTTGAGGCCTGGAGGAGCCTATGGCACACGACTGGGGGCTTCACCACCCCCTGTCCTTCTTCTGTCCCTCTCTGCCAGGGAAAGAGTGGAATTTAGGGATTCAGATATGGTCCTGCTGTACTTGGTTGGAGAGACCAGGGGTCTGCTCCTCATGGCCCTGGGCCTGGAGAGAGACTTTGAACGTTTAGCTTTGGAGTGTCTTCCAGGGGCCTGGCCCTTTCCCTGCCCATATGGCCATCTTGGACCCTCAGTTGTCCCTTTTACAGCTGGATCTGCTGCCCTGTGACCCCACCCATGCACTCTGGAACTGCCACAGTCCTGCATTGTGCTCCTAAGTAAACAAGCCTGGGACAGAATCAAAGTCTTATTGTAAGGCCAACAGATAGGAGCCCTGCGTGGCTGATATTTGTTTGGGTGCAGAAAAATCACCCCAAGCGGGCCCCATACCCTTCAAAACATGCCCCCCTTGGCCCTGTGGAATGGGTACACCTGCCCCCAAGAAAGTCCCCTAGAGGTGGTGATGTGGGGTTCTATAGGGTGTGTCACAGAGGGCATACTGAAACTGGCACCACCATCTCCCGGAGCACAGTGTGCCGCCGTGTCCCTTCAGCAGTAACCCCTTCCCGGGCCTCACCCCACCACCCCTTTTTGTTCTCACGTACTCCTAGGACTTTAAGGAAGTCTGTTTTGTGACGATGCTGAGGTTGTATACAGGATGCTGTGTGCACTTCATTAATGTGTCTAGCGCTGTTTTGTTTCCAACCGAGTTACCATTGCCTGACACATAGTAGGGGATCTGTAAATCGCGGCATTTGGTGAATGAGTGAATGAATGGGTGCAAGCAGGTGCCTTCATCCTGCTGGTCTGTTCTGGGTGCTCTGGGAAGGAGTCCCCCTTCCTAATTCCTATGCCCTACGGCCTCCTTTGAGGATGTAAAGGGCAACATGACTGAGCTGAGCTGGATACATAGGACAGTCCTCCCTACCGACAGTGTTCATCCACCAGGCGTGGTGCTTCCTAGATCTGCATTGCTAGCAGGCCTTTTTCAAAAGGCACTGGGGCGCTAGTGAAGCCATTCAGGTCTGTCTGCCAATGTCAGGGTCTGATAGCTCAAGTCAGACACCAGGCCTTCTTGCTAATTATCGGCCAAAGTGATCGCTGCACTGAAAGATGTCACTTTTACGCTGCCAGCCAGCGTCATGCCACTGTCTCTTGGCCACCCTGCTCAAACCCTTACCCAAGTGTCCTTTAGAGGAACTCCTCTCCTTTCCTCTCTGGAGGCTGTGGTTGGCATACAAGCACTCTGTATTCTCTGCTGGTGACTTCCAGGGACCTTGCGTTTCCTTAAGGACACTCTCGGGCCCCTCTGACTTCGACTCTGGCAACTTGAAGGGGTCGGTTCCCACTCATGGCAGGAGAGGGCCTGGGAGAAGAATGATCTGGAGAAGGGGCACACACTAAGGGACTGACAGAGGTAGTTCTACATCCAAAGTTGGGACTCCTCGTAGACTCAGCGGGCCCTGGACAGCCTAACCCGGCACTTCCCACAGGTCGGCACAGCACCCATTAGGGATTCACCTCATCTGCAGACCACCCTCTTGTTCAGCGAGACCCTGGAACCACCTCTGTTTCCTCTAGTGGAACCTGTCCTCAAAGTCTGGCGGGGTGCCCGCAGCTCTGGTCTCTTATCCTAACCCGTAGCCCAGCATTCCCAGCTGTGGCTCAAGGCAGCTTCCCCAGGGCCCTCTCTGAGCTCTACAATGTCTTGCCCAGGTCTGACCAAGCCTAACTGTACCACCCCATCTTCCACTAGCCCTCCTCACCCTGTGCCCCCAGGAAGAAAGCTTCACTAGGGAGCAGTCTAGTCACCGACTGCCCTTGGGCAGCGTGCTCAGCCTGACGATGTGGTAGGCGGCGGGTGGGGGTAGCTGTCTGGACACAGGCCCCTTTGTACCCAGCTTGCCTTGGCTGCTTGGTATGAGGCTCAGCTGCTCCTAGATCCTTAGCCTGAAAGGCAAGGTTTTAGAGGGGCTACGGGGCTCTTGGCCTTCTCGGTGTCCCCTTCCCTGCTGTTAAGGGTTCCTCAGGTGGGCTGGCGTACCTGGCACAGAGTGCTGAGGGCTGAGTACCATCTGGCAGCTGTGCCTATCTTCTCTTCTGCCAGGCCTACCCTCAACTCCTGCCAGCAGAGAGCAAGTCTCAGGGTATGTGGGGTGACATGGAGACCCAAAGTAAAGCACTGGGGGAGACTCAGAGAGTCAGACATGGGGCACAAATGCTTTACTGATGGAAGCTTCTTTCCTGTCCCACAGAATGGTGCTGTGCCCAGCGAGGCCACCAAGAAGGACCAGAACCTCACTCGGGGCAACTGGGGCAACCAGATCGAGTTTGTACTGACGAGCGTGGGCTATGCCGTGGGCCTGGGCAATGTCTGGCGCTTCCCATACCTCTGCTATCGCAACGGGGGAGGTACCCAGTGGGCACAGGGCAGGGACCACCCACTTGGGTAGCGCCACCCACTAGGGCTTAGGTCACTGTCTCCCTGGCTCAGATACAACTCCAGGAAGATGCTGACCTCTAGGCTTGGTCTTCACCCCATCCCTGGCTTGGGCACATTTTGCCCAAGGTGCAGACCACCCTCAGACCCTGGCAGCCTGTTCTTTGGGCCTGCTCCTCAAAGGCTAGGAGAAGTAAAGAAATACAATCCAATTTTCTGGGTCCCCTATCTTAGCGCCCCATGTTTCAACAGCCCCTCCTCCCAGATGGTGTAGGGATAGTTGAGGAGCCCAGTGACCTTTTGTGAAATCAGTTAGCTAAACCATCAAATCCTAACCCCACATGTGACTCTGGGGCTGGATTTTCCCCAGAGCAGACTTCTTGGGAGCCTCTGTCAGGTTCAAAGACAGGCTCTGGGGAGTGTGCCTCAGCCCCAGGCTCCTGCTTGGTGTCCGGCACATTCCTGTTCCAGTACTAGTGAGGCACAAAGGTTTTAACTTCAGGTTCTGAGAAGGAAACCCAGGGAGGGTTACCCCAGGCCCACCCTGAGCCTGACCTCTCCCTGAATGCCAGGCGCCTTCATGTTCCCCTACTTCATCATGTTGATCTTCTGCGGAATCCCTCTGTTCTTCATGGAGCTCTCCTTCGGCCAGTTTGCCAGCCAGGGCTGCCTGGGGGTCTGGAGGATCAGCCCCATGTTCAAAGGTGAGGTCCTGGTGGGGCGAGAACATGCATATAGGTGCATGTGGGTACACACACACACACACACATACACACGCGCGCGCACGTGCGCGCGGAGGCCAGCTTGTCCGTCTGTACAAACATCCCTGTGGAGCCTCGGTGCTGACCCCAAGCCCAACATCAATGGCCAGGGCCATGGACACATGCTGGAATTCATACTCACTGGGCCCCCACCTCTCCCTCCTGCCTCGTATATACACAGAACTCCTTTCCTCCTCTAACCTATCGAGGCCCGAACCTCCCCTTCTGTTTCTCCATCAAAGACTGCCCGTTGGGCCTTGAGGAACAGTTAACCTTTAGCTAGATAAGCGAGGCTCCTCCTTCGGCAGTGCTTGCTGTGCTCCCCAGGCGTGGGCTACGGCATGATGGTGGTGTCCACGTACATCGGCATCTACTACAATGTGGTCATCTGCATCGCCTTCTACTACTTCTTCTCGTCCATGACGCACGTGCTGCCCTGGGCTTACTGCAATAACCCCTGGAACACACCCGACTGCGCCGGCGTGCTGGACGCTTCCAACCTCACCAATGGTTCCCGGCCCGCTGCCCTGGCTGGCAACCTCTCTCACCTGTTCAACTACACCCTGCAGAGGACCAGCCCCAGTGAGGAGTACTGGAGGTGAGGCTCCCCTTGGACGTGGGCTCAGGGGGACCTGGTATCAGCCTTCAGTTCTCCCTGTGTCCATCTGGTAGCCATGCCTCAGTCAGCTGCACACGGTCCAACCGCACAGGGGCTGGAGGTGGGCGAAATGGCAGACATGCAGAGGGCCATAGAAGATGGGAGGGTGCGCTGGGAATCCTTACAGAGCAGCGGTACAGGAGAGCTCTGGAAACTGCAAGTCTCCAAAGGCCAGTCAGGTCAAAGGGGACTAGCATGAGGGAGAACAGCATGAGTGAGGGTCCCGGTCTCAAGGCTGTGGGGAGCCTTCTCCATTGATCCCTCCATTGAGGGACCTTGTAGCCTTTGGGGCGGCCTTGAAGGGGCACGGTGCTCATCATGGAGAATTAACAAGTGTTACGCTTCCACTCCATACTGTAGAACAAAAAGGAGCCATGGACACTCACTAGGCCGGGATTGCCAGGACGGCCAGACCCATTCTGTTCAGAGGTGACAAAGAGACTAGTGTTTCTGGGCTTGCTGCAGGGAGGCTGCTGCTGGAGGTGCTGGATCACCTTGTCCAGCTGGCAGATAGAGGGCATAGGAGGGTATTCTTCCTACATGTCCCCGGAGAGTCCCAGGGCCGAGGATCTTCGGAAGAGGGAGGCAGGCCTCGTCTGTTCGTTCTGCAAACTTCTGTGGCATCTGCTCCATGGTCTCAAGCATCTGCCCCCCAAACCCATAGTCTGTGGGGAGAGAGCTAAGTATATTAGGAGTGAGTACCCTGGCACAGGAGGGGCACTAAGTGGGTAGTAGCTACCTCTGTGAGATGGGGACAAGACGGGGTGGTCACGCCTGCCCAGAAATGAGAGAGAGATGGATGTAGAGGAAGCAGGAGGGACGTGAATAGGTGAGCCGAGGCCAGGAGGATGCAGACTGAAGCCAGTGGGACAGTGAGAGAAGGGACAAGGGTGGGTGTGTCACATGGTACCGGCTTCCACGCTGCCTGGAGGCTTGAAGCTTTCTCTGCTGTGTGAGGGAGGCCAAAGGTGAGGTGCACAAGGTCCCAGGCATCCTGAAGTTGTAGCGGGTCCTCTAAGTCCAGTCCTGAAAATGCAAACCCCATAGAAACAGCCATGGGCCAGGCCAACTTCAGAGAGAAGACAGGGAGGAGAGCAAGATAGAGCTCACACCCAATCAGAGGACTCTGGGTAACTGTCCATGATGTGCACTGGGCAGCTTGACCTGGACAGAAAGACAGAAGATGAACTTCCCTGTAGTTCTGCCTACCCTCCTCACCCCAAGCAGATGCTGTAGCGTTGCCTGCCTCAGGGGCAAAGCTCTGGGGACTTTAGCCAGTGAAGCCAGTGGGGAATAGCTCTCAGAGAATCTGCCTAGGGAGGTAACTGATGGGACAGCTGGCCTCTGCTCCCTAGCTGGGGCTGTGCCAGGCCTACCTCACCAGTTCGGCTCCTACCCCAATGGCTCGCTGCTGCCACCTCCTGGAGAGCCTGGAGATACATTTTTTTTCTCCTGCCAGGCAAGTGCCTGAGCTGTATCCCTAGCCTTCCTTTTACTTTATTTTGAGACAATGTCTAACTAAGTGTCCCAGATTGGTCTTGATCCTCTTGCCCAAGTACTAGAGTAGCTGGATCGTAGGCCTGCATCAACAGGTCTGGCTCGGAAATGATCCTTAAGAGAGCAGTGTGGTTGGAAGGAGGTGGGGGGGGTATATATTCAGTGGCAGATCATTTGGCTAGCATGCTTGAGGGCCTGGGTTGGATTCCCTAGTACCACAGGAAAAGAATAGAGCTTCCCAGGCCTCATTGATTATAGGAAGGTAGGGAAATTGGAATTGGTACTACCTACTATGGGCCAGTATATTATCTCGATAAGTTTTGTTAGCTCTATTCTCAGATTTAGAGACTGACATCCCAGCGTTAAGAAGCCAGGCAGCTCTAGCCGTGGCTGGGCTGCATACACTAGGCCAGCCCTGGCTCTGCTGTTGTCCAGTTCGAAATGTTCCTTTGAAAGATGGCGTGATGTACTTACCATTTTATGAGTAAAGACAGCAGGCCCAAGAGAAAGATGAGGAAGGCTGAGGTGTGACTCAGTGGAGCTTGCCTGGCACTCCTGAGGTTCTGAGTTTGATCTCCAGCACCTGAACAAAACAAACAAATGCTTTTAAGGCAGTAGTTCTGAACCTGTGGTCTCGACCCCTTTGAGGGTTAAATGACCCTTTCCTAGAGGTTGCCTGAGAGCATCTGCATATCAGATGTTTACATTATGATTCATAACAGTAGCAAAATTACAGTTAAGAAGTAGCAATGAAAATAATTTTATGGTTGGGGGTCCCCACACCATGAGGAGCTGTATGGAAGGGTCGCAGCCTCAGGGAGGCTGAGAACCACTGCTTTAAAGCCAGGGCAGCTGAAGGGCAGGTTTCTCAGCCCCTCCCGGGGTTGTTTTATACTCTTTTGTGCTGGTCTGTGCTGGTCTGAGTACTGCTTCCAGCCCTCAGCTCAGTTCATGACAAGGCTTCCTCGGCCCCCCCCCCGGCGGGCCCCCCCCCCCCCGCACCCGTGGCAGCCAGCACCTGTCGCACAGCTCCGCCCTTGCCAGCTCCAGCGTCACGCTGACATCTCAAATCTTGGTTCTGCCCACCCTGGATTCATGGGAGGTCTCAAATCTTGGTTCTGCCCACCCTGGATTCATGGGAGGTCACCAAACGTCCCGAAGTCTTGAGTGTTCACCCCTCAAATCTGGGTGGCCATAAATCTTTCCCCTTTTGTTGCAAAGGCGAAAAGTGGTAACGTGGCACACACCCCAGAGGTTCGCACGTGTGATGAACCGGAAGACGGGTGCTGCTCTCCTCAAGCCAGCTACTGTCTGCTCAAGGAAATAAGATATCTGTATATCTGGAGCATGGGATTTCTTTTAAAAACAAAACAAACAAAATGAAACAAAACAGGGTCTTATATAGCCCTGGTTGGCCTGAGCTCCCTATATGGAACCAGTCTAGCTTTGAACTCACAGAGATCTTCCTGCTTCTGCCTCCCAAATGCTGAGTGAGATTAAAGGTGTGTCTCACACCTGGATTTTTCTTTTCTTCTTTTCTTTTCTTTTTTGAGACAGGATCTCACAATATCTAGAGAGATTTTAAACAGGAAGAGAGCTGAGCGTGGTGACACACGTGTAATCTCAGCAGCCGGGAGGCTGAAGCAGGAGGATCAGGAGTTTAAAACCAACCTATGCTACCTAGTAGACCTGCTCTTAAAAAAAAAAAACCACTCTGAGGTTAATTATTTGATCTCAGAAGCACGTGGTCTGAAGCAAAATAAAGAACTAAATACGGTACAACCTAAAATAAAGCTAGATTTCATTTCTCGGTTCCCAGGCTAACCATCTCAGCTCTGCAGTCCCAGCGCAGCAATGCTGTACCCATGCAATACAAATAACATCAAGTCCTGCCACTTTAGCATGTGTAATTAGGCAAAGTTTTTTTTTTTTTTAAATCATTTAAGTGAAAAGGCTTTCTTGACTTGAATGTTGGCACTTGAGGAAATTGACTCAGTGGAAGGGGAGGGAGCCTGTGGTTATCCTGAAGGACCCATCTTACCGGCACTGGTGTGTCTAACATAGGAACACCCAAGCGGCCTTGGCTTCCAGAAGCCCCAGGCCATTGCCTTCAGCTATGAATGGCCTTGTCTATCTCAATGCGCAGACAAAGTTGCTTTCTATGTGTGCTGCAAAGGGGGGAAAGCAAGGAAAGCAATGCCACAGGGGTCCTGGAGCCTCTGTGTCTCATGGCTCCTGAACTCCACTCCTCTGCTTGTTCCTGTGTGGCTGAGCTGGAAAAGCGCCATGCCAGTGCCAGATGCTGATGTAGACAGTTGGGAGAATTGGGCAGAGGGATGAGGAGTCCGACAGCGCCCTCTGCAGGCTGTGCTGTGAAGGGGAGGAAAATAGGATGCCTAAGGGCAGCGGAAGTATCCTTTGGGGCAGGCAGGCCAAGAAAACACCAAGTTCCAGCTCTGACAACATTGTTCCGTGAAGATCCAGAATCTCATCGCATCCCATCACAAGACATTAAAAGTGTCTGCGTGGGGTTTGAGAGCTGATGCGGGCACAGCTGAGGATGGAGAGGATGGAGAACAGCCCCCAAATGGGAGCTATGCTGAGAGCATCCAGTGGCAGGGGGTGGAACCAAGGAACTTAACTTAGTCATCCCAAGCTAGTCTCAGGCTGGTGTTGTGAGCCCGTTTACAGATGAGGAGACTGAAGCTCTTGCATGCTTCTCACCTCTAGCCTGGAGCTTTCGTCTGGGTTCTCTCCTTTCTGCCCACTCCCCAACCCATTTGCCACAACGCTCATTCGCTCATGATCAAAATTGAGTATCTTCTCAGTGCCAGGCGCTGGGGATGTATAGCCATGAACAGAGTGAGCAAACACTCCCGCCGTCATAGAGGACAGAGGACCAAAGCCATAGAAAGGGCCGGGCCATAGCTCGGTTGGTACAGTGCCTTCCTTGATGCACGAAGCCCTTGGTTCAGTCCTCAACACCGCATAAAATCTGGCAAGGTGGTACACGCCTGTAAACCCAGCATTCAAGAGGAGGGGGCAGCAGGGTCATGAATTCAAGACCAGCCTGGGCGACATGAGACCTTGTGTCATATAAAGCAGACAAGCCGTCAGTAGCCATGGATATGGAATGGGAGGAGGATGCTGGGTGCTGTTGAGGAATAGAGAGGAGGGTGAGGCCTGTGGGGCTGGGATGAAAGCTGCGTTTTAAGCCATGTATTCAGAAAGACCCCTCAGAGAAGTGGCCATCTGAGTAACGACTCAGGAGGAAGTGGAGGGCTGGGTGTCACACACATAAGCCCATCTCTGTCCTCTACAGAGATGTAGTGGAGGACACAGCACCTTGTTCACATGTATAAAAGACGTCAAGGTGGCACAAGGCCTTGTGTACACGTCTGGGTGGGAGGGAGACACTTCAGGCCCTGGGGTCGGGGCATGCTAACATGTCTGAGAAAAAAAAAACAAGTCCTGTGCAGCTAAATCTATGAGCAAAGGTGTGGGGGGCGTGGAGGGGGGAGATCAGAGAAATGGCAGGGCCAGGGACACTGGATCTGCAGCCACTGCAAGGCTTAGAGCCATAGACATGGGTGTTCCGAAAAAAACAAAAATCCTCAAAGGTCTCCCATTGCCCTCAGGCAGAAACTGAAATTCTCCAGCCTCCCTTTCACCTCTCACGAGGCCCCTTCCTGTCCTGCCCTTCCCTGCTGTACTCCAGCCTTCCCGAGCTATCCAACATGCCTAGGCCGGTCATGCTAGCTGCTGGCTCCCTGCCCTGTTGTAGGCATGCTCTTTCTGCAGTCCCTTTCGCCCACATCCTCATCAAGGGGGCCTTCCTTCCTGGCTCTCCCTCCAGGTGAGATGCCCACAGTGGTCCTACTTGCTCCCCTCTCCAAGGGCCAGGAAGAAGCCTCCTGTCCCGGGCCTGGTTCACTAAGTGTGTGACCGAAGAGCACAGCCTTCCTGGCATAGGGTTCCAAGTGGGGCCACACCCACATGGGGAATAGTTAGGGTGGCGTCATCACTCTGCGGCCTGGAGCAGACTATTACGATATACCTCTCTCTGAAGGCTTCCTGGAGGATGAGTGGGCCTTCCTAAAGTTTGGAATGCACATGAAAGGGCCTGGGTGGGCTCAAGTAGAGACTGGCAGTCATCCTGCCCCAGGAGAGGATCTAGCTCAAACTTGATCCCTAGGAACCCTTAAGGGTCCCAGGATGGGCTGCAGGGCAGAGGGCTGGGCTCCCTAAAACAGTTCTCTTTCTCTGCCAGGCAGGCTCCTGGGACCTTGCAACATGGGGCATTCACTGATCATGAGAATTGGTTGCTGGGCAGCAGAGGCTGGCCCTTGGTGACAGTCATCTTCCCTTCCCCAGGCTGTATGTGCTGAAGCTGTCAGATGACATTGGAAACTTTGGGGAGGTGCGCCTCCCCCTCCTAGGCTGCCTCGGTGTCTCCTGGGTGGTCGTCTTCCTCTGCCTCATCCGAGGAGTCAAGTCTTCAGGGAAAGCAAGTACCCTCCCCAGGCAGGGTTTGGTCCCACCCTGCCTCTCCCACCTGAGTTGCTGGGAACCTAAGGGAGGGCTGATGAAGAGCCACCAGAGGGAAGAGGGACCAAAGCCAGTGGTTGCCAGGGTCAGGAAGGTAGGATAAGGGTTGGAAGGGTCTCTAGAGGAGTCCATGGAGCCTGTCTTGTCCCAGGTGGTGTACTTCACAGCCACGTTCCCCTATGTGGTGCTGACCATTCTGTTCGTTCGTGGGGTGACCCTGGAAGGAGCCTTCACGGGCATCATGTACTACCTGACCCCACAGTGGGACAAGATCCTGGAGGCCAAGGTGGGACGTGGAGGGTTGACCCCAGAGGGACAAGGGAGGGGGCAAGCTGTCTCGTATCTGACGTCAGTGGCTCACTGGGCACCCTCTCTACAGGTGTGGGGGGATGCTGCCTCTCAGATCTTCTATTCCCTGGGCTGCGCGTGGGGTGGCCTCATCACCATGGCATCCTACAATAAGTTCCACAACAACTGCTACCGGTGAGCAGCCCCTGCCAGACTGGAGGCTATCCCCCCACCCCCACCCCCACCCCTGCTTCCTGTCCTCTCACAGCCTGACGCTGGATCCACAGGGCCATTGGATTCCAGCAGTGCAGTCTGCTACCTCCCAGCGACCTCCTGTACTCATGACAATCCTGTCTGATGGGCAGATGAGGGGGTCAGGAACCCTGAACTCGCTTAAAAAGACCCAGAGCGGACAGGAAAAGGAGTTAGGGGCACCTTTGTTTTTAGGGTATCCTATCTCCGTGTCTTCTCTTGGCCTAAACCCAGGTAAAGGGAAGCAAGCTGAGTCTCCCTAAACTGCCTGGTTTTCTTCTCCCTCAGGGACAGCGTCATCATCAGCATCACCAACTGCGCTACCAGCGTCTACGCCGGCTTCGTCATCTTCTCTATCCTGGGCTTCATGGCCAATCACCTGGGTGTGGATGTGTCCCGAGTGGCGGACCACGGTCCTGGGCTGGCTTTTGTAGCGTACCCTGAGGCCCTCACGCTGCTCCCCATCTCACCACTGTGGTCCTTACTCTTCTTCTTCATGCTCATCTTGCTGGGGCTGGGAACTCAGGTAAGACGTGTGTGCGTGTACGTGTGTGTGTGTGTGTGCCAGCATCTTGGGCAGCAGGAACTGGGGCAGAGTGCGGGTCCCTGTTCTGATGGTTGTGCCTGCAGTTCTGCCTCCTAGAGACCCTAGTCACTGCCATTGTGGACGAGGTGGGAAATGAGTGGATTCTGCAGAAAAAAACCTTTGTGACCTTGGGTGTGGCCGTGGCTGGCTTCTTGCTGGGCATCCCCCTTACCAGCCAGGTAAGAATGGTGACTGGGGGGAGGGGGCGTGTTGGGTAAGGCAGGGCACTTGGGGGGATGGGTGGGTAACCTGCACTGTGGCACCCTGGCTCATCTGCCCGCTGGCCCACAGGCAGGCATCTACTGGCTGCTGCTGATGGACAACTACGCAGCCAGCTTCTCCTTGGTTGTCATCTCCTGCATCATGTGTGTGTCCATCATGTACATCTACGGTAAGCGCCGACCTTCCCGTGGCCTTGAGAGTCCCAGTCTCTGACTGGCCCACTCTGTCCTGCTGGGCTGCTGACTCCTATTTCTCCAGGGCACCGAAACTACTTCCAGGATATCCAGATGATGTTGGGGTTCCCACCACCTCTCTTCTTCCAGATCTGCTGGCGCTTCGTCTCTCCAGCTATCATCTTTGTAAGTTCCTGGGGGTGGGGGGGCTCCCTGCCCCTGCTGCCCCTTGGCCAGGTGTCCTCTCGGGAACCAGTAGAACGAGAGCAAGAGCACATCCACCCAGCCAGACCTCTGTGCCTACAGCCCTGGCTTTGGGCATCTGAGCAGGCCAGACAGTCGGATGTGTGCACACTCAGAGGCCAGGCCCTGGCCTTAGGTTAGGAAGGGGATGTTGAGCCCTTGGACTGAAGCCAATACCCAAGCTCAGAGCTACACTAACTTTAGGTACACAGTCTCACTTCCTGCCATTACTGCCCAGCTGCCTCCAAGGGACCTCAGTGTGGCCTGTCTACCTTACTGCTCTTACCCCAGACCCTCCCCTGGAGGAGGCCCCCACGAAGGGAGATAGATACATGGGAATGTGCCCCCTGGGCAGCCCTGGGACCTATAGGTTCAGGGCTACAAGTTAGGTCAGCTCTGTGGTGGGGGCCATTTCCTAAGCCTCCCGGGCTGGGAAGTTAGCTGGCCTCAATGAGGAGTATCCCCATTTCCACCATATTCAGAGCTGGAAACTCATCAGAGCACTGCACAAGCATTAGGATTCCTTGCATGGCAAGGAGCTGGGCCCTTCCTTCACCCTGTCCACATCAGCTCATGCAGCATCTCTCTGGGTTATCACTGTTATCCCCATTCTACATATAAGAAAACTAAGGCACAGGGATGTTAAATAGGCCTACTGCCACACACTTAGCAAGGGGCAGGAACCCTGATGCAGGCCAGTGAGACACAGGAAACCAGGCTATAGGGGGAATGGTCTGTGGGCTAAAACCTGGCCCATTTGCTACTTTTGAGGTGAGAAGGGAGGGGTTGTGGCAGAGTAGTCACTCTATAAGAAGAGTGTCAGAGGGCTCACCCAGCAGCAAGACCATGTCCAAAGTCACCCGTGTCCAGCTCAGCTCCTCGGGATCATGGAGAGCTCTGTACAGGACTTCCACACTGGCTCATGTTTCTGAGAAAAGGCCCCTGGAGGACCGAGGCCTCCACTGCACGGAGTGTGGGATATTCCTGAGCCTGGCACAGGCAGCAGTTCTGGCCACAGGCCCAGCATTGAAACAGGAGAGCGGAAGTCTCCTTTCAAGGCTGAGAGGCCAGAGAGGGCTGGAGCCACTGCCCAGCACATGCCCTCTGGGGTATGGCACTGGCCCAGGACCCTCCCTCCTTAGGGCTGGGGAGCTGCACTCTATTACTTGGGGAGACCTGGGGTCAACCACCATGGACCTTAGACTGGGTCCTGTGTCTCCTAGAGATTGAGCGAAGCAGGCAGTGCCCAGAAAGCCAGGCTGGAGGTACCTTAAGGTGAGGAATCCAGGCTATGCAGATATGTCCATATTTTCTTTGGGGCTTTATGTGCTTATAAAGCTCCTCCTGACAAACCCCACGTTAAGTTCAGTGAAGGAACTCATCCTCACATACAGCAGGCTTTGCTAAACTAGATGTGGTGGCGCTCACCTTTAATCCCAGCACTGGGGAGGCAGAGGCAAGCCGATATCTGAAATTTGAGGCCAGCCTGGTCTACATAGAGTTTCAAGCTAGCCAGGGTGACACAGTTGAGACCCTGTCCCCCAAAAACCAAAAGTACACAAATACACACACACACACACACACACAATCCACAGGCTCCGCTAGGTCAGGAAACCCATACACTCCGTGTGTGTGTGGTACCCCAGGAAGGATGCTCTAGGGAGTGTGGGGAAGGTCAGCTGAACTTGAGCTCCAGGATGCTCCTAAGGTCTGAGGGGCATGTTGACTCCTGCCAAGGCATCTCCTTCCACGGGGCCCAATGGAGCAGCTTACGAGCCACCTGCCAGGTCTCTTGTGGTAGATGCTTTGCTTGCCGTAGCCATGGGCCTTAGCTCTGGCCTCATTCACCCTCTTCCTCGAGAGCTGTGTGTCAGCGTTTCTAGCCTCTGGGCACTGTCCAGGCTGAACGTGACTTGTTACCACAGCCATAGTGAGGGAAGACCTTGCCTGGCCCACTCCTCAACACCCTCCCCAGTCCCCGAATCTCCTGGCACAGATCAGCTCCAATGAATGAATGGAATTGTGCAAGGCACCTTAGACTCAGAGTTAACACAAGCCTAGGCACTCGAAGAACTATGGGAAACAGGAAGCAGGGAGGCTGTGAGGAAAGCTGATGGGGAATGCCATGGAGGAGCTTCCTAGGAGGCAGAAAATCCAGAAAAGGCTTCCTGAAAGAGGTGGCATCCGCTCAGGGCTTGCCAGGAATGCTGAAGGTGGGTCTGGCAGAATGAATGGAGGAGGTAGGGAGAAATGCTGGGTGTGGTGGGAGCCTCAGTCAGGGACAGTGTGGCCAGCAAGGTAACAGGTCATCTGGCAAAGTTGAAGGCCAAATTCCTACAGGCCAGGAATTTGCCCTTACCTCAATAGACAGTACTGAGCCTAGAGAAAAACTAGCTGATTTCTAAAGGTGGCAGCAGCTTGCTTGCTCTCTGCCAGTTCAGGACTCTAGCAGAACAGACCTCTTCTGCTTTATGGCACGCACATGCCCAGCTACTCCCTGGGTGGTCGGATCCTCCTTTCACTTAGGTATGGCAGGGCCCTGACCAAATCGCCTTTTACTGACTTGGGAGCCTGCAGAGGAAGGCCTGTGGCTAGGAGGGCAAGCCTTGGGTCCAGGAGGGGCTCTGGCTAGCCTCGCACCACCTCACCTCTACCCCTGCAGTTCATCCTCATCTTCACGGTGATCCAATACCGGCCAATCACCTACAACCACTACCAGTACCCAGGATGGGCCGTGGCCATTGGCTTCCTCATGGCCTTGTCTTCTGTCGTCTGCATCCCGCTGTACGCCCTGTTCCAGCTCTGCCGCACAGACGGGGACACGCTTCTTCAGGTGAGGCTGGGCGCCGGGCCAAGAGGAAACACTGAGCTTATGGGTTCCCTTCTGACTCACTCTTTTTACTGCGCCCCCTGCCTGCAGCGTTTGAAAAATGCCACAAAGCCAAGCAGAGACTGGGGCCCTGCCCTCCTGGAGCACCGGACTGGGCGCTATGCCCCCAACATAGCCCCTTCTCCTGAAGATGCGTTTGAGGTCCAGCCACTGCATCCGGACAAGGCTCAGATCCCCATTGTGGGCAGTAATGGCTCCAGCCGCCTCCAGGATTCCCGGATATGAGCACAGTTGTTGGCAAGGGGAGAGGTCCCACTCAACCCTTGTTCCCACCACAAAGACTGGGAGGCAGTGGGCAGGTGCGACCGCCTGCCCGGTCATACCCTGGCCAGGACGGCTGCTGTCACCTTGGCCATCACTGCTAGTGCAGACATTTGTGTTCGTGTCCCCAGTGTTTACACGTCCTTTGGATGCCAAGACAGCAGCTGGGGGTGAGAAAAGCTATAGGAGGGTTGCTGTGGGGTGCAGGTGGGGGTGTCCAAAGCACTTTGGAGGTCTCAGGCCAGGTCCCCAGAGGCCTGCCAGGCTTCATCTAGCCTCTGATACCCTCTTGCTCTACCCTGAGCTGTTTCACTAGGGGTTAAGAGGTTCTGGGACTGCACCCTACTTGTTCCCCTCCGGCCTCATGACCAGTGTTCCTGATCCCAGAACAGCCCCCAGCCTCTGCCCAGGCAAATCTGTATCTTCCTACCCGGGTCGAGGCGAGGGGCTATGGGGCCGCACAGTGTTACCTGTCAGACTGTACCGCCCAGCCCTGTTTATCTGTGTTAATTATTTTTGTAAAAATTGTATTATCTGTGGTTGCCGCCCCCTACCCCAGCCTTGGGTCTAGTCTGTCTTCCAGGCCTGCCCGCACCTCACTTGGCTGCTCCAGGGTCTCTGCCCTTTGTTCCAGCCCTGGTTGTCAGGCCCAGCCAGCAGAGGCCGTGACCCAGCAGCCTGCCCAAAGCACTTGATTATGGAGGGAGAGAGAGGAGATTTCTCAGTGGGAAGTTTGATCCCTGAGCCCTGGGGAAGGGGACCCTGCACGACATTCCCTTGTCCACCCTCCACCAGGTTGAAGGCCCAGTCTTCCCAGATGTGCTACCCCCCGACCCTGTTCAACGTGCCAAATGGCCCCAGTCCACGTGCCTGTCCCCCACTCTGCCGTCAGAGCTCCTTCTCCCATGCCCTGCAGTGTCCGTTTGTCTATCCTCTGTGCCCTCTGCAGTGACATCCCTGGCCAAGCCACCTCTAATCCTCTGTAGCAATAACGGTGCGCCGCCCGCCACTGCCCATTGTGTACCACTAGGGTTTTAAAGTCCTTAGATTTTAATGAAATTTCTATTCCTGTCTCAGAGCTGCTGCTATGCTTTGTCTGGGTCCCTAGGGGACAAAAGTCAGGCTGGGATGGGACCCCTGATCGCCAAGCCTTTGTGGAGGCCTGAGTGGAGGAGAGAGGTGCCAAAGGCTTTGATGGTTAGAATAGGTGTCCTGCCACTCAGTCCCGGATACTATTGACCTGACAAAGGGTGGGGCTGGGACCAGACCAACACACAGCTTTGGGGGTGACTGTGTGAGCTCATTAGAAAATGAAGCAGAAACTGGCAGAGCTACAGCAGTTGGGGGCAACAACAGATGGGCGAGTTACAGCAGAAACAGAAGCCTGTTTTGTGAGCAGCCCTTCAGGTTGGGGCCTGGGATGCTGCACCGGACACTGATGTGGAAGATGGCTCTTCCCAATAGCTGTACCGAAGCTGCCGTCCCCAGCGGCAGGTGGATGCCCGACCTTGAGGGTGAGGGTGCCGCTCCGAAGGAGGTGTAGGCATGTAGCCATGGAGACAAGGAAAGGGTCTGAGCCCCGGAATGGAAGACCTCAAGGACTTCTGCCTGCACAGGATGGGTGTCTGTGAGGTGATCATGGTCTGACCCTTCAGGCTACCCTGCCCGCCCTGTATTTTGGTGTACCTGTGCTTGGCAGAGACAAAGGAAGGCTCCAGAGAGACCTGTAGCTCCCGTTCCATGGCCTTCTTCTGTTCCTTTATCTCTGAGGAAGGGCACAGCTGAGACTGCAGCTGGCTCTCCTCAAGTATGCATAGTTTAGGGTAAAGGTAGGAGGCTGGGTACTCTGGGGGTTTGCTTGGGCTCCTTACCTGCCATGGTGGGCACTAAGGTGGTCTCGGAGGGCTGGCAAGCCTGCATCTGCTCCACTTCCAGACAGTGCTGTGGAGAGAGCTGGTTCAGGGGCCCTGCCTACAGGTACAGACCACTAGCCTTCGTGTAGGGCTCCAGAGTAAGACCATGCAGCCTCTCAGCCTAACCACCATGAGGGCAAACCCTGTGCAAAGCCAAGCAAAGCAAGATGGGAGCTGGGCATGTGCCTAGACTTAAGCGAGAGAGGAAACAAGAGACCTGGGGCTGTCAAGTGGATTAATCTAAAACTGCTGACCACAGCCTCTGGTATATGAGAAATGGGTGTAAGGCTCACAGGACCTTGACACGTACATGTACACACACACACACACACACACACTCTGTGTGTCAGAGGCATGGCCCTCTAAGTGGAGAACTTGGGGGAAGACCCCAGACTGTGCTCACCTGCAGCTCAGAGACCTCTCTCTGCAACATGTGACACTCCTCCTCCAGGAGGCTCCTAGACAGGAGCAATAGCAGCCAGAACCAGTGAGGCAGGACCTACCCAGCTGAACCCATCATGTGACCCCACCCTCCAGAACCCAGCGGGAGCCGTGCTGATCCCTCCATCCTCAGGCCATGTGGTCTCTGGGTGCTCCTGGGCATACAGCCATAGCTCCTACTACTTTCGGCTACCTCAGTGTTGGCACCCTGGCAGGCACCACCCTCGACTGTACCCCGGCACTGGGCCTGCTTCTATCAGCCCCCAAATCACAGACTGCCTATAACCCTCCCTTGGCTCCCTTTGTGCCAGGCTGAAATCCTAGGGCCTTGCCCCCTCCTGGTCCCTGTACCTGGCTGTTACTGTGGCAGCCCCACTAGTTCTGCCCACTTCAGACAGACAGACTGACTGACTGACAGACACACACACACGGTCTACCTACCTGGCACACTAAACCTTTTAGACAGTCCCAGCCCCTTAAGATCTGCCCATCTTTCCTCTTGCCCCTTTCTACATACACTCCGGTGCCCCTAGGCCTCACCTCAGGTGACTGGCAACCTGGTCAATGTTAGACACATTCAGTTGGTCCTTGATGACATTGAGGTCCCTGTGACAGCTGCTAGGTGAAGTTAGCGTCAGCCTCTTCCTGTCGCTCATTCTAGCCCTTCAGGAACAGATGCCACTTCTGGATAATTTTGTGGTTTTTTTTCCTCACACAGGCAACATAATACAGTACAAATAATAGTTCCAGAACCCAGGCTTGCCCGTGGGTTCTGCTGCCTCCACTCTGTGACCTCAGGGAAACTGCTCGTCTTTCCTGAGCTTTAATTTTCTCAACGAACGAGACAAGGCTCACCTTACAGGACCGTGGGGAGATTTGAATAAGAAATTGGTGTGGTCTACTTATGAACATGAGCCTGTTCATTTATCTCATTCTGTCCCAGGCTGAAAATATCATTTGTCACCTTCTCCCCTCAGCTCTTCCTGTACTTCTAGCCCAGCCCTTAATTCTGTTTGCCAGGCCTGAGAACTGCTCACTGGACATGGCCTCCTGTCTTCTCTCTCTACTGCAAAAACTACCCTCTTACTGCTCGGGAAACTGCTCCTTATATTCTAAGCCCCAGACTAAAATGGTCACTCTCCCAGCAAGCTTTGCCTGCCTCCACGCTGGGCAGGTGTCTCCTCCCGCCCTCATGGACTGGTATCTATCACAAGCAGAAGAGTGTTCAGCCCCAGAATGAGAACTCTTCCACAGAATTGGACTGGACCCAATTGGCTAGGGCCTTCTGCCTGGCAGGGACAGATCCTCCCTCTTTGCTGTCATTTACCTGGGGTCACCAGCTTTCATCTGGAATAGTTCCTGTTCTGTAGAGTCACACCTGGGCTCCTCTAAGGCAAAGTGAAGGACCCTGGGACTATACCGGGCCCATGCCTGGGTCTGGTCCCTGAAAACAGGTGCATGAACGGACCTGAGGGGCTCCTTTCAGGAAACCACAGGAAAGGCCACCCTGGTTCTTTATCAGGGGCAGCCCATCTGATGTCCAGACAAGGAGACCAGACCTAAGACTCCCACCTGCCCTCATAGATAGCCTTAAGACGGAGGCCTTGAAGCAACTGTCGGAGTTCTTGGCGCATGAGGTCCCTCAGGAGGGGTGGTGGTGCCAGAAGGGAGGGAATATCAGAGATGGGGTGGGATCCCGAAGCTTGAGCAGAGTGGGTCTCTTGGAGCAGTGCCTTTAGCATCGCCACCTGCAAGAACAGCTGGGGAACCTTGCCACTGGGGCAGGGGGAATGGGTGTGTGTGTTCGGGGAATTATCAGGGATGGGAGGAGCCAAAAGGAAGCACAAGGGCAGACAGTGAGAACAAGGTGTTAAGGGGGGTCATCAAAAAAGGCTAGGGATCTTGTGGAGGCAGGAAATCACGTGAGTTGCTGGGCAGGCCTAGAATGCGACCCACCCCCACCCACCGGACTCCCACCTCCTCTCGCAACTCCAGGCTGAGGTCCACCGCTGCCTCCCCCAGAATCCTCTTCACTTCAGGCCGCTCTGGGAGTGGAACATGCTCCTCCACCAGCTCCCAGAGTGCTGGGGAGTCCCGGGGCATGGCCTGCACGTCGAAGTCCCCTGTTCAGACCTACAGAACGGATCCGCGGCAGGTCAGAGTGCTAGATTTCCTGGGAGACGATGGTTGCTCCGGGCCAGAGCCACGCCCACCGAGTCTTTCCGCTGACATCGAGGCCCCGCCTTGTTCTGCCTACTCCCTGCACAGGAATTGCGTTGTCTCTTGGTGGCCTACTATGGGGCAGACCCTCCAGGGTCCGAGATCCTGGCCACCGCTGCGGGAAGCCAGGCTGTGGGAAACTGGGTGTTAGCCCCTCCCCTCCCAAGAGACGGTCACCTGGGAAACCACCACGCCCCAGTTCAGCCTTCGAGAGAGGCCCCGCCCTGTCCATGCTGGCTGAACCATGCTTGTCCACTAGCACCTTGGGCTTTCCACGGGACACTACCTTTCTACCTCCAAGGAAGTAGAAGAAGCGAGAAACCTGGCCCCATTGGGTTGGTTATTTCCTTACTCCTACTAGCCTGAAGGCAGCATCAAGATAAACTTTCCCCCTAGAACAGTGGAGGTAGAGGGGCTTGGAAGTTTATTAAGTCCCAAGACGGCCCTGGCCAGGTCACCTCCCGCAACACAAACTAGCTTTGGGGAACCAGATCCCATTCCCAAACAGACATGGAGCAGCTCCATTAATGTTTTTTACTAAAGCACCCACACAAGTTTCTGTGCAATATATAAACATGAGCAGGCCCTGGGGCTTCTGCCTCCTAAGGCAGGGAGGCCAGAACCATGGACTGATCCAAGCCCCACCTGTCCCCCATGCAAAGGCCAACCCCATGATCCCAGAAAACAACACAGCACCCCCTCTGGTCCCCTCCTGGGGGCACTCCTCAGTAGGGGGCTCACCAAAGCTTGCCCCCTACATTGTTGAATGAAAAAGGTTTCCCCCCTCCCCTGGAAGCATGGGGGATCTCCAGATTTGAGAATTCCCCCTGGAAGAGACACTGCCCCCTAGTCAAACCTCCCACCTTTCCAGGCCCTAGGGGACTCAAGGCGGGCGGGGGGGGGGAGCGGGGGGACTGAGGCACAGAGAGGTGGAGTGACCTGGCCTAGGCCACTCCGAGAGGCAGTGCAGGGGCTGGCCCAACCCTAACAGCGAGGAGGTTTGGGCTGGGGAAGTAGGGCAGGAAGAAGGGCTGACCCTGGAGAGGGCCGTAAGAGGGGCTTGCCCAGAAGCCCCTCAAAGTGGGTTCTGAAACTTCTAGGTGCAGCTGGCTGTCTATTAAGACCCTCAGAAAAGAGCTCGCAGTCTCAGTCTTGGGGATGACCCCAGGGCAACTGTCAGCCAGGCTGTAGGTCAGTCCTCTGGCAGGCAACCCTCCGCACCAGAAGGACATGGAGGGCCTTTATCCGTTAGTGTCAGCCTTGACTGAGCCACGACATGGGTTTTCCGATGTCCACCGTGATATTGGTGAAGAGCGGCTGCCGAGACACCTCCAAGACTTGGTACCGCACGGACCCAATGCCGTCCCACCTCATGCTCATCTTGGTGTTCTGGATCTTGTTAAACCTGGGGAGGGAGATGAGTTCAGATCAAGGCAAACAGACTGCTCAAGGCTGAATCTCTGGGGCCAAGGCACAGACCATACTCTCCCTTCGGAACAACTTGACAGGAGCCCCTCGCTCATGCTTGCTCTCAAAATGAAGACCTCGCCCCCTTTGGTCAGAAAGCCTAACTACAACACTCTCACAGGCCTCTCCATTCAGACCTTCACCGTATTAATATTTTATTATTATGGGCATGTGTGTAGAGGTCAAAGGACAACCATTTGAAGTTGGATCTTTCCTTTCACCTTTCCTTGGGTCCTGGGATTGAGCTCAGGACTCAAGGCGTACCCAGGAAGCACCTTTACTTTCTGAGCTGTCTTACTGGTTGAGTTATCCCACATTCACCCCCAGTGCTGTATATTTCCTGTATGAGACACGTCATTTTCACTCTAACGCTTGCCATCCTTTCTGCTTCTCTTCCAGTAGTCACTCCTTCCACATCCACTCCTGTATGCCAGATTGCACTCTGAGCAACAGGGACACCATCACGAACAGGACATGCAAGGTCTGTCCTCTCACTGCAAGTTCGCTTCACTGAGGGAGACGGATACTAGGCAAAGGAAACACCCAGGGTGCTCAGGGTACAATGGGGCTACCTCGGAAAAAGTATGTGACACTAAGCTGAAGGTAGGGAGAAGAGCATTTCATGCAGAGGTCAGAGCACACAACAAAAGAAAAACAGATTAATACTAGCTTGAGGGTTAGAGCGTGTATGGGCAGGACCTGTAAGTCATAATAAGCAGTTCATATTCCACGAGCCAGGAGACACAGAGGGATGCTTAACCCAGTTTCAGCGGAAGGGTAGGATGGACTGTGGAAGGGCAAGGAGGCGGCAGGAAAACCCTTGCGGTCCTCAGGGCAAGATCACAGAGGCCAGACTAAGGTAAAGGTGGAGAAGGGGTAAAACAGTCCGGCTCAAATGCTTTGGGGATGGCACTGACATGCTTTGTTGATGATCCGAACATGTTGGGGGAAAGAGTCCTGGAGAACACTTAAGTTTGAGGCAAAAGGTATTAGAACTGCCATCCAGGCTTCTTTAGCCCAGAAATTTCATACTGTCTAGCCATATCCACACCCAAGCAGACATTACTAATTGATGACCAGCTAATCCTGCAATGAGATCAAGGCTACTGGCATTTATCTGCCTGTCATCTCTTCCCTGCTGACCATGGTTTCATCTAATCACTGGCTTTTCCATTGGCTCCCTGGACTCCCAGGGATCTCATGCTTCTGCCAAATTTCAGCCCAAGTTAGTCCACAATCCATCTCTATTCCTATAGAGAGATGTTCAGAGCCGAAAAGTCGAGGGACACAGAAGTCCTTCCCCTGCCATGTTCCCCCCAGTTTTATGAATTGCTTTCATGAATTCAGGAATGGCCAAGGTTCTCTCTAGGTCTACCCAGCAGCTAGGCCAGCCCTTCACCTTCCACAAGCTCAGAAAAAGCCTTCCAAACAAATTCAACGGCATCTTTCCTATTGAGAGACCTTCCAGGACCCTGAAGGCCCTCTGGGAAAAAAGGTAAAACTCCCCTGGGACTTTACTACGCAGCACTGATGCCCCTCCTGCCACTCCTAGCTTTCAGGTGTCTAAGAGACAAACAGCTTTAAAGTTCCAGTGTATGGCGTACATGCTCACACAAAGATGAATCCCTTCCTGCACTCCGGCCTTCTCCATCACCCTGGCAAGACAGCACTGGTGAATATATGCCCAAGCGGATGTGAGACAAACTTCAGCGAGTGAATAACTTTCAAGTCCCACTTTATGTTCCCACTGCCTTAATCCCGTCTCCGCCAGGAAAGCACCTAGCTTTCGTGGTGGCATTATTCCTTTGCCTGGTGTGAGTCTCATGAGGGAGAGGACAGGGATTGGGTGTGGCTCCAGAAGGCTTGGCATCATTCATACATCCAAAGATATATTTGGAAATTCAAGGAGTCTTTGCTCGTATTTCACATACCTGTCAGACCTTTCCCAGCCATCCACAAACATCTAATGTGGGTATCTCGACCCTAAAAGAAAGAGTTGGCTGCTCTGATCTCAGAGGGGTTAGCACTGTGCTCCCTCCCCATACTTCCTCTGTTTGACGCACCTTTGTCAGGTTCCTAGGATCTATGGCTAGCACCCACTAAGTCTCATCTGCTCTGACAGGACCAGTATAAGCAGGGGTCATCCAATGTACGGAAGTGAGGTCCTTTGAGGGTACTAATAGAAATGCAGTCTATGTAATAACAACACAAGCTGGAATTTAAATTCTAGTCACCTCTAGGAACCAGGCCAGGGGTGCCAGGAGTCACCTTTAGAGGTCAGGGGTCAGGAGTATTAGGGTCACTTCTAGGGATCAGTTGCCTCTGGAAGGCAATTCTCAGGGCCAAGGGTGCTCCTCTATGAGGTCAGAGATCAAAGGGCATTTGGGATAATGGGAAGTTACCTCTAGGGAGCAAGGGATCAGGGGCACCTGGGGTCAGGGGTGCTGGGGTCACCTCTGAGGGTTGGGCTCGTTATGCTTGTCCCGGTCGTGCTTGATCATGCGGTAGCGGCCTATCCGGACATCTGGGCGTGAGATCTTCATCCCAGTCAGGGAGATCCTAGGATGGCGGACAGGCAGACTGAACAGGCACCAGGAAGGGTGAGGAGCCCCACCCAGTCTGTGCCTCCGCACTCCCTGACCCAGCCTGCTCTGTGCCATCTCTACTTACCGGTTGAAGATATCGTCGTCCTCGCCGCCCCAGCCCCAGTACTCGTTGGGAAAGCCATTGATCCTCAGAAACTGGGCCTTACTCAGGCCTGACACACCTCCAAAGTAGCTAGCATAGGGCAGCCTATGACATGGGAGAGGAGGTGTTAGGGTCACAAGGGGATTCAAGACACAGGATCCCAGATGGTGTGTGCGGAGAATGTATAACTAGGAGCCAGGGAGGATCTACATTACACAGAAGGATCTGAACCAGGGGCCAGAGGCTAGGAGGACACTGAAGCTGGGACTAAGGGTCTGGGTGAAGTGGGGGGGTGGGTAGGTAGGTCTGAGTCTCACTAAGAAAGTCTCACCGGAAGCCAAACTTGTCCATGGCAATGGCGAAGTGGCGGGGCTGGTCACCACAACGGTACAGATTGCGGTCATCCATAGGGACCAGGTCCACGTCACTGAAGATGAAGCAGTCATAGGCAGCATCCTCCTTCAGTGCCTCTAGGAAGCCCACATTGAGCAGCTTGGCCCGGTTGAAGGTCTCCTCACCATGCTGGCAGGTGGATGGATGGACACAGATGAGCTCTGGGTCTGTGACCAGCAAGCACCTGACACTTCAGTTTCCATCATGATCCCAGGGTCCCATATAACTGTCCCCCACCCCCACAGCTCCCTCAGCCTCAGGATTAAGTCTAGCTTCTCACCCTAGATCCCCCCCCCATTCATTTACAATTTGGCTTCAGTCTCCTCTTTGGCATTGTCAAATTCTACGCACCCCCCCCCCCATTACATTCCTTAGCCACCACCAAACATCCAAACATGCTGGACTTTTTGATACCAGACAATGGGGTTGGTTAGCAGTTCCTCTGTCTAGAATGCTCTGCTTTAGTGGTTAACCTCATGCCTGGAAAGGCTGACTTCTGGACAAACCTCCAGGCCCCAGTAAAATTCCTTCCTCCTCTCCTGGGCTTTGTTGATTCCGGGTTCTACTGAACCACTATTCAGAGTGTTCATCTCATTCATTCATTCCGACATGCCCTGTGACTTTCTCCTTTGTGCCAAGTGAGCGCCCATGTGCCAGTGGAGATTATAGATGACTAGTCCTGTTCTATCTCCCTCCTGAGCCTACAGTCATGAAGTGAGACAACAATAAATGCCCTGAGTGACCACTGCTGATGCAGCTCCGCTGGCCCACTCCAATCCACTTCCAACTCCCTGGACAGCCTCTGAGACGACACAGGACTGTGCTAGGTGATCCTGTCTTCCCAGCAAAACAGATAAGCAGCGAGCTACAGGCAGCCACACCAAAGAAACGGGACTGCAGGGCTCCCGGCCATCCAGGCCCAGACAAGCAGAGAGGGGAATGTTTGACAAAAAGAATTGTCCCCTCGGTCTCTGCTACAACCAATGCTAAAGACAGAGCTAAAGAAGTTAAAGCTTCTGGAGCTAGCATCTGCGAGTGGGTGCCTCCCAAGGAAAAGGGAAAGAGCGGCCCCACCCAGCTCTGGCCAAGCCTGACAGGCAGGAGCTGCTCTCTCTGGAACAATGATCAGACTACTACACCTGCTCACTGCCTTCCTCTCCTTCCTCGAATCTCCTCCTCTACCAGCCCTTATAGGGATTGGCCATTTTCTCCTGGCTTATCAGCATTCTTCTGGTCTCTCTCACCAGCCAGAAGCCCTCAGTCTCTCCCACACGGCTTATAAACATGCACGGTTCTCTCTCTGAAGGAAAAAAAAAGCAAACTTCCTCCAGCCATCACCCTACCTTTTGCCTTCCCTTCTCAGCAGAGATTATTTTGTTATAAGAGTTGTCTCCAATTAGTTATTTTGTCAAATCTGATCCCTTCTCCAACCCACTGCAATCTGCTTCCGCCCCCACCGTGCCCCTGAAATGGCTCTCACTGGGCCCACCTTGTTGCTAAATCGACTGGACGCACTTGGTCCCCATCCCTCTCACTCCCCCACAGTGCTCACTCGGCCGCCATGCTTCCTTCCTGATACTGACTGCAGGGCTTCCAGGGTATCCACTCTCCAGGGTCTCCTGACACTCTCTGGTCCATCTCTGGGGCCTCTGCAGTCGCCTTCCTTTCTCCACGTACCCCTTCAATGCTACACACCCCGGTAATCCATGCTCTGTGGGTATGTCAGATATTGTGGGTTTGAAGAACCTTACAGCTGGTGAGATGGCTCAGCAGAGACAGTATTTCTGCATAGGCCTGATGGGTTTGATCCCCAGAACCCATGACGGAAGGAGAGAAGAGACTCCACAAAGTTGTCCTCTGATCTCCACAAGTGTCCCGTGGCTATGCGCACGCGCACACACACACACACACACACACACATCATAAATTATATAAAAAGAATCTTCTACATGAGTGTACACACACATACACACACAAATATTAAATAATAACAAAAGACTCTTCTACACATTAGTGCTTCCAGACCCCCCCCCTCCTCACAGGTTTCCCCTAGGTCCTGACTCTCATTCTGCCAGCAGGATGTCCCGCCTCTACTTCCCCCGGGCTCTCAGTATTCCAGGCAAGACAGTCTCTGGAGTCACTCTCCTCCAGATATGGCCTAGTGCCTACAGGCCCCCAGCCCACTCACAGGTGTGGCTATGAACACAGCAAACGGCCGAGACGAAAACCCTTGCCTTCTTTTGACATCTCTTTTCTCTTTATTTTACAGCGGCATCTCCCTTTTACCCAACAAACCGCCCCGCCCGTAAGCACGTTCACCATCTCTTTTCTGGTTACTGCGATCTCTTCCTAATTGGTCACAGTGCTTCTACGCACCCTCTCCATTCTTCACATGTAATCCTAGCAACACACAGAGGTTACCCCACCTTCAAACAAGGTTACCCCACCAATTCAGGCTAAACTTCAACTGCCAAACATCTCTGAAGCTCTTGATGTGGCCTGGGCCGATCCCTCCCAGCTAACCTTGGCCACCCAGCCTGTATGCTGGACTCCACCTCTCAGCCAATAGACCCTAAACACAAAAGACCGTTTCTCTTGCTAAGCCCTGCTCTTCTGGGCTGCTCCTCCTAGCAGGTTCGCCTCCTCCCGCTACTGCCTCTTCATCTCTCACAACTGCAGGGCTGGACCACTGCCCTCACTCCAATTCCAAGCGTGCACCTTCCTCCTGAGCTCTCCAGCGGTGGAAGGGGAACTCTTCAGTTCCTCTCGAGACCCAGTGCCAGTTCTAGTCAGGGTTTAGATGCTAATCTTATGGTTTCAGACTTCGTGCATCTTTCAGAGTCTAACCTTCCCTCTCTTCATGACACTGCCTCCTACCCGCTGCACACTAGGCCTCTACCACCATGGGCAAGCTTATGCACACATCAAGAGAGTACATGCCAACATTTACATGCTCACATTCCCTTCCACACACATGATCTTCCTGTGTTCGACATGTACCTCCCATATCCATGGAGAATCACAACCACAGACAAAGACTCAAAGATTTCTCCAGCCCCATCTGTGCACCAATGGGCATGTGGGCCCCCCACAGCCCCGAGCAGGCACAGCCACAGGTGCAAGTGACTTCCTTGATGGCTAGTGCTCAGCTAAGGGCCTCAGACCACGCACCTGGTTGATGACATAGATACCATAGCGCAACCGCTGCCGCCTCAACATGGGGTGCAGATAGTGGAGCCAATAGCGTAGGTGATGCTCCCGGTGTCTAAAGGGGATGATGACTGCCACTGTTTGGGCTGGGGTGCAGTCGGGTGGTGTATAGCGGCCGCCCAGGAGCACGCCTGGGTTCTCCCTCTGCACCCGCTCCAGAGGCATGGGTGAGGTGAACTCGATGACCACTCGGCCCACTGCAGGTAGGACAGTGTCAAGAGTCAGGGCCTTCGCCAGGATCCGTGGACACTAGCCACCTGGGAGTGGGCAACAGAGCCCCAGGTATGGCCCTCTTTAGACTAGAGCCTCGGTGCCCCCATGGGTCAGCTCTACAATTCCCTAGTCACGCTGGTAGGATCCTCTTCCCACCCCCACAACAGGTAGGCTCTACTCTACAGGCTCACCAAGGCCAGGTGGCATGTCAGGACAGGGTGGGATGACTGGAGCCGTGGGGCCAGGCCGGACACTGGGAACCTCAGGAAGCCCAGAGCTGGCGGCAGTGGTGTTGGGCCGGGAGCAGTTGGTGCTGCTGCTGGCTGCAGGGTAGAGGGCATGGGCTGGGCTCCGAGCACTGAAGCGGCTGAAAAAGGCCAGGTGCTGAGCGTAGACGTCAAAGTAGAGGATGACAGCCACAAGGAAGTGCAGCAGGCAGAGGAGGAGCACAGCCTTGCAGACCCGCTCCAGCGTCCCCCCCAGCAGTCTGCTCATCCCTAGCGGCCAATGGCCCGCCCAATGGGCCCAAGCATCCGGCTGCCAGCCTGAACAGGGGGAGAGAAATAGATCCCAACAGATCAGTGCGGGACAGGTAACGAGACCCACCTGCTTCCTCACTGGTCGCTCGCTCAGACCCCTAACCTCACTTACCTTCCATACACCTTTGATATTCACGGACCTGTATTCTGCCTGCAAACACGCCAACAGTCGCTGGCAACTCACTAGACACACCCCAGCACTAAGCCACCTGTACATACACATATAGAACTCCACACACAAACACGGCAGCACCGGCAGGTGAACTTGATGACACAGGACTGCGCCTCAGCGCCGAACCTATCTATAAGCTCCACCTGTGCCCCAGAGAACAGATACTCCATAGGACAGACTCCTTAACCCAGAACACACGGTTTAGGGAATGGATCACTTACTGCCTATCATGCAGGAACACTATACTCATGAGTTCTTATAGTTCTTCCAAGGGCCAAGATGGAAAGTCATTCAGAGCATGGTGGATTTGGGCATTCAGGTCTCAACGGCAAACAGGCCTGGAACTGGGACCAGGCTGAGAAGGGAAGGGACCTTTAGCATTGAGGGAGGCCAAAAATGGAGAGGATGTTTAAAAGGATCCTTCCCACTGGAACAAGGGGTGAAAGTATCAGGTGGGGCAAGAGATAGATAGCCCTCACCTAAGATCTCGTGCTGGCTCTGGGGCCTGACCAGTGAATCTAGTTCTGATTCCTGAAATGCAGTATGCCTAGTCCCTGCAAGAGTGAAGTTCTTAGGACAGCAGGTATGTGTGACAGTGTCTTGCTTGGGCCAGGGCTCCGCTGTAGTTCCCAAAGGTCAACAAACACTTCTGGCAGTGCTCCTGAGAGAATATCTCAAGCATACACAGAATCACATAGACAGCTTTAGCGCCAGCAGTAGGCATCCACACTCAAGGGGCACACAGAGACCTACATATAGAACCGAACACACTAGGGGTGACAGTAACATACGAGCCACACACCCCAACGAAACCGCTGCTCCCCCACTTATACAAGCTTAGCCACACACCCAGACCCACGTGCGAATATTCCCACCCCCCTCCCTCCAGGGCAGCGGCTCTGGGGTCAAGCTAGCCATCAGGCTGAGGGGTGCGTCTGGGCGGGGCTGGGAGGCTGAACACGTGGCACCTCGGGACGGGGGAGGCAGCAGAGGACAGGTGGGTGTGGAGCCCTGGGGAGGGGTGCATGCAGTGGGGGGACGTGAATGTGGGGCCGGGGCTGAGCGCCTCCGCGAGACACAAGGCCGGGGCGAGCGAGGACAATGAGGGAGGCCGGCTGGGGGCGGCCGCGGGAGCCCAGGAGGCTAGCGGGATGGGGGTGGGGTGGGGTGCAGCCAGGCCGGGGGCAGCGCCGGCGCCTTGCTCACCGGGTCCTGGGCTGGGATCTGGGTCGTCGCGCGGGCGGCCCCCTAGCAGGGCCGAGCCTGGAACGTTGGGGCCCTGGGCGGGGGGCCGCGCGCGCCCTCCTCTCCCCCGGCGCTCGGGGCTCAGCAGGGGGCGCCGCTCCAGCTCGGGTAGGGCTCCCGGCTCCGGCAGCTGCGGACGGCTCCGTCCCCCATGGCCCGGCCCCACCGCCGGGTCAGCGGTCCCCGCGGCCCCCGGGCCACCTCCAGCCGCCGCCGCGGGCCATGGAGCCGAGCCGCCCCGGGAGGCAGGGCGGGGCCAGGCAGACCCACGGACCGGCGGACCGACGGACCACTGCGCGGCCGCCTCCCTCCCGCGCTACGGCTCCTCGGAGGGGCAGGCCGGGCCGGCGCGCCCGCGCGCGTCCCCGCGGCCCCCGCCTCCAGCGCGCCCGCACGCGCCGCTCGCCCCTGTCGTTGGCCCTGCGCGGCCCAGCCGGCGGGGATAGAGGAGGGGGAGACCCAGGAGGGGCGCGGGAATCCGTCACGTTCCCCCACCAGCTTGTCTTAGGGATGGAAAGAGGCCAGGAGGGCTGGCTAGGTAGTTGGGACGGGGCCTGGATAGTGGGCGACTCATAAACGGGGCTAGGGCCTTGCCAACTCTAAAGGGGGAGTGACTCAAGGTCAGCCAATCAGGGCTGCCTGCTGGGTAAGACCCTTATAGGTGTTGAAGGAAATTGACTTCTGAGATAAGAGCAGGTTGGGTTAAGATTAAGAAAAAATCCAAAATTGGACAGGAATGGGCAGAACCGAACAGGGCCCCAGTAATTGAGACCAGAGTAGAGGTTGCAGGGAGGGTTTAGGTGTTTGTACAGGACTACCAAGAGAAGAATATTGGGCGCCAGTTAGGCCCAGGTGTAGGGAATGATGAAGCCTGAGAGGAGAATTAGCTGTAGTCAGTTGGGTCTAGTGCACAGGAGTCCAAGGAAGATCCTAGAGCCCAGGACTCCAGTCATAGCTACAGTCAGTCTAGCACCCTGGCCTCCCCACCCATGAGCCTCGAGGTCCGAGCAGAGATGGTGTGTAAGACACAGAAAGTTACAAGAGGTCAGCTTGAGAGCACAGGCTTTACCCTTCCTCTGTGAAAGGTGTCGCAAAGGGCCAACAGAAGCCTCACTGGGACAAATACCAATTTTATTTCACAAACACTAGGAAGACGGGCTGGATCGGGCTGGGAGAAGGTGCACAGCTGTACACAGTCACCACCAGCAGCCTATGCCCCACAGTGGGGTTCGCTCTGGATTGCCTCCAAAGTCAACAGGCAGCAAGAGGTGAGTGCAGGAGGGTGCTGAACACCAAGCCCGGGAAGGCTAAGGGACACAGCTCCAGCTGTCCCGGGAAAACCAGCAATAAATTAACAGTGGGGCACGGCCCCACCCATACAGATCATCTAGTCACCCATCTTCACTCTGGAGGTCTGCAAAAGAAGAACAGGACCAATCAGGCAGGGCCAGTGACCAGTGACAATATCAACCAGCAAGCCAGTGGGTAGACAGACCACAGATGGATGACTGTACAAGGACACACTATGACAGACAGACATGGGCAGTGACAAAGGAGTTGCTGTTCAGCACAAGAGAAGTAGCATGTGGACAGTGCCAGTATCCCCAAGAGTCAAACCAGCCAAGCACCCAAAGTCATGCTGAGACCTTGAAGCTGTGATAAAATACAGAATTCAAGCATGCTGTTCTACTGACAGGCATGTCACATACACATATGCACGCGGACCTTGAGAGAAACGTGTCAAGCCAGACTAAAACAGATACCCTAGCCCAGGCTATCTCACAAGGCATTCCCAGAGACAGCAAAGAGGGAAAGGATGACAGAGGGACTGAAGGATAGATATGTACACATAAAGCAACAGACAAAGAGGAACGAAGAGAAGGAAGAATCCCACTGTTATAGGTAGGGAAGGGAGGCCCTTCTCTGAAAGCCAAGTAAGGCTGGGGACAAGGACAAAGAGGCAACAGCTCCCTAGGGGGAATGTGCACCTGAAGGATTGCAACGATGACCCCAAAGAGGCCAATGGCACTGCCAAAGATCTCCACGATGAGAATCTTTACAAAGAGGCTGGGGTTCTGTGCATCAGCCAGGGCAGCCCCACTGCCCACGATGCCCACGCAGACTCCACAAAACAGGTTGGACAGACCGACTGTGAGGCCAGCCCCAAACATGGAGTAGCCTAGAGGATAGAAAGCAGCTCAAGTGAGGCCAATCCCACCCAAACTCTATGAGGCAGGCTAAAGCAGCTGAGACCATCTGAAGTTGGGAAGTAGGAGCAAGTGTGTAGACCCCAAACGTGTGTGTGTGTGTGTGCGCGTGCACGCACGCACGCACACAGGGTAGAGATATCTGTGTATGCAGTGCTGGCTGGCCTCACTGCCTCTGCCTCCCAGTACTGGGATTAAAGATTAATACCATCATGCCTGGCAAGACCCAGCTTTCTGCTACCCTCTTACCTGCATGGTAGTTTCGATGGCCAATGGCCTTGGGGTCAGTAGCATGGAAGGGCTGAGGGAGACAGTAAGTCATCAGAAGCCATTGCTTATTGTACCTACATTCTCTCTCCTCCAACCTTTAAGGCAAAGCATAGACACTGGGATGCCTATCCCCCCCTGGTTTTCCCTTACCTCAGCCATGTTGCTAATGACAATTGCCATGATGATGCCATAGATGGCCACAGCTTCACAGAAGATAATGCTGACAATAGTAATGGTAAAGGTTGGGGGAGGGGTGGAGAAAAGAGATGAGAAAACAAGCCATTTCTCCAAGAAAATCCCCCGGCCAACTTTCCTTGGCACACACGCATGGTCTGACGAGACTGGTCACAAGCCAGTATGTCATCAGACCTCCATCACTGACAATCAAAAGCCCTTAGACTTACCTGACCAAGTTCTTGGTCTTGATTCTGGGGGCCTTCACCCCACCCCCAATGATGGAAGAGCCGGTAATATAGATTCCCCTAATGGAAAGATAAGAAACTGATTCAAGAAGCCCAAGCAGTCACTGTCACCACGATGATTAAGAACCCAGTGATGCCACCTGCTGCAACTCAGCGCCTTCCCCCAACACTCACCAGGCTGCTCCAACCACAGACAGAGAAATCGCTAGGCCAATGCCCAGATTTGACCACATGAAGGGGGAAGTTTCGGTCAGGAACCTGTCGTGGGGACAGGGAAGAAAGCGATTCAGCTATGGTCAGCAAAGGGCAGGGCTAGGGAGACCACACAAAACTCAGCTTCCCACCCAACTCCAGGCCACCAGTCCCGGATGCTGCATCGATAGAGCTCGTATTTCCCAAAGGTTCGTGTGTCTGAAGAGCTGGTCTAGGGCTCAGACTACATGAGACAGGGGCTCCTACGAGAATCCTCTCCCGTGCTCTTCCTTACCATGCCACATCAAAGCGGAAGCCCAGGTCAAAAATGGTGTAGCAGATTCCTGCAGCAACAAGAAAAGGAG
Source organism: Cricetomys ansorgei (assembly GCA_026225945.1). Classification (NCBI taxonomy): domain Eukaryota; kingdom Metazoa; phylum Chordata; class Mammalia; order Rodentia; family Nesomyidae; genus Cricetomys; species Cricetomys ansorgei. The sequence goes on along the minus strand of JAMJFZ010002837.1, from coordinate 789,180 downwards.
TTAAGAGGCTGCTCTTCGGAGACACATTCCCCAACCCAGAGAAAAGCTTCCCAACTGCCCGCCACCTACATCTAACACAAGCTAGAGAGAAACAGCACCTCCGCCCAGGCCTCCATTTTTTTTTTTTTTTTTTTTTTTTTTGGCCACTCCCTAGGTAACCCGTCTTAATGACACCAAACCCTTCCACCCCTCCACGGGCTGGAGGGTACAGGCGCTGCTTCCAGGCCGCGCCAGATCCCGCCGGCCCAGTCGCTGTTTACCCAACAAGCTGTGGAGGGGGCGGGGGGGGAGGACAAGGAGAGAAAAAAAAGAGGAAGCGGGGCACCCAAGTGTGCCGCTCGCGGACGAGGGGGGCCCCGGAGGCCGCGAGCCAGGGAGGGCCAGTGCAGCTCCCGCGGTCGGGGCCGGCCTCCTCCGTCGCGAGAAGGGCACGGCGCTGCGCCGGCTCGGGCTCCCGCTGCCACCTGCCCCCGCCCCAGCCGGCCGGCCCGGCCCGTCCGGGCCCCGCTCACCCACGACGATCATGCAGGCCCAGAAGGCCACGAAGATCCCGGTATAGAGCAGCGCCAGCCCCGTCATGGCAGCAGCGACGGCGGGGGTCGGATCGGTGGGACCTGAGCTTCTCCGCGTCCACCGTCCGCCCCGCAGTCTGTCGGCCCGCCCCGCAGAGCCACCTGACCGGCGCACGTGACGCGCCAACTCCACGTGACCCCCCGCGCACAGTGGCTGGCGGCCTCTGGCCTGGCCGCGGAGCACTGTGGTAGTTGTAGTCCAGTTGGGAGCGCTCAGCCGCCGGTACCTGCGCCGCCCGTTCCCTAGCCTGCCCGCTGGACTCCGGTTTATTCTCCAGCCACTGCAGATCCTTCTGGTCTGTTCCAGTCTCACCTAGCTCTAGGAAGGCATTGGACTGTTCGCTCTGCTCAAAGCAGGATTTCGTGGTCTTCACGCTGCCTAGCTAACACCCGCTGGTCATCAGGGCTCATTCTTCGTAGGATGACCCAGAGGCAGGGTGGAGTGCCAGTTGTGAGCTCCCGTGATGCCCAGTTGATCTTTGTAAGACCGTGCCATTCTGTTCAAAAGCCCCGTGGTTCCTTAGGATCCTGCAGTAGTTAGGCAAGCATTACACCACAGAGGTATGCCCCCAGGCCCCAAATTCTACTTACATTCTTAGGCTGGACTACCCTCCTAGCTATCTCTCTAGTCAAAAAACGGTTCTGTTACCCCGTTTCTAGTTATTCATGTGCCCTTTCTCCCAGTTTTTGTTCACCTTGAAGGCCTTCCTTACCCATTCTGTTTAATATTCCAACCTCTATCTCCCTTAAACAATCCGTTTTCCCAGCTTTGTGTTTCCCCGCAATCACTATTTGATAAACTATTTTCCCATAGTTCTTGATGTAGTACGTTTTGTTTTGTTTCTGCCTGTCCATCCTCCCCAGGAGTTGGAAGCACCGTGGTTTCTGTTGTACACACTCCTGTTTCCAGGGCCTGGTGTAGAGATGGGTTTCCATAACGTGCAAGTCAAATACATGGTTGGTGCTCACTTTAGCCCATGTCAATTTAGAGATCTGCCTCTACCATTAGCCTGACACTACATGATCTGGACAGTGACAATTTAAGAGTCTTGGCTAATGTTGGACAATGGGATCCATTCACATCACACAAACACGCACAGACACAAAAAAACACAAAACCTGCTCCAGTGCTGAGAATTAAACCCTAGAGCCTACACATGCTAGCCAGGCACTCAACCAAGCTCCACCTCCAGCCCCCAGCAACTCCGCTATGGTTGAGGCACCCATCTTGCTGACTGAAGTCTGTGTTTAGGCCCAGATGTTCTTTTCACTCCTTTCATTCTGATTGATATATATATATACATCCCTGGCTCCCTTCTTCACCTTCACACACAATTCTATGTCATGGGGTCACTTCTTCCCAACCACATTTTGAGGACAAGAATCTGGCTAAATGTAACTCACATGCCCATCCACCGGAACTGTGTAGAACCGAGGTTTGTTAGGTGAATGAAGAGAAACAGGAGAAAAAGTATTTGGTTTATTTCCATTTCTTTGGTGTCCCAGAGAAACAAGTCTGAGTCAGTGTAGCCCAGCACTGTCCAATAGAACTTTGTGCCATGATGTCAAGTCCTATATGCAGCCACGTGAGTACCTGAAGTATGAGTAGCGTGACCAAGAAACTGAAGCCACGTGTCTAATGAATGCTGCTTCAACAGTGGAGTTCTAGACCCGTGGTTCTCAGTTAGGAGCAGTTACATGCCATCTGTCAACGTCTGGAGATAATCCAGGTTACCACAGCTGGGGGTTGGTGCTTCTGTCTGCTGAAGCTAAACATCCTACCGTATACAGAATAGCCTCCACAGTAAAGAATTATCTGCCCACAATTTCAACAATGCCGAGATCAAGAACCCGGTCAGGATCATTCGACTCCTGCCCCTGAACAAGGGCTGAACTACACCTGCGTACCAGGAACTGCGATCAGCCAGTCTCGCTCGGACTGCTGACAGATGGGCCCAGGGGATCTCAGGAAAGTCCTGGGACTACTCCCCTACCAGTAAAATAGGCATTAATTACACTGATATGTGCAAAGCCAGAGCCAGGACAGGCTCTGTCTGAGCTTCTTCAAGCACCATTGTGAGAGGATGAGAAGTTGGTTCAGGGAGTGTAAGTCCCAGCAGACTCATCACTCTATGTCTCTGGTCTCACGTGGTATCAGCTGCTTCCCTCATCCTCATAGGCAATGGCAATCCCTCGTCTTCCGCTGATGACTTCTTTCACTGGTGTCTGGCCCAAGCGGGGCTCCAGCCCCTGCCAGCTACGGGAACTAAGGAATGAAGCTGCAGAGAGAGTGAGCATAAGCTGTGTAGGCTTGACCCGGACAAGAATCGAGCGTGAGGCAGGCATCTGCATGCTTACCTGCAGGGCTGCTCTCAGCCAGCTCCAGCTGAGGCCTCGGGGTCAGGACAGAACATCCAGTCTCACTTGATGACTTCCAAGAAGGTGGCGGTCGGAGCTCCCCAGAGATGAGTGACACATCTGGGTTGTCCCACAGCTCTGACTCAGGTGGAGGGAGTGGCACATAGAATGGAGAACCTGAAATGGAAGGATAAAAGGAAGCTGTCCTGGCTCCTCAGCTTCAAGCCCCGACTCTCAAGCTGATGAGCGGCCCCACCACTTACCAGGTAACAGCTCTGCATAGTGTGTGAGGTGGGGAGCCAGGCCTGGAGGTGGCCAGGCAGGGTTACAGGCAGCCTCCAGTTCACATGGTGTCAAGATAGGCCGAAAGAAGCCACCTAAAGGCTGGGGGGCTAGAGCTCCCAGAGGACAGGCCAACAGCACAAAGACGTCCATCTCAGGGAAGTTGGCAAGCTTGGCGGGGGTGGGCCTTCCCAGGGCCAGCACATAGCTACGTTTTCCAGCAGCCTCGGTCAGTTTCCGTAGGTGTGCCAGTGCCTCGAGGTGTCGAGCCACACCTAATGTGCCCGCCAGCAGCCCTACCACACGGGCATCTCTGGCCCTCTCTACAAGATACAGTCTTCGGGCTCTTAGCCGCCCAGCCTGAGCACTCTGGTCTTGCGTCTGTCCTGTGTCTGGGCAACAGGAAAGGAAGAGTCGTCCTGGTGTCCACCCCAAAAGCAGCCTGCTCAGATCTGGATCAAGGTTGGGGTCAGAGCTAGCTTGAGAACCACCCACATAGAAGGCACCATATTCTTCCAGACACCTCCCTGGGTTCAGGGGGAAGCAGCGTCCAAAACGCTCCAAGGACTCAGGGTGTGAACTTGGGGACCCCACTGCCAGAGGAAGAGCTGGGCTGGAGATGAGCAGATCTTGGTACTTTGGGCGCAGGAGAGTGGCCAAAGCCTCTGTGAAAGAGAAGGAGGTGGTATTAGAGTTGAAGTCTGGCAAAGTAGGAGATCCCTCATCCCCAGGTGACTAAATGTGATTCTCAAGCATAAGTTAGGCCAAGCTGCCATCAAGAGCTCTATGGAAGTGTACTTAAATGTGGAAACTGAGGCATGGATCTACCCCTCCTTCCCTCACAGGTATAATTCCTCACCTAGGGCGTGGGCACAAGCTGGCTCACTCAGCAGGGCCACCGGTGCTGTGGGATCTGGGAAATGGGCTTCAAAGGCCTTTGCACAGAGCTCTAAGGCAACAGAACGCTGACCAAGAACAAAGGTGATGGGCAGCGGGCTGGCCGGGGGGCTTAAGCAGGCAGGACCAAAGTGTACAAGGGCTTGAGCTCCAGCCTGCTCTGCGCCAAGCACATCCACACAGCAGCTGCAAAGGAGAGAGCACTGGTGAGGGTTCTCTAACCTGGAGGTGTCATCAATGGGAGACGTGGCCAGAGGAGAAAATGGAAACATGTTAGGAATTCACTGTTACTGAGGAGAGCACCATCATGCAAACACGGAAGGAAGACACTGTCAGCAGGGAAACCGCACAAGGCCTCGATCCTCAGCGCGAGTTCATACCTGCCGTAAGTCGTGTCCGCTAAAATGAACATCTTAGATCCTGTGGTTTCCTCCAGCCGTGCAGCCACTGCTCCAGCATCCCCCAGTAGCTGGTCAGGGAACTGCAAAGCCACCTGTAAGCACGTAAAGTCAGCAACAACCCCACTCTTCCACCAAGAGCCTCTGCAAAAGAAAACACTCAACTTTCAAAGCTACTTCCAGAGGGACCCTCGGCCCCACGGAGTGGTGAGTCCGTGCGACGATGGCGGGCTCCGATTTCCTCAACCCACCCAGTCCTCACATAGCACCCGAGATCCCAATCCCGGCAGCCCAACCCCAGAGGCGAGCCAACCCTCCCTCTCTGAGTCAGCCCTCACCCGCTGGCATCCTAAGTCGCAGACAAATTTCGTGACTCGCTCCAGCTCGTACACTCGGTCGAGGTCTTCGGGAGGGGTGAACAGTCCTGGGACGCCCGCCTCCCTCTGCAGGGCCGCCTCCGCGGGGCTGCTGAACGTAGACTCCATGAGGCACAGCTTGGGTGGCGAGATGCAGCTGCGCTCTCAATAGTCTTCGAGATAACCGCGGTTTTGTTTGTGGATCGGGACCAACCTGTCCATGAGCTCTAGAAAACACTTTATACCTCCAAACTCCCGGCTCTCCACCACACATGGGCCTAAGGAGATTACTTCCGGGTTCAAGGAGAACCAATCACCAACCTCGCACTCAGGACCAATCGGAAGTACCGCGAAGCCTTGTGGGTGTTGTGGTTCCACTGGCTACAGCTCCCTTCCGGGTACCCTCAGGTCAGGCGGCTGGTGATAGAAACATCAGCTTCCTAAGTCACGACCTCAGTGTGAGCAGCTCCTATCTGCCGGTCACATTAAGCATCTCATGTGCAGTGAAGTTTGTTTTTAACGTGCGTGCGCATGTGCACACAGTGAGAACAGGGATCCTTGAAGATCTAACTCAGGCCTTCAGTTTTGACTTCAAACTCCCTAACCCGCCAAGCCATCTCAAGGGCCCCATAATTTGAGACAGGGTCTTGCTGTATAACCGAAGTGGGTCTGCCAGTACTGCATAATTTCCAACTCAGTGCCCACTGCTTGGCTTTGAATATTTGTGGATGGGGCACTGACTACCAGGCATTATAGGAATGAATATCTCGATGCCCTTTACCTTGTTTGCTGAAGAACTGTCCCAAGGATCAAATTATAACTTTACGAAATAGTCCTTGCATATCTCACCTGCTGTTATCCTCACAGTCTGTCAATCACTAAGTTCATCTGGCACTACATTCTTAGGAGCAAGAATTAGCCCATTTTATAGATAAACAGATTTGAAGCAACTAATAAGACACAGTAAGTCAGTGGCATAAAAAGCATCAAACCATGCCTGCTGATTTCAGAAACCGGGCTTTAGACCCCTCATTTATTCTCTCTCCATCTCCCTCTCCTTGGGGGCTTTGGGGCCTCATGCATGCCAGGCAAGAGCTCTACTACTGAGCTACATCCCCAGCCCTAGACCTCACATTCTCCTACCTTATACAAATGACGTTTGTCATGGGGAGGGATGGGAGAGAACAAAGTATCTTAACATGATGTGGTAGGAAAAAGAACTGAAATTGTGTGAACCAGCTTTGCATCCTCCAGGAGGGTTGAGAAATCAGTGCAGTACCGATGGGATTGAGGGGGCTGGAGAAGTGGCTCCATGCCTAAGAGCACTTGCTGCTCTGGCAGAGGACTGGGTTCAGTTTCCAGCACCCACACGGTGGCACATAACCATTTGTAACTCCAGTCCTAGGGGATTCCTCTTCTAAGACCTGCAGGTAACTACACCCATGTGGTGTGCAGATATACACACATACACAGAACATTTTTAAAAACTGGGACTGAAGGGAGTAGGCTGGTAAATGAGATGGTGGAAGGGACCGATGCTAGCTGGCTCAGGAAGACATTGGATGGAAAAAGAATGAAAGACATGCAATCGATACAAAAGCTGGGAAAAGTACAGAGGAGTGAGATGCATGTGGACATAAAGTGTTCCCCCCATCAAGTGGACTCAGATGTCATAGATGGGAGTGGGGAGAACTCAGCTCTGCTCCTCAGATCCTGCTAACAAGGTGAGGCACCAGAAAGGCAGGGCAGACAGAACTGTGGCTAAGAAAGTGTCTCGGAGGGAAGCCAGCCACCAGGTGCTGTCCATGGTCCTGATGAGCCCAGCTTGTCTGCGTTGGAAGTCCTAAAAGGACTGCAAGGGTATACGAACAATATTGGGCAATACGAACTCGCTCCTGTAGGATGGCAAGGCCTTCTAGCTCCTCTCGATCGACCCTACTTCCTACAGCACCTTGACCATGTGCAAGTTCAGGTGTTCTAGAACACCTTACCAGGCTGCAGGAGGCACACAAGCTCTCTGTCCTCTTGCAATATACTCTAATAAACTACTTTTCCTAAAAATATAAATATTTTTCTCATCCATTCTCCACTGAGTACGGTAGCAATGATGAATGGGGCCAGCCTTTGTTCAGGGGTGGAGCCAGGGATCCAGTGTTCAGCACTGCTAAATGCATGCTGGCAGGAGTTGTATGGGTTGCTGATGTGCCACAGCCTCTCGCCTTGGGAGCGAGGGCAGTGTTTGGTCTCAGGCTAGGCAGCCTGGACAGCAGAGCCCATCCTGGAGCTAGGTGCTCCCATCACTCTTTTTTATTTTTAAAATTATTTTATTTTTAATAAAATTTATTTATTTGTTGTTGCTGTTAGAGACAGGATCTATTTATAGCTCTGGATGTGCTGAAACTCACTATGTAGACTAGGTTGGCCTCTGCCACCTGAGTGCTGGGATTAAAGGTGTGAGCCGCCACCACCAGCCTATGTCTCCACTGTTCTTAACCAAGGCCTGGGTCCAAGCATCCACCCATTCTTCATCAGGCCTGGGTCCAGTTGGGTGACGGAGGAAGTAGAAAGGACACAGAGGCAACAGTGAGGGTCCAGGTTTACTCTTTGGGAACAGGAAGGGGAATGAGGGGTGAGTGGGACACAGGTGTCCCTCAGTAGTCAGCTGTGTAGTCTGTGCCGTGTAACCCCCGGCACAGCAGTGTAAATTCCTTCACCATCTCCTTCACCCGTCTCTTGTTCACCCGCTCACTGGAGGAGGGAAGGGAGAGCACATTAGGGTTGTCTGCCAACACCGTCACCTCCATGCCCGAGCTCAGCCACTCCAGCTCTGCTCACCGAAGGATCTGCTGGCTGAAGGTGTCCTTCTGCTCAGGGCTGAGTCGGGCAGATGGAAAACCAGGTGGCTGTAGTGCCTCCTTGATCCATATGCTCAGGAGGCTAAAGCAGTGCTTATTCAAGGCGAACAGGATGTCAGCAAAGCAGTCCATGAGGCTGCGGGAGGCCTGGCCCCCAATGGCCTGAGGAAGAGGGGTTTCTCAGTACACTGGAGACTTTCTCCTCTGTAGCAGGGAGGCCTGGCCAGATAGCAGGCTGTCTGGGACGTGTCCACAGTCAAGCTGTGTGACTGAGCACTGTCTTTGGGAGCAGGCTGATCCTCACAACACAGCTGCCTCGGCAGGGCAGGTCCCCGCATACACCAGCCCCAGCTGACCCCAGCTCACCTCCAGCACTGCTATGAGGAGCACACGACCGTCTTCCTGTACCACTTTCCCCACAGACTCCACTTCCCCACACCGAGGCAGGAGCTCAGTCTGCAGAAGACGAGAGGCCCGTCAGCCCCAACTCCTTCCCACCTCTCCCCAGGACAAAATCTGCACACCCCACCCGCTGAGTCCTGGGGTGCCAGGGGTCAGCATGGGACTCACAAAGAAACCACAGGAGGCCTTGACAGTAGGTGCCTCAGGGAACTTGAGGGCCAGCACAGCTGTGGGAGAGGTGGAGGTACATCAGACGGGGCCTGCTGATCCAGGGGAGCCCAGGCCCACCTTTCCACTTGGCCCCACTTACCACACTGGAACACGGCCTTGACATCCAATCGCTCACACAGGAACAAATCTGGCTTCCGCTTCAAAGCCTGCAGGAGGTGGAGCTGGTAAGCCCAGCCCCAGCCAGCTCCAAGGACCATCCTCCCACTCACCTGCCACCCGAGCTCCTAACTTCCTGCATCACAGGTACAGGGTGCCACCCAGCCATCTCTGGGGAACCCACATCACCCCAGAGTTCAGTCGAGTAAGAAGCTGTCCCAGGCATGCTGAAGGTACATATAGGTGTACCTGAATGCACAGGTACAAGAGAGGCTGTGGGTGGGGACCACTGATGCAGAGTATTTAGGTTCCAAGTCGCCCCCTAAGCAAACAGCTTCCTCTCTCCCCTCCCAAAGGCTCCAGGAAGCCAGCAGTGGCTTTGTTTTGAATCACAGAGGTGGAGGCCCCTTGGGCTTGTGAGCAGGAAGAAGAGACAGCAGTTGGACATGAAACCCTGGCCCAGCACCCTCACTCCCACTCCTCTCCCCAAATTCCTCCTGTTCTCCCAGCTCCTCCTCAAGAAGAGGAAAAGTAGAATAGGAAACGTGCAGCCCTCATCCCTTCTTTCCTCTGAGATACTCTGTCCAGGGCCTGCTCAGCCATCCCCACCCTAGGAGCCAGTGCTGCCATGGGGATAGCAGATGGAAGGATGGGGGCAGATGGCCTGCCCCAAGTGCTACCAGACATGGTTGGCACACCCTTGAGTCACAGAAGACGTTCGGCACAGCTCCAGCAGTCTATAAACACTGCTGTTCTCCAGTGATGCCCCCAGCGCATACCACATAGACCCCTCCAGCCCCTCATATACCTTCAACCTTCATGTTTATTCAAATGCATACACCCCTACATGCACCCCCAGTTGAAATGCCCTACTTACACACCCTATCATGCCCTCACATACGCTCTTCTGCTCCTACGGCATGCTCTCTTTACAGTTACATGCCCAACCCCCACACATCCCAAACCATCCACACACTCACTGCCCTCCCAACACACCCACAGATACGCTCAAGCAGCTTTCTTGCCAAAGATACATCCTCACAGATACCCACACACACACCCATCCAGGGCCAGAACACCCTCATTTTTCACTGCATTGCCCTCATGCCCCCCAGACTATAGGCTCCAGGAGAGCAAGAACCATGCTGACTGTATGTGCTCATAGTCTATCAAAGTCACAGCTTTACTACAAACTCAGTGGGACAAGTACCCACATTTACCCCAACTCACAGAACACTTCCAGCCCACAGGGACCCTCTGACATAGAACCCACACACTAACCTGCTCCCACAGCCTGACACGCATCTGCCAAGCCATGCTCATTCAGTGTAGGCATGCCAACAACTCACAACACATTCTTATTTCCATTAAAAACTCACTCGCCTTTCCCGCACACACGCACACACGCACGCACGCACACACACTGCCAGCACATCCCGGTGTCCAATGCCCATCAGTTGTCTAACAGCACACCAACATACGTACAACATAGGGGCCATCCTCATCACACATCACACCGGTTTCATGTCTATCTCAATGTCCAGCACAATGCACATCCTGACAGCAGATGACTTCTGTTCAAACATACAAAAGGTCAACACACTTAAGCACACACCAGATGCAAACACATCCTAAGGAGGTCTCACAGTGGAGCCTGCACCCCACCGCCCAGTGGCAGTACAATCTCTCCACCAAACGGACTCTGGACTGCATGGTGCACATTCACCTTGAGCTCTGCTCTTTGGAGCTGCTCCCAGCCTACCGCTCAGGAGCAGGCTGGGAGCACTAGGCAGGTAGTCCCCGGCGGGAGCACGGAGACAGGGAAGCCCAGGCCTTTCAACTTCAGCCCTATCCTTGACAGTTTTGGGGGTAAGTCAGCCACACAGGAACTGCTGTGTAGAGTCACCACCCCCTCCCCTCTCATTCCCTCCCTTCAGGATCAGCCTCTCTCTGGTCTTTGTAGGTGACTGAACTAGTTGAGGCAAAAGGGGCACTAAAGAGGGATGTTGGGTTGTCAACTTCCACGGAAACAGATGAAGAAACTCTATTCAACTGAACAGAAAAAAAAATTTGTCAACAGAAAGCTAAAAATAGGCTTAAATTGAATTTCAACATAAGAGAAAGAGAAAGAGAGAGAACAGAACGTGAATGAATAAAACTAAAACACACCTGTGCCAGGAGTTGCATAAATGAATCAACAATATCAGGATGATCCCTGGGCCCTAAAATATAATAAAGATGGAACTTAAGAAAAAATTATACAAACAGCAACTCAACCTCATATAGTTATGTGGGACTGAGAGCCTGCAGGAGACAGTGTGGGGGCACATGAGCAGCAGGAAGCAAGATAAAGAAACAAAACATACAAAAACCATGAACTGGGAGAAGCCCAACAGAAAGAGACGGCAAAGTGAAGGACGGGCCTGCCCCAGTTCCCCCAGGGCCTTCCACCTACTCCCCATTCCACCTCAGGCCAGCCCCCCATGAACTCTTGGTGCACAGACAATTCTGGGTTCCACAGAGCTGAGGAAACAGTTGCTGTGGCTCTGATAGGCTGGGGTAGTCCTACACTGCTTGGTGGTATATATTTCCCCATCACAGCCATCTAAGCAGAGGGCAGAGCTGGCTGCAGGTTGGTCCGTGACACTTCATTTTGAGACTTGGCTGAATTCCCTGGAAAGTCTAGGGCACGAGAGCTTGAGTAAGTACCCCCTTTTCCTTCAGTTTGATGGCCTTAGGGCTCTTGGTCTGGCCAAGGAGAGAATTTTGTTCAGATTGCTTGGTGCTACAAGGCTGGCCAGGCAAGTCATCAGTAGGGCTGGGGGATAAACTGCATCCTAAGGCCATGAAGGAGAGCCTCATCTCAGCCGACTTAAGACACAGACTTAAGACAGCCAAACTCAGATCTGAGGACCAGCTTCTAGTATCTGGACATACTAAGAAAAGGGGAAACCAGTCAGTGTGTCATCCCATGACCCACTGGGAAGGCAGAGCCTGAGGAAGCCTAAAACTGGGACAGCAAAACAAGTATGGGGACCATCCTGCCCAAGAAGACAACCAACAACCCGGACAAATAACAATGTTGGCCATTCCTGCCTCAGCTTTGACCACTCCTGGGGCAAGAGCAAGGCACAAGCCTACAGCTCCTTCCTGGGCTTCTCCACTCTCAGGAGGGTGCAGTAGAAAGGCACCTGCCTGAGACACCACTGAGTAGCTGTGTGATCTTGTGTAAGCCACAGATGTTGTGTTTCCCTACCTGTAACACATAGCCTCTCCCTGACTTCCTTCCCCAGGCTACTAGGAGCCGCTACCTAAGGCTGATCCTCTCATCTCTGAAATCTGAGCTACTCAGGTCTTAGGAAGGTCTATGTGTCATATGCCTGGGTCCCGCTGTAGAACAGTGTGTCCAATGCGTGGTTCCCTTCCTGCTTGGACCAGATAGTGTGGAAGAAAGGTCCTGGGTGCAGGGAGTCCTCCTTGATTCAACAGTGTATGAGACCTGCCTCGTTCTGGATACAGTAAATGTAGTAGAGAAGATTCAATGCTGCCCCTGGGGGTTCAGTCTATGAAAAGAGTCAGGCATGGAGATCTCTCATTTTCTGGTCCATGCTTTACTGGCAATTTAAGTATAGAGCAGTTTTAGCACATAGCTACAAAGTTTTGCCTCAGTCTCTTGTCTGAGGAGTAATGCCTGCCTCCAGACTAATGCATGAAAGAGTGAGAGCTCACCCAGTCAAGGGCATAGGACATTTCAATTGGAGGAGCAAGGCGCAGGTTCAGATAGGGCAAGGGAAGAAAAGAGTCAGGGTGTCCGGATTGCTCCAGTCATAAGGGGACACTGGAGATACACCAGAGCTTGTCATATGGGAATGTGACAAAAAACCTGAGGGCGATGGGCATCATCTGAAAGAGTCTTAGGGCAGAGAGGAGAAGCAAACATAGCAGTGTCTTATCACACGGTGACTGCTAGATGCTAGATGCTGGATGGAGTGGAGAGGTGGGTGGATGTACACAAAGTTTATGGAGTTAATTCAGGTGAGGCAGGGTGAGGAGGAGTGGACCCACTGAGGGATGAACAGACCCAAGGTCACTGGGACTCATCCAGAAAGCAGGTACAAGTAGTGGGAAAGGTAGAGTTGAGGACAGTCACACAAGGCTTCTTCCCGTTCTGGACCTGTTCCATGGCCCGCAAGGGACCAGACACTAATGATATGTATGGGATGGGGGTACTCTGGGCTCCAGCTGAAACCTCTGGTTGGCCTTAGAGCTCAAGTCTAGGCTAAGCTTATGGGGCTTCTGTCCCAGGTTAGAACCTGGGTTAGATAGACAGGAAACCTGAAGGCCAGTTTCTAACTCTCTCAGGCAGAGGACCACAGAAGGAGAGACCTGGGCTACCCCCAAAGGCACTTTGGGCTCAGAAAGGATTAACCTTTGATGTGGGAAAGAAATCAGCACTCTTGAGTACTCCATATGCGAAAGCCCAACCCAGGACCCAAGGAACCAGAATGCCTGGAATGACTCAGAAATGAGGCTCAGCGAAAATAAGTGACTTGCCCAAGGTCACACAACTAGTTTGGTGGTGATGAGCTTAGATTCTAGGTCTACTTGATTTCAAATCCCATGCTCCTCCAACTTCTTATATCCTAAAGGCAATGAGCCAGACTAGGATTTCAAGTCCCTCAGCATCTGAGCCCAGCTCCCCCGTATCCAGGCTGGCCTGGAGCACAGGCAGGCTGTAAAAGACACCACTCACCATTTTACCCACTTCGACCTGAAGTGTCAACTACTCATAGGTAACAATTGTGCTGTGCTTCACCCCCAAGTTTCCCATCAAGTCCCACGTTCGAACAGGGGATCAAGAACAGAGTGGGTAGCTTTGGCTTCCCAGTGGAGGAAGCAGAGGCATTGGCGGCGGCGGCAGAGACCCTGATCGGCACTTACCTTGCTGGAAGAGAGTGAGTGTGACGGAGGTGACCAGCAGGAACAGGGCCTCTATTGGGGGAAGTGGGCAGGCTCATGAGCAAAGATGTGGACCAGCTACAACAAAGTAGGGAATGCTGGTCAGCTGAGGTCCGCCTCACAAGGACAGATCAACACCCCTGGAACACAGGTGGGGACCCCAGCCATGGCAGCCATCTGACAAACTCCCACCCAGGGTGAGATCTCTAACTAGCGTGACATCCAGAGCACTGACTGCCCAAACCAGAAAGCCTACCTGTCGAGTGAGGTCGAGAGCAGAGGCCTGGGGAATGGTGCTGTACATCCGACCCAGCATCTCACAGAGTTGTGGCACCATGGGGGCAAAGTCATCCAGCAGTGTCTTAACAGACTTCTCAAAGATGGCACACACCGCCTTGGGAAAAAAGCAAAGAGACCCTCATCAGCAGATCACTGGAGGGAGGCTTAAGAAAGGACCCTTTACCCAGAAGTCTGACCAACGCCTGCAAAACAAGCAAGGTAAATAATCAACTCCTTAGCCTGAAAGGAAGGAGCAGAAAGGCTCTTGATGGAGGCACACAGGTGCAAACTTTGTTACTTAACTCCCGTTACTCATGTCGCTAACATTTCCTCTCAGGAGACAGTAAGAGCAACCAAAATCTCAACTCAAAAGGGACCAAAGCCAGGTCTTTGATGCTACAACGGACACTTGTTACTGGGCCCTCATATATCACTATCCTTTCACCCAGCACTTCGGGTGATACTGGGGTGGGGCGTGAAGGTGGGGTTCTCCCCTTGTGTCAGTGTTGCAGCCTTCCCTCCTTATCTCTCCAGACCACTACGAGAAGCAGTGAGGCGCAATCCTTTACTCTGGCACTTTGGGCCAGAAGCCCAGGAGCAGAGAGGACCAGGGCTCACCTCGACCACCTGGGCATCATTCAACCACTTGCTCAGCACCTTCTGGATGAGCTGGAAGACCTGCTGTAGCACAACCACCACCTAAAGACACAGGGAGAAGTGAGGGACCACCGCTACCACCGCCGCCACCGCCACCCACCCAAGGACCTGGCTGTAGGCAGTAGGCAAGGGGCTCAACCCATCACCCTCGACTGCATACTGGGGCAAGAAATGGTGTGCTTAACCCCCCAACAATGAAAGAGAAGAACATCTTGAATCGTAGGTCATTTCAGAGGAAGACTCAAAAACCACAAAGCAGAGACGGCCTGAGCGCTTGATAAAACTGTGATAGCTTTGCAAACAAAACAAAACAAAACAAATCACTCTCTATTCACTTCTGCTCAGAAAAAACAAAGCAATGGGCTAGCCCCTGAGGAGGAGGAGGTGCTGTCTCACCCAAGCAGGCGTGGGGTAGGGAGCCCCAAGGGATGCGTAGATACGGGCAGCTTATGGCAGAGCAGAGAGCAGGCTGATGTCCTGGGAGATAGGGAAGGCAGGATGGTGACTGCCACAGAAGAAAAGGGGGTCTCTGTGGGATGATGGTGGTCCAGGCTTGGCCGACAGCCCAAATGATAACTGAAACTAGGGTATGGAGCTGAGGAGAGGCCAGGGTGTCCCTGGCTTCCTTTTTCCCAGCAGAATGCCTGGAACATGCAAGGTCAATGACCAAAGCAGTCCCTAGTATTTGTATAGAACTTTACAATCTGCCAACCGTTCTCACTGAAGCTGCCTCTGCTCCAACGAACAGTCCTGCAATAAGCAGTCACAGATCCCAGTGTCCACAGCTTTGAGAGGGAAACTGAGGCTTGTCACAGACCATATAGTTTGTAAGAGGTCACCTAAAGGGGTGGCGACGTAGCCTGGTGGCAGAGTGTTTGCCTAGCATGTCCAGGGCCCTAGGTTCAATCTCCAACACCATTTAAAAAAAACAAAACAAAACAAAAACTGTCAAATTACAAATGTCTTTGATCCTAGCACTTGGGAGGCAGAGGCAGGAGGAACTCTGAGCTCAAGGCCATCCTTGTTTACATAGCTAGTTCCAGGTCAGCCAGGGCAATAGAGCAAGAGACCCTCTCTCAAAAGAAAAGCAAAAAACAAAAAAGCAAAGAGGTCATCCCAAACCCATGCCCAAGTTATCACAGAGCTTATCACTCCACTCTCCAGCAATCTGTTTCCATGCATTTCCTCTGAATGGGGGCAACGTGAAGGCAAGAACCACTGCATGTGGACACATGAGCACCCTGAGTACCTGCAGGGGACAGTGAACACTGAAGCAGGAAGCCCTAAAGAGAGGGGTTAAACATGAGCTCAAAATACAGCTCAATGGGACCAAGGATAACATCAATGTCCCTTGTGGGGGGGGGGCAAGGAAAATATCATCTGCAGGATGAGTGATGCAATGACACGGCCATATATAAAGTGGAGGGTCAAAGGACCAAATACATGACCTCCATGGGGTCAGGAAGCAAGGCCGACGTTACCTACAGAGTTGGAGGGCGACAGAGACATTCCCACAAGGAAGGAGTAGCGGCAAAGACTATGTCACCTACCGGGTTGGGTCCCTGTGGCACTGGCAGCTTCCGGAGCTCAGGGCCTTCGTGGTCATCCTCACGATGACTGACATCCAGTGTGGTGAAGAGGTTGGAAAGAAGTCCCAAGATGTGGACAATGGCCAGCTTGTTGGAAGGATTAGGCTATGGGGAGAATCGAATCAAGCTCCAGAACACCCAGCTCCAGTCTAGGGGCCAGATCTCTGAGCCCCAGACCTGAGTGCCAATTCTAACACCCCTGCCCCCAACCCCATAGAAAAGCCCCTGAGTCCCAACACTGCCCCGGGCCCTCAGAGCTCACTCACTATCTCTTCTGCCAGCTTCTCCAGCTGTTGGATGTAGGGAGAGATGAGTGAGTGCAGGTTCTTAAGGATCTCCTCCACCTGCAGGGCTGACAGCAGGAAGCCCAGTGCCTGCATTAGCCACATGCACTGGCTTGTCTGTGGGGCAGAAAACAGGGATGGTCCATCCTGACCACATCTGCTTATGAGTAGAAAGGAGAATGAGCCTCTTGGGGAGAATTATGAGAACAAAGAATAAGAGATAAGTAAGGAGGAGAAGGTAAAAGGCAGGACTTCCCACCAAAAACCCCAGGAGACCCCTCGAAAGCTTGAGCCGTACCTTGTGGATCTGCTTCATCAGCACATCCTGGAGGCAGAGAACAACACATCAGCGTGGAGCAGGGCACGCTGAGGCCCAGCACCACCCAGGGCCCCACATACCTGGGAGACAGCTACAATGTTGGCAGCATAAGGTGGCAGGTCATACTTGCACTCTCGGCAGATCTTTTTGAGGGTAGACACAGAAGAGACAGACAGCTCAGGATTGCCAAGGGCATGCAGCACAAGGGGCAGAACGCTGTTGATCATGACGGGGTGGTCAGCCAGCCATTCGGACAGAGCTCCTAGAGGAAAAGGGGAAGAGAAGGCTCTCTGAGGCAGGCAAGGCTCTAAAGATGGTGAAGTTAAAGCCCCAGCACATCCAGAGTACTCAGAGGACCATGTAGGCATTAGGCCATTGATGTTCAAACATGAGCCTCATCGCTGAAAAGCAGAAAGGGATTATTCAACAGAGGCCCAGCACTGCTGCTCCGCTGACTGACAGCAAACTAGTATCACTGAGACGCAGCTCAGAGCACTGCAGAAAAGATCTCAAGACTTGCCGGGACGGTTAGTTGGCTGCAATATTGACTATGTGGGGAGAGATTCGTCTCTCTGGACAGGACCCAGCAGGCCAGCCATGCTTAGGGATGGGTGCTGTAGCTCTAAGAATGTGGTCATGGACGTATGCCAGGTCTCACCAATGGTGAACATGACAGTATCTGCCAGCTGCACGTTGCTGATGCTGATCCGTGGGATGAGGCCAATGAGCCCGGGCACCACATCAGAGTAGTTGACATCGATGGTCTCTGCGATGGATTGGAAGCCATAGAGCAGGGCCTCTGTGTGCTGGGGAAAGAGGGTGCCACTAGCTTGACTTAGGAGGAGGGTGTAACAAGTTGGGGAGGGCACAGGGAATCAGACTTGGAAAGTACCTGCCAGGAGTAGGGCTCCTCTGAGCTGGTGAGCAAACGGCCCAGCTTGTCATAGAGATTGCTAAGCAGCTCAGCCCCCAGCATCTCATAGACATACATGAGCGTGTCTGAGATGTCCACCCTGAAAAGCAGATGAAGGCCTTTTATACTGCCTGGATCTATAACATAAGCCAGGCGCCTACCCAAGGACCCTCATAAACCCTGCAAAACTGCCTAAAGGCGAGAGAAAGGAACTCCCAGAAGTCAAGAAGCCTGACTTATTGCCTCTTCCCTTATTCCATTACTTAAGGATGCTGTTTAGAGCTAGGGTTGGCCTGCTACCATCACCTGTAAATCCGGAACTGCTCCTTTTCATCTGAGGACCAGAATCCATATTCCTCATCAGAAGGGAACTGGGCCTTGTGCAGAAAGCACATCGACCAGCTGGAAGTAGACTGGCCGGTACACCTGCTGGTACACGGCCTGTTTCTCTGCCTCAAAGGACAGAATGTCATCCTAGGAGAGCCAGGGGAGACAGTCAGCCACCTCACCAACCACACAAGCCCCTGACCCACCGTCTTTCATGAAGCCCAGCCCAACCGGCGGTCACACAGACACACCTGCAGCGTGTACCAGAAGGTGAGCGTGAGGGAGCTGGTGGTCTCGTTGACAGGGTAGTGGCCAGGGATGCCCGTACAGAACATGATCATGTTGACCAGTGCCAGGAAGCTCTGCCAGTGCTCTACTTGGTCTAGCAAGGCCCTGGGGGTGGGGAGACAGGAGAGAGTTAGTCCACTGTTCCTCCCTAGTGGGGGTCTACGACTTTAACCTTCAGTGGCCCCTGCCATCCCACCAGCAGCTGCCCCACTCCCTACCGAGAGTGGTTCTCGCCCAGGGCCACGGCAATGCGGCAGATGCCATGGGAGGTCTCCATGTCCCCATTCTGCACGGCCTGTCGCAGTTGCTCCTGCAGTCCCAGCACCAGGGGAATGAGCTTCAGGAGTGTGTTCACGTACCTAGAGGCATGAGTGAAGGTGACCCATCGGAGCGGTCTGCCCAACCCCACCAGTGTCTTTGAGAGAAAGACACATCTCCCTGCCTTCCACCAAAGTCTTCCTATTAAAAAAGAGGCCAAGGCTGCTTGGATGCTGCTCGTGCTGAGAACATTAAGTCAGAGATCTTCAGGAGTTAGGAGCAGGAGCTAGCTTGAAGCACTTCCTTCGGTAAGACTGGAAGTTGATGCTAGGAGGGGTTAATATTTGGAGGGAATTAGCATGAAGAGAACGCATTTTTGAGGGTGAGAGTGACATGAATTTTGGAGGCCCAGAGGGCAGATTCTTATGGGCTGAAATGTAGGTCTCCTAACAAATTATGTTGAAGGGCTGGGGTGCAGGGATGGTTCATGTCATATAATCATCATAAAGATGTGAATCTGATCCCCAGAACCCATGTCAAAAAATCTGGGTGCACTTGTGATACTGTACAGGGACAGGAGGACTCCAGGGGCCTGCTGGCCTGCCAGCCTAGCCTACTGGAGCTCCAGCCAGTGAGAGGTCCAGTCTCAAGAAACAAGGTGGACAGTTCCTTAGAACAGCACAGAGGCTGTTGTGCATGTGCATAAACAGATAATGTTGGAATCCTATTCCCCAGTACCTGAAAACGAGGCTCTACTTGGGAAAAGCATCACTGCAGATGAAAACGTACAAGAGGCGTGCTCCTAATCCAGTACGAATCATACAAGATAGTCGTGTGATGACAGAGATGTCACGGGACGATGCCAAGTAAAGAGAAAGGTAAGCAATGGAGCTGTGCAGCTGCAAGCCAAGGAAAGCAAGCTCTGCCAGCAAAGCACCAGAAGCCAGGAAGAGGCCGGGAAGAAGTCTTCTGCAGGTTTCAGAGGAAGCACCGCCTGTTAACACCTTGATTTCAGACTTCACAATTGTGAGGCAATTTCTGTCATTCAAAGCCATCCGTTTGTGGTACTTTGTTATGGCAACTCCAGAAAGGAACATAGTTAGTGTCAGGAGACACTGGAACACGGGTGGCCATGTCAAGAATGCTGTCAAAGAGGACTTTAGAAGGCAGTGACAATTCATAAGGGTATCAGTTCCCATTGGCTGACACCAAGTCCCAACTCCTGTGTCTGGTGGCAGCAGGATGGGAATGAACTAGATGATGCACTTAGGGCTAACAGGTAAAATGGACAGTATGCAATGACTGGCTGATTACAAAGGACAACTCTCCGAGAAAGTAAAGCCTGGAGTTATTGAGACATGGAGAGCAAGGCAGACAGGAACAGGAACACTTCGGAGTGAGGTGAAGTTCAGTATTAGACAAGGTGTGCACATAGAAGTGTTTAGAAAGAACAGGACACAAAATCCTGAGGCCCAGTGGAGAGGTCAGAGCAAGACACAGATTCAGGCGTCGTCAACTGGTAACTGAAGATACAGGAGTCAGTAAGAGCTGTCCAGGAGGAAAGTATGAAGTGACAGAAATGTAATGTCCAGGTCAGAGTCCTGAAGCACAAGGGCAGGCAGAGAAAGCCAGGACACAAAGGGGATGGAGATGAGGGGAGCTCCATCTACTCTGTGGGAATAGAATGGTGCAGAGGAAGCCATACTCTCAGAGAAGATCAGATGCTTGGGACCTCTGTGATGTCAACCAGTGTCACTATAGCAATTTATGTATGGCAGGAAGGGGGACTGAGAGTCCATGCTACCTGGATTTGCACTAAGCAAGTTGCTAAGCAACATTATCCTGACCTTAGTAAGAAGATGAAATGACATAAAGAGGCAGTCAGGCCAGGAATGTTGACTTTCTTCTGCACACTCCATTCCAGATTCTGCTAGCAAATGCTACCCATACCAGAATACCCCCAGTTCAGAGACAGCCCCAGGGGGTGTCGCCTGGAGACAGCTGGGACAGCTTCAGCCTCAGGATCCTGACACAGGCTGCACCACTAGACAATGGGTACCTTCAGGCCAGGCTCTAGCACAAAGAGTCAGGGGTAGAGGCAGGGGCAGGGCAGGGCCAGGGCTGTGACCCATAAGATCCCTAGCAGCTGAGACCGAGACCAACTCCATAGCATCTCCACTGTCTTCCAAGGTATCCTCTATCTGCAAGTTCATGCAGACCGAAGGTAGGAAGTTATGGCTCTTAGTATGTTTTATTTGAGCCTCAAATAGGATAAATCAAGGACAACATAGCCTAGAAGGGCTCAGAGCATTACTCAAAGTCAAAAAGCATTCTTAAACTGCTATAGGCCAGCTTCCCTTTCAGGGCCCAAACACAATTTCCTGCAAAGGCTATGTGCAGGTCTCAGTTTGTATTCAGTCCTTATGATAAGAGTTCCAACACCCCATCCAGCTCACGTCCCCTCCCTTAATTCCCTATAAGTTATTCTAGTATTAAAAATGAATTTCAAAAGCCAGGCATGTATTCCTGAAGGTATACATTTAATCCCAGCAGTCTGGAATCATAGGCAGGAAGATCTCTGAGTTCGAGGTCAGCCTGGACAGTGAAGGCTACAAAGAGAAACCTTGCCTCTAAATCAATCAATCAATCAATCAGTCAATCACCAAAAAAGAAAAATGTATTTCAGAGAACAAATTCAAAGGAGGGAGCCAGGAAGCAAGAGCAGGTATAGAGGAACAGAAAAATGGATGACTGAGTATAAGCTCGCCTGGAGGGAAGGCTAGTATCAGGATATCTCAGGAAAGCAGAGTCTGGGTTACCCAGGAATCAGTCACTGAAGGAACTTTCTTAAGCCAAATACAGCAGACTACACTGTACAGAGCAGAACCCCAGTGTCAACTCCAGGCTTGTTGTAGCCCACCCATAGAGAAATCGCCTGCATAGATTTCCTACCACACATGCTCAAGACCTCTGAGCAAACAGAATAAGCCTGAGGTCTCAGAGGTTTCTGGACTTGCTGAAGGAAGCCTGAGAGGATGTCTTTAGGACCAGGGTTAAGACTAGGCTCAAGAGGCCTGGCTCTAGATGGTCAGCCCCTGCAGCTGGAGCAGAGCTGCTCGGGATGTCTTGGCTGCCGCTCACACTGAGCTCAGCCCAGACCTACAATTAGAGCTCCTGGAGCAGAGCTGAGAAAATGGGAAGAGTTGCTAAGCAACCAAGGGGCTGCAACCAATGGGCTCCTGGTAGGCTATGGGTTCCCTCACTGGCCTCTTGCTTGTTCATTCGTTCAGAAGGGGCATCAATTACTTGCTAAAGCCCTTGAGACTAGCTGGGTGGGTAAACCTGGTGTATCCAAGGATACCCTACATCACCCTGGTACTTGCCCTGATAATTCCCCTTAGCTGCTACCTAAGCCCACCCAGCACTTGAGCTTCAGGCTGCCACAAGAGCCCTGATGTGACACTTGGAATCCACCTTCTGCTAGAGAGCAAAGATAACAGTAAAGATAATAACAGATATTAGCAAATACATAGGATATTATATAGAGAACATGGGGATCACGCTAGGCACCTCATGTTCTCTTATTTAACCTTCATACCAAAATATGTTTTCAACAAATACTAACTTCTGTTCTTACTTTTTTTTTCTTTTTAGTAGTGGGATTGAACCTAGGGGCTCATGCATATTCAGCAAGCACCCTACCTACTACTGTGCCTTGCTATGTCCACACCCCTTAAAGTCTTAAAGAACAGTGATTAGCCACACTACTTGTGCATGTGGACTTGTGTGGAAGCTCTACCACACATAATGTATGCCATGTACATGCATATAACGTTTCTACTTCTTATCAATTCTGTAAGCAAACAGCTTTCATCAGTTTAACAGTAACTGTCTGTTTCTTCCTTAAAAAAAAAAAAAAGTTAGTTAAATTTATCTCAAATGGTAGAAGGACAAAAACATCATACACACAGTCCCTGATTTAAAGCGTGTGGCACACACATAGCATATATGTACTACTAGGTGCTGCCGATCTCCCACCCTTAGGAAAGGCCACAAAAGAACTGCCATTACTCAAAGACTCGAAATATTCTTTACTGAATACCCTGTGCACATCTTACTGTTCTAAACATTACAATTACTCTGTGTGTTTTGTATGATTGCCTCCATTTTTGCTTAGAAGTGGTTTAACCAAGGTCTTACATCTAGTAAACTGCTTTCAGTGGTTTTCCCTCTACCCAGGATTCCCAAAACCCTATCTCTGGAGTTTCAGGGTCAGGTTTCTAGTCTTGATCATTCCAGTCCAACTCACAATCAAAAGAATCTCAATAGGCCATTTTCCCTGTATGTATGTATGTGTATATATATGTGTGTGTGTGTGTGTATATATACTTACATATACATATGTATCTTTAGTAGCTTTATACCATCCCCAGGATGAAAATTAAAAAAAAAAAAAAAAATTCTCAAGCTTGGCAGACAAGGTCCTACAGCGCAGGTTCTCAACCTTCCTAATGATGCGACCCTTTAAGACAGTTCCTCATTTGTAGTGACCTCCAGCCATAAAATCATTTTCGTTGCTACTTCATAACTGTAATTTTGCTATTGTTAGGAATCATACTGCAAATATCTGATATGCAGATGGTCTGAGGCGACCCCTAGGAAAGGGTCGTTTGACCTCCAAAGGGGTCACAACTGACAGACTGAGAACTGCTGTCCTACACGATTTGAATCTGGTCTTCCTACAACTCTGACCTTTAAACCCTGCTATCTAATCATACCTAACGATTTACAAGCCACCACTAACTCCTTCACGTCTTTCACTTTGGGCACTTTCATCTGTCCGGGATGTCTTCCCCGGATCCATCAACTGCATCTGACGAACTCACACAGCCTTCCAAGTACAGCCTGGTGGACACTTGCTCTGGAGAGGCTGAGTTAACTCCCCTGGGTCCCTAGAGCCTCTGCTCTCTCCGTTGGTCTACATGGTAGCTGTCTACTCGTGTGCTCAGCAGACTGTGAGCTGCTGAGCTGGGCGGGAGAGCCGGCACCTGCGTGCTCCAAGGGCTCGGGTCTTTGCCCGACATTTGGCAGATGCCCGCTGCACTGCGTTCACCTTCTTCCTGCTCCTCGTGCTGTGGTGCTGTCCACCACAGGGCTTCGTACCTGCCGCAGTTCCTCAAGGTAGGAACACTCCTTCTCCTCACCCAGGCTCCTCTACCTCCAGCCTTCTCTCATCAGGCAACTCCCATATTTTTATTCATTCATCCAAAAACTGGTGGGTACTGCATTTCCCAGGCACAATGAGACAGGGTAAGGTGACAAAGTCCCTGTCCTTGCAGATGAGTGTCTTTCAGGAAAATGCACGCCGATTCCTAAGGGAATCACATTAGAGGCTAAGGAGGAAAAGCAGGAATATTACCAAGAGCCCTGAGATGATACGGTAGAGAGGACCAAGCTTGGCAGCTTCTCTACGGAAGTGAGACGAAGTTTAAGTTGAAGAGGAGGTGCCAGGCACCTGCTCAGGGGCTGGAAGGAGCAGAACAGAACAGTATAGAAGCATAGGAAGTCAGGGTGACATGAGACGAAGTTGGTGGATACCTCATTGTGGAGGCATCTTTACGAGGTACACTAACGATTCTGAACTTTAAACACAGAGGAAAGCCACCGGTCAGTTAGACCTTCATTTTCAGAAGCTTGCTCTGACTGTTGGGATGATGAAGGGTCCAAGAGGGAAAAAGCAGGGGATTGGGGAGAAAGCTCTGCTAAAATCTGGGAGAAGAGATGGTGACAGCTGGGACTAGGGTGGCAGCAGCAGAAACAGAAGATAATAGATCTGCAATATGGTCGGGAGCAGAACAGCCAGGACCTAACGACTGGCTGAGGGAAAGAGAGGAGGCAAATATTTTAATAGTCTACCGGATAATTAGCTGTGTAATGTCTGCCTCGCTTTCTCAACCATGAGGACAGGGACTGTGTCTCATCTGCATCCTTGTTCTTGTCTCCAGGATAGGGCAAAGTGTGTGACAGACACTCCCTGACTGTTGATTGGATGGATGGGGCTGTCCCTCTCTGGGAAGCTAGAGACTAACTCACCTTTGGGCATCGGGCTGGGAGATGGCATTGACGATGGCCTCCACGCTGCTGTCGAAGAGCTCCGAGTCCTGCAGGGCAGCGAAGGCAGCCTGGATGAGTGCCTCACAGTCCTGCAGGGGTACTTCCAGCTGCACCCAGCTGGAGAAGCACTTGAGCACCTTCTGACGCACACAGCTGGGAGAGCTGGGCTGTTGCAGCAGTTGCTCCAGCAACGGGAAGACAGCCCCACACTCCACAGCCAGGCTGGCCCGCACCAGACCTTTGCGGTACTGGGGCAAGCGGCTGGTCTGGAACTCCTCGGGCAGTACTGTCAGCAGCTCTAGCAAGGCTAGACAACGGCCCTGGCCATCCACCGGAGAGTCCTCAGCCTGGAAGAGCCGAACCATATCCGCCACAGCACACGGCCAAGCGTCAGGCATCATGCTGAGAGCCAGTGAGGCTAGCGCCACACACAGCCGAGTCAGCACAATTTTGGAGCCACTGGCAAAGCGGGTGATCTGGGTGAAGAGCTGTGCCTTTAGGCTTTCATACTGCTCAGTGGGGATGTCACTCCAATAGCGAGAGATCTTGATGTGCAGAGCGCTGGCCCCAAAGTACTGGATCTCAGGCACCTTGTCCGGCTGTAGTAGCTGCCAGCTGAAATGCCAGGCCTGTGGAGAGACCTGGGCCTGCATCAGCCACTTCTGAGCCAGGTTCTTGTTCTCAATATTGGGGTCGTAGTAGAGCTGGTGCAGCGCCTGCAGGACAGCATAGGACTGAGCAGGTGCTGGCTACTCTGGATCCTGCCAGAGCCCAGAACAGAGGGTGTGACTTGGTCCTGCAAGATGCTGCCTCCCCTTGACTTGGGGGAAGAGGGGGTGAGCAGGAAGAGAGCTCAGGACTTGGCTGACCTCTCGAGAGGTTGAATCTTGCCCATGCTCATATCATATCCTCTCCTGATATGGGTTCTGTGGGGGACTTTCCTCAGAAAGCAGAAAAAATGGGGGCTGGGCTCTTCCCATAGAGAGGTATGTGAGGACAAGGCTTAGGAGAAAGGAATGGCTCCACAGGGAAAAATGTAAGCTTAAGACAAGTATAGAACAGCCTGTGGGGGCCTGGCCTTTCCAGATATAGCTGCCCCCATTGACTCTAACAAGCAAACTCCATTTGCCCTCCTAAGATCCTCCTGAGGTCACTCCAGAGGCTGGCACTAAAGCCAGGGTGAAATCTGAGAAGGACTGCTTCAGGCCAGGTAGCCCTGGAACAGAGATGTACTGGAAGGGGGTGGGGTGGGGGAGGGAACATCTTCAGAGAGCACATGTAAGTCTCCAATCAGATGATGCAGAGAAGCCTTGGCCAGAAGCAGCCCGAGCAAGTGCCTACCCAGGAGCTGTCAGGAGCAGAATCCCCAGGGCCCCAACTCCAGTGAGACTTCATGCAGCAAGAAAACAAATGGCTTATCTCCTGGGTGGTACACAGAGCCATGTGCCAGTGCCACCATGCCAACACTGCCTAGCCCCAAGGGCCAGGTTCCCTACACTGACTCCATTCAACTAGGATTAACCATATTTGTACCCCCTGGAAGCCAGTTATAACCACTGTCCCTTGTTCAGCCACTCAGGGATGCAGAAGAAGACGTGAGACAGAAGCAGAAGAGATGCATTCTCAACATTTCTTAGGGCAAACAGAACTAAAGAATTACAAATGAGTCCCTACAACCACCCCTAGCTTTCCAGCAAGGTATCCCGACCTCTGTCTTCCCTGGGGGTTGGAGGGGGGGTAAGGGGGAGTGCATTCCTGCATTCCAGGCTGCTGGGAGAAGAATAGAATTAAAAAAAAAAATGACCTGGGCAATGGAGAAGTCTGGGAGGAGTCCATGGCACAAAGCCATATGGGCAGGTAAGAAAGGAAGGGCCCTATAAAGTTGGCAGCAGAGCCAAGCCCCTTGGATCTAGCACAAAGCCAGAGAGCCAGACACACTCCTGCCTGCCCAGGACGGGTTTGACTTCCATCCAATAAGGAAAAGACCCTTTTCTGAAGATGAATGAAAACATAACCCAGGTGGTTTTAGTTCCAGATATTTTTGTGAGCCTTTGGCTGAACAGGATGGTTTATCAGGTCCAGGGTGGTTCAGCATCAGGGTGGTTCAGCATCAGTGTGGTTTCTAAGGTGGAGGTGGGGGGTGGCTCAGTGGCAGGTCTTGTGAGTTCCTGCTTTCCTCCAGTACTGCCCCTGCTTTTCTCCTGGAGCTGGATAGGAGCCAATCTGGCTGTAAGTCTAAGCCATCAGCACCCTGAAGGGAACAACCTAAGACCCTAGAGTCTCTGTCTGAAAGGGGATCTGTGTCTACAGAAAGCCAAAAATAGCCCATTAGGCATTGTAACACTGCTGTCCAAGCCTACCGAGAGAGAGAGAGAGAGAGAGAGAGAGAGAGAGAGAGAGAGAGAGAGAGAGAGAGAGAGAGAGAGAGAGAGAGAGACGGTAAATACCAGGTGCTCTAGGGGCATCATCCCAGCGGGCACTGAGCCCAGGCCTGTTCTCTGGCATTAGTGTCAGTCCCCAGAACTTCTGCCCTGTCACTGAAGTGCCCACCCCAAGGCCCTCATACCTTCTCCACGTTCTCCACAGTGAAGTCCAAGGCTGGTGCTGCTCCAGCCCCTGCAGCCCCCAGCTGCTCCTCCCGCCGCTCCATCTTTGCTCCCTGCCTGGCAGGGTGGACCCTGATCTGTCTCTTGCCCCAGCCCTTTGGCTGTCGGCCCCCTGCTAGACCCCGGCTTGAGTACCCAGGAAGCGGTAGGATGAGGGGATGCCCAGGACGGGCATGGCTGCCGAGGCCTCCCCACCTCGCTTGGGGAGTGGGGGGCTTGTAGAGGTCAAAAGATGTGCTCTTCGAAGGGGACCCACTGAGGCGGCTCTCTAAATGGGAGGCGTCAGAGAGGCGCTCCCAGGCAAGGGTCCTAGTGGGAGGTCACCGCTCTGTCCCTTGAATTAGAAGTCATAGAGGAGGGAGGCCTATGGGGGAAACCGAGTCCCTGGCCCGTGAGGGGTCACAGGGTCAACGGCCTGTACCCTCAACACCCTAGTCTGGGTGAGCTCCTAGATGCTACGAGGAGGTCAAGGGGCTGGGAGATCACCCGGGAGAGAGCCCTTCGCGGGATACGGAGGCGTCCAAGGAAGCGCGGGGTTGCAGTTTCGCGAGTCAGGGGCAGAGTCGGTGGAGTTGAGGGGATGAGCTAGGTCCCCTCTGTTGGCCTGGCCCGCGATAGGTTTGCCTCCCGGCTCTGGCCCCGCTATGGTCGCTGCCTCCGCCCCAGTGACTGACAGACTGGCCGGCCCGGCCGGGACGGGGCGGGGACCTCAGCGAGACGCGGGCTGTCCCAAGCGCCTGTCCACAGTACCACCAACTCAGGCCCCCACCCACGCCTTTCCTGGCCCGGCACGGCCAAGCACATCCAGGCACGGCCCAGCGGAACTACGCGGAAACTCATTCCGGGTCTTCGCCCCGGTCCTCGTGCCAGCCCGCGCGCCCCCGAACAGGCGACGGAACGGCGCGCCGCTAGGGGCCCCTGCCCGAACCAAGGACCCACCTCTATGCACCCTGGGAAATGTAGTTTTCGGAGGGCCGGAAGGCGGCGCCTAACGAGGGAGGCTCGGAGCACGTGGGCTGGGGTCCTGCGGAACCCCTAACCTATTCTCGGCCTACAGTGGACGACTATCCTGCGCAGTCACATTGCTTAGGGGTTCAGCTCCTGCAAAGTCGTGTTCTTTGGGGTCTGTGAATGAAGTTGGGAGCCAGGAGAATGGAGGAGAGAGGGTCATACACACCGGTGCTCTCTGCAATGACATGGTCTTGCCTAGGGAATTCGTTCTTTTGGGGTAGAGGAACCATCAGCGCCCGCCAGAGGAGAGAAGAGACGAGATAGGGGTTACTTGGTGCCTCACTTTTTTTTTTTATTTTAAGACGCTACGGATCAGCTTATGAGCAACCAGGAAATTGTGTGTGTGTGTGTGTGTGTGTGTGTGTGTGTGTGTGTGTGTGTGTGTGTGTGACTTTCATTTCATGTGAATAAAAGTAGCTCATAGCTTTACCTTAGATTCTGTTCTCTCTCAATTCTGATATGGTGGGTTGGTTTTGGCCTCCCACTCAGAGATAGCCTATCCCTGCCTCCAGCGTGCTGGATTTAAGGTATGCGCCACCATGCCAGGCTACATACACTTAATTCTAAAAGAGGAATCTGGCACTGGAAGCAGCTGTGGAGGCCAGAGAAGGTCCATGAAGACTTCCCATAGAAGAAACTTGGTAAGAGCTTGAAAAATCCTCAAATCCTGGGAAGGAGTGCGGCTCACTTAGCTGGTAAAGGAAGTCCACTGGAAATCAGCAAATCTTTGTCAAAAAGGTGTTTGAAGAAGCCAGGCAGATCTCTGAGTTTGAAGCCTGCCTGGTTTAAATAGTAAGTTCCAGGACTGAGAGCTCTCAGTCAACTGCAGGCCTGGAGACCAATGGGGATAAGCCCCTTCCTCATAATCTTTTTGGGACCCCATTCCCATTTCTGGAAACACTAAGAAGCATCATAAATGTTCTCTCAAGACTTAAAATGCCGGGCTGGAGAGATGGCTCAGCCGTGAAGGGCACTGACTGCTCTTCCAGAGGTCCTGAGTTCAATTTCCAATAACCACATGGTGACTCATAACTGTCTATAATAGCATCTGATGCCCTCTTCTGACATGCAGGCTGTATATGCAGATAGAGCACTCATATAAATAAAATAAATGAATCTTTAAAAAGGCCTGGTGGTAGTGCATGCCTTTATTCCCAGCACTTGGGAGGCAGAGGCAGGAGGATCTCTGAGTTCAAGGCCAGCCTGGTCTACAGAGTTGAGTTCCAGGGCTCCCAGAGTTACAACAGAAAAACCTGTCTCGAAAAAGAAAAACACAAAAAAACAAAGTTTTTAAATGTGGGGGCTGAAGATAGCTCAATAGTTAAGAACACTGGCTGAGGTCCTGAGTTCAATTCCCAGCACCCACATCCTATTCCAGTATGCAGACAAATATGCAGATCAAGCACTCCTATACATAAGTAAATTTTTAAAAAAGGTGTAAAATGCTATATAAATGGGGCTGGAGAGATGGCTCAGTGGTTAAGAGCACTGGCTACTCTTCCAGAGGATGTGGGTTCAATTCCTAGCACCCACATGATGGTTCACAACTATCTGTAACTCCAGTCCCAGGGGATTTGACAGCCTCCTCTGGTCTCCATTTGCACCAGGCACACTGGTACACAGACATGCAGGTCAAACATCCACACATATAAAATAAAAATTAAATAAAACATCATAAGAAAAGACGAAGGTATCAGGGCTTTTGCATCAAAAGAATGGATTTCTATTCTGGCTCTGGGTAGAGACATGATGCTTTGATCTGACTCAGCAGGTAAAGACACTTCCTGCCAAATTATCTCCGTAGTGGAACAATGTGGTTATGCCTCTACGAAGCCCCTCTCAAAGCAGCTGCCTGTTTGAGTTGTGACTCAGAAAGTATAACTCTTACTCTCTATCTTGTCTTCAGAAACTGGCAAAAAGCCTTAAGCATCCTCCCTGAGACTCTGGTCTTTCTCACTGTTTCTCTGAAGACAGCCTTTCTTCAGCTGCTTGCCAACCTTGCCTAACTCAAAAAGCATAACTTTGTTTCCTCTTCTTCCCCCTCCTTCCAGAAGTTGTCAAGATTGTCTGCTTTTCTTCCACCGCTTTTCTGTCTGACTCTAATGAAAAGGTCCACAAGTTTCCTTCTGTGTCTGTTTTAAAATTCCTTTGTCAATAAGAGTAAGAACTCAAAAAAGAGTCCCTTGACTCCCCCTTAACATCCCCATCACATATCTCAGGAGCCAGGGACCCATCTGAAGCATCCTGACTCAGTTTACTTTTCTGTTGCTATGATCAACACTATGGCTTACATGTTCTGATCATATTCCATCATAGAAGGAAGTCAAGGCAGGAGCAGAAGCAGGAACCTAGAGGCAGAAACTGAAGAAGAAACTACAGAAGAACACTGCTTCCTGGCTCACTTTCCAGGGTTTGCTCAGCTTGCTGATGTGACCCAGGACCACTTGCAACACCCACATCAGTCATTCAGCAAGAAAACACCTCACAGATATGCCCACAGGACAATCTGGTGGAGGCAATTCCTTAACTGACAGTCTCCCTTCCCAGATTTGTCCAGGTAAACCTAGACATAAAGGTCAAATTGACAAAAATCAAGCAGCACACACACCTTAACCAAACCCACTGGAAACCCTTCCCTAGTCCTTCGGGGCAAAGCCCGAACTCTGGTTTAGCATTTAAAACCTTGTATGGTGTCTCCAGCCCTTGTCTTAATTTGTTTACTCCACAGGTTTACAAAATTTTGTATCCTCCTGATGGTATATGCCAGCTGTCTCATACTTCCCTAACTTGCTACTGCTAGAAGGCTCTGTGTTGGCAAAAGTTTAATCAATAAGGGAGAGAGAAGTCATACAGTAAATTCAAATAGAGTTTAATATAGTTTAGCTTTTTAAAAAAAAATAATGTTGTAAGCTGGGCTTAGGTGGTGCACACCTTTAATCTCAGCACTCAGGAGGCAGAGGCAGGGAGATCTCTAGAAGTTCAAAGCCAGCTTGGTCTACAGAGTGAGTTCCAGGACAGCCAGGGCTATGTAGAGAGGCTTTGTCTTGAAAAACAAAAATAAATAAGTAAAAATAAAATAGAAATAATGTTTTATTAGCATATATTAGTTATGTATAGTGGGTTTCATTGTGACTTTTCATACATTCATGTTATATATAATGTATTTTAATCACATTCATCTCCCTTGTCTCTCTCCTCCTCCCACTGAAAGCCTTCCTCTTCCCAGCTAGTCCTCTTTCTACTTTCATGCTGTGTACCTGTGTGTGTGTGTGTGTGTGTGTCCCGATATATTTCATTAAGGTTGGTTACAGGAGCATGGACAGCTTAGCACTAAAGGAAATGTCTCTCCCCCATGAATCATTAACTGTTTATAAATCCTCGTGGAGAGGTGAGGCCTCATGAGCCCCTCCACACTCCATGACAGGATATTGATGGACACAGTCTTGTGCAGATAATCATAACTGCTGAGTTACATTGCTTGCTTCCCTTCTGCTGTTTCCCAAGCCTTGGAGTGTGTGAGAGCGATGTGCCACTGACAGCTGAGCACTCGACAGTCACTTCTCATTACTGACCCCTTAGGAATCTCTGCAGTCACTGCTGCCCACTACTAAAAGAAGCTTCTCTGACCAAAAATGACAGTGGCGCTAATCCAGAGGCAATTTGCTGGACATGTCACATCAATTTAGCAAACAACAGAGGTAGCTTCCCTATCATGGCCTGTGACTTCCCCAGCCATACATTTTTGACTAGGTTTACAATACCAGATATGAATTCCCCCTTGTGCAATGGGCCTCAAATCCCATCAGGAAGTGGTTGGTTACTCCCATACCAGACTTGCCACTATTTCACCAAGCGTACATCTTGCCTGGCAGGTCAATAGTACAGCATCTGGGGCTCCCAACTCAGGAAGATTGTTAATGATAATTTTTCTTCCAGCGGCCTGCACAGAATTGTTTGGGACTAACCAGCAGGGAGGAAGCTTTATTTCTCTATGTCCTACAAGCCAGAGCGCATGGTGCCTTCAGCAATAGCATTTTAGCAACTAGTTTTAGTAAGCAGTCAACAGCAATTATTGTTTTAGGGCCAGTGGATAAGTTCAAGGAGTCTAGGATGTTGCCCAAGTTTCTGCCATGTGCTATCAGGTAGAAGTTGCTGAGGAGGGAATACTGGCGTGTTTGGGAAGCAGGGAAGGTTATCAATGTAAGGTACGAGAACAGAGCTGAAGGACAGAAGACATCAGGAAGGTATCTGAAGCTTGAAGGCATATGGATAGGCACTGATTATAGGTTTAGGGCTCGGAAGGATCTAGGATGATGCTAAAACGTGAGCACTGTTAGCCTGGAGGTGGGAACTGAAGCCCTGGATGTAGATAATGTTGTAGGGGAGATCAGTTTCAGAACCTAGGGTCACATAAAACGCAGAGAGAGGAAGAGGAACCCAAACATGTCAGAAGGCACAGCTGGAGTAGTGGAAGGAAGCCCAAGTGTGCGATCCAGGGAATCAAGGTGAGTCTTCTGGGAAGTGGCCCTCGAGGTCCCTGAGACCTCAGCAAAGTCTCTTAGAGGAGAAGTCAGAGTAGATACCCCAAACCCTGCCCCCATGACCCCAGCATCAGTCATTTTTACAATGTGGTGCTGTTTGAGTTGGTATAAATACAGAGGAGGAGATGTGCCACGGAGAAAGGTTGAAGTGCGGGGTGTATTGTAAATAATTGACACAGGCCTGATATTGGAGCCTGAGTCCATTCAGAGGAAGCAATCCAACTACAGGAGGTACCTAGAATGGGCATCCCATGAGGCCCCTTGGCCCCCCTCCTATGAACCTCCATGAGCTTCAGAAAGCGTCCTCTGCCCCCTCTCCTACACACACCTTAAGCTTGTTGATTCGATGTACTATCAGTAACATTTTCGGAATTTGGTGCAGGGTGGTGGCGGTGGCGGAGACAGCCCCATCTCAGAAGTCTTTACTTCCAAGGTAGGATGGGACCCTTCTGAGAAAAACAAAGGTACAATGGTGGGGTCTCTTAATCGTTTTTTCTCAACTTTCTTTCCAATTTCTCCTTTTCAAGATGAGACCCAAGTCGGTTCTCAGACACTACACCACAGGGAGTATGGCCAGAGATAGGTCAGGGCTTCTTGGCTGAAAAAAAAGAGTCACTGACACGGGCATCTTCCAGAGCAAGTAACTGTGGGCAGGGAGGAGTGAGGGGAACCTGGGAGCACGAGGCTCAGATGAAACGGACCTGGAGTTAGGTTTGAGGTGTTCCCTACGGGTAGATAAACACATTCAAAAGCTGCTTATAACTTTGTGACTGATATGCTTTCAGAAAAGACTCTGCTAGCAGGTTCCAGGAAGACGATTCAATGAGAAATGTTATTTTATAAGTGTGAAACCGAGACCAGAGTCAGACAGGGCACTACCAGAGTGCCCTGCGCTTCCAGGAGCTCTGGTGGGTGTGCTGCCTAGGCTGGTCACATGACTGGTTACCACCTCTGGCTTGTAATCAGGTACAGCCCTTCAGTCTGTTGCTTTGAGGAGAAAGCATCATTTTCAAGAAGGACTTGGTCGTGGGACTTGGAAAGGATGCTGACTTCCTGTGGGTGTGTGTCCATCTGGGAGAAGTGCAATGCAGCCTCAAGTTGGAGGTGGGCCCTATCCCCTCAGGGATGGGCAAGTCAAGAGCCAGCTGAGCGCGGCTGACCATGCCTGTTACTCTCGAGGAGGCTGAGGCAGGAGGACCCCAGCAAGTTTGCAGCAAGACTGAGCTAGAGTAAGAACTTATCTCAAGAAACAAACAAACAAGCAAACCCCCTGAAAAACAAAGAGAGAAAAAAAGAAAGAAAAAAAGAAAAAAGCAAGCAAACAAGCTTGGGCTGAGATCTCTCACTGTGAGCATTCTCACGAATGACCCAGAACACCGAAGGTTTAGGCACTAGGCTAGTCTCATTAGCAGGGTTCTCCCTAGCCCAAATCACTTTAGAATTGACAGGATGTTCCCAACCCCTTCAACCTGCCCTCTGTGAAAGAGTGTGTGTGTGTGTGTGTGTGTGTGTGTGTGTGTGTGTGTGTGTGTACTGAGGATTTGTAATTGTAATCAATTTGGAGGCAGAGAAGGGGTCCAAGGGTGTGTCTGTGGGTGCAAAACCACCAAAGTTTGGGGAGCATATAGAACTGGGGTGGAGACTACAGAAGACAGCACAGGCCTGGTTTTGCTCATTGACCCAGAACAGGCCCAGGCCTCTAAACTCTTGCTGCTTCTGGGTGGCCTGGGTGAAGAGTTCCTGTGGCAAAGCAGGCAGGCTCACAGGCAGATGGGAAAAAAGGACATTGTTGGATGGCTGGGGTCCTACCTTCAGCCTGCTCTCACCTAGGGGATCTCCTATGACCCTGGCTGCAGCCTCAGGGTTGACAGCTCTCAAATCTATCCCACTCAGGCTTCCCTCCTCTGCTCCAGGCAAACATGTCTCTGCCTCCCAACAATCCCTGGTTGTAACTAATGCCACAGACATTGCACCTTTTCCAAATATACCCACCTCGGAAGCCTGGGTGCTGGTCAGTCAGTAAAGTGCTTGTGGCGCAAACATGAAGACACCGGAATTTGCTCATCGGCACCTAGTGCTGAGACTAGGCAAGATGGCTCAGTGGGTAAAGTTCCTGCCACCAAGCCTAGCAATCTGAGATTGGTCCTCATGATCCACATGGTAGAAGGAAGGAATTGACTTTTATAAGTTGTTCCCTGACCTCTAAATGTGTGCTGTGGCATATGCACACCAACTAAGATAAACAAAATGCAATTGCATAAAAAAAAAAAAATTCATGCCTGTAATTCCAGAGCTGGGGAGGTAGAAACTGAAGGATCTCTGGACTCTCTGGCCAATCATTCTAGGCAAATTAGCCAGCTCTAGGTTCTAAGAGAGACTATGTCTCAAAAGTTAAGGTAGAAAGCAACGAGGAAGGAAGACAGGGGTTCTTGACCTCTGGCCTCCACGCAATCATGCATGCACATCCACACAAAACTAAAACATGTCCTGTCATGTTCTAAAGAAGATAAGTCACACTGGTCTCCTCAATACAGATGTCTAGGACCAGGGCAACGGTCCTTTCCTCCTCCCTCGTTTCTTCCTTCCTTCCTTCCCTCCCTCCCTCGCTTTCTTCCTCTTTCAGACAGGGCCTCCTGTAGCCCATGGTGGGCTGGAACTTGCTGTGTAGCTGAGGATGATCTTGAGGCTATCCTCCTGCCTCAAGAGCTGGGTTACAAGTGTGCACCATCACACCTGGTTTAAAACACCCTTTCAAAGGCCACACGAAAGCTCAGATGATTGCACTGGCTTTTGGGAGATGAGCAGAGGACAGTGTGAGAGGCCAGGGACAACACTGACTTTCTTTCCAGAAGAAAGTGTGTCCCTCTTAGCTTCCAGTTGCTCCCAAACCATTAGCCACATTGAACTTAGATGATTACATATGTCATTGCTTGTTTATTGTCTGTCTTTCCTGATTTAAGGACAGAGATTACATTTCTTTTACTTCTGCATCATTTTTTTTTTCCTTTTGAGACAGACTGTCAGGTAGCCCAGGCTAGCCTGGAACTTAATATGTAGCTGAGGATGCCCTTGAATTTCTGATCCTCCTGCTTCTGCCTCTCGAGTGCTGGTGTTACAGGCATGTGCCAGTTCACCCTGTTTATGTGGTGCTGGCAACCACACCAGGGACTTACAAATGCTAGGCCAGTACTCTATCCACTGAGCTACCTCTCCAGCCTCATTTCTGCATCTTTAGTGCTGAGAGTCTCAGCTCTTTCCTGCCTTCTTCTTTTCATAACGCTTTGTGCTTCCTTCCCACCAGCGCACCCCGGTGTCCCCCTTCCACCCCAGCTGCTTCAGGGGCTGACTATCTGTAAGTGGAAGAATTATGTGATCTGTCCAGGAGCCTTCAAGACAGGTCCTTGCCTGGCAAGACACCAACATTGATGGAATGGGACAAAACATGGCTTTCTGGGTCTTTACCCACTAAGCAGGGGCCTCAAAGGTGCCCGCGGTCACCGGTGGCCTTTCTCCACACAAGGCTACATAGTTTACTTCCCCACGGGTAACCCAGGCCCCTTTAAGTGCTGAGGACTGTGCATCTTTGTGGCTCATCTGTGCCTCAGAGCCACCTGAGGGGCAAGCAGTGGACGATCCAGGTTAACACTGTGACTGCCGAGTCAGTGTGAGATGTGGAGGTGGGGACACATCTTCAACCAGCTCTTCTACCCATCCCCCACGTCCAGGAAAGGATCCAACAAACCAACAAAGTAAATAAATAATTTAGAAATAATAAATAGGGCTTCGACTTCCACAAGTGAACACAAGACTGGCTTCAGCACAGGCTCTTCCAGCAAGGCAACTAGAATGTATCTCCTTAAAATTCATTCCCTAGGGCTTGGGGCCATTTCTGGATTCTCTGAGAGGAGTTCTCCTTAGCTGAGGTTTCTGGTGTCTGTAGAGCTGGGATCCGTGAGTGCCTTGCGGCTGTTGGCCAGTGGTTCCCTCATCTCTCCAGGCTTGATGTAGGTCACTCACCGGTCTGGGGCCTGAGCTCTGCAGCCTTCTTTTCTGGCCGAGGCTCCTGGCTAGTGAGGCCCAGTGGGGCTGTTCCAGGTAGGGCAACACACGGGTACAACACATGGGCGACAACAAAGGCCCAGGTTGCAAAGACTTATAGATCATCCTCAGCCCAGACAGCCGCAGGCGGTGGCGGAGATGTGGTCCACCGTCCTCCAGGTGCTGTTCGCGTCCATGAACGAGACGGCCTCATAGCGAGTGGGCCGGCAGCAGGGCTGGCTGATCGGCCGGGACCCTGGGGGCGACCGCAGGGCCCCGGCGCCCAGCAGGCTGGCCAGGCTGAGGTCGTGCTGAGAGCGTGCCCGGCGGCAGGAGCCGCTGCAGAAGCGGAAACGCACCAGCTCGTCGGAGCTGTGGCCCAGGCCGAGAGCACTCACCGGCACCAGCTGCGAGCGCAGGCGGCAGCCCCGCGCATCCGTCGCGCGCGCGCGGCTGCTCCGGGTCCCTGCCCGCGCCGCGCGTGCCCCGCGCAGCGCAGCGGGGGGAGACAGGAGCTGGGGACCCGGCGGCGGGGGCGCGGGCTGGGGAGACTGCGGCGGTGGTCGCAGGGCTCTTAGGCTGCACAAATGCGCAGTGTTTCCCCCTGGAATGAGGAGACTTAGTCACTTTCGGGAGTGGGGGGGGGGTGGGGAGTCTAGGGCCAGCCTCGCCCCTGTCCCACCCTATCGCGCTCTCACCTACCAGGCAGGTGGCCGGTGGGGGGTGCCAGGACCGGCGAGGGACCATCGCGAGTGGCGGGGCTGCGGGACATCGGGTCCAGGGAGGCTTCTGTGACGCTGCTTAGCAGGGCTAGAGCAGCTAGGGTTGGCCACAAGGCTGGCTGCGCAGAGAAAAGAGGAGACTTAGGAAGGAACAGGCATACCCCTCTCCCCGGAAGGGGGTGTCTGTCTTTTCTTCAGCTCAGATCAGAGACAAATCCAGTAGGTCTCCTAGCTGGGTGGCAGAGGCCTCACTAGTCAGGTGGAAGGGCTTTGGTTTAATAGGCAGAGAGGAATCACCTGAGGGTGGTGACCATCTAGAGGAATCCTACCTTTCCTCCTGGGCCTGGCTCCTCCCTCTTGATAGCTCCCCTTTCATATCTGACCCTTGTCCAGGCCATGTCGGACTCTTCTTTTTCCCAATCAAAGCCAGCTGGGAAATGCAAGAGGCGGACTCACCTGCCACCTAGGCCAGGGGCACTGGGGTGATGCAGTAGGGTCTCCAAGTCCCAATTCCATCTCTGTCAACACCAGAAGCTCCCATCAGCCTTCGTGGGCCTGTTTCCCCACCCTCTTCCTGAGGCAGCTTGCAAATGGAAAGATGAGTTAGTTATCTTTGGGAGTAGTCATCCTTCCACTTCAGTTTCTCGAAACTCCCCTGGAGCACAAGCAGAAGGTGCATAGAGAACCTTGCTTTGCAGTACTTCCTCCTTCACAATTCCGCAAGGTCAATGGCTCACTTTTCCAAAGTGGCAAATGAGGCTCTGCTGAGCTCAGAGACTGTCTAAGGTCACAGGGGAGACTCACACTGCTGTGGTTCTGTCTTCTAAGACCCTCCTGCTCCGTACTGCAGGGCTGAAGGTACCAGGGTGGTTGACGAAAGCAGTAACTGGACAGATATCCTGAGTTCCATACTCTGTATTTACCCCATGCCCCAAGGAAGGAAGCAAAGCTCTGGAGAAACAGAGTGCCAATTGGTCACTCTGAGTTATCTGGTGACTGGGATCTGCAATATCTGTTTTGGACTCACAGTCACCTGAGTTCTCTATTATGTCCACAGATGCCCCCCACCCCCAAGAGCCCGCCAATAATCTGGGGAAGTAATGGGCCTTCTGAAAACACAGGGCCCGGACCATGGTTTCCTGTGGCCACCAGGGGGCAGAATTTGTCAAGTCTGCAAATTTAAGGGGAAGGGGACTTTTCCACATCCTCTGCACATTCAGGTCTGAGCCATCCCCAGGAGAACAGCCCAGTCCTCCACACTAGCCTGGTCTCAGAGGGCTGAACCATTCTGAGAGCTGCCCCAAGTCTGGGCCATCAGTCTTCTGTGAATCTGGCACCCGAGCCATGCTCCTAGTTTTCCTCATGAACCATCCTTCCTGACCTCAGCCGACTTTACTGAACACCACCAGTCTTTGTGAGCCACTCTTCTGGGGCTTCCCAGAACCTTTAAGAGTCCTCATTAGCCAGCCTCTTCCTGGGTCCCAGATATTATCCTCCATCCTTCCGTTAGCACACAGAATACATGGGGCCGGGGGACAGGACAACGACAGGGCATACACCGTCCAGGCCTTCATTCAGGAAATGGTCCTCCAGGGCCAGGTGTGTACCTGTTGGCTAACTGATTCAGCTCCCTAGAGACCAGGCTAGTTCCTATTCTCCCAGATGGTGGGAAACCCAGGCAAGGCAGCATTAGGGGTCTCTGCACTAGGGGGAGCCCAGGAGCAAGTCCCTGGAGGGCAGCTCAGACCAGTCTCTCTTTCCTTGCCATCTGGGATATTTGGTCCTCCAGCCCTTACCACTCCCATCCACCAGCCCTATACTCACCACGGGGTCCTGAACCATATCCTTCTAGGCACCTTTTCTGGGACCAGTGCAGGGTTTTCCCCCGAAGCTCAAATGGATCATGCCCAGAGTTGTGCACCTGGCCGCTCCTCTTTTAGCCAAAAGTGGGGCCTTGGCAGCCGGACTGTGCCCTGTGGCGGCAGCGGGAGCTTCACATTACAGCCAGCCAGGAGGGCTAACGCAACAGGCTAGCGACAAGAGGGACTGGAGGGGCTGGGAGGAGCAGAGAGCTGCGCTCAGGGCCCAGAAGAGAGAGGCTGAGAGAAAAGGAGGAGGAAGGAGACCTTTCTGCCCCTTCTCGCGCCCTAGGAGCGTCCATCCAGGGTGATGGGCAAGAAGGCTGGCTTACCTCGGGTGCAGGGCTCCGAGCCCCAGTCGCAGCGAGGGCTGGGGCCCGAGGGACTTGTTGCTGGCAGAGCCCGCGGGCCGCATCTGGGGGCCGAGCCCAACTCCATCCCTCAGCAGCCTCCTGCCCGCCGCCGTCCGGTGTCAAATTCCAGCCCCGGCGTCACCGGATCCCGGGGTGGTGCCCAGAGCGCCCCCGCCCCGCCCCACCTTTCAGGGCTCACCTGGCCGCTCCACCCTCCGGATCCGGTCCCCACTGGCTTGACTAGGTTCCCCTAGGCGGGGGCTAGACATTGAGAGAAGACCCAGGAGGCAGAGTAGAGATCGCGGGCCGCAAGGCGCTGGAACTGGGATTTTGAAGTTGGTAGACACGCAAAGTAGGGAAATGGGAGGCCTGGCCGAGGGCGGGAGAGAGCGAGGGAGGGCGGCGAAGGAGGGGCAGGCTGGAGGAGAGTTCCAGCTTGGGCCACGCAGACCTCGGTGTTCTTGCTGGCTACCCTGCAGCGTTAACGGTGGCTCTGGGGGTAGGACCCCCAGAAGGCTCAGCTGCTCAGAGCGGAAGAACTCTGCGTTGGGCTCCCACGGTCAAAGGATAGTCTGTTTCACTGATCAGTCTCAGTAAGGCAATGGTAGTGTGTTGGGGGCGGGGGTGAAGAATCGGAGAGCCCCAGAGTATTAAACCCGGGCTTGAGGTGCGATAAGGCAATTTGACATGTCTAAGTGTTGATTGATGGCCACGATGGAAAAGGTTCTACCTACTAACTGGAGCTCATCACACAGATGCTGGGGACCACTGACCCGGTCTGAGCAGAAGTGTGTAGTCAGACATGCAGTTTTGCTGAATGCACGGGAGAGAGTATGGTTTTGAGACAAGCAAGACAGAAGAGGGGTGCGGGCTGCTGGGGACAATGGGATAAATCCTGATCAGGGCTGTGGGCAGCTAGAGGCTGCAGGAACCCAATCTCCAACATCCCCCTTTGCCTGATTGGACAAAATGAGGCAGCAAAATGGACAAAGGTATGCCTTTAGCTTTGGCTTGGGAGATCACAAAAGGATGAATTCTAGTAGTTGGCAGTCCCTGGGGAGGTTCAGGTGTGTGTTGGGGGAGCATGTGAATCCAGTGTTGGACATGCTGAATTAGAAGGGTCTGTGGGCTCTCCTGCCCTGGAAGCCGCTGACTTTGTAGCCTAAAGTGAAGGCAGCTGGGCTAGTGGTGGCAATCTGCTGACCAACGCACACACGACTAGATGTTGGCGCTGAGGGAGAGAGCACCCAGGGGCACCGAGGCATATTCTGTATTCTCATATAAGTGGCTGCTGAGTTGAGGCTGTCTTTTCAGCCATGGGTACCAGCGACAGGCATGTAGCTCAGGCCTTATTCAACTCCAGAGGGCACCATCCAGGCAGGAGTTAGTGCATTAGAGTTGTACATCATTTCAGAGGGCAGGGCACAGAGGTGTCCCTGAGTTTGCCAGTCCCTATCAGGGCCTTGTTGCCCCTTGGAACAGACCACAGCAACAGTGAGTACATGCGGGAATGCTGTGGTCCTTGGGATGGCCAGATCTCTCTGTCCTCAGGAGGCTTACCCATGGAAGAGCCAAGGCATGGCTAGGCCCTGGGATTGGTTTAAGTAGAAGAGGTAAGGGGATGGATGTCCCAGGTACCCCCACAGTAGCCAGTGTCTGGCAGGAAGCTACCTCCATGATTGCAGGTCAGGGTGTACATTTGAGACCTACCTGGGGTTATTTAAGAGGGGTCAGAAAAGGGACAGGGATGTCCTTTCTAAAGCTTCAGGGGATGCCTAGGGCTGTATTGGGGGCTTTCCTGTTTCCTGTGAGAAGACAGAGTGCTAATGGGATTAGCCATGTCCGTTTCTAAGTGGAGTCATGGATGGCAGGAATGGAAGATGCCTACGGGTTTCTCCATGCCCTGTGGGCCTCTTCTGCTGGTCTTTTAATATATTTATTAATT
This sequence comes from Cricetomys ansorgei, assembly GCA_026225945.1. Lineage (NCBI taxonomy): Eukaryota > Metazoa > Chordata > Mammalia > Rodentia > Nesomyidae > Cricetomys > Cricetomys ansorgei. The sequence goes on along the minus strand of JAMJFZ010002837.1, from coordinate 747,671 downwards.
CTATATGTTCGTGTGAGTGTATGTATACCACAGGAGTCTTGGAGGTCAGAAGGCGTCAGATCCCCTGAAACAGGTGATTGTGAGCCCCATGTGGGGCTGGGAACTGAACCTGGGCCCCCTGCAAGAGCAGTCAGTACTCTTAACCACTGAGCCGGAGGCCTCAAAGGTCCTACAGTTGACAAAGGTCCTACAGGGACCCAGGAGTCCATGGCCAGAGAAAGGATGCTTGACTTCAAAGCATGTCAGGCCCCGTGTTTCTGTTCTTCCAGAAAAGTCAGAGAAAATGACAGGAGGCCAGATTCAGGGGAGAGCTTTATTGCTTCCGTGAGGGCTGCCTGGGACGGCTGCCGCAGCCTGGGTAAAATCCTTGAGCCCCACTTTCCTCCTGTCCTAGGTAGGACCCACGGAACTGTCAGTCTCATTGAGAAACCCAGGCCGTCTGACAGTTATTCAGACCAGGAAGGAGCACAGCCCCATGGATCAGGGACAGTTATGGAGAAGAGCCGTCCCCCTCAGGCTTGGCTGGGCCTTGCCTCCTGAGTTCTCTCTGCTCTTATCCAAGAGCTGTCCTATTAGTTTTAAAGGGATGGCTCTGGGGTTCCCCTGTGAGACACTGGGAGCTGGTGAGAGGGAGTACTCCATCTTCTCCCCAAGGAAGGCCAAAGTGTGTCATGAGCTGGAGATGGCTGACATGAGATGCTACCCACCTCCCTGTGGCCCTGAAGAATGGTCTGGACGTTTCATCCTTCAGGGAGCTCATTGGTACCACTGCCCGATGGGCCCTCTAGTGGACCTCTTTCTGCACAGCAAGTGGACATCTTATTTAAAAATAAATTATCCCTCCCCACACCCAAATTCACAAAATGATAATACACCAAACACTGATCAGAAGAAAAGATTCTGGCAGCATCTCCGCTACCAAATGTCCCACCTCCTGCATGCTGGGCCTGCTGGCCACAGCCAGTGGCCTCCTGGCCCTCTGGCGTCACCGACCCAGGCTGCGAGGCAGAGTGCTGGTCTCTGAAGCTGGCCTGGAGCAGACACAGCTCTGGTTGCCTTGCCAAGGCCTCACGGGCCCTCGCGCACTGTCCGTTTCTGGGTCGGAAGACTCCTGTGCGGGTGGCAGCTGCTTGTCCCTGGCCTGAGCCTGTACAGCGCGGTGTCGGGCCCGCTCAGATGCCACTGCTTAGGTCAGTGATGACGCGCGCTTTCACTAGCTTCCGCAGAAACTCTTTTTCTCGCTGGATGTTGTGCGTCCAGGACTAGAAGGGGAGAGACGGAGGAAGTCGTGAAGCAGGCAGTGCAGAGGGCTGCTGGGACACAGCCTTGCTTAAACCTGGGCTTGGGCCCTCTTCTGGTCCCCACCCTCTGCAGCCCTCTGATTGGGGATATACAGGCACACATTTGTCCTATGTCTCTACCAGACCACAATAACCTGGGTATAGAATGCTACAACTCACTCCCCAGCCCGGACACACACACACAACAAGCCTGGCTCTCCATCACCACCCCAGAGGAGCTCTGCCCTGGCTTCCTCCAAGTCTTGAGTAGTCTTCCCAACGCTCAGAATCTCCTTCCCTCACACAGCAGCCCACAGCTCCTTGGCAGCGCTCCGGTTCTAGACACCCCGAGGGCAAGGAGGTGAGTCACTAGACTGCACAGCGCGGGGATAGCGCAGGGCACGGGCTGCCTCTCTGTCCTGATGCAACCCATCCTCCAATCCACTCTGCCTGCGGCAGCTAGTGAAACCCTTCCTCCCGTGCACAGGGACCAGGGAGCCTGAGGAGCACACCTCATCTTTCCTTTTAAAAATGTTACTCCCCCTTCAAACTAAACAGTGAAGATTTATTTATTTACACCTGTTTTTATTGCATTATTGCTCTGTGCGTGGGCATGTGGACATGACGTGTGTGTTTTTGAGTGTGGGCCCACGCATACTGCAGTGTGTGAGTGGTGGAGGTCAAATGACGACTTCCGACGTCCAGTAGTAGAGCTCCTTCTTCTACTGTGGGTCCCAGGGATTGAACTTGGGTCATCAGGTGTGCACACGGCTACTGTTGTTAATCCTCTGAGCCATCTCACCTGCCCTGGGTTTTTGAGACTGAGTGGCACTTAGCAGCTGGGGCTGGCCTGGAACTCAGTAAGTAGCCCAGGCTGGTCTCAAACTCATGATCTTTATCCCTCAGCTTCCCAAGGGCTGGATTCCAGGTGTGGGCCACTATACACATCTGCTTGATTGTTCTGAAACAGTATCTGCTATTTAACTCACGCTGGCTTTGAACCCCTTAGCTTGCCCCGCCTCCCACGACCATTCTACCAGGCTGGCTCCAGGGCTAAAAGCACTTCTCCATACCATCATACTTGGTTTCTCCCTGTCTTAACAAAACAAAAGCACTACGTACTTAAAAATCGCATCCTTAGTAAGTTAGAGATGATGCCACCTTCCAGGGTTTTGGGGATTGGGTTCCTTCTGATTCCCAGAAATCTCACCAGGAAGCTTTGATGACTAAGCCTCTCATAAGAAGGAAAAGGCTTGACTGGACAGATGAAGGGATGAGTGTCATTAGCCTCATGGCTTATACCCAGCTGGCCTCTGCCGTGTGTCAGCCCTAGGCCACTCTGTGCCGGTACTCACAGCCATTATTTACTGGTACTGAGGACGAGGGGCTGTCCAGCCTTGATTTTGATTCCCGCGGCCCTCTCTAGCCTTCCAAATCTCTGTTGTCTAAAACGCGAGCAGTCATCAACCAGATTCCCTGTATTCCTCTGCTCCGAGCTGCCTTGAAGCCTCTCGTGTGAACCACAAACTTGGCTTCCCTGAAGCCTCCACATCCCCAAGTGGCAATGGTTTCCTCCTTCACAGTCTGTCACAGCGCCTGAGGCTGGGCCAGCCCCCCCGCCCCTCAGTCTTCCTCCTGTCTCCACCATTTGTCCTCTCAAACCCCCCACAAAACGTAGGGCTCCTCCTAGGCCTTTGCCATTACATCCCGCTGGTGCCTCTGCAAGTTGTTCTCCTTGACTCAGACCCCTGGGCCACTCGTGTTCATTCTTTGATGATTCAATCATCTTTCCAGAAGTTTCGAAGGGCAAGGATGGTTAGACACAGAATAGGCACTCCATGATCTGTTCAATGAAGTTAGAATGAATTCCTTTCTTTCGGGGTGTGTGTGTGTGTGTGTGTGTCTGTGTGAAGGTGTCAGATCCCCTGGAACTGGAGTTATAGACAGGTGTGAGCTGCCGTGTGGGTGCTGGGAATTGAACCTGGGTCCTCTGGAAGAGCAGCCAGTGCTCTTAACTGCTGAGCCATCTCTCCAGCCCCCAGAATTATATTTTCATTAACACTTAATACAAATAACACAATTACAAATAAAAAATTTGTAAATTGTTAGAGCCCACTTTTAGGTTTTATGAATGCAAAACAGAAATTCCAAACAAATTTACTTTAAATTCTCTAAAGAATTCCTTCCTTCACTTAGAAACTGAAAATACTGAAATGAAGCATGGATCTCTCCTTAACTGGCTACCTGACCTTACTGCCTTTCACATTTAACAGGATGTTAGGGCTGGAGCTTTGGACAGGCTGATGACATGCAATCTGTGCTACAGTTGAAGGGAAACATCCAATACGATGGTTTGTCTCATAGAGGGTAGCGGAAACTCCATCAAAAAGGCTTTCATCCTTGGTGAACCTCTCAAACTAAGGAGCCTGGGAGGAGTCAGGAAAATTATTAGAGAATAAAAAAGAAGTGTTTATGAGTTCTGGGAAAAGTTGCTTTCCTACTTTCACTTCTCCCTCATTTCTGGAGAAAGACAGATCCTCCTTTTTGCTTCGGTGTAAAGGAGCACAGAGGACTCTTGGGTGTATTGTCTGGAGTTTGTAAACAGTAACACGAAGACTGAAGAGGTGACGTGGAGTGCTGTTGGTAGGGAATAGCAGGAAACTGTGCTAGAAGAAGTTGAACTGTCTGCCCATGACGGGTTACGGTTCGTACAAGCTTTGGAAAGAATCACGCTGTACAGATGGGTGAGCCTTGGGCTTTTTAAAGTTTTACTCCAGAAAAGAGATCGAACAGTATATCGGGCTCTAGAGACAGAGAGGAGTGGCTACCAGGAAGAAGTCCAGAAACCGGAGAGCAAGTATTTCAGCTATGAGGACAACACTGTCCTCAGAAGATTCCAGATGAGAGTGCGGTGGAGGGGGCACTGAGAATCTCTCTCCTGTGTGATGTGACTGTGTGGAGTTGCTGAGTCTCCTGAAGGAATACAGCTCTCCGAGGAGAACTGAAGAGGTTGGGTGGGGTTGGTGAGGCGGCTCAGCGGGTAAAGGCGTTTGCCGCTCAAGCCGGACAACCTGAGTCTGACTCTGAGTCACATAAAGGTCCGTGCCTGACGTCTTGGGATTGGAACTCAGGTCCTCATGCTTATGCTGCAGGGGCTCTTAACTGCTGAGCCATCTCCCCAGACAGAAATTAGATTTTATAGGCAAAAGCAAAGCAAAACAACAACAACAACAACAACCAGGCCCAGAAGGATGGCGGGAAAAGGCAAGCGCTCATAAAACCGTCTTTATCCCACACATTCCTCCCTCCAGCAGAAGTGACCAAAGGAAGTGTCAGTTTCAAGAGCACCACTAGGAGTCACTGAGGGTTAGCAGGTCAGCGGAGTACTGGATATTCCACAATACTAAGAAATTATTAACTGTTTGAGGTGTGATTTCAAAAGAATTCTTACCTTTTAGAGTTACTGAATTTATGGCCATAATGCTGTATCTAAAAGCTATTTCTCAGTAGCCAATGGGGTGGGGGAGCACGAGAGGAAGCACAGAGGGAACATTATCGGTAACTGGAACCTGGGAGCTCTGTACTCTCCACCAGCTTATCCTGGACAATTTGCTTTCCTAATAAAAAAGTTGGCATGGGGTAGAGGGATGGCTCAGTGGTTAAAAGCACATACTGCTGCAGAGGACGTGAGTTCAGTTCCCAGCAATGGCGTCAGAGGCTCCCAACCACCTACAACTTCAGCTCCAGGAGACCTGACGCCCTCTTCTGGCCTCAGTGGGAACTTGCACTCACGGGTACATACACACACACACACACACACACACACACACACACACACACAGTTAAAACTAAATTTAAAAAAAAAAAAAAAGGAGCAGGCACAGAAGTCTGCCCGATGTAGTTCTTAGACCGGGCCCTGCACCACTCTGGTGTTCCTTCCTTATGGAGGTAAAACTGGGAGGCTGAGGCAGGCTGTGATCAGACATCTGCACATCTGCTGCGGTCCACATTTTCAGTAGGGTATCGTCTGACAGTTCTTACTTTTTAAAATAAGATTTTTTAAAAAAGACTTATATTTTTGTAGCCAGGCATGGTGGCACACGCCTTTAATCCCAGCACTTGGGAGGCAGAGGCAGACAGATCTCTGTGAGTTCAAGATCAGCCTGGTCTATATACTAAGTTCCAGGACAGACCTGCACAGAGAAACCCTGTCTCAATAAATAAACACTAAATAAATAAAAGATTTTTTTAAATGTGTGCATAGACACCACATCTGTGTGTGTGTACAGACTGTGTGTGTTGGGAACAAGTTGTATGTACTCTTAACTACAGAGCCATCTCTCTCCAGCTCTACAGTGGCTTCTTCTATTTTTCTTTTCCTTCTTTTGAGACAGGGTCTCACCCTTTAGTCCTGGCTGGCCTAGAACTTACTATGTAAACCAGGCTGGCCTCGAAGTCACAAAGATGTGCCTTCATGCAGAGATTAAAGGCATGCACTACCACAGGCATACTAACAGCTGAGGAATGAGAAGAGAAGAGAGAAGGGCAAAAGTAGAGGAATGTTTCATCTCTTAATCCATCAGCATGGCTGCTCTAGGGTAGAATGTTGGTATACACCTTTAATCCCAGTGTTCAGAAGGCAGTGATGGCACATGTATTTAATCCTAGCACTTGGGAGGCAGGAAACAAAAGCTCAGAAGGAGTCACTGTCAGACAAGAAGTGACATCTGAGATGAGTCAGAGTGAAGGGCAGGCAAAGAAGGAAGAGTTGGTAGAGTAAGTCAGAGTGAGAGCATACCCAACTCTCATGATATAAAAGCAGGCTCTCAGCTCAGAGTCAGGATGATAGGCAGAAAGAGGAGAAGACACAGAGGCAGTGTGAAGCAAGTGGTCTGAGGATAAGGCAGAGAAGCAGAGAGGCTGACTCAGGCAGTATGGGGCGGTGAGAGCTCAGGGAGACACAGAGGCAGTCTGAAGAGTCTGAGTTCAGAGGGAGCTAGTCAGGGTGACTCACTCAGCAGTGGAGGCTTAAACATTTTAGACTGTATGGAAGCCGAAGCTGTTAGGGCTCCAGGAGTGCTTCGGCCTCTGTCTCGCACTTAGCTTTACTTGGGATAGTGTTCCAGTCCCTGCAAACTGTGTGGATGCTTCTGGAAGGGGCCGATTTGGATTCCAAGATTCTTTGAGATTATAGTTCCATCAGCTCCCATGTCCACCAAACCTTCGATTTCAGTACCATCTACCTTTAACTTTAATTTTGGTCACTGATCATTGATAGCAGTTTGTCAAAATACCTGTCTTCCAGCATTTCCAAATCGCCTCGTTCTTTAAATGTCTTCTTTAAACGTTCTTTAATGTGTCACACACCTTAAACTGCATATCTTTCATTACACGGGCCGTAATTTCAATCTCTCCCTTGGAATCTTATAATTTCTATAATTTCTCGATGCACAATGAATCCTCAGAGAGTCGAGTTACTTTGCCTGAAAACCAACCCTACTGTTCCTGAGGGTAGAGGACCATGAATTCCAGTGCCTGTCTTATTACACCGAAGCAAGTGAAGTAAGAAACACTAGGAATCATGGAAGCCTAACAGGAAGAAGTGGTCAGTGTAAAAAAAGGTTTCTGGACAATCAGGAAAGATGACGGGCGGATGGTGAGTACAAGCACTTGCCGCACAAGCCGGATGATCTGGGTTTGATTCCCCACAGGGGCAGGAGAAAACTGACTCCGAGTAGTTGTCTTCTGACGTCTACACACGCGCCACGGCACAGCGCATTCCCACCTCCAACAATAAAAAACAATGGTGCCTATGTCCATTAGATTCAGCGTTCTCGAGACACTGGGAACTCTGAGGGAAGTGAAGTCAGCTGAGGAAATGAAGGGTTGAAGAGTGGAAGGGGTGCCCCAGAAGGAGGCCCTCCAAGTCCCCTGTGGAGGGAGGGCGGACAGGAGCTTTCAAAGTGTAAGGCTCAGGAGCCTCGTGGTGAGGGCTGAGGAGGGGCAGGGAAGGAGACTGTTGAGAAGCAGTGGGGGCTAGTGGCCACCAGAGCCCCTGGATTCACAGGAAGGTAGACCTGTATGACTGAGCAATTATCCCAGCCACACCTATCCTCTAGACCAGCGGTTCCCAGCCTGTGGGTGGCGACCCCTTTGGGGGTCGAATGACCCCTTCACAGGGGTCTGCTAAGACCATGTGTATACAGTATGATTCATAACAGTAAGGAAATTATAGTTATGAAGTAGCAATGAGAATAGCTTTATGGTTGGGGGGTCACCACAACATGAGGAACTGTGTTAAAGGGTCGCAGCGTTAGGAAGGCTGAGAACCAGTGGACTAGATTGTCAGGCTTCAGGCATGGCTCAGTGAGTCACTGCAGCAGAAGCTGAGAAATGAGAAGGGTTCATCCCCGCCCCCTAGATCCTTGCTGTGGGGTAGAGAGGCCTGGAGAGCCAGAAGCTACCTGTACAGATGGATTGCCTGGGAGCACGCTGAGAGAGTTCTGTGCTTGGTGCAGGAAGGGGGTGGAGGGGAGACGACACTGTTTACCTGAGGGTGAGGGGCAAAGGATCTTCCCAGGGAAGGCAGGGTCTGTGGAAGAGGATCTGAGCTGGTGACGAGAGGAGAGTATGATGACCAGGTGTAGCAGGAGGGGTAAGGAACAGAGCCAGGTCGGGAGGGTACACGGAGGGAGTGAGAAGAAAGGAAGAAAGGAAAAAGGGGTCATGGCTCAGGGGAAGGCTAGGGGATGCACAGACCGCAGTGGCTGCTTAGCTGAGGGTGGTCCTTCCGGGAATTCTGGGTAGCAAAAGCAGCCTCTGGTTCCCCTTACCATTCATTTGTACAGATGCTGGAGTCCGTCCTCTGTGCTAGGAACCTCCCCCACGGCCCCAAACACTGCCCCCTTGCTCAGCCCTCACCTCTTTGATGGCTGACATGCGCACGGTTTCATAGTAGTGCAGGGGTGCATTGGGCGTGTTCATGTCGTAGCCAAAGCCTGCAACTGCTACTTCATCGCATCCATGCAGTGCCATGGTCACTGCCACACTGCCAAGGGTGGGGATGTTCTGGAAGAGGAGAGGATAGGGAGCATGTAGAGTTCTGGGGTCTTCCTCCCCTCCCCCAAGCGCTGCCACCCACTTCCCTTCCGAGACTCCTCTTCCTAGTCCTCCTCCTCGCCCAGGAGTCTCACCCCCCTGCCCATGAGGCCGTTGTTGAAGGGCAGTCCAATGAGAGTGAAGGCAGCCTCCTGGATGAAGTATGGGTTGAGAATGCGAATCTCAGGGGGCTCCTTGGGCACTCGGGTGGCCACGGACTTCCAGAAGCCGTCAGATGCGCTCTGTAGACACAGCGTAAGAGGACATGAGCTGGGTACCGATGATGGAAAGGACCTGCACTGTGTACAGAGGAATGAGTGGTGAGGAGAGGGGACACATGCGGAAGGGCAACTTGAGGTCCATGGTATAAACCAGCTAGCACAGGAAGGCTTTGCAGCTGAGGGATCACGGGATGTGTGACAGACAGGTGTGTGTCGGGGAAGGATGAGTGTGTGGCGGGGTCATGGTGTGTAATGAAGGGCACAGAGGGAGCTTTGAGGCAGAGGACGAAGTGTGGGTCATTGTTAGGGGTGCTGCCTGCCCGATTGCAGGGCAGGGTGTCCTTGGGCCACAAGGAAGACCCGAGGGCTGTTCCACCTCCCCACTACGGAGGCTGGGGTCCCCCATAAGCCTGCCCTCTTTTGCCTATCTGCTCTGCTGAGCTCGCCTCCTTCCCCTTCTTCTGTCTTTCCTGGCTCTCAGTCAACTGTGCTAAAGTGGACCTGGAAAACAAAGACATCACATGAGCCATTACAGAACAGCAAGATGACACTCAGCTCTCAGCCCTGCCCCTGACCAGAGTTGGGTGGTTTCAGCCCTGTTGTATGTAGAATAGTTCATTCTCTTTCACAGAGCCTGGTCCCAAACGTGGAAGCATTGTCTCTGACACGTACCCCAGTGTCCGACAAGGGCACAGGACACAGGCTCCTCTCCTCTCCGGCCTCTCCTTTCTTCCCGTCCAACCTCACAAAGACCTGTGATTCCCCAGCCTTTCCTGGTCTAGATCCCCCAAGTCAGCCACTTCAGTTAGTCACTTCCATGAGCTCCCCTTTCTCTACCCTTACAACGGGTCTCTTCAGTATGATGGAGGAAGCCACGAGCCAAGCAGCATCAGGACCATTGTTACCATGGCCTCCAAAGTAGTGTTTGTTACTTGCCTAGGAGACATGGACGAATCATCTAAACTTAGAGTGGAAAATAATTGAGAACACCAAGAGAAAACAGTCACTGGGTATAACGGAAAAGGCCCCGTGGGCCAGGGGAATGGCTCTGTGGGTAAAGGGGCTTGCTCCCTAGTCTGATGATTTGAGTTTGATCCCCAGAACCCACATGGTGGAAGGAGAGAATTAAGTTGTCTTCTGACCTCCACACATGCGCCCACATACATAAATGTGTCATGCATGAAATAAATAAATAAACACATGTGAAAAAGGAGAGATCCTTATTTTCAAGTACCTTTACCTGCTGACCCATCTCACTGGCCCTAAAGAGATTCTTGACCTAGTCCCACTGCCAGCATTGGGATCAAATCCAGAGCCTCAAGAATGCTGGGGAAATGCTCTACCACTGAGCCACATCCTCAGTCCAGCTTTATATGCCTGCATATATACTTCAGAACACGCGTAGAGTGCACATGCACACAGGGTTTGAAAGAAATGAATCTTTAAAAAATTAAAATGACACAAGCAAATTTAGGAGAGAAACAAAAATATGGAGAAAAGTTTTCCACAAATAGTAAGAGGGTCATGTTGTAGAAACTCATGAGAAATAGCCCGGCATGATGATGTATTCTAGTAATCCTAGTCCTGGGAGGTTGAGGCAGAAGGATGGCCCAGGCTTCAAGGAAGGCTATCCTGGGCTACATAGCAAGACCCTGTCTCAGCAGTTCTCCTGCTCCAACATACAAAAAAAAAATGGGATCTTATAGAAAGGGTAAAGGATGTAAGAGAAGGTTAAGCAGCAATCCAGGGCCTCCTGATGCTAGTCAAGCATGTGACCAATTACCCACAGCCCCAGGCTGCAAGCCTGTTCATTATACTTGTTCTTATGAATGTGAAATGCCTGAAAAACCCTCCAAAAGTTTACAAAGCAGTTCAGCTAAGTGATATCGGATGCAGCCCCATAAAGGAAATGCCAGACACCAGAATTATGAATTTTGTCACATAGATATCACTTATTTGACATCATCTGTCTACATCTTTTCCTCCTCTTTGTCTCCTTCCTCCTCTGTCCATCCATCTTCTAAGCCAGAAACCTGGGAGTACTCTCCAGATTCTCCTCCACTCCTGTTGTACCTCTTGTACCTTAGCCCACAGATCCCATGCCTCTGTCCCGAAGCCACTGCTGCCCCTCAGGTCCTATTACCTTCCATCAGGACTACCATGACAACTGGCCCATTCTGTCTGCTAAACACTCCAGAACCCCGGAGAGTGAATGGAACATTATGTGCCACGCGAAAATGATCGTTGAAGTCCAGCTGCTTATCTATCACACGCGGAACTGAGTACCCAGAAAGGCTGCCTGTTTCCCAAGCCATATTACCCTGCCAGAATGATCTTTCCAAATACAAACCAGCTCACATCACCTCTGGCTGCCGCTGGGTTCATACCCCAAGGTCTCTGAAGCCACTGCTAGCTAACTCTTCCATTTTTCTGCTACGGCTTATCTCTAAAACACCCCACCCGCCCACATGATGCATCTCACCTAGACATGCCTAGTGTTCATCTTTGCTTATCTCATGCACCCCAAGGAAGAAGTGCCTACTAGCCTTGAGGGTGATAAAATACAGAGTTAAGAGCCTTGGTCCTGGGATTCAGCTTCAGTTCACTGGGAACTCTGACCAAGGTATGGATTCTTTTATGGACAAGCCAGAGACACTCAATATTCACTACGTGGGCCACTGCGAGAATTATACAGGGCATGGTTACTGAAGGAGATATGACATTCTTCCAAAGCGCCTCCATTGGCCTTAGGAGCAGAACAGTCCCCAGAGGGCCAGTACCTCCTCAGCCTTATCTACTCCGCTGCCCTGTCTCTGCTTCAAGGGCCTTCTCCTGGGTCTCAGCCTATTAGGTCAAGCAAGTAGGTACCAGATCTTGTGGCTTCTGCGTCCCTCCCTAGGTCTGCGGCTGTGTATGTAAAGGAGATAAAGGCAGGGGCAGGATGGAAGAGAGCAGGCTGAGTCATTGGATAGAGTTATGGAGAAGCTCCTCCTGGGTGGGCCAGGATGTGACAGATGTCCAGGAGTGGCAGATGTGCTGGCCACATGTCTCAGGCTTGTCTCTTCTCCAGAGCCCAGCAGGCCCCGACAGCACACCCCCCCAGGCTTCTGCCTGTGCCTGTTCTCACACACCTAAAGAGAAAGAAAACACAGGTGCCCCCTCTCCCAGGAGCTGCAGGGGTGTGTGGAATGGGCACAGCAGGGAGAGGGGAGGCATGAGGCTCCATCACATATCTTGTCTCCTTTCATCTACTTCACAGGCACAAATGAAACACGCTCGAAGTCAAAGAACCTTCGAGGCTGTGCCTAGATTGAAACCTACTGTCTCAGTTCCAAGACAGTGTCTTTCTGCCAGGCCATTCCAGCTTATCACCGCTGCTCCCATTCAGGGAGACTGCAGCACAGAGCAGACACCTCCCTGTAGCAGGACGTTTTGAATACTTTTTTTTGTCATGTTGTAGCCTTCCTCATGATTGGATGCTGCTTGGACTTCTGGGAACTTTACTTCAAACATAAAGTTGGCAGTTGGTGTGTTGATTTGTGAGATACTAGCAGCCCCTGTTCACCAACGTAAGGACAGCCCAAAGAGGAGTGGGGTGAACCAATCTTTCTTTCTTTCCTTTCTCCCTCCCTCCCTTCCCCCTTTCCTTTCCCTTTCTTTCCCTTCCTTCCTTCCTTCCTTCCTTCCTTCCTTCCTTTCTTGGTTGCCTGCAAGAGTGGTAAAGATTAATTTCTTTCTTTCTGTCTTTCTTTTCTTTCCAGAGCTAGAGGGTAAAAAAAGGCACAGTGGGAATCTGTTATAAGTTAGGAATCAGTTACAAATTAGGAATCTGTTACAGCAGCAATCTGTTTCGGGAGTCAGAGTCCTGAGGAGTTCTGGGACTCTGTTTTCAGTTACAAATGGTGTAAATTTCATTTCAAGTGTGGCATAGGAAGAAGAGATGGATGCTTGTGTTCAAGAGGCCAGCAAAGCATTTTCAGCAGCTGTTATCACTGAGATATACACCACTTTGTTTTCAGTAGTGACTTTTTTTCTTTTTCCTCTTTTGCATCTATTTCTTTTCAAAAAAGGTCATGCAATTAGAGGAGTTGCAAGGGGGACTTGAAAAGGGCCAAGACAGGAAAAACAGAGCAAAAGGGAGAACAAAAGGGCTCAATTTTTTCTCTCTCTTTGAAAAAGGAAATAATAAAAAAGAAATTGGTGGTGCCGCTAAAAGAAATATGAGGGGAAATTAGAAAGGGTGGAGACATGGAAAACTGAGGAAGTGAGAAAATCACTGGATTCATTCCCAGTGACAGAAAGATTTTCCCCTAGGTAGATAAAAGGGAGGAGATTGTACAAAATGATGGCCCTGTTAGGAAAATTAGGGAAGAGTCTATATAGGAGAATGATCAGATAAGGTAGCCCCTCTCAAAAGAGGTGTCGAATTGTGAATCTTCAGTGCCACCTGAGGTGGAAGAAAGGCAGCCTGGGGACACGAAATCACCATTAGCATTTCTAGTAGTGATCCAGCATATTCCAGCTGATGGGGATAACCCCCAATGTTATAATGAAATAGGATGACATCTGGAAGAAATGAGTGATTTCAGGCAACTGAAGGAAGCTGTGGTGTTGTATGGCATGCATTCGCCCTATGTAAAGCAGGTGCTGAGCAGCTGGGCACTGCAGCACGGGGTGGTCCCATTCAATTGGAAAGGGTTAATATTAGCTATACTAGAGACAGGTCCTCAGCTTCAATAGTTAACCTGGTGGAGACAAGCAGCAGCATGTATGGAAAAGCAGAATAGAACTAGAGGAATAAATGTAACTCTAAATCAGCTCCTTGGTGAGGGTTAGTATGCTGAATTACAAGGACAGATTGAATTTGATGATGTGGCCACAGAACAATTTTGATTAGTAGCTCTTACAAGCTTGGGAAAAGGTAGAGGAGCCAGGAAAAAAAGATCTACCTCATTCACAAAAATCACACAAGAATCAAGTGAAGCCTTCACTGACTCTTTGCAAAGATTAACTGCAGCAGTGAATAAAGCTATCTCAGACCCTGAAGCAAGACAGGTGCTGATTCAGACCATAGCGTTTGAAAATGCCAACAGAGTATAAGAAAGTTTTATGGCCATCAAAAGCAAATTCTGCACCATTAGATCAATGGGTCAGAGCTACTGCAGACATTGGTCCAAATACTTACATGGGTGCTGTAATAGGACAAGCTATAGTCAGAGGGCTGAATTACCAAAATGTCTGACCAGTGGAAAGCCCTTCCCTAAGGAATGTTAGATAGTCCAACTTTATGTGCAGAAACCATTAGAACTAATTTGAAAACAATTTCCCCCAATCTATTATTTACCATTATATGGATGACATTTTGTTGGCTGATTCTGATGCAGACATTCAAGAGAACAGGTTTTCTGTATGCAAAGGAGTCAGTGGATAGAACGTTGAAACAGACTGTTGCCTTTAATAATATCAGTGAACTTCGGAGTTCCCTGAAACATGAATATCCCTATGATCCACGTGTGTTAATGGTTCATCAAGTAAACTGACTTCATGTCAACCTGCAAAGAAGGTGAACAGTCCAAACCACATTCAGCCTTCAAAGAAACAGTATACTTCGGAGAGCCAGAACCATAAAGTAGTGTCTTCTACTAGTTTTGACAAGGGAAATAAAAACCTCTCATGCTTTCTGTTAGTAAGTGTCATGTATGAATGCAAAGGATAAACTCCTGAAGACCAGAAAGAAGAAGAGATGGCCTAGAAGGCCTTGGAGAAAAAGTAACCAATATCTTACAACTTATGGCTTAGTAATAGCGGGGAAATGTAGCTGGATGTTTTGAATACTTTTTTTTTTTTGTCCTGTGTAGCCTTCCTTATTATTGGATGCTGTTTGGACTTCTGGGAACTTTGCTTAGAACATAAAGAAGGCAGTGGGCAGTTGGCAATTGGTGGGTTGGTTTTGTGAGATGCTGGCAGCTCCTGTTCTCCGAGCTAAGGGCAGCCGAAAAAGGGCAGTGAATATTTCTTCCTCTTTCTCCTGCCTGCCCCCCCCCCGCCCCTTTCTCTTTCAAGGCTGCCTGCAAGAGTGATGAAGATTAATTTCTCTCTATCTTTCCCTTTTCTTTCCTGAGCTAGAGGGTAAAAAAGGCCCAGTGGGAATCTGTTACAAGTTAGGAATTGGTTACAATAGCAATCAGCTTCAGGAGTCAGAGTCCCAGGGAGTTCTTGAACTGTTTTTAGTTACACCTCCCTGTTGCCTTCCAAGAGCTCAAGGGTGAGCCAAGGGTTCCTCAGAGCCCCATGACCCATTCTACAGAGGAAACATGCCGGGGCACATATACAGCTGACAAAACAGGCACATTTAGCTGGATTTCACTCTGGAATCTGGAATCTACCCATGATCTGAGGCACTGTCATCGAGACCATCATTCTCGGCCTCCCTCGTGTTTGAAAGGTCCAGGATCTAACCACTGTGTGAAACTAGAGGCAATTAGCTTATTATAAATCCCTCTGAGAACCTCAAAAAAGCACCAGCGGGGAAGGGCAGGCCACAGCCTTGCTTCTCTTTGTTAATCTTCTGGAAGGAGAAATGACTAACTTGATGAGATCTGAGAATATAGAGAGTGCCCCATTTCCAGTATGAAGTGAGTGGTCTCTACACACACACACACACACACACACCCCGATGTTCACACATACATGAGCTCTTGTTGACTTCAGCTCCTGTGCAGCAGTGGGTAAGCTGAGGCAGGGCCTGCTTCCTGGGAGCAGGTGACCACTTCCTTCCCTACCCTATGTGTGTGTAAGCTCTGATGTCTGTACTGCCTCGGGGCAGCTTGAAGTGGTTATGGGTAGTGTTGGGACCCCGAGGAAGAGTCCCATGCGTAGGTCTCCAGGCCCAGGGAACCCCACATTAAAGAACCAGGCAATGTTACAGTAAATATCACAGTGTTTCTTTTGCTTCTTCCCATCAGTCACTGTCCTGATGTAAAACTTCCTTGTAAAGGCAGAATATTAAGAACAAGGTGTGATGTGAGCTTTTGTTTCCTCAGCTATAAAAAAAAATCAGATGCTGGGGCTGGAGAGGTGGCTCAGTGGTTAAGAACACCTGCTGCTCTTCCAGAGGACCCAGGATCAGTTCCTAGCACTGACATGGCAGCTCACAGCTGTCTGTAACTCCAGTCTCAGGGATCTGACACCCTCTTTGGGCTCCAGGCACACACCAGATACACACATGCAGACACGCAGGCAAAACGCCCATACACATAAACGTAAGTTAATTGATCCATGGCTCCTCTTCTCAGAAGTATACATGGGACAGGCTTTACAGTGTAGAAAACTGAGCCTCACATCCCAATTCCACATCTCTGTGACCTGAGGCACATTACATCATCTGTTTAAGCCTCAGGTTCCTCTTGCATAAAACAGGGATAACAAGACCAACTTCCCAGCAAGCTGAAGGGATTAAAGGGCATACCGTGTTTGATAGCATCTGGCAGTATCTCATATACGGTGAGAACTCAATAAATCTTTCCTCTTATGACTGAGTATTGCAGAAGCCAGGAGATTGAGACAGAGGGTGTGGCTGGAGGTGTCAGCCACCACAGAAAGGCCAGCACGCACACCTGCACAGGTCCACACCCGCACCCGTTCAGACTCTGGAGAGTGGAGTAAGCTTTCCCTGGCAGTGGGTGCTGGAGCCCACCTGCTGCTGGGTGCACTGTGAAGCCCATCGCTGGCATGAAGCCTGCCCACATCTCACCTCTCACCCACAGGACACAACCCAGAGGCCAGCCAGGCCAGTCAAAGCCACCACGCCTCTCCTCCAGGACAGCTGTGGGTTGCATTCCTTGTCACTCCCTCGTCCAGGAATGTCCTTGCCTCAGTCAAGTCTGGGCTGGCTCCTGCCTGTGGAGCTTCCAGGCTCCTGCCGATGCAACCTGCCCTGCTCTTTTCAGACCAAGTGGGAAAAGGTCCAGGAAGAGAAAAGGAAGCGTCTCCCTGCCAGACTCCTGCTACTGTGGTATTTCTTGGTCGCTGTGGAGGAGTCTGAGGACTGCGGTGACCAGGGCCTGGCTTTCTGCTGCCATGGGCAAATGTGCCCACTCCTAATGCTGCCCACTGCTCCTGCCTTGGGGTAGGTCACCAGCTCTCCTGGTCCTTACCAGCTACCGCCTCGCTGTCCTTCAGTTCATGCCATTTCTCTGCATAGGTCGGTTGTGACCTCAGGTTTAAAATCCTCGGTGGCTCCCTCTGGGACAGCTGGTGTCAACAGCTAAGTGTGTGGGTCTAAGAGTCAGCCCAAACTCCCAGCTGCTCACTTTACACCCTGAGGCAGCTCACTGCTCTCTCTGAGTCTCATTATCTTCGTCTACAGGATACGGATTACCAGTTCCAGCCATCTAGTGGTTTGTTGTTAATGGCAGTTAGAAGCCATGCATAGAAAATGTCTGGCTCAAAGTCAGCTCCTGTTAGCTTCTGTTATTCTAAGTCTTTAAGATATGAGGTCCAGAGACTAGAGAGATGGCCAGTGGCTAAGGACACAGCCTGCTTTGCAGAGGGGGGGATAGCTCAGTGATAAAGCACTTGCCTGGTATGATCAAGGCCCTAGGGTTGATCCCCAGTACTACAATATAAAAATAAAACCCATACTCTAGGCATTAGGAAGTTACACATCAGTCTATCAAACTGTTAAATAAAATACAGTCAGCTTTTCCTTAAAAAAAAAACAAAAACAAAACGCCATGGAGTGCAGAGTTGGGATTCAGACCTGAGACCTACACTGACCATGACACTGTAGGGAAAGCAGGCCGAAGTCTTCTTCCCGCCCAGGCTCCTTCCACACGGTAGGACATGCTCCTGTGGGGGTGGCTTTCTCATTTTGCATGTCTAAACTGCTCACAGCCACTGCAAACAGCCTTCTGGGGTTAGAGGGTGGGCTCAGGGCAACATTCTACCCCCCCAGGATGCAATGGCCTTGGTCCTATTAGGCTAGGTGCCATGGAGGTCTCCGGGATGCCGGGCGCTATGGAGGTCTCCAGGACACAGCAATGGACTCCAAAGGGTAGATGAGCCTGAGGTAGGCGCTTTGCTAGTGGTCTTCTGAAGTTTTCTTCACTCTACCTCATAGGATGTGGCCAGAGTGTGGTGAGGATATACGCTCTCTACCCACTCCAGGGGCGGCACCTTTCCGATGTCATACCAGTTGAATGGAATGGCTTTTAATTCGATAAGTAACACATGGCTTGCCAGTGCTGCTGTGTACCCGAAACCTTGCTCATCTGGCCAGCCTCTACATGAGGCTCGAGACCGCAAAGCAGCCAGTTAGGACCTGGAACTTATATTAAGTATCTGAGGGGCAGAGAGATGAGGCAGTTAGACCCTCTTACCAAGGCAGCAACTGTTCCTTTTTGCCAGGCCCTGCTTCTTGCCCCGACTCAGCTACTCTTGGCCCTGTGGCCAGGCATTCTCCCCAGAGTCCAATCTCACTTCTCAGAAGGTAACTGGTCTTGTAGGTGAGTATGGAGCATCAAGGACTGGCACGTTCACTGTCCCATTTAGTCTCTACAGCTGTGTGACAGGTGGCAGAGGCAGAGGCAGAGGCTATGGTAGAGGCAGAGGCAGAGGCAGAGGCCAGTTTTGGTTCCTAACAATGAATCTGGTGCTGTGTCCACCAGCTTTCCTCACATGCAAAGAACAGGAGAAAGGCATGGTGGCGAGTCCCAATGTCCGGACCCACTGTGGGCTGGCTCCGTCCCCACTGCGTCCCCGCTACGTGTCCCATCCAGCAGTGACACCATAATTTGCGTAACTAATCCCTTGGGTCATGCTTGGGTTTGGCTACTATAAATACTACCGTAATAAAAATCTTGTATGCAGGTTTTTCCTTCCTCTGGGGGACAGCTCTTGGCACCGTGTGCCTCTTCCTTGCCAAAAACCTACCTCGCTGGTATGACCTGAGAGCACCTGTCCCCCCACGCCTGCCAGTGTTCTGTGTTGTAATTTCAACGTATTTTCTGAAAAGTGATAGGCGACAAATGGCACCCTGCTGCCTGCACGTGCACACCTCCCACCGCTGAGCAGGTCGCATGCCGGTGCTACTCTCTGTGCCCGGTTCCCTCCTTAGCCACCCTCTGCTGCAATCTGTGTCTCTCCCCTTGGCCGCTGGGTTCTGACGGATCCCCTGGCGGCCTCAGAATAGTGAACTTTTGTCTATTATGTTTTCTGAACATACTTTCAAAATGTTTGGTATAATACTTTTGCATGATTTAAACTGGTGTCGCCAAGTTTCTTCTAACACTTCTGTGCCTTAAAAGCTTCTGCCTTCCTCCTGCCAAGCATGGCGGCTCACACTTGTAATCCAAGCACTTGAGAGGTAGACGCAGGGAGACCGCCTCCTAACAGCTCCAGTTAGGGAACTCCACTCAGCCTCAAAAAAAAAAAGTGTGGGAGAGTGGGTACCCCAATCCCAGGGGTGCAGAGGCAGATGGCTGTCTCTGAGTCAGGACAACATAGTGAGACCCTGTCTCTAAACAAAAAGGATATGTGGGAAGCGGAGAGATGGCTCAGCTGGTAAAGATGCTTGCTGCCAAGCCAGACAGCTCGACTTTGATCTCTGGGATCCACATGGTGGAAAGAGAGATTCATTCTTGCAAGCTGACCCCTGACTATCACATGAGAGCTGTGCCTGCCCCCAATAAATAAATAAACAAATAAATTTAAGATAATTTTAACGCTTTAAAAAGACGAATTTGATACCTATTCTATTTTCTCCAGGATTTCCAGATAGAAGTGGTGTCTCACACCTGCAATCCCAGAAACTGGGACGCTCAGCTGGGAAGATTGCTCAAAGTTCAAACGCAGCCTGGGCAACACAGTTCGGGCCAGCCTGGGCAACACAGTGAGACCTGGTATATATATCCTTTAGTTGTATTTTTATATTTTGCTTTTTAGTCTGCTTGGGATTTATTTTGATGTACGCTATGAAGAGGGGAAAAAAAAAAAAAACCCTTTGGAAAGCTATATTTGGGAAAAGCCAAGAACAAAGAGAAGAGTCAGCTAGGGGGTTCCTTGAGACACCGACAACCCAGGCAGGGAGCCAGGGATTGTTTAGTTTCCATTCCTTTATCAAGGAATCTTCTTGAAACTGGCGAATAAAATCAAACAGGGTAAATAGGATCCCCAGGAGAGGCAAGAGAGATCAAGAGGATACAAGGGTCCAGAATCCAAAAGAATCATCTCCTGGGGCAGCGAAAGCAAGGGGCAGATTCACAGAGAGGGAAGGCGTGGTGCAGGCTGAATGCAGTGGTGTGAAACAGGACACGCGTTTTGGTGTTGCCAGAACGGAGTGTATGTGTTGGATATGAGAAATTGGCACAGACAAGAGAGGCCCTGGGGATATGAGTTTGAATCTGAGGCCATAGGCCAGTGGTTCTTTTCACTTGAGTTTTCATCTGGGGAACTTGTTAAAACAGACCACTGTCCACCTCCAAGTTTTTCATTCAGAGATTCTAAGATGGGACCCTCCCCAAAGGAGGTACCACTCCAGGAGGTACTGATGAGGTTGGTATGAGACTTCACACTTAAACGGTGGCAGCCATTCAGCAAGAGAACAAGTCAGCCATGGGGACACTTCAGCGTGGTTCTGAAGACTCATGTGCTGAGCAGGCTGGAGGAGACCTAACCGGAAGCAGAGAGCTACGAAGCCACTGAAATCACCGAAGCAAGCCATTTCTAGAAGGGCTGGTTATGGATTTGAGTAATGAATGATTGAATACCTAGGGCGCAGACTGAGAAGGAAGAATCAGGCTTCTCAGGGTTTTGGTCACTGGCTTGTGAAAACCAGGGACTGTCCTTAGATTCTCACGCTGCCTGGTCACAGTGAGTGGCCTGGGGATACCAGCGGGTGAGTTGCTCCTTTAAAGTGAGGGCAGAGGTTGAGTCCTATGATTTAGAATCAGAAAATCACTCCAATAGAAGGTGGGTTTGGATGCCAGGCTGGAGGGGCTGCAAAGCAAAGAGATGCTGATACTTCCAAGATCCCCGAGACAGAAGGTAAGAGGATGACTAAGACAACAGAAGGGGTTAATTTTTGTTAAATTACGTTTATCTACGTATGCGTGTTTTGTGTTTGTGTGTGTAGAACTCAGATACGGGACCCAGCCATGAGACGCTGGTAAAGTAACACCATGGGTTACAACCTTGGCTGCGCACATGCCACAGCCTGTGTGTGTGTGTGTGTGGGGGGGGTGTCAGAGGACACCTCGTGGGAGGCAGTTTTCTCTCCTTCCACCATGTGGTTTCAGTTCTGCAGGTTTGGTGGCAGCTGTCCTTACCCGCTGAGCCACACTGCCAGCTCGCAGCCTTATTTTTTAAGGGGAGAGAGACCTGGACAAATAGACAGATGTGAGAAGAAGCTCAGCAATCGAAGTGAGAAGGAGACGGAGGAGAGGAGACCGCACCTCAGGAGATGAGGAGAGAGCCTCCTGGCTCAGGAGAAAATGGGCCCTGATCAAGAAGAAGGCCAGCTGTGGTGGAAGGGGAGAACAGAGGCAGATGTGGGTTTTACTGTGGTGGTCTGATTGAGAATGTCCCCCACAGACTCGGATGTTTGAACACTTGGTACCTGGTTGGTGGAGCCGTTTGGGTAGGCTTTGGAGGTGTGGCCTCGCTGGAGGTGTGTCACTGGGGGTGGGCTCTGAGGTTTCAAAAGCCTCAAAACATCTCTAGTATACCTCCTCTCCCTGACTGTGGTTGGAGATAGGAGCTCTCAGCTGTTCCTGCTGCCGTGGCTGCTGTCTCCTGCCACAGTGAACTCCTAGCCCTCTAGAACTGTAAGCCCCAGTAAGCCCAAGAAGTTGCCTTTGTCGTGGTGTTCCATCCCAGCAATAGAAAAGTAACTCATACACATATGCAGTATGTGTAGTATGTAGCCTCCTTCCCTGGAGGCTGCGGAGTCCATTGATAGGGGCCCTTATTGACCCTGCGTGCTGGATGTGAGGTCTCTCCTTGCGACACATACAGGTCTAACAGAACTGAAGACGGTGAGACAGAGAACTGAGAAGATTGATAACATGGGTCAGGGTGCTGGCAAAGTGACATCACGAGTTACAGCGTTGGCCGCGGTGTCTCTCTAGTGACATTCAGTCCCTGGTACTGGACTGGCTGGAGAGAAAGCATGTGGCAGGGGTGTCAAGTGAGTGGGATGATGATGGTAGCACAGGGCTTGGCATGGCTTTGGTGATTGGTCTGAATTTGAACGCATGGACCAATGAGACACAGCTTTGATTCGCAATATGGCTCTACCACTTACTAGTACTTACAGCGCCTGCCTCGGCTAGCCACCTGAAACCTTAGACAGACATGCACCGGGACCTGTTATATGCAAGAACTCAGTAAATGGGGATCCCTTAGGCCATTGCAGGAAGAGGCTGATATGGAGGATTCTAAGCAGGAAGGTATGTGGTCAGACTCCACGGGGATTCCTGGGGCAGTCAGATGTGGATCTTACACCCAGCTCTACTACTTCACTAGCTGTGTTACCTCAATCAAGCACTTCATCGTCTCTGAGCCTTGGTTTCCTCTTCTCTACAATGAGGATGGTAGCAGTATCTGTCTAGCAGGGTTACCGTGAGAACTGAATTATGGGAAAATGGAACTGGAGAGTTTACACGGCAGCGATGATGATGGTGGTGATGGTGATGGGGAAAGGGAGAGAAGGAAAAGAAGAAGGAAGAGGAATTGGGGGGCAGGAAAAGAGAGTGGCAATTATCATAAGGCAGACTGAGCAAGAGGGCACAGGAGGTAGTACTGATGAAGAGCAGAAGGCAGCGATGACCAGTGATGACCAGTCTGGCTCCTGGGCATTTGGCTCTGCACAGAGGAAGCAATGGGACACAGTGTGGGGAGGGAGCAGAGAGGCCTTCTGACCCCTGCATGGGACAATGCCTGGGGGAAACAGTATGGCCACTGGTGATGGCCTGCAAAGAACACAATGTTGCCACGGGCTCATGGCAGAGGCATGGAGAGGAGCCCATGACCACTTGTTCTCCAGCTGGGGCATGTGGAAGCCCCACCCCGTGTCTCCTAGAGGTAAGGTGGTACCCCATCCGGCTCCCTTCAAGCAAAGTACTCTCAGGTCGGAACAAGGCAGAGGCTCAAGTATAGATGATATCCAATCCCCAACTTGGGCTCTGACCAGTGAGGCCTTGTATCTGGGGACCTGATGGCTCTGTCTGCCCTGCAGAGTTCCCAGACCATAGCTAGATCTGCTGTTGTCCTACAAGGGGCTCCCCTTCTTCTGGAGCTGCCTTCTGACTCCTCTTTTTGGGTCACTATCTTGGCCAGACCCCATAGCCTCAACAGAGAAGTCCTTCACTTCCTGATGTGATGGGGTTCTTCTACCAGCAGCCACGGGGAAAAAGTAACCACTAAGAGAGCCGGAGTGGCTGGAGTCTCAGCACTCCAGAGGCAAGAAGCTTGCCAACAGTTCAAGCCCAGCCAGGGCTTGAACAGAGTGAACCTTGTTTCGTAAAAACAAACACCAAGAAGAACTGCCTACGGCTGAGAACTGACTACATTTTTCGTGCTGGGTTCCGTCTCTATTTCACCTTCACTTTTAAAAATATCAGCTGACTGTGGTGACTCACATCAGTAATCCCAACACTTGAGAGGCTGGAGGAGAACGAGGCAAGCCTGGGCTACACAGTGAGTCTCAAGCCAGCCTATCTTGGAAACAAAAACCAAAAACCAAAAGCCAAACAGGCCATCCCTTGAACATGAGTGTGGGATCCCAGCTGGTCTCTGAGGTCCTGTCCTTTCTCCCTCCTTGGGGAAAGAACATACCCCTGGAAGGTCAAGCTTGTGGCAACTGTCCGAGGGCTACACCCAGGCTTTTTTCTTTCCCTTCCCTTTGCATGTTGGGACCACAGCCACACTGGCCCAGTCCCAGACAGGGGCTGCTGGGGAGATGTCGGCTTCCCAGTGTCGGCAGGAGGGTGATGGAGGAGGAAGGGAAGGCTTCACAGGGGCTCTGCAGCCCTAACCTGGAATCCTGGGGCACAGCTGGAGACTCTGCAGAAGCACAAGGTGGTGTGGCCCGAGTAACTGGATTGGGTGCCCTGTCCTCTCCATGCATCATTCAGGGCCAGCATGATGGCAGACCACGGAAGCTGGGACATGGGGCCTCGTGCTCTGACATATCGATGGCTGTGCATGCTATCCACACAGAGTTAGAGTGTCATGAATGGAGCACGGCCTCCTGGAGGCTCCATATATAGGGTTCCTTTTGTTTGGAATACCTGACTTGCCCCTAGCTCTTTCTTCCTCTTCCAATTAGGCAGTCTCTCTCCAGGAGGCCCTCTCCTGGCCTTCCCTGTCTGCACTAGCTTGCTTTAGAGGGCTCTCCATCATGGTACCTCCTAACACTGCATCCAAGTTCCAGTTTGGGGGACTATGTCTCCCATTAGACTTCTGGTCTGGAATAGAGTTAAATTTGTCTTAGAAGTCCTAGGGGCTAGCTCAGGGCTCACACCTCACTAATGCCTGGCACACAGGTGAGTGCAAACAGGGAGGCTGCAGTCTGCCTCTGAGAAGAGCCTTTCAGTGAGCTGTCTTTCCCACCAGGGACTTACTTCTGGCTGCTTCTTCCTCTCCCTGGACACCCCCCACCCCAGCCTCACTTCCCTGCTTATCCAGGAGCTGCTTTCTGGGACATGCAGCCTGCTGGGAGCCCCTATCTTGTATCCTCGCTGGCTTAATCAAGGTTCCTGGGACCAGGGAGGAAAAAGATCTTTTGGTAAGGTCTGGACCTATCTGTGCCACTGTCCAATGTGTCCGAGGTCCAAGTGGTTATATACAGGGACGGGCAGAGCCATCAGCCACCTTCCTGTCTCATGCTGTCCCTGCTCCCCATGCTCACCAGGACTCCCTGGGCACCGGAAAGGCACATGCCATAAGCAACACTGCAGCAGGCAGCAGCTGTCTGCATCTCATACCTGCTCCAGCCCTGCCCAGCCAGTCCTGGCTCTGGAGCAGAGCTATCTCCTGCCAGAATTCTGTAGGTGCAACTCTAGACAGTCACGGCCAGCCAGAGGCCGAGCAGCTAGGAATATCACCGTGTGAGCAGGGCAAGCCTGTGGCTGAGCCCCAAATAGAGGGAGTGCTAGGAAAGGCCGCCTGGCTTAAGTCAACCCTACTTGGGTCTTAGAGGCCAGGGAAGTGATGCACAGCCTCAGGCTTAGAGGAGGGGCACTCAAGAACGGCCTCTGGAAGTTCACTGGGATCTGAGAAAGGCATGACTCTCACTAACATTCCACTGTGGTACCACAGAAGGCCCACAGGACTTCGGAGAACTCCTTGCCATGGTCCCTCTCCCCCATCACACCCAGGAAAGCATTTCCCCAACACAGTCTGGTCACACGTGGTCAGGACAGGGTTGAGTAAGGAACTGCGTGGACCCCACGCTGCCTCTCCCATTGTGTCAGGACCTTGACCCACTGGCTGCCAAGACTGCCAAACTCCTTGGTCTTCCTGGGAGCAGCAGGGGCCGGATCTCTGCTCCTCCCCACTTCAGTTGACTCTCTCCTGTCTTGGATAGACAGGGAGAGCTTTGACTCCACTGACCTTGGTGCTCTCGAAGGCAGAAGTTACCATATGTAGGGGGCTGCTGTGCATCTGTGGTCTGCTGTCCCCAAGGAACTGGGACTGCCCCACTTTTCCCAGACTGCCCCTCAGGAAGTAGAAACTGGTGTTTGAGCCAATTCCAGATCATCTGTAGTGACTAGGCACCCCAGGGGGAAAAACCCAATGGGATCAGGGGCCTATCCTCTACACCTCCTGCCTGAGAAAACCTTGGGGGCTTTGATAGTTGTCTGTGGGCTAGCAGCATGTGGGCTGACAGCAGAGAGCATCTGTGAGAAGTGCTCAACAAGGTTCACTCCCATTCCCCCTCTGAAGTGCCTGCCTGTGGCCTTAAGGCAAACAGGCTGTAGGGATTCTGAAAACAGAGGTGCTCCCCCAGCCCCACTCCCTCCTCAGTTTGGGAGACAAGGGGTCTACTTGAAGCTGGGGTTGGCTGAAGCCAAATCAATCATCTGCTTCTTCACCCTTTCCTTCTCTTTGGAGACCCGGGCTGTACCCATCAAGGCCAGGGGCCTCACTCAGCCTGGTTCTGAGACGGGCTTCCACACTGTCCCACCTACCTGAGCTTCTGGACCTTACTTCTCTCTTCTCTCTTGCCTACTACCTACATGACACTGCCTGCACCTGGACTTGCTTGCAAAGGGCTGTGGAGTCAAACCAAATTGCACTGACACCCTCATAGGCAGGCTAAGCTGTTCTCACCCCCAACTTCTAAATCTAAGGGAACAACTAGCTTCTTGCTGAAGGCACAGGGCAGTCTGTCATTCATCTCCAGAAAGAGGTTTGGGCACTGGGAGACTGGCCTGAGCTCTGTTCACCCCTCCCCGGGGGTGGCTGATGACAGCTGGAGGCGAGGAGATGAGGGTGGGGGTTGGGCGACCGACTCAGACAAGTTGGCAGGTGTCTGTGCAGGCTCATGACTGGGACTCAGGGAGTCTCAGGAGAGGACCCAGAGGGTGGTCTACTGATGGGCAATCTGACCCTACTCTACCACTTACACGCCCTAAACACGTGGGCCTGGATCCTGGACAGCTTAGAGCAGTCAGCACAGAATCCGATCATACCCATAGAGGAGAACCAGACTTAGTGGCAGGCTGGGGACCAACCTACAGGTTAGCAGTTAAAATATGAGGTAGAGAATGGTCTCTACCATGAGTTTGGGAGCTGGCACCCTTGGATTGAGGTCCGCTGTCCCTGTAGAATGGCCCCAGGGTCTCTAGAAGGCTTTCTTTCCCTGTTGAGAAGGAGGCAAGGCCGTAAGAGCAGTCAGAAAGGCCTCACAGAGAAGTAGGGTCAGGGAGGCAGCTACAGACCGGGGCGGGAGGCTGTGAAAGTTGGGAGCTGCAGTGGGGTTGGCCACAGGGATCAGAGCTTTGCTTCCCTGGGATCTGAGACACACAGGCTGCCCAGGCCTGACTAGAAAAGGCTGAGGAAGCACCAGCCCCATCTGGAGTATCTGGAGGTAGATAGCAGAGAGCGGGCATTTCAGCTCCTGGAGCCCGTTAGGCTCCCTCCATTACCTAGCCTCTGTACTTTGCTGGATTTGCTGTCTTTCTGGTTTGGGTCAGTTTGATGTTTTCTATTTGTTCCAGTAGGAGGGCTGCGGGCAGGAGAAGGGGTGCTTGTAGTGGGGAGCTTACCACTCTCTCCTTGTAGACGATGTACTTCAGCCACTTGAAGTCTTGCCACTTGAAGCCAGCGAGGACAAAGAGAGAGTCTCGTTCATACTGCTCAGGCCGCTGCATAGCGCCCTCCGGGTAGGTGATGCGCAAGGTGGTCTTGCTGCCCACATCCCTCTCAAAGCCCTTCACAGGTGCTGAGTTCAGTCTAAAGAAAGCCGGTCCTGTCAGAGCTAGCCTTGGGCCTCTGTACGGGGAGGTACCCTGAACCCCAAGCACTCCGGATGCCGAGTGGGAATTCAGGCTACCTAATGGTTTGTTTTTAGACTCGCCAACCCAGGAGCATTCTTGAGGCGTCTGTCAACCTCCAGGCCAGGTGGCCAGAAGGTCAGACAGTCCGGTGCGTGGGGCTCAGGGTTTGGGCCACAACATGCATGTGCCCAGGGCGCTGTCGAGGGGAGCTCACCTGACCACGATGTCGTAGTCGTCAATCCGTGACCCCAGAGACTTGTTGGCAAGGACCCCTCCGTTGCCTACAATGATGCAGCGGCGGCAGTGGAGGCTGAGGGGGGAGAGCAGAGAGCTGTGAAGGTGATCCCCGGTCCTCTTCCCCTTTGCCTCTGTCCTCGACTCTACCATGCCTTTGGCTGGGTCCCTGAAGCACTTCTAGAGGAGCCGGGGCCGCACCTCGGGGCCCTGGGACACTCTGATGCCGCTAGTGTCTGGCACTTCTGCGGCTTGGGGACTGGCTCAGGAAGCGGGGTGGGGGCTGGTAAGACTGTGTTCTGGGTAGAGGTTCCCTGTGGGTTAATGAGGCTTGGTGGCCTTGGAGGAGAGGGAACAGTGAAGGAAGCTCTAGGATCTCTCAGAAAAGCAAGGACCGGGGAGATGAAGCTGGGTGCTTCGGAGCTTCAGACTGCGCTTATTTCCAACCCAAGCCTCTAGGCTCCCTTAGCTACTAAAAGTGTTGTTCGCTTGGGTCTTGTCTCCCACCCTGACCAGAGGCTTTCCCCTCCAAGGTCTATTGGCTTTTGAGCTGCCATTACCTCAGCCTTGAGCTCTGTTCCCTGTCAGCTGCCTCTATCAGCACCCCGATTATCCTCAGGTCTCCTGCCCGAACGCTGATGGCTGAGGACCGAGAGGCCTTGCAAGTGCTTAACTCGGCAAGGGTACGCGTCCAGAGGAGTCCTACTAACATACTCTACCCCCAGTGTGTGTATTGTGTGCGCATAGAGTAGATAGAACCTGTCCAAATCTGGGGAAGAGCAGCTGGCTCACAGTGCCTTTGCGCATGCCAGATAGCGGGGGTGAGGGGGGGTGGGGGGAGGGGGAGCTGGGCTCACCTGTCCAAAGCAGGGGTCAGGTGGTACTCTTTGGTGACTGACAAGATGGCTTTGATCAGATTGTCTGTGGACAGAGGAGGAAGGTTACTGTTAGTGGGTCACTTTAGTTCCCAGAATATGTTTGCTCCTAATCTTACTGGGAGGCCTGGTCAGTCTGGGGATAGAGCAGAGGCAGGGAGGGCAGAGTGGTGACAGACACAAGGCCAGGCCAGCCCAGGAGATGGACGTAGGGAGGAAGCAGGCAAACCTAGCTCTTCTGGGAGCCAGGCTCTAACCCTAGAACGTACCTTTCCCCCAGGGTCCTTCAACTTCCTTGGGGACTCATCTAGTTTTCTGAAGCTAGACCCTAGGGCATGTCACCTTAGATCCTAAGCCAGGACCTTGCTTGGAATGGGAGTCTTTAGTCAGAGACAGGCCATTGATTTCTTACCACGGTGTCCCATGGAGCAGGTTCGGGGAATAAATCAGACAACCAATAGCTGAAGAGCTCACCCCAGTAGACTTCCTGCGACTGCGTGATGCAGCCGTTCCGCTACCTCCCACTGCGTACTAACCACCTCCGATCCTGCTCTTTGCCAGGCTGCCGCTTCTTCCTCATCCGCCACGCTCTGCAGCCTGGCATCTGCTCACCTGCCCTTCACTCACGACTATCAGCCAGGACCCTGGGACCTCCGCTCCCTCAGAGCCTGAACCAATACTCGGAGCTCATCTTCTCGGATGACTGCTCGCCTTTAAAACTCAGTACGAGCATTATAATGTAAAGACTCCATGACCTGCCACAGATGGCTCACTTCCTTTGCGCTCATTTCCTCACCTCTAAAACAAGAATGGCAATCCATACTTTGCTGAGCTGTTGGGAAGACACAACGTGTACCAAGATCTATCGATGAGCGGCTTGGCACTACCGTGATGGAAAGCATTTTAGTAATAGAATCAGGACACGGTGCCTATAGATAGGATCCCGTGACTGTCTTCCACGGCACGGCACCGAAAAGTCCACGCAAGGAGACAGGCATGAGAGAATACACCGTTGTTTGCAATTGTGAAACGCTAGAGGCAACTGAAAACGTCCACCAAAGGAAAATCACGTGTGGAACACGAACTACTGTGCGGCAGTGGAACAACAACGACAAAACAAAAAACAAATCCATCAACGATGTATAGCTGTATGCACCAATACAGATACTGCTAAAATATAGACGCGAAATTTAAAGAATGCACGCACACACTCACACACACTCACACTCACACACACACACACTCATACACACTCACACACACACTCACACACACTCACACTCACACACGCACACACTCACACACACTCACACACACTCACACACACTCACACACACACTCACTCACACACACTCACACACTCACACTCACACACACTCACACACACACTCACACTCACACACGCACACACTCACACACACTCACACACGCACACTCACGCACACACACTCACACACACTCACACTCACACACGCACACACTCACACACACTCACACTCTCACACACACACTCACACACACTCACACACTCTCTCTCACACACACACACACTCACACACACACACTCACACACACACACACACACACACACACACACATTCACACACACTTTTTTGAGACAAGGTCTCTCTACATAGCCCTGGCTGGCCGGAAACTCTAGGAGAACTGCCTGCCTCTGCCTCCCGAGTACTTTGATTGAAGGCGTTCATCACCAGGCCCCATTAAAAAAAAAATCAATATCTGTTTAGTGAACATTTAAATATGTAGCAAAAATAAAAACCAAGGCAAAGAAACACTGGCTGTCAACATCAAAACAAGGACAGTGGTGCTGGGGAGGGGCAGTGGGTGGAGAGCAGCACAGAGCCCTCTGGGAGCTCGTGTTTTCTCTTTTACCTACATAGACGTTTCGCCTCGTGTATGTCTGTACACCACGTGCGTGTCTGGTGTCCCTGGAGGCCATAAGAGGGCACGGGATCCCCTAGGACTGGAGTTACACATGGCTGTGAGCCACCATGAGGGTGCTGGGAATTGAACTCGGATCCTCTGCAAGAGCAGCCAGAGCTCTTAACCTCTGAGCCACCTCTCCAGCCCTATCATGCTTCATTTTATAAGTTAGGAGGACAATGCACGGTGCTCATTTTATTATTTTACTTATTTTATGACCTTTGAGACGTGGAGTTGTGAGTCCAGCCTCAACCATGGCTATACCTGAAAATGACCTTTAGCTTCCGATCTTTCTGCCTCCGCCTCCCAAGTGCTGGGATTGCAGGCATGTGCACCTGGTTTTATGTGGTCCTGGGGCCAACCCCAAGCTTTGTGCATGCCATGCAGACAGTATGGATTGAGCTCTATCACTAGCCTTGCACTATATTATTCTTTACATGTTTTGCCTGTCTGAGACACACATGTAGAGAGGAGACCCCAGGAATATAAAGACAACATATGCTTTTTTGTCTTTGTTGTGCTGGGAATTGAACCAGAGCCTTGCATATGCTAGGTAAGCACTCTGTTACTGAGCTACACCTCAGCCCCTCACATATTTTTCAAAAAGGGGTATCCTAGGCTCGGTGGCACACACTTTTCATGCCAGCACTCAGGAGGAGAGGCAGATGGATTTCTATCCTTGGACAGCTAGGATTACATGGTGAGACTGTGCCTCAAAAGCAAACCAACAAACAAACACAACTTTGGGTACAGCAAGAGGTCTGGCAATCAACCCGGAGTACATCTTTTACATTCCAATGAGGCACTTAACAGGTGCCCTGAAACGGTAGGCAAGAAGACACTGTTCAGACCCGCATGTGAGATTGGAGGAGGGACTGGCACGGGCAGGCTCTCTGCAGTCAGATGGATGAGAGTGTGCTAAGAAAGGACCTCTGACAATGTCCTATAACAGGTGTCTCTAGATAGACCTGACAGACACACCTGACAGACACACTGACAGACACACTGACAATCACACCGACAGACACACTGACAGACACACCTGACAGACACACTGACAGACACACTGACAGATACACTGACAGACACACCTGACAGATACACCTGACAGATACACCGACAGACACACCCGACAGACACACCTGACAGGTACACCAGACAGATACAGCCTTTAAGGGAGGCTGTTCATTCCCTTCTTTTCTCACCTCCAAATTTACCTCTAAGGAAGAGCTCATCACTATTAACTGACTAAGGACAGATGGGCTTTGCTTTCTGTGGTGGAACATTTTACTGGCTGGGGACTATAATGCCCCTCACTGCCCTCTGTGGCTGTGTAGTTAGTCCTGAGTGAGGATTTAGGAGGTAGGAGCAGCCTGCCTGAGTACGAGCACCTGGAGAAGAGCGTTCTTCATATGTCTTAAACTAACCCACTGGATGCGCCTGCTGGAGGCTCGAGGTCAGACGACCACACTTTTGCTGGCTTCTGTCTTCTTCCCAGGGAGGGCTGGGCTAGCAGGGTAGAGGCTAAGTCTCCTAGACAAGTACTATCACCCTTGAACAGCTCTCTTCTTAATTCTGACCATAACCTTATAGGATGACATGGTTTCTATTAAGCTGACAGAACCGGAAGCACAGACATGTTAAGAAACCCATGCAAGGTCACAGCTAGTGAGAACGAACTGGGATCAGACACCTTATCTGACCCTTCTGCCAAGCCGTGAGACAGCCAGGATCTTGACACAGAAGCGGGCTGTGCGGAAGGGGTCCCTAAGGTAAAGGGACGGGGGAGCTGGATGGAGAGAGAAAGGTTAACTTGGGACAGGGAGAAAAAACAATGAGAGGGAAGGCTAGCTGTTAACAATTAGCTAACAATTAGAAGTCAGGGTGAAAGACATCGGGAGGATTACAGGAGCCTGGTGTGTGTTATGTTGGTGTCTGTCTGTCTGTCTGTCATTTCCGGGAACTTCCCCATGTTCCCAGGTAGCCACAGCGCTCTAAGAGGTGCCTCTAGCGCACCTCTTCTGCCATCTCATGGCAGCAGAATCTGGTTCTGCTCTGAGTACCTGCTCCTTCACCAGACTAGAGCTTTGAACAAAGGGACTACAATCCATACACCACTGTTGTAGACCCAACTCTGGCAAGTGCAGGATGTGAAAGAGATTGAACAATCTCCAGTAAGGAATTGTATTTTTGTTGTTGTCTTTTTGTTTTTATTTTTGAGATCAGGTCATATTTACGTAAACCTGGTTGGCCTGGAACTTGCTACATAGACCAGGACGGCCTGGAACTCAGAGATCTGCCTGCCTCTGCTTCTGTGATTAAATGTATGCACCGCAATGTCTGTCTTCTCTCTTCCTCCCTCCCTCCCTCTGTCTCCTTCTGCCCACACACATCTACATGTATGTACACACGTGCACACCCACTTAACATGTGTGCCATACAGTGAGAGGACAATGTGTTACAGCTGGTTCTCCCTTCCACTATGTGGGTTCCAGACATTGGACTTAAGTCATCAGACATGGCAGCAAACATCTTTACCCATTGAGCCACCTCACCAACCCCCAGTGTGGAACTTCTAAAGATACAGTCCTTTCTTGAAGTGTAGAGAGAGAGCACGGGGAAATGGGATGTTTAATGTTTAAAAGGGTTCCCAACATACCTTGACCTTTGATCCCAAAAGGCGGCACAAACTCCCGGATCCTAGCCCACTTGCGAAAGGAGTCATCCAGGAACATGGGTGCTGGCTTGGAGAACCTGGAATACAGTAACAACGCAATAGGCTGGAGTGCTGGTTGGCTCTTCTGTACATTGCCTTGGTGATGGGTCTGTGAAGCCACCCTTACATTCCAGTCCCCCCACCCCCGCCCCAGCCTGTTAACTGGGCAGTTGCTGATTTTACTGAGTAGAACTTGAGTCTGAGAAAGTAAGCCTGGTCAGTCTTTATTTGGCTGTGGGAGTGGAGGGACAAGGTCTGCTCAGCAAGGATTAATATCCAAGAGCTGGAAGCTCTGGAAGGTTATCCAGGAATCCATCTCTACTCCCTGCTGCCCACTGTGTTCCCCCGATCTGGGAACATGGGGATAAGACGGTGCCAGCGGAGCATGAAAGTATCCAGAAACACAGCCAGTATGGGAGCCAGAACTTGGAGAGGATTCTGGGAGTCAGACCACCCAGGGAGAGGAGGAAGGCAGATTCACGATGAGACAGCAAAATGGAAAAAGCACGGGAGAGAGAATCTTAGTGGAAAGAAAAAGCAGAGTCCTGTGACTAGAGTCCAGGGCAGAGAGGTGAGGTTAGACCAGCTGGAACTGGGGTCCACTTGGTGGACCCTGGGTTCCTATGGAGGTGGGGAAGTGACTCAGAATATAAGGAGAGATTCATTTGGGCTCCATAGGAGAGATGGAAAGGAAAGGAGAAATGAGGAGAAAGAGGGAGGGATGGAGAAGGGATTCTGAGTTGGGAGGAGGGAATGGTAAGATACTTCTCTTCTTGGGCAGGGCAGGCTGCAGGCTTGGGGTGACTGTACAGGTCACAGGAAATCTAAGAGGAAGTGAGGGATGACACAGGGGTCAAGCTCTTCCGGGATGCCTGGAGGGCACTCACGTGGAACTTCA
The DNA here is from genome assembly GCA_026225945.1 of Cricetomys ansorgei. Taxonomy (NCBI): domain Eukaryota; kingdom Metazoa; phylum Chordata; class Mammalia; order Rodentia; family Nesomyidae; genus Cricetomys; species Cricetomys ansorgei. Next base: position 713,902 of record JAMJFZ010002837.1, on the reverse strand, counting down.
CCCTGGCTTGAGACCCCTCACAGGCTGGCAGCCTCGGAGGCAGCCAGCGCACTGACTGCAAGAATCCTGCTGTGGGCCCTCCTGAATGCCCACGTGGAGGTCTAGGACCCAGTGACTATGATTCAACCCCCAGTTACCTCATTGCATAGCAGGAGGTTACAGGAAAGCCCTAAGCTCCAACATTCCCACCACACACACTGTAACCTTATGAATCCATTTCTCACCCCCATCATCACTAACTCCATCATCCCACCATCCTGGGAAGAATATGCTAAACAATCACTCGGAGACCTAATAGCATTAGAGACTTTGACATGAACTTCAAGGGACGGGGATCACTCAGTTCTGCCCCTACTCCGTCCCCTTTGAAGATGGCCACACTCTTCGAGATGACAGTCTGCCTCTAACGCTCTCCTTCAGATTTGTAGGTCTCCGCAGTGGAGTCAGCACACTTTCCTTCGTGTACAAGTTCAATTTCTAACATATAAGATCCAAACAAATTGATAGCATATCTGAGGCTTTACTAGAGGCAAGAATCATGGCCAAGGTTGACCAGCAACGTGAACAAGGTCTCTGGATGCACGTGCATCAAGAACTTCCCCTTCCGACTCAGGACAGACCTTACGGAATCTTTGTAAGTTCCGGAGTCAAGCTTGGGCAGGGTTTTATCTGCTTCCCAGCATGTACGGGTGTTGTATGCTAATAGTCTCAGATCTGGCCTAGTGACCTACATGTATTCTTTTTTTTCCTTCTCCCTTATTGTCCCCCAGACTATTAGAAGTTTATTATAATAATCCCTACTGTTAAGAACACCATATTTTGGGGGCTGGAGAGATGGTTTAGTGGTTAAGAGAGCTTGCTGCTTTCCCAGAGGACCCAAGTTCGGCTCTCAGCACCCACGTCAGGTGGCTCACAGCCACCTGTAACTCCAGGGCATCTCATATCATACTCTCTTCGGCATTCACAGGCACCCCACACATATGAGACACACACATACAAATGAAAACAACACTTTTTAAAATACAGAGTGCCCCTGTGAGGCCATGACTGACCCGGAGCTGGACTGTAGACCAGGCTGCCTTGACCTCACAGAGATCCTTCGTCTCCCAAGGGCTGGAATTAAAGGTGCGCAATACCACACCCAGCAACATCTTAGTTTTCAAAAAACATTTTTTTCTTCCTGTGTGGTCTACTTTTGTCTTTCATCTTGCCTATGAATGCTATAGGTCCAATAAGGAGAGAACTGTGTGTGTGGGGGGGGGGGATATATACATGCACCCACACATGCATGTGTGGAGGCCAGAAGTTGACAGCGTGTCTCTCATTCTCCGTCACTCTCTACCTAATTTTTTGGCACAGAGACTCTTCAGGAACCTGGAGCTAGACTGGCTATCCAGGGAGCCCCAGGGATCCACCTGTCTGCCTCCCTGGTTCTGGGATGACAGGCACAATGGACAACGGGCAAGCTGTTTCAGCTTCTTATGTGTGTGTGTGCTGAGGGTACAAAGCCGGGTCTTCACGCTAGCACAACAAACCAACAAGCACAAACTTACCAACGGACCCATCTCCTCAGCCTATAAAATACCCCGTTTTTACGATGCGGTTTTCATGGGACCCCTGTAAGATGTGTTAATTTGGGGAAATGTGCAGGCAAGTGCACATGTACCGCCACCCTGCGCCACGGACACAGTCCCTCCTTCGGCACCTATCAAAACTGACGCTCCCTTGCGCATATGATTTTGTAGCCTGGCTTTCTCCTAATTCACAGAGAACTGGGTCCAGCAACAAACGCTCTTGATGCTGTGACCCATTTCGGGCCCCCCAAAGTGAAATGGAAAAGAAGGGAGAAATGAAAATGTGACCAAGAAAAGCGGAGTTGCCAAATTAGTAAGAGTCAAAAAAAGTTCACAGGAACAGACTGGAAAGTGCAGTAAATGGGCGAGATAAGACCTCATAAAAACCGTCCGTTTCCAGCATGTAACCTAGCCCTTTCTTATGTTTATGACGTTTTCAAACACTTGCCACTCCACCGCATGCTTTTATTGGGCATTCTAGATCACCACGTAGCCGATTTTTATATCCCTTCAAAGAACGAGCCAGCCTCTTCTGGCATTTCCTGCTGCTGGGTAGGGGCACCCCTTTACAAACAGCACCCCTCCCCTTGCAGTGTATGTACTTTTAAGCATTTTTTTTTCCCTTGCTATTCCGGCAGACAGGTACTCTACCAATAAGCTACATCCTCAAACCTAATTTTTCTTTTCTTTCTTTTTTAGTTTTGTTTGTGTTTTTCAAGACAGGGTTTCTCTGTGTAGCCCCGGCTGTCCTGGGACTCACTCTGTAGACCAGACTGACCTCGAACTCAGAGATCTGCCTGCCTCTGCCTCCTGAGTTCTGGGATTAAGTGTGTGCCATCACTGCCCAGCAGTTTTTCCTTTCTTAAATTTTTTTGGACGTTATTTATTTATGGTGTGCCTGCATGTGTGTAGCTTGCAGGATTCGGTTCTCTCCTCCCACCATGTGGGTCCCGGGGATTGAACTCAGGTCTAGCTTTTTAATATATACTTTTATTTTTTATAAAACGTTACTTCATTTTTCCTCTACCCTTTCCTCCCTCTAATCTCTCCTAACTATCCCCACTAGATCCTTCTTGAAATTATGGCATCTTTTTCTTTAGTTGTTATTGTTAAATACACACACACACACACACACACACACACACACACGTGCCTAAATATATAAATACAATCTGCTCAGTCTGTTTAGTGTTGGCATGTATGCATAAGATTTCAGAACTAACCACTCGGCATTGGCTTCCAGACCTGTTTCCAAACTGTTTTGTTATGGAAAATTGTTGCGAAAGTTTATTTTTCGTTATGTTTAAAATAATTGTTTTACGCACTGTCGGGTGAGGGGCTCCCTAGGTCTTGGCATTTTGCATTGTCTGCAGGTGTTGGATTTCTGTGGGGGAGGTTGGATTGCTCATGATCTGCATGTGCTCTCAGTCGAATACCTGAGGGGTTCCGGGTCAATCAAAACACCTGAGCTGGACCGCTCAGGATGCCACTGTCCAGTATGGTGCTTGTTGTCCTGTTTGCAGAGCTACCACAGTAGGTGTACAGTTACAGAAAATTTGACACACAAAATTAGGAAAAAAAAAAAGTGCAAAATAACAGCAGTGAGTAGTGAGCAGTGCAGTGACTGATCACCTCGCCTTGACAACCGTCAACCGTCTACTTTCTGTTTCAGTTTGGAAACTCCCAGAAACAATGCCATTTCACCACAAAATAGTTTAGCGCCAATTTCCTTTACATACATACATACACACACACATTCACATGCACACGCAAACTTCCACGGACTTTTTTCCTTAGTTGAGACAGTGTCTCATACAGCCTGATACGGTTTTGATTTTTTAAAAAGATTTGTTATTTATGTATTTTAAGTAGGCGGGTGTTTTGTCTGCGTGTATGTTCGCACACCAGAAAAGGGTATCCGATCCCAGTAGACTACAGTTACAGACAGTTGTGAGCCACCATGTGGGTGTTGGGAATTAAACCTAGGACTTCGGGAAGTGCTTTTAACTGCTGAACCACCTTCGATTCTTGATCCTTCATCCTCCACTTCCAAAATTCAGTACCACACCTGACATTCCAGCATTAATCTTAAAAAAGATTTTTAAAAAAATTCTTTTAGTTTTTTGAGATAGGTTTTCTACATGTAGCCCTGGCTGTCCTGGAACTCACTCTGTAGACCAGGCTGGCCTCAAACTCAGAGATCTGCCTGCCTCTGCCTCCCGAGTGCTGGGATTACAGGTGGGCATCAACATGCCCGATGGTGCTATTTCAGTAGTTGGTTTGTTAAGGTGGGAATGGGAGCGCAGTCTGTACACTGTTTGGCTGACCTCTCTCTCTCTTAAACTCACAGTTTGCTCCTGTCTCTCCATCTCCATCTTAGTTTGTGGCGAAGGAGAACGTGTGATGTCCAACAGACATCGGCATCTTGTTTTCCACACTGCATCCAGTAAAGGTCTGGTATGTTTCCCTGCCATCTGCCCTCTGTAAAGCGGGGCTAGAGCTGGAGGCTTGATCAGGTTCGGGTTCTGTCCTCCAGGAAGAGGACTTCTGGGACATCCAGATGCCTCCCTGCGATGCTCGGAGCCGACAGCGCTCTGCACACAGCGCCGTTAGCAGTCCCTGGGTCAGTGTCTACACCTGTTCTTTCTCCCGATGCTGGAATGCGGGAGCTCTCATTAGCTTCTGTCCGTACTCACCAACTCTTCGGTCACCGTAAGGAACTGGCCACACAGGAAAGATGAGGGAGATGTCTGATTTTCGCCTTCATTTACCAATTTTCAGGGCAATGAGATGACTCCTTAGTGCCTTTTGGAGCTGCTTAATGAGATTATTTCCTTCTTCAAATCATTAGGAATTTATACGCTTTATCATGTTTGGTAAATGCCGACTCACTGTGCTTAGTACTTTCTTTGATGTTTAGAACAAGTTGTCTTTGGCCACTAGAGCCTTTTCTGGAGCCTTGGCCCCTGAACTGTTGGAGCCAAGTCCACCTAGCCCTGTGTCCTTGGGGTCATCTAGCAATCTCTGATAAAGATCTGGCTTTCTCATGGGAAAAGACGTTCCAGGTTTATTCAGTCCGTTTCTTGACCCCACCTGGACTCTGTCACTTGCCTAAGGTGCTGGAAATGATTCGGAGAGATCCCCACCCCAGGGGCTGGGATGCTCATATGCCTACAGGCTGGTCACTGTTTCCAGGCATTTTTAGGTGAAGCAAATTAGGAAAAAACTCATTTGTACTGACATCCTCAAGTCAAATTTAGGCTTACAGTAGATGTACTTGCCTTCCTTTTCAGTGATTTTACTTGGACACAACTCACGTAACATATAATTCATATGTATTGACCACATTTGATTTTATACTTGTGATTCTCTTATTTTACTTAATTTTCTTTTTGAGACAGAATTCTACTATGTAGCCCAGGCTGGACTGGAACCCACTATGCAGACTAGGCTAGACTAACTCTCAAAGATCCACCTGCCTCCGCCTCCTGCATGATGAGAGTGCACCACCACACCTGGCTCTTTCTTCTCTCTTCATTGATTCATACATCCGTTTGTTAGATAGGGTTCTCTGTGTAGCCCTGGCTGTCCAGGAACTCACTCTGTAGACCAAGCTGGCCTCAAACTCACAGAGATCCACCTGCCTCTGCCTCCTGAGTGCTGGGATTGAAGGTGTGTGCCATCAATAAAAATAAAAATATTTATTTTTATGTTTAATTATATGTATGCTTATGTGTGCACGTGAGTGCAGCTGCCTGTGGAAATAAGAAGTGTTGGGCCCCCAGACCTGGACTTACAGGCGGCTGTGAGCCACTCAGTGTGGGTGCTGGGAACTGAACTCAGGTCCTCCTCGAGAGCAGTGTCTGTTCTTAACTGATGAGCCATCTCACCCGTCCATGTCTCTTTGCTGTTAAGTTGAGCTCCTTTCTAGTAACATCAGCACATTTAGTTGCTTTATCCTAACATACATACAGGAAATGTGTGCACGCGCACGCGCATGCACATGCGTGCACACACACATACACACACACACACACACACACTTTCAGAAGAATAGTACCAGCATCATTACTCACACTAACTTTAAAAAATGAAAGTACAGCTGGGCGGTAATCCCAGCACTCAGGAGGCAGAAAAAAGAAACCCTGTCTCGACAAAACAAAACAAAAAAAATTACATGTGTTTAGTTTCTGTGTATGTGTCGGAGGACAGTCATAAAAGCTGATTCTGTCCTTCCACCATGTAGGTCACGGGGACTGAACTCAGGTCTTTAGACTTGGCGGCAAGCACTTTGCCCACTGAGCCATCTCTCTGGCCCCACATACTCTACTTTTACTGAAAACAATTAAACCTGCCTTTGTTATTTCTTTTCTTAGGTGCCTTGTACAGCCTGGCAAGTGCAGGAAAAGGCTTTGCTTTTGCCACTTGAAATAATCCATATGAGGTGAATTCATGAGTCGTTCAATTGGATTTTGTTTTGTTTTGCTTTATAGGGACTGCTCTGGATTAATTTTGCCTTTTGTTGTCATAAGGCTTTACATAGTCCCCAAGCTAAATCACAAAACAACACATTCAGAGAAGCCTGGCTTTCACCTGTGCCTGTCTGCTATCGCCACTCCTATTCCCACGTGGTTGATCATCCTCCCTCTTCCTCTTCCCCTCCTCCTTCTACTCCTCCTGCTCTTCTCTCTCTTTCTCCTTTTTCTTTTTTTCCTCATCCTCTTCCCCTTCTCTTCCTCCCCCTTTAAACCTGAAAGCCTCCTGCCTCAGCTTTCTAAAGGCTGAAATCACAGATGCAAGCCATTTCCATTCCCAAAGGTAACATATGAAACACATTTGGACTCTTGATTTAAAACAACAATATATCCTGGTATCGTCTGATAACATATGCCGGATAACACTCCTCGACCATGTACAGTGCGGTCAGTCTGTTTCTAGTGTTTCATAAGACAGATTTCAACAACAGTAGCTACCAATAGCTTCACATTCTCTTTTCTTCTGGGGACAACATCTCATCGCGTCCAGGCTAGCCCAGAAGCTGTGACCCTCCTGTTCAGATCTTAGGTACTGGATTTTAGATGTTTGCCAACACACCTGGGCCCATGTATCTTTTCTGGTTGCCGAAAGAGATCCCCAGGAGTGTATCTGCTGAATCAAAAGGAAACTGTGTCTGTGTGCTGCTGCTACATATTGCCAGATTGTCTTCCACGGGGACTGTGACATTTTGTGATACTCACCAGCAATATACAGAGTTCCATTCCCCTAACTGCTGTCCTGGAAGAGGACATTGTTAAACTTCAATTTTGCCAGTCTGATAGAAAAGAAATGGCATCTCACTGTCGTTTTATTTATTATGTATTTTGAGGTTTTTACAATTTTATTATTGTATATGTCTGAGTGTTTGTCTGCATGTACATCTGGGCACCACATGCCTGCCTGGGGCTCACAGAGGTCAGAAGATGCTGTCAGGTCCCCTGGTTCCGCAGTTACAGGTGGTTGTGACTGCCGTGTGGGGGCTGGGAATCGAACCTGGGTCCTCTGGAAGAGCAGTCAGTGCTGCTTAACCACTGAGCAATCTTTTCAATCCTCCCCCCCCCCCTTTTTTTTGGAGACAGGGTTTTGCTATGTAGTTTAGGGAACTCATTATGAAGCCCAGCTTGGCCATGTACTCACAGCAATCCTCCTGCCTCATGAGTGTTGGGATTACAGGCACACGCCACCACACCAGGACTCTCACTGCCATTTTAGCCTCCCTCCCTTTCAGTTAAAATATGTATGTATTATGTGTTAGCGCATTTATTTATTATCACGCACGTACGTACCCGCCACAGCATGTGTACGGAACCCAGGGGACAGCTGGCAGATAGGTTCTCTCCTTCCACCTTCACACGGGTTCTGAGGCTCGGACTCAGGTCGCCAGGCTTGCGTGGCGAGTGCCTTTACCCACTGATCCCTGACTTCTAACTCAGTCTCCAGAGTGCTGGGGTTACAGGTCCGTACCACCCCACCTGGCTGCAGGTTGTTATGAATGAGATTACTAATCGTTTCAGACATGAAAAGGTCATTTGTGGTTTTCTGTGAACTTTGTTGAGGCCTCTTGGTGTCCCCCACCCCCCTTACCGGACATTGGTCTTTTTCCTTTCCTTAATCATGAAGCTGTTTTACATATTTAATATATAAACCCTCAGGCAAAATTACACACCTTTCCTCCAGTTTGTTTGCTTGGCTTGCGGCATTTTCCTCCTTTTCTTTTCTTCTGTTTATTGCTTCTGGATTTTGAGTCTTAGGACTCAGTCTCCCTCATCCCCAGGCTACAGAGACACTCATCCACGCTTCTTTCCGCAGTTTGTTATTCCTTTTCACATTCAAACGTAGTCCATCTTGGTTGGTGTAAAGATTGGATCCGTTGTATCTATTTCTGTGTCTACCGGAAGACTATGTCTCCTTCAGGACTACGCTGTGGCTTTCACCCTTTCTTAGTGTGTGTGTGTGTGTGTGTGTGTGTGCACGTGCGTCCTGGTTTCCCCTGTCTGTACCACTGACTTTAGCTGCACAATTTCAAGGACAGTCTATGCTGATCGCTCGTTTTAAGTTGTGTTACTCAGTCTCCAGCCTCCTTTCCTTACAGCCTTGTGTTTGCTCTCCTGGTGAGAGGGTCAGACTTTCAGGATGGAAACAATGACGTGGTACAATCTACATTGTTTTGTTGCTCTTTAGAACTCCCAGAAGAGAAGGCAGATGCTGGAAGTTACAATCATCATGGTTAACACTATAACTATTACGGGTTTTTTTGTTTGTTTGGTTGGTTTTTTTTTTTTTTTTTTTTTTTTTTTTTGTGACAAGGTTTTTCTGTTGTAGCTCTAGCTGCTCTGGAACTCACTCCGTAGACCAGGCTGGCCTTGAACTCACAGAGATCTGCCTGCCTCTGCCTCTGGAGTGCTGGGATTAAAGGCATGTGCCACCACTGCCTGGTTTTTACCAGGTTTTCAATAAATCATCTACAAATCTGTCACATGCATTGAAGATTCAGCATCTGCCTCATCTTGAATGCAAACCCAGTCCTTGCTCACCACTTTCAGAAATGCCACTGTCCTAAAAGCTTCAAGAGGGCTTATCTAGCTCTAGTCGCCCTCGTCTCTGCTCCACACCAGCCTGGGCTTCTCAAGCACACACTGGAATCCTGCATCAGTTCAGCACCATCAGTCTCCGTCACGCTCGGCGCCCAGCCCCTCGCATTCCATTTCCCCTTCTCTCCTTTGAGTTGTCACTCCTGGACCCTTGGTTTCCATACACATTTCTACTCTGTTATCTCCCTGTGGAGAGCGCACAGCCACCTCTTCAGTGTCCCTTTTGTCAGGACCACAGTCACGTGCCCCTCTCCCTACTTTGTCTTTTTGTTCCACTCATGAAGCAAAACCTAACCGGAGATTAATCTAATCACACATCTTTGAACATAGTATTATGTTATGGGACCAGCAAGGAATTTCAGCCAGAACTTTCCCCCTTCGTCCAGAACACACATACACACACATGAACACACACACACACACACGAAGATACACATACACTTATGAACACACACACACAAACCTATGAACACAGACACAAACGGACACACACCTATGAATACACATACACAGATGGACACACACACACATATGGACACACACACAAATGGACACACACACCTATGAACACACACACATATGAACACACATACATATAAACACACCCCCTCCCCAGATGATCGCATATACATAAACACATATATATAAAGATGAACATATATACACACACATATGCACACACACACACACATACACACACACAGATGATCACATATACATGAACACATATAAATACAGATGAACATATACACACATATGAACACACACACAAATGGACACAAACACACAGACACACATGAACACACACACATATGATCGCATACACAGGAACACATATACATACAGATGAACATACACATACACACACACACACATACACAAACACACACACACATGAACATACACACACACACAGATGATCGCATACACAGGAACACATATACATACAGATGAACATACACATACACACACACACATGAACACACACATACATGAACACACACACACATGAACATACACACACATATGATCACATACACAGGAACACATACATACAGATGAACATATATACACACACATATGAACACACACAGAGAAATGGATACACACACACATGAACACACACAGACGAGATCGCATATACATGAACACATATACATACAGATGAACATACATACATACATATACTACACATACACACATACATAAACATATACAGAGATGAACATATGCATCTCCACATAGATAGGCACACATATACATATACTCACTGGGCAGATGCCACCACCAATTTATAGACTTGAACCTCAACTTTGCTTAGCAGCTTTTCCAAACATTCATTATGTCCCACAAACTCTCTGGCCTTCCCAGCTTCCTTGGGCAAAATCTCTTTTACTTCAGAGAGAAAACCAAGACCATCAAATGGGAAGCTCGTCGGCTTCTGGCCTCCCTGGCTCTGTCAATGCCTTTCCCCATCTGCAAATCTGGCTTCTGTACCCAACTCCCTTGCCACCAAAGCTAGTGCTGTCGATGCTGGGGGTTCTGTTCCTGCTCCCCTGATCCTTCCCACGTGAGCAAAGTCAATCAGCTTTTCTTTCTTTTTAAAATGATTTCTAAAAAAAATTTTTTTTAAATTATGTTTGTGGGCTGGAGAGACGGCTCAGTGGTTAAGAGCACTGGCTGCTCTTACAGAGGACCAGGTTCAGTTCCCAGCACCACGAGGCAGCTCACATCCATCTGTAACTGCGTTCACAGGGGATCTGACGCAATCTTCCCGTCTCCCTGGGTATCAGACATGCCATGTGGTGCACAGATACACATGCAGACAATATCCATACACACAAATATTTGAAAAAATTTCCTTTTGTTTATATATTTTGTGTACATGCGTGTGTGCATGTGTGTGTGTGTGTGTGTGTGTGGCCAGGGAAAAACTTGTGGAAGCTGCTTCTCTCCTTCTGTGGGTCCCGAAGATCTAGAGCAGGTCACTGGGCTTAACAGTAGCCACATTTTCTCACTATATCATCTTGCTGGCCCTTAAACTTTCCTGGTCATGCTACCCCCTTTAGCTACAGACATCTTATCCCCAGAGTCTTTAGAAAGAGCAGAAGAAATTCTGGGCCCTCGTCCCTCGACCTTACGCCATTTGCACTGGGGTCCCCTGAGCACTGCTTCCCCGGTCACACTGCACCTGTGACTCCCTGAACACACCCATCCTCATGCATTTACCTGTGTCATCCCTCTGCTTACAACACACGGCCCTCCTCTAGTCCTCAAACCTTGCCTCTCTATTTACCTGGGAGATTCTGTTTCTGTTCTTTTAGAAGTATTTCTTCTAGAAAACCTTCCTGGGCTCCCCCGTGTAGACTTGTCCTCTTTTTGCTGGCACTGTGTTGGCTATCCATGAGGTGGCTGAGTACCTGAGAGGCCTCTGGAAGCTGAGCCAGGGGACACAAACAACAGGAAATGTGGGGGCGGGTGAGGATGAAGGCGGTGTGTATGTGTGCTGTCAACCCTCGAGGTGGTCTGTGGTAGAATCTCACACAACACTAGATCAGGACCCAGGGGCTTCTCCTCACACCACTATGCCTGTAAGCCTCCTGGCCAACGTAGTGGTGGCCTTTCAGGTATGGAAGGACTGGTCAGAGTATATGTGTGGGGTGTCTGACCTGTTTGCCCAGGCCTAGTGGGGAGCAGGGCAGGGTGGGGCAAACTCTAACAGACAGGCCCCAGCCCGCCAGCCCTGCCAGAGCCCCAGCACGGCATGCGAGGCAACCTCAGGATCGAGTTCCAGCAGGGTGTGTGAGTGCGTGAGAAGGTGCAAGGAAAGGAGGCGGAAGTTGTAAGGAGGCCTGCCTGCTCTGTTTCCTGAGATCCAGGAGCCCAGTGGTTTGGGGACTGGGGGTCCTCAGGGCACTAGATGAACGTAGATTTGACCAGAGCACCTCTTATCGCAAGGTAGGAGTCAGAGGATGCTCTGCTGTCAGGCTTGTACACTGAGACAGGACCACAGTAAGGCGCCAAGGTCAGCCAGAGGGGCAGGGAAGATAACCTGGGACTCTCTCAAGGGATCCTTCGGCTCAACAGTGTGCCTGAGGTAGAGTGAAAAAAGGAAACATCCTGGGTCTGGCATCTGCCTAAAATACTTTAATAGAAATACATTTATTCAGTGTGTGTGTGTGTCCGTGTGTGTGTGTCCGTCCGTCCGCATACCCATTTCACAGCCCGCTGTGAGGATGAGAGAACAACTTGAGGAAGTTAATTCTCTCCTTCCACTACAGTAGTTCCTGGGATTAGAACTCAGGTAGTCAGGATTGGTGACAAGCGCCTTCACTTGCTGAGCCATCTTGCCAGCCCAATCTTCTGAAATACTTACGAAGGCTCAGAGCATTAAGCCCTTGCCTAGAGGCCAACAGGAAAGCTGACTGAGTCACACTGCCATACTGAGCGAAGGGTTACATGTGGGCACCGGCAAACCCCGGGTAGATCCTCCTGGGCACTCTCCATTCCCTTCTATCCATGCAGAAAAGCACCTTTGTGAGTTTGCTGGACTAGAACACCAATCAGCGTCAGCTCTGTGTGTGTGTGCATCTGTTGGGTAGCCAGCCTTTTAATCCAATTCTTCTAATAAGTAAGGCGAAAAGCACATAAAGCACAAGAGGGCAGAGCCCTTCAGTGAGGGCTTGGACCACAGATCACAGCACGTTTGTCTGTTAGCCTCAGTTGTAGGCTCTGTCCTATCCCTATCCCGGAAATGAGACTCATCCAGGATTGGGCAACGGCAGACCCCAGAAAACCGCCTTTCTAGGACGTACAGTGAGAGGGGTGGGTACACAAGAGGGACGGGGGTTTTCTAAGACCTATCTCGTCTTGCTTAGGATCTAGTTGCTGCAAGTCCACCATAAAGGGCCTCGCACAGTGAGGCCCTGAGATACGTCTAAGAGAGGAAGACCAGTGCTTTCTAAATGCCTTGCCGGCCTTCTGCCTCACTGCACCCTCCCACAGGGAAGCAAGAGTCTACGGAGAATGGATGCTCAAACTTCCGGATGGGTGGGCATATGCCGAGAAGCGACGCTGAGAGGTAAAGAGGCAGGCGGCAGGTATCAACCCCCAAGTACTATCCCACGGGAAGATCCTGCCTCCACAGCTTATTCAGGACTGGCTGGAACTGTAGAATGCAAATCTGCCCAGCAACTGCCTGCCCACTGGATCCTAGGTCTCGGACCTTGTGCTGGATGGGGAACGTAAAGGTTAGTAAGTTAGTAAGTTAGTCCTGGTCCTTCTTTCAGAAGGTAATGGTTGGAACGAGGAAACGATCGTACGGAAATACATTTCTACAGCCTGTATTTTGGAATGTATTTTGGACACAAAGGTCATGGACCAGATTGGACGCACGGGAAAGGTTTCTTGAAAGGAGATGATGACTAACTGGGTTGGGCTTTGAGTGACAGCGAATATTGAGCTTGGCAGAGAAGGCTGGGAGGGCATTTGAGCAGCAGGGTAGTACAGACAAAGGTCCCGAGGGAAGGAAACCATAGCAACCATTCCTTCGAGGTGAGGCTGGCCAGAACGCAGCAGTGTCTACCCTGGGAGGAGCTCCAGCCTGCGCTACCCAGGTAGGCAGAGTAGTGCAAAAGGAAGGAATGAGAAGGGCCTCCTGACTGCGTGCAGTGAAGCTGTAGAGGTGCAAACACTGCACAGAGGGGAAAGGCTGGGCAGAGCAGTGGTCAGCGCTGCAGGGCTGGCCTGACCCCCTGAGGCTGTGACAGCAGGCTTCAAGATGCATAATCGCTGGTCACTTCAGATATTCAGTTCAAGCTCTCTCTACTGGTACTTTGCAGGGGATGCCTGTGTTTCCACCCTTTTTCTGTTGAAGTGACAGCTCGTTTTTCATCCCAGAGGGTCCTAGTTAAGTACACACTCACACACACACACACACACACACACACACAGAGGCAATGCACACAAACTCATGCACAATAAATAAATAAATAAATAAATAAATAAATAAATAAATACATAAATAAATAAGAATAGGAGGCTTAGCGGTTAAGAGCACTTTTTACTCTTGCAGAGGGCCCTGGTTTGGTTCTCAGTACCTACGTGGCAGCTCATAACCATTTATAACTCTGGCTCCAGGAAACCAGATCCCCTCTTTGGACCTCCGAGGACACCAGGTACACACGTAATATACATGCAGGCAAAACACTCAGACACACGAAATAAAAGAAATCTTAAAAATTATAAAAAGACTAGACATTTGAACTTTGGGAGAGGTGGGAGGTTTATCTTTCTCTATAAAGATCACAAAGCCTAGAAGAGAGGTTGGACAAACTATAGCCTCTAGGCCAACTGTCTGTCCCTATAAATAAAGTTTTATTGGAACATGGCCACGCCCATTCATTTCTACAATGGCCTTGCCACTGCTTTCTTGCTCCAACAGCAGAGCTAAACAGTGTGGCAGAGACTATCCACTAGCCCAAATATAGCCTAAACTCACCAAAGCCAAAAGTAGCTGCTGTCCAGCCTTTTGGACAAAAAACTGGCCAGTCAAGGCTTAGAAGTGCTAGAGCCATCTTGCAGCAACTCGGACAAAACGGCCATTGCAGGCTGCAGTCAGTAGGGAAGTCTAGCGACTGGGCTTAGTTATCTAAATGGGCACATTTCTTTCTTACTTGGATGAGTCTGGTGTGGGATTCCACCAGCTGCGACTGGTCCCTGGAAGATGGAGTTTCAACACTCCGGTCTGCTGTACACGTTTGCAGTCTAGCTCCTCTTGACTTCTCCAGTCCCCGGATACCCTTTCTTCCCTGGGCTCTGGTTTATCCAGTTATAATTTCTAGAATCCACTGGGCTCTTAGACCCTTGTTTCTTCTCCTTACTGCTCCCCTTTCCTTGAAGTCTCTTCTGTTTTATCCCCATGCTGGCCTTCTACTCACCCTCCAAGGCCTGCCTGCAGCATGTCTACCTCTCTGACGCCTTCCTTACATCACACTGGTCAACCAATATTCTTTGCGCATACTACGCTCTTAGCATTTACCACATCAAAGCTTGGTTCCTGACTGCGGTGTCCCTGACATAGCCAAGCACACAGCAGGTGCTGTGTGAATGTCCGTGGGCTGTGAGGAAGAGTAGCAGCCCCCACGGTATGGTTCTTCCAGAGCCAATTCAGGCTGAATCCTGCTCATTTGTAAAGGTCTGGTCTTCAGGGATAGTATACGCGCTCACGCGCGCGCGCGCGCGCGCGCGCGCGTGTATATGCCTGTTGAGGTCAGAGGTCAACCTCGACCTCACATATGGTCCACCTTGTCTTTTGAGATAGGGTATCTATCCTGGAACTTGTCAAATAGGCTAATACTTCCCTGCCAGTGACCCTCAGGAATCGGCCTGCCTCTGCCTCCACAGTACTGGGATTGTAAGTGTGCACCACCGTACTTGTTTGTTTGTTTGTTTTTGGTTGTTGTTTCTGAGACAAGGTTTCTCTGTATAATCCTGACTGTCCTGGAACTCGCTCTACAGACCAGCTGGCTTTGAAGGCTAAGATCTACCTGCCTCTGCCTCTCATGTGCCACCATGCCCGACTCACACTTTTTAATGTGGATTCTGGGGATTAAATTCAGGCCTTCATGCTTCTGAGGCAAGCCCTTTACCGACTGAGCCATCTCGCTGGCCCCTCATGAACATTTTGGTCCCCTTGTTTCAAAGGGCTGTGTTTCAGTGATGTCTCCATGTTCAGTACTCACTCTCCAAGTTTGAAATGCTGCCAGTGACTTCCCCTTGCCTGCAGAGGAACCGTGGCCACATCTGTGTGCAGACAGGCTGGAGCCACAGCCTGACACAAATGACAGGCAAGGAGACCTGTGTTGAAGGAGAGGAGAGGTTGCGCCAGAGGCCCTTGGGGGGCAGTGTCTGAGCTCCCGCTGACAGGCTCCCAGTGACTCTGCTGACAGCCTGTACCTAGTGTGGAGGCGGTGGGAAGTGAGGAGGGAAGGTTGTGAGGAGTTGCAGGAGAGAATAAAGGGCATGGTAGTTGCTCCAATCCTAGGAGAACCTGAATGAGGGCCAGACTGACTATGGGTCACAGAACCCAGAGCCCAAGGCATAGTCTCACTGGTCCTCAGAGTCCAGCACCTATCTCTCCAATATATACGAAGCCTCACCTTATCCAGGGCACTGCGCTAGTCACCGGGAATACGACAATAAAGAACTCAGTCCCTGTCTTTGTGCACTGTGGGTGAGACAGCCGGGTGGGGGTAGAGGGGCAGCTGTGAAGCCCTAAGCACCCAGTTAACGGCAGACAGCTCCTGAGCTCTTCCTGCGCTCCTGGTCTTTTGCCGAGAGCGCCGCATGCACTGTCTTATTTAATGGACGCAGTGACCTCACAGGTCAGCACTACTTACAGCCACATTCCTACTCACTGAGTCGCCTGTGGGGATACATGAGAGCCACTGGCCCCCAGGGAAACCCACTGCTGGGGCTGCCGAGAGGGCTGCAGCAGAGCCGCAGGAGTTGAGGAGACAGAGGAGGAGGAGGGGGATGACGAGGAGCTGTGACCACTTTTAAGAAGTAGAGATGGGGGTGGGGGAAGCAGAAGAAGTAGAAGCCGCAGAGTGACCCCAACGTGAGCTCACCAGATGGGAAGGGTGCCGTGTCTGCATTCAGGAGGAGGAGGACAAGTGTGACGGGAGGAGGGGTGCAGGGGACAGAAGGTGACAGTGGCATGAAGACCCCGGAGGAGGGGGGCACAGAAAGAGATCCTGAGTATGAGGGAGGGGGTCCCCTGGGCTGGTGTGAAGATGGCTACCCCAACATGTGAGCTCAGAGGTGGGGAGGGGCCGAGGGATGCTCAGCACACAGACTCTTTTCTGAGGTTAGCGGTTGGGGTCCAGGGTGGACTGCAGTGACCTGTGAATGGTGACGATCTACCATGACGAGCCAACCAGGGACAAGGACCTTTGAGCCGCGCTGAGCGGCTCCCAAGAGGCTGGGACCGGGAAGCCCCCCGTAGCACCAGGCTTGCCCTCGTTTGTGGCCAAGGCAGATGTGCTAGAGCTGCCCAGAAGCACACAGAGGAAAAGTGGTCCGATGGGTTCACCCCGGTGTGGGGGTTGCCGTGAGGCCAGGAGAATGGTGAACTTAAGCAACTGGCTGAACACGAGGACCTCAGACCTGGGGCGCCTGTAGTCCCGTTGAGTAAGAAGGCAGGGCTAATACTGACGGGCAAGCCCCAAGCCAGGGTCATCCATTTTCGTTTCTGCAGTGCCACTTGCCCCCGATCCCTGGGCTCTACAGGAGGGATGCCCATCTTACAAACAAATCCCTCCCTCGCCAGCTGGGAAGCATTCCTCAGTCACTCCTGACTCCTTTCTTTTTCTTGGCTGCTTCTCACCCAGTTCATGAGCAACTCCTGTTAGCACTATCTCTAAACACGGGGCGTTCACCCGCTTACCTCCCTCATGTGCTGGCGCCCGGTGTCACTTGGCCACTCCAGTGGTAGATGGCCAGCCCCCACCCTCTCAGACAGGGACCAGTGGCCCTCCTAAAGCTCCCAGGTCCACTCCTGTCTCTGAGGAGAGCCGGCCACAGGCCACGGGGAAGGCTCATCCGCTCTCATCCCTGGGATCCTTCTTTCCTGCCTTATCCCTCGTACTGACGGCCTCTGGCTACCCCCAGGTAGAGCAAACTTTCCCCGTGTCTAGACCACCCTCAAGGCTGGCTCCTGTGTGCTGATGCAGTCTTCAGAGAGGCCTGGGAGTCTACCATTTCGGTGGGCTTCCTATTCATCCCTAGGAGGTCTTGTAGTGTCTTCCCAAGCTGTCTGGCTCGCTGCCTCTCCTCTCCCGTGGGTCCCTGCTTGTTATTATATGGAGACCTAAGCTCTATTTGAACTGTGCACTGCTGCGTCCCCCAGCACCGAGAACCGTGCCTGGCGCAGCAGATGGGCTCTGATGGATGAGGCCTGAGCTCCACCTTCGCCCAAATCTACAAAACGGCGAACAATTGCTGCATAGCCTTCTCTATCCCTCCTGACAAAATGGATCAAGCCCTTCCCTCCAAGATCAAGCTGTCCACATGTAATGCCTTCACAGCCCACTCACAGAGACCTTGCAATGGCCCGTGGGCCTCAGTTTCCTCTCTCGCCTAGTCTACTAGCTCCCGGTACTACAGCCACACTTCTTGCTGCCTTAGGACCTTAGCTTGAACTGTTTCCTTAGCTGGGAATGTCCTTCCTCCAGATACACACCGGGTTCACCTTCTTCCTCCTTCCAATCTTTGTTCAGATCTCACAAGGCTAACCCTGACCAGCCTGCTCACCCCCGAACCTGTCTGTTCCTGTCACCCGGCCCCACTCCTTTTCTCTCTCCCGCTAGTATTTACCTTGCTCTAGTTTGTGAGGTGCTTACTCACCAGCCATTAACTGCTTGCGTTTTTTTTTTTTTTTTTCCTGGCTGAGCAGAAACCTCACAGAGTAGGACCGTGAGGTGGGACGCCATCCTGACTCAGCTGGGTGGGCCTGAGCTGCACTCACAAGCGGCTTCCGGTGAGACAGGCAGAGGGAGGCTTCGCCCCACACAGAAGGAAAGACAACGTGACTGCGGACTGGAGGAACCGAGTGACAGGTAATCTCCAGAGCCGGGGTGCGGGGCTTGGCTCAACTGACACTGGCATCGGCTCAGGTGTCCTGCTCTCCGTTCTGGCCTCCGGAGCCATGAAAGAGGAACCTTCTAGAGCAGCCTCGGGAACCTGATGCAGGCACATTACTCTCTGAGCCCTACGGACACGTTCTAGACAACGGGTGTCACAGTTGTTTGCTTTTTCCTATTCAGGAATGATACAAATGATGGTGGTGATTTCCTGTCAGAGGAGACTTCTACCGTCAGGAGAGAGAGCCAAGGTGGAGGTCTGGAGACAGGCGCGTGGGCAATTCCTGCCAATTACCATTTGCTCTACAACCCCTGATTGCCCTTGATCTAAGGAAGGACGCGGGGAGAAGACTGGAAGAGTGTGAGTGTTCAAACAGACTCCAGGTATCCCGTCTCCTGTGCTAAGCTGCTGGTGGCTAAGGACACACTTAACCAGCTGTACCCTGAGCATGTCAGCCAGACAGCCCATGGGCCGGCCGCTGGGCTCACCAAGAGATGAGCCATCCCCATACCCTATACCTAGCCCCCGCTTTCCCCCTTCAGTGATAAGCATCCACATTGCAAAGTAAGGGGCGATCACGTGGTATTCACTGCCATTAGAGCCTGAGGGAGGTCTCCAGGGACGAGGGGAGGGTGTGCCATTTGTGCTAACCAAAGAAGGCGGGAGCTTGTGTCCCAGGAGACTAGATTACATCATGTTCCACACCCATGACGCTGGCTTACGTCACACTCTGTGTGACTGCCCCAGGGTGGCAATTTGTGAGCGCAGGCTGCTCCTGGGGTTTCCCCTGCAGGGTCCCTCGGGGACTGTGCTCCTAGGAGGGTACTCTGGCTGCCTGCTTGGGTTTCAGCACGGTGGCTAGCTTTGGGTGGGGGGTTATGGTGGCAGAATTGTTTCTTTCTTAATGCCAGATCAGCACCAAACCAAATGGGAGGAGCTAGTGACAACTGGAAGAATCACTCGTCTTGGTGCTTAGGGAGCACTGTCCTAGGTTAGAAGTCCGGTCACTGCGATGCACCTACTACTAACCCCTCTCGCCCTCTACACGTGTCTGGCTCTGCAAACCCAAGAGGGCCTTTTTTTTTTTCTTTTCTTTTTAGTTTTTCAGACAGGGTTTCATTATTTAGCTCCGGCTATCCTAGAACTCACTATGTAGACCAGGCTGGCCTCGAACTAACAGAGATCCACCTGTCTCTGCCTCCCAGGTGCTGAGACTAAAGGTGTTTGCCACCACACCTGACTTAAAGGACCTATTTTGGAACTCGTAAGAAATTGACTGCTCATTTCCCTCCCTTCCTCCTGCAGGGGGAGGACTCAGGACCCCGCATAAGCTAACCACGTACTCTACCACTTGACCTTCAATACACATGCCTAGTACCTAGAACAGTGCTTAGCATGTTGGAGACCCTGTGCAAGGGACAAAGGCTTGCCACAAACTACAGGGCTACAGCATTTGATTTCCTTATCCACACTAACCATCTTTAGCTCCCCAGTTCCCTGCTGCAGTCTGCACCCCATGACTGTCCATCCAGGACTAGAGATTTACTCTGGGTCATTCTGGCCACATAACAGCTCCCCAACACACACACTGCCAATCCTAGTAGGGACAAATGTCCCAGAGATGAGCAAGTCCCAGCCCATCTTGCCTCCTCTTTGGAAGCCGTGATACTGATCCATGTGCAAATTCCTTGTCCTTGATGCCCACAGTGTCTTACGATGGCGTGTGAGACTCAGTGTCTCCCACAGTACAGCTGAGACCCCAATTCTAATTCATACCTATTCCCTCTCTCCCTCCGCTCCCTCCTTCCTCCTCATTCTGCTTTCTGACTTCTCCGAAAGACTTGCGCCTCTATGACCACAAACCAACAACGACTCGTGTGTCTGGTCCAACCCATCACCCCTTTCTTAGCAGGTGTCTCCTCAAGGCTGTTAGCCTCTGTTAATACTAAAGTGGGGGGGGTCTCCAAGAGCAGTTGTTACCAGTTTCAATACTTTTAGTGTGGGAAACAGCAGAGAAGTTCCCTTCTGAACACAGAACCTGGGACCTTGAAGACAGACATGCCCTGACCTCGTCTGCTCCAGGGACCTGCTTTTCCCTGCCTGTTCCAGCTACTAACTCCTGGCTCTATCCTAGGCTAGGTCACTACTGATAACTGGAGCCTTCTCCGGTACCAATCTTCAACTCTCCCTCTGCAGCCACCTGTCCACAGGTCTTCATCTGTTCTCACAGCTGTCCTCGACCCTTGGCATCCGCCACCTTTTCGGTGTCCTTCTCTCCTGCAAGCTCACTGCAGGTCCCACCTCCTTAAATTGCAAATCTGGGATTGTGATCATTCATTGCTCAGCCTTCAGCCTCGGATTCCTTGCTTTTCTCTCTCCTTGGGAATGGGAGACTACTTAAAATCACCCACCTTCCACCAGAAAATGTGAATGAGAAAAGAACACTCAGCTTGGTCTCACTCCGAGTTCAAGAGAGGCCCTTACGCTGCCTGCAAGTCGCACAGCTTGTGAGCCCAGACATCCTCTGGTGTCCCGGATGACCCATCAGACTCTCTGTGAACCACACTTCGACAGACAACCCACCACACTGAAGTGTCTGCAGCAATCGGAACAGAGTGTCCACCAGTTCCAAGGCTGCTCCCCCCAATTTGAGCTGTCCATGCCTGATACTAGGGTCAACTGTGGGGCTTACTGGTTGACCCTCTCCACCCTCCCATCTGAAACAGCAGCCTCTCCAGCACTCTCTTCTCCGCTCCTCTTTACTTTCCTCCGACATCTCCTGTCATGAAACATCCCCCAGTTTTGCTGCATGTCCTGTTTCTGTGCTGTGTCTCCACTCGGGTGCGCACCTCATGAAGGCAGAGATGTCTGTCAGTGTCCCTCACAGCTAGTAGAGCTTGATACTTCATCGTCACTCTCGAAATGCTCACGTGATGAATGAATGGTTGAGACGCAGGCGGAGCGCGCTGCCCACCCCCCTGGTTGTTGTAGAGATGAAATGCGATAAGGCGTAGGAAGCCTTGGCACGCCACATTGCTCAATAACTGGCAGTTCCTCTCATCTCCCTTCCTCCCCTCCCAGTTTTGGTATCAGCCATGCCCTTCTTCCTCAGGGAGTGCCAGGTCAGAGGCAGGGTTGACAGCAGCCCAGTGGGACTCCCTCAGCCCTAAGCCAGGCTCTGTCTGCTCCACACACACAGGAGTCTGGAGGCTCCAGAGTGACTGAGACTACTTCAACAAGCCCTGTCATCACAGCAGAGCTTTGGATCAGAGGCCCGGGCACAGCTGCACCTCCTACAGACCTACAGCACAGGCTAACACTGTCTCGTTCTCAAAGGCTTGTGCAGTGTCGTCTTACTGTACCCCCTCCCTCTGCCCCTTTCTCTAGGGCTCTTGACTAGGGTCCTTTTTTATTTTTATTCATGATGAGACAAAGTTTTACGTATCCCAGGCTGGCCGTGAATTCATTGAATGTGCTCATGTATGTTGGCATGTGCACTTGTGTGCACATGTACGTTGGCGCGTGCACTTATGAAAGCCAGAGGAGGATGTCGGCTCGGGTTCCTGATCTAGCACTCTCCACCTTATTATTGAGACTGAGTCTTTTACTCTACCTAGTCTGGCAGCTAGCAAATCCCAGCAATCCTCCGGTCTCTGCTCCAATAACACTGGAGCTAACAGATGCGTGTGTGGCTGCATCTGGCTCTTGACATGGGTGCTGGGATCTGAACTCAGACACTCGTGCTTATGCAAACAAGTGCTCTGCCCATGGAGCCAACTCTCCAGCCCCGATCTTCACTATCCGACCCTCCCCGTCCACTTCCTGGATGTTCCACCGTGCCCAGTTTCCATGCGTAGTTTTTCCCATGCATAGTTTTTTTTTTTTTTTTTTTTTTTTTTAATTAATCTAAGTATTTATTTGTTTTAAAACAGGGTCTCACTATGTAGCTCTGGTTGGGCCGGAACTTGCTATGTAGATCAGACCAGCCTCCAACTCACAGAGATCCACCTGCCTTTGCCTCCTGAGTGCTGGGATTAAAGGCACAGGCCACCATGTCTGGCCTTACAAGCCTAGTTTCATGCAGTGCTGGGATTGAATTTAGAGCTCTGTGCGCGCCGGGTGAGCACACCGCCAACTGTACTACATCCCCGGCCACTTGGTCAGGGCTCTCGGGGACCTTCAGGTCCGTGTCATGTACTCGGACACTTTGTTCCAATGAAGGCAAGAAGAAACCATCCATCAGAGATTGCTGCCATCCTCACGTGCAGGGAGACTCTTGGGAACTAAGTATCCTTGCTAGTTGCTCACCTGGTGTGATACCCTGCATGGCTCTGCCCTTCTGGAACAGGTACCAACCTTGAGCATATTTCTCTTCACTCGGAACAGATGCTGTGTTCGTATAGGAATTCCAACAGGAAGACAATTATTCTGGCCATGGCTTCTGGCCTGGAGGCTGGTTGCTTCTAGAATCCTCACTCTGTCTGCAGCTTGGGACCCGTTACAGGTACATAGATGGCATCACTATAGACTAGGGGGTCTGCGCTTGCCCTGCTTGCTGCTTGGTGCTCTCTGAGTCGCCTTAAGAAAGTCTCCTCAATTCTACACACTGTCACCTACAAATTCCTCACTTTTCTGTGTACTTCAAATCCTGTCATGTGGATGTGGCTCCAGAGTGGAATCCAGGCTTGGTTTGGGCCCACAAATTCCATCATACCTGCCAAGTAGCAGCTTGTAGAGAATAGGCCTATGGGGTGGGGATGTATTACAACTGAGTGGTATGGTGTTTGCCTAGCACATCCAAGGACCTGGGTTCAAATCCCAGCACTGGAAAAAAAAAGGCTTATGGTCAGGGTGATGGTTAGCTTTAATTATTCACTTGACACAACCTAGTCTGCCTGGGAAGAGTCTCAGTGAAATATTGTTTATGTTGGTGTGGTCTGTGGGCATGTCTGTGGGGAACTATCTTAATTAAGTTAATTGACATTATGGAAAGACCCAGCCCACTGTGGGTGGCACCATTTCCTAGTCAGGTTATTCAGGACTCTAGGAGAGAGAAGAAGTCAAGTTGAGCACATACAGGCAAGGAGGCGCTGATGTATCTACTCTCTCTGCCCCTGACTGTGGATGTGACCAGCTTCCTTCAGTTCCTGCTGCCTTCACTCCCCACGGGATGGACTGCAACCCAGAGCTAAAATAAACCCTTTCTCCTCTAGGTTGTTCTTCTGTCAGGGTATTTTACCACAGGAACAGAAATGAAACTAAGAGAGTTGGCGTGACATGATCGCTGGAAAGGTAGTGTGGTTGGAGCGTCGGGGCTCCCCTGGAGGAAGCACATGTTCTGTTTGTGGGGCTTCCTAAAGGGAACGGCAAGCATGGAACTGGCTCAGCGGAGGTCCACAGAAACGGGAAAGGGCTCCTGACGAGGTCGGAGATCCACAACCACGTGACCTCCAGCTCCACATCTGAACAAATGGTGCAGAAGAGGGGTGAGGTTTGTTTTGTGTGGCTCTGGAAGGCACGGAGAGGACCACGGGGGAAGCTGCAGGACTGAGGAGTTTGTTTTTTTCAGAGCTGAACTCTCCCAGTGACCGAATGTCTGGCATGGCTGCTCCTGCTGGTCCAGGGTCTCCAGTTTGGGGAAGGGCAATCTGCTAGGGACTCTCCAGGATTCTGGCCACAGGGACTCCAGATTTACCAAGCTCATGAGAGTGGCAGGCACCGTGCTCTCCCTGGGCTCACTCTGGGCTGACAACAGTCCCAGTTTCCAGCTCAGTCTGGGTGAGCACAGCTTCATGGGTCACTGGTACTGAGGTCCGGGAACTTTCTTGTAGGGCTGTCCACAGTTTGGAATAGCTTTTTTCTCTTTTTAAAAGGAAACCCTGGAAGGGGTTGGGTGGGGGGAGAAGGGGGAGACTATTTCCATCCTGAACATCTACCCTAAATCTCTGGTGTTTTGCCAGGGTTTATGCATGGTATACACAAGGCTGTTAAAAATAACCCCCCGATCGAATAGAAGGCGTGGGAGAGAAGGGAGGGCCAGGAGACTTTGCTAGAGGGTGGGAGAGGTGGGCAAGGAGAGGAAACTTATACCCAGAGACCCTGGGAAGAGTTTTATTCCAGAAGAGTTATGCAGGCTCAGAGGGACTAAAGGCCAGGGAAACTCTGCCCCGACTGTGCCTTTCCAGGAAGAAAGCCCTGAGTGGCAGGCAGGATGTAAACAAGCTGCTGGTTCTGAAGGGTTCTCCCAGGATAGAGTCTGCCATTTCTCAGTTCTGAATGCCAGCCTAG
The DNA here is from genome assembly GCA_026225945.1 of Cricetomys ansorgei. Lineage (NCBI taxonomy): Eukaryota > Metazoa > Chordata > Mammalia > Rodentia > Nesomyidae > Cricetomys > Cricetomys ansorgei. The sequence continues at coordinate 689,268 of JAMJFZ010002837.1, read as the reverse complement.
GAGACCAAGGTCAGAGAAGGCAAGCATCAGGAAGCCAAGAAAGATTAATAGAAGTCAGTCAAAGACAGAAGCCACAGAAAGGCCTACTGGATGCAGCTATTAGGCATGTTAGTGATTTGTGTGTGAAGACTCCCAGACGTCTCTGTCCACAGTAGACATATAACACAAGTGGGATTATCTTAATATCTTGTTCTATAACTTAATTTTAACTATAAATTAAGGGGTGACGTCCTTCAATGCAGTTGGGCAGCATCATTTGTCACGAATACTATTTCATGTTACGGGTGTAGACTGCTCGAATCATTCTTGGCTGAGAGACATTACTTCCAATGTTTTTGCTGCTATTATAAACACACTGCAAAAGGCATGCTGCAATGGTTTTTGTACACAGAGGATTCCCCTCATGCGTTGCTGTTTAAAAGTAGATGATTGAATCTAATAAAACCCACATTTTATGTTCTATTATCCACTGCCTTTGCTGTCTCCTCTCGCTTTAGAGAGCGCAGAATTCTGTGTTCTCCTAATTTTCTCTAATCTCTCTGGCCTCGCTTTGTTTCGCCACCACCACTCTCTTCCTACACTTAAAAATTCTTTTTTAATTTTTATTATATTTTAAAGTGTCCGGTGGAAGTGCTGCAGATGCCAGAGGCACTGGATCCCTCTGCAGCTGGAGTCACGGACAGCTGTGAGTCTCCCAGGATGAGGGCTGCACCCTCTACAAGAGCAGCGCTTGTTCTTAACCACTGAGCCACCGAGCAATCCCCCCCTCCTCTCTCTCTATCTCCCTCTCTCTCTCACACACACGCACACGCACACGCATACCGTTACTTAGAGAAAGAACCATACTGGTTTACTTACAGGGAAACAAAGCTTCTACTATTCCCCTCCCGTCAGTCTGTGGCGGTATCAGACCAGTGCACCTCTGCCCTGTACCGTCAGAATGCGTCATTTAAATATCGCTGCTTGGGTTTGCAGACTTGATCCAAAAGAATCGTTCAGTGGATTTTGACTTCGAATTAAGACAGAATTTCCTGAAATGTCTGAAACAGCCCTAACGCACTTCTGCCGTTACGTCAAGTGGCAGTCTTAGCATTGATGATGAGAAAATAAAAATGCTGTTCAACTCTGGAAAGTGCTGAAGATTGTCTGCGGACAACAGAGTTATAAAGAGAAACCCTGCCTCAAAAAAGCAAAGCAAAAACAACAAAAAAGTGTGTGTATGCGGAGGTCGGACGGCACCTGGCAGGAGCTGCTTCTCTCCTTCCACCGTGGGTCCCAGGGACCGGACTCTGGTGGTCAGGTTTAACAGCAAGCGTCCTTACCCACTGAGCCATCTTGCTGGCCCAGCTGCTTGAAGTCTTCGGAACATTTTGTGTGTGTGTGTTTTCAGCCTGCACGTCCGTCCCCTCTTCTAGAACACGTGCCCTGCTCCCTTCAACTCTCCGCATCCTGTGTAATCTTAAAGATGTGACTGAAATATCACCTCTTCCAAAATCCCTCTTACCACTTCCCCACCAAAGACAGCTTCTTCCTGGTGCTGTCCGCCATGCCTCTCCCAGGGTTGCACCTGCCCAGTGGGCAGGGAAGAGGGCACTCACGGAGTTAACCCAGGCTGCTGCTGGGCTAGGATTTGGCTTCCCTTCAATGTCTTTGAAGACAGGCGGGACTGCGAAGACATGGGTCAGAAGACAAGAGACGGTCTGGAGGAGGTCAGGAGAACAGGAAAGACACAGCTTGGCTTGGACACGTGTAGCTGCGGGGGGCCCAAGAGTGGCTCAGGTCCACACACCCAATATTTCAAGCAGATACGGACACACATGGCCCACGTTGACAATTCTGGCACCCACCTCTCCCAAGCGAAATGCAAAGACAGAAAAAGAAAGACAGTTTTCGCTGACGGACGGCGAGACACCACTCAGTGAGGCGCCAGTGGTCTCCCTTGGCCTTTTAATGTCAGAAGACGATGATTAGAACGAGGCCAGGCGGTTATAATAAACAACAGCAGCAGAGCCGTGAGTCTGGAAACTCACATTAAGGGAAACAACAGCTTTCTCTGGCCCCTGGGTTGAACCAGGTGTCTCCCGGCACCCTGCACGCTCATAGTTATAGTTTGTACCGTGGGATTTTATTTTTATGTCTGACTTTTTACTTCTGGACTCAAGTCTGGGGGTTGGGGTTTTTCCTTTTCATCGTGCCCAGCGTGATGCCAAGGGCATGGAAAGGCTTCTGAAATAAGGAATGGTAAGGGTGGGTTCATGCTGATCAGTTTGGTGATAAGAAGAGATGAGCACGGCAGAGCAGACATGTCCAGAGCAGCATATGCGCTCATCTTTGAAAGCAGCGGTCATAGTGATGTTGCTCTCAGCAGAGCAACTTCGGAGGAGGTTGGTGCGCACATCTCCATGGGCGCTTCAAGCTCAGTCTCCTTGAGGAGCTCAGCTGGCCCAGGGTGCTTTTTTCTGGCTAGCAACAGGCTTCATGATCTTGCCACCTGCCTGAACCTAGGGGCCCCTGCTCATGCCTCCTCCCCATCCAAACTGCACCAGCTCCCTGTGTGTCCTTCCTGCCATCCCTTAAACCCATCTTTGCCCTGATCAGCACTTCCCAGGGCCTCCTTGCCCAGGCTCACCTCCTGTAATTCTTTCTCTTTGTTTTACGCAGTGACCTTTTAAAAACACAGGTCTCCTCCCTCCTCACTTTCAAACCTTGGCTGATTTCAAAATAACAGTGTCTCAGTATGAAGTTTAAGGCTGGTGGCCGCCCGGGACTTACACTCCAAGCAGGCCAAATTACTTGCACATGTGTCTCCTTCCCTTTGTGTGAATCCTTTTCTTTGCTTGGATAGTTTGCTTATTTTATTGCATTTTTATTTTCTTTTTAAAGTTTCTATGTGTCTGGGTGCTTTGCCTGTATATGCGTATGCCTGGCACCCTTGGAGGCCAGAAGCAGGGTGTGTCTGTGACTGGAGTTACAGACCACTGTAAGCTACCATGTGGGTGCTGGGAATCAAGCTCTGGTTCTCTGGGAGAGCCATCTCTCCAGACCTCGTATTTTAATATTCATGACATAGCAGAGTAGTTGTACATATTTTGGGGGTATAGTGTATTTCAATACGTGTGGGAGATACACCCCGATTGGATCAGTGTGGCTGACATAATCACTGGTTATCGATTGTGTTGGGATATGATGTCCTCCCTGTCATCTCCATCTGCTCTGCATACAGGTGTCCTCAGTCATAGCCACCCTACCGTAGAGTAGACATTACCCCTCCCAACAACTGCTCCCGTACCCATTAACCATCCTCCTTCCATACCCTCCCCACGCTCTGGAAACCACCACCTTCCTCTGCACTGAGATCAGCGTTCGGGCTTCCACATGTCCTGTGGGTCTCGACCCCTTCACAGGGGTCGCCTAAGACTATCTCTGCATATCAGATATTTACATTACAGTTCATAACAGTAGCAAAATCAGTTATGAAGTGGTAATGAAAATCACTTTATGGTTGGGGGCCACCACAACATGAGGAACCATATTAAAGGGTCGCAGCATCAGGAAGGTTGACTTAGACTGACTTAGACCAACGTCCTGAAGCATTTCCCTGTTGTGTGGCAATTTCATAGTCTTGAGTTTATGCTTAAGCCTCTTTTGAATTCACGTTTTATATGGTGAGAAACAATGATCTGATCTTCTTAAAAAACACATATGGATTTCCAGGTTTCCCAGCACATAACTCAAGAGACTGCCATTCCTCTAACGGATGTGCTGGCTGGCTGCCTTGTTCAAAATCACCTGGCGGTAAGTATGTGGGGTTGTTTCTGTGCTCTGTACTCTGTCCCCACCGACCTATGGGTTGTTTTTAATGTCAATATTATGTTGTCTTGGTGATTACAGTTTGTATTTTTGTTCGTTTTTGAGACATGGTCTGACCGTGTAGACCATGGTCTCAAACTCACAGAGTTCCACTTGCTTCTGCCTCCTGAGTGCTGGAATTAAAAGCTACTACTAGCTCGTTTGTCTGTTTTTGACTCTTTCTTCTGGTCTCCCGCTAAAGCATCCATAACTCAAATGTTGAAAATGTGTTCATTTAATGGCATCCAGTAAGTCTGAGGGTTTTCTACAGTCTTATTAATTTTTTTTGGTTTTATTATTTCCTGTTGTCTGATTGGACCCATTCTGTTTATTGAGGCCTTCAGATGTATTTTTATTTATTTATTGGCTTCATTTGGCTCCAAGACTTGGTTTTTCTTTTTCTTGCTTCTTTAAGATCCTGTCTCTTTGCTAAATTTCTTTCATATGATCTGTCTCCATGCTTGTCAGCTGGGTGCCTGTCAGTGTCTGAGAGATACAGGGGCTAGGTGAACCAGTGGATCCATAAGGAGTCCCTACCAGTCTGCAAAGGGTTAACAGGTGACTTTGCAGGACCTCTGGGGACTAATCTACCCAGGGATAGGTATCCCTGTTGCTTTCCAGGGCCAAAGGTGGGCGGGCTGAGCTGCTAACAGGCTGCTCAATTGCTTCTTGGGGGCCTCACTGGGAGTTGAGGGGGGGGAGTCACTCAGGATAGGCTGCCTGGCTGCTTGTCCAGTGGTGAGGGTAAGTGGATGGGATTGAGCAGGGTCAGGGACAGGCAGGTAGGGAAACCTGGCTGCTTCCCAAGGCCCTCAACAGGACAGGCTGATGGCCTGGATGTTTATAAAGAAGAGGCTGGGATGGGCAGGTGGCACTTCTTGGTTACTTTTGGAACAACAGGAGGGTGGCTGAGGACACATGACTATCGTTGGTAGGGGTGTGGGCCTGCCAGCCAAGCCAATCAGGCGGGCTGCTCAGGCACTTCCTAGATTCAGAGAGGGTGGAAGAGTGGGCAGAGACATCTGCTTGGCTCATGGGTTGGGTTAGCAGAACTGTGGAGACCATTGCTCTGTGGTCACAGGACTATTAGTGGGCGGAGTCTCACTATTTCGGAGCCTGGGTTTTAGTGACACAATGTCAGCTGGGCTCACTTTCTGTGACCAACAGTGTGGAAACCTGGGAGCTCCCCCAAACCACTCAACCATTCACTCTCACCAGGTTCTGACTACGTAGCCCAGGCTCTCCCCGAACTCACCATGGAGCTGAGCTGCCCTTGACCTTGCCAGTCTCTTGCTGCAGGCTTCTAAGTGCTGGGATTACATGCGTGAGCCCTAGCCCCCTCCTCCAAACAGGCGGTGACTGCTGGGAAGCTGGCTGGTTTCTCATTTCCCATTGGAGGTGAGCAGAGCTCTAACCTCTTCTAGGAAGACTGCATGCAGTTTAGTTGGATCCCCCAGGAAGCACCCTCAGCCTGCTGACCCCACGGTCGCCATATTGCCATACGGCCTACTGGTTGCAGTTCTCAGAACTCTTATTAGTTACTGTCTTCAGAGCTCTCCAAAGGCCTTAGTGCTTAGGGGCTGGAGAGGGGCTGGAGAGGACCTAAGTTCCCAGGGCTGAGGAGCAGGCTGAAGAGTCACCATGGGCAGGGGCAGATCACATTCTGGGAGAGGCAAATCTGGACAGAGGCTAAGTCCTGGCCTCCATAGAGGTCTGGGCTGAGGAGTGTTCTCCTATGCCCAGGACATACTGTGCAGGGAGCTTCCAGAATTAAGCCCACATGCTGTGCAGACGCACACCCAGTGCTAGGGGCAACACTGACGCCTGACACACTCTCTGTCTTTCTCCCTCCCTCCATGCTTCTTTATCTTTTTTGGCATTTTCAGACAGGCTCTTGTTATATAGCTTAAACTAGCCTTGAACTCTAGGCAGTCCTTCTGCCTCAGCCTCCTAAGTGCTGAGATTACACATATGTCACCACGCCTGGCTCCATTTTTCACTCTTTATGGTGAGTGGTCCCAGAGCAGCCCAGAGGAATATCTTTAGACGCCCTTGTGTGTCTATCGTCCTGGTCTACAAGGTCGCCCGTAAGCCATTTTTTCTAAGGCTCCAAAGCCACCATCCTTTGGTGCCTGCTATAGCCTGCCGAGCTACTGTGCATCAGTCTCCAGCCTGGGCAGGAGTGAGGTCTCTCCAGGGCCCCCTCACTCAGTAGTCAGTCCAGGGCTGGAGTGGGGTGCTCAGCCGAGTCCCTATCTTTTCCGTCTTTCATGAATGTCACCAGAATCCTGAGATCTAACTTCAGTTTACTTCCCCGAGATGTTGTAGAACAGCTGTCTTAGTTGAACTTTTCAAAATTATCCCCCCAGGGTCCAGTGCAATTCCTGGCACTCAGAACAAAATGCACTCTGGGCTGGTAAGATGGCTCATGGGTAAAGGTACCTATAGCCAAGCCCATGACCTGAGTTTGATCCCCATGACCCACATAGAGGAGAGAGAAACCTGACTCCCTCAACTTGCCCTCTGACTTCTACATTTGTCTACATATATGTCCACACATGTGTACACACACACACACACACACACACACACACACACGTAAGGGAACGCTTTGCCGTGCGGCTTTTTGTACTGTGCAGCCTTCCTTATGTTTACATGCTTCTTGGACTTCTGGGAAAAACTCAGGGCGGGGGGAGCTATTTAAGAGAGTGTGTCCATTGGAAAAGAGAGTTGAGTGGTGACAGGGGAAGAGTGAGCACCAGGTTGGGTGCTGCCAGGGGAGACAGTGAGCTCCAGAAGCTGATGATAGGGAAAGCAGGAAGAAACAAGGCTCAGATAAAGAGACACAGTTCTAGAGAATAAGAAAGAAGGCAGACAGTTGCTGGGAAGCCTTGGACACAGGAGGTTACTGAGATAACTGGGAAAAATGTTATTGGGATAACGGACTTTAGAAGTAGTCCAGTTCCCCGGGGTTAGACAGATAAAGACAGCCAGAAGGGGCTGTAAAGTTTTCTCCTTCCTTTCTTTTCCTTCCTAAACTTTAAGAGCTAAAGTGGAGCTAACAGGGGTTTGAAGAACTTACAAGTCAGGATCTTTCTATATAACTGCCGGGAGAAGAGGAACCAGAGACGGTGGAGTTCCATTAGGACTCCAATTATCAGTGAAAAAGTAACGGTTGGCTTCGAAGCTTAGATACAGCGTTTAGAAACAGCTGCAGCCTTTAAGAAAACAGCCCCCAAACAAAGAAGGCTTTGAGAGCCCAGATCCAAATGGCAGAAAACTGTCAAACACACTTGAAAAAGAAAACCATTACACACACACAAAAAAAAAATCTAAAATTATAAGTGTCACATACCAAACGAAAACGCATTATGAGCATGAATAGGTACACAACTCCCAATTGTTTGAGCCAGTGAGAGAGGCCACTAAACTCAATGTCTGAGGGAAGAATAGTCTAGAAACTTAACACATTCTCAGTCACTTTAGCCTCTCCCCAGTGTTGATGCTGATGGTGTGGATGGACAAGAAGCCCAGGATGCTGGGCTCTGCGGTGCACAGGCAGGTCACAGATACTGACTGTCACCCTCCTCAAGCCCAAGCAGGTGTGAGGAGCATGGTAACAGGGCAGAAAAGGGGGATGGGAGGTGACTCCAGAGCACCCAGGAAGTGGTGATACACGGTAAATTAACGCTCAAAGTTAGACAAGAATGAGTGAGGACCCGGGAAGGAACTTCAGAGTATTACAGAAAAAGAAATGTACAAAGAGTACGGAAGCCCTAGGAAGAGAAAAGCTTCGTAGACCAGGTGACATCTGAGGTTGTAAAGGCAGAGAACACGAAGGACACTTTCAGCAGCATGTGGATAATGTGATGGCCTCACCCAGCCCCCCTAATCCCCAACTGAGGGGAGTGGCCTGCATTGAGCAGCTCTGCCAGCAGAGACTGCGACCCATAGGAGCTGCTCCCTGAAGTGCGACAGCAACAGTGGAGGACCGGCATGCACAGCGAACAAAAGAGGGCTTTTCAGGGAAGTGCCCGGAAGCTAAGTACCTGGAGACATCGTTCTCCCGTGCTCTGACAGCTCTGTCAGGTGGTCCAAAAGGCTTTACAAAAACGAAATTATGAGTTATCAGTTGCATCCTGTGTGGCTGGAGATGCCAACTGACACCTTCCTGCTATGTGTGGTATTCCTGTATCAACAGACGCCAATCACCTGGGTTTGTATGCACAGTCTACACAAGTCCTGACAGTTCCTGGCCAGAGCGTGTTACGGGAAGGTATATGTAGAGTCAAGGCAGGCAGCTGGGGAAGAACAGCCTGCCTCTGATTGTGCCCCAACTGCAGGCCCGACCCCAGGCCACAGATTATGGTCGTGATGGCAACGGTCCGGGTGGTAGGGGTTGCTGTTCCCACTCTTGCAAAGGAGCTGAAGCTCAGCGTGGCTAAGAAGCCTGCGCAGGGTCACACAGCTAGGTAAGTGGTGACGACGGATTGGAACCCAGGTTGGCCTGACTCCAAACCTCATCTCTTTTTTTCCCTTGTGCGGACTGAGGAAGCCGAGCTCCCCAGCTGCATTCAGTCTTTGCTAGGACAGCATAATGAGCTACTGTGAGCCTGGACAGGGTGCTGGCATGGTTCTACCCACAAAGATCAATGACCCCATGGTGAGGTCATAGGGCAAAGATGCCCTTCCCCCATCCCAGCCAGCTTTATTTACAGTGCCAAGAGATGACAGTCGGAGCATGGCCAGATCACCTCTGCTCCACTATAAAGCTCCCTGCCCCTCCCAAGCCAAGTCCACCCCAGAGAAGGTCTGGGATGTAGCTAGTAGTGAGCCCAGTAATGGTGTTATCGTTAGGGGGCGGGGTATGTGTTGAGCATTCGGTTGGAGATAACATGGTATCTATAATTGTTATACTCTAGGTCCACGGGTAAACCTTTGAATATTCAGCTCCTGCCTCCAAAAGGGGCTCATGGCTGGAGAAAATGACCATTGCTCACAGAGGTTGGCCCTGGGATGCTGTGGCAGAGACTGGCTGGTCCTTCCTTTTCTTCCTTTGCTAAATTCTCCTGTGTTGAGTCCCTGAGTGAGGACTGGGCCAGAGATGACACAACCAGGCTGACCCTCTCCTCCTGGACCAGCGCCTTTTGTGCAGATCTGGGCCGCCTGTAGACCCAAAACCTAAGTTCTCCCCTAACAATCTGAGACTGCAAAACAGTGGTTCTTGTGAGGCAGCTGTGGACAGAGCTGGCAGGAACCTGGCCTCCCTGGGCGCCCCTTCTCCATTCCGCAGTCCAAGGCATGGCATCCTGGGCTCTGTTCTGCTGCCTCTTGATTTTCCTTCATTCTCCTGCGTAAGACTGGTGACAAGCAGAGTTAGCAAAGCCACCGGAGGCAGCCGCTGACCGCAAAGATCAGTTTCTTTCTGAAGGGAACCCCATGGGCTCACCAGACCCGCTCCAGTGGTGTTCATTCTCGTTGTCTCTTACCTCTGGGGCAGGGGAGAAACGGAGACAAATGCACTGGCTCTCAGGGGTACCTGTGTGTGTAACAATCTCTGAGACAGGCACAGCGCATGGACAGGTGCTGACCGGAAGCACTCTGAGGGGGAAAACATATGCTGAACAAAGTCCTACATTTAATCCATTGGCTGGTCCCGGTGGTGTGCATGGGGGTGGATGGAGTGATGGGGTCTGAGGTGGCAACAGCCTTTTACTTGGCCAGAAGCTCAGTGGCCAAGGAGGCAACAGATGGGGCCAGTGGCAACATCAGGCACTAAACTCGCCCTAATGAGGCCCCACAGAGACAGCTTCTGCGCTCAGGCCCCAAACACATGCCTTACCCACTTGGTGGTCCTGCCCTATTTGGGTGTCTGCTTCTTGGGGTGGGCTCTGCAGCTGGCTCTGGGCCCAGATGTTCTATCTGGAGGGTTGAACAGCAGAGTGAAAATGTCTGTCTTCCAGATAATGTCAAGATGTCTGGCTGCAGGAAATCCTATCTGAGCCCTCCCCCGGGGTGGGGAGGGAGAAGGAGGTGGGTCTGTTCCAATACAAGAGGCACGAAGATGCCACAAGCTGACAGCAAGCCTGATCCCATGGTTCCATGATGCTGTCAGGAGTCAGTGTGTGTCTTCCCTGATGCTGGCTGCCCTTTCCCACTTCTTTTTATTTGTTCGGTTGGTTTTTGTTTTGTCTTTGTGATAAAGTTCTCAGACTGTCTAGGCTGCCCCAGCATTCACCATGTAGCCCAGGTTGTCTTTGAGCTTTCAGCAATCCCCCTGCCTCAGTCTCCCAAGTGCTAGAATTACAGATGTGATTAATGTACAGTGTACAGATTTACACTAAGCCTAGCTCCTTTGCTTGCTGAGACCTGGACTGTATATTATCAAGAAGAGCAGAGCAGAGCAGAGCAGAGCAGAGCAGAGCAGAGCAGAGGGTTTCCAGGATAGGCAGGCATGGGCTGCAGTCCTGCCTCCACTGGGTAGAACTGGGAGCCTAAGCCAAGCTCTTCTAGCTCTGGCTGTTTGTGGAGGAGTCACACAGTCATCTCCCTCTCTGGGAACAGATGAGCAAGGAAACCCGGCAACATCTCGAAGGGGCAGCCAGGCATCCCGCTTCCACCCTAGGGACTTGTGTAGGGGGTGGGGCTGAGACTTGAGCCCTTTCTCGTCAAGGAACCCTGCAGGGCTGCGCAGCTTGGGGGCAGGCGATGAAAAGCATCATTTGCTCCTAGTGAGCAGCAGAGCTCCCCACGTGGGGATCTTGTATCTGAACCTAGACAAGCAAAGCTGCTAATCTGACGAGATCAGTCTTCAGCTACTACAGGAATGTAGCTCGCCTGCTGCACCAGGGGCTGAGCTGTGCTGCTAATCACCCCCCAGGGCTCCTGCTATCCAGTGACAGGGAGCACCAAGCTGAGCCTGCTGAGAAAGAAGCTGCCCTCAGCAGTGTGTCTGGTTTTCCTACTAAAATCCCAAACTTCCAACCATAGCTCGGTTACTGACTAAACTCTCCTCACTCTAGCCTAAGGGCTGCCCGCCTTGGCAGGTTATACAGGCTGGGATAGGTGCTCCCTGCACTGCCGTCCTGGGCCCTGGTGCAGGCAGTACAGCGCTACCGGTAGGGGAGGTTCTGACAATGAGGCACACCAGCCCCATCTTCTTCCAAAGCCTATGCTCTTCCCAGTGTGGTTCAATGCCTCTCAATGTCTGTGAAGAAGCAACTGTTTTTGCTCTCTACACTTCAATTCTGTCCTAGAATGATACTGCACACACACACACACACACACACACACACACACACACACACACATGCACGCACGCACAGAACAACGAGGGAAATTAAACACCCCATGGAAAATGTAAGCCCCATTTCAAAATTATTAGATTCATCAGCATAAACTCACTATAATTGCTATGAAAGTTTCCAAAACTTTAGTCTGTGTTTGGAGAAAATTGTGATGCAGATTGGTTCATATCACTTTTCATCCCATGATACACCATGGACTCCAAGATGACTGATACCCAGTCTGGGGCATTCTGTGGAGGCTTCTGCCTGCCTTACCCTCAGGTGGAAGTTACAGGAGGGTAAACTGGAGCACCTTAGACCCTGACCTGGGGCAGGAGAAAAGGTGTGTCCTGATGCTTTGGGAACCAGTGCACAAATTCACAACCAGGGAGAGCACACAGTGGGTCAGCAGGAGGTACCAAGCAAAGCAAAAAAAAAAAAAAAAAAAAAAAAGACCCACAACTCCGACCATCTACAGTGAAGGAGGAGGAGACTGGGTGTGTAGCTTTAGGGTACTGGCCAGATGAGTTTCATGAAAGGTGCCAGAGGCAAACAAGTTACTGCAAGGGTAAAGTCAGTTTAAAAACAGAAAGTGGATTGGTTTTCAGAGGTGGTCAGAACACTGGATGCTAGGGAATACCCTGGGGGCAGTGGGAAAGCAGATGCCAAGAAGCCAACTGCACAGAGATGGCAGGTCAAGCTGGCATCCAGATCAAGGACAGGCATCTCTGTCAGCCTTCCAGCAACTCCAGCACTCTGCAGAGAAGCCTGCACTCTTCGTGCCCCAGCCCTTTCCAGAGGGAAGCCCAGCGCCCAAGGGCTTTGATGTGGAGGGAAACTGATCAAAGGCACTCAACACACCCTCCAAACAAAAGCAATTTGCATTGCCCCCATAGGTGCAAGGTTCAGAGCCCTGAAATAAAGGCATAGGGTGCTGGTGGTGAATTTGGACCCGGCTCTGTGCTACTGTAATCTTGGGCAAGTTACAGCTTTCCCATCTATAAAATGGGTCTAAGAATACTTATAGCAGGACTGTTGCAGAGGCTGTGGCCAAGAACAGCATTTGACATTGTGGCTGGCTCGGGGTGGCTCTCGAACAACAGTGACTTTCCAAGTGTATGGCTGTTTCCAGCATCTAGAAAAGGGCATAGAGGCTTGTGGAAGGAACCAAGGGGTAAACAATGAGTGCACAGCCAGTGAGGGACGGAAGAATCAGGAACACAACAGAACAAAGACAGAATGAAGACCCAGGTTCCCTAGCAGTGGGAGAGGTTGGAGGACCTGGTGAGGGGGAGGGCTGGCTTAAGAGAAGAGGTTTTATAGATTTGGGAAGGGCTGGAATGGAGAAGTTTATTTTTAGTTATGTATAAAATAATTGCTTTATGTACTGTTGGGTGAGGGGCTCCCTAGGTCTTGGTGTTTTGTATTGTCTGCAGGCGTTGGATTTATGTGGGGGATGCTAGATTGCTCAGGATCTGCATGTGCTATCAGTAGAACACCCGAGGAATTCTGAATCAATACAAACACTTGAGCTCAGATGCTCAGGGTTCCACTGTCCAGTATGGCGCTGGTCAGGATAGTGGTTCCCTCTGCTGAGGTCTGGCAAGAATTTGCACTTATGAGAATGCCTCCTTGTCTTTGGTGAGCCACCACAGCAGGTGTACCAGTACCCTGGAATTCAGTGGCTCCTTAGACATTCACATGGGGATGGAGAAAGACTCCAGATGTTTCACTCAGGTGAGAGCGGACAGCAGTGTCATTTCCTGAACCTGTGATGTGGTCTGACTCAGCGTATGTGAAGACTGGGGGACACCGGCTTTGAGATGATGGAGTCATCCAAGCGGAACCATCCCTCAGGAAGTCGAGCCTTCGGGTTCGAGAGTTGTCAGCTAAACACTTTAGCTGAAGTGATGTGGTGAGGAGAGAAGGTCGTGCCAAATGGCAATAGGAAGAGAGGGTGCCTGCAGAGGAGACTGAGAAGGATCCCTCTGAGAGTCAGAGGGTCAGAGGGGGAGAGAGGGAGGGGACAAATGGGAGTTTCTAAGCAGAGGAGAGCCACCATGAAGAGCGCAGGCCACCCGCCTGGTGCATTTGTCGGTGAGGACTTTCTGACAAGAGCATTTAATCGAACACTGAGGCAGGCAGCACCGATTCAGTTACTGGGGGGTGAGAAACAGGAAGTCCTTATCACTCTTCCTGCAGGGTGGGAGGCTGGGTATCCTTCTCTGGAAGTACAGTGGGGAAGGAGATTCTATGTTTTGTGATTTATAGTATGGGACAGAGTCTGTGCCTCTCAGTCTTACCACACCTCCCCGGAGCTGTAGAGATAAAAGTCCCTGGATCCTTCTCTGGAGGGGCAGAAAGGAAAGTGCTTTGGAATGTGGGGATACCAGCTACTCAGCTACTCTGGCTAAGAGTCCATAAGCTTTCAAAGCCCCCAGGGCAGTGAGCAGACCTCCTACACCTTCTCACGCAATGGTCCTAAATCAGCAACAGGGACTATGTTGGCTCCAGAACTCTGCAAGGTCTGGACGGCCACCCTTGTTCTCTAGGGAACTCAGCCAGCTTGGACCTCGGCGTAGCAGTACAAGGATCACAGTACCGAGCCTTCCTAAAGCAAAGTGTCTCAGAAAAGCATGATTCTTCTCCTGCAGAGCCGCACAACCTCACCACTGCCTCGTCAGCCATCAGCAGGCATCTGGATGACGTTTGCCTTGCCCGAGAGCCATCTGTCCACAGCTGACAGAAGGCAGGAGGCCCTAGTTAGGCATGCAGGCTCTGCAGCCAGAACATGCAGATTCAAAACCCAGTCAACCAGAAGTGATGGTCCGTGTCTGTAAATTGTAGCACTTGGGAGGCCACACAGTGAAGTTCACAATGGCATGGGTTACAGAATGAGGCATGCTAAAAAAGCAAAAACAAAACAAAGAAAAGAAAAGCAAAGGAGGGAGGAAGAGAGGGAGGGGAAAAGGGAAAACAACGAAACAGTTTTCATTCTTTCTTATCTGTGTGACTTCAGACAAATTCCTTGACTTCTCTGTGCTTCCATTTCTTCATATTAAAACTGGAGTAATAATAATATCCATGTCATGAAGTTGTCAAGAAGATTAAGACAAAGAAATAGGAAGAGTTCTTAGCACAGGGCCATTGGTGGCCGAGGCTTTCACTCTGTATGTAGCACAGGACTCGGCTCTGCTTTCTGCAGAAACTTTTGGCCATGGGCTTTGCCTGAGTGGCCAAACTGTCATCATATAAAAGGCATGCTATTTAGTCTGGAGACTATGGCTCAGTGGTTAAGAAAGAGCCCATGCAAGTGGGGTGGTGGTGGTGCACGTCTTTAATCCCAGCACTCAGGAGGCAGAGGCAGGCAGATCTCTGTGAGTTCGAGGCCAGCCTGGTCTACACAGTGAGTTCCAGGACAGCCAGAGTTACAACAGAGAAACCGTGTCTCGAAAAAACAAACAAACAAACCAAACAACAAAACAGAAAGCACATGATGTTCTTGCAGAGATCCTGAGTTTGATTCCTAGCACCCACACCAGGCAGCTTGCAACTGTGCATCTTTGGCTTAAAAGAGCTGACACTCCTCTGGCTGCCTTGGGCAAACACACAGACACAGAAACACACACCAATAATATTTTTTAAAAAGCATGATTTTCAATTAACCTAATCAGATCTTCTAACAGTATGCAAAAAGCTCCTCGCATGTGTGAATAAAGGATTGCTAGGAATGTGGACTACCAACTACGCTTCTGAGTGACGTATTCAAACGAATTATACTTCTGTCCCTCAAAACAACATTTAAAGTATTTACTGTGACCTGTTCTGAGACGTTATTTCCCAGATAGCAAAATAAACAGAACAATAACAAAAACCCCCAACTCACCTAATTATAATGAAAGTCACTGGCAAATGGAACTCTTCTTACTGGAATGCTCTAACGTTTATATAGCCCCAGGAGACGTCATCTCGTCTCATTTACTGACTAATGCTGGCAGCAGTGCTCAGACTTTTCCAAGTTCACACAGCCCATTACGTGAGAAAGCCACAAGGAAGCAACCCAACGCTCATGTCTCTCCGATGCAGTGCACCGAAAGATGCTGTAATCAATTCTCCCGCATCTCTCCACTAAGAGAGCACCGAGCCAACCGTCCTCACACCCTGGATGCCTGATCGTTAGAGAGCAGAAATTAATACACACACACACACACACACACACACACACACACACATCTTTTCTGTCAAAATACTGGTACTCTCTACTTTCAGTTTTGGCGGGATGGCTGAAGGTGCAGGGCATTCTGCACCACGGGTGCTAGCTCAGTGGTGGTTCTGTGGAATCCCTGGAATATCTGCAGACCCCTTAAAATGAAGTTTAAACGTTGATGGGAGTGTAAAGAGATGAGGCAGAGAAACTCCCTCCTGCAACAGATGGGAACACAGAGACCCACGGTTGGACACTGCGCAGAGAGCCCTGGAACACCAAGCCCTAAATGGGATGTCTCCATCACATCCCTCCCCTCAGGGTTCAGGAAACCCTGTGGAAGAGGAAGTAGGAAGATTGTCAGAGGCAGAGGGGATGGAGGACACCAAGGAAACAAGTCCTTCCAAACACAGCAGGACCGACACCCGTGAACTCCCAGAGACTGTGGCAGTAAGCACAGAGCCTGTGTGAGTCTAAGCCAGAGGGGGGCCCAGCACTGGGTGGGGGGGTGGACAGGAACCCCAATCCCTAACCCAGAAGCTATCTGTAGCAGTACACTACAATCTTTTACCTCTATTTAGGGAAGGTGAAAGGAAAGATAGAAATCTTCACCGCTCTTGAAAGTGGGCTTGATATACGCTGAGAGAAAGGTGGAAATCCTCACAGCCTCTTTTAGGCTGTCCTGAGCTTGAAGAGGACTAGCTGACAGTGAGTCACACTAGCGTCTCAGCTCACGGTCTGTAAACTCAATCCCTCCAACTTCTGTTCTTTTAGGAATTATCACACTAACTAACGACAGCAACCCAACCAACGCCCACCCGGACTCCTGGGGCTTCAAGACTTTTTATACCCTAAGCCAAAAGTTCCCATAAACCCAAGTGGCACACAATCCCAAGAACAAGCTACAGGTGCCGGATGCCTGCACCCAACCAAATTACAGCCACCTGCATCAAGCATTCCAAACCCAACTCGTAAACAACTACACCGCAGCTGGGGTGGGCACGCAAACCTAATCCAAACGCCATTTTGCGTTTTTAAAGAAACCAAAATAACAAAAACTTTTTCTAAGTGTTCCTCTACACTATCTCCAACTGACAACTGCTCATAAAGGACAAATTAGTTTTCTCCAATGGAGTCTCACTGGGATACAAACCACACTTAAGGGCAGACCCCGCGCCCAGCAGTAGACGGCCAACACAAAATGCATTCAATGGCATTTTTGCCTCTGCATTTGTATGTGTTTCTTGTGCCTTTTCTTTGACTCTTTTTCTCCTGTTTGCTTGTTTTGTCCTATTCCAGTTTGTTTTAATATTATTTTTCAGTTTTTAGATATCTGTTTTCTAATGAGAGAAAGAAAGGAAGGGCATGGATCTGGGAGGCAGGGAGGGTCTGGGAGGAGTTGGGGGAGGGGAACCATAATCAGAACATGTTGTATGAAAACAGATCTACTTTCAGTTTAAAAAAAAAAATAGGGAACTAAGAAGTGATACTAGAGAGTTGTTTCAGCCCGATTCCTGGATTGGAGCTGGATTTGATACTACGGAAGAGACCAGAACTAGTCTCTTTTGATTTGATCTTGGTCTTTCTGGTCTGGGGCTCTTCATGCTGGGCACTGTGGCTGTGCGATGGCTGACACCTCAGTTCCTCTTTTATGGTACACGGGGAATGTATCTACCAAGAATACACTTGCAGGCGAGGCCAGCCTGGTCTGTGGAGTGAGTTCCAAGGCAGCCAGGGCTCCATAGACCCCAAACAAACAGAGACAAGAAAGGATACAGTTGCAGCAAGGCTGAGAGCTATCTGAAACAGATGGGGAAGCACACCGCGCAGCAAGCACAGGACAAGGGCGCACAGCTGAGCGCTGCGAAGGTGGAGGCCACCTCTGTGAGGACGGCGCTAGAAGAATACAAAGTTCAGTGACTCCTTTAGGAAACGTTCGGAGCGCTACGGCCAGCTTCAGAAATGCCTTGCTGAAAGGCATGGGCTACAGAATACCATCGTCGATAGCCGAGAAGGTCCCCTGGGCCCCGCTACGACCTCACAAGCTGACGTCTTTGGGTTTCCAAGTCTCCTTTGGGCCATACAGCAGTTTGGAAGTGGGATGGTAGAGTCCAACAGGAGCCACTCTGTGTGGCTCCAAGACAGTGCCAGATGGCCGCGCCCGAAGCAACAGCAGCTTCTTGTTCTGCGTCTAAGTCCTGAGCCAGTCTGCAGTAGGGCCTTCACAGGAAGGGGACCCCAGCACATTTACAGATCGTTTCTCTGCTTTTAGTGACTTGATTTTCACGTAATCTTTATTCTAAAAGCTGCCATCAGTGGCCCTATGCTATTAATCCTTGGAAGCTGTCTTTGCAGTGGGATGGGTGACCTTCCAGCCTGGCTTCTTCGATTCTATTATCTAGAGCATGGGCATTTTGTGAATCTTAATTTCTGTGTTTACTCTCCCTCACTGGTGAGAATGTCACATCGTTGTGTTGCACGGGTGTCTGTTCAGAGCGCACTGCGTCTTCATGTTTACGCATGTGAGCACCGATGTCCCATGTCTACAAGCCACTTTGGATTCTGGGATTTGCATGCATGTATGTGTAAGCGTGTGCACTGATATTTTTCTGTATTTGCCAGTATACTCATATAAAAATCAGGGTCTTGGAAAGTGACGGTTGATATGGCTTGTTATTTTGGGTGTATTGCACATATTCATGTATTTTCACTTGTATGGACTTGCTGGAGGTGTGCTCATGTCAGTGATTGAAGGCACAATTTGGTGTGTGTTCAGTTTTCTTATATTTAAAGCCAATTTACACTGATTAAAAACAAATTACATTGATAGAACCACTCAACTTCTGTAAAGTTAATTCTCTTTTTGTAAAGTAAAACTAATTCTTTACTTTTTAAAAATAATAATGATGCTATAATACAAATCAAAACCTCACACTTACTCGTTTCTTGGTCAAAATATGAGGAAATATTAGTTACTCACATAGAAAGAAACCTAGGCGCCAACCTCACTCCTAACACCGAAACCCAAAATTGACAGATTAATGATTTAAGTAGAAGTTATAAAATTGAAGACAATAGAAGAGAACAAAGAGGGAAGTATGGTAGTATTTTGTTTGTTTTTGTTTTTTGTTGCTTTGTTTTTTCTTTTGAGGCAGGTCTCACTATGTAGCTCTAGCTGTCCTAGAACTCATTCTGTAGACCAAGCTAGCCTTGAACTCCCAGATATTCACCTGCCTCTGCCTGTGCTGGGATTAAAGGCACGTACCATGTTTATGGCTATGATGGTAAATATGATCATCAACTTGAGGGGATTCAGGATCACTGTGGAAACCTCAGGGCATCTGTTGGGGGCTTAGTCCAGATTAGGCTAACTGAGGTTGAAGACCCACTCTGAATGAGTGCTACAGTTTCTGGGCTGCGGTCCTGGACTGGACTAATGTCCATCTCTCTGCTTCCCAACTGCAGATGCAGTGTGACCAGCAGCTCACACTCTGCTCCACTCCTTCCCAGCCATGCTGGGATATATCCTCTCCAACTGTAAACCAGAATAAACCGTCTATCCTTACGTTTTTTTTTTTTTTTTTTTTTCCAGGCAGTTTGTCACAGAAACAAGACAAGTAACTAAGACAGAAAGTGTTATCAGAAACCATCAATAGAAAACATTCCAGAATTAGCAGACAAGAATATTAAAGCAGCCAGTCTCAGTTACTTTTCTATTACTGTGATCAAACGCCACTACCAAGGCAACTTACAGAAGAGTTTATTTGGGGGCTTTGAGTTTCAGAGTGGGGAGCACGGCAGGCAGGCAGGCAGGCCTGGTGCTGAGAGCTTACATCTGATCCACAAGCAGGAGGCCGAGAGAGGGAGAGAGCTAACTGGGAATGGAGTAGACTTTAGAAACCCAATGCCCACTCCCGGTGGCACACTTCCTCTATTAAGGCCACACCTCCTAATTCTTTCCAGAAAGTTCCACAAACTGGGTACCAAGCATTCAAAAATATGAGCCTATGGGAGCCATTCTCGTTCAGGCCATCACACAGCTGTGACAAATACGTTCATTAAGCAGAAAAAGACATGGACATAAAAAGAGAATGAGACAGAAGATATAAAAAGACCTAAAGGAATTTCCAGAAATTAAAACATGATACCTAAAAAATACACACAACATGTCTTGGATTGTTTCTACCTTTTGACAATTATGAGGAAAGTGACTTAAACTTAGTTATAGATATTACAAGAGGAAAAAAATCAGACAAAACAAGCAAAATTATGAATCCATAAATCGTCAAGCAAAGTAAACCTCAAGCCAAATGGATACAAAGAACATCATGAGAAGGCAAAGTGGACACCACTGATAGGGAGAAGAACCCCAGAAAGCTGCAGCAGAAAATGCAAAGGTTCCTGTGAAAGAATGCAAAAGGAGAGAAAACTTTTTGGCAGAAATTACGCAGACTTTAAATAAAGAAAGGAAAATAGTAAGCCCTAAACAAGCGCTTGTTAAGCAATTCAATAAAATCACATGTAGCAGTGACAAAAACAAATGGGGCTTATAAAGTCCTGCACGGAGGTGTGGGAGAGGGCAGAGATGTCATCCTGCTAGAAAAACCTTCAAAGCCAAAAGTGTAGCAAAGGCCTCTCAAACTGAAAGACTTCATATGCCATGGGATCTGACACACACACACACACACACACACACACACACACACACACGCATATGTGCACACAGGCATACACATGCACACATACACATGAGCATGTGTACACACACACAGACATATGCATATGTGCACACAGGCATACACATGCACACACACACACACACACACACACACACACACACACACACACACTTAAAAGAGGTTCTTGGAGTGTTACCGGAATCCCTTTGTGACTAGCTTATTGCATTGGGTGTAACATCTTCACAGGTTCACATTGTGATGAGTCAGAGTTGTTTCTTTTTGTGCTGAAAACGCTTCATTGTCCGAACTTGTTTTGTTTTCCCTTCTTCTGCTGATGGGCACTTGGGTTGCTTCTGGCATTAGGCAATTATGAACAACGACTCTATGACCTTGAGTGCACAAATACCTGAGTCCCTGCCTTCAGTTACTCTGGCTATGACCCAGGAGAAGAATTGCTGGCTCACATGCCAACCCTATTCTAATGATTTTAGGGGTGGCCACACTGTCCTGTTGTAGCTGCACCGTTCTGCATCCACAGCAGTGCACAGGGTTCTAATTTCTCTACATCTCACAAGCTCTTGCTTTCTTCCATTTTTTTGGACAGCAGCTGTGAGTATAAGGTGGTTTCTTTTTATGCTTCTGATTTGCATTTCTCTAATCAGTGATACTGAGCATCTTTTCATAAGCTTCTTGGCCATTTGCATATCTTCCTTTGAGAGGTGCCTATGTAAGTTCTTTGTCTAATTTAAAACCAAGTAGCTTTTTTATGTTGGTGAATTTTAAGTGTTCTTTATATATTTAAAATATTTTATGTTTTGAAATTATGTGTATGTGTGTGTGTGAAGAAGAAATAAATGAAACAATAAAATACTGTGGCTTTATGTTAGGAGGCTAAATAAATGGATATAAAACGTATGAGAAAATAGCACAAAGAATGGAAAATGTTATTATGTAAGGTTGTTATATTCTAAATGAACATTATTTAAAAATAATCATAAGTTAAAATGTACCTTATAGAATGCAAAACATCCATTAAAAGCAAAACAAAGAAATATAGCTATTAAGCCAACAGTAAAGATAAAATGAAATCATAGTATGCAATTAATCCAAATAGGAAGCTAATGGTAATATGGTAGGTTTAGACACAACTTATGTCATACATAAATGGCATACGTTTTTAGAAGCATTCCAATAAAAGGCAGACATTGTCATATGATATTAAAAAGCAAGGCTCAACTATGTGCTGTCTACAAGAAACCCATCTTTTTGTTGTTTTGTTTGTTTTGTGTTTTGAGACAGAGTCTCTCTGTGTTGCCCTGGTTGTGTTGGAATTCACTCTGTAGACCAGGCTGGCCTCAGACTCAGAGATTTGCCTGCCTCTGCCTCTTGAGTGCTGGAATTAAAGGCGTGTGTCGCCACTACCACCACCTGGCAAAAATCCATCTTAAATATGAAGACATAAAGACACCAGCAGATTAAAAGCAAAAATGGACTGTTGTCTCACCACACCTGCAATAGCTCACGGGCAAACAAAAACATACTCTTTTTCATATATATGTGTATATATAAATATGTGTATGTGTGTGTGTGTATGTGAAATGTGTGTGTGTGTGTGTGTGTGTGTGTGTATGTATAGATGGGGCAAACAAGTTGGTAAAGCTAATTTTAATCAAGCAAAGCAGTTACATGGATTGAAATTTCATAGGAAAACTTCATGAAGATTCTTACTAAAAAGAAAAAAAAATTCAAAATAAAAACAAAATCTATTAGAAATGAGATATAATAACCATAAGTGTATAAGAACCAAATAACAGAACTCCAAGCTGAATGAAGCAAAAACAGATGAATGAAGATTTCAACACTCTTGTCAGACTTAAGTGGACAGAAACCAGTAAAGACAAGGCAGTTTGACAAACACTATCAACAGCCTTATCTGATCGTTACTTGCAGAGAACCCAGCAACAGCGAAAATTCTCTTCTCAAGAACATTCACTAAGAAGAATGAGATTTTGTCCCATAATTCAGATCCCAACCATTTAAAAGTATCAAAATCATAGAAAGTATATTTTGATTACACACACACACACACACAAACACACACACACACACAACTTCAGACAACTAGAAATTAAACAAAACATTTTCAAAGAGCTCATGAATCAAAGAAAAATCACTAAGGGAAGTTAGGAAAAAACATGTACCTGTAACTTTATTTTTTTAGGTCTCTGCCCTGATTCCTAAAAACTTCAAGATAACAACACCAGGTGACTATTTCCCCTTTATTTTAAAATTTGTTTTAATTCTCTAACATTCTATGTGTATATGGTGTACTTTGGTCATTTCTCCCCAGATCAATCTCTCTCTCTCTTGTCCCCCTTCCACTCCTGATGAACCCCTTTTTCCCAGCAGTTCTCCTATGTTTATATGTTTGAGGAGGTCTTCTCTGATGCTGGGGGTCCTCTTTCCTGTTATTGGGGGTCTTCTCTGATATTGGGGATCCTCTTTCCTGTTACTGAGGGTCTTCTACTCTGATATTGGGGAGTCCTTTGCCCTGTTATTGGTGGTATTTTTCCCTAGTATTGGAAAACCTTCTGCTCTGGTATTGGGGGGGGTCTTCTCTGGTGTCAGGAGCCTTCTGCTCTGGTGTTGGTGGGTCTTCTCTAGTATGAGAGGTCTTCTGCTCTGATACTGGGGGGTCTTTAGTATCAGGGGTCTTCTGCTCTAGTGTTGGGGGTCTTCTCTAGTGTTAAGGCTCTTCTGCTGTGGTATTGTGCTCTGATATTAGGAGGTCTTCTGCTCTAATGTTTGTTGTCAGTGAATACCTGGAGAGCCTCAGGATGGGGGCTGACTTCAGGTGAACCGATGTGTGATCAGAAGGCTGAAACTTTTAGCTACATCTACTCCACATCTTCCACATCTTCCAGGGATGGAAGAAGGGCTGAAGGATTATCTGGTCACCAACTAACTATGTAATGATCATACTATTTAATATATTGAAGAGTCTTCTTAATACAGTATGGCAAGAAAAAGAGTAAGAGGCACCAGGGCCAGTGAGACTGCTCAGTGGGGAACAGAGCTTGCTGCAAAGTATGACAACATGGATTTAATCCCAGAACCCAGGTAAAACTCCAAAGGTTTCCTGTGACCTCCATACGCACACCAGGGATCGTACACACAATGATAATGAGTAGGATAAGATAAAAAGGCTACTATATTGGAAAGGACAAAACAAAAAAATAAAACAGAAGACACGACTGTCCAATTGTGTACGACATTAGCACAAGGGCAGACAAAGATCATCAAGATAGCCATGCACATGTCAGCTGCTTTTCAATGTGTGCCAAGGTAATTCAGTGCATGTGCGTGCGTGTGTGTGTGTGTGTGTGTGTGTGTGTGTGTGTGTGGTGTATGTGCGTATGTGTTGTGGGGGTCACCAACACTACTTTGGAACCAGAAAACACCTCTATGCAAATAAGAAAAATCCCAAGTTCTTACATGCCACTATATACAAATAAGAACTATAAATGGGTTAGAGGCTTAAATGTGAGAGCTACACCCCTAACAACTCTAGAAGGAAACAAACAAGAAAATCTGACCTTGTGTTGGAGAAAGAGTTCTTAGATAGAACACCCAAAGTACAATATATAAAAGAAAAAAAGTGGTGAGTTGCAGTCCATCAATATTAAAAATTTCTGCCCTGTAAAAGACACGGAGAGAGTAACAGATGCCCCTCCCTCCCCCTGGTTCCAGGGAAGGACACCCAGCAGCTGGGACACCCACTGCTGGTGGGAAAGAAAATTGGTCCAATCACCGTGATGGCAGCTTGGCGTTTCTTATGTGGTGAGCCACGATAAGACGCTGGACCCAGACACTGGGCTTCTAGGTGTTCACTATGAAAGGTGAACGTATGTACTCATACAAAACCCATACTCTGTTTTAGAGGCTTTCCTTCTGTCCCGGTGCTCAGGCGGCTTTCCTTGTAATTGCCTCAAATTCAAACTAACTTACACGTCCTTGGGCCTCTGAGTAGACAGGGTATCCTGTAACAGAATACTGCTCAGCCACCAAAAGGAGCAAACAGCTAACGCATCCAACAGATGCACGCGCTGGGGACGCATTGTACCAGATGCGAGCAGCTGCCTCAGAAAGCTACACGCTGTGATTCCATTCACGTGACATTCTAGAAACGCAGCAGGGACAGAAAGGAGGTCAGTGGTTGCTGGAAGCTGAGGCTGAGAGAGGAGCTCACTGAAAAGCACCGTGGGGACTCTGGGGGTGGGTGGGTGGGGTAGATATGCTACAGATTGCTGTGCCCACAAAGTCTCATCTGTCCTGGTTCAGAACGACACCAAGAGGCAAAGTTTATTGTCCACAAATTAAACTTTATGATATATCCCATCCATACAATCATATGTTATGTAATAATTTTAAAAAATGATACGGGCTTTAGCACTTGGTTTAGCAGAGGCAGGAAGACCTCTGTGAGTTCAAGGCCAACCTAGTTTATACAGCAGGCTCCAGGCCAGCCAGGGCTACATAGTGAGACTTTGTCTCAAAAAAAATTAAGAAAAAAAACGGGGATACGGAGTGGATAGTTTAGGGGCAGACTTTGGGTTTGGTCCAGTATTCCCCAAATAAATGAAAATACCTAAAAAAAGAAAGACGTAGACACGCATTGCAGACACGTATTGCAGTAATACGCTAATCTCTAACATCATCTTTAGTAGAAAGCAAACTACAGAACAATAAAACACATTTCCATGTGCAATGATCGTGGCTGTCTCTGGGGAAAGGATTAAGAGCCACATTCCCCAAAATACACATACACACACACACACACACACCTACACACACACACACACACACACTACACACACACACACACACCTACACACATACACACCTACACACACACACCTACACACACACACACACACACACTTTCAATTAGAAAAGTAGACAAAACCTATACCCAGGGGTTGCGGTAAGCTACAATCTTTTACCCTCAATTTGGGGAAAGAGAAAGGAAGGATAGAGAGAAAATTTCACCGCTTTTGCAAGGGGGCTTGATAGAGAAGGAGAGCCCTCACAGCCTCTTTCAGGCTGTCCTAAGCTTGAAGGGGACGAGCTGACAGTGAGTCAGACTAGTGTCTCAGCTCACGGTCTGTAAACTCAATCTCTCCAACCTTCGTTCTTTTAAGAATTAACACACTAACAACGACAACTCAACCAATGAACCACCAACCAACGCCCACCACAACTCTGGGGCTCCAGACTTTTTATACCTAAGCCAAAAGTTCCCATAAACCCAAGTGGCACACAAACCCCAAAACAAGCTACACATGCCAGAATGACTGCACCTAACCAAATTATAGCCACCTGCATCAAGCATTCCAAACCCAACTCATGAACAACTATACCACAGCTGGGAATACAAACCTAATCCAAATGCCATTTTGCATTTTTAAAGAAACCAGAATAACAGAAACTTCTTCCAAGTGTTCCACTACATCCAGGTCAAGGAAAACTCAGAAACGTCTGAGTCACGTAGCTTATAGATGGGTCATGTAGCTTATAGAAAGTACATAAAATACATGGGGTGGTGGCTGCTTTGATCCCAGCACTCAGGAGGCAGAGGCAGGCTGATCTCTGTGAGTTCAAGGCCAGCCTGGTCTACAGAGGGAGTTCCAGGACAGCCAGAGTTACAACAGAGAAACCCTGTCTCAAAATACCAAAAAAAAAATTTTAAAAACAAACATACAGAGAGAGAGAGAGGGGGGGGGGAGAAACAGAGACAGAGAATACAGTGCCTCACACTTTGGAGGCATTCAGTAACAGCTACAGGATGCTACAGGATGCAAGCAGTGGAAATCGGTTCAGAAGACAGATCTGGACTGAGAACTCCACCTGAGCATCAGCTACTGTAGCCCCTGCTTTTCATGGAGAGCAAGGCGGATTGCTCACAGTGGATGAGAGGATAAACGCCCCACTCAAGACCCCGGTACCTTTGGTACCAACTGCTTCTCAGCACTCCTGCAAACACACTGTATGTCCTGAGCTTGGGCAAGTCCTTCCCTCAGAGAGCAGAGCTGTTGCCCCCAGAACTCTGCAGTGAGCTGAGTGCTACATCCCGATGCCTGGAAGCCCTCCCTTCACCCCAGGTCTGAAGCGCCCCTCACTTTCTGATGGAACAAAGCAACACTGACATCTCCAGAGACAAAGCAAGATGATCTCAGCTCTTCAGCCCCTAGTCCGCATCAATGCCTGATAAAGGCACTGGGTAAATGGAACTTCCTCCACTAGGCACAGATTCTCTTGGCAACCCTGAAATTAGGGAGATCAGGCACCCCAGAATGCAAAATGGGTAGCGAGGGAAGATGCTATAATCCAGACAGGATTCTTCAGGAAGCTGTCTTTATCCCTGCTTTCCTTGGCTGTGTTTCCCTGAGGCCAGCCAGTGGGAACCAGCTTGGTTTAACCAATGATCCCAGGAACAGAAGTATCAATGCTTTCTTTCCCTGGTGCCTCTGGACCCCTGACTTCCAGGGGCTAGCCATGCAGATTCTGCCTCCTCTCTCTCCCTCTAGATATACTGCAAGGCCAGGCACAACTCTTAGAAGCAGAATGGAGTAGAATATGGCAGAGCAGAGTGGGCTGGGACCAGTGAAAGCAACGTCCTTCCCCTGGCACCGGTGGACTTCTGGACAGAGGAGGTGACTTGCAGCAGAGCCTTATTTCCTTGGGAGGAGGCCATGCCCAGTCGGATGTTTCAGATGACTGAGCCACAGCCTGTCACACTGTCCATGCATCACAGGAAAGGATCACTTACCTGGGGAAGATGGCAGTCATTAGGGCTGAAGCATAGCCGGGTTTGCAAGCTCCCTCTGAAAAATTCGCGTACTTGGTGGCTAGCTCGGCAGGCCTGTGGGAGAGAAGGAAGATCAGAGTCTGCCAGGCACAGAGCAGCGGGCAGGTTATCAATTCACCAGGAGCTGCAGGACTCCTGGACTGCAGGATGGATTAAAGCGCCTTTCCCCAAGATAGGCCCTTTCCAAATCAAGGTTTAGGGATGAAATCCAAGAGCCTAAGAGAATTAGACAGCCCGTAAAGAAAGGTCCCTCCACAAATAGGGCACCCTTGGTTTCGCTTCACAGATTCTTTGTAGTAAGCCAGATCACGGACTCTACAGCTGGGCAGGCAATGCCTGGGGCACTGCTAGACACAGCTACCAAGGCCTTGACACGTCCAGGAGACCGGCCCCTGCATCTTACTGGCATGTCCCTATGCGCCCAGCATCCTCTGCTCTTATGGCCTCCACCCCCACTACGATCCACCCAGTGGAGACATTCACAGTGGCCTGAACGTAGACACGGAGACACACGTGCATGTGGCCGAGCTACTGATGTATCCCTGACTGACTTTCAGTGGCGCGTGCTCTCCTGCTCAGTTTGGAATCTTCCCCGGTTCTCCTCCTGGAGAATGCCAGGCCCTCCAAAACTAAACTCAGCTGTGGGCTCTGCAGGAGGGATTCTCTGACCCATGGACAGAGCCGACTGACTCTTTGCCGAGGCAGTCTCCTACCGGCGCCTGGCTCTGCACTGCCCCGCCAGAGGAGAACTGTCACTCACTACGAAGTAAATTCTCCAGTCCGGGCCTCTGCCCGAATGCACTCTGCACGGAGACAGGCACACAAGACCCCTATACATTTTTGAAAACCAACAGAAGGGTGCCGACATCCTTCCTGCACTACGATCTGAAGACGAGGGACCTCGAGGAGCTACGGGGCAGAGACTGCAAGCACTGTCTGGAGGGCTGCGTTCTGAGAGCCTTGTCTTTGCTGTGTGACTGTAACCGTAACCGTTCCACCCTGCAGCGTCAGGTTTCCACACCCTGATGTGTTCACTGTGGGGCTGGAGCCGTCGGCCTCCACCATGGATCTGCCCCGTATGGTCTGGAAAACGTCAGGACACCAGTAAGACAGTGAACGCCAGGATTGGAGGAGCCCCCGCCCCCAGCTGTGTTACCTGCCAGTTTTGTGTCCGTTCCCCCCAATCCCCAACCCCAGGCAATTCTCTGGTGCCTAACTGCCCTGCTGGATGTCTCAACAGCAAGCTGGCCCTCAGCAGGGATTGACGTGGGAGGGTGTGTGTGTGCCGGGAGGGGGGGGGGGCTGGACAGCCGGGACCCATGATGCATCATCTCCTGGGTGTCAAGTCCACCCCAGAGGTCTAGTCCAGGGCCTTATGCAAGTGATTGCTTGTTAAGTATACACAGAATTTTAGAGATCTACATTTTTAAGCCTTCCCTACCAATGAGATGTAAATGAGATGCAAATGCAAACTGAGGGGGTTGGAACTTCATTTGATAAACAAAACAAAGTCCAAGCTTCTAACAGGAGAAAAACTGTATTTTCCTATGTAAACAACTATATTTTGGAAATGAAATATAGACGTCAGTGCAATTATGGAGCTTACTGGAAGCTTCTGGATGAAGTACAGTGACTAACAGCTCCTCCTCCCGACGGCCCTGGGAGTGGGTGCCTCGCAACAGGAATGACACTTGGGGCCTCGAGACCTGAAGAGCGGGACCCAGACCATGCAGCTGCAGCTGCTCGCGGTCAGTAGTACTGACGTGACACTACCAGAGACATGATCACAGAGGTTGGCCTGGAGCCCAGCACCAGCAGGAGCAGTTGACATGGCCGGATATGGGTAGAAATGAGGGTCAAGAAGGCCTCGCCTCACTCTTTCAAAGTATGTACACAGCGTTGTGGCATTTTGAGTGCCTTTATGCCATGTCTCCAGAACCCTCGCCCCCAGGGCTGTGCAACTCGTACCAGGTGTCTGTGGTCTTTCTGAATTCTAGAAAGTTTACAAGGAAGTTGGAAGGCAGATGCCAGCTGCCATTCATAGCATGGAGCAATGTAAAATGAAATGATCAGCAGACGAACCTCTGGCGTATCTTCCCTCTCCTTAGTTTGTGCTCTCAGCTCTTGGAAGGTGTCTGAAGAAGGGTATAGGTCAGCCCAAGACTCCTGGGCTGGGGTCATCCATGCTGGGGAGCAGAGCCTGCTGGTCAGATCGGGGTGCAGAAGTGAGAGGCAGCAGTCTGCTCTTCCTAGGTGTGTAAGGTGGTAATCAGGGGTGACGAGTGCTAACCAATGCATTTAGAAAGCAAGCTTGGGTGTAGCGGGGCATGTCAATTATTACCAAATTAAAATGCCTTAGAAATGGCCTCCCAAATGTCCCAGTGGGAGAAGAATAGGGAGAGTGTTGAGGCTTCTGAGTCACACAGCAGGCTGGGACCTCTGGGGCAGACTGCGGTCAAACTCACGAAGATTAATGGTCGCCAGCTCCCTCGGGCCAGAATAGTTAGTTTCTCTAGGCGTGCACTCCAAATGCCAGGAGGCCCCCAGATGTCTGATCAAATCATTCTGCCTTGTTGTTCTCCTACCCTGCAGCTGGCCTTTTGCCGTGAAAGATGGAGCATTTCACCCACTAAGAGTGACCATTGTACTTCGAACGTGACTAACAAGTCCCTGGGGTGAAGAGTGTAAACCACAAGCTCTTCAGAGGAAGCCCAGATGACCAGACTGGAACCCAAGAGAGAAAACCCAACTCTATTCCCCCACTTTGCTCAGAAGGGCCACGTTTAGGGAACTGTGCCAAGCAGTGGGTAGTGAATGGAAGGAGGGCTGCATCTGGAACCAGAAGCTTCCACAGAGGACGCTGGCTGACAAGGGAGCTCCTTAGGCTCCTGTGCAATAGGAACTTGGATCCCTAGGATCTGGTCAGGATGGGGTGAGAAACGTGTTTGGGAAGTGGAGAGCTGGCCATCTTCTCAAGCAACATACAGACGCTGTAGGAAAGGTGGCAGAGGCAGTCTGGGCAGCCGGCTCATGTCTGGATTCTATCACTGTTACTTTTTTGGCTGACATGTGTATTGTGAAGGTCAACATATGGGAAAGGACTTGCAGAATCGGGAAGGGGTAGTAGGTGGGGATGGAAAAAATGGCCAGGGACAGGCAAGGTGGCTCAAGCCTATACTCCCAACTCCGAGGAGGCTGAGACAGAAGGACTGCCATGAATTTGATGCCAGTCTGGGTAACAGAATGAGACCCTGTCTCAAAAGCAAACATAATCAAGAAAGAATGTGACATCCCCTGGGGGACAGTGGTGTCGACCGTAGGGGATGCTGGTCAGGTGAGACCTGGGCTGGGCATGGAAGCCGGCAGCATGCAGGCCTCTGCTGACTTCCAGGGGAGCTGTTTCACTGGTAGTGTGGATTGGAGTATGTGTGGGGGTGGGGTAGGGTGTGTGGGGGAGGGTGGGGAAGTGAGTGGGCACAACTCAGATGCCACTGAATTTAAGAGGAAGAATGGGAGGAACTAGAATCAGCAGAACAGGCTATTATGAAGAGTTTGCCAGCTGGAAGGAGACGGGGTAAAGGTGCTGATGTGTTTTCACTGTTGTTTGGAAGGTAAGAAGTATTTTAGCACGTTCATACACTGATCGGAATGAGAACAAACCCTGATGCTTCAGAGACAGTTGCAGGGGGACCATCCTTGGGAGGCTGGGAGGGGAAGGCTCTTCCCTGACCTGGCCTAGCCAGTGAAGCTGAGTGAGTTTCAGCTCCTGCGTCCTTTAGGGAACAGAAGAAACGCCTTCCGGCCAACTGTGACTGCGACTGGCCTGTGGTCCCCTTGTGCCGCAGAGCACACTTCACCCCCGCCCCTCCCCCTCCCGCTCTTATTCACTCACTCAACAAGTATCCAGAGGCAATGGAATCAATGTTTAGATTTTTTTCAAGCGTTTAAAAATCTATTTATTTTATATGACTGATCTGTCTGCATGCACGCCTGCGTGCCAGAAGAGGGCATCGGACCCCATTATAGATGCCTGTGAGCCACCGTGTGGTTGCTGGGAACTGAACTCAGGACCTCTGGAAGAGAAGCCAGTGTTCTTAACCGTTGAGCCATCTCTCCAGCCCCACTGTTTGGGTTTTTTACATGGCAAGCTGTGTGATTTAGAGGCCTGTTACTGAACTCTTAAGATTTATTTATTTTTTTAAATCAGGAACACATGTGTGTGTATGTGTATGTTCATGTAAGTGCAGGTGCCTGCGGAGGTCAGAGGCATGAGCAGGTGTCCACTGAAATAGCTTTCTGTCCTAATTTGGGAAGAGGAAGGGGGCCAGAAGGGGTGAGGACAGCAGAGAGGGAATATAACAAAAGTAAATCATACACGTGTAAGAATACGGAACTCATTATTTTGTCCAATCAACACGTTAATAAGGAGGGAGAGGCGTCCTGTCCTAGATCGTGCCATTTAACACAGAACACTTGGCACAGGATACACAAGTACCAAGAGTTAGACACGGCTCAGTTGGTCGCCTTGATAGTCAATGCTAATCACTGCAAGTGTGAGGGAGCGGGGTGATCTCAAGGGCTCTACAGACCAGTGACGGATGCTTTGTAACCATGAGACCAACTTCTAGAACCGTCTTTTAGAGGACTGGGCACTAGTTACTAGAGAAGCCTGGGTATATAACACCTAGCCCACTGCCCGACCGATCAGTCGGTGCCAACCAACTGGTGGGGTGGGGGTGGGGGGACCCTCAGCACACAGTGCGCTCCGTCACTGCTTCCTCGGATCTGTCCTTTTCCTTTCCTCAAGATCTGCTTCTCCGATGACTAGAGCTGTTTCTGGGACAACCATGTGACTGGGAAATGGTAGAAGGAGCTTTGTTTAGCTTTAGTCATCTTATTTGATTATTAAACATTTCCATTTGAATCCCACACACACACTGAAATAGCTTTCATGTAAGAAAAGAACTTCATGCCATCACAGCTCCTCTTAGGCACCAAGATGAACCTTTTCTCTTTAAGGATAGCTTGTCTGTTGGTCTGTCTCTCTGTCTCTCTTCCTCTCTCTCTGCTGCTAGGGATCGAGCCCAGGGTCTCCTGTGGGTTTGGTGAGCACACCAACTCTACCACTGGGTAACAAGGCCCTCTGCAGGAAGTAAGTGCCTGCGCTGGCTGTCCTTGGGTTGTCCTCAGTTTCCTCCGGTAGCCACAGGTGTCAATCCACTCCACCCTGGCTGTCACCGACTGTGCTCTCTGCAGCAGAGATAGATTTCTCTACAGCTTTTGTCTGTGCTCCTGTTTAACTGGAGATTCTGAAGATGACATTACTGTAGTTTAACCTCATCTGGGGGCTTGGCCATAGTCTTCATCTTGGCTGGGAGGATGCTCTTCAGTAGCCCTACACAGACAGTTCGCACAGAAGCCCTGTCAGGGGCCTGCTGCGCCGGCACCAGCTTAGTTTTGTTTCCACACTTCGATTCTTTAAAAATATAAACACACCCTCTTTCTGGGTGGTAGTGAAAAGAGCAAGGGAATTAACACATTGAGCGTGAGCCAAGTGCCCGGCAGCGGGTAGGTGATCTAATCCAGCTCTGTGTAAGTATTTAAAGCAGTACTGCCTTCAGCCCAGGCAGGCGGGACTGCAAGCATTCAGGAGGAAGCGCATTTGGAAGATGTGTTGTTCTCTGTTCACGCTCAAAATTTCAAACTATGAACTTAACACAACCAGAAAACCCATCTCACTCATATTTTCCCCGCATGCTCTGGGTGACAGTGGCATTTGTGGTCATCATAGGCAGAGCAGTCACAGCCTGTGAGAGACACTGGAAGCCGGGACTCATGGGCGTCAGAAAGGATAACACTGAGAGGTGATGTCACCGGCTGAAGCAAATGGTCCTTCTGTAAACCAGGCTCCAAAAAGGCACAGCATCCTGAGGAGTCACCATAGTGCCACCTGTGTCCTGTAACAGGTAGGTAACTTTTCATGAACAATCTCTCTGACCACACAGACCAGAAAGGTCTAGTTCCTGAATCCAAACAGAGAGAAAAGGATCTGTGTGATGACTAAATAGTGAACACATTTAAGCATCTTTACTTACCACCATCTAGATACTTAGCAGAAAAGAAAAAAGAAAAGACATTTTCAGACATTTGGAGAAGCAGAATAGACGGCGAAGGAATGCAATCAGCAACCATTGAGCAATACCAGGGGTCTTGCCGCTGGCGGCAGCCAGGGCACAGGAAACGGAAACCAGAGCATACTGTTCTATAAACTGAATTTGCTGATGGCTTTAAAAAAATTTTTTTTTTGCATGTATGAGGCCCAAGTGCGTCTTGTGTTTGAGGTTTATGAAGACGAGTGTATGTTTCCCTTTAGCAGTGGCGAAAAGAATGCCAACCCCCCGGGACTTTTTGGCTGGATATTCTCCCCACCAGCCCAGGACCCCCTGATGTGGAAGCAAGGGCTTGGAGAAAAAAGACACTTAAACTAAACAGCTTTTTTCCCCCCTGCAAACCTAAGAGAAAGACAAGTGGTCCAGATACTGGTGAGGAGGTCTTGACAAGACATATCTTGCTATGGTGATGAACACCCAACAAGGTAGCCTTTTCTGTAGACAAGGTTACCAGTTATTTTTCCTGCAAACCAGACTCTATCTTAAAATCTGGAAAGTGTTTCCTCGGGGTCATCACACAGAAGTCGTCTTCCAGACTGGCTCAGGTTGAATCTTCTGCTGGTAGCCACACTTGGTACTTAAGAGTCACCCAGGTGGTGCTGGTTCTGAAGGCATGAAGGGGTCATGGAGAGCAACTGAGGCTTGGTACTGTGACAGGCCAGGAGAGGCCATTGGTGAAGGGTCAGCATCAGTGGAGGTTGAAGGCCCAGATTGAAAGGGTCATACAGAGAAGTTGAGGCTTGGCACCATGAAAAAAGCCCAGGAGAGGCTATTGGTGAAAGTGCAGTCCACTCTGAAGATCCCAGTACTGTGGGATGACCACCAAGAACAGTAGCAGCAGAAGAATGAAGCCAGCTGGAGCCCGGAGGACAAGCTGTGTGTGCTGCAGAAGGCAGAGCCAGAGAAGTGATCCAAGCGCTTTGGAGGAGCCCAGAAGATTGTGAGTGAATTCCAGATAACTGGACATTGATAATGTTTTTCTGCTGTCCAAAGACATTGAGAGAAGCTTGATACTTGTTTGGTTTCATTTGGTCCTGTGCATTAGCAACCTTTGTGATTGTTCTTTTGGAAATAGTTTTGTTTGGTGTAGTGTTACACTGTGTTGTAGAGATAAAGCAGGTTTTTGCTTTTGTTTTTGTTTTTTTTTGTCTTATACAAAAAGGGGGAAATGTTGTGAAAGTTTCTTTTTAGTAACGTATAAAATAATTGCTTTGTGCACTGATGGGGTGAGGGGCTGCCTAGGCCTTGGCATTTTGTATTGTCTGCAGGTGTTAGATTTACGTGGGGGATGTTTGATTGCTCATGATCTTCCGTGCTATCAGTAGAACACCTGAGGAGTTCTAAACCAGTGAAAACACCTGAGCTGGGACGCTGAGGGTTCCACTGTCCAGTATGGAGCTTGTCATGTTGGTGGTTCCCTCTGCTGAGATCTGTCAGAGTCTGCACCTATGAATATGGCTCTGTGTCCTCCTTGTGCAGCGACACCATAGGGGTAGCTACAGTCATACAATTAGAATCGCATGTATGCCTGGCTTCTTTACCCAGATACAAATGGCGGGACCATCAATGTCTCTGTGACACTTCCCTTTCTTTTTCATGTTGAAAAGCACCCCACTGTCTGGATGTACCAGCTGTTCACCTTGTTTCTGGTGTCTAAATCATGGATATTACTCCTATTATATTCATGAACAGTTTTTGTGTGAATATAAGTTTTCAACTGCCTTGGGAAGCCACCCTGGAGGATGGCAGCCGGTGCATTTGGCTAGACCATATTTGGTTTCAGGAAGTCCTGCCAAGCATTGCCAACATGGCCAGAACATTCTGTGCTCCCACTAGTAATAAGAATTCCCATCCCACCTCCTTGTCAGCATTGGAGATTGTCAGGGTTCATTTTTGGTTTTGTTTTAAATTTTGGCCACTCTACTGGGTGTGTGATAGTCTCTCGTTGTTTAATTTTTACTTCGCCAAAGACATACATTGAGAGTAGCTTCTTATATAATTATCTCATATATTTATTTGATATCTGCATGTCTTTTAAAAACAGATTCATTTTCTTTGAGAATGTTCATAGTTGCGCACATGCCCAAGTAAATGTGGAGACCAGGAGAGGATGTCAGAGTCCCAGGAACTGGAGTTATGGGTGGTTATGGGGAGCCTGACATGGGTGCTGGGAACCAAACTCTGGTCCTCTATGGGAGCAGCAAATGCTCTTAACTGGTGAGCCATCTCTCCAGGCCCCATTTGTGTATCTTTTCAGTGAAGTATGTGTTCTGATCTTTTGCCCTTTTTTAAATGGGTGGATGGATGGCTTTCTTAAGAGCTCTTTGTACATTTTGAATACAAGCCCTTTATCCTGGCCCTACCTCAAAGATTAGTCTATGGTATGGCATAACTACAATGACGGGCTTGAAGCTATCCCTCCAAGGTTCTGACCCTGGCACATAACAGAATAACACAGAACAGCCAGGGAACTGCTTACACAGGAGTCTCTGAGCCTGACTAAGTAAAGCGGCATCTCTGAGTGGTCAGCCCCCAGGCGTGAATCATTATACACAGACATGGCTCATGGGTAAGGACACTTACCCTTGGTGACAGTCACCTGGGGAAGTAGTGAGTTTCTCAGATAGAGAGTAGAATCTTAAGCAGCTGTTCTCAGTTCGACAGCATATCAGACTTACCTGTAAAGATTTAAAGATCCCACTGCCCAGGATACACTCTTGAACAACGAACTCCAAATCTCTAGGGGTGGGGTGTGGACATGTATAACTTTTTGTGATACCCAGGTGACTCCAGTATTCAGTCAAGACCAAGAACCATTGTGTAAAGGGAGATCCTTGGGAGCTGCAAAGTCAGAACTTCACTTTTTTGGGTCTTGGCCATGTAGGTTTCAAGATATCCAAGATGCAGTCTCTGGGCAGTGGGCTGTGTGAGTCAGGCTAGCAGGGATGAGGCTGGGGCCTAGGCAAGTCCTGAAACTGCGCTGCCTTGGCTTAAATGAAAGTGCCCTGCGCATGTGAGTTACAGCTGAGACCGGATTCTGTATTTCCCCTGAATGATATCACATGTAGCATCTAAAATGGGAGCAGAATGGATTACCAGAGGCTGAGAGAGCAAGGGACAAGTGAAATGGGCTAAGGAGGATGCGAAGAGACGGGTCCCAACCTTTGTATAGAACTCTCCTGGTTAGCTTCAGCTGTCAGCCAGACAAAGCCCAGCTCGGAAAAGCTGTCTGGTCATGAACCAGAGAACGTGCCAGTGAGTAGTGTTCTCTGGTCTCCTCTTCAGTTCCTGTCCTGACTTCCCTCTGTGATGGACTGTTGCCCGAAAGTGTAAGATGAAATAAACCCTTTCCTCCCCAAGTTGTTTTTGATCAATGTTTTACTGCAGCAATGGAAAGCACACATGTATAGAAAGTAATAGTATAAATCAGAAAAAAAATTAAGAGTAAGTAAAGAAGAGGAGGAGGGTTAGATGTGGGTTTGAGCAGACGCAATCCTCTGAATGTGACTACATTGCTTGCTCCCCACCCCCATCATTTTCTCATTGTTAAAAACATTTAAAATCTATTTCATATAGTTGCCTACCGATTTGTTCACACAGGCATCAAATATTGATTGAGCAATCACTAAGCAACGGGTGCTAGGAAGCAGCAGAGAAGGAAAGAGGAAAAGCCCTTGTGCTCTCTGTAGTGGGTGGAGGCAGACGATGAACAAGTAGGCAAAATGTATGGCGCATCCGGCAGCGATGAGCGCTCCAGAGAAAATGACACAGTGTAGAGGGCCAGGGAGTAATCAGGCCTTTGGGCACAGGTCTATAAACTCAGACATCGGGGGCAGAGGTAGGAGAGCCCAAGTCTGAAACCTAGTGA
The DNA here is from genome assembly GCA_026225945.1 of Cricetomys ansorgei. Lineage (NCBI taxonomy): Eukaryota > Metazoa > Chordata > Mammalia > Rodentia > Nesomyidae > Cricetomys > Cricetomys ansorgei. The sequence continues at coordinate 652,344 of JAMJFZ010002837.1, read as the reverse complement.
GACAGGTCTCAATACTAAAAGTTAAAATAAGGGCTGGAGTCACAGTCCATCTGTAGAGCGCTTGCCCAGCATGGGTAACCGCCCTACGCCCAGTCCCCAGCACTGCAGGAAAATAGAAAACAGAAGGGTCAGAGGACATCAGCAGGGACCGAGAGTGGGTAAATGGGCGAGGAATCGAGCAGTTTCTGCTGCTATAGAGGAATGTACAAATGACACCAGTCTGAGGTGGGGAGGGGCCTAGGGTATTTGAGGCCAAGTACAGAAACTAGTATAGAGTAACAAACTTGAAGGGAAGCAGTAAGAAAGCAGGATCTACTCTAGACCCTCAAGAGCCTTGTCTAAGTCACATGCTAAGACAACAGTTCTTAACCTGTGGGTCGCCTAAGACCCTCTGCATATCAGATACTTACATTATGATTCTTAACAGCAGAATTAGTTACGAAGTAGCGATGAAAATAACTTTGTGGTTGGGGGTCACCACACAGGACTCCGTGGAAGGGCTGTGGCATTAGGAAGGCTGAGAACCACTGCTCTAAGAGAACCAAGGAGCCCACTAGAAGGGCCTGATCACCGGAGTTCAGATCACAAGATCTACCTTGCTTTTTAACAGGATCGTTTCTGCTTCTACATGGAGGTCAAGGTTATGGTTTGACTCTTAAATGTTCCTTAAAGGTCGTGGTCCTGCTCCCTGATGATGGCACTTGACACTGGGCCTGATGGGAGCATGTTAGACCCACTGGGGTATGTCCTTGAGGAAACCGCTGGGCCTAGCCCTTCCTCTGCTGTCTAATTGCTACAAGGTGGTAGCTCTGTTTCACTATGTATGGGCTTCCATGAGGTTATCATAGGCCCAAAGGGACATGGCCAAGTAAGCAGGACCTGAAACCTCTAAAACCATGAGCGAGAACAGCCCTTTCCTCGGTTTAAGTTTATCAGGAAGCTGACTAGCATAGTGCACCCAGGGAAGCAAGCATATGAGAAGAGAGCAGCTGAGGGCAGTCACGGTGTGGGGGAGGATGACTACTGGGATAGCGTGATGGCTTGCAGGCAGGAAGAGGCCAGACACTGGCTGCTGTATTTACGGAAAAACTAGCCAGGTTTGCTGATGGCTCTGTTTCAGCCACTGGGAGGATGGAGCTGCTATTTTCTGAGGTTAAGAGAGATTCTTGGAGGTGGGGCTATGAATATGTATGGCCCTTGGTTCAGGTTCAAAATGCCATTTATTCTTTTGCTAATTCAATCACCAGTCCTAGTCCTGGAGCCCCAGAGCATTTTGGCCTCCATACAATCTAATCTTCAAGACACAAGCCTGGACCTAGAAGGCTTCAGCCTCAGCCTCTGCACAGTCTACAACGTTTAAGCCTCCAAGACTCACTTTTGACTCAGCCACTCTGACTAGCTCCTTCTGAACTCTGACTCTTCTGGTTCAACTCACTTGCTGTTCTGGCTCAAACTGCTCTCCAAACTGCTGGTTCAAACTGACCTTCTGAGCCAGCTTACTGTTTCTGACCAAACTTTTCTGACTCTGGCAGACTCTGGCTGATTCCCTAAACTTCCCTGACTGAACTGCTCTGCATGGCTTCAAACTGACTCACTTCTCATCTGATCCTGACTTCTTCTGCAGAACTACCTGTGTCTTATCCTCTGTGTCTCTCCTCCAGCCTACCGTATCTGACTGCTCCAGCGTCTCTCTGCTTCTCTGCCTTCTCTGAGAACTGGGTGTGTCCTCACTCTGATTTACTCTGTCAACTCTTCCTCTGATTTGTCACTTTGCCTGCCTTTCACTCTGACTCATCTCAGATGTCACTTCTTGTTGGACATTGACTCCTTCTGAGCTCTGCTTCCTGTCTGCTTCCTCTGCCTTCTGAATACTGGGGTTGAAGGTATGTACTAATATTCCTTCTACATTCCATCAGACCACGAAGGCCTCTGAACGTGATCCCTTCATCTAGACCCCTGGATGAGATCCCTTCACATAGACCCTTGGACTTGATCCCTTCCTAGCTATCACACAGGCCTTTCAATGCAATCCTTTCCCAGAGCAGCCATGTTGCTGGATTAAATGATTAAACATTCCTCTACAAATATGGAGCTTGCTTCTAGAAATGTGAACTGTGAGAAACCTAAAATACAGTCAAGGAAAGGAGGTCCTGGATCAATGACTCTAAAGTGTAGGAAAAGGGGCTGGGCTTGTAGAAACTTGGGAGTCATCCACACACAGATGACGCGTAAAGCCAAGAGACAGATGAGGTCATCTAAGCGACTGTTATGAGGAAGAGGTAACACAAAATACCCATCATAGCACCGGGCATAAAATACTTCCCCGATCGCAAGCCATATGGCAGAACTTGGCCAGGCTGCTTTAGAGTCAGTAAAGTTGCCTTTGGCTGCCCCCTATTCTACTCCCCTCCTGTTCCCATGTTTTGATTTTTGTTGTTGTTTCTGAGATAGATCTAACTATGTAGCTCTGGCTGGCCTTGAACATCCAATCCTCCTGTCTCGGCCACCTGAGTACCAGGAATGACAGGTGTATACTACCGCACTCAGCCCCCTCCAGCTCCACTTCAGACTGGCCCATGTTTATAGGCCTTTCTCAAATGGCTTGGTTTTCACGTGGTTCTTGGGGCTAAATGGCCGCTGGTTTGGGACTTCATACCTTTGACTTTGCGTGGAGTTCTTCATGAAATTAGACTGAGCACTTAAGTCCCTATCCACCTGCACATCTGGTAACTATAAAACACCACACCATGCAGCAGACGGTTTCCGCAGAGCACCTACCCAAACCCAGCTAAAGAGATAAAACCCGTATTTAATCAAATTGATCCCCAGAAGGCTCATGGGAGTTCAGGAACCACACATCTCAGCACCAGGGTCTGGTTCTTCCAAGGCGTTTAGTTGGCTCATCTCCCCAGGATTTATTGGCAGGCACCTTCTTGATTCATGGTGTCACATTCCTCTGAGACAGAGATGTCCTCAGGGCTCTGTGTGGGACACTGTGCCTTGGGAAGGGGCAGGGCATCTGTATCACCTCTTTCAGTCTTTTCCCAAGGAGTCCTGCTGGCGTCTTCCACTACACATGCAGTGACCCCCACAGCACCCCTTGCTCTGCCCCTTTTCCCCATAGCACACATTACTTTGTAGGTGTGGGAACTTATTTATGACATTTAAAAAAAGATTTATTTTTATTATTCATGTGTATGCTATGTGTGTGAATGTTCATGCAGGCCAGAAGAGGGCGTTGGATCCCTTGAAGCAGGAGGTAGGCCTGGATGGGGGCTACTGGATGTGGGTGCTAAGAACTGAACTCCACGCCTCTATAAGAGCAGCAGGTGCTCTTCACCACCCCGCCATTTTTCCAGCCCCCTCAGCAATTTATTGTACAATAACTTATCAAGAGCTCTGCGTGAAAGAGGAATGCTTACACTCCTGCTGTCATGGGGATGGTTATGGCTGAGCTCTTCCCAGCTCTCGACTTTGAAGCAAGCTCTCCCAAACCGTTTCGGACAGCCTACCGGACAGCCTATCGCCTACAGGGATCAGACCTGAATCCCTAAAGGTGTGGCCAACGGCACTCACCGCCTTGCTGGTCTCGCATCTTATTCGTACCCCCCCCCCAGAACACCTTTATAGTTTACTGTCTTCGGCTCACTAACTCTCGAATCCTGTTGGCCTTTCTCTCATCCTGCTCCTTACTCTGAGGCTCCGGTATATTCCATGAGGCTGTGTCCCTCAGCGAGTATTCATTTACCTTCTGCTCTCAGAGAGACCTAGGTCGCCTCTGAAAATACCATTTCCATCCCTTTCTGTGAAGAGGGCCTTCTGTCTCCACGCCCACATACCTGGGGGTGCCTGGCATGCTCTCTGTGCTCGGCCACATGCCCACATCATCATTATATACCACTCTTATTTTGAAAACAAAACGGACATTGCTGATGCTACGCAGCTAAACTACCCTTGCCTCTGTGGTTCGCTCCCCCGCCCCGCCCCCACTGCTCGCCAACCTAACGTGGTATGCACATGTACGGCTTAGACTTCTCGGTTTTATCCTAGCAAATATGCCAAGACATATTTGCTCAACGAATAAATGCAAAGCTGAAGTCAGGTATAGAGCAGGAGGTAAGCAGAGTACAGGTCTTGATTGGGAGCTATGTCTCCCCTGGTGGTGAGCTGATAAAAGACCCTGGTGAAGATACAGGTTAAGCTCAGTCTTGGAGCCCACTCTGGGGTCAGTGCTTGTACGGGGAATCTGACAGTGATTAAATAACAGCCCAAGGAGTCAGTTCCCTCTCGCGGTTCCTGGGGATCAAACTCAGGTTGGCAAACTTGGTAGCAAGTGCCTTTACCTACTGACCCGTCTTGCCAGCCCTGCTTTTTGGTTTTTGGTCTTTCCTGGTAGCTCAGGCTGGCTTGGAACTGGAGATTCCCCGTACCTTCGACTTCCACTTACGGGGATTATAGGTATGTGCCACCATACCTGGCATCCACAATTAATGTTTTTAGCTACCAAAAAGTATTGCCTTCCTGAATGCCAGACTTCTCCCTGAGCTTCAGGTTCAATAACAGACTGATCTCTCAAGGAATAAAGTGGGGAGTGATGGAGCGGACACCCCAACATCTCCCTCTGGTCTCCAAACACATACACATATACATGGTGGGGGGGGGTCTCCAAACCTTTAAATTTTTGCTACCTGGCTTACTTTCTAGCTGACTGACTGTCTCCACTTGTGTCTCTGCAGCTAACCCCTTCCACTAAGTTTTAAAGTCTGGCTATTGTAGTTTTCAATTCTAGAAGCTCACTTGGTATTTTTTATTTGTAAAGTTCATTTATGGGGTGGTCATGGTAGGTGTGTGCTACGGCTCAAGTGTGGGAGTCAGAGTGTGCGAATGCAGGAATCGACTCTCTCCTTCTACCGTGTAGATTCCAGGGATTGAGCTCCGGTCGGTAGGCTGAGCAGCAAGCTCTCTGACTGGCTGAGCCATCTTACCGGCCCTCTTTATTTCTTTAAATCTAGAGTCCTGTTTTATAGTTCATAATTCTATGTACCGAGTTCAATCTTGGGTGGTTCGTACAATTGTTTCGTAACTGGTCATTCCGACTTGAGAAGTCTCTGCCAGTTCTCTTCCTTCAGTCACCTGTTGGTCTTCAAGGTCCTCGCTAAAGGATGGCTTGCTGTACGGTTGTGTGTTATTCTTTACTGTGAACCGCTCAGTTTCCTTGAACAGTTACTCGCCAGGCGCTCATGTCCTTGTCTAGAGAGGGTTTGGGTTTGCTTCTGCCAGGTCCTGTGTGGCACTTGCGAATCTGGAGTATTTTATATGTGGGCGTGGGAGTTCCAAGACTCTGGCAATGAACAGCGAGTGCTTTTGTCTCACTTTTAGACTTTTTAGCCTAATCCACTCAGAGCCAGGGTAAGCTCCCTTTAATCCTGGCCTGGGGGTTCAGGGTTAGTCCTAGCTTATTCTTACACAGAGTCCTCTGCAGCTACAGTTTAGCATGGCAAGGGTCAAAAAGTGGCAAATATAGAAGTTGACAGACTCAGAGGCTACAATGGTAGCTGTAAAATCTGACGAGAGACTTTGAAGAGAAGTAGTAATGGTGTAGAGGAAGTATTTAAAGGGAAAACAGCTGACGTTTTTCAGAATATATACATTTTCATACTCAAGAAGCTAAATTAACCCCAATTAAGATAAACACGAAGAAGTCCTTCTATTTGTATACTTACAATAGATTATACAATATTTCCTTTTATTCTCCATAAACCACAGTGAAGATAATAGTCTACATTATCACCAAATCCTTGTTCTGACACCAAAAACTGGTGGTCAGAAAGCTTGAATGGACTGTTTAAGGTCACATAATACTCAACAGCAAAGGCAGAGCTAAAACCCAGTTCTGATCCACACCATGTCCCTTTGTGCACATTAGGAACAATATCACAGGACCAGAAAATGCTCTGCAAGGAGAGACAGAAACATGGCTGAGAAATTGCCCCCACGGCAGATTCCTTAACTTAGAAACCTCTCCCTGAATATATCTGGGTTTCCCTCGGAAGAAAGTACTGGGCTGGAAAAGCCTGTGCAAGAGGCAGGAAGGGTCTAGCCTGCCCCTCACACTGTGAGTTAAACACAGGGCCAGTGGCCTCATACGGTCCATGGAGCCAGCCTGGTACACAGCAGCAAGCTACACAAGGACCTACTCCATACCACTCAAGTGTCAGACGGCAGGGCGGGGTGTCCTCCTCCTTCACTGCCAAAGACAGCTGAACACTGTGGTTAGTGTGTCCACGCAGCATCTCCTTTGTTCATCCACACTTTCTGATTTGGTAATTACTGGGTCTTTTCTGGTCGGTGGCATTTCACTTGCTTATGGCTTATACTTGATTTGTTTTGTTTTTCTGTTCGTAGCACTAAACGAAGACATTCCTTAGAGGGAAGCCTGTGACTCTTTAGCACAATCAAGTCCCATTCCCTAGATGTTAACATGATTGCACATCTCTCTACCTGCCTTGTAAAAAGAGACCAGACCACTCATCCCTGGCAGCTGCCTCCATGACGTATAAAAGCTGGGAGAGCCACAAGGCCTGAACCCGTAGCTTGAGGCACCAGAGCCAAGAATCTAGGTTCCAGGAAAGGGTCCAGCTGCAAGACGATTCCATGGGAAAGCCTCCCGGCTCCTGGTGTGATGACTTAATGTAGATGTGACTATCACCATCTGAAGCAGCTGTGTATAAGACCTTATGCAAAAGAGCAAGAAAGGAGACGGAATTCTGATCTTCTATGATGTATGTCTCAGTTAGGTACATTGGAGCACAAAGATGGCTGATGACAGAAGAGACTAAGCATCAGCCATGTGAGTGGTTTTGTATAAGGCATGAACAAACACAATGGACAGAGATCCAACCTATGATGTTCAAAAGGGTTTGTGTTCATCCATCCACCTACCCACCAAACCACCCAACTATCCAATCACTCATACATATGTCTACCCACCTATCCAGCCACCCATCCATCCATCCACCCACACACCCACCTACCCATCCATCCATCCATCCATCCATCCGTCTGCCCATCCACCCGTCTGCCCATCCACCCACCTATCTACCCAGCTATCCCTCTTCCCAAGCATTCAGGGTTTGTTGAACACCTAGCAAACCTACAGCTATCCTGTTTAGGCACCAGAGAAACCAAGAAAGAATGCTGGAGAATTGGATATCTAGTACTCAAAAGCCCCCCAGTTAATCACTTATAAACTAAATCCTTATGACAACTTGTAAAGTAAGTACACTATCTTCATCTCAGGCTAGGAGCTTGCCCGAGATCACAAGCTCACTAAGTGGAAATCTGGGATTTGACCCAAGCTTTGCCTGGCTCTGAGCCTGTGCCCTTAATAAAGTAATAATCATCAGTTAATTACAGGATAGCCAGACAGCTGGCAGGCAACAGGAGTAGGAAATTCAAAAGAAGCATAGAAGAGACAATTCGGTGCAGAGAGTAAGTGTTCTTGGGGTTTTCTAAGTGGCCTAGCAAGGAAAGGGAGTGTTGGGCTCAGGTAACAAACCTCTGAGAGCCAGAAGGAAGGGTTTGCCTGTGGGAGCTCGGCAGGAGCTCAACGGGCAGAAGTTGGAGACTTGAACACAGGATTGCCTGGTGGGAGGGCATCTTTGACAGTCTTTCCATCACTCCCACTCTGTTGGAAATGTTGCTCCAGTGCCCCCCAGCCCCCCAAGCTCCTGCAGGGGCCTTCTGCAATAAGCCACCTGTGCCAGCCTAATGTACGGCCTCAGTTTATACCCACCGTCCCATCCTGCCCAGGCCCCTGTAGACATGCTTGAAGATTCTGCTTACAACCTGAGGACAGAGGCCCCAGGGAGTCCCTCCAAAACTAGAGGGTGAAAGGAGTGACCCTCCAAAGATAGACCCCAGCTCTCACGGATGTGTACACGAGCCAAGGCATTTTTCCATTCAACTTACAGTTTGGAGTCTAGCTTCAGGAGGAAACCCAGACGATCATACTCTGAAAAGGAAAAGCAGAAAGACGTCACTGAAGTCAAGCCATTGCTGCCACTGTGGGGTGCATTCCTAGATCTACACTAGGGGACAGGCAGTGCTTGGAACAGAATACATAATTCAAATGCTTCAAAGAACAGAAACAAACACATCTGCCATAACTACATTTAAGTCACAAAACATCTACTGAACATTTATTTTGGCCAAAGAGCCAGGCTTGGAAGCAGCTATTTCCCAGGTCTTGTAGGTCATCCAGTCCTATGCTAACACAGAATTGCTTTCTGGAAAAAATACGGCACTTGAAACTGAAATTTGGTAAATCAGAAACTGGACTCTGAAGAAAGGGATCTGAAACCATCTTAGGTTCCTCGAAGCTCTGAGCACAGACTGTTCAATGAGCCAGTCTCCTAGGTAGCATCAGCTGTTAACTTGACACAACCCAGAGTCATCTCAGAGCATCTCATGTTGGGGTTGTCTCAATCAGAATGGCCCGTAGCCAAGTCCCTGAAGCATTTTCCTAACTATTAATATAGGAGAGTCCTGCTCACTGTGGGCGGTGCCATACCTAGGCAGGTGTACCTAGGCTGTATGAAAGAAAGCTAACTGAGCAAGCCAATAAGCAGCATCTCCCCTTGGTTTCTGTTTCAAACTCCTACCTTGGCTGTGAAGATGGACTATAACCTGTATGATGAAATAAACCCTTTCTTTCCCAAGTTGTTTTTAGTCAGTGTTTTATCTCAGCAACAGAAAGCAAACTAGGATAGCCAGGCTACTTGGAGTGAGGATGTGTCAGCCATGAGATCCTCAGACCCACAGCAACTCTCAATGTGGGAACCATGGAGAACTGTGGGATCCAAGACCATAAGGAGGAAATTTAAAGTGAAATTTAAGAACAAATATTGGCAAGATGTTTGCAATACACTGAAGTCACAAGCATTTTAATATTTTGCCTTGTTTTAAAGTGAGATTAAGGCAGTTTGTCGTGGTTTAAATGAGAATGTCCCCCATTGGCTCTAGCATTTGAATGTCTGGTCCCTAGTCGCTGGCACTGTTTGGGGAGGCTTAGGAGGCGTGGCCTTGCTGGAAGAAGTACATCACTGGGGGTGGGCTTTGAGGTTTCAAAGCCTCATCCATTCCTAGTTTGCTTTCTGCTTCCTGCTGAAGGGTGAATACATGAGCTCTCAGCTTACATCTCTAGCTGCCATGCTTAAATAAATCCTCCTTCTACAAATTGCTTTGGTCCTGGTGTTTTATTATAGCAACTGAAAAGTATCTAATCCATGGTTTTAAACACCGTATAGACCACAGGCTTCCAGAAGAGCATATAAAATAACAAAGTGCTGCTGAGGGAGGCATGCCCCAAGTGAATGTCCTTGGGCCCCGTGTGCTTGCTGCAGATCTCAGATCTGTCTCCAAGATTTTCCACGCTCAAACGAAATACAAAGCGCAGCTTTTATCGCGGCTCACAGTATCCAATATGATAAAGTGGGAGAGCCCTGGTGATTCCACATCAAGGCTGTTTCCGTGACCTCAGAAAAAGATTTGCACAAAGAAATAGACGGAAGCACCCTGGGGCTGCTCCTCCACCGCTGCTCAGTGGCCGGGTGTGACCCGTGCCAAAGTAGGGGTTTTATGAATGAGGCTGCCAGCTGGCCCACCTCACTCCAAGGCCAAAACAGAATACCAAGACCCAAACTCAGAGCAGAAAAGGCTGAGCAAAAAGGCTTCTGATTTTAATAAGCATTTTAATATTTTAATAAGCATCGAATGGTCGAGAGAGGATCCACACACATCAAAAAGTACCACAGGGTCATTCTGCAAGGCAGCTAAGGCAGGCACCTGGATGTCACAGTCAGTGGACTATGTGTGTGTGTGTGTGTGTGTGTGTGTGAGAGAGAGAGAGAGAGAGAGGGGTGCAGGCTGTGGGGGCCAGAGAAGGACGTCAGTGCCCTGCTCTCACTCCCCACTTTATTCCCTGAGACAGGGTCTCTCACTGAACCTGGAACTAGAATACTGGCCAGCAAGTGCCAGCAATCCCCCTGTCTCTGCTCCCACAATGCTGAGGATATGGTGAAGCATGGGCACACCTAACTTTTTATGTGGGTGGTGGGGATTTGAACTCAGGTCCTCATGCTTGCTCAGCAAGAGAACTTACTTATCCCCAACCTGAGAGAAGACATCTTCTTAACAGTGAAAACATCAACTAGGACCAAAAACTCAAAAGAAGGCTCGCCTCCCGAGAGAACTGCCTAGGGTAAGTGAAGCTTTGCTCAGATAATTCCAGTTTTCCTCTGATTCAGACAAAAGACTTTACTTCATGTGTTAAGAACTTAAAAAAACCAGCATGAAAAACAAAAGGCTCCAACTCTAAAAACTAAAAATACAATTAAAAAGAGTTGTTTCCAAAGCTGAATATTCTTTCAACACTTCTATTCTGGCATTTTAGAACAAAGAAACATCACCAACTTGCTGAATACTTGCTGATTGTCCCCATGTGGTCCCTGCCTGGGGGAAACCTTCACGCTGCTGTTCGTCAGACTTAGGCACACACAGTGTTCCATACTCCATGGGACTTCTCCCAGAAGCCAGAGGCCTTCCCTCTTGGTGCAAACCCAAATGCCACGCGCCAAGCAAGAACACAGATGAGGGAAGGGGAGAGAACGCAACGCCCTTTGGAGTCAACACTTCATACCAACTGTTCTAAGTGTCTCAAAACACAAACCCTAGCTGAGCATAGTGGCACAGAGCTATAATCCTGATGTCTCAGGAGGCTGAGTCGAGAGGGTTGTTATTGTAAGTTCGTGGCCAGCCTGGGCAATTTGGGAAGACTAAGGTCTCAAAATAAAACTACAAAGGGGCTGGGGATATAGCTCAGTGGTACAGTGCTTGCCTCGCGAAGGCCCAAGGCCCTGATTTCAATTCTTACTATGAGGGGAAGAGGGTCAGAATGCTATTAAGATGTCTTAAAAAAAAAAAACCCAAAAAACTATTATCTCTTCTGCTTTAGGACTTGTCTTCTTGTTGAGACAAAATATCTGACAAGGACAACTTAAAGAAGTAAAGGTTTATTTTGGCTCACAGTTCAAGGTGTGGTCAGTCCAGAGTGGTGGGGGAGCCTGGTGGTAGGGGCTTGAGGAGGCTGCACTGCATAGTCAGGAGGCAGAGAGCAGGGAAGGTTCCTGCCCGAGTGGCTTTCTCCTCTTACTTAGTCCAGGTCTCTAGCCTGTGAAATGGTGTTGCCCAATCTTTCTTAAGGTGTGTCTCCCTATTTCAATTGATCTAATTTAAAAACTCCCTCTCTGACATGCCCAAAGGTTCACTTCCAAGGTGATTCTAAAGCCTGTCAAGTTAGCAGTCAAAATTAACCATCACTCCCCTCATTCATATTTCCGACATATGAATAGTAACCATGGTCACAGCAATTGATTATTTTTCAATGTTATTTTGAGCCTTGTCTAATCACACAGAGAGAGAGAGGGGGAGAGAGAGAGAGAGAGTGAGTGTCACGGAGGGGAATAAGAGGCAGAGGGAGACAGAGAGGGAGGGAGGAAGGGATCGAAGGAAAGAGGGAGGGATAGAGGGTTTTATAAGTAAAAATACTGCATCTCTGGTCCACCCAGTGCTGGGAATGAAACGCAAGATTTGCACGTGCTAGGCAAGCAGCCTGACACTGAGCAACGTTCCCAGCATTTCCGAAGAATGCTCCTTCCAAGGCCTTCCTGATCTGTCCTTAGAGACTTAAGTTTCAGAACATTCTCTTTAATTCTTCGGATTTAAGCTTTGTCGAGTTACCATGTCTCCTGATAGTTTTTTGGTTTTTTTAAAGGTGAGACTTTCATTTTTTATTTTATTTTATTTTTATTCTTATGTGCATTGGGGTTTTGCCTGCATGTATGTCTGTGTGAGGGTGTCAGATCCTCTGGAACAGAAGTTAGAGACAGTTGTGAGCTGCCATGTGGGTGCTGGAAATTGAACCCAGGTCCCCTGGAAGAGCAGCCAGTGCTCTTAACAGCTGAGCCCTCTCTCCAGCCCATAGTTGTTTTTTGTTTGTTTGTTTTTAATGGTAAAACTCATCACTCTATAAAGATGGGTAGTAGACTGGAGAAATAGTATCTGGAGATTATGTACAGAAACTGAAAGATGTCTATGGGCAGGATTGGGCCAGCAGGGTAACTGGCAAACTGCCCTAGATTGACAGAGGATGACTAGGTGCTCTGTAGAAGTTTATCTGCCGTTCTTACCAAGATGGTCACAACACTCATGAGCAGAGATAAGTTAAAAGCAAAAATAAGATTTCTTTTTTATTTATTTACGTGTGTCTGTCTGTCTGTGTGTCTTTGTGTCCGTAAGAGCGTATGTGTGCAGGGGTCTCAGGGGGCCAGAAGTGGGCATCAGATCCTCGGGAGCTGCAGTTACAGGTGGTTGTGAGCCACCCAATGTGGCTTTCCCAAACTCAGGTCCTCTGCCAGAGCAGCAAGCACTCTCAACCACTGAGCCATCTCTCCAGTCCCTAAAGGAAAGGATTTCACATATCAAGAGAGCGCTAACGACCCTCCTCACATTACATACAGGAAAACCAGTTGCCAGAGATGGAGAAACAGTTTGAAAAACTCCTCGGGGGAGAACTGTCACAAACTCCACATCTCTGGAAGTGGTGTAGTCTTGTCTCTCACTCCAGGCTGGCAAGGAACACAACCCATGCTCCTCAAGGTATGGGGGCACAGCGGGGTGCCTGTTGAAGGGCTTCCTATCTGGTAAGTCTAGGGGCCCTGGGAGGGGCTGCCCCAGCAGGAGAGCTGCATGGGTGCTGGCCTGCACTCGAAATCTGCTGTAGAGACACACAAATGAGCTAAGGGGTTATTCTTAGTTGCTTCCCCACCTAGAGGGTTCACAAGAAGCCAGAAGCAAGAGCAGACATCCAGATCCCAGGAGCTGTGGGGATGAACATTATGGCTGAGGCACGGAACTCAAGATGAACAGGGGTCTGTCAACAGAAGCACCCCAAGAGTCAACTTTCAACACATGCAGATCTGGAGAGGGTAACAGTCCCCAAGATTTTCCTTCTCTTCCTCTACAACCATCCTAGGGAAGCCAGAAAGGGCAGCCCACGACTGGGAGAGGGCAGGAAGAAGAGATGGCAGGCCTTTTCCCTAAGCCAGGCTTTTACAGGTCAAAGCCTAACATAGTTAGAGCAGTGGTTCTCAAACTTTCTGGTGCTCTGACCCTTTAATACAGTTCCTCCTGCTGTGGTGCTCCCCAACCATAAAATTACTTTCGTTGTTACTTCATAACTATAATTTTGCTACTGTTATGAATCATTAACTAAATATCTGATATGCAGATGGTCTTAGATGACCCCCAAAAGGGTCGTGACCCATAAGTTGAGAACCGCTGGGTTAGAGGAAACAGCTACAACTTTGGTTTTTGTTTTGTTTTGAGACAGGGTCCCACAATGTATCATTGGCTGGCCTGGGGCTTGCTATCATAGACCAAGCTGGCCCCAAACTCAGAGATCTGCTTCTGCCTCCAGAGTGCTGGGATTAAAGGCGTGCAGCACCACAGCTGACTTCAGAACTACAGCTCTGAATGAACTGGAAGTTGGAACCATTCCATAAGACTGGATGCTCTAATTCTGGACTTGCCAGTCGAAGTGAGCATGGGGTTTTGTTACTTCAGAAATATCAACAGCTTCACTGGACTTGCACACTGAGAACATTTTAAGGGGACAGAAGGAGTCCAAATAAAGAATATTTCTCTGATTATCATGTGATGGGCCCCGCATTATTAGCGGCACTGGCATAGGCAAATGGTGATTTACATTAGTTACTGGCTGTTGTTTTGGTTTTCAACGGTACTGAGGAGAGGGCCCAGAGCCTCAGCCATGCTAGGCAAGCTGGGCTCGTACCTCCCAACCCTACAGGATGATTTTAGGTTCACACACACACACTGTAGGAAGGGCCGACTTCAAGGGCCTCCAGCGACCCACTACCGGAATCCTAGCCGACCACCGGGCCTTCTGCATGCTTCCTGTACTCCCCATAGGAGTTGTCATCACAACCTTCCAACATGGCCGCCAGCAACTGGTAGGCGGTATCTCTAGTGTCACCATGGAAAAGGGACTGCGATTCATCCCCTCTGTTCCTGATTTGGAAACCCCGAGTGAGGGGTGGACGTTGGCCAGGCCTGCAGCAGCTCTTTACCTATTCAAATCTCAGACATTGAGGAGAAGGACTTGGTGACGGTGACAAGTCTCCCTTGTGAGGACGTGGGCATCACCAGGAGGACTGTGCTGTCCTGAGCAGAGGCCCCTGGCAAACGGTAGGAACAACCTCTGGGAATTTTAGCAGTAGCTGAATCTCTGAGGAACAACGGGCTGGAGGCTCCATTCTCTCTCCACATTCGTCTTCCCTGACAACCTCCTACATGAATCATGCTCACAGCTCTCCCTGGGCTTGGTGGTCTCACCACCTGGCCTTCCTCCTCCGCCTCCTGCCTGCACTGCCCTGTGAGGCCTGCTCTGCCCTCTGAGGCCTTGCTCTGCCCCGTGAGGCCTGCTCTGCCCCATGAGGCCTGCTCTGCCCTCTGAGGCCTGCTCTGCCCTCTGAGGCCTTGCTCTGTCCTCTGAGGCCTGCTCTGCCCTGTGAGGCCTTGCTCTGCCAGAGGCTCTCAGGGGCCCGGCTTCTGCTCTCAGGCCACCTGCCTGGAGGAAGAGAAGGGCTGCACCATGCTGTGGCTTCACAGCCTTTCTTGGTTTGGGGTTTGTGGAGGGTCCCGGATCTGTGGGTTTTAATCGTATTTGGAATAAAAAAACAAAAAACCCTGGCTGTTACTTATTCAAATATTTTTCTTCTCTCCCCTCTCTTTTTCAATTACAGATGAGGCTGCTGGAAATCCCACGCTTCGATAATGCTCTGCTCATTGTTTTCCGAGTAATTTTTCACGCCCTTTCATTTTGAATAGTTTCTATTGATATATCTCCTAGCTCACTTCTCTCTCTCTTTCTCTCCTGTATCTAACCGGTCGATGAGCCAGCCAATATATTTCTTCATCTCAGACACCATTCTTTTTATATCTAGTTCCTTTTATATCTCCCATGCCTTTCCTGAACGTTCCCAGGCTTTCTCCGCATTCTTGAACATATGGAATATGTTATTAGGTCCCTGCCTGCTAATGCTGACATTCACATCATCTCTAGGCTTGCCCTACTGATTGTCCCCCCTCCCCTTCCTCTGGGATTTCACTTTCGGGCTTCTCTGAATGTCCCGGCAGTGTCTGGTTGGGGGCCAGCCATATGGAGTTTTACCTTGTTAGAACACGGTACGTGGGGAGTCCTTAATTGTTTTGAGATAGAATTAAATTCTGAGGAACAGCTCGATCCTTTCAACAAGGCTCGCATGTAAGTTCTGTAGGTTAGAGCCGGCGGCAAGAGTGGCCTTTCGGGCTGTGTACCATCACTGCGGCCCCGTTACTAAGGCACTATCCTTCAGAGCATGTTACAGAATGCGTCGTGTTTTACAAACTTTCCCCACGAACCCCAATCCCACGTGACCTCTGGGTAGTACCCTGCATGCCTCTTTCCATGTTCTTTCCCGATTCCTGTGATCCCCGCATCCACGTATCAGCAGGGAAGTCCAGGGGCACTCGCTCCACACCTCCAGGGTTCTGTGGGCGCAGGCCTCTCCTCTGAGGCAATCCGCCTGAGACATCTCTCTGCCTTGCTTCCTCGGTTTCACCTGAGGCCCGAGGCTCTCCTCCCTTTCTCTGTGGCCTGGAACTGTCCAGGTGTGCAGCTGGGTGAGGAAAGGCCTAACCTCACTGGTATCTCTTCTTTCAGAGTCCAGCATCCTTGCTCCAAGGTCTGCAAAAGAATGCTTTTTTTCTACAAATCTTGTGGGTGTTTTTTTCTGTCATTTTCCCTTCAGTTTTTCCTTGTGGAGTCTAGACACGGCTCAACTTACTGTGCCCAACTGTCTGCTTCACTTAAGCCAATCTCGCGGGCGCTCCAGACCAGCTGCCCCCCGGCCAGTCTTTCTGGGGTGCAGAACGGTTGTTAAAGATGACAACCGAAGTCGCCTCACCCAGCTCGTCTTCGCCGCCCTCACCTTCACGAGTGGCACGGCTGTTCACCCGGCCCATGGGCTTGAAACCCAAAAGGAACCCTTGAACCCCGCTTCTCTCTTATTCACCCAGTTAACCAGTTATGCCTTTCTTCTTCTTCTTCGCAGACCACGCCTTTCTCATCCCACGCCCGTTAATGCTTTCCTGTCACTTCCGCCTCCAAAAGCAATCTGACAGGCTGCTCTTTGCATAGACTCCATTGTTGCTGGGATAAGCCTCATCCCTGTTTGCAAATCATCATGGCCTGGCCTCCAGTGACCTACGGTCCTCCAGTATTTTGATGCCTACTCGCCTCTCCCTCACTCCCTCCCCGTTCTACGATCTGGCCGGAAGTAACTATTTTATATTCCTTACCGTCTCCAGATGCTCGCACACGTTTTCCCTTTATTTTGAGCGCTCTCCCATCCCCCTTTCCCATCGACCATTCTCTCTCCTTCCTTCCATGTGGTTTCGCTATGCTGCCCTTGCTGCCCCCAAACTCCCAGGCTCAAGTCACCCTCCCGCTCCAGCCTCCCGAGCAGATGGGGGTGCCGGCACACGCTGCCGCGCCCAACTCAGCTTTCTTTTCTCAACAGAGACCCCGATCCCTGAACTGTCATTGCTTCTGCCTTGTTTTCTCCTCTGTAGCATACGAAACCAACTCCTACTTTTCCATTTTGGGACAGGATCTTACTGTGTAGCCCAGGCTGTCCTTGAACTGGAGACCCTTCTGACTCAAGCCTCTTAAGCACTGAGGTTGCAGGTGTAAGCCTCCAGGCCTGGTATAGAACCTGTCTTCTTACCCTCGTCTTCTGCCACCTTTGGGCGGGCAGCCCCTCTGCTTGAGGGCTATTACAAGAATGTCCTCGGTAAGGCCCTCATTCCTCTCACTGCATATGAACACCCCTCACCCTGTGAGCACAGCCATCACCGATGCTAAATTGAACAGATAGTCTTGTACAAAAAGGAACTCTGGGCTGTGGCCTTTCCCTACCTTTCAAGACCTACTTTGCACCATCTTCTCTCCTGTGCTGAGTTCTGGCCATTTTGGCCTTCTTTCATTCCTTTTTCTCTGGTGGAGGAGCAGGAGGTGAGGGGTTAGGCAGGGTCCTGCCATCTAGTCTAGGCTGGGTTCGACCTCACAATCCTGTCTCGGTCTCTCAGGCACAGGGATCACAGGCACGCACAGCCACGCTCAGATTTTAGTTCTTGAGCACGCTAGGAGTTCTTTCAACATAGTTTTTATTGGTGGTTTTGTTTTTTTTTTTTGTTTTGCTGCTTTTTTTTTTTTTTTACAGTGAATGTCTCTTGCCTGAAAAGTATCCTAGCCTTTTTATTTGGCTACTTTCTGCATTCTTCAATCCCTGGTTTAGGACGCCCTTCTCTTAGCGGGGTATTTCTTGCCCTTCCTAGGCGGAGTCTTGCTTACACCCTCTTTGACACGGTGTAACTCTCCCATTGCAGTTTGTAATTTCAGACCATCTGCCTGGTGCCTCTCTGCTAGTCTAGAAGCACTGTGAAGGCTTTTCTCACAACTGCCCCGTGCTGGTTAGTTTTTTTGTCAACCTGACACATGATAGGGCTGTCTGAGGACAGAACCTCAATTGAGAAGAAGTCTGTGATGGCGTGCCTGCAGGCAAGTCTGTGGGCTGTATTCTTCATGATGTGGGAGGGCCCTGCTCAGTGTAGGTGGTACCACCCCTGGGTGGGTGGCTGTGCAAGCCAGTAAACCGCATTCCTCTATGGCCTCTGCTTCAGCTCTTGCCTCTGGGTTCCTGCCCTGAATTCCCTTCATGGCGGGACTATAAGCTGTAAACTGAAATAAACCCTTTCCTCGAGAGGTAGCTTTGGTCCTGGTGTTCTACTACAGCTTTAGAAAGCAAGCTAAGGCACACACTGCTGTGCTTGCCGTGTTAAGGGGATGCTTGGTGGGCACCACCTTCGCCGATCTCACCAGTAAGATCAGAACACTCCTCATCTGTGCTCTCTACCTGACCTGCCGACCTTACTGTGTTGCTGCCATTGTCGGCTCGCACGGGCTTCAGGAGCAAACCTACGGGTCTTGAGCTGTCTAGAGAAGTCTCTTGGTTCCCTTCAGGAGAATGCTCTTCTACCACAGCCAAGTGGCGGGATCGTGAGCAGGAAGTGTGGGCACAGCGCAGGTACCTGACACGTTAGGTTTGCTGGATTCCATTTCTCCCTTAAGTTACTGACACCAGGGAGAAAAACTGTGCTGAGGAACTGGACCATGTTCCTGCAACCCAAATCCCCAGAGTCGCCCTTCATATTCCTGGGAACAGAGTGCTTGACTTCGTTTTTTCATTCTATAGGTACTCAGGCCCTGCTGGTAAATTCCCTTCCTTAAAGATTAGACCAAATCAGTTGCTGCCGCTCATGATTAAACATTGCTCACTTCCATAAATGGGATACACACACACAAACCGAGGCAGAACTCACCCCTGTATCTCCAGCACCTAACACAGGGTCTCGGGCAGAGCTGGGGTTCCATAAATATGCTGAATGGGTGGTGTGACCAGGGGAGCCCAAGAACTAGACTGGAACCTGGATTCTGTGTCCTTTTCTACTGTGGTCAGAGGACAGCGTGAGTGGTGACATCAGGGGCAGGTGCAGCTGGTGGTCGGCAGGTGTGGTCACAGCAGGTGCAGTCAGCAGGTGCACCCAGTGGTCGGCAGGTGCAGTCAGCAGGTGCAGCCAGCGGTCGGCAGGTGCAATGAGCAGGTGCAGTCAGCAGGTGCAGCCAGTGGTCGGCAGGTGCAGACAGCAGCCTCTCTGGGTCAGTCATCTTTCACAACAGTGACTGCCCTGCTCTGGCTCTTCCCGACTCTCAGCCCACCCAGCTGATGACACTGCAGACCCACTGAGGGTGTCCCATGGCTATTCTTAGGCATAACTTTTCACATCTCTGTTAGCTCCCGTTGTGTTGCCATTTTCAATTTCTGATTTTTGCTTTGGGGTTCCTCCTGAGAACTCCTGAGTTTCTAAAGGCCTGAACTTTAACCTCCTGGGCTTTAACCTCCTCCACAAAGACTTCCTGAGCCTCCAGAGCTTCACACTTTATATAAGTGAGTTCTTGGAATTGGATGACCGTGGCCACCTACAAAGGAAATGCTGCTTTGTGCATACTGATGCTTCCAGGACAACGTGCCTCTGAGGTAGCCTGCAGGAACGTCCGGGTCTCGCCACCCCATCACAATCTTCACTAAGCTCAGAAGACGCTTGGGACTCCTGAGACTACCAGGCACATGCGCACTGACAGCCACAGCAGCTGGGGCAGCAGTGGAGGCATTCTCCTCCCAGACACCGGAGCAGCAAGCCAGCAGCTGCACACAGAAGAAGTGTTCAGCCTCTTGGTGGCTTAGGCCTCCTGCCCAGCCAAGCCAGAAAGTGCAGGATAGCACAACCACCAACCAAGGAGCACGTAAGTGTCCCGGGCCTGGCTCCTGGCAGGAAGTGGCCTGGGCGATGCAAAGCTCTGCCCTTCTTGAGCACCTGCACCACATCAGAGCTGTGAATCACAAAGTGCTTTTTCAGACGCCGAAAGCCTTTGAAGTAAACCATTAACTCTTCCACAGATCCTACAAAGGCATTAAGTGTTCCTTTTGAGTCACAGTAAGAGTAGTATAAAGGATTGGGGGAGAGCTCAGAGAATTTGTACAAACTCCTGGAAGGTTCAGAAATCGGACATAAACCAAAGCAGGCCACGAGCAAACTGTGCACGTGCATTGAGTGAGGAACCCTTCCCTTTCCTGAGCAGAATTAACAGAGCTACAAGGGCAGACACAATAGGGTCTGCTGTCATTCTACTGGGAAACACAGGAGCCACCGAAGAGTCAGACCATAAAACCGGTGGGAATTCGGGAGATTTGAGGAGAGCAATTACTAACTGTGAACCAGCTGAAGGGCAGAGAGCCCCAACTCAGCCAACAGAACAAGTATGCCTTCCAAGCAATGCAGCTGCCATTTCTGAAAACGACAGATGAAGAGGCCCAAACCCAGGTCAATCCTCCAGTCCTAGTCTAATTAAAAGTTAAGCTCTGGGAGGCTGCCCAGAGGAAGTACCTTTTCAAAAAATCTTAATTTTCCCAGGAATGCACATATCTAACCACTGGTAACCAAATGCTGGCAGTTCCTTGATGAGGTGTTCTTGCTCTGCTTCCTGATGTCTGCCAGACCCTGAGGTTTCAAAAGCCCGAGGTTTGTCCATTGTTCTTTTAAGTAAAACGGGTGGCTGGTGGTAACCACACAAGGGCATTTTCCTTAAGACATCCTCTGTCCTAAGTATGTGGTCAGGGTCCCAGGCACATTTCCTATGTCATTATACAAAATATTAAAAAGACATGCACTCAAAGGAAAAAAAATCCAATAAAATCAGAACTGCTGGGCAGGGAGAACTTGCCTTAGCATGCTGGAGGCCCTGGCTTTAATCTGCAACACTGCAAACAAACAAAAACTGCTTCCTCAAGAATTGGCTGTGTCTTTTAAAAACTTCACTATTTCTCTGGATGTGACAGACATGGACATCTTTAATCCTCTCACTCGGGAGGTGGAGGCAAGCAGACCTCCGTGAGTTCGAGCCAGCCTCGTGTATGCAGAAGTTACAGGTCAGCCAGAGTTACGTGGTCAGACCCTGTCTCAAAACAAAACAAAACATACAACCCCTGACCACAGAAAACAAAAAAATTTTAGTTGTGTGTGCCCATGAAGAACACGCCAGCGAGATGAGTGCTCTGTTGCCACATTTCAGGAAAAGCACAAAGTCGACTGTGGGGATACGTTTTAATGAAAGTCTCTCTTACATCCTAAGAGACCTGAACCTTTGCTGGACCTCACACAGCCGAGTTAATAATACACCGTGAGGTCGCATCCGACTTGGCCTGCTGTGCACTCAGCCTGTTTAGCCCTCCTTTAAGAGAACAACGTAACAACTGACCTTACTTGCCTTGGGTTCCGAGTGATTGTGTACCTCTGTGTATGAGAAGGTCAGCGGCATCAGATGCCCCGGAGCTGGATTGACAGGCAGCTGGGCGCTGCCTGATGTGAGTGCTGGGAATTAAACTCTGGTTCTATGCAAGAAAAATATACGCTCTTGACCACTGAGCCATCTTGCCAGTCCCTTCCCCCATGTAATTAGCTTTTCCAACCTAAGCTAATGCACAGCTTTAGTCTTTTTTGTTTGTTATCATAATAATAATATAATGATACTGCTGATATTTTGTCAATGTCCTGTGCATATATCCCAACACCCTCCTGTTTATCTTAGACTGGAATGCAGATGTTCTCGCTCTACTTATATTCTAAAACTGGAAAAAGCAATCAGGAGTACTATGTTATGCTGCAAGATCCTATTCTAGGCAACAGGAAACCCTCACGAAGGTTCCTGAAACTGGAGGGTGATGGTGCAGCCTCATCCTCAGCTTCTGAGCCTCTGATGGAAGTCCAGTTAACAGCACCAAAGGTGGTTTGGGTGTGAGTGCCCCCCATGGTCTCAGGCATTTGAATACTTAGTCCCATTCGTTGGAGCTGTTTGGGAGACTTGCCACTGGGGGCGGCAGTGAGAGTTTTAAGACTTGCACCATTTCAAATTTGATGTCTGTTTCCTGCTTGTGGTTTCCTCAGCTCCGGGTCCAGCCGCCATGCCTCCGCTCTGCCAACATGGACTCTACATCTCTGGAACCGTAAACCCAAATAAACTCTTCCGTCTCTAAGCTGCCTGGGTCGTGGTGTTTTATCTCAGCAACAGAAAGGTAACGGGCGCAGAGCCTAGCGTGCTGTGGCCGTGTCAGTCTTGTGTAAGTGCTTCCTCCTCTCTTTCTACAGAACCACCTCCCGTTCCCATCAGCTGACGCGAAACGGTACTGGGTAAGTGACCCCTACCACAGCTCCCATCCAGAGCAGTTTAGGGGAACATTAATGAGGTGCATAAAGTTCAGTATTTTATGGGACTATACGGCCATTGGTTTTACTAGCTAAACACAATTCTTTACATTCTATCTATCTATCTATCTATCTATCTATTCTTGATACAAGGTCTCACTGTGTAGTTCAGGCTGGTCTGGAACTGGCTACGTAGACCAAGCTGAACTTGAACTCACAGAGGTCTACTTGCCTCCGCCTCCTGGATACCAGGATTAAAGGTGTATGCCATACACCTGGCCGTCTCTACATTTTACATCGCAAACACAGATAGGCAAGCAAACTCCACGCACATGAGAAGCAGCCCCACCCATCTCCTGTCTGGTGGTCACCAGCTCCCATTGCTCAGCTATGATGAATTGCCAAGTGCAGAGGGCATAGCAGTAAATGGACTGAGGAGCTATCTTCCCCAAAATAGATCTTTCACTTCCAAAAGAAGCAACACTGCACAGTCTCCCATAAAAGCTACGTTAAACATAAACACTTTGTGTCAAGGCTTGGGTGGAGGAAGAAGAGGCCAACAGGTCCAAATGCCTGTCAAACATCCAGAGGGAAACAGCAGACTGAGGGGAGCTACTGTCTACTGACCATCTATACTTCGTAAGCTGGCTGCTGGCTGTCACCAAGACCTTCAGTTTGACCCTTATACCCCACGAAGCAGGAATCGTCTTCATTTTCCAGATGAGGCCGGATGAGAGGGGATTCCATATGCCCGAGACCCACAACCACTGAGGGGACTGGCCGGGAAGCTGCCGAGTCTGCCCAGGCCCAGTTCTGAGGCTGCTTGTTCTTTCCTCGGTCCACATGGGCTCTGGGGGAAGGGGGACGAGTAAAGCAGACCCTCATCTTAGGACAGCTGCACAAGAGCAACTGTGTCTGGTTCCCTCCACTCCTTGTCCCAAGGGCGATGTCCAAAGATCCAGCCACCCCACGCATGAATCATGGGAGTCAGTGGGGGATGTTGAGAGGGGCTGGCCAAAGTACAAATGACTCCCACAACATCTCCAGTCGGGGAAATAAACCACAACACGGAATCAATTAATCAAAGACAAACTAAAATAGGAAAGCAGTTTTATAAAACAAACACAGAGAATCCCATTGACCTAGACTAAATTAACTGACCCAGGAAAGTAACTTAGCCGTTCACAAACTGAAATCCAGTCCCAACTGGATGTGTGTATGCTGGTATGGGGGAGGCAAGAGGCTTCTGATGGGATAGAGTGCCCTGTGGCTGGGTGGCTGGTCCACAGCAGGGCCAGGCTTTAGTGTGGTACTGTCTGGAGGGGCCGATGGGGGAGTGGAACCTCTCTGGACTTGAGTCTGTCAACACAAGCACCTCCCACTGCAGCAAAAATCTCAGGGTGCCCACTTCTCCTGACCTGGGAAAATCAGGGCTGAATTCAGTCCTGCTCATGACACCAAGTGAACTCATGCCCCCTGCAGGGCCACCTTCATTCAGTTACAGGATTGTGAGTGACAGCTTGGCCAAAGAGCAGCTGGTCCACGAGACAGGAAAACAACTCACTCTGCAGCTTGTACCTTAAACTTCATGGAGCTCACGGCAAGGCAGCAATCTTGACTGCTCTGGTGTGAATGTGAGTGTCTCCCAACACTTACATAAATTCCCAACATGGCGGCATGAGAAGGCGGGCTATTGTTGAAGTGACTGGGTCACGAGGAAGCTACCCTCATTGATAGGATCAGTGCCCTTACAAAACAGGCTCCCAGGAGCCTGTCTGCACCTTCTGTTAAGTGAAGACACATAGTAGGGAAGCATCTTTGGCAAACGAGCTGCCACCAGTGCTGGCTCCTTGACCGTGGACTCCCTGGCCTTCAGAACACCAAGGAATAAACGTCTTGCTTATAACTTGCACAGCCTAAGGTATTTTTATTAATAAGATGAACGGACTAAGGTGTTCACCAAAATAAGAGTCCCTTCTCCAGACAAAAATAGTAACTTTTTTTTCAGTCATAAAAATAATACACAATACAAAAACAGAATCTGGGCTGCGGACATGGCTCAGTAGGCAAAAGGGCTTGCTGTGCAAATCTGATGGCCGGAATTTGATTTTCTGATCCCATGGTGGAAGAAGAGAGCCAACTCCCGAAAACTGTCTTCTGAACTCCACACACATGAGTGCCATGCGTGGCACACACACACACACATACACACGTACTCACTCACTCACACAATAATAATAAAACTAAAAACTTAACTTTAAAAACCCAAATAAAGAAAAATAAATTTTATAAACAATGAGGCAGGAGTAATTTGACATTTCCATTTCCTAAAGTTATTCGCTACATGTTGGTGGCTGTGTTCTTTGCAATCTCTCCCCATTGACACGTGATAAGCGTATACATAATTCTACTTACACAAGGCCTCAATCACAAGCTGACTATACCATAACATTCTAGACATGTTCTGTGTCAACTGAAAAAGAAACTAAAGTTTTCTTTAGGGTAGAATCTCACGCACCTCAGGTTGGCTTTCCACTTCCCAAGGCTTGGATTACGGGTACGTGCTACTATAGCAGGCTCTAGTTATCTTTTTTTTTTTTTCTTCTTGAGACAGAGTCTCTCTATTATGTAGTCTTGGCTGCCCTGAAACTCGCCATGTAGATCAGGTTGGCCCTGAATACAGAGATGAACTCATCTCTGCCTCCTGAGTGCTGGAACTAAAGGTGTGCACCACCATACCCAGTTCTAAATCCTTATTTTTGACAACCACATTGTTTTCCTGCAGGGGTTTATCATTCTTTACTAAGCGGGAATCATTGCCTCTAATGTTCTACCTAAATTTTAAAAAAAAAAAATTTTTTTTTAGTGTGTGTGTGTGGAAGGGTATGCACATACCACAGCACTCGCACCAAAGTCAGAGACGACTTTTGGGGAGAGTCTGTCTTCTACCATGTGGGTACTGGAGACCTAACTCAGGCCATGAGGTGTGGTGGCAAACACCGTTCTTTACTTGCTGAGCCATCTTACTGGCTTCTCTCTTCTATTTCCCAAGCCACCAAATCAGCTTTATTATGGCAGATTAAGCCAATTAAAACAAAGGACCAGGCAGTCTACAGAGCAGCCTACGAAGCCACAAGAACATTTGAGCCAGAGGTGGTTTTTGTATTAATAGTTAAGATTGAGGACATAGTGTGATCTCTCTCACTATGTGTGTGTGTGTGTGTGTGTGTGTGCGCATGCACGCGCATGTGTTCACGTGCACATGCACTTGTGCTAACACACAGACATCTGCTTAAAAAATAAAAAACTACCAGGTACTTATTACTTGCCAAGAGCTGTTCTGCCAAAATGCACAAGGTCATTTGCCACCTACAGCATCGCAGACTGACAGGATGCAAACAGGGCAGATTTGAATGAATCAAGACGAATGGAGGCATAGCTTTCTAGAGAAGAAGCGGGTGTCCAAAGAGACTACCTTGGAAAAAGCGATCTCCTCGTGGGGTGACACTGGACAATGAAGACAGTCATGCCACACAGCAGCTAAGAGAAGTCTGGAAAGAATAAAAGCCCCGAGGCAGGAGGAGACCTGGCATCTTCAAGGAGCAAGAGCACCGTGGCTGGTCTGCAGCAAGGGCACAGACTCCGCGTGAAATCATGGAGGTGAGGGGGGCTTCGTGAGTCGGTTAGGACTGTGGTTCGTGTGCACCGTGAGGGCACTGGAGAGATTACAGCGGTAAGAAGATAGCAGCCCGCTCCTCCGTGTTCCAGAAGACTGCCCCAGCTGCACTGAGAAAGGCCTCTGGGAGGAAACAAATGAGCAGACAGGCCAGGGACATGGTGGCTACTGGTCCGGGGCAGAGGAGCCAGGACCTTGGACAGTGGTGCTAGGAGGAAGTGACAGTGAATTCTGAAGAGAGGCCTGACTCCTGCAGGGAGGAGGATGATGAAGGCTCAGGGCTTGTGGCCTGAGGAGAGAGGCTGGTGGGAAGGGAAGGGGAGATGGGTCCTGTACCTGATTCACTGGGTTTATCTACAAATACCTGATTTGGGGGAGTTAACAGAAACATTTTAAAGTTTCTGTTAATTGCCTGTACTTAACATCGCAATTAACGTTTGTATTTTGTCTTGAAGTCCTGCATCTTCATAACTTGGTTCTAGTTCTAGGAGTCGAGGGGGCAGTTCATAACTCCATTCGAGTTCTACAAGTCTGAGGGACAGTTTGTAACTCAGATGTAGTTCTAGGAGTCTGGGGGGGCAGTTCATAACTCAGTTCTAGTTCTAGGAGTCAGGGGACAGTTCGTAACTCGGTTCTAGTTCTAGGAGTCTGGGGGGCAGTTCATAACTCGGTTCTAGTTCTAGGAGTCGGGGGGGCAGTTCATAACTCGATTATAGTTCTAGGAGTCGGGGGGGCAGTTCATAACTCGATTATAGTTCTAGGAGTCGGGGGGGCAGTTCGTAACTCCGTTCGAGTTCTACAAGTCTGAGGGACAGTTTGTAACTCAGATGCAGTTCTAGGAGTCTGGGGGGGCAGTTCATAACTCAGTTCTAGTTCTAGGAGTCAGGGGACAGTTCGTAACTCAGTTCTAGTTCTAGGAGTTGGGGGTCAGTTCATAACTCGGTTCTAGTTCTAGGAGTCGGGGGGCAGTTCATAACTCGATTATAGTTCTAGGAGTCGGGGGGCAGTTCGTAACTCGGTTCTAGTTCTAGGAGTCGGGGGGGCAGTTCATAGGTTCCCTGGGATGCCCTATGTGTGATCTATGAAGAGAGCAGATTGGCTTCTTTCTTGCTAACCTATATCCTGCAAGGTCCCTTCACTACTATCTGGAACTTCTAGGACTGGACCCTGGTTTCAGACACGGAGACTGTGGGTCCTTGCAGGTGCCCTACATCAGGCTAAAAACATTCCTTCTTTAAAAAGAAAATACTCTGATTAGTTCTTTGGAAATTTCATACAACATGTCCTGATCATATCTACCCTCCCTTCAAGATGCTCCGTTCTGACTGCTGAGCTGTTTCTTCATGAACAGAGATTGAATTCATCAAACACGCTTTCTTCATCAACTGATGGGGTCATATCGGTGGTTTATTTCTTTAGTTGAAAAAAAATTTTTGTTTTTGAGATAGCATCTCATATGTCCTCGGTTGGCCTCAAACTTGCTATGACCCTGAACTTATCTCTCTGCCTCCACTTCCCAAGTGCTGGGATAACAGATGTGCACCACCAGGCCTGGTTTATGTGGTCCAGGGCCTTGAGAACGTCGAACAAGCACTTTAGGGACAGAGCCACGCTCTCAGCCTCATCACACAGGCTTCTGTTGTAGATAATTAATATTGGAGATCACATGGACTGATTTTTAATGATAAACTAACCTCCTATTCCCAGGCTAAAATACATCCAGCCATCACGTTTAGGTCTTAGGCAGTCTTCCTCTCCATTTGGGACGCCGATGCCCAGATGGTATTCTCTAGAGTTTTCAAACAAGCCCCCAAGGAGCTATTGACATAAAAATGTTCTTCTCTTTTCTCTTGTTTAGACTGAATTCTTTCTCTTCATCTTTCTTTCTTCCTTCTCTCTTTTTTTTTAGTTTTTCAAGACAAGGTCTCATATACAGCCCCGGCTGACCTGGAACTCACTCTGTAGACCAGGCTGGCCTCAAACTCACAGAGATCCGCCTGCCTCTGCCTCCCAAGTGCTGGGGTTAAAGACGTGCGCCACCGCCCAGGCAGACTGGACTGTCCTGACAGCTCCCCAAGAACACTGAGTCCTCTGTCACCTTCATGTTGTTACTTGGTGGATCTTAAGAACCCGGTTACTGTGTTCACTTGTTCATTTGCTTACTTTGGGTGAGACTTTCCCTTCTCCTGCTAGTTCCAACAGTGTTTGCCCTGACTTTGGAGAACACTTTAAACCCTAGTTAAAGTCTTCAGTAGGATGTCCCCAAGTCTGCACTGCTCCAGTCTTGGGAACTGTTGGTTGCCTTTTCCCATGCAAGTTGAGATTTCTCTGGTTCTTTATAAGATGATTAATTTTGGCTCGTATCCTGGATGTTATAATATCGTGTTATGAAACTCGAGGTCTTGTTTGAATGCAGTGGAGGGTGTTATTTTTGTTTTAGGAGACAATCGAGCAAGCTGTGTTTGGACAGCAAGTCCTGACCAGCCTCCTTTGGGGTGTGGTTTCCCCATTTCCACTTTTGAGCCTATTCGGACCCATTTTCTGTGTGCGCCACCCAGAGTCCAGCTGACACTTGGGAGGTCATCTGTCCCATGGTGGAAGTCTCACCCAAAGCCTCTGGAGTCACTTTCCTAAGCACCTCGTTCCTGTCTGTTTTCTCCCTTGTGTGTTCTGGGTCCCCAGGCCTCCCGTTCTTGGTTCTCTGGCCAGAAAGCCAGGGCCTTGGTTACCGCAGCTTATTATGAATTTCTAAACTGCTACACCCAGATCTGGGACAATCAACAGGAAGGCAGAGCTCAAAATAAAAAAAACAACCCACACCCTACTGTCTTGAGACTTGAGCTTCTCTACCTCACCATCTCTTCCACCACCACGACCGTGGGACTGCTGAGGGCTGGACGTAAGGGAAACAGAAAAGAGAAACACAACCGTGGGATTTCCCCTTGGCCTGAGCCTTAGGAGGCCCTCCCCCACAACCAGAGCCGTAGCTAGAGGCCATTTCCTTGAGCTGTTTGTATGGTGTCCGTCTCTGGGTTGTAGGGTCCCAGGATGTGGGACACTGGGTGGGGGGGGCAGGGAAGCACACTGCCAGTTTAGTAATACATTAAGTTCTGGTGTTCTTCCCAAACTGTCTGCTATGACTAATGTTTCAGAGTCCTCAAATAGCTGCGAAGTGCATTCTGTCCAAGCCATTAGCAGCGCTCAGTGACAGAGATGTGGGGAGTGCATCTACTTATCTCGAATGGAATCTTGCTTTCCTATGTTTAATTACTCACGCTAAAGAAAGGACATAAAATAGGGATTAAGCCCAAAGTTGTTTTGCTAAGATACTAAAACTTTTTTGGCAATGGGTGTGCCCAGTGCACGAAAAGTCTCTTCACATAAAACAGTCAAGTGGTCGCTGAAGAAAGCCTGTCCAGCTCTCCCAGCCTTCCGGAACGATGCAAAGTGTAAGACCGCTGGCCAGTGTTCCTCGAGAGCATGACGAAGGTGGAACTACCTGAGGAGTCTAGCGGGTGCAGTCAGGAAAAAAATGGAATGCTGGGTAAACTGAGAATCAGCTCTAATCTGAGTTTGTATATGATATGCCTTTGTGGAGATGTCGTGACAAAACCTGCTATTTTGTATGCTCATTAGAGAAAAGCTGGAGCAGGAGCGACGGCTCAGCAGTTAGGAGCACACACTGCTGACAGAACTGAGTCGGTTCCCGGCACCCAGGCCAGACCACGCACGACGCCTGTGACTGCCGCTCTAGATGCCTCTGGCCGCCGCGCGCACACCTACCACACACGTGCAATTTGATATTTCCAAATCTAAAAAAATAAGAAATAAACGAGGCTGACTTTTGATCAGCCTGAAACTATCCTCTACCACAACAGAGCTAGACAGAAAAGAATCGGAGTCTTCATCTCTTTCCCTTTCATGGCGGACCATGAGCAAACCTAGGAGCCCGTGGGGCTGTTTTACGTCAACTCGACAGAGGCCAGAGTCATCTGGGAAGAGGGACTCTGAATTGAGAAAGATTGGCTTGTAGGCAAGGCTGTTTGGCATTTTCTTGGTTGTTGGTTGATGTGGGAGGGCCCGGTCCTCTGTGGGTGGTGCCAACTCTCAGCCGGTGGTCTTGAGTCCTGTGAGAAAGCAGGCTAAGAAAGCCCTGGGGAAGTAAGTCAGTAAGCAGCATCCCTCCATGGCTTCTGCTTCAGTTCCTGCCTCCAGGTTCCTTCCCTGCTTGAGTTCCTGCCCTTGGCTCCAATGACAGACTATGATCAGATGCGTAAGCCAAATAAACCCTTCCCTCCCCTACTTGCTTTTGGTCATGGTGTTTTACCACAGCAATAGAAACCCTCGCTTAGACTAAACTACAGACCCTGGGCCATAGTTATTTGTAAATTAAGCCCAATATACACTTTTATAACTCCAAGAGAGATGGAGGCAAAGAACTAAAATCCCCTTAAAAATTAAAGAGAAAAAAAACAGTAACTACTTGTACAAGAAATGGACGCAGACACCAGAATGCCTGAATATCAGCCCCAGCTCTGATATTTACTCGCTATTTGAGGTCGAATAATGTGTTTCTCTGCTCTGTATGTCAATTTCCTTAGCTGGGAAACGGGGGTAACAACGTCTATGTCAAAGCTCTGCTATGAGATTTAAGAGTCGGCTATGAGAACTCTGACACTCAGTGATGTTCCCTAGGTACGTACTGTCCCTCCTCCCATTTCCAGGCAAGTGCTGCTTGTGACATGCCTGGCTTGTGACTGCTGCACGTATAGAAGAGAATGGAAAACCTTAATGTAGTCTAGAGAGATGCTGTAACCCCCACTCAGGTCACTAGAGAGAACATTCTGGTTCTGAGAAGCTCCCCCAGCTCTTATGGAGTTCAGTCTCTTATTTCTTCTCATTCTTTTAACATTGAATTTGTGCATCTAAACAAATAAGGGTTCATTTTGCTTACGTTCATACAAATGAAAACCAGCATATATAATCTGTTATCTGTCTTCTCTTTTTAAGACTCATCCGTGTTACTCCTGGGCATGTAGCTTAGGGGTAGAGCACTTCCCTGGCATATACAAAGCCCCAGGTTCAATTCCTAGCATCACAAAAATGAAATCAGACAAATAAAACTTTAAAAATATTTCTTGTTTCTTAGACTGGGGCTCAGCATACATCTACAATATTTAAAGTACTGTAGCACTTGGAAAGCTGAAGCAAGAAGATCGTTGCAAGCTGGAAACCACCCTGGGCTACACAGGGAGTGCCCAGCCAACTAAGGGTGGGGGTACCTAGTGAGACCCTAGCTTCAAAAGCCAGGTGTGGTGGCACAGGCATGTAACCCAGAACTTGGGAGGCAGAGGCAGGAAGATCGCCGAGTTTGAAAACAGCCTAGTGAGTCTACAAAGAAAGTTCCACAGCAGCCAGGATTCCATCTCTACAGTGCGCATTCTATAGCAAGATCCTGTCTCTTCAAACTTAAAGTAAAAATTTTAATTTGAAAGGGCAAAATTTTAAGAAAGGCTTATCTATGTTATCAAATCTATGTATAATTTGCTCATTTTCTCTGTTCCACACAATTATGACACGTTCATATTTAACTGCTGTTCCCTTACGTGGGTTGTTTTGGGGTTTTACAATTCTGAATAATGCCTGGGACTGGGAGAGGCATCTCCCTGACCTGAGTGAGGCTGGGTTAAAGGGCAGTGTGCCAATTAGTGCATCCCGCACTGTAAACACAGGGAGGGAGCCTGCCTGCCTATGACTGTCGCACGGCACAGGCAGGTGTGGCACTTCCTCCTGGAACTCTCTACCTGGGCACGTGGGTGTGTAGAATGGAAATGTACAGCACATATCTGGGTGGACATTAGCATCCATCCCTGTAAGGAAGGTTTCTAGAGGAGAACTTGTCAAGGTATGGAATGTGTACGGCTCAGACTTCTCAGCATACTGTCAATGTCTTTTTCAAAGAGATTGTACAAAGTTGACCTCCCACGCAGTGGAGACTCAAGGGTCTGCTCCATCATGGCTCCGTCAACACCGGGACTGCCAAGCTCTTCATGGTTCTTTGTCCCATGGCTGTGTAGTGATATCTCAATGGGATTCCAATTTTCACTTTCCTGAGTACTAATGTAACTGAAAACCTTTCCATGGGCTCACTGACCTCTTTTCTGAAGCGCTTTTTCCAGTTTCCTGCTCTTTTCTGCACTGGGTTGTCCATTCTTAATGACTGTTGTAGTTCTTTGTTCTAGAGACAAAGTCTTTGCTAGCTAGTATGTGCAGACTTCTTTTCCACTCTCTCAATGGAGACTTTTGATAATAAGAGTCCTTAATTGTCATGCATTAAGGTACTCGATCTTTTCTTATAATTACAGATATGATCGGGTTCCTTTAAGAACCCTTCCTCGTCTGTCCACTCTGTTGAGGTGACTTCTCACACAAGCCTCATGCACACACGGCCTGGGACACTGGCACACTTAGTGAGGGCGGAGTGCAGGCTCTTGAGCCAGATGGGGACGGATGCACCCTGATCAGATCTGACTTTTGTGTTTCAAGACGATTAGGGAAATCAAGGCTAGTGTGGGGGACAAATAACCGAGGGGCGCAGGAAGCTCCCAGCACAGTGTTGAGAAGAGTAGACCTTCCCAGTAGTGGCGGGAACATCTTTCCTCTTGTCCTCTCTAATACAATTGCCTGAGCCTTGTGAACATGAATTAATCATGTACGGGGCCAGTGAAAGCGAGTAACTACCCTCCAAGGCCAGCCACGTCTCCCTGGCATTCAGGGTGGCACTCCCACTATGAAGTGGGTCACCTTCACCTAATCACACAGGAATGCCCTTCCCCTGCTGCAAAGTTGTTCTGGGCTCCCCCAGCGATGCAAGCTGAGGATTCAAAGCAGCTGTCTTTTCAGCTCTGCTAACAAGAACTGAAGTACGGGATGAGCGGACTGCCTCGGACTGGGACAGCCACCTCCCAGCTGGCCTCAGTGAGTCTGGGTCAAAATAGCGTGTGCCAAATAGCGTGTCCTGCACTGTAAACACAGGAAGGGAGGGGGTGTCTGCCTGTGGCTGGCACAGGCAGGTGTGGCTCTCCCCTCCTAGAGCTCTCTACCTGAGCACGTGGGTGTGTGTTCGAACGTGCAATGCAGGGTGTATCCTCCGGAAGGTGGGCTGCTCAGCCTGGCAGTTTGCAGATGAGCCCTGATGCTTAGCATGCCCATAGCTAGTGGCCTCTCAAAGTCCTCTGACCAACTCTGAGACAGGGCAGGTGCTCAGAGACCAGATGTCCTCTCACACGAACGGGACAGTTCTTTGAGGGAAAAGCATCAACTGCAACGTCCTACTGCAGATTTTTTTTTTTTTTAAAAGATAAAGTCTCACTATGCAGCCCTGGCTGGCTGGTCGGAACTCCTCATGTACAACAGGCTGTCCTCAAGCTCAGAGGCACCCCTGCCTCTGCTGGGACTGAAGGCGTGTGCCCCCACTGCTGGGACTGAAGGCGTACGTCCCATGCCCAGCTCGGTGTACACTTGTAAAACAACTGGGCAAGTGCTTCTCACTGTGTCCCTTTTCTGCTCCCTTCACGGTGAAGCCCCTGAGGACCTTCCCATGATTCTGCAGATCTCCTCCTCCCCTTCCCCCAATTCCCAACTCATTAGGCTTCACTACAAAGCCAGTACTAAGGGCTGCAAAGATGATAGAGGGGGAAGAATTGGTACCTGTGCCTAGTGTTTGTCCAGCGGAGTCAAAGGAAAGAAGCAGTGAATCTGCAACACAAGAGGACAAGTTCACATCTTTCTTCTTTAGTCAGACAAGGGCCTGCCGGCTCCACCCAAACCCTGTTGTGGGCTAAAAGCACTAACTAACTCCTCCCCTTTGGCCTCTCTGATATTCCTGTGCAAGTTTGTTTATTATTTCCATCCCTCCCCCAACAAAACCCTGACAGCAGCGTATAATAATTTATAGCATAATCTGGAATAAGAAAGTAAAGATGACAAAGAAAGTGAATATATTATACGGTGGAGAAGATGTTAGTGCACAGACGGCATGCCACCAGGCCTTTGCAAACACAGCAGGCAGAATCCAGCGGGGTGTGAGCTCCCAAGCAGCCAAAGCAAAGGGAGAAAGCAGTTTCAGGGTTCAGAGCCCACAATGCATTCTTCCACTCATTCACACCATCAGGAAATGTCTGCTGGACATCCACTGTGTCCAGACACTGTGCTAGGACACTGTGGTACAGCAGTAAGCAGTGGCAACAACAAACCATGGCCTCCAGTCTCATGGGCCTCCTTGCCCTTAGCCTAGGAAAGGGAAGTCATCAGAGAACAAATGACTTAGCTAGAAACTGATAAAAATACGGCTAAGAAGAGATTGCTATTTGTGCTAGGGACCAGTCTGAGGGTACTGGACAGGAGAGCTTCCCTGGAGGAGCTGGGTCAAGGGCAACCAGAAGGGAATGAACATCCCAGGCAGACGGAAGGCCTTGTGTAGAGAGACCTGAAGAGACGGGACCAGGTGTTCCCAGCAACTCAAAGACCAAAATCCAAGCAAATGCTGTACTCTCCGTGAGTCTTAGCAGAAAGGGTACCGCATGGTGTTGATGTCCTGTTTCTCCTGCAACATTTCTTGAGTCTGTAGTTGGAAATCTTGTGTGGCTGTCCCTTAACAGGTGGCCCGATCTCAAATGATGGTATAAAGCCAATATACAATTCAGTTACACGGTGAGGAATACCAAGATGGGGTGTGGTCCAAACACCGCAGACTCAAGAAATCAGATCCAAAAGGTTCACTCGCTGCAGAGAGTGCTAGCTGGACACATACAGGACCTGTGTGGACTGTCACAGAACACTCTACAGTATCTTCCGGGTCTTACTACACATGGAAACTCAACATAGTCATCATAACTCTAAATAACAGCCCCACCCCACGACAGCATATAAGCTCAGTAAAAGCAGCCACAACGGCTGCTCACTCAAGGCTATGTCTCCAGCACTACACCTGACACGCAAGACGCTCACTGAATTAGTTTCTAGAGAAATGCCTGGACCACAAACCCTTCAGGCAATCCCTTCAGAGATACATTTACTAAGAGCGAGCTGGGGGATGTGGCTTCCGAGAGGACTTGGAGGCAAGTATCTGCAACATCAGGTGAGGGTAGGAGGTTTGCTTTGAAATCTTCCAAGAAAAAGGCAGGCAGCTGGCTCTTCACAGAAATTCGGAGGCACCGCCAGGTCCCTTGATGAACAGCTGGCTGTTCTATCTGTAAAAGCAGTGTCTAATCTGAAGCTGGACCCTTTGTCAGCATGGCTAGTGTCTGTTTCCTCTCAGTGAGGTATGCTCCTTGGCCAGGGTGAGGAAGAGGGAGGTGTCAGCCACCTGGGGGACACAGAAGATCCCCCGAGAACCCGACTGCCCAGACGGCTCAGTAAATAAAGCACTTCTGGGCAAGTGTGTGTGTGTGTGGGGTGCTGAGCCCCAGAAGCCCGGTAAAAAAGTAGGGTGGGTGTGATGCCTGCTGCCATCCCAGAACTGGGGAGGCAGAGCTGGGGAATTCCCAGGGCAAGCCAGGGAGCCGGACTGGCTGACTCAGCTCAGAGTCCAGCGAGACAAAGTGGAGATCAAGGAAGACACTCAAGTCAACCTCTCTGCACACGCACATGGGCACACGCACACACTCGCACACGCGTGCACACACACACATACACACACATGCAGAAAACAATAACTTTTAAGTGCCTAATTGTTACTTCAGTTGAAATATTTTTCCAATTATACTTTAGTTTCTTTATACTCATAAGCAGTCCTGATTTAATCTTTTCTGAAACTTTTTGATTCAAATGTTAAAAAAAAACCAAACAAACAGCTGAACCTTAACTAAAATTTCTAAACAGCAGTAACTGCCGACAGCGGCTGCTTCCGGTGGTAGGCTCTACGGAGTGTCCACAGCATGTGTAGTTTGTATCAAGGGAGGTGGGGGTGGGCACTGGCACTCACTGGAGTCCCAGCGACTTGGGCTGAGGTGGGAGACCAGAAATGCTGGGAGGAGGGTAAAGGGGAGAGAGAGAGGAAGAGGAGGGGGAGGGGGAGGAGCGAAAGATCAAGAATAACTGCCGGCTCCAGTGCAAGCTCACAGGTATCGAAGCCGAAGCACAAGACTCCGGATCTCTTCCGCTATTTGTGGTGAGTGTTGTTGGGTTTTTCAGTTCCCGAGATGGACCTGAGAGTTCAGACCAGCAGCATCAACCCCCCGGTGAACTAACCCCTCTCCCCTTTTTCTTCTTCCTTCCTTCCCACAGTTTATTCCTTGGTCCTGGGGATGGAACCCAGGGCCTTGACTAGCTAGGCAGCTCTCCCACCCTGAACAATACCCCCAGGCCCCTTCCCACAAATACTGTCAGTGCTCAGTAAGCGAGGTCTCTGCCTTGCAGGCCAAGAAGATGGAGGACTTGGAGGTGAAGTGTGATCAGGGTCTCTGAGGTAAGCCCCAGGCAGGTGGCAGTCTCCCGGAGAGCAGCATCTCGGCAAACCTCTCTGCAATGATGGCTATGCTCTGGGAGCATGTGCCTTCGGAGTTCGGATGATGCAAGCGGGAGGGAATGAGTGACATATTCATGCTTTGTGTAAGTTCAAATGAATTTGTTTTGAGTGTTAAAGGCCCAGACCAGAAACGCTCCGGCGATTCATTATTTGTGTTTATTCTAAAGGATGTAAGGTTATTTTAGTTAGTTATAAACCACGTTGACAGCTTACGGGAAAACTTAGCATTCAACAAACTGAGCGGTTTGCTCTGCGAGCAACAGAGCAAGAATCCAGACTTCTCCCTGTGCAGCTGACAAATATGTCATTTTTACTCGAGCGTTCCAGGCTCCGGCTGTTCCTGGCTCCTAGGCCAGAGGCGGCCATGTGGCATTTTGTACAAGCGACCAAACGGAATCCCAGACCAAAGCATGACAGAGCTTGCTGCACAACGAGGAACGGCTAGAATTTTACTGGGAGCTTTTTTATTATGGTCAGATGTTTCCTGTGTCTGGTTTCTGAGGCAGAATATAGAGAATATGAAGGGAGCGAGAAGGAGAAGGCAGACTGGTATTCTTAGCCTTGGCCAGGCTTCTAAAGCACCAGGCATGTGTGAGCGAGCTGTGCTCTGGGGTGCCGCCGCCCCTGTCACCCCGTACGTTCCACACGTCAAGACCTTCTGTTGTACGTTCTTCAGGAGTGTAGGAATGGGGAGAAACCAGACTGTTCCCAAGAAAACAGGTAAAGCACAAACATAAAATTAACTAGTCCACGGGACAAGGAGAGGAAACAACCAGCATGGCGATTTCACTGCCCCTTGGCACAGAAAGTATCAACCAGGGCCCAGCAGATACAGTGAAGAACACGAGAGTCCCTGGTCTCAAGAAATCCACACGTCAGCCGGAGGGGAGGGTGAAATGCCACACAAATAAAATGAACAAAGTCGTTTCGGACAGTGGTAGTCGATGCGAGGACTATTTAGCAGCGGTGAAGGCTAAGGGTAGGACAGATGTGTGTGGGACGCGTGTGCTGAGCTCTGAAGACAGAGCCATCGCAGGCAGGGCTAGAAGGAGCTCCGGGCTGAGGGAAAGCAAGTGCGGGAGCCGCCCCTAGCTTAAAGGAGAGAGGAAGCCCAGCTGCGGCAGAGAAAGCAGGAAGGCGGGACGTGTTGAAAGCAGAAATTGGGCCACATCTGCACGAGGCCTCGGAGAGATGTCTGTGTCCCATACAACAGCAAAGAAGCCTTTTAGAATTTTTCTGTTTAAAATTTTTTTTTCATGTGTTTGAGTATTCTTTTAAGATTTGCTTATTTTTATTCCGTGTGTATGAACGCTTTGCCTCCATGTGCACCACACGAGTGTCCACTGCCCATGGAGACCAGGATGGATCCCTTGGAACTCAAGTTACAGCCGGTTGTGAGCCAACCTGTGGGGGCTGAGAACTGAACCTGGGTCCTCTGCAAGAGCAGCAAAGTGCTCTTAACCGCTGAGCTGTCTCTCTGGCCCATGTGCAGATGTTTTGCCTGCACCCAAGTCTATGTACCACTCGTGTGCCTGGTCCCCGTGGAAGACAGGAAAGAGTGTTGGATCCCCTGGAACTGGAGTCACAGAGGGTTGTGAGCCAACGGGTGGGTGCTGGGATCCAAAGCCTGGTCCTCTAGTAAAGCGGCCAATGCTCTTAACCACTGAAACAGCTCTCCAGGCCCCAAGGGAGCCTTTTAAAACAAAGAAAGTAGGCTAGGCAGGATTGGAGGGGGTGGTAGAATGCCTGGCTAGCATCCATAAGGGCCTGAGTTCAATCTCAACATTACCAAAAACAAAACAAACACACACTTCCAAAAATAGGAGAGTAAAGGGTTCTGGTTTGTATTCTCAAATATAAACTTTGGCTGCTTTATAGGAACTGAATTGATTACCCAGCCAACAGAGTAGAAGGTAGATCTGGGGAGGGAGACTGAGGCAAGGGAGTGAACACAGAGGAGGTGCAACACTACAGATGAGAAAGGATGGTGTTTGAACTAAAACTGTGATTTAGGGGAGGGGAGTAGGGTACTAAAGATACTTAAAGGGAAAGCTTCAGGATTTGCAACTAACAGAACAGGAATGAGAAAAAAGAAAGGCAGAAGACCATATCCACAGTTTGGGCTTTGTGCAAAGTGATGCTGACTTCTCTGTGATTGAGAGCGGCCTCCTGGTGGACCACTGAGGTGGCCTGACTACAGGAAGGCCAGCCACCCTACTGACGGCCCATCAGTGAGGCAGACGGGGGCTGCCTTCTGGACACCTGCACTGGGAAGCACAGAGTATTGGGGAGCTAATAGCGATTCCACCAAAGAAGAAGGGAGACTGGGGAGCCACAGGCCAGGCTAGATGCTTGGTCCTGCAGCCCACACTCACAGCATAACACTGCAGTGAAGAGCCACAGTCCTGCTGTGGAGAGCATCACAAAGACACTCCAAGCTCAGCCTTAGGTTCAAAATGTTCTCCCAGTTCCTCTGTGGCAGCCAGTTATGACCTAGACCATCTTCCTCAAGGTCTTGGGGTTTGGCTTTCCTCGGTTCCCATGAGGCCTGGCCTACCACTGAGAGTCTTCAATTTCTGCCAGAATGCACCTGGTGCATTCTCCAGTTGCAGCAAGCTCGTCTCCTTTAGGCCAAATGCCTTCATGTCCTTCGCCAGTCCCTGAAGGCTGGTGTAAAAGTGCACTTGTCACCTGTTGCAGAAGTTTTAGTTATATATAAAATAATTGTTTTATGCACTGTTGGGTGAGGGGCTGTCTAGGGCATTTTGTATTGTCTGCAGGTGTTGGATTTCTGTGGGGGTTCTTTAACTGCTAACGATCTGCATGTGCTATCAGTAGAATACCTGAAAAGTTCTGGATCAATAAAACACCTGAGCGCAAATGCTCGGGGTTCCACTGGGAGTATGGGCACTGGCCAGGATGGTGGTTCCCTCTGCTGAGGTCTGGCAGAGTTTGCACCTCTGAAAAATGCCTTCTAGTCATCCCTGGTAACCTGTCCACACCCATCACAACATATTCACGGTCTGACTCAATGAAAACAGAGAATTTAGACTATGGGTCTAAGCTGTAGTCATTAATCTGGCTTTACAAAGAGCCTTCAACTGGGGATGGGAGTGTTAGTGGTCTATCAGGAGAAACAATATTTATTTTTTATTTTATTTTTTTTTATTATTTTTTCTTCTTATTGTTGTTTGTTTTTTTGTGTGTGTGTGTGTAACAGGGTTTCATGTATTCCAGGCTGGCTTTGAACGCACTGATCCTCCTGTCTCCTAGTGCTGAGATTACAGGTGTTCTCCATTGTGCTTGATTTTATAGAGTGATGGGAATCAAACCCAGGGATACATGAACGCAAGTACTCCCCTCAGTGAGCTACAAACCCAGCCAGAGATAATATTTTAACCTGCTTCCCTTCTGGTTTTTCCACTATTTAGCTGCCAGAGTGATCAAGTCCCCTAGCCCTAGTCCTCAACTTCTTCCCCCTCAACCACAACCCCCCCCAAAAAAAAACTTGAATAAATGGAATTACTGAAGAAACAAAGAGGGGGAGAAATGTCTGTGGAGAGTGAGCCAGAAGAGACAAGGACTGGTGACAGGAAGGGTACCCTACTATGGTGCACAGATGCTCCGACTGAAAGACAGAGTGGAGGGAGCGCCTAACTTCAGTGGGATCAGGCTCCGTCCATTTGTCCAGGTTCACTGACTCACGACTCAGCTGGGAGGGGAAGGTGCTGAAGCAGTGAACTTCCGAGAAGGTTCCCCTTAGATTTTAGTAATCTA
Source organism: Cricetomys ansorgei (assembly GCA_026225945.1). Lineage (NCBI taxonomy): Eukaryota > Metazoa > Chordata > Mammalia > Rodentia > Nesomyidae > Cricetomys > Cricetomys ansorgei. The sequence goes on along the minus strand of JAMJFZ010002837.1, from coordinate 612,364 downwards.
ACTCACCAATATGCTCAAGAAACTATAAAGGGACTGGAGGAGTAGCTTAGTGGATGTTTGCAGAGCAGGTATGAGAACTGGAGTTCGGATTCCCAGAACCCAGATGAAATCTCAAGAGGCAGGGACTGGGGATCCCCCGGAAAAGCTGGCTGGCTAGGCTAGCTGAAATTGGCAAGCACAGTAAGTAGAAAGCAATCGAAGAAGACACCTGACACAACCTAGGGCTTCCACATGCATGTATACATGTATTACCCACCTACATGCAAACAAGCATACACAAATGCATGCACACGCACACACACACACACACTATAGGGGGCACTATGGAAACATCAGCCATGGTTCCTGGAATCAAATAATGTCTGAGCTATCCTGGGATCACAGAGAGCCAACTAACAGTGTTACAAGCCCTGATAATTCAGGTCTAGGGGAGGTTTACTGGGAACACTGGAAGGACGAGGAGGGAAGGGTACCTGTTGGAGTGGTTCATTTTTAGTTGTTTTTAAAATATTGTTTTGTGCACTGTTGGGAAAAGGGCTGCCTAGGCCTTGGCATTTTGTATTATCTGCAGGGGTTGGATTTTTGTAGGGGATGTTTGATTGCTCATGATCTGCACGTGCTATCAGTAGGACACCTGAGGAGTTCTGTATCAGTAAAAACACCTGAGCTCAGATGCTTGGGATTCCACCGTCCAGTATGGTGCCGGCCAGGATAGGCTCCCTCTGATGAGGTCTGGCAGAGTTTGCACCTATGAATACGGCTCCTTGAGTACGCACACCTTCTTTGGTGAGCACACACCATGGACATACAACTACAAATGGCACCTGCAACGTGGGGCACTACATCGTACCAGCTAATCCAAAGTGGAGACAGGGAAGAAAAAAAGAAAACTCCAGCCCTCGCGGAGTCTGTTTTGTTTTCTGCAAACCTGTCCAGATACTGGTGAGGTGAGACAGTCCTGAAAAGATACATCCCTATGGTGATGAGAACTCCACCCCACAAGGTAACCCTTCCTGCAGACAAGGTTTACCAGTTATTTTTCCTGCAAAGCAGACTCTGTCTTAAAATCTGGAAAGTGTTTCCTCGGGGTCATCACATAGAAGCTGTCTTCCAGAACTGGCTGAGGCTCTATCTCATGCTGGCAGCCGAACTTGGTACTGTTAAGAATTACCCAGCTGGTGCTGGTTCTGAAGGCATGAAGGGCCATGGAGAGCAGCTGAAGCTTGGCATTGTGAGAGGCCAGGAGAGGCCATTGCTAAAAGTACAGCCTCAGCAGCAGTTGAAGGCCCAGAGTGAAGGGGTCATGCAGAGAAGTTGAGGCTTGGCACCATGAAGAGGGTCTGGGAGCTCTTAGTGAAAGTGTAGGCCAGTTGCAGCAGAAGACCCCAGCATTCTGAAGATGCCAGTACCATGGGATGACCACCGCGAACAGCAGCAGCAGTGGAGTGGAGCCAGCCGGAGCCCGGAGGACAAGCTGTGTGTGCTGCAGAAGGCAGAGCCAGAGAAGTAATTCAAGCGCTTTGGAGGAGCCCAGAAGATTGAGAGTGAATTCCAGATAACTGAACATGGATAATGTTTTTCTGCTGGTCAAGACATTGTGGAAAGCTTGATAGATGTTTGGTTTCATTTGGTCCTGTGCATTAGCAACCCTTGTGATTATTCCTCTTGAAAATAGCTTTGCTGGTGTTTGTAGTGTTAAATTGTGTTGTAGAGATAAAACATTTTTAAAAATTGGCTTATGCAGAAAAGGTGAATTGTTGTAAAAGTTTATTTTTAGTTGTGTTTAAAACTGATTTGTGCACTGTTGGCTGAGGGGTTGCCTAGTCTTTGCATTTTGTATTGCCTGCAGGTGTTGGATTTCTGTGGGGGATGTTTGATTGTTTATGAACTGCATGTGCTATCAGTAGAATACCCAAGGAGTTCTGGATCAAAAAAACACTTGAGCTCAGACCCTCAGGGTTCCACTGTCCAGGATGGCCCTTTGCCATAACAGTGGTTTCCTCTGCTGAGGAATTACATAGGATTACACCTATGAAAATGCCTCCATGTCTTCCTGGGTGAGTCTACACAGTAAGTGTACTGTTACAGGCACCTGAGGTGGTAGGAGGTGATCAGGCTGCAGTGGTAGGGCAGGAACCAGTAAGCAAAGGCGCTGAGGCGTGGGAAGTGAGGGGTGCGTGGTTTCTGGAGGGCACGTCATCCCTACTTAATTATCTTAGGGCTTCTTTCAGGAGGTAAGAATGCATGTGACTAAAGGGAACCAGTCAATACAATGATTAAAGTTTAAAAAAAAAAAAAAGGCTTTCACACACCAAAAACTATTTTTAAAAAGTGAGTCACCATGAAATTGAGGAAAAAAACTGCTATGTCATACCAGGAGACAAAAGGCATTTGGCTTAAGACTGCAGGACGGTCCCTACACATCATCAGCACACACACGGAGAACAGGAAGTCTGGGAGGAGCTGGCACTCCTCCAGCCACCGCCCTCGGAGGCTGGGTAGCAGGTGTGGCACTGCTTACACACCTGTGTGTGCAAAGCAGCAGCTGGAAGGAAGAGTAGGCACGCGCTCAAACTGAGAGTGAAATGCTAGAAGCGCACCGTTGGGGCTTTGGGGGCCCAGGAGAGGTCAGTATGGCCACACTAGAAAGAAACAGATGAAGGAATTGCAGACTGATACCGCCCCCATGGGCTGGGGATGAAGGAACCGTTTCTGTTGTTGGCAGGACCCAGCTGGGCACAAAGGACAGGAGGGAAATCTGGACAGGCCTCTGAGGAACAGAGAGGGCAGAGGCTGGGACCTGAAGCTGGCTGGTGGCAAGGCATGGCCCGTAGGTGGCAGCTTTAGGCAGACTGTCCTGCTTATGTATCTCTGTACCCACCTCCCGGTGGGAACCCCTCCCGGTGGAACACCCCCCAAGTGGGAGCCCCCACCCCCGTGTGACTTTGGATCTGATTCTTCCTGTGTAGAAAGGGCAGGGTGAGAGCTGAGTCTCACCCGAAGCCCTAAGTCAACAGCTCTAGGACCCTGTCTTTGTTCTGTGTGTGCGTGTGCATTTGGAGGGCAGACGACAACCTGAGTGCCATTCCTCAGGGGTCACTTGTCTTTTTTTGACAGGGGTCTCTCATGGCCTGGAACTTGCCAAGCTCCGGGGATTGGCCTATTTCTGTCTTCCTGTCCCCTCCTTCTCTACAGGTCCTGGGGATCAAATTCAAGTCCTCATGCCTGCTAGCCAAGCCCTTTATGGACTGAGCTGTCTCTCCAGCTTTCTAGCCTCTGGAACAAATGTCTATATGCTGCATAGATCAGACATTACTTAACGCTCCACCACTGTGAGGCTTGGAAGCTGAAATTTTTCTGCCATAAATTTTTACACTGAACGGGAGGGAATATAAATATATTCACATTATTTTAAATCTGATTTTATAGACAAATGAGTTTTTATACTATAATCTCAAGCCAAAAAAAAAAAAAGCGTTAAAAATGTGTTAAGGCTGGGTAGTAGTAGCTCACACCTTTCATCCCAGCACTCAGGGAGCAGAGGTAGGTGGATCTCTGAGTTTTGAGGCCAGCCTGGTCTACAGAGTGAGTTCCAGGACAGCCAGGATTACAACAGAGGAACCCTGTCTTGGAAAAAAAACTTTTAAAACAAATAATTGTTAAGGGGGGGTAAGACAGCTCCGTGGGTAAAGGCACTTGCTACCAAGCCTAATGACCTGAGTTCGATCCCCAGGACCTGCACGTGGAAGAAAGGAACTGACTTTTGAAAGCTGTCCTCTGACCTAATCCCCACACAAGCACACAGGAGAGCACACACACACACACACACAAGCACACAGGGGAGCACACACACACACACAAGCACACAGGGGAGCACACACACACAAGCACACAGGGGAGCACACACACACACACAAGCACACAGGGGAGCACACACACACACACAAGCACACAGGGGAGCACACACACACACACACACAAGCACACAGGGGAGCACACACACACACACAAGCACACAGGGGAGCACACACACACACACACACAAGCACACAGGGGAGCACACACACACACACACACAAGCACACAGGGGAGCACACACACACACATACACAAGCACACAGGGGAGCACATACACACACACACAAGCACACAGGAGAGCACACACACACACACACACAAGCACACAGGGGAGCACACACACACACAAGCACACAGGGGAGCACACACACACACAAGCACACAGGGGAGCACACACACACACACACAAGCACACAGGGGAGCACATACACACACACACAAGCACACAGGGGAGCATACACACACACACACAAGCACACGGGAGCACACACACACACACGCACAAGCACACAGGGGAGCACACACACACACACAAGCACACAGGGGAGCACACACACACACACAAGCACACAGGGGAGCACACACACACACAAGCACACAGGGGAGCACACACACACACAAGCACACAGGGGAGCACACACACACACACAAGCACACAGGGGAGCACACACACACACAAGCACACAGGGGAGCACACACACACAAGCACACAAGCACACAGGGGAGCACACACACACACAAGCACACAGGGGAGCACACACACACACAAGCACACAGGGGAGCACACACACACACACACACACAAGCACACAGGGGAGCATATACACACACACAAGCACACAGGGGAGCATACACACACACAAGCACACGGGAGCACACACACACACACACACAAGCACACAGGGGAGCACACACACACACACACACAAGCACACAGGGGAGCACACACACACACACACAAGCACACAGGGGAGCACACACACACACACACAAGCACACAGGGGAGCACACACACACACATACACAAGCACACAGGGGAGCACATACACACACACACAAGCACACAGGAGAGCACACACACACACACACACACAAGCACACAGGGGAGCACACACACACACACACAAGCACACAGGGGAGCACATACACACACACAAGCACACAGGGGAGCATACACACACACACACAAGCACACGGGAGCACACACACACACACACACAAGCACACAGGGGAGCACACACACACACACACACACACAAGCACACAGGGGAGCACACATACACACAAGCACACAGGGGAGCACACACACACACACACAAGCACACAGGGGAGCACATACACACACACAAGCACACGGGAGCATACACACACACACACAAGCACACAGGGGAGCACACACACACACACACAAGCACACAGGGGAGCACACACACACACACACACACAAGCACACAGGGGAGCACACACACACACACAAGCACACAGGGGAGCACACACACACACAAGCACACAGGGGAGCACACACACACACAAGCACACAGGGGAGCACGCACACACACACACAAGCACACAGGGGAGCACACACACACAAGCACACAGGGGACCACACACACACACACAAGCACACAGGGGAGCACACACACACACACAAGCACACAGGGGAGCACACACACAAGCACACAGGGGAGCACACACACACAAGCACACACACAGGAGCATAAACATGTACAGAAAATAAATAAAGTACAATTCTTAAAAAAAGAGTATTAAAGCTCATGCTATGACCCTGGGAGACCTTCCATGAAGGCGGGATTTGGTTGGAACCCATCAAGCACCCAGGATGAAGGGAGACTTCAGGGCACGGGCTGGGAACGATTTTGTTGCCACCTTTGTCACCGTTGCCATTCTGGAGGTGGCTCTGCTGACATGAACGAGGCAGGGAACACAGAGATGGAGAGGGGAGGGGAGGGATGGGAAAAGGAAGGCAGGGAAGTAGGCCAGGTGCGGCTCTGAGGGCCGAGTTAGGAGTCTGGATTTTATCAAGTGGAAGTAGAGAGGCAGAGGAGGGCAATAAAGATTTTTGTTTTTTCCCAGTAAACTGATGATGTCAACAAATTGTTGCTTTGAGGAAACCACTGTAACGGTGGTGTAAGAGATAGAACAAATGCACACAGGCAGACGTGTTAGGAGAGCATCCCAGCAAACCAAGGGGGATGGGTGAGAAGGGTCTAGCATGTGCTGTGGTACGAACGTGGAGGAGGGGGGGAAGTGGAGGGGAAAATGGAAGGATGCGATTAGGCGTGGAGAGGACTAAGAGAAACTGGAGTTGCAGAATAAGGGAACAGAGCTACTCTAGGATGGACGAGGGGCGATGATGGTAAGCTACGCAGAGGGCAAGATCCGGCTTGAGAAGCTTCTTCTGGTGCTGAGGTTTGAATAGGGTTTGCTCCCTCTGGAGTTCAGGCTGGAGTCTAATCCCCACTGTGAGGTACTAGAGAGGGTGGGAACTCAATGCATCGGGTGGGTAGCCACTGTGAGGTGATTAGGATTAGGGAGGTCATCAGGGTGGAGTCCTTACGGATGCTGGTGGCCTTTTAAGAACAGAGAAACCAGAGCATCGCTCATGCATACAACTCCCACAATGCAACCTTGCATGGCTTCAGGACTCTGCCAAGGAGAAGGCTCTTACCTGAACCTTGACCCTGGTCCAGAAACCAGAAGCTAGAAGAAACCTCCCCTCTTTATCAATTACTCATCCTGTGGTGTTATGTTAATAGCCAAGAGGAAATGAAATGTGACACACGCACCTGGCAGTGAGCCAACTGGTGATTTCAAGAGCAGGTTCAAGTAAGTGACTAAGGGCGGAAGCCACACAACCTCAAATGCTGTGGCGGTCAAATGGAGGATGTGGAGGGCCGATCTGGACTGTCTAGGGAGCCGGACGACGGTGATGCCACACGCCTTTGAGTTTGAGGCCAGCCTGGTCTACAGAGTGAGTTCCAGGACAGCCAGAGCTACAACAGAGAACTATTGTCTCTAAAATCCAAAAAGAACAGATGCACTTAGGAGACAAGCAGTCTTCTGGGTGTGTCTGTGGAGATGTCATCAGCAATGATTAGATCATGATCTGTGAGTGCATTGATTCCTAGATGGCTCCAAGATATGATGGTGTTATTAGCAGGAGGAGAAGTATGAGGTGGGGCCCCTGGAGAAAGGGGTTCGTGGGCTTGTCCTTGGGGCTGTATCTGGCCCCTCCCTGTACTTCCTTGTGACCCGTCCCGCCGTGAAGAATTTCTTGCTCCCCACGGCCATCACAATGGGCCCAGAAATATGGAGCCAAGTGATCACGGGCTGAATCCTCTAAAACCAGGAGCCAAAATAAATAATTCCTTTTAAGTTGTCTATGTCAGGCATTCAGTCCCAGGGACAAGCATAGCAGTTAATGAAGAGTGAAAATGTACACCACTGAATTCAGCCATAAGATCTCTGGTGACTGTCAACCGTTCATTGCCGCCGGACCAAATGAAGGACTGGGGGAACCCACAAACTACGGAAGTTTAGGCACTGGGACAGGAAGGTATGGAGGAAGTTGTCTGTACACTGGTTATTGACAGACTGTGTGGGCTAGGGAAAAATAAAGGGGAAGGAGTCAGTCGCCCGGTTGAAAATAGACCAGTAAGGAACTGGAAATCTTTCTTTATAAATGGCCAGTAAATATTTGAAGCCTTGTTGGCTACGTCAAGTCCCTGTGACGTATCCCGCATTTATTTTTTTGTTTATTTAATTACTTGTTTTGGTTTTTACTTTAAAAGCATTTCACATGTAAAAGCCATTTTTAAGGGAGGCCACACGAACACAGGCTACGGGCCGTCTCTGACACGGGAAAGACTGCTTGCTGCCTCTGATTAATAAACAGTTCCTCCTGAAGACCTATAAAATGGTGAGGGGAAAAAAGCAGGAGTACACACAAGTCAAGGAACAGGAGAGGAGGTGCCAGCACCAAAATTTGGAAGCCAGGGAGCGAGAGAACGTAAGACTCAGCAAATTCAGGAAGTATTGGTCCTGCTGTAGGAATCAATGCTGAACTGTCATGTGCGGTGCACCGGGAACTCTCCCAGAGTCTTATTGGAAAGTGCTGGGTACCAATGAAGAGAAAAGGAAGATAGAAGCAAGACACCGGCTCTTAAATATGAACAGACAGCCAAGAGAGGAAAGTCTCTTACATAAAGATAGGAGACTGAAACAAATGAAAACCAGAATAGAACCACCACAAATACACGGGAGATAAAAACTTAGAAAGCAAAATATTTGTCAGTGAAGAAATGTTATTCATGAAACAGGAAGAAGATATCATTTAAAGGGAACATTTAGGGGACAAAGAGATGGTTCCATTTTTGAGGGAGTATACCAGTCTTGAAGACCTGAGTTTGATTCCCAACACCCACATGGGGTGACTCATAAATGCCTGTTAACTATAACTCCAGGAGATCTACTGCCCTCTTCTGGCCTCTGTAAGTACCTACACACACACACACACACACACACACACACACACACACATACAGACATATATTGTTTGTTTGTTTTGTTTTTCAAGACAGGGTTTCTCTGCTGTAACTCTGGCTGTCCTGGAACTCACTCTGTAGACCAGGCTGGCCTTGAACTCCCAGAGATCTGCCTGCCTCTGCCTCCACTGTGTACCACCACTGCCCAGCTGAGTAAGATATTTTTAAACTGAAAACAAAATACTAAAAGTTATCCACAAGACACTGGACAGCCTTACAGTGCTAGGACTGGGACATTAAGTCTAAATTGACCTGGTTCCCTCACATACACACAGCCTACACATATGTACCAACAAAACCAAAAAAAAGAGTCTGTCAGCAGCCTAGATGTCTCCGCTCCCATCACACCCAGCTGAATGGCTTATACAATACCGACCTGCTTTTACTTATCCAAATAATATCTATAAAAAGAGTTAACCTAAAAGAAAAGATAGGGGCAGAAGAGATGGCTCAGCAAAGCACTTGCTGCTCTTGCTGAGGACTTGGGAGTGATCCCCAGCACCCTTGCCAGGCAGCTCAGAACACCCTGTAGCTCCAGCTTCAGGTATCCAATGCCCTCTTCTGGACTTTGCAGATACTGCCTGCATGTGGTATACATACAGACAAATAGGCACACACCCATACACAAATGAAAACAAGTTCATTTAAGAATTTTTTTAAATATTAGAATACAAAATAATCAAAAGACAAAAGAACCAAATGTTTGGACCTTGTTTGGACCAAGCTCTAAAATACAATGGAAAAAATTTGGAAGAAAAATATGATATTTGAATATGGGTTGGATATTAAAAGACATCAAGAAATTACTAGAGGTGTAAGATAGTAACGTGACCACTTTATTTTATTTTTAAATTTTAGAAATTATTTTATTATTTTTATATGCATGGATGTTTTGCTTGCATGTATATCTGTGTACTACATGTGTGCCCGGTGCCCATGAAGGCCAGAAGAGGGCATCAGATCCCAGAGAACTAGAGTTACACAAGGTTGTTAGCCACAATGTCCATGCTAGGAATCGAACCTGGGTCCTCCGGAAGAGCAGCCAGTGCTCTTAATTTTTGAGTCATCTCTCTAGTCCCTGATGGCTTTATTTTGAAGAACTGTATGTGTTTGAGTGCATTCTGTTCCTTCTCAAGTATTTGTGGGTAAAATGACATGGTTCCCAGGATTTGTTTTTAAATCCAAATAATAAAATGGTATGACTGTCTGAAGGCCTGCATAGCAGGTACCCCTTGGATGGGGAAGATGCTGGAGTCTCTGCCATATGACATCTGTCCTCCATCTGGGAGAAAGACGCACTTGACAGACATTAAAAGAACATGGTGGCACTTCGTCCTCAGGAGAGAGCAGACAAAGAAGGAAGAGAGAGAAAAGGTAGTCAACCAGGTTTTTATATTTTTTTTCTAAGAAATCTTGAATGCCTATTCATTTATAACATTTCCGCTTAAGAAGAGGTGATACGCAGCTCTCGGTGGCCCAGCTGAGAAATGAAAAAGCAGCAACAGGTGGTGCTCGCTGCCCATCATCTCAAGTATCAAGAGCGGGAGATCACGTGGAGAAACAGGCCCTCATTCACTGCAGGTGGCAATTTAAAATGATGTCATTTTGGGGTTAGCCTGGGAGTTCCTCAGTTGGTGTGATAGCTATTCTTGGTTGCAAAATAGACTACATCTGGAATTAACTTAAACCCAAGTGGCTGGGTACACCTGTGAGGGGCTTTCTTTTTCCTTTTGTTTTTTTCCTTTCTTTTTTTTTCTGAGACAGGGTTTCTCTGTGTATCCTTGGCTGTCCTGGAACTCACTATGTGCACCAGGCTGGCCTTGAACTAACTGAGATCCACCTGCCTCTGCCTCTCGAGGGCTGGGATTAAAGGTGCATCCATCACTGCCCAGTGGGACTTTTTTCTTAATTAGATCATTTCACTGGGAAGATCCACTTTTAATCCAGATCGTTTCGGATGGAAGACCCACCTTTAATCTGGGCCACCCCCTCCCTGTGCAGGTGGCCTGTCTAGAGGGCGTGGAAGAAGGAAGTTTTTGCTCTTTTCCTCTTCACTCTCGCTGGCAAGTCCATCCATTCCCTGGCATTAGGGGATTCCGACGTGCACTGAGGAACAGCTGAGACACCCAGCCTCATGGACTGAACAACTACTAGATTCTTGGACCTTCTGTTGATAGACAGCCGTTACTGCACTAGCTGGACCACAGCCTGTAAGCCATTCTAATAAATCCCCTCCTAGAGATTCATTCTTAAATCCTGTTCCTCTAGAGCACCCTGACTAAATCAGTTAAACACAGCTGTCATATGACCCAGTAATGCCACTGCTAGGCATATACCGAGAGACATGGAAACATTATGCACACATAAAAGCTCACACACGATGCCCATAATACCCACAGCAGTATTATTTCTAATAGTCAAAATGGAAGAACCTAAATATCCATTAATGCATGGGTGCATAGGTAAAACGTGGTCATTACCTATTAAAAATATCACTTAGCCACAAAAAGGAATGAAGTACTGATGATATGATAATGAAGCACTATAATATGGTAATATGAAATACTATGCTAAGTGAAAAAAAAAACAGTTGCAAAAGAAAACATGTTGCACGTCTCCCTTTATTGTATATGAAATGGCCAGAGTAGGCAAACCTATAGAGACAGTTAGGGCACCACTGAAAGAAAATGAATCGTGATACATACACATACATACAAACACACGCACGCACACACACACATACACACGCACACGGCATCACTGAAGGAAAATGGGACATGACACACACACGCACAGACACAGTCAGGAACTGAAGGCACACTCTTTACTAATCCAGCACACGGCTTTTTATGGAGAATCCTGATACAGATTGTTCCCATCTCAAAACTGTTCTGCCAGTGGTTTAGGTGATTAAACCTGTGTGCATCTTATATTCACTTGGGACTTAACATCTTCAAAGTAAATGCTTTGGTAACTCAAATTAAAAAAAATACACTTTGGCCTTTGATAGCGTATGGTAGTGAATACTTATTGAAAATGGATTGTTATTAAAACCGTATTTCTTTTGAGATTTATAAAAACATACCTTAATAAATAATATATGTTTCTTATTTTGAAACCAAATATTTAGACAACTGTACATACAGACACAGTAAGTAAACACCACATATCATAAATAAAGATCAGTGCATGCAGTAGTCAACAAATTAATTAATTAATTAATTTGGGGTGCCCACGCTGACATGCATATGGAAGTCAGATGACAAGGAGTCAGCTTACTCACTCAGTTTCACTCTACCACGTGGGTCCCGGGAATTGACCTCAGGTCATCAGGCTGGGTGACAAGTGCCTTTACACACTGGTCTATGTCCCCATTCAAGTCCACCAAGTTTCCTTTTTGAAATTAAAATTATTCTGATGTGCCTGTGCCTGTCTCTGTGTCTCTGTATGGGTATGGGTATATCACATGTGTGGTCCCCATGGAGGCCAAAGAGGGTGTCAGATCCCCTGGAGCGAGAGTTATAGGAAGGAGTGAGCCACCTGACATGGGAACTGAACTCAGTTCCTCTGCAAGAGCAACAAATGCTCTTAACCACTGAGTCACCTCCCCAGCCCCCTCAAATTTCTTAATGCTCCCTTGTAGTCTCTCTCCCACTCATTCCCAGTTCACACCCCACCTCCTTTTGAGACAGAGTGTCTCTATATAGCTCTGTCCTGTGTAGCCGTAGATTCAAGGTAAAAGGCTTGTATTCTTTGCCTACTTCAATCCCTGGTCCTGGTCCTGAAGCCCTGGAGCATTTCAGCCTCCATACAATCTAATCCTAAACCCAGAATTGGAAGGCTTCAACCTCCAAACGATCTAGAACGTTTAAGCCTCCAAGACTTGCTGCTGACTGAGCCACTCTGACTGGCTCCTTCTGAGCTTAGAGCTATCTTTATCAGCTCACTCGCGCTGCTCTGGCTCAAACTCTTCTCCAGGCTGCTGGTTCAAACTGACCTTCTGAGCTGGCTGTTTCTGACCAAACTCTTCTGACCTTGGCAGATTCTGGCTGACTCCCATAACTTTTCTGGCTGAACTGTTCTGCTTGGCTTTAAACTGACTTACTCTTCCTGTCTCATTCTGATTCTTCTGCTGCGTCTCTGCCTCACTCATACTGCCTCATACTGCTTCTGTGTCTCTTACCCTCCCTCCACACTGCCTCTATCTCTTATCCTCTGTCTGCCTCTGTGTCTTATCCTGACTCTGAGCAAAGAGCCTGCTTTTCTATTGTGAGAGTTAGGCGTGTCCATACTCTGCCAACTCTTCCTCTGACCTGTCACTTTGCCTGCCCTTCATTGACTCATCTCAAATGTCACTTCCTATCTGACACTGAGTCCCTCTGAGCACTGCTTCCTATCTTCCAAGTGTTGGGATTAAAGGTGTGTACCACCACTGCCTTCTGAATACTGATATTAAAGGTGTGTACTAACTTTCTTTCTACATTCCATCAGGACCACGCAGGTCTCTGAATGTGATCCCTTCATATAGACCCCTAGATATGGTCCCTTCATATAGACCCTTGGATTTGATCCCTTCCTAGCTATCACACAGGTCTTTTAATGAGATCCTTTGCTAGAGCAGCCGAGTTGCTAGATTAAATGATTAAATATTCCTCTTCAGTTCTGGAACTTGCTCTGTAGACCAGACTGGCCTTGAACTCAGGAGATGGCCTGCCTCTGCCTCCTGAGTGCTGGGATCGAAAGTGTGCACCACCACACCTGGCCTGTTCTCCTTTTTTAATCCCCCATAATAACAGATCTGTTTTTTGTCTAATTTCATATAAAGGAAACGATACAATTTCTATTGCTGAACAATATTCCATTCTATTCCAATTTTCTTATCTATTTGTGGACCTTGAGACGATGTCTAACAGTGTAGCATAAGAAATAAACTGCTGTGAACCACTTTTCATAAGCACTGTGAGAGCATATGGTCTGATTTTCTTTGGATAAATATCAATGAACTGAATGGAAAGTATGCACGATGTGACATGTGTACTCTTGCCATATTAAGAACATGAGAAAATGTTTTTTAAAGTACTTGCATAACATCTTTTGTTCTGATTTCTGCCAGAGATGTGAGTTTCCATGCTAACACACACTCATCAACAGTACATGGTCAATTCTTTATATTTTAACCCTTCTATCAAACATGGAATTTCAGTTTGCATGTTATTGAAGACTAAATAGGTTAACCCATAAAAAGTTCATTAATTGTAGTTATATTTGCATAATTCTGTGAATATACTACAAACAATTGAATCTTGAGCTTTAAATGGGTCAACTGTACGGTCTATAAATTATATTTCAAAGCCAGGCGGTGGTGGCGCACGCCTTTAGTCCCGGTGGGAGGCAGAGGCAGAGGCAGGCAGATCTCTGTGAGTTCAACACTAGCCTGGTCTACAGAGTGAGTTCCAGGACAGTCAGAGTTACAACTGAGAAACCTTGTCTCAAAAACAAACAAATAAATAAATAAATATAAATAAAATTATATTTCAAGAAAGCTGTTATCAGTCATACCTGGTGGCCTAGGCCTGTAATCTGAGGTGCTCAGAAAGCTCCCTAGTTCAAGGTGTGCCTGGGCTGCAGAGCAAATTCAAGGCCAGCCTGGGCAAAGTGACTCCAGCTCAAAATAAAACATGTTTTTACAAGAAGGTTGGGGATAGAGTTCAGTGGTAGTGTTTACCTAGCAAGTGTGAGGCCCTAGGTTTAATTCTGAGTACAAACAAAAACAAGACAAAGCAAAACAACAAAACAGGCTCACCTAGCCGCACAGAAACACTGATCAGGTTGGGTGTGGAGACTGCCAACAGGCAGATCTCCTTTGCCTGCCCCTCACACGTTGTTTGGATTAAGGGAAGGAAGGAAGGGAGGAAAAGAGAGAAAAGCATAATCACTATTTAAGACAATATTGAGGAGGAGGCTGGAGCGTTGGCTCAGCAGTTCAAAGTGCTTGCTACTCTCGCAGACAACTGGGGGACTGGGGTGTGGTTCCCAGGACCTCTGTGAGGCGGCTCACAGCCACCTGCAACTCCAGCTCCAGGGGATCCAACAGCTTCTTCTGACCTCTGTGAGCGGCTACACACATGTACAACCCCACACGACACCCCTACACAGAATTAAAAACAAATTTGACTTTAAGAATTAGGTATAGGCAAGAAGGGAATTTCCCCTAATCTTTGAACTGGAATTCTCACAAACTCAATAAACCAAACTTCTAAGAGAATCTCACTAATTCAATAGCTAAACTTCTGTGTCTCAAGATGTTGTAAACTGGAAGTTCACAGATGTATCGAGTTTACCCCACAGAGTGTTTGGAAAATTCTGAATTTGCTAACATTTCTAGTCAGAATATTTCACAAAACAATTCCTAGTCTAACTTCTCTTGGGGGGGAATGGATTCTCTGACAACAGGGAAGACGACTGCTTTTGCTCAGCAAGGATTAATGAATTATCCTTATAAACTGGTACCCAGGGTATTCACAGGTTAAGTCAACTGGTTCTTACTCTGAATCTAGGGAAGAGAATGTGCCAGAATATCAGGGAGACAAGCACTTAGTGCAGAGAAGCTGGTGGAGTAGGGTCCCCATCCTTGGAGCTCCGCTCAGAGTCACGGTTGGCAGAGTGACTCTCTCCTTACTCTCTTTAACAGCACCTCTGTCTTCTCCCTGCAAAGTTACCACAGACCTAACTAAATAAACACTCAATTTGTGTCTGATGTTGGTTTCCTAGTGGAGATTCCTCTTATCCATAGTTTCACTTTCTGCGGTTTCAGCTGCCCACAATCAACTATGACTTGAAATTGTGGGATGGAAAATTCCAGAAATAACTATCTCTTGAGTTTTAAATTTCTGTTTCCAAATAGTGTGATGAAATTTCTTGCTGTCTTGCTCTATCTGTGCTCTCTTCTGCTAGGGATGTGAATTACTTCTTTGTCCAAAGTGTTCACGGTGTATATGCTACCCTCCCTATAGGAGGTTAGTAGCTGTGTATCCTGGTTTTCAGACCAGTTACTGGAGTACTATAGTACCTGTGTTCAAGTAACTCTTATTCACTTAGTCATGGCCCCTAAATGCAGTAGTGGCAAAGGAAATGCTATTATAGTGCACTGCCATAATTGTTTTACTACATTGTTATTACCGCTAATCTCTTACTGTGCCTAATTTGTAAATATTCATTGCAGGTATGTATCTGTAGGAAAACCCAGCATATACAGGGTTTTATAAAACTTCCTGAAACCACCTGCAGTTGCACGCATCCACTGGTAGCCTGGGACATATCTCTTAGGGGATGTGTGCTAAGGGGGCCATTCAGCCCTTCACTAAGAACAGTGCCTCTCACCCAGCACGAACCTCACAAGAATCCACCAAATGACAAAAGAATGAGCCAATGAGCAGGTGACAAGACAGGAGCTAGGGAATCTTTAAAAACAAAAGCCCTACCACTCATTTTTACACTGTCATTGAAAGAACGCAATAGAGTCACACGCTTAACAGCCGGAGCTTCGGAACACCCACAGCCTTGGGGATGTTCGGTTGCACCTTCCACACAGACATCAGGCATCGATTGCCTTCTCCCGGGGCTCGCACATATTTAACCTCTCGTCCAGTCCCTCACTTAGTTCATGCTCAGCAAGACAAAGTCCTGGGTCCCAGAAGAGAGCCCACTGGAGGGTCCCCAAGACACCTGCACACCCTGCAAGATGGCAGACTTCTGGAAACATCCCGGCACTTTCCACAACACCATGGGACATAAAACTGTTCATTTTTTCATCAGTGCAGTGAAATAAGAACAAACTTATCACAAAAACCCCGAGGACTGGATATCCCATAGGCCACATTCGCATGCACCCAGCTGCCCCAGCATCTCCTCCCCTTCTTTTCCTCATCCCTGGGTTCTGAAAGAGCTGCGACCCGAGCTTGGCTATTCTGCCTCTGTAGCCTTTCTGACTACTCACTCCTCTTCTTTTCTCTTGTTGCAGCCTTTCTTCAGTCCAGGACATCTTGTTTGGAGCACGCACTACATGTTTGGATTTCTCGGCTATTCCTTGGTGGTTAGAACTGTTTAAAGGTTTTGGCAGGGAAGCTGAAGAAACAAAGTGTTTCGCACTCCTGTCTTCAGAGGGCTCACCGTGACTGACAGGATGTCCCATAGCCGCCGGGGATGTTAAATCTGCTCATCTGCTAACTACTGAACCACAGAACATTTCCTCCCTGGAGACTAGTACGTTAACTATTAAGTAAGTCATGTAAGAGTTAGGACAACCTTCTTAGCATGAAATGGCATTGTACAATGTAGAACAACCTCGTTTTTTAGAACCAAGATGAGATGATCTACAGACTGCCAAAAACCATAACTCTCTTACATTCTATAAAGAAAAACATTAGCCCAGCTTGGTGGCATATGCCTGCAATTTCGGCATTTGGGAGGTGGGGACTAGGCGGGTCAAACCTCAAGGTCATCCTCAGCTTGATAGTGATGTAGAGGCTAGCCTGGTCTACATGAGACCCCAAAGAAAGAGGAGGGAAGAAGAGGGGGTAAAAAAAAGAGACATGAGCACAGATACACTCAGAGAGAGAGAGAGATACAGACAAAGAGGCAGACAGAAGGACACATTTATCAACCTACCCACCTTCTCATCAATGGAGATAGAATGAATGTGTTGAATGTTGATACCAAACGCCTTCCCAGTGTGCAGGAGGTTCCCTAGGTTCCACCCTCAGCAACCTCCGCTCCCCAAAAGTATCTGAAAGTCTCATCCTGAAAGTCACAGAGCTCTGGCTCTTGGGACACTAGTACAAAAACCACCCATAACAAAGGATTGAAAGCCAGGTGGTGGAGGCACATCCTTTAATCCCAGCACTCAGAGGGGTCAGAGGCAGGCAGATCTCTGTGAGTTCGAGACCAGCCTGGTCTACAGAGTGAGTTCCAGGACAGCCAGAGTTACAACAGAGAAACCCTGTCTCAAACATAATAAAAATAAAATAAAGCATTTTAAAAGGACTGTCTCTACAAGACACCGTGTCAAAAGACCGCCTAGGGGAGAGGAAGATGATGCCCACACCAACTGCTGAAACAATCTCCAGAAAGCAAAGAGAGGTGTCATCTAAGAAACTGATTTTCTTGAAATTACCAGATCAATCATCCTAACTGTAACAGCCATGACCACCTCCTGGACAGCACAAGCATGCCTCACACATACACAGAAGAGCTGGGGGCTGACGCCACGGCCTCATGCCACCTAGTCAAGCGCTCTACCACCAAGTCGCATCCACATCTAAGCAGAGAAAGAAAGGGCTGGAGGGGGAGCCTGGCTTGAAGACTAGTCTCCCAGCATGCATGAAGCCTTGAGTTGGATCCCTAGAACCACATTAAACCAGACAGGTTGGTAAATGCCTGTAGTCAGGAGGTAGAGATGAGAGGATCAAGGTCATTCTCAACTACAAAACAAGTTTGAGGGCAGCCTGGGACACAGGAGACCCTGCGTTTAACACACACACACACACACACACACACACACACACAGAGGGAACGGGAGAGGGAGACAGAGACAGAGAGGGAGAGAATTTGAGTGTTGATCTAATTTTTAGATCATAAGTCAAAAATAGTTTCGAGGGGCTGGGAAATGGCTCGGCAGTTAAGAACAACGGCTACGCTTCCAGAGGACCTGGGTTCAATGCCCAGCAGTCACGTGGTAGCTCACAACCATCTGTAACTCCAGTTCCAAGGCATCTGATGCCCTCTTCTGGCCTCCACAGACCCTGGGCTCACACATGGTACACAGATAGATACACATGCAAGGCAAACACCCAGGCACAAAAAATAAATAAAGGAGTTTAATTTAAAGTCATTTTTTTAAAAAAGTCACCCAAAGGTTTTACCTATTTAAGTAGAATGCATTCTTAGAATCAAGTTTATAGCACACGCGGGAAAAAAGTGTCTTAATTCGTTTTCTAAACCAGCCAACTATCGATACCAGACATATTGAGACACTCATTTTGAAGATAAAATACATTCACAGATTTTACTGGTATGCCAATAAAGGAGTAAATTTGTTGCCCAAATGGACGGATCTAGAAGAAAGAGGAGGGTAGAAGTGTCGGTGAAAGAGGATCCATGGCTGGAGAGGGAATTCCCCGGACCTGGGGGCTGTGATTGGAAGAGGGAAAGCAGCGGAACTCAGTCATGGATGACAGTGGTTTTTATTTTGGAAAATGGGGCTGCAAAGACAGGCAGAGACCCGGAGTGAAGGGCTTTGTTGCCACAAGAGAAGTCCTGCTGGAGACCAGGCTCTCTAGCTCAGGGCCCGGGCTTCCCTGGACTTACTTTCCTATGTGAGCACATAGGGCCTCTCAGCAGCAGCAATTCTGAAATGTTTAATTTCTTCTCCTTTGAAGCAGCGAAGCAGGGCACGGTTTCTTCAGCCCCAGGAGTCAACCACATCTGCCTAAGCATCCCCAGTCTCATCTCCGGTAGCTTGTTTCCTCTTTTCCATTAACCTGGCATTTAAACAGGACACACCCCTTCATTACTGTGTCTCTGTCACTAAAGAACCCCAGTAAGTCATGAGGAGGCTGCTCCTCCCTCCTGTGCCTGACTTCTAAAATCTCTACAGGCTGCTCTTCCGGAGAACCTGGGTTTAATGCTCAACACCCATACGGAGGCTCATAGCTGTCTGTAATTCCAGTTCAGGGGATCCAATGCCCTCTTCTGACCTCTGTGGGCACCCAGCATGTACACCGTGCACAAACATACATACAAACAAAACACATATCTAAAATAAAAACAAATACTTTTTAAAAATCTGCTCTATTTGTGTTAATTTTCTCACAAAAAGGCCTGAGCTGTTCAGGTTGTCCCCACCCCATCTCTATGTCCGCCACCCCTACTATTTTCTCTCCCTCTCTCCTCCCTCCCTTCCTCCCTTCCTCCCTTCCTCCCTTCCTTAAGGGTTTCCTGTAACCCATGCTGGCCTAAAACTTGCTCTGTAGTTGAGAATGACTGTGACCCCTGACCGTCTTGGCTCCACCTCCTGGTGCAGGACCAGGTATGCACCACCACAGCTAGTTTCTCAGGGTTCCAGGGCCTAATGTGTGCTAGGCAAGCCCTCCACCAGCTGAGCTATAGGCCGCCCCCTTCTCCAGACCCTTAATGGGGGAGCATTCTGTGTGCCTTCCCAAACAACACTTCCAAGGCCTCCACAGAGTTTTCCACAGCAGACAGCTTTTGACTTTTGTGCTTTTAAATCACGGTTTATACCATCCCTGGGTGGAAAGTTCAAGTCTGAGGTCCAACATGCCACTTGGCTATAAAGTCAGGAAGGGATATCCCTCGCTGGACACCCCTTTACTTCAGAGTCTGCCATGATGCAAACTCTGAGAGAAGGGTGGAAGGAACTGCCACCGTCTCTCCACGTACCCACCCATCTAAACACAGTTCACTGCCTGGTCCCTGCTCTGTCCCTGATGACCGCATGAGCTTAAGAAAGCAAGAGAATACAAGTGAAATAATCAGGATTCGTGAAAGCCTCAGTCCAGAGCCTCCCTCGTAAGAACTGAATAAATACTAGGCCCCTTTCCTCCGCCTCGGGGCACCAGGCTGAACACCCAATCTGGACCAAGCAGCATCCTTATCCTACCTCCAATCCTGAAAGGAGAACTTTACAGACTCTACCCAACGCGTGTGTGGTATATGCATGGGTACGTCCGTGCGTGTCTGCACATTGAGCAAACACGTGAACATCCTGTGTCCGCCCTGCAACACTGGGGCTTCAGCCACAGCTGCCCCTGCTCACTCTTACGTGGGTTTCCGGCTTGCACGCAGGCGCTTTGCCCACCGAGCCATCTCCCCGGCCCATCTGCTTGGGTTTTCAGCTTCTCTTTTGCAGACTGAATCACACCGTTAGTGCCAGTCCATAAAGCATTTCCAGTATGAGCAAATGCTGAATTTTAGTATTTATTTACTTAAAAAACAATTTTGCAAGCTGGGCATGGTGGCACACACTTGGGAGGCCAAGGAAGATGGATGTCTGTGAGCTGGAGGCCAGCCTGATCTACCGAGCAAGTTTCAGGGCAGCTGGGGATATACAGTCAGACTCTGCCTCAAAAAAAAAAGTTTTTATTTGTGTATATGTGTGATATGCATGCATGTGTGAATCATGTTCCTGGGGGGAGGGGGCCATATGTGTGTGTGTACAGGTGTCCAAGCACATGTAGGCCCAAAGTTGATGTTGAGTGTCTTTTTTAATTGCTGTTTTAGTGAGGGCTTCTCCTGATGTGAGGAAACACTGACCGAAAGCAGCCTGGGGAGGAAAGGGTTTGTTTCAGCGTACAGCTCCACCACAGAGGGAAGCCACAGCAAGAACTCAAGCAGGGCTGGAACTTGGAGGCAGAAGCCGATGCAGAGGCTGTGGAGGAGTGCTGCTTACTGCTCATGACTTGTTCAGCTTGCTTTCTTATAGCACCCAGGACCCCCCAGCTCAGGGGTGGCCCCAACAACGAGCTGGGCCCTCCCACATCAATAATCAATCAAGAAAATGCACCTCAGGCTTACCCACAAGCTAATCTGGAAGAGGCATTTTCTCACTTGACGTTCCTGTACCAAATGACTCCGGCCTGTGTGGAGTGTCGTGCTGACATAATACTAACCAGCACACCCTTCACTTTAAAAAAACAAATGAGTCGGGGTCTCTGGCTGAGCCCAGAGCTCATGGATTCCAGTTAGCCTAGCTATCCGGCTTGCCCTGGGGGATCCCGTCTTGGCCTCCCAAGTGTTGGGATTACAGGCAGCTTCCACGCCTGGTTGACTTTTATGTGAGCTCTGGGGATCCGAACCCCAGTCCTCACATTCCGACGAGCCGTCTCCCCAGGCTAGGAAATGCTGGGTTTTATTAAATGGATCCATATATACAAATTCTCACAACTTTTTGGCACGGAACTCTTCATGATATCCTCGCCTATAGCTTTCGTGGCGATCGCTTGCTCCCTCCCAGCTGCTCTTACTCCCCGGGCTCCTCTGTCACCTGCCCTGCCAAGTATCTCTCAGTTTTATCACTCTCTGGAAAGAGCTCCTTCTGTTGGTGGTCTTCCCCGTCCTGTGATCTGTTTCCTTCTCACCGAACCCTTCCCTGTTTTGTGCTTTCTTCCGTTGGGTTTAAGGTGCTATACTTTTTTAACTTAAAAAAATAAATTAGAGGCTTCTGTTTATTTGTGTATATCTGTGTATGTGACGTGTGCAGGTGCCCACTGAGGACATCAGAACCCCTGGAGCTGCGGTTATAGGTGGCCCTGAGCCACATCTGAGGGATGTGGATGCTGGGAACGGAATTCTCTCAGGTCCTCTGGAAGAGGAGCAAGTGTTCTAAATCGCTGAGCCATCTCTCCGGTCCTTGTTTTCTGTTTGTTTCAGTATTAATTGTCATTGTGTGTATGGGTGCTTTGCCTGCATCTTTGTCTGTGCACCATGTGTGTGCAGTGCCCAGGAAAGCCAAAAGAGGGTGCTGAGTCCCCTGGAACACAGATGGCTGAGCTGCCACGCAAATACTGGGAATCAAACTGGGATCCTGTGCAAGAGCAGCCAGTGCTGAGATTCTATCTTCTTATGCCACTGAGGAGGCCTCAAATTTATAATTCTCCTGCCTCAGTCTTTGAAGTACTGGGATCACAGGCCTGCACCACCATCCCTATTTTCTAACTTCTTGAAATCGATGTTTAAATGACTGATTTTTTTTCTAATAAATACAACTAATTTGATAAATTTTCCTTTAAGGTTGTTATTATTATATTGCAGGAGTTTATTTTTAATGATGTTTAAAATGGTTGTTTTGTACATTGTTGGGTGAAGGGCTGCCTTGGCCTTGGCATTTTGTATCATCTGCTGGCGTTGGCCTTACGTAAAAGGTGTTTGATTCATAGTGCTCTGCACGTGCTATCAATAGAACACCTGAGGAGCTTAGGCATCTTAATAAAAATCCCTGAGATGAGATGCTTGGGGTTCCACTGTCCAGTATGGCGCTTGCCATGATGGTGGTTCCCTCTGCTGAGGTCTGGCAGGGTTTGCACCTATGAATATGCCTCCTTGTCTTTCTTGGTGAGCAGGGTACTGCTACATTATTAGCTTTATGTAAATTCTAACATGTAACATTCTCAACATTTAGTTGAAAGTATCTTCTAATTTACATGGTGTTTTCCACTGGTCCAACGAGACATTTATTAATTGCAAACAGAGAGAGGGCAGGCCCCGTCCGTGCCTGCCACTCTAACCCTTCTGAGGCTTGATGCCACGTTCTTTCCTTTAGTGCCTCGGCCCACACCCACCCTCTGCTCTCCATCTTTCCCGTCTGTGGGGGTTACTTTTGCACTGCGGTGACCCCATCGAAGCAGCAAAAAGCACATGGAGAAGTTCACGGCATGGCGGCCAAAGCATAAGGCAGAGGCGATTCACATCACGGTGCAGCAGAGAGGCAGAAACAAGGCAAAGACCTTCCTTCAAAAGCACACCCGGGGTCCCCAAGCTCCCAGAACGTCCCAGAATGGCACCCAGCTGGGATGCCCCCTTACTCTGTGAGTCTGTCCTTCACAACGCTGTTAGCCTCCTCCTTCAGCGAGAGGCCAACGCTGGAGAGGAACACTTGGAAGACGTTTCTGTTATTTTGGTTTCTTTAAAAACACAAAATGGCGTTCGGATCAGGTTTGCGTGCCCACCCCAGCTATGGTATGGTTGTTTATGAGTTGGATTTGGAATGCTTGATGCAGGTGGCTATAATTTTGTTAGGTGAAGTCATTCTGGCACCTGTAGCTTGTTTTGGGGGTTGTGTGCTGCGCGTGTATATGGGAACTTCTGGCTTAGAGAGTAAACTGTCTGAAGCCCCGAAGAGCCCGGGTGGGCGTTGTTTGGGTTGTTGTTGTTAGTGTGCTAATTCTTAAAAGAACAAAGGTTGGAGGAGGGATTGAGTTTACAGACCGTGAGCTGAGACGCTAGTCTGACTCACTGTCAGCTAGTCCTCTTCAAGCTTAGGGCAGCCTAAACGAGGCTGTGAAGATTTCCACCTTTCTCTCAAGTCTATATCATGACTGCTTGCAAAAGCAGTGAAGATTTCTTTCCATCCTTCCTTTCTCTTCCCCTAAATTGAGGATAAAAGATTGTAGCGTACTGCTACACAACTGTGTTCCTCTAGAGCTTAAAATCCTTTTATCGACCGCTCCCTCCTGACTCCACAACTGCAGTGGGCTTCTGAACCATCCCATGAAAAAGTGTTCCTAAGAATACTTTAAGTGCTAAAACTATCTTGGGTAAAACTGGTCTTTGGACCAGCCCTAAATTCTATACAATGTGACCCTGAGCTGAAGGTTAATTGCCTGACCATTTAACAGGCATCTCTCCGCTTCTCTATGCAACACTTGTTTTCTGTATGTGTCACAACTGTGTCTCAATTGTGGTTTTGGGAGTTTTTTGTTTGCCCTTAAAAACTTCCATCTAACTGGAGGTTGGGCTGCTTCCCATTAATCAGCTTGGGATAGTCCCACCTGCAGCAGTAAATAAAGGCTGAGTTACTCAGGCCTCTCTGGAGTTCTCCAGGTGCCCCCTAACAAAGCAAATGAGCACCCTACAAGAAGGGCCTTTTCCAGGCCCCTCCCTCCTGCTCTCCCCCAGTCTAGCACACACCCCGCCTTATCCATTCCCGGCAAGTCCTGGCTTGAGCTCCAGCCCCAGGGAGCTTTTCCTACACCCTTCCCCCAGCGTGTGTCTCAGAGTCAAATTAACCACTCCCAAGATATCGGTTTTAAAATAACAAGTGAAGATGACTTCTTCAAGGTTGGTCCCAGTGCAGCCTGGCTGCCGCGCGCGCCCTATCTTTGCGCGTGGAACGCCAACTGCACGTGGGTTTTTGAAAGTTTGTCTTTCTTAAGCAGATTGTAGTTTTAAAGTAGAGCAAACTCCAATGTAATTTGGGTTTCAAAAATTAGGTCAAATCAATTTTGATCTTAAAAAAGGGCGGTCCTGGTCATATGCACTGATTTGGTAACTTGGTTAGTGAGTGATTAAATGGGTATGGACTGAATTTTGCTGAGAAAATAACGGAACACAATCCCCAGTGTTCAGTTCCAGACGCTTTATAATCCTAGTGCTTGGGAGGCAGCAGCCAGAGAGTCAGAGAATTCAGAAATCAGGAATTTAAGGTCATCCTTGGCTTCAAAGCATGTTTGAGATCAGCCTGGGCTACATGAGCCCATGTCTTTAAACAAACAACAAAGAAAATCCTAAACTAATTAATTAGTTCTAGGCACTCACACACACACGAGAGCGCGCACCCGCATACACACACACTCCACTCACCTGGAGCACTTTCCCCAGGTCCCCGATGGCCCACCCAACCTGTCACAGCAGAGCCTCTCAAAGTCTTCCTCGAGCAGGCTTCTTCCTCATCTCTGAAGCATCTCTTCTCACTGGGTCCTGCCCTCCAATTCTTCCCGTGAACCCTCAGCTGTGGATCTGCGAGACACCTCAGGCCCAGATGCGTCTCTCCTGTGCCCACACCCACTGGGGTGGACCGGCCTAAGTGGGAGCTGTGAGCCTCTTTGACTGACAGAGTAACTGATATCTCTTCTGGGCTTCTCCAGTCCCGGAGCTACCTGGGTGGCATTCGCCTGAATCCAGCAAGGTGCTGTCAGGGCTGCGTGAATATTTCCTTGTAATCCAAGATCTCTAATCTCATCATGTCATCTGCTAGAGTTGAGGGAAAGAGATTAACAGGTTCTCATAGTTTCCTGACAAGCTTGGGGCTTCTCAATCTAAAAATAAACACACACACACACATGAAACCATTTTGCTTCTTTGCCTCCCTGGAGCGAGGAATCTTTAGAGTTGTAGTTTTTATATTCTTCTATTTCTTCCCTCTGGTAAAATTTATCTCTCCGTGGTCTTTTAATTTCATTCTTATTTTTCCCCCTCTGTCTTTTTAAATGTCCCCAGGTAGTGACTTAAGATCACAACTTTAAGGAATCGAAAATGTAGTTTTTAAAGTGCCGTTGGTTTACCAATAGTGATCAGATCGAGCAGTAAGGGTCATAGAATCTTCCTGCCCTCCCTCTGACGGGTGGGACCGTGTGAGGCGTGTGATGGCTAGGCCTGGCTCACCTGGCAGTCCCTGGGAACCCTCATAAAAGCTGGGCCCAGCACAGCATATGTCTATAACCCCAGCACTGGGTAGGCAGAGACAGGACAATCCCAAGAGCTCAAAGGCCTCCAGTCTAACCTCACTGGCAAGCTCCAGGTTCAGTGAGAGGCCTTGACTCAAGGAAACAAAGGGGAGAACAATTCCGTCTGAAGCCATCTCTTTTTATATTAGCCGTGAGCTACAGTTTGGAGATGGTTTGTTCCCCACAGGTTCATGTGATGCAAACTCAATTCCTAACACAGTAGTACTGAGAAGTGGGTGATGAGACCTTTTTCTCTGTTGCAACTCTGGCTGTCCTGGAATTCACTCTGTAGACCAGGCTGGCCTCGAACTCCCAGAGATCTGCCTGCCTCCCTACTTCTGCTGGGCTTAAAGTCATGCGCCACCACCGCCCAGTTTCATGATGAGACCTTTTAAGAGTTGGAGCCTATTGGAGGGTAGTTAATTTAAGAGTACTGTCTTCTCGAGGGATTAATATGCTTGGCAAAGGAAACATGTAATGATGCAAATTGGAGAGGTTCTGCTCTTCCTGCCTCCGTCTCCCACATACCTGATTTATTTGATGTTGGGGATTGAACGCACGACTCCATGCATGCAAGGTGGGCACTCTGCCACCGGAGCTGCAGCCCCAGCCCTAAAAACTATGAGGTTGTCACAGCAACACAAACGGATGAGACACACTGTGTTACCGTTTCCCCTTTCAGGTGACTTGAGCAGCAGATCTGTAGCATGCCCCTCAGACACGCTCCCCCGCCCCCACCCAGGCTGTCTGCACCCTGACTGAAGGGCATGGTCTGCTCCGAGGCCACGTCCCTTCCCTGGGGCAGCAGTAACCTGCGACAAGTGGTCAACCAGGAACTACTAAGCCACACTCCCTTCCCTCAAAGGACCAGCTCAACTCCCGACTCCACAGGCAGAGTGAGGTCTTGACTGAGACTGAGTTGTAGGTGACTGCTCACGTGAGCATCCCATGTGTTCTTCCCCCTCCTTCCTGTCCTTCCAGGGGCTGCTCCCACAGCCTCGTCCTAGAGAGCTTAGCCCATGCTGACTTATCTCAGAGTTTGCTTCCCTCATGCAATACCTTGTTGCCCAACTCTGCCTCAGCACAAGCATGGAAACCGTATTTTCCCATCAAAAGCACAAAGAGACACCCTGGGATGGGAGCTTTAAAACTGAGACTGCAGAAATCCAGAACTCACATACACATATATACACACATACATACACAAATACACACACATGTACATATATTCATGCATGCATACATTCGTTTGTACATACACACACACACACAAACATGTACATACCATACAAACACACATATACATATGTACACACACACATATACCTACACATACATTCATTCAGGCATGCATACATAGGTACATACATACATGTGTACATACACACATATATACACATACATATGTACATACACACACAAACACATACATATGTACACACACACACATATGTACGTAAACACACATACACACATTCATGCATGCATACATATGCACATACATACATGTGTACATACACACATACATATACATATGTACATACATACAAACACATACATATGTACATACACACATATGTACATAAACACACATACACATTCATTCATGCATGCATACATATGCACATACATACATGTGTACATACACACATACACATACATGTTCACATATACACACATACATATAAATATACAATTAAAAGACTATTTTATAGAAAGTAAATGAGACCATACTCACACTTTGTGAGCCCCTCTGAGAAAAAGAGCTTTAAAATGGTTCTAAACAAATGTTCCTACCCTACCTCGCTTGCATACACATAAGAAAAAGCCGCAAATCAAGAACCCGGTAGTGGCGCACACCTTTAATCCCAGCACGCAGGAGGCAGAGGCAGTGGATCCCTGTGAGTCTGAGGCCAGCCTGGTCTACCCAGGGAGTTCTGGGACAATAGGACAACATAGAAAGACCCTATCTAAAAAATAATAATAATAATAAAAAAAAACCACTAAGAATCTATTACCCATCTCTGCTTGTAATTGACATCATTTTACTTATGAGGAGTTATTTTAAAATACTTCTACATTAACGTATGTACTGTGTGTGTTTATTATGTGGGGTAGGCGTGCATGTGGAGATCACAGGACAGCTTGCAAGAGCTGGCTCTTCCTTCCACCAACGGGCTCTGGGGATCACACACAGGCTTGGCAGTAAGTGTCCTTTCGCTAAACCGCTATTTTCCAGTGCTCACCACAGTGTAGTGCTAAGGGATTTACTTAGATTATTTCGCTGGTAATCTTAGGCTCACAGAAAGTGCGAACATAAGTGACCCACAGTTGCAGAGCCAGGGCTCAGCATCGGCGTCAGGCTCCTGAGCTTCAGCCCTCAGCCTCTAGACGCTGCAGCGCCCATTACGCCCCACACTCAAGCTCTGACGCTCTGTACTCTGCTAAGCAACCTGCAAGAGAGCAGGGAGGTGAAGCTGGATGTGATACCTAAGCCTAGCCCGAACCCCTCGCACCCCTCTGCTGCCTCTGCGGGTGACTCGCACTGCCCTGACCTCTAGTGCACACAGCCCAGTGGAAGGACTGTAAGCTCTAGGGCTTTGGTCAAGAGACATCCTGCCTAAGCCGGTGCTGTTGCAATCAAAGGGTTCTGCTGCCCCCTTGTGGTCCAGGCTGACATCTGCTCATCGATGCTCTCGTGCAAGGCTGAAATACCATATAAAGGCACTTGGCCACCAGACACAAATCAGCAGGGGATCACTCTGATTGGCTCAAAGTGGAACAGCCTTAATAACTTGAAAATGTGATTTTGTCACTCTTCTGTGCCAACTACTGTTCATAATAAGAAAGCTCATAATAATGATGTGTTAGCCCGGAGGAAAATGTTTTAAAACTATTTTACAATAAAAGGAATATAATAACCAGCTGCACCCACTTAGAATGATGACAAACACTTAGAACATTGTTAGCCCCACACAGAATTCCTGATGCTTGTGTCTTGCACCTGAAGATACACTCCAGCAAGCCTTTCCTACCAGCACATAGAGGGCTCTAGCTCCAGCTGCGGACTCTCTAAATGGGAACCATAATTCATTAACTTGTCCCCTGCTGACAAATACCGAAACAGCTTCCAAACACTTGCAACTAAAGAAAAACAATGGTGGGCTAGAGAGACGGCTCAGCTGGTAAGCGCTCTGGCTGTTCTTTGGTCGCCAGCACCCACGTGGAGGCTCGCAACTGCCTGTCACTCCGGTTCCAGGGGACCCAATGCCCTCTTCTGGTCTCAGGGTACCAGGCACACATGTGGTGCACAGGCATACATGCAGGCAAAACCCCCACACATAGAAAAAAGGACAAACAATGCTGCTAACAAACACATGGAAAATTCTACACTGGATAACTCTGCAGGAATCCCTGTGGATGAATTTTTTGGAGTGGGAATACTGGATCACACAGCATGGCCCACAGACACAAATGCACATACACACACACACAGATAACACATTTACACACACACATATGCATACACACATATACACACACATATACACACACAGATAACATATTTACACACACACATATGCATACACACATATACACACACAGAGATAACACATTTACACAAATACACACACATACAGATACAAACACACAAATGCACATAGACACATACACACAGAGATAACACATTTACACACACGAATACACACATACCCCCACACACATATCCACAGACACGCACACGCCTTAGCAAGACACCCTCTCTCCCTCCAGCCCTTGCTTCTTTCCCAGCACTGCTGCAGAAGTTTATCTTTAGTTATATATAAAGTACTTGTTTTATGCACTGTTGGGTGAGGGGTGCCTAGGTCTAGGGCGTTCTGTATTGTCTGCAGGTGTTGGATTTCTGTGGGGGATGTTTGATTGCTAATGATCTGCATGTGCTATCAGTAGAACATCTGAGGAGTTCTGAAAGAATAAAAACACCTGAGCTCAGATGCTCGGGGTTCCACTGTCCAGTTATGTGCTGGCCAGGATGATGGTTCCCTCTGCTGAGGTCTAGAAGAGTTTTTACCTATGAAAGTGCCTTCCTGTCTTCTTGGCTGAGCCACCCCGAGGCATACTACTACACAGCACCCTCACCTTTTCCCCTCTCCCATCTCCCAGCTTTCTTCCTGGAAGGCAACCAAAGTTATTCTTTCTAGAGTTCATGCTCACAGTTATTTTATACACACATATGCAAATCTAGATGTAATATATGTGTGTGTGTATATATAAATATGAACATATGTACAATTTTCCACCCTCTTCTGAATAGACGTTGGTTTCTACAACCAAAATAGAGCAGTGTTAAAGGGCTGCTGCCGGCAGCCACCTGCAAGTTCAGACTGCAGCTTCAAGCATTTTCAAACTTACACTTGGGATTTTTGCCAGTCCACTGTTGTGGACTCGCAGGGGGAGATCAGACTAGAAATACTGATCCCATCAAAGCCCACTGTTTCTTCAGGTCCCACTGGGCCAGATGGGGGTGCTGGAGAGATGGCTCAGTGGTTAAGAGCACTGGCTGTTCTTCCAGAACCTCCTGAGTTCAATTCCCAACACACACACACACACACACACACACACACACACACACACACGGTGGTTCACAACCATCTGTAACTCCAGTTCCAAGAGATTCAACACCTTTCTCTGGCCTCCTTGGGCATCAGGAATATAAACACGATGCACAGATGTATATACAGGCAAAACACCCATATTCATAAAACAAAATAAAATCTAAAAAGAATAAAAAACAGTTGTCTTTCTCATACTGAATTTTAAGAGTTGTGCTTTCCAGTTTC
Organism: Cricetomys ansorgei; assembly: GCA_026225945.1. Taxonomy (NCBI): domain Eukaryota; kingdom Metazoa; phylum Chordata; class Mammalia; order Rodentia; family Nesomyidae; genus Cricetomys; species Cricetomys ansorgei. The sequence continues at coordinate 581,863 of JAMJFZ010002837.1, read as the reverse complement.
CCTTCCTGTAAAACATTCTTCATCCAAGAAACTAATGATTGTTTATTCATTTATTTGGTTTTTTTTCCCCCTTCTTTTTTGAAGACTACCCACCCAGCCCTGATTTTCTTTTTATTATTTTTTGGTTTCATGCATGTCTGAGTGTACACATTCGTGTCTACGTGGTTGCACACACATGTGCATGCATGTGCATTTGCAGGCTGGAGGACAACCTCAGGTACTGTCCTCAGAAAGGCTGTGCACTTCCTCTGAGACAGGGTCTTTCTTCAGCCTGGAGCTCACCGGTTAGGGTAACACGGACTGCCAGTGAGTCCCAGAGGCTCCTGCTTCCGCTCCCCAGGACTGGTGATAAGCATACACCCACATCCTGGTACTTTTTACATGCATTCTGGGGAACTGAACTCTGATCCTCATGCTTGCAAGGCAAGAACTTTACCAACTGAGCTACTTTCCCAGCCCTGACTGATCTTTTTCTATAGCAGTAAGTCTCCTCATAAGCCAGATACGGGAGCTTACACTTATAATCTTAACACTGGGGAAGCCAAGGCAAGATGAGTAGCATGACTTCCAGGCCAACCCAAGCTAGCCTGCAGTGAGACCCTGTCTCCAAAAGCAAAAGCAAAATCAAGTTTACAGACACACAACTTACAATAGGGCTATGTCCCATCGAGCCACAGTTAATTGGAAAAGATAGTTAAGTTGAAATGTGTGCGATGGAGGAGCTGGAAATGTGGCTCAATGGTTAAGAGCACTCACTGTTCTTCCAGAGGACTCAAGTTCAACTCTCAGCAGCCCATGTCAGGCAGCTCACAGCCCACTGGCTCCAACACCTCTGGCCATTATGGATGCCTGATTCACATGTGCGTAAGCACGTGCGCACACATACATACACACACACACACACACACACACACACACACACACACACACACACACACTAGAAATAGCTCTGGTGGTGTGTGCTTTTAGTCCAGCATTTGGGAAGCAGAGGCAGTGGATCTCTATAAATTCAAATCCAGCCTGGTCTACATAGTGAGTTTTAGACCAGCCAGAGAGTCACAGTGAGAGACTGTCTCAAAAACAAGGCTCACAACTGCCCGTAATTCCAGGTCCAGGGCGACCCAACACCTCTGCCCTGCGGGTACCTGTAGTGGTTTAAATGAGGATGTTCCCCATAGGTTCATAAGGATGAATGCTTGGTCCCCAGCCGGTGGAACTATCTGGGAAGGATTAGGAGGTGTGGTCTTGTTGGAGGAGGCGTGTCACTGAAGTGGGCTTTGAGGTTTCAAAAGCTCACACCATTTCTAGTCTCCCCCCTTCTCTTCCCCCCCTCTTCCCTCCCTCCCTCCCTTCTCTGTACTTATGGATCAGATATAAGATCTCAGCTACTGCTCCAGTGTCATGGCTGCCTGCTTGCTGCCATGTATCCTGCCATAAATTATATGCTTTCTTTTATAAGTTGCCCTGGTCATGGCATTCTGTCACGGCAATAGAAAAGTAACTAAGACAGTACCTAAACTCATCTGCACACTATCCACATGCAGACACACATATCAGTGAAGATAATTTTAAACAATGAGCCATCTAACATCAGTAATAAACTCTAAATAGCACTATAAACACAATTTTATGAAAAACTGGATTTCACAAAAGAAGGTAAGTGAGAGTGATCTTATTTTACATTTCTGCAAATTTCGTCAGTTTTCGTCTTGTTCTGGTTTGCATGTGACATGTTCCCCGCGGGCCCCCGGTCGGAACACCCGGTCCTCTGCTGCTGTACTCTGTAGAGAAGCCACACAGCTTTATGGAAGTTGGACTGGATAGACAAGTGGGTTGCTGGAGAGTGGGCTTCAAGGGTTATAGCCCAGCCCACGCTCAGCTTCCTGATCCACAGAAACCAAGTCCTGCCACAAGTTCTCATCACCCCCTTAGACCAAACTGGTCCCAGCTGCTATGCTTTCCCGATCGGGATAGACTGTAGCCCCCAAATCTCCAGCCAAATACCTCCTGCAGGCAAGAGAGCTGTAGGAGTGGGGCTATCCAGACTCATTGGTGTTCAGATGTGGTAACCCTCAGTGTCAGATTCGATGCCGTAGACTGCCCTGCTGGGACTCAGTTGTCTTTGGTCCAGTGTAAGGCCCCACTCCCCTCTTTACGAATGGGACTGTTTATTCTGTGCCATGTATATTGAAAGTTTGGTACTTGGTTTTTGATTGGTTTTTCATTTTATGAGGGCTCAAAGTTAAGAGCTTGTCTTGAGTGTCAGAAGGGATTTTGGACCTTTGACAAAGGTCACTGGAGTTAAGACTGTGGGAACTTTTGAAGCTGGGTTGACTGCACTTTACATTAGATATGGCCTTGCGCCTGGGAAGGCTCAGTTAGCCATGCGTGGTTTTGTAGCTTCCTGAAGGAGGTGAATGGGGTGTCACTGTTCCTCGGGGTTATGACCATCTTCCCATGGCTCGCAGTGATCACACAACATGGCCACACTCGTTACTATCACTACCAGCAGTCCCACAAAGTGTTTAAAATCCTAGCTGCTGGCTCGTGGCAGCTGCTGTGATGTAACTCTTTCCTCTGGGCATAACATGACCGTGCATCATGGAGCGGATGCTGTCCTGACCTACAGAATGCCTTGGCCCAACAAGGAAACAAAATAAAACACAATAAGCAAAATACGGTGACAGCAAGGCCTATGGTGATGAAGTTGTTAGCTTCTCCAGACATCCTGCTACCACGTCTCTTGGTCTGGGGGGTGGGCACTAGGGTACAGAGGTGACCTCTCTGGGGTGAATTCATGTCTTTGGGTCTCCCCAGGAAAAGTCACACAACAGCAGCAGATACAAGTTCTCCAGGATTCTAATCACTTGACAGCTGGGTTTTGTTGCTGTGATACAGTCAACAGCTTCCTTTGGGAGACTCGTTCATTGAGGAAAGGGCATCCATTCCAGACCCTAGATAACCCAGATAACCACCGTTCGCCTGTGAGTCGAGTAGAAACGGCGTCTCCAAAACAATAGTTAGCTTGGCCTGCGAGTCAACAAGCACAGAGCTGTCTCAGACAGGAACCGTGACGCCCCGTGCTTTCTCACAGTTCACTCGGGTAAACTGACGTATGTCCAAAAGTCGACACTTAACGAACTTAAATCTGTTTCAACAATGGCATTAAGTAAAACTGGCTTTTTAGAAAGGCTGAGTGGCTCACCCTGTCTGGTGCGCCTGCTTTGATCTGCGCAATCTTCCCCACTATGGCTTTGTGGTACCAGTGCAGGTGACACAGGACAACGGGCAGTAAGCATCTCGCTAATAAAAACACTACACTTGGCTGGAGAGCCTCGCACCGTTTCTATGGAGGACAGCCCCTTGCTGCCCTCAGAAACAAAGTGTGATGCATGGACCCCTGCCGTAAGTGTCAATACATCCCACTGTTTGTCCAGATACTGTGGGACTTCAACGCTACTTTCTCCTGTGTCCTCCCCACCCTCGTTTTTAAATTTCTGCTCCTGTTAAGTGTTGTGCTTTTGAAAGTGTTTTATCTCATTTTATTTTTTATAATTTATTTTATTTTATGAGAGTTGGTGTTTTGCCTACATGTACATCTGTACGAAGGTGTCAAACGCCCTGGAACTGGAGTTACAAACAGTTGAGAGCTTCCATGTGGCTGCTTGGAATTGAACCTGGGTCCCCTGGAAGAACAATCAGTGCTCTTAACTGCTGAGCCTCCGGGCCCCTTATCTCATTTAAATTATTTATGTATATGCACGGGTACGATGTGAGTGCATGCAAGTGCAGGTACCCATTAAGGCCACAAGGGGGCAGAAGAGCCCCTGGAGGTGTGGTACTGAACTGCCTGAATTAAACTTGGGTTCTCTGCAAGAGCACCAGGCACTCCTAAACACTGAGTCATCTGTCCAGACCCTTCTGTTGGTCTTTAAGTTATGCACTTTACATACACTTTCTTTTCTTGGGGTTATCAACCTAGAAATTTCACCTGCCCATTTAGCTTAACGAGAGTATCAAAGTTATCTGTCTATACCATCAAGTCATGCAAGAAAAGCGCTTTGACTCCTGACACTCTCTCCTTATTTAGAATCTATCAGTAATTAATTGGCAACATAATGCCACCTTTTAGTTTGTGATGAGGCCAGTGCTGATTGGACCATTGCCTAGAGGGCGGAGCCAAGGCGTACTTAGATTTGCACAAGTGTTCACCATTTCCCTTGCCCATTCCTTCCTGCAATCCCTCCTAGGAGTTTAAACTTTGTCAGCCCTTTATTGGTAGTGAATTTTCTCCGGCGCGTCTCATTCTACAAAGATGGTTTCACTGCCCATAACAGTGCGTGTTCAAGGGCGACAGCTGTTTTCTTTAACGTTAAAACAGTTCGTCATCCAGCTTTTATTGCTTTTGAGATGCCGACTCTGTCGAAGCAGCCTTCCTTCAGGGGTAATTTTTTTACTCTCTGGCTGTTTTTCAGACAGCACCACCAAATTACAATCCGAGTACAATAAACCGCCCCTCCAGAAGGTGTAGGAGTTGATGTATTTCAACAGTCATTATCCGTGACGTACTGTGTGACATCACAACTACACCAATGAGCAGACACCAACCCTTTGCTCTTCTTATGCCCCCTCACTCATAAGACCCCATCTCCTTTTTGCCACAAAAATAAGTTTGTATTCTATAGAATTCTATGTAAATATAATTATATAGTGTGTTCCTTATGTCCGGCTTCTTTCCCTCAGAATAATTATTTGAGATTCGTGTAAGCTGTTACAGCCATCAGTGGTTCACTCGTTTGAATACTGAGTGGCATCCCGCCGTGTACATGCGCCACAATTTATTGGCCAGGTTGTTTCCAGTTCGGGCTATTACAATAAAAGTTGCCTAAAGCCATTTGCTACAGATTTGGGCATGGACATATGCTTTCATTTCTTTTAGAGTGGTATGGCCGGAGGGATGCTGGGTGAATGTTAATTTTCAAAATATTGCCAAATTGGTTTTCAAAGTGGCTGCACCACTTTACCCCGCCCCCAGCGGCGTAATCGCCGCTGCAGTTGCTGGCGTGGCGCTAACACCTGATAGAGTCTTTTAATTTTCGCCATTCTAGAGGTTTATTAGAGCAGTCTATTACCGTGGCTTTAATTTGCATTTCTCCTAATTACTAATATAGTGAGCAGCTTTTCAAATGATTACCTGCCATCTGTAGGTCTACTTTCATGAGGCGCCTATTTGTGCCTCTGCCCAGTTTTAATTGGCCCTTTGTCTTCTCGTCCTGGGTGGTAAGACCTCTTAAGTGTTCAAAATACGTGAAAGTAGAGGGAACACTATGGACAAAGGGACAGACAGGGAGAAGGAAGAAGGGAAAGAGAAATGGGGTGTGTGTGACAAAAACCTCTCCTATATGTGGAATTTACAGTGTGTGTGTGTGTGTGTGTGTGTGTGTGTGTGTGAGAGAGAGAGATGGGCCGGAGTGGAGAGTGGTTAAGGGCACTGGCTGTCCCAGAGGACCCAGGTTCAATGGAATGCACATGCATATACATAAAATAATCTTTTTTTTTTTTAAAGAAAAATGAATAAAAATTTGTAATGGTTTGTTTGTTGAGACAGGGTCTCTTGTAGCCCAGGCTGGCATGGAACTCAGGTATTCAAGGATTACCCTGAGCTTCTCATCCTTCTGCCTTCATTTTCAGAGTGCTAAGATTACAGGTGTGGTCTGCCACGGCTGCCCCAAAACAAGCAACGTTTTTGAGGTCAGTGCTCTCTGCGTAACCCAGGCTGGCTTTGAGCTCTCTCCTCTTCAGCTTCTTGAAGCTGCAGCACCGTGCTCTGTTGAGTTCTAATACAGTTAGTGTTTCTTGTGGATGTGGGGAAGCTATTACATCACCTAGTCCAGAGGGGAGAACTCTGAGAATTCAGTGTGGTTGGAAAGACAACAGATCTGCAAGACGGACTGCCTGTGAGTACAAAGAGGAAAGATGGCCGAATACATCAGGGTACTCAGCAGAGACGTGGAGCTGGAGTCCCGGTAGGGACAGATCTGGAAATGCCCCCGGGAGGCAGGGGCCGCTGCTGACACCCCCATCCCACTCCCCAACCCTGGCTGCAGGCGGAGAGAAATCTAAACGGGAAACACAGTGGCAGTGACACGATCAAGATGGTGGACAAGGGAAGAGATACAGCTAGGGACTTTGCGGGCGGGGGGACGGCGGTGAGCGCAGCTAAGAGCACAACTGGAGGCGGAGGCCAACACGGGAGCTCACCCGAGGTGAACGGTCCTCAGGCGACCACCAGACCCAGTCACGTCACTGCCCGCCTGACTGGAGCCACTGTTTCACTCTTCACGGTTCCCTCCATGATGGGGTAGGGGAGGGCATGTCTACAGAGCTGCCCCAGGGCTGCAGGCACAAAGCCTGGAGGACGCAGGACAGACAGTGCTGAGGGCGGGGTGGAGCCCAGCAGCCTGGAGTTTGAGCAGGGCCTGTCCCCGGGCATGCTGCCAAACCACAGAATCTCTCTGAACCTGAGTAGTGGCAAGATATACCAGCTGATAAAAACGTTTTATCTTCTGGTCTGAGTCTCCACACAAGGGATTGGCCTTCCGGCTACCCCCAGACCTGCCTGGCCAAATCATCACCCAGGAGCTACCACATGTGGCTGCCACTTGTAGTGCCCACCCTGATGGGGTGGGGGAAGTCAAAGGCTGCAGCGCTGCCTGAGGGCTTCAAGAGAAAAGGCCGAGGTAGCAAGACAGATGGAGGGATGGTGCTGAGGGTAGGGCAGGGCCCAGCAGCCTGGAGTCCCGGCGGGTCCTGCCCCTGAATGTGCTCCCAAGGCTTGGGAGCACTCTGATCCTGAGCAACAGCAAGATATCCCAGCCAAAGAATATTCCATCGTTAAGGTTGAGTCTCCTCCTTTTTAGAGGGTCTTTGAAAACCTCAAGATGCTCATGTGGACCAGGAAAATTAGAGTTCCATCTGCATGGCTGACACTGCCAGTTTACCAGGTGCTGGACCCTGGCTTCATGAGGTGCTAATTCTGGAAGACAGTACAGTGCCCTGGGTACCTAAAGTATAGGAACAGGTGTGATGTCAGGGAGACTGCAGGATGTCCAGTGCCTGTGGAATGCTCAGGAACCTTCAGGATGTCTGTGTACCTCTGGGATGTCTGGGTGCCTGTGTGACAACTGGGAGCCAGCCTGATGTCCATGTGCCTTCAGGTTGTTTGGGTGCCTGAAGAATGGACAAGAGCTTGTGGGATGTCCAAGTGTCTGCATGAATTCTGGGTGCCTTCATGGCATCCGTTTGCCTCCTTGATGTCTCAGTGTTGGTACGATGTCCTGGTGCCTGCATGATGTTCTGGTACCTGTGGTATGTCTGGGCACCAGCAGGATGCCTTGGTGGCTGTGGGAGGCCCTGGTGCCTGAGGGATGTCTGGGTGGCTGGGTGATGTCCAGGTATCTACATGATGTCTGGGTGCTAGTGTGATAAGCGGGTACCTGTGTGACGTCCAGGTGTCTGCATGATGTCTGAGTGCCTTTGAGATGTCTGGATGCCTGTGTGATGTCTTAGAGCCTACAGGATGCCCTGGTGCCAAAGGGATGCCTGGAAGCCAGCAGAATGCCTGGGAGCCTCTGGGATTTCCAGGTGCCGGTATGATGCCTGAGTGCCTGCATTGTTACTGGGTACCTGAGTGATGGCCTGGTGCCTGTGTAATGTCTGGGTACCTGAAGGGTGCCTGGGTGGCTGTAGGATATCTGGGCACCCATGGGATATGTGGGTGCCTGTGTAATAACTGGGTGCCTGTGTGATATCCAAATGTCTATGTGATGTCCAGGTGACTCCATGATGTCCAAGTAGCTGTGTGATAACCAGGTTCCTGTGTGATATCAGGTTCCTGCAGGCTATCTGGGTGCCTGTGGGATGTCTAAGCATCTGTGCAATGACCTGGTGCCTGTGTGATGTCCAGGTGCCAGTGTGATGTTTGGGTACCTGTGTGATGTCCTAGTGCCTGCAGGAGGACTAGTGCCTGAGGGATATCTGAACTCCCGTGAGATGCCTGGGCACCTGCAGAATGTCTGGGAACATGCAGAACATCTGGGTGCCTGTGGGACGGCCAGGTGCCTGCATGGTGCCCTGGACCTGCAGAATATCTGGGTGTCTGCATGATGTCTAGGTGCTTGTGTGATGACTGACACCTGCAGGATGTCCTGGTACCTGCAAGATATCTGGGTACCTGTGGGAGGCCCTGGTGCCTGTGGAATGCCAGTTGTGTGGATGCCTGTGTGCTGTCCAGTTGCCTGTGTGATACATGGTATTTGCAGTATGCCCAGGTGCCTGCGGGATGTCTGGGTGCCTACGAGCTGTCTGGGCATCCATGAGATGTCCTAGTACCTGCAGGATGCCCAGGTACCTGAGGGATGGCCAGGTGTCTGTGTGAGGTCCCAGTGCCTGTGGAAGGCCTGGGTGCCTGTGGGATGCCCTGGTGCCTATAAGATGTCCAGATCCTAACGGGAAGTCCAGGTCTGTGTGTAGTATCTATGATGTCCAGGTTTGGGCAGTGGGGCCCAGCTTTGGGTTGAACTTGGTCATGCTTCATCTTAAGCTGATATGTACCAAGTAAATGTCCACGATCAGAGTGGCCTATTGCCCCTAGGAACCATGGTGATGCCTGTGAGCCATGCCACACAGTCTGGACTCAATTTTATCGCTACTGGTTTTGTTTTTTTTTCTTGTTGGTGGTGGTGGTGTTGTTTTGTTTGGTTGTTTTTGTTTTTTTGAGGGCACAGGGGTAGATAGGGAAGAAATGGGCAGAGAGTATGACTGAGATACACTATGTGAAACTCAGGTAATTAATAAAAGTATTATAAAAAATAAAATATTAATTTAAATTTTTATATTAATTGTAGTGTACCTTTAAATATTTTAAAATATAAAGGTGATACATATTGAGAGATTTTATTTGAAGAACTGATGAGAATATACATTTGTTGGCATGATTTTTAAAAGGGCTTGTTTGTAGTTTAATCAGAAAGCACAGTTAGTATTAAAACAAATAAAATATTGACATCCTAAGAACAAATAAATAAATAAAAATAAAAAGGAAGGAAAGGAAAAGAAACCATTGCCATTTCCGAGGTCCCCAGGCTCCCCACCTGCACCTGTAGGGTTTACATTCTCCACTCCACTTAGAAGGATCGTCCATTTCAGGTAAATGTTGTAGCTGGTGAAAGGTGAAAGTCAAAGTTTGCATTTCTTCTGTAAGCACTAAGTGAACAGACTGTACTGTCCCCTCTGGGTGGCTCTGGCACTCCGGCCAAGCATCAGCTGGCCACACACTTGTGGATCTATTCCTGCACTCCACTGTGCCATCGATCTGCACATGTACTTTATAAAACGCTCCCTGTCCTGGCTATGTAGCTTTACCATAAATCTTAACAGCAGGTGATGTGAACCCTTCTCCCCCCTGCTTTTTTCTAAAAACACCTTGACTATCCCAGGCTCTCTGTACTTCTGTATGAATCTTAAGATCTACTGTCAATTTCTACCAAGGTAAATAAATAAATAAGAGAGGAAAAAAATCACAGCCTCTCTCAGATTGTGATTGAAAATAATGTTGAATTTTAAAACCAATCAGGGAGGTTTAGTATCTTAGCAATCACACAGCTTCAGACCCTCAGCACGCGAGGTGGCTATCTCGATTCTCCCTGATTCTCACGGCAGGGTCCAGCGGGCCTGTGTGCCCGTCGGCCGCGTTGGCTGGTGTGGCTGTCCTAGCTGTTATGGAGGGTACGGGAACAACTGTCCCACATACTGAGTGCTGCATCCCGCTGCCTGGAGAGTGACGTAAGTTGGGTCAAGCGTCTTCCCCGAGTCACCCCCACCCCACCTCCGGCACAGGCAGCACCCCGTTGTGTTGACAGTTTGGATTCCCTTGAGCTTCAAGAGCTTTCTAGACTGGAGTTTTTCAGATCAGTTCTATCGGAGAATTGACATAGAAGAAACTGTGTTAGAGTATGCAGCTTAGCGTTCTGACGGGTACACACATTCACAAAACCCTCACCACATTCCTCTGTAGCTCATTCCCATCGGTCTCGGAACCCTCCTTGTGCCCTTGTGTGGTCCCTCCTTCCCTCTGCTCTCCCTGCTTTTTGGTCACTAACAACTAGTTTCATTTTTGTATGAATGGAACCATGAAACAGGTACTCCTTCGTAGTTACTTTTCATTAATTAACTAACTAGACTAGTACGTGTGTGCACTCTGGAAGGAGTGGGGGGAGCATGCACACATCACCAGTATGCCGCCAGGGGTTAACATTCAGGAGTTGGTTCTCTACTGCCACCATATGGGTCCTAGGGATCGAACTCAGGACATCAGGCTTGGCAGCAAGCGCCTTCACCCACTGAGCCCTATCTTGCTGGCAGCCGACAAAGGATATTCTTTTGTATCCAATTTCTCTGGCTCAGAATGAGTTTGGTATTCACCCATGGCATTGTATGTATCAATCTGGCTCTGGTGTGTGTGGTCTACGGATGTGTGTACACATGTGTACAGACATATTTACCCATGTGTACATGTGTGGAGCCCAGAGATTGACCTGGGTGCCTTCCTCTATCACTCCCTACCTAATACTTTGAGACAGGGTCCCTTATTGAAGCTGAGACAAAGGCAGGTGAGTCTCTGTGAGTTTGAGGCCATCCTGGTCTACATAGAGAGTTCCAGGCCAGTCAGAGCTATATAATGAAACCCTGTCTCAAAACAAGAAAAGTGCACACACACACACACACACACACAAAAAAAAAAAAAAAAAAAAAAAAAAAAAAAGGAAAAAAGAAAGGAGGAAAAAGGAAAAAGAAAAAGAACCTGGAACTCGCCATTTACCTGGACTAGGCTTCCTGGCCAGCAACTCCTGGGACCCCCCACCTCTGCCTCCCCAGTGCTAGGACTACAGGTGTGGCTAAGATGCCCAGTGTTTAACATGAATGCCGGGGTCTGAGCTCAGGTCCTTGTGCTCCAACAAGCACTTCACCTACTAAGCCAACCCTCCAGCTCCTCGATTTGCTTCTTTTACATTGCTTCATGGTATTATTATGTAGGTATGTCCCTTTTTGTTTAAGACACGGTGTCTCATGTGGCCTGGGCTGGCCTTGAACTTGCTACCTAGTGTTGGATGATCTTGAATTCCTGATCGTCCCACCTCCGCCTCCCGAGTGCTGGGACCTCAGGCATGTGACATTACGCGAGGCTGGAAATGCCACGTTTACCTGGCTATCACCTGCTGATAGATATCTGGGCTGTGCTGTAATTTGAGGCCACTGAGAATAGAGCTGTTGGTAACCTTCCAGTACACATCTGTGTGTGGACACAGGCTTATGTTTTTTTCTTACATAAATACTTAAATAAGAATGGAATGACTACCATTGGCAACCATATGTTTATCTTGCTAAAAAACTGTCAAACTAGTTTCCAGAGTACTTGCGCCATCTCCATTTATCGCAGATTGCAGGAGGCTGCATGTCCTTGCCAACGTCTCGCCATGAGTCTTAACTTCACTGTTCCGATGGATATCTGGTATCTCTTCGGTGTCTCGTGAGCCCAGTGGCCAAGCCTGAGAACTGTCCACGTGTCCTCGAGTTGCTCAGAGAGCCCCCTTCATGAGGCATCTCTTGGAGTCTTTCACTCATTTTTATTAGGCTGCTTACTGTCTCACTGTTAAGTCATAAAAGCCTTGTATTTTGCACATAAATCTACGCGAGTATTGAACTTTTACCGGTGTGTATTCGCTACACGAGTACGGAGTATTTCCCCAGTCTGAGCTTTACCTTTCTGTTATTTTAATTACATCTTTTGAATAGCGGACGATTTTAATTTCAGTAAAAAATAACTAATATTTCTTTCTTTCTTTTTGTTCTGGCAACTGAATCCACAGCTTAACATGGGCTGGACAGGCATCTGGGCACAGAACCAGAGCTACAGAACCAGAGCCCCAACCCCAAGTTCAACACTTTTGAACCTCTTAGCTCACACTTCTTATAACCTGCCTTTCAATCTTTGTACACAATCCTTTGTGGGTTTGTTGGTGTTTTGTTTTTGAGACTCCGGAGCCCATGCTGGCCTTAAACTTGTGGGAACCTTCCTGCCTGAGCTTCCCGGGTGCTGAAATTACTGCTGTGAGCCACCATACCTGATGGTGTTCTTTCAGTTTCCAAAAATGAACCTGTCTTGTTTTGGGTCTTTTATTAATTCGAACAGGGTTTTCTTTTCACGCCTGCGCATGTTTTACGTCTTCAGCTTTTGTTTCCAATTGCTGGGTGTCGCCCATGATGTCACCCTGCTTCTGGCCCGTTCACCCCCACCCTCGGGATGGACATTCACTCATCCTCCAGCTGCCTGATCCAAAACAATGCGTGTCTCTGATGAGCCGTGTGGAATATAGCCGGGGAGGGGGGCTTGCTGGGTGAAGTAATGCTCATGTGTATGCCTCAGTCAGTCACCTTACACAGCTCTCCCAAACAGCTGTGCCGTCTGTCTCCCACCAAAGAACACAGGAGATAGGACTTTCACATTCTGAGTTATTCAGTTCCTAATTCTTGTCAAGGAGATTAAAAAGTGATATTTTGCTTTAACTTGAATATTTCATAACCTGAGAGTTTATCTCTTCCTATACTTAGTCTTAGGGGTTTCTTTAAAATGCCTATTACAATTCTCTGCCCATTTCATATTGGGTTACTGAGCCCTTCCCTTCTGTCTCTGGACAGGGTCTTGCACAGCCCAGTCTGGCCTTGAACTCAGACCTTTCTTGGTACTGGGATTTCAGGTGGGCATTACCACATTGGGTTCCATGCAGTTCTGGGGATCAGAGCAGGACTGCCTGCATGCTAAGCAAGCATTCTACCACCTCATATGCGACCCATCAGGGTGCCTTTCTCTTGACCGTAGGTTCCCTGCATGTTCTGAACACGATCCCTCTACATTTCAAACAATGAAGCTTCCTTTCCCAGCATATTATCTGTATGGTCATTTGCCTGTGGAATCCTTAGTGACAAAAAGTCTTTAAATTTAATTTAAAGAAGTCCAACACTTTTTTTTTTCCTGCTGCTTTTCTGGGTTTCCTGTGGTTACTGTGTTTGTCCTTTGGTTTGGGGTTTTTTGTTTGTTTGTTTGTTTGTACAGTCTCATGTAGCCCAGGCTGGCCTTAACCTGGCTCTGTAGTTGGGTATGATCCTTCTGCCCACGCCTTCCAAGGGTTGAGGCTGTAGTCCACCCCAGGCCTGGCTCTTGCCTAGGGTACCTGTATTTAAGGTTTTGTTCCTGACCTTCTCTTATGACACCTAAGTCATTCTGACGCTTACTTTTGACTTGTCATCTTGGTGATCACTAGAAGCTCCTGAGAGATTAATCACGTGCGTCCCTCAGTGTGTCACTGAGGACATTTCCAAGGAGGGTTAACTAAGACGGGCGGGGGCACCATGTCACAGGCTGGGGACCTGCCAAGAGCAGAAGCAGGCGAAGGTTCTTTCCCTGACTGCCATGTTCTCAGTTGTTCCGCTCGGCCACACTTTCCCAGCCACAGGGAACAGAAGCCTCAGAAGCCAAGAGCCAACTAATTAATTCCTGTCTTTGTCACTCTTGGGCATTCGTCACAGTGAAGGGAATAATGACCAGTACTGCCATGAAGGCGATCTTCTACTTTCTTCTAATTGACCGTTCTCCTTGGAATCTTTTCTCTGAAGATTTTCTTCTTAATTATGTGTTTGTTGCCTGGGAATGTGGGAATGTGCAGGTGCCCTGGGAGGCCAGAGGAGTTGGGATGGCTCCCCCTGGAGCTTGAGTCCCAGGCACACACGGGAACTGAACCCCGGTCCTCTGCAAGAGGTAATGCATGCTCCTGACTGCAGAGCCATCTCGCTAGCCCGGACTGAAAGCCTGAGGCCTCTCTGGTGTCTATGCTTGTGTGTGGGTTTCATGGTAACAGTTCTGCTCAAGCTCTTTTAGTGAGACGTGTGCCCTTTCTGCTCTTGGTGTCACCCTGATACTCATTAAATTCCTCGATTGGGGCTTTTGTCAAATTGATCCTTTTTTTTCTTCCTGTGTTAGCATCAATGCTACTATTTTTCATCATCTGACATTAAAAATGTCTTCATACATGAGAGGGCAAGAACCCCTCCTCGCTGTGGAGAGAAGCCAAACTGGGTGTGTGCAGATTCAAAGATGCAGGAGGAGCTTCCTCGAGCCCAGGAAGGAAAAGGACAGTGGCAAAGGTCAGATGTCTGGACAAGAGGACTGTAGCATGATTTTAGAATCAGAGAAGGGAACGGAATGCAAAGGCAGTCAGTAGCACAGGAGGGAGAACAGAGAACTATCCTGATTTCCCATCACACACATCGGAAAAAGACCAGTGACTCGGGCTGGGATGTGGCTCAGCTGATCGGGTGCCTGCCTTGCATGCATGAAGCCCTGGGTTCAATCCCCAGCACCTCATAAAAATGAGGCGTGGTGACATATACCGTGATCCCAGCACACGGGTAGATGCAGAAGGATCAGCGGTTCAAAGTCATCCTCAGCTACATGGAGAGTTGAAGCCAGTCTGGACTACACGAGACCAAAGCCAAGAGCAGCTCACTGATGGGTTTTTCCAATGGTCCATAAATGACCCCAAAATGCACGTTCATTCTTTGTGACACAGGTATATTCCATGTATTTTTCCTTTATATAATTAGACCTTATCGACCTATCAGAAGTCTACAAAAGAAATTACTAGGTTATAAAAATCTGATTTAAGTAAAACCAGAAGCAGCGTTTGCCTGGAGTGCCCTGCAAACTGAAGTCTGTCACCTGAGCAGTTGGCAGACAGCGTGACGGTGCACATGGCACTTAGACAGCTCCTCTGCACCCACACCTACCATTCTGACCCTTGCTCTAGAATCCGAAGTTTCCAGGACTGCCTTAAATGGGGCACGGTATGAAACTACTGTTGTTCTTGCTCAAGTTTCAATCTGAGTTTGCTCAGCCATGAGTTCGGTTGACTGGACTACTTTGTAATGAAATATTTTAACTGATTCTCAAATATTATAAAGTAACATGCGCTTCCGTGCCGTAATATGAACTCTGAATAGCCGCTGCATCTGGCAGCTAGATCTACTGCCAGAAGGTCACTTTCCTTAGCTGTTAGAACCAGCTTTATGAGTGTGGATGGACCGCATGCCTTCTTGGACACAAAGAATGCTAGTTTGGAGAACTGGCAATTGTCTAGTTAAATAACCGTGGACAGAACAGTTGTTCAGATTTGACCTTGTCCACTGAGATCTTTGTGTTGAAAGCATCTGATTGTATTACTGCTGATATGGAGGAGCCTCCCATGTTCTCCTCCCCTAGCCTAAGCATTGGTCAAGGAATACCTTGCCAGGGGTTTTGACTTTGTCCATAAACCAGCATCAGGTCGGGCCAGCTGAAGTAGGGTTTGGTGCACTGTGGAAGTTCTATCCATTAAGCAATTAAGACCTTTGTATTAGTGGGCGATGCTTTTCCTCAATAAATTACCTAGAGAAGACTCTTCTGGGTCAGTCCATGAGAGCATTATGACCCTCTGCAGTGGCTCAGGCTTACACACTGTGATTGTCTCTTGTTCCCTGAATGAACCCATCCCAGATAGTAATATATCCAAAGCACACTGATCGCAGTACCATAGCTGACATAATTTTACAGTAAGACCTCCAGCAATTTGGGGGCTACTGTTCAAATAATCTCTCGAAGTGGATGTATGCACAATCGCTCTCCGTTTACTTGTCCAGAGATCTCCATCCCGGTCGTTTTATCCTGTTTCCTCTGAAGCAAACTCATAATTCACCAAGAGGGCTGTCTGGCCCTCGGTTGGCTGTAGACAGAAACGCTACTGAGGGATGAGCAGAAGGAAAGACAGCTCAGAAAAAGGGACTCTGTTATCATACAGGAGGGGGATCAGACCCTAGACACCAAGTACTGCGACCAGAGTGCAGGCTTGTCTCCACTAATGACCAACTTGCTGAAGACCGATTCTCCCATGGGGCAAGGTGGAGCATGTCTTTAATCCTAGTACTCAGGAGGCAGAAACAGATGGCTCTGAATCTGAGGCCAGCCTGGTCTATGTAGCCAGTTCCAGGCCAGCCAGGGCTGCAGAGTGAGATCCTGTCTCAAAACAAACAAAAAGCCCAAACCCTCAGTTTTCCTGTCTTAAAGACTAGATAAGAATGGTTCAGATTTTACAACTCCAGGTGTGTGATCTCAAACAAGGCACAAATGATGTGTTAATGAGTCTCAACTTCAAAATACTGAAGCCTTACCAAACATACCTACTAGGGACTGAAGGACTAAGGAATGAATACAAACTGGGCCTGGTGGCTTACAATAGCAATCTCTGCAGATGGAGGCGGGAAGGTAAGGAATTCAAAATCGTTCTCCGTGACACAGCGGGCTTGAGTTACATAAGGTCCTACTTTCACAAAACATGAGATGCATATGAATGTGAGATCCAAGAACACAAGTCTTCGAAATATTTTAGTTGGTGCTGGAGAGATGGTTCCGCAGTTAAGAGTACTGGCTGCTCTTCCAGAGGACAGGGATTCAGTTCCCAGCGCCCACACGGTGGCAGTCTCAGTCTTAGTCAATGTTCCATTGCTGTGAAAAGACGCCGTGACAGCAACTCTTACAAAAGAAAAACATTTAATTGGGGCTGGCTTACAGTTAGTTTGCTATCCTCACGGTGGGAAGCATGGTGGGTGGGCAGACATGGGCTGGAGAGGTAGATGAGAGTTCTACATCCGGATCAGGAGGCAGCAGGAAGAGAGGGTGACACTGAACCTGGCTTGAGCATTCGAAACCCCAAAGTTCACCCTTAGTGACACACTTCCTCCAACAAGGCCACACCTCCTAATAGTGCCACTCCCTAACGACCAAGCCTTCAAATCTATGAGCCTATGGAGGCCAATCTTATCCAAACCACCAGTGGCTCACGACTGTCTCTAACTCCGGTTCCAGAGGGCATGAAGAGGATCAAACCTCCAGGGACTGATGCATGTATGTCATGCACAGACACACACTCACACACACACACATACACATAAGTTTCTTTTTAACTATTCTAATCTCACAGGGCTGCCAGATCATAAGCGCCATGGGAGAACACCAGCAATCTAGATACATGTATTTATCCCGAAGCCCTGACAGTAGCACGTGAAGACCACCCTGCCAACAAATGCTTCCTGCTACTGATTTTGCTCTCCTTACAAATGACTGTCTTTTTGTACGGATGTGCATTTGCATGCATCCAGTGTACACATACGTATGGATGGTCTCTACTCGTGTTCTTCATGTCAGGATGCATGTTCACCTTACCCATTTCAATGACCCTAGGGTGTCCCTCCAGTGGAGACACTGTTACAATCACACTAGACTATCTACAGGACTCCTTCCCAAGGCCAGACTCCAAAGGTGCTGGAGTCCCTCCCACGTGAGAGTTTTCTGCATGAAGCCTGTGCACACCCCGCTGTACTCTGAGCGCCCTTTCCAGAGCACTCACGGGGAACTGCTCAGGGCAGCGTAGAGGAGTGCTATGAGAAGTCTGCCGAATTGCAAGAAAGAGAAAAAAGTGATAGCACACACCCTCAATCCCAGCACGTGAGCAAAGGGAAGCCTATTTCTACAGGTTCAAGGTCAGCCTGCTCAATCTAGTAAGTGCAAGCCAGCCAGGACTATGTAGTGAGACCCTGACTAAAAATAATAAATTAAACAAAAGTCTGCATGTTCACGTGCCTTGGTAACCCACAGGGCTGCTCCTCTTCCTCTTCCTCTGATGCACAGAGATGGCACAGTGAGATGGATTCAACAGCCTATTGCAAGTCAAACTTCTAAGAGGCCTGAGAACGAGAATATTGGGAGCACTGTGGACACTGGTTAGTCAGCTCACCGTACAAAAGACAGCCGGTGCTGACTAGGAATTAACCATGCCGGCCCACAGACGGCAGCATGGCCGTGAACACCTGCCCTCCTACCCAGCCTAGGTTGTCTCCTCCTCAGACTCCTTCCTTCCTTCCTTCCTTCTTCTTTTCTTTTGAGCCAGGGTCTTACCACGTGACACAAGCTAGCCTAAAATGCTATATAGACCAGGCTGGCCTCGAACTCACAGAGACTCACCTGCTTCTGCCTCCTGAGCGCTGGGATTAAAGGCGAGCACCACCACACCCAGCTTCTGTCTTCTTTCAGAGGCTGTTAACCCTCCTTTCTTTTCCTTTTATTCCCTCCTTCACTATTCCCCACCTCTCTGAGAACCTTTCTCTCTTTGTCAAGTAGGATACAGAGTTAGGTCCTCTCTTCAGTATTTGTTACAGTTTTCGATATGGAATGGATCTTAAAAGATGGGAAATCGGAATTCAATTCCAGCTCAACTGTGTGACCCTGGCACATTAGTTATGTTCTGGGTTGTCCAACTGAAAATGGAGATTAATGGCATCCTCACAGACTGGTATTAAGAATTAAATGAGATGAAATAAAATGTGCTTATTGTCTGTCTGAATACCTGACATCATGGGTCTTACATAATGTGAATTCCTTTTCACTTCTCTAGGAAAGCATTATTTGATCCTTAGTTATAACTTCAATGGGGGGGGGGGTCCTCTGTTCCTTGCATGCATTTCCCACCGACATTATGAAACCACTGTTCAGAATTCTACATTACCTGACACAAATGCCTCTTATCTCAGAGCACTCAACCTTAATTCTAAAAATAAGTCAAGGCAGAAAAATTTGAATAAACTTCTTGAAACACGGAGTAGTGATAATTATTAGCTAAGTTTTAATTTTTTAAAAGAGTCTTACATAGCCCAGGCTAGCCTTGAACTCACTAGGTAGCCAAGGATAACCATGAAGAGAAGTTCATCCTGACTTCCCCTCCTGATGCTGAGATTATAGGTGTGACCCACCATGTCCAGTCTTATTTGGTGCTGGGCATTGTGCACGCTATCTCAGCCCCAGGCCCAGCCCAAGCTAAACACTTAAGCGGCACAAAGATGATACACAAAGCAATAAAGATTTAATGGTATTTTACATTTCAGCTTAAAATTGCCCATGTAGTTTGGACCATGTGAGAAATACCAGGTCTACTTTGCAGCAACAGCTCCATGGTACAGCCTCAGCGTAGCCTGGTGCCAGCTGACTCTCCCACCTCATTTTAACCTTTGCCTGAGAGACTGCCTCTGCTCTCTGGAGAGCTGAACACTGATATCCAGGAGCTGGCCATGAAAATTAAACTAGTTTTGAGAAGATGCATAACTGGGAATCAGACTAGGCAACACAATGTTCCCTAAATCGGGCTAAGATTAAACGAAACGGCCAAAGAAGATCGCGAGGGGTTCCCTGTGTGACACTTCAAGCTGTAGCCAAGGAGAGAATATACAAAGATGGGTGTCAAGTAATGCCACCCCTCAACTGCACGCCCATAACACAGAGGACATCGGGGAACAGAAACCAGCGCACTCGGGCCCTGAGGGACACTCTATGTCACACCTGAGACCAGAGGCTCATACGGAGGAAAGGGTGAACTTCCCTCCATAGAGAAGTTAGTTTTCTAGTTAGATGGGAGTTCAAGGAAGGACTGAAAAGATAAAAGAGACAAGGCTTCCTTGGGGAAAATAAAACAAAGACAGTATTAAATTGAAAACACAAGGAAAAAAAGTAAAAATGAATGTTCTGAAGGCAGAAAAATAAACCAACTTCAATACCAAACCCCAAGGCAAGGTAATAAGTATAACTGAAAAGTAAAAGTGGGGTACACTTTACTAATTAAAGAAGACAAGAGCTTTTGGGAACTGGAAAGACAGGTAGAGTCTGAGGTCTGAATTGAAGAATAGCACATTCTCACTGGGCTTGTACAGGAAACTGAGATTTGCCATGGCATGCAGATTGAAGGAGGGGGGTGGGGGCACCAAAGTTCTCAGCCCGCAGCGACTAAAACAGTGGGCAATTTCTATGCCTATGCCCCACAGGCATTGCAGCTACACAATAAGCTACGAGCTTGGGCTGAACTACCGTGACCGTACTTACTGGAGTCTTCCCACTGAAGTAAGTGTAGCTTCCAGGCGGAATAATACAAAAATCCCAGGACCAGAAAGAGGCAGAGGGCTAGCAGCAGATTGCGAACAAAAACCAAGAGTCCCATCTTCACATGATTTACAATTTCCTACATGACCTAAAAACAAAAATAAAGAGGCCGTTAAGACACAAAGCAAGCGTCATCCTTTTACGCGAAGAAACTACAGAGACGGCTTCCAGATGAAGGGCCATCACCAGTCATGACAGAGTACCTGTCTCGAGGGACCCAGCCATCCCTGACCTCATTCATGCCAATAGCCAATTTTTGGCAATTATAAGCTTTCAAATACTATTGTTTTGTCTGTGTGTCTGTGTGTCTGTGTGCGGGGCTGTCCTAGAGCAGAGAGTGAGTCAGAGCTGGCTTGGAACCCTGGATTTTCTCATCCTGAGAGCGGTAGGAGTTTGGTTGCTCCTAACTTTAGCCCTGGCCAGAACCCAGCTAAATATGAAATCCTGCTTGCTTCACAGAAAGTCATTAGCAAAGGAATGTGGCTTGGTTGGTGCTTATCTGTGCTGTAGCTGAAAGCATAGGGTAAGTCCAATTACTGATAAGGCGCCCTTGCAGGACCTTGACGCTTAGACCTGAGCTCCACATGCAGGTGACGCTACTCCAGTATCCTTGTCTCAACCAGTGGATCCCATCCCTGGGACCAACGACCCTCCCATGCCCGCACCCTGTAAATATATCCTAACCCTTACGATAAAGAGAGAACGCCCCACTGATGGCTCCATCTCCCGAGTTCCTGTGCTCATTGGCTCCCGGGCTCCAGATTCTGATCAAAGACAGGATGGATATGCCCTGAAGGACCGCACCTCCCACAATGCCACGTTCCCATGCAGCTTTCCTGCCTGGGAGCGGGGCAGCCAGCCTCGGATCTGCTGCTTCGCAGGACAAGGAAAGCCGTGACTGGGACGCATGGGTGAGATTCGATCTTACACATATGTGCATCACGTGTGTACTTAGTGCCTACAGAGGCCGGAAGAGGGCATCAGATCCCCTGAAACTGGAGGTACAGATGGTTGTGAGCTGCCATGTGGATGCTGGGAACTGAACCTGGGTCCCTTCCAAGAGCAGCAAGTGTTCTTAATGGCCAAGCTAACTCACTAGCCCCTCAGTTTTTAAAAATGATCCTTAAAAGACTCATTTATGTTTATTTGTGGGTGTACCTACATGCCTGTATGTGTACCACATGCACTCATGTGCCAGGGAAGTGAGAGGGGATCGGATCTCCTGTAAATGAAGTTACTGGCAGTTGTGAGCAGCCCAACGTGGGTGCGGGGAACCCAATAAGGATGCTCTGGAGAAGCACTTAACCACTGAGCCATCCCTCTGGCCCTTTTAAAATTATGTATCTACTCGTGTATATGGAGGGGAATGTGCTCATATGGGTGCAGGTGCCTCCGGAGTTGAGAAGGGCCTCAGATCCCCCAGAGCTGGAGTTATGGGTGGCTAGAGCCACCTGATACAGGTGGTGTTCACCTCTGTAAGAACCGCGCGCACTGTTAACTACCAAACTGTCTCTCCAGCCCTCACGTAAATCTTACAACATACCCCTCCCCACCGTCACCACCCTAGTCCACGCCATTATTATGTTCCCACAAAGCGGTTTATACTCTCTGCGTCCATTTTGCACACAGCATCATTGTTTGGTTCTGTTTTGTATTGTTCAAGGCAGGGTCTCTCTATGCAGCCCAGGCTGACCTAGAACTTGGCGGTGTAGCCCAGGCTGGTCCAAAAGCTATGATCCTTCTGTCTCAGCCTCCGAGTGCTGGCTGCGATTTCAAGCATGTGCAGTCATGTCCAGCTCTAACATAAAATTCCTAATAAAATCTGAAAAGTGATACTTCCATGCTCAAACCCCTTTGAGTTCATTTTCTTCTGCTGCTAAAACAAGGTAAGGCGGGACTAAACAGTTTACAGTAAAACACATTCATCACCTCAGAGTCCCAGAGGCCAGCACCGGCTACTGCAGGCCCTTAGTGTAGCTCACCTGTCCGAGCCAGTGCGTCAGGGGCTGCACCCTCCCTGGAAGTCCAGAAAAGATCCCGCATCCATGCTCACAGCTGTTGTCCGAATCTCGTCCCTGCAGCTGGCTCCCTTGTAGGAGGGACCAGTCTTTGCTCCTGTAGTCTTTCTCCAACTTTCTATGTGGCTCCCATCAGTTGTGGAGGCTAAGCCTATCTCCAAGTCACCTTTCTGTAGCAGCTGAAGACATCCCTTCCCTTTTCAGGGCTCCCGTAATGATTACGCTGGGCCCTTCTACAGAATCCGGCTAATTGCCCTCTTTAAAGGGCCATAATCTTCATTGTTTCTAGAAAGATCTATCGCCAAATCAAGTAACATATTCGCAGGCTCCAGCAGTCAGGGTGCAGGCATCTTCAGGAGCCACTCTGCCCAAAGGCCCTCTCGGTCCATCCTGAATTCTTTTGCTCTATGGGGTAAGCTACCCCTGCTTTCCTCCACCTCACCCCACACACTAGCCGGTCCCTGAACACCACCCCATTTCCCTTCCCAAGGCCCGTCTGGAGCCCATTTCCACCCACTTTGCTACAGCACCTGCTGTACACCCTCTGATACAAACTTTTCTTTTTTTTTCTTTTTTTGATTTTTTGAGGCAGGGTTTCTCTGTTGTAACCCTGGCTGTCCTGGAACTCACTCTGTAGACCAGGCTGGCCTCAAACTCACAGCAATCCGCCTGCCTCCGCCCCCCAAGTGCTAGGATTAAAGGCATGCGCCACCACCGCCCTGTGTGATACAAACTTAATAGTAACAGTGGTCCAAGAAAACTTCACAGAGTCCGACCCCACCCCCCAACCCCAATCACTTAACCCAGTTACCAAATAATGTGAAGAAGACATTATGTATAAATATTAATAACAGGCCAGTAAGATGGCTCAGAGGACAAAGGTCTCGGTGCTGCGCTTGAAGACCCAATTTCATTCCATGGGACCTACATGGTAGGAGAGAACCGACTCTCACGGTTGTCCTCTGACCTCCGAACGTGCGCTGTGTCATGAGCATCCCACCCCAACATACACAGTATAAAATACGGGTAATAAAAATTTTAAGTATCAAAAACAAAGTGATAGCCAGGTGGTTCTGGCGCACACCTTTAATCCCAGCGCTCGGGAGGCAGAGGCAGGCGGATCTCTGTGAGTTCGAGGCTAGCCTGGTCTACAGAGTAAGTTCCAGGACAGCCAGAGTTACAACAGAGAAACCCTGTCTCAAAAACAAACAAAAACAAACAAACAAAAACCAAGTGACAAAAAAATTATAGTCTGCAGATGATGGAACGGCCTAAGTACAAAACTTCCCCCTCACAGCTGGAGAAGATCACAGAACTAATGGGGGATCAATAAAGTGGTTATTATAAGATTAATTTACAAAAAACCTAACAGCTTCTTTAAAAACATGTCCAAAATACACAATTAGAAAATGTAAGACGAAAAACATTCCATTCATCATGGCAACAAAATCTGTGAAGTACTTCAAAATGAACTCGGGGAGAAACGGACATGACTCGCACCACAGCCGACCACAGAAAATAATGTAGCCTGGTCTCTGTGAGTGTGCACGCACAGGGAGGGGTACAGGTGCACACGGAGGCCAGAGGTGGGGCGCTCACTGGCCCTGCGGCCACTGATTGGTTGGACAGTCCGCCCAGCAAGCTCCTGAGATCTTCCTCAGAGCCTCGGGACTGGGATGGTGATGCAAACTTCCGCCTGTGTGGGTACTGGAAATCCAAACACAGGTCCTCCTGCTTATGGGAGCTGTGCCTCCCTAGCCCCAGAATAAAACAAGCGAGAATATCAATGCAGGAAATACATCATTTCTCTAGAAAATGGTTTCATTTCAGTCAGAATCTGTAATTAATATTTTGCACTTTGTTCTAAGTTATCGGAGTCTGTTCCCAAAGAGAACCTAGAAAAAAAGTAGTTCTTCATGTGCGTTCACGTGTGTGCTTGTTCACATATGTAGGTTCACGTGCACGTGAACACATAGGCATGTGGAAGCCCTCAGGGCAACCTTCAGTGTCATTCCTCAGGAGCCAAAAACCACTGTGGTTTTTGAGACAATGGCTCACTGGCTGGGAGCTCACTCTGTAGCCTAGGCCGGCTGGGTACTACCACAAGCTCTGGGCTAACAAGGGCACACCACCACGCCTAGCTTTCTCTCTCTCTGTGGGTTCAGGCCTTCTTTCTTGATAGTCAGCACTTTACTGAGCTATCACCAGGCCTTTTTCTTATTTTGTTTTTAAAGTTTTCCCTCTGGTTGGTCCCTTTTGCCCCCTACACGGTTTTACTTAAGCTTGCAGGTCGCATATACAAACATGATTTTACATCTTCATATAAAGTCTAGAAATCACAACTGAGAGAAAGCACATGACAATTGTCTGATAAGATCTAATGAAAAATAAAGAGATAAATTGAAGCTGTCGGAGGAATGGGCCAAACTTAGCTTCGTCCATATCTTCACACACTCATCAGCCGGTGTGAGGACTCTGCCCAGCCAGCAAGCGGGCAGTGATGCAGCCGCGGACGCCAGCAGAGTCCTCTAGTCCAACTCAGCTCTGGTAACATCAACCTGGAGATAGCCTCAGATCCCACAGACATGGTCCCACAGACCCATGCCAGATGCCGATCAAGCCCCAGCTGGATTTCCCAGTACTTCTGACCCAGGGGCTTGAGACTGGCTGCCTAGGTTCCACTAATTTGTTGGACTAGCTCACAAATCCCAAAGAAACACTTAAACTTAGTTTAATGTAAGACATTACAAAGGATGCAGACAGAGAGACATGCTAGGTAACATAAAGGAAAGGGGGCATAAGGCTTCTGTGGCCTCTACAGCTGGCACCCCAGGAATCTCTACCTGTTTAACCCCATCATCTGGGTTTTGTGGAGACTTTGTTACACGAACCAATGATTACACCGTGGCCACTGGTACCCAACTTAGCCTCCTTGAAAAGGTTCGGGAGTGAGACTAAAGTCCCAACCTTTCACTCCTACCTCGGTCTCTTCAGGAAAAGTGTGGTTTGAATGAGAATGGTTCCTGCGTTTGAATACATGGTCCACAGTTGGTGGAACTGTTTGGGAAGGTGTAGGAGGTGTGGCCTGGCTGGAGGCAGTGTATCACTGAGGGTGTATCACTTTAAGGTTTCAGAAGACTCAAGCCATTCCCAGCATCCCTCTCTCTGCCTTGTGGTTGCGTCTCGAGGTATAAGCTCTCAGTTACTGCTCCAGAGTCATGCCTGTCTGCCTGATGCCATGCTCCTGCTGTGAGACCCACGGGCTCCAACCTTCCAAAACCATTAGCTAACCTCCAGTTAAATGCGTCTTTTATCAGTTGCTCTTGTCATGGTGTTTCATCGCAGCAATAGAAAAGCAACTAAGACAACCAGCCTCCATCCTGCAGTCACGTGGCAGCTGCCAGCTGTCTGTCAAGCCACTGGCGCACGCCAGGAGATCACTTGAGATAGTCTAAAGATTTTAAGAGTTATACTGCCAGGAGTCAGAGGGGAAGACCAAACGTGTGTGTCACAATACCTCAGATGAAAATTTACCTCTCTCCTATCAAAACTAACTCCGCGCTGCAATTATTAAGATACGGGAATACTGACATGGGACAAAACAAGAGTGGATTCCAGAGCCCCCTCAGACAGACATACAGACATACGGGCATGAGTCTACCTGTGTACACATATGTACACTTGTTCCATGCTAAACATACAAAGGGCACCACAGCTGTCATGCTGGCTGCCTCTAGGGAATGAGATGGGGTGTCCGCATGCATTCTTGGGAGGCCTTTGTTTTTCCCTTTATACACTTGAGAATTACATTTGTTATGAGTCATAGTATTGCCTCTATCCTGAAGTTTACAATGTCCCTACACCTTAACTCAGCTCTGCAAGCGTGAGGAGTCCTGTCCAGGGGACCAGTGGCTCGGCGGCTGGGGTAACTGCTGCCAAGCCTGACAACTAGACCTTTGCAAGTTGCCCTCTGACCCCCACGTGTGTGCAATGGCATGTATGCACATAAATATTATTTTAAAATGGTCCTGTGTGGGAATGCCCATTAGCAGCACATATTTTAAAGATAAAATTAACAATAGTTCAAATCCCCGATTAGCAAGGAAGCCACAGATCTCAGCCTATCTGCAGTGAATCTGCTGGGCCCTGACAGGAAACACACTAAACGCGCAGAAGGGATCCCGGAGGAGGTGTGATGGCAGGATTTTGAAAGCTGTGTGAGTGGGGTTTAGAAGAGCCATCGGGAGACTAGCGAGGGCAGGAGGCTTCCTCCGCTCCTGAAAGGGTGAGAAGAGGGAAAGGCGTCCCGGGAGCTAGAGAAGGCACCAGACGGAAGCACTGGGGTGCAAGGCACAGCTTTTACCAGGACTGTGGCCAGCGGCAGTGGGGGATGAAAACATTCTAGCCTATCCCACTCACCCTGGGATCTGCCCTTCTGCCTTTTGTCAACTGATCCCAAATGGAAACCAGAGGGCAAGCAAGCGTGATGACGCAGCTCGCAAAGGCCAGCCACAGCACACAGTGAACAGTGGGTCCTCCAGGGCAGGGGTGCGTGCAGAACTGGACACAGCACCAGTCAGAGACGGTGAAGCAAAGGACGCATGCGCACCAGCACGGACTGGTGCCTGGATCCCCCTGCTACGTGGAAATGAGCTAGAGAGGGAAGAGTATGCATGTGTCCGGCTTCACACTGTGGCAACGACAAATGGAGATGCCCGTAAAATTTAAAAATTAAGTGGATTTGCAGGTGGAGAGATGGCTCAGTGGTTAAGAGCACTGCCTGCTCTTACAGAGGACCTGGGTTTGGCTCCCAGGACCCACGTGACAGCTCACGGACTGTCTGTAACTCCAGTTTGACCTTGGGTGTTCTTCCTTAGAAGCCATCTTGTTTTTTGAAGCAAGGTCTCTCATTGAACCTAGAGCTCACCAGCTCTGCTAGACTGGCTGGCCAGCAGGTCCCAGAGCTGGAGCTACAAGCACAAGGTCCAGCACCCAGCTTTTCAGGAAGGTGACGGGGGTCAAGTTCAGACCCTCATGCTTACACAGCAGAACATACCAATTGAGCACCTCCTCATCCCGAGAGACTTGGGCTTCTAGCAGCACAATGGCCTCTGTATCTCAACTCTCCTCCAAGAACTTTAGACCTAAAGACATAGGAACATCAATCTGCCTGCACAATGCAAGTGACGCCTAGGAAGCTCTCCCTGGGGAGGCAGAAGCAACGGTACCAGTGTTGTTGCCTCAATCAGTGTAGCCAGGCCGTGAGCCTTAGGCTCGGGCAGACTTATCACAGTCCGTGAATCAAGGTAACACATTTGCTCCTGTATTCAAGGAAGAGTTCACGTGCTCCATGCGCTACATACATAGCAAGCAACAGCTGCTGAAACAGCACCTCCCTACCATGTCTGAGGCCCTGGGTTCCATTCCCAGCACCACAGAAACAAACAGAAACCCAGCATCCAGATGCCATGTGTCTTCTCTGGGGATGAGCTGGGTGGTACGGGTGAGCATGCACACACATGTGCACACGTGCTACTCGCACCTGCACTGGCCTTTACATCTTCACATATTAAAAACAACCAGTTCACCCTGATACTTCCAATTCTAATACAAGCCAAATGGTTAATCCTAGTTTTTTTCCCCTTACTGATTTCGATCATTTAGAAATCCTCCCGCCACTGCCTTCAATATATTCACTCATCTGCTCTACACAACTACTCCGTTGCCCACCTGGGCCCTCTGTGGACTTCCGCCTCTCCCTGTCCCTAAAGCCTGTGGTCTGTTTAATTAAAGTATTTGAGAAGAAGGGAGGAAATAACTTGTTATCTTAGGGTTTCTCACTCTGCGGACAGTCCCAAAGGATGTCCTACTTTATCATCAGTATGTGGACCCCGTCGCCTGTTGGTGACTGTCAGCTGTTTCCCAGATTCCTCTGACTTCCCCTCCACCACATGCCTTCCTCTGGGGCTGACCATCATAGGTGAGGTGGAACACGGTCATTGCCACCTTCATCGGAGCAGCTGTGACCCCTGCAAGCGACCCTCAAGATCCAACCTATTTGACTGGCACTTCCTCACAGAAGTGGGTGGGGAGGCTCACCAGACCCTCGCTGAGAATCTTCTTGGCTGTGTGAGGCTGCACAAGCTGCATGTGGTTGTGTGATCTTCTGAGATGACAGCAAGCGGAAGGTTTACCACATCTGTGCAGCCGTGGGGAGGTTGTTATTACACGCTGGGGTGAGGCTTTTTGGTGGTGTGGTTGTTTCGGGGTTGCTCATACTCCTGTGAGCAACCCCTCACTCAGGCTGTGTGAGCGGGCCTAACAAACTCATTGGTTCACCAAATCGGACTCTGGTGCGACTTTGGTCTGTACTTTGGTCTGTTGTCAGTGCCTTATCTGGGAGGAGCAGACACTTGCTCATCTCTGGAAAAGTTCACACGGCAGGAGTTCCTCAGAAAGCCCGGAAACTCCCAACATGCAGTCAATCAAGCCTTAGACATTGTACCTCTGGCCACACTTGGGGCCCTCCACCCATCTGACCCACTACACTGCATCGGCCTGTTCTCAGCCCCCATAATCTTTGGTTCCTTAACAGCATCAGAGAAACCTGTCCTCTGCACCCCCCTCCCAGCTCTCACACAGCAGCCAACGTGATTCACTCCAGGCATAAACTTCCCACCATCCTTCACTCCCCACCCCCAACACTAAGCCAGGCTTTCCCCCATCTCCCCACCCCTCCACCCCCACCCCCACCCCCATGCCCACCACAACGCTTCTTTTCCCACCAAGGAACTCCACCAGTGTGTAGAGCTCACTGTTCCCATCCGAAGGCTGAAGCCTTGCTTCCGTCTGCTCTGAGACAGGGCCTCACTGTACATCCCAGCCTGGCCTCTGGTGAAGCCTCTCTTGTATACCACGAGTGTGGGCCAGTGCAGGCCGGAAGAGGACGATGAATCCCTTCGAGCTGGAGTTTAGAGGTGGCTGTGGACCCCTGATGTGGATGCGGAGAACCCAGCTCCAGCTGTGGCTGAGAACATTCGCATGCCCGTTCCTCTAGTCTCCTGCTCATCCTTCATCTTCGCCTTAGTGTTGGACTCCTTCTACGGGGAGATGTTTCCTGTCTCACGCTGTGGGCCGAGGCGTCCTGTCGGGTGCTCCACGGCACCTGTGCAGCCCGGCCCTTTCATAGTACGCTTACAGTTGGTAAGAATAATACTCTAGCATTCAGACTCTGGCTCGCCCAGGCCGGGAGAATTGCTGTTTTGTTTACCATTGTGCCCTGGTGCGTGTTCAAACCCTTATCTGCTGACTACCTGATGACTCAGTGGGTTACAGCACGCTTTAAATGAGTCATTCACACCACAGAAAACTAGCTTGCCTTACCAGCCGCAGGAGGGAAGTTGCACAAAATTCTGAACTGGCTGAAAGAAACTGCACCCAAACCATTTCTAAAACACCCTACGGCTCATTATTTTCTGAACTAAACCTGCAACAACTGGAATCGGAAGTGTCTGACCTTCAGATGCCAGCCACAGGATAGGAAAGCCACAACGCAAAGCCACAAGGCACTTCAGGGCATCCTCCTGTGAAGATTTTCCAAATCAGATAATTGGAAGTTATCACATACGATTTGTTAGCCAACTTCCTAAATAGTTCCTGAAAAGCTCATCAGTTCTTTAAAAGAAATTTTTTTTTTTTTTTTGCTGAACACACCCAAGCTATTCAGAACTTACTGCTTGGCTGAGCAGATTTAAACAGTTAATATATATGAAATCTACGAAATTATTCTACTCAGAACAACTGTGTTCTTTCTAATCACGAGCAATAAAATAATTAATAGTGCCGATACTCACACAGCACTTACGTGGACCAGCCGTAGCTCTAACAGTTTTATGTGAGTTAATTTATTAGTTCAGCTTATCAACTCTGGGAAGTTATCATTTACAGCCATGGTGAGGAAATCTGAGCACAAAACAAATCAAGATTATAGAGTACACAGCGGAGCCGAGTCTCAGACTCAGATGGTCTGTTTCAGTCACATGCATTGCCTCTCAAAGTAAAGAAAGGGGCTAGGGAGCACGCGGTGACGGAACATGAGGCTCTGGGTTCAAATCTCCGGCACCAAAGAGAGACAGACACAGAGAAACCGGGAGATACTCAGAAAAGCTGTAACAGAGTCGTAATAGAGCCAGGTGATGAGCACAACTTTAATCCCAGTGCTTGGGTGGCAGAGTTGGAGGCTAGCCTGATCAACATAGCAAGTTCCAGATCAGCCAGGGCTAGACCATGTCTCAAATAAATAGAGAAATGATAACAGCAAAGAATCGGTTTATACAGGAGCCAAATAAAAGCACTGCAACAAAAGTGGAAAGAACAAAGAAAGTCAGAGCAAATCAAGGAAAGGATGGGAGACAAAAAAAAAAAATTGTCACAGTCCTCAGGAGGCAGAGGCAGGAGAGTCTCTGAGTTTGAGGTCAGTCTAGTCTACAGAGGGAGCTCCAGGACAGCCAGGGCTACAACAGAGAAACCCTGTCTCAAAAAACAGTAACAACAACAAAAAAAAAAAATACAGAGACCACCACGGCCATTTTTAGGCACATCCCACCCCTTAGTGACACCATATGTGGAATCTCCTTTGCTCCAACCCTAATAATCTACTTTCCATTTCCATGGGCGTGCCTATTCTAGGATTTCATAGGAACGAAGCCATGTAACGCGCAGGTATTAGTGGTTGGCTTATACTAGTTATCAATGTGTTTGGGGTTCATGTGTGGCACCCTTCGCTGCTTTCTGTTGTCATCCAGTACTCCCTTCAGTGGACGTAACATATCCGATTTACCTGCCCATCGTGGGTAGATACTGAGTTCTTCTTTTGGTTTGAATAATGCTACTACAAACATTCATCTACAAGTTTCCATATAGACGTAGCTTTCTAAGTGCTCCTGGGAGATATTCTCCAAGGCAGCAGTGGATAAAAATGCCTTGGAAAGAGGCATGTCTGGGCCAAACGTTGATTGTGCTTAACTGAGGAAATGTCAGTGTTTTCCAAAGTGACTACTCCCTTTTACTGCCAGCAGCAGGGCAGGAGAGTTGACAACGGTTTACCGGGGAGTGCAAGCTCATCTCACTGCTGGTTCGTGAAGCTGCCCACTGGTCCACCTGCCCCTGGGTCACTTCTCACCAGTCAATCCCACAGGGTTCCAGCTCTTTCAAATAATGATTTTTTTTTTTTTATATTAAACTTCCCTGGTGGCTGGAGATAAGACTCAGTGCACTCAGAGCACCAGCTGTTCTTCCAGAGGACCTGGGCTCAATTCCCAGCACCCACATGGAGGCTCACAACCATCTGTAACCCCAGTGCCTGGGATTTGATGTGCTCTTCTGACCCACACCAGCACCAGCCACACATGTGGTGAACATACATCCATTATATACATATGTGCTGGCAGGCACTCATATGTACTCAGAAAATCAAAATAAAGCAAAATTTTTAAAAAATCTTAAAAAAAAAAAAGTTGGACACAGGCCAGCGAGCCGGCCCAATGGATAAAGGTATCCAATGGATAAGCCTGATACCCCGAGTTGGATCCCCAGCACCTACAGTGGAAGAAGAGAACCAGTTCTTAAGGGTTGTCCTCAGACCCCCAGACAGGCACCACAGCTTGTACCCACCTGCATTAACACACACACCAAATATACACATACAGTAATGATAACACAGTTTAAATTGGCCGTGCTTGCTAGATAGGAAACGTCGGGAGTAGTGGCTCTGTAACCGCAGAGCTTTGGAGGCCAAGGAAGGATGTGGGGAGTGAAAAAGCACAGAAAGAAAACTTTTGTTTTCGCATGGGTAAATTCATGGTGGCTTTTCCCGGAGGGAGGGGGGAATCTTCAGAAAGGAACCGTTAGGGTCTGGCTTTAATTTTCTGTATATTTTACCTGTTTGTCTCAATGGTGTTCAGAGGAAAAGGTTGTAGGCATGATTTTTATTTGAAAAGGGTGACTTCTGTGAGAACAGTAAGAATGCTAAATGCACTAGCCCTCCTGAGACAGAGGGTGGAGCTGGTGGAGAAAGCAAGGCTGGGAGATGGCTGTGTGCCCAGGGAACTGGAAACCAGGCTGGAGCTCCAAAGCAGCTGCTAGTGACACATAAGCAATGGAGCACGGCTGTGTCTGGAGGGCAGCAGGCTCGCTGGGCTCTGCTCGGACGCAGACATGGAACAAGACCGAAAACTTAGATGCGAAGAAAAAGCACTTTGAACCAAAGCTAGGTTGTCTCTAGTGAAGGAGAAGACACCGGGAAGGACACAGAGAAGGCCTTTACAGAGAACATTCCTTTACAAAACCCAAACTGGAGCAATGTGGCATCCTCAGATTTAATGACGGGTTCCGTTACTCCACTCTGTTCTTTCTCTTATTTATATAGATTTACTTCTTCTTTTTCTCTGTGCAGCCCTGGCTGTCCTGGAACTTGCTCTGTAGACTTGGCTGGCCTTGAACTCAGAGATCCGCCTGCCTCTGCCTCCCAAGTGCTGGGGTTAAAGACGTGCGCCACCGCCCAGGCAGACTGGACTGTCCTGACAGCTCCCCAAGAACACTGAGTCCTCTGTCACCTTCATGTTGTTACTTGGTGGATCTTAAGAACCCGGTTACTGTGTTCACTTGTTCATTTGCTTACTTTGGGTGAGACTTTCCCTTCTCCTGCTAGTTCCAACAGTGTTTGCCCTGACTTTGGAGAACACTTTAAACCCTAGTTAAAGTCTTCAGTAGGATGTCCCCAAGTCTGCACCGCCCCAGTCTTGGGAACTGTTGGATGCCTTTTCCCATGCAAGTTGAGATTTCTCTGGTTCTTTATAAGATGATTAATTTTGGCTCGTATCCTGGATGTTATAATATCATGTTATGAAACTCGAGTGTTGTGGAAGTTTATTTTTAGTTATATTTAAAATAATTGTTTTTGTGCACTGTTGGAAAAAGGGATGCATAGGCCTTGGCGTATTGTATTGTCTGCAGATGTTGGATTTCTGTGGGGGGAATGTGTGATTGTTTATGATCTGCACGTGGTATCAGTAGAACACCTGAGGAGTTCTGAATCAATAAAATACCTGAGCTCAGATGCTCAGGGTTCCACTGGCCATGACACTGGTTCCCTCTAGAGAAGTATGGCAGGGTTTCCAATTATGAAAAATACCTCCTTGTCCTTGCTGAGCTACCACAGCAGTGTACTACCACACTTGAGGACTTGTTTGAATGCAGTGGAGGGTGTTATTTTTGTTTTAGGAGACAATCAAGCAAGCTGTGTTTGGACAGCAAGTCCTGACCAGCCTCCTGTGGGGTGTGGTTTCCCCGTCTCCACTTTGAGCCTATTCGGACCCATTTTCTGTGTGCACCGCCCAGAGTCCAGCTGACACTTGGGAGGTCATCTGTCCCTTGGTGGATTCTGAAAGCCTCTGGAGTCACTTTCCTGAGCACCTCGTTCCTCAAAGATTAATTATATTTATTTTTATGGGTGTTTTATCTGCAAGTATCTGTGTACCATGTGCATGCAGGGCCTATGGAGGCCAGAAGAGGGCATTAGATCCCAGGACTAGAGTCACGGATGGTTGTCAGCTGCCATATGGGTGCTGGGAACTGAACCCAGTGCTCTTATCCACCGAGCTATCAATCACTCCAACTTCCAGATTTACTTTATGTTTAATTTTGTGTCTATGTGTGGGCATATGCACATGGGTGGAGGTGCCAGCGGAGGTCAGGAGCATCAGACGGATCTCCCCTGGGGCTGGAGTTATAGAGAGCTGTGAGGCGCCTCATGTGAGTGCTGGGAACCGAGGTAGGGTCCTCTGTGAGCACAGCCCTGACCGCGCTGCTCTTAGGTGTGCGGGACAGTAAGTATACGGTTAGAAATGTGAGACAAATACTCTTTCTTGCTCTTTCTCTAAGACCGCGGATCTTTAAGCCTATGTAATGGCTCCAAATTGTTTACCCATTCATCTTTAAAAACAAACAAACAAAAAGCAAATAAAGAAACACTAATTAGCCAGCACTAGGATGGCAGAGGCAAGCAGATCTCTGTGAGTTCGAAGCTAGCCAGGGCTACATAGAGAGACAGAGTGAGTGGAAACAAGCTTCCTGTGCCCCAGGACAGGGAGCAGCCACACTGGAACTGTGCTATCTTATCAGAGCAAACAAAGCCATTGTTTACCTGCCCCGTGATAACTGCAGCCAGCAGCAGTACAGCTACAGACTAAACAAGGCTCTGACATTATGGGATGGTGGTAATTAGTGGCTGTCCATGAGGTTCAAGAGCACTTCAGAGAGGTGATGCCCAAACTAGACAGCCTGGGAAGCGGATGCTGTAACCTGCTGCGGAACGTGAGCTTTATCCCACCGGCAGTGAGGGACCGCTACGGAGTCACGTGCAGAAATGCGCAGAATTGTTTCAGAAAGACTGCTCAAACCACAACACGGAGGAGACAGGACAGAACTGGACCAAGACCACCAGGAGGCCATTTTAGTAGAACGGGCCACCTGCCTTTGAAAGGTGAAAGCCCTAGGTGTTCGAAGTGATTCACCAGTATACCAAAAGAAGACACCAGAGCTCCCACTTACGTATGAATTTGCCTAATCTTTAATTTCACTGACACTGACACTGGTTCCTGTGGCACCGGGGCTCAGACAGTGGGGCTGCACAGGTGAAGGGCGGGGACACGTTCACTTCCTAATGTACGAGGTTCGTGCGATACTAAAGGTCACCGATGTGCTTGTGGCCAAGTTCATAAGATTGTTATGTTAAGATTCACTAAGCAGGATCATCACCACACACAACAATGGGTACTGAGAACCACAGACTTGGCCAGCCATCATCCTGCCAGGTACTTACAAGACTTCTAGAACTCAAAGGTGCTTTTCTTCCACAGGAATACTGGTTTTCCTAGTTTTCAGACCTTAGGACCTACCGATATGCCAAAAGTACACACACCTGCCCTTCCGAGACAAAGCACCTGGCTCGAGGCTAGACACCTACCAGCTCTCCTCAGAGGACACTAGGCTGAGTGCATCTGACAGTAGATTTAGTTTATCAGTGTTACCATTCCTGTCATTCTGTTAGTGGTACATAAAAGCATCATACAAACACTCTCTATACTTCACACACACACACACACACACACTATACATACCACACACACACATATATACACGTGAGCAGTTCTCCTAGTGTATTCCAAGGACCTGTGACTCCAGAACTTTTCAGGGACTCTAGTTTCATAATCATTCTAAGACGTTACTTCTTGTTCACACTCATTCTTTCATAAGAGTCTGACGGAGTGTCTTGGGGTCACACAGCGTGGCATATGGTAAGACTGTCCTCACAGCTGTTGGAAAACACACCTGCGGATTCCTGAGATCTAAAGTATTCTCTTTTTTCTTTCTTTCTTCTCTTTTCTTTTTTAAACTCTGGCTGTCCTGGAACTCACTCTTGTAGACCAGGCTGGCCTCAAACTCAGGATTCGCCTGCCTCTGCCTCCGGAGTGCTGGGATTAAAGGTGTGTGCCATCACCTCCTGGCTTGACCAGTAGCTTTTCAAAAGTGATTTACTGTGTTTGTAAAGGAGGAGGGTGTGGAGGTCAGGGGGCAGCCCGGTGAGCCACCTCAGCAGCCTGCTAGTAACTTTTAATGCATTCAACACATCTAATACAGTAAACCAATAGACACAACCCGCGAAGTTGAATTCTTTGGAAGTATTTAATATTTCTAACTGTAAAAGAGCTGAAGCCAAAATGTCTCAGAAACAGTTACAGGGTTTCCTCTGACTTTCTAAACAAAGGTGTAATGGGGCTAGGAGATAAATCAGTGGGTAAAGTATTTGCCTGACAAGCATAATAATCCCAGCACTGGGCAAGAGGACCGGGTGGGGGATATGAGAGTGGATCCCAGTGGATCCCTGGGGCTCACCAGCCAGTCAGCCTAGCATAATTGGTAAGCGCCAGGTTCTAGTAAACTATTATCTCACAAAAAAACAAAAAACAAGGCAATGATTTCTGAGGAACAACCAAAGCTGATCTTTGATTTCTACATGCACACAGGTATGCACACGAGCACACACATGTATACACAATACATTTCGGGTGGGGAGATGGCTCAGTGGGTAAAGCATTTGCCATGCAAGCATAAAGACCTGAGTTCAAATTCCCTGAACCTATGTAAAAGTGAGGCACAATCGCACAAATGTCTGGAATCCCATTGCTCCTATGAGGAGATGGCAAGAGGAGACAGGAGAACCTCCAAAGGCTCATAGGAGAGGACCGACATCCGAGGTTGTCCTCTGACACCCACATGTGCATACCTGTACTCACAGACATGAACACATCCATACACACACATCACATATGCGCAAGATTTAAAAGGACAAAGCGTTGTCGAGCATGGTGGCACATGCCTTTAATCCCAGAAAGCAGCGCCAACAGGGAAGTTCTGAGTTCGAGGCCAGCCTGGCCTACAGAGTGAGTTCCAGGACAGCCAGAGCTACAACAGAGAAGCCCTGTCTCAGCAACAAAACCCACACAAACCTACCACCGTATCAATATTCTGAAAGAAAACCTGACATGAAGGAAAGAGAAACGGACTGCTACAGAGACAAATACCAACAAGGCAACAGATAAAGGGCCATCAGGACAAATTTGTTAAGCTCCTCTGCTCTCAGAGGAGCAGCTTGTGTCTGCATTAAACCCTATCACCATCCTTATGTTAAAAAAGAAAAAAGGCATCAGAAGATAGTAGAAGAATAAAATCTCAAGGGGGAAGGAGTCAGCAAGAACAGGCCAAGGAGAAGCAAGCACGTTGGCAGCCCAGCACATTATATTATCATCAGTGGCCGAATAAGCGGCACACACTTGTGTCACTTCTGCATGAGGGCTGGGAACAGAATCGGTTAACGTTTAAACACCGTTTTAATCGGTACGCTACTCATATCAATTCTCCCTTCTTAATGTCAGAGTAATTCCCTTATGCCTAACACTCCCAGACAAGCATCATCAATCACTTAAAAGACATAAATAAAACCAAGAAGCAGGCAGTAGTTATCTCTAGTGAGGGGAATTTAAGGCTAATGATCACCACCATAGCCGGGCTAATATATACTAAATGTTAGGAGTAGTTAAAAGCATTTTTCTTGTAAGAGGTCCTTTACAGGGCTGTGGGCATGGCTCAGTTGGTAAGCAGGAGGACCTAAGTTTGACTCCCCAGAATCCATATAAACAATAGTGTATTAGTGTATGCTTGTAATCCCGGCAAGAAGGAGACGAGACCGGAGGATCGCTGGGACTGGATGGACGATCAGCCTAGTTTAGTCAGGGAGCCCTAGATTAGGGAGAAACAATGTCTCAAAAAAGAGATGTGAACAGCCCCTAGGGAACAACACCTGGACTACACATACAGCCATAGCATGCTCACCCCACCCCCACAGAGACAGAGACAGACAGAGACATCCCTTACATATCTAACAGCACGACCCATCATACCTATTCTAGCCGACAATGGAAGGTACAGAGTTTTATCTCCAGTTTTCAAATCTGGACGCCTCAAGAGCTTTGCAGCCTGTCCAGGGTCATAGAAACAGGTGAAACAGACTGAAATCTGGTCTGCTGGCTCTTATCTGCACTTCCTCGGCCATGGACACACCAGTCATCTGACTGTATCAGCCTCTACGAATCCTTCAACTCTTACCTCGCTGTAATCGCATCTGTAAATATTTTATGACTCGTGTAGTAGGCATGGGGCTGTGGCTGTAAACCTCAGAGATTTCTGGATCAGGATAGTCATCCTTCTCCTTCCTCCCCACAGAGATCCTCCCAAAACGCAAAGCTGATAAAGTCATCTCCCACTGTCCAACCCTTCCTGGGCCCCTAATCATCCTTGGGATAAAGCTTTAACCCGCAAAGCTGTAGCTCAATCTTCTTGACCGACTTTTGCGTCATTTCCACTCACAGGCTGAAGACATTCTACACTCCTGCCACACAGGTGGCTTTGGGATACAGCCATGTACTTGAGTCTCTAAGCCCAGACACAGGTTGTTTCCTGTGTGAAAAGCCTTTACACCAGTGGTTCTCAGCCTTCCAAATGGTATATACTGTTCATGTTATAGTGACTCCCAACCATAAAATCATTTCCATTGCTACCTCATAACCGTAATTTTGCTACTGTTATAAGTCGTAATGTAAATATCTGATATGCAGGTGCTCTTAGGTAACCTCTGTGAAAGGCTCATTAGATCCCCAAAGAGGTTGTGACTCACAGGTTGATAACCATGGCTTTAAACCAATATCTACCTAGTCAGGCATTAAAATCTCTAGAAAACCATTACTTTGTATTCCTAATCTGACACCGGGCCCCTTTAAGACATCCACAAAACCTCAGTCTCAGCCCTTCCTCTAAGGTGGCCAGGGTTCCACCTGTCTATCAACCAGATGGAAAATATTAAAAAGTAAAAATAAAAATGCCTGGGAACCAGAGAGATGGCTGAGTAGGTAAAAGAGTTTTCTGTGCAAGCCCGAGGCCCTAAGTTCCATTCCCAGAACCCACATAAAAGTGGAGGAAGAGAATCAACCCACAAAACCATTCTCTGACCTCCACATGCATACAATGGCACGTCCACCCCACACACAGATATAATATATATAAATAAAACTTAAAATACTGTATTTCTTGCAGAGGACCTGAGTTCAGTTCCCAGCACCCACATCAGGGGGCTCAAAGCCTTCTTTAACTCCAACTCCATTGGACCTGACACCCTCTTCTCATTTCTGCAGACACCTCTCCTACCCCAAATCTAAACCTAAAGTTCACCCCTCATGAAACCACCTTACAATTTCATCTACAGAAGGAAAGCCTTCAAGAAATAAAGATACAGGCAAGCCAACACACACACACACACACACACACACACACACACACACACACAATCAAAAATCTTTAAATATATTGTTCAATGGGTATCTGATACGACATATGCCTGGCTCAGCACTCAGGAAGTAGAAGCAGAAGGATAAGAAGTTCAAAGTCATCCTCAGCTATTTAATGAATGCTAGGTCAGCCTGGGTTAGATACCCTGGGTCAAAAAACAAAGTGAGCCAGGCATAGTGGTTTGTGTCTATAATCTCTACACTCGACAAGGCAGGATAGCGCCACAAGTTCGAGGCTCTGCCTGGGCTACACAGCGAGTCATCCAGGGCCACACAAAAAAAAAACAAAAAGAAGTCTCCTGAATGAACATGCACAGACATTTCTCTTGCCACTGTTCCCTAAACACCAGAACACGAAAAGCATTTACACAGCATTTACATCGTATCCTGGGCTAGAGTCTCGGGCGATTTAAAGTATAAAGGAGGCTTGAGTGTGTGTGTCCGAGGGGGAGGGGCAAATACTAAACTATCTTAGGTAAGAGACTTGCACATTCTCAGATTGGGTATCCTCAGGGAGTCCAGGAAACTGTTACCCATGGGTACGGAAGCTGACTAGGAAGCCAGGGATGTATGTTAGCGGCTGGTCCAGAGCTGTGTGTAAGGAATATTGTGCAATGACTAGAGAGCTTAGTGCAGTGGTACAGATAGTCAGCGAAATTCCGTATTAGTGTGAAAATAAGAAATATACAGAAGCAGCCAGATACGGTGACATACACCTTTCATGCCAGCACTTGGGAGGCAGAGCAGGAGGATCTGTATGAGTTCGAGGCCAGCATAGTCTACATGATGAGATCCTGCTTCAAAAAGAAAAGAAATAGACAAGACACTGGACAGGGATCTGGTTTGGTGGCACAGGTCTTACCCAGCATGCACAAGACCCGGGAATCAAGCTCCAGCACAAGAAGAAAAAAAAGAACTTGTTAAATGTCAGACAGCTGGTTAGTGACAGAGCCAAGACCCAAAGCCAGGAAGAAGTCAGATTTTCTGTCTCCTGAATCAGAGCTCTAACCAGTTCTAAGCTTCTCTGTTCTTTATCAAAAGGGAACCCAAACACCACGCTTGAAGTCTCACTTAAATCCAATTAAACCAATAAAATGTATCTCAAATTATTATACTTTTGATTTTTTTTTTTTTTTTAAATTCTGAGACGGGGTCTCACTACCCTTGAATTGGAGACTCCTGCCTCTGCTTCCAACCTCCCTGACTTCTTAAATGAAAAGGCTCAGATATGATTTAGCCTATTTCTGGGGATTTCGTTTGTTTGTGTTTAAACAGGACTTCATATACCCCAGGCTGGCTTTTGACTCTGTGTAGCCAAGGGTGACTTAGAACTGTGACCCTCCAATGCTGCTTTACAGACATGCTTCGACACACTCGGTTCATACAGTGCTGAGCACCAGACCCAGGGCTCTGTGCATATCAGACAAGCACTCTACCCACTAAGCCATGTCTTAGCTGTTATTTATTTTTGAGGTCTGAGGCTCCCCTCAAATGCTCCACCCTCCTGCCTCTGTTCCTGAGTGCTAAGTACAGATGTGTGCTACTGCACTAGACTACATTAACTTTTTTTAGTTTTGAACACTTCAGATTATGGTAGCGCTCAGAGGTGCAAACAGGAGGCTCAGGGGTTCAAAGTCATGCTCAGCTCATAGGATTCCAGGCCAGCCTGAGCCATATGAGACTGTCTCATCAAGACAAAACAACAGACTGCTGTAAAACAGTAACACTCTAGGGAACGGCTGCATTGGAACTGGAGTGTGGTTTATCGCCCTTGTGTTTCTGGCTTTGTCTTAGGAGCATTTATACAGGGTGTGACAGAGTTTTGGCCCTGAAGACACCCTTCTGTTTCTTGCTGATGTCTATATCCTCACCTCTAGTTCCCGTCCCATTTAATAGCTCTGATCTTCCATGGTCTGTGATTGGATACCCACAGGATATGTAGCAGTCCTTAGAGCCAAAACAGTTTTGGCTCATTTTGCATTAGTCACATGCGAAGTCTGCAATTCCCGACCCCGCTTTCAAGTTAGGCAAGGCCATGTGCCACACTTTGACCAACAAAATACAAGTAAAAGTGACAGAACAGAAGCTGTAAATGGGTAGCATGAACAGAACTCTGGTTCTGTTAATCCATTGAAATCTTAGGGTTTTTTTTTTTTTTTTAACTTTAAGTGTACTCTAAACCGGTGGTTCTGAACATGGGGTCACAACCTTTCTGGGGTTGAACAACCTTTTCACGGGGGTCACCTAAGACCATCTGCATAGCAGATGTTTACATTACCATTCATAACAGTAGCAAAGTTACAGTTTTAAAGTAGCAACAAAAATAAGTTTATGGCTGGGGGCCACCACAACACGAGGAACAGTACTAGAGGCTCGCAGCGTTAGGAAGGTTGAGAACCGCTGCTCTAAACTGGTCAGACCAATACTCCAGACCTCTCAGTAGGGCATTCTCATCAAGCTAACTTTATTTGCATGTTTTATGACAAATATTTTGATGGTGCAAAGAATGTCATTTGTAACTATGCTACTTCAAACCTGTCTTCTTTTTCTTTGAAGGGGTGGGAGTGGGGAAACAAGACCTTGGATAGCCCAGGCTGGCCTCGAACTCCACGGAAAGCTAAAGATTATCTTGACCTTTTTTTTTTTTTAACTCTGTTTCTCTCTCTCTCTCTTTTTAAGTTTGTTTGCTCACCAAATAGTACCCATGTGGCACTCAGAGGACAACTAACAGGACTCAATTCTTTTCTT
Organism: Cricetomys ansorgei; assembly: GCA_026225945.1. Taxonomy (NCBI): domain Eukaryota; kingdom Metazoa; phylum Chordata; class Mammalia; order Rodentia; family Nesomyidae; genus Cricetomys; species Cricetomys ansorgei. Next base: position 540,011 of record JAMJFZ010002837.1, on the reverse strand, counting down.
CTAACGTGGGTGTTCTGGGAACCAAACCCAGGTCATGAGGCTTGGCAGCAAGTGCCTTTACGTACTCAGACATCCGGGAGGCCCCATCTTCACGGCCTGATCTTCCTGTTTCCACCTCCAGAATGCTGGGAGCACAGGGGTGCACTACCATACCCGATGTATGCGGTGCCGGATATGGGACCCAGGCCTCACGAGATGAAGCAAGCACTCTTCCACGTGAGTCACACCCTCAGTCCCTTCCCCCTCCCCCAACCCCCAACTTTTTTTCTCTTAGTTAGAATAGTTTTTAAGTATACTGCAAGGGAACAGTGACCAGTAATTAGAGTAGGCAGGAACATAGACAGCAACTACAGAATTGCCTGCATCAAAATACTATTTTCTACCTAAAATACACATGCCAAGTATCTAGTATGTGGGAAAAAAAAAAAAAAAGACAGTCCATGCCTTTAAAAGTACATCTTATGAGTGGAAGAGACAGTAAAGCAATTATGGCAAAAAAGGGTAAATTTTGAAGTCTGGGATTAGGTGATCCCCCACCCCATCTCTAATCCCAGTCCTGTAGAGGTGAGGGGGGCTGAAAGACTGTGAGTTCAAGGTCATCCTCAGCTACACAGTGAGTTTGAAGCTGACCCGGGCTGCATGACGTCCTGTCTGAAAAAGGGAAGGGGGAGAAAGAGTTCAAGGCCAGCCTGGGCTAGACAAGATCTTGCCTCAGAAAACACTAAACAAACAAAACACAAGCACACAAAAGAAAAACCAATATAAAACATATACAAAAGGCAGAGCCCCGGAATTGGAGAGTGGCAGCTTATCTGGGGGCGGCAGGTGGGGGGGGGGGGTAACAGAAAGGCTTCACAGGGAAAGTTCCTATCAATGGGCCATAAAGCATTAACCAGGGGCGACTGACTGAGAACAGAGGTGGGGTGGGGGGGGGGGGTCTTTTAAGACAGAAAAAGCCAACACATGCAAATACATGGAGCCAAACATCTCTACTGACCTAGAAAATGCAATATATCAAAAGGTATGGCAATAACCTGCCAATGCCAGGCTGGCTGCTCTGGACATAACCAAGCAGTAAGGAGCCGCTGAAAGCCAGAGAAGAGACACACCTGTGGGACAGGATTAACAAGAGAGAAAAGCATGTTCGGGAGGCTCCTGCGGCAATTCCCAGAAACACCAGGCCCAAAGTCAGTGCGGGTGACAGTAAGAGCTGGAAGAAATAGATGTCAGAGCAGCTGTGGCAGCAGCAGTCAGACCTGCCACCAGCTGTACGAGGCCAATAAACGAAGGCAAGAAGCAACTTGAACTACAGCTCTGTGGTGGCTGAGGCGAACTATAAAAGTGACAGTACAACCCAAGTGTGTTCTTCCCAGACAAGTCCAGGTCCGTGTGACAGTTTGTTTATTCTTCGTTCTTCACAGGGTGAAGGTGCCTCTCTAACTTGCCTTCTGATTTTGTTTTGTTTTTATTTAAGACAGGGTCACTAGTAGCCTAGGCTGGCCTCAGGCTCACCACGTAGCCAGGGACGACCTTGAACTTCTGGCCCTTCTGTTGCCACCTCCAAAGTGTCAGGATCACAGGTGCATCACCGTACCCAAGTCTTCCACAGTGTTGGAGTTCGAACCCAGGGCTCCTTGCGTGCTAGACTAGGACTCTACCGACAGAACTACATCCCCAGCCCCCAACTTGCCTTCTGCATAACCTCATCCCCTTTTCTTTTTCTATGAAAGCCCTGGAACTGAGCCCTCCCCTGCCACCTTCACAAATCCTTGTTCTCATCAGCTCTCTCTGTGGTTCAACTCAAAACTTCAGTCCCCCCATGAAACCTTCCTTAAACACACTTGCTTCTCTTCTGGTGTTTCTCAGAGCAACCACTGCCTTGGAATCCTAGAGGCCTCAGTTATCGTTCCTGTGTGCTTCATTCCCACAACTACTCTACACAGGTCTAGGGGAATGTGTTCAATGTCTTGCACAAAACATGTATTCAGTAGACACTTGAGTAAATGAGCACGCCAATTAGTCTCTAAGAACATACTTGCCTTGCTTCGTCATTAATAACTCCTCATGAAACACAGACATTAGACTTGTGAAATGGAGAAACTGACATCACTTCATACTTCAAAATCTTCGTTACCTACGTGAAACTATGTGTGAGACTGGGTCTTGCTATGTAGATCTTGTTGACTGGGTATTATTCTATGTAGCCCAGGCTGGCCTCTGAAGCAATTCCCTGCTTCAGCTTCTCGGTGTCAATACAGGTATGCACCGATCCCCCTGGGGCTCCCAATCCTCTGAGTCCGAAATTGTCATGCTGTCTACCATGCTATGTATTAGGGATCTAATCCGTGGTTATTCTGTCTTCATAGTCCACTATCTATAGTACCAATAATAACTCAAAGGACCTCAGAAGAATGCGTTAAGTACGCTTTGCTTTTCTGGGATAACAGCTGTATCCCTTCACCCGGTCACTGCCTCGGTTAATTTCAGTGACTCAGTTTTACCGTTTCCACTCCCTCCCCGTACTCGAAAGAAACAAATAAAAATAAGGTTTATTGAGGAATCATAAAAATGGGTGCTGTTGTAAAAAGCAGTCTAAACACATCTGTGGGACACCCTAACCAAATCTGCCGTCCTCGCTAAGATTTCCTCTCTCGCGCAAACAAGATCACCGGGAAGACAATGGGGAAAGACTCCAGAAGGAAAGGCACCGAGAAGACGTACTTTAACAAACTGACCCGATGGCTCCGAGGATCCGGCCCCGGGGAGGGCAGAGATGACAACCGCTACTCTCGCTGACTCCCGCCAGGCTTTCCCAGGACTTTCCTGCGCTCGTCCCACAGCGGGGTCCGGGTGACCGTGGCCCTCCTCTGCGCCCGGACGCGCGCGCTCCGGGGCGCTGCACGCAGGTGACCTCGGCGCGCTCGCAGGTGACCCAGCTTGCACGGCCCTCCACAGGCCTGGCCCCCACCCGGCCCGGGCTCCGGTCCCCAGCGCGGCTCGGGCCGGCCTGGCCGGGGGAGGGGTGCGGCGGCCGAGAGCTGCGGCGGGGGCACGGGGCAGGCCTTACCGCAGCGGAGAGGGAGGCCGGGGGCGGGCGGCGCCAGGGCGCACGCGGAGCAGGGAGGCGGCTGCAGCGCGGATAGCGGGGACAGCCGAGGGGACCCCAGCGGGCGCCCAGGACGCGGCAAGCTGCACGGGCGCCGCCATGGTGAGGACGCAGCGGCGGGACCACCAATCCCACGGTCCGCCTCGGCGGCCGCGCCGGGGGTCGGGCATCGGCAGCCAATGGGCGCACCGGAGCCGGGCGGGGCGCCGGAAAGGCCAATGCGCGGCTTCGCCGCAGGGGTGGGCGGGCCTGGGCCCGGGAGACCCAATGGAAGCGGGAGGCCGAGTCTGCTCCCCATGCCCGGGCTGCGGAGCTGGGGAGGAGCGGTCAGGTCCCCTCCGCTCACAGAGGATGTTTCCTGCCCCCACTCCACTGCTCTGCGGTCGGACCGGGCCGCTGGAGGACCCAGCCCGTTTCCTAAGTGCCCACGGTCATGATCTGACCCCCAGAACTCCTCCAGAGGCCCTGTCCAATCCTGTGGGGTAAGGAGCCACCTAAGTCCAATTTTTGAAATGTCGCAGATGGGCCACGCGGCCACCCCAAACACCCAGCATTTCAGGTCGCTTCCTCATCCCACGGCAGAGCGCATTATCCAGCTCAGGACCCAGAACTCCTCAAAGTGGAGGTGGGCGCTTAACCTGCCACTCTCAGATGCCAACCCAAACACTGCACCGTTTATCTTCTGTGTGAAGAGCAGCCTTTGGTCATTCATGAGCCCAAACTTGACTGCACTGGCAGGAAGTGCCTAAGACAGAGCCCATGTAAGTTTAGCAAGCTCAAGGTCCTAGGCCATCCCCAGTACCCGGTACAAACAAAAACCACAGGCCAGTTTTGTGAGATTTGGGAAAGTCCCATCACTTTTTTGAGCTGGAGTTTTCTTACGGCTATTACACAGGCCAAAAGTGTTTTTTAATGGTTAACTTAGCAAAGCATGGGTATACTCAACTACTCTGTAAACTGAAGCAGGAGGATTAAATGTTCAAGGCCAGCCTGGACAACTCAGGGGCTATTCTTTTTAATTTTATGTGTATGCATGCTTGCATGCATATATGTTCTGGTGCCTGTGGAGGCCAAAAGAGGGCCTCAGATCCCTTGGAACTAACTAGAGTTACAGGAAGTTGCAAGGCACCCTGTGGGTAGTGGGAACTGAACCTGGGTCCCCTAAACATGTGCTCTTGGTGGCTAAGCCATCTCTCTAGCCCATGGTGGGCCCACCTTGGGGGTGGGGAGCTGGTGAAAGAGGGCTATGTAGTGTTTAGCCTTACACATTCAAGGACTTAAATTTAATCTTCAGTTCCCAGAGTTGGGGTCACACCAGGCACCTGATTGGCAGGTTCTTCAGCAAGACTGAGACAATGAGAATCATGGGGAGGCGGTATGGATACCAGAGAAAATTAAGTTTTCCTCCCTTCTAAAAGACATTTGCTGTTGAGCCCCTCTCTCCATTCTAGGAAAGCTTAGCTCTTCTGGCTTCCCCAGCCATATCTCCCTGAGAATCCCTGAGTGAAGAACAAAGGGTTAACTTCCTTTCCTTGGTTCCAGGAGGGAGTTACCTTTGAAAAGCATCTTTGAAACTCTATTCCTCCCTTTCCCAGCAATCAATTCCAGCAGTGGCCACCTCCCAAGCTCCAGGGGCACAAATGAGCATTGAGTCATTCTGTAGCTCGTGGCCTGCCACAGGAGCAGAGAGCTAAGGCCTGCTGGAGCAGCTATGCTGTGCGGAAGCCCTGTACCTATTCAACTAGCACTTGCCCCCAAACTCAGGCTCACCTATTCATATCCACTCAGGGGCCCACTGGACAAAGGCTAGATCTCCCTCCAGAGAAGCATTCACCAACTACAGGCATCTCAGAAAGCAGCTTCTGCACCCCACAGGGAAATAGATGTCTAGCTTTTCAAGCACCTAAAACATACTCCCTCTTGGTTCCACGTGTGTGGAATACAGATGCAGGAAGTGATATGGTCCAGGATAGTGACATCAAATGGGGTTCAAATAAAACTGTCTTGAAAAGACTGTAGTCCCATCCTTTCCATTCCCTCCTCAAGGAAAATCAAAAAGAGGCACTGATAGCCACAGGCCCTGGGTGCCTTGGGCCACAGCACTCGGTCTAATACAGAAGGCTGCACCCACCTCTGAACACCTGCTAAGGCCCTGCTCCACAGCCTGACCCTGGGCCACTTGGGCTCCATAGGGCAGACCACAGTCAATCTGTTCAATACATTTTATTGCTAAGGACAAGGTAATGCACCAGTTTTCAAAATAATTTGGTTTATAGAGTTCATACGTAACAAAAAAAGGGAAGTATTATAAATCTGACTCCTGTATACAGAGCAAGGTATGAAGCCCTCCAATACTGGGCCCAGGCAAACAAATTCAAGAGGAGCAAAAACCTGTTTAACCCCTTCAATGTCGCCCTCTAGTCCCACCCACCACCCTCAATCAGCCCCTCCCACCCCTGACCAAGGGCATAGCTACACCTGGCCCTGGCCTCCAAATGGCCCCAGTTAATCCTAACCCCATAGCCCCTGCATGACTGCAATTTCCTCTGGATAAAAATCACCCACCAGGCTCTGCCTGTTTCCATCATTAAAATTCTCCCTCCAAGGTAGTCCCCACCCACACCCTCTAATACTGTGCCAAAGGGGCTCTGTGCCTAAAGTTTGTGGGCACACAGTAGGTAACCTCTGAGCTCTACACTTCAAGGGCAGACAAAGAGGTGGCAGCCAGCTCCTTAGCATCTCAATACTGCAGCCAACACCCTCTTGAAATCGGTCCAGGTAGGGACAGATGGCAACCCACCTCTAGCCATCCCCCAGGGCCCTTACTCAGCTCAGCTGAGGGCAGAATTTCACATTTGTTTGCCCTGCAGAGGCAAAGAAGAAAGTGAAGGCCAAGGGCTGGCAGAAGCTGGTCCAGACCAAGCACTCAAACACACACACACACACACGCTCACACTCACAGTCACACTCATGCACTCGCTCACACACACACTCACACGCATAAATACAAAAGGAGATCAGGTCAGGCACCAGCACCTCTGCCTTGCTGGTGCAGGTGGGCGGTAGGAAGCTGGTCCTAGGCCAGGAACAGAGCAATCAGCCCAACAGGCACAGCTGACCCCGGTGGACTGGGGGCCCGAGGCAGTCACAGCACCGCAGTGCCAGCCTCTCAGCTGGAGACCAGCAGCTGCTGCCAAGTGTCCCCAAACAGCTAGTCTTTTCGTGGAAGATTTGATGAGGGTGGATGAGAAGGTGATGAGGACATTCCTTTTCCTTTCGTTCCTTTTCTTTGTATATCTTCACTTTTTGAGACTTCTGAGTTCCAAGTGTCTGCTGTGCTGTGGAACCCTACAGTGCTCTCGCCATGATGGCTGGGAACCTCTGGGACTCTGGAAGCATCTACTCCATGATGGCCCGGTACAGTGCTGGCTCGATGTAATCTTCCCGGTACCTCGAGTTGATGACCCGTTGCCTTTTCTTTTCTTGCTTCACTTCCTTCTCTGTGAAAATCTCATTGAAGCGCATGTCTGAAGCTACCGACTACAAGAGGAAAGGCAAGCAAACTGTCACTCTGTGGCCACATGGACCAACACACACCAAAAGGACATGCGCCTCCAAGTTTCCTGCCCCTTCAAGACAGGAGCTAAGGGCACAGAAAGCCAATGCTCACCAGTCTAGACTTGACTCTCTTGGGAAGCTCTTCATCCAGTGTGTATACATCATCTCTCTTAACCACAAGCTGTGAACCATCCTCAAACTCCACCTGCCAAGCAAACAGGGCCTTTTAGCTAGGGTACCAGAGTCTTGCTACAACTGCACGCACAGTGGCAGTTTCCTACAGCTAGAGGAAGGCCACAGCATGGTCAGGACCGCTACTCTGAAGCCACAACAGTAAAGTGGACACAAGGCAGAGCTCCAGACCTGTGAAGGCTGTTACTGACAAAGGCAAGCCTCCTGCACAAGAGGAAACCCTGCATTGAGACCGTGCCCTCCCACCCGCAAACTCCCATACTAAAACCTTTGGCTACCTGGTACATCTGGATGGGGTGAGAGGCCACAAACTTGGCCCCATAGACTTGGCCATCTGTCCATCTCACTTGAACCACTTCGCCTTCAGCAGGAGGTCCCAGTTGGAGACAGTCCTGACTCTGAGGAAAAAGCAGAGGAAAGTGGAAAGCAGCCCCACCTGACCACAGTGGGGTTAGGGTTGGACCAGGAGGAATGGACCAGGACAGACTCCTGCTCAAGAGCCCCAGGAGAAGCAGCTTGCTCTGGGTTAAAGGTGCAGTAAGTCAAACAAGGTCAGCCTCATCTAATCCCCCCTAACCCCAGCTGCTTCTAGGTGACAACAAACAAACAAAACAAAAACATCAAGCAGGTTTGATAACCTTAGAAGCAGGCGGGGTCTCTAATGTGTGATCCTCCTAGTTTCCTCCCAGCTGGACTTAAGCTTCCCCAGGCCCAGCCATGGTGGAATGCTAGGACTGCATGTGAGTACTAAGAAATGTGTTCTTGAAATAGAGACACGGTAAGAAAGGAAAGGACCGTCTAGAGGAGAGGGCTGAGGCACACTGGGGAGACTCTGGCAGGGGAACCTGAGCAGAAGTCCAGCTTTGACTATGTTCCAAAACAAACAATAACTGGAGGTGTAGCTCTGGCCCTGATGCCCAGCACCATAAAAAAAATAAGAACAAAACACAAACAGGCCACTAGCCCTTTCGCCGTGTTGACATTCCCAGAAAAACCTATGGTGTGTATAAAAAACTGGCCATGTGTGCAAATCGAAGACTCCATGCTTTCCCAGTTCCACTGCATTCATTACCACTGTGCATGCAAAATTCAAGGGGGGGAGACAGGAACAGATTTGTTGTGGAAGTTCATTTTTAGTTATGTATAAAATAATTGTTTTGTGCACTGTTGGGAAAAGCGCTGCCTAGGCCTTGGCATTTTGTATTGTCTGCAGGTGTTGGATTTACGTAGGGGATGTTTGATTGCTCATGATCTGCACGTGCTATCAGTAGAACACCTGAGGAGTTCTGTATCAATAAAAACACCTGAGCTGAAGCACTCAGGGTTCAACTCTCTAGCTGGCCAGGCTAGCAGTTCCCTCTGCTGAGGTCTAGCAGGGTTATGCACCAATGAAAAATGCCTCTGTGTCTTCCACACTGAGCCACCGCAGCAGCAGTGTACTGCCACACAGGTTTCACAGAGCCGTGATGAAGCAGGATCAATTAACCTTGTTAAATTCCATTGCTGTAGCATGTATGTGAGTATCTATACTTAGATGCTTGAGACTGCGAAGGGTACTGGGACATTTGGAGGAAAAACTTTGTCTAAGCCAGCAGTGTTTAGTGGTGGGTCTCTGAGGCCCTGGATTCAATCACCAGCACCGGTAGATGGAAAGAAAATCACTTGTGACCTGTGCAACTGTGTGATTATTTAAGTTTTTTTTTGTTTTGTTTTAAGAACACCAGTTTTGGGTCAAGCGTGGCAGCACACGTCTTTAATCCCAGCACTTGGGAGGCAGGAGACAGGCAGATCTCTTTGAGTTCGAGGCCAACATGATCTACACAGCAAGTTCCAAGCCAGCCAGGGCTATGGAGAACACTGGCTTTATTTGGGGGCACAAATGACTGACGAACTCTGGTTACTGAGACTGTGTTTCACAGACTTTCTAAAAACAGATGAAGTGAGCGTCTCACTATTTAGCCAGGCCTGGTAGCACACACCTGTGATGCCAGTACTCACAAGTTCCAGGCCTGCCTGAACTTCATGAAGCCTTGTCTCAAAAGGCCAACAGACCAAACGGCCCCTGTAATCAGCCCTGGTGGCCCAGACCTGTGATTCCAACTACTCAGGAGGCAGGAGGATCAGGGTTCAAGGCAGCCAAGGTGACTTTGATCCTATTTCAAATTATTGAAAAATTTAAAAGGACCGTGCAGCAGCTCAGTTCCATGGTGCAGCACCTGCCTAACACGGGTCAGGCCCTAGTTCCATACCCAGCACCAGAAAAAAGTCATTCCAACTCTCTGAAATGCTACTAAAATGCTCTTTTCTGGAGGCAGAGGCAGGCAGAACTCTGTGAATCCCACAGCAGCCTGGTCTATGTAGCAAGTTCCAGGCCAGCCAGGCCTACACAGTGAGACACTACCTTAAGAAATAAAATAAAATAAAACGTGTCTTCTATTCCAACTATGTATCAATGTCAGGTTAAATTTTCTTCCTATACTTTTTTTCGTGTAACTTTTTTTTTTTGTCTTGGAGATAGGCTCACCATGTAGTCAGGGCCAGATCTGAACTCCAGGGCCCCTGCCTTAGACTCTTAAGCGCCGGGTTCACAGGCAAGTATCACCTCGCTCTCTACAAGCAATGTGCAACAACAGAGTGAATAAAGAAGTGACCTGAAAAAGTTTGGAAAACTGGAGAAATATGGCAAAACCTGTCCACACTAGTTTTTGTTATCTTTCCCCCCTTTCCCCCTCGTTAGAACAGATATTAACTGGAGCTGGAGAGATGACTGGGTTATTAAGAGCACTTACTGCTCTTGAAGACCTGGGTTCAATTCCCAGCATTCACATGGAGGCTCACGGCCACCTGAAACTCCAGTTCCAGAGGACACAATGCCTTCTTCTGACCTTTGCTGGCACTGCATACACATGGTGCAGACACACACTGAGAGACACACACTGAGACACACACACACCAAATTAAATTAAATTTAAAAAAAAAAAAAAAATTTTGAACTGAGCCGGGCAGTGGTGGCTCACGCCTTTAATCCCAGCACTCGGGAGACAGAGGCAGGCAGATCTCTGTGAGTTCAAGGCCAGCCTGGTCTACCGAGTGAGTTCCAGGACAGCCAGAGTTACAACAGAGAAACCCTGTCTCAAAAAAGAAACCCAAAAAACAAAACAGATATTAACTAATCTTAGTCTTAACTTCTAATAGAATAACTATTGATAGGTAAAATTAACAAATACATAAGATCTTTGTGAGTTTTAAAATCTCTTAGAAAATGAAGTCCTAAGAGCACTCTTCAGGGCTAGAGAGATGGCTTAGCAGTTAAGAGCACTGGCTGCACTGGCTGCTTTTCCAGAGGACCCAGATTCAATTCCCAGCACCCACATGGCAGCTCACACCTGTCTATAACTCCAGTTCCAGGGGATTTGGCACCCTCACAGACATACATATAGGCAAAACACCAATGCCTATAAAATGAAAATAAATTTTTAAAAAATTTTAAATGTCTTAAAAAAATGTTCTGTTCTGAGTTAGAGAGAATATGTACTATTTCTCAGGGCCCACATGAGAAGGGAGAGACACGGACAGCTTTCAGCACAGTGCCAAGGTGTGAGCTTAATAAGCCCTGACTGTACTACTGCTGTGAACATCCTCATCTTCACTATAACATTCTGCCCTGTAGCTAACTGTGGTGGTCTGAATGAAAATGGCCCACCGGCTCATTACCTTTAATACATGGTCCTTGGTGGGACTGCTTGAGAAGGATTAGGATACAGTCTTAATAGAGGTGTGTCATGAGGGGATGGCTTTGAGGTTTCAAAAGACTCTTAACCATGTAGTCTGTGTGTGTGTGTGTGTGTGTGTGTGTGTCCACTGCATCCTACTTACAGACCAAAAAGTGAGCTCTCAGCTGTCATGTCCCTGCTCCATCCATGCCTCTGCTCTGCCCATCATGGTTGCAGAAAACCATAGCTCCAAATTAAGTGCTTTCTTCATAAGCTGCCTTAGTCATGGTGCTTTGTCCCAGCATTTGAAAAGCAACTAAGACGCTAACTAATATGCTTTTAGCACTGAAGTTGCTAATGTAACATAAATGTGTGAAGAAAGAGCCACGTTGTTAAGGAAGAAATTGGTTTGTTTTTCTATGTTGGGTGCTTAGGCTAGCACATGAAAAGGAAGGGCAAAGGCTGAGGAACCTGAACTGACTTCTGGTCACCGAGCCAGGAAACCCAGGACTGAGTCCAGGCAGGGCTCTAGTGTCTCGGGTGTTGATTCAGCTTTTTCAAGTAGTCCGTTCTTGTGTAGCTCCAAAACCCTCAACTATGAAGGACCCAAGCCAACTACACACACGTCCCAAGGAGGCATGGCAGAGAGGGCTGGTCATTCTTTTTTTAAAAATCAGCACTGGTATGCTCCAGAGTGTGGGCTTGCAATCTGCACTAGATACCATCAGGGATAGTTTGTCTGAGACATAAGGATATGTCAAAGAAGTGACTCCATGAACTCTAGGGAAGCAGAGTACCCTAGCACTCCAAACTCTTCCGTGAAAGGCAACATGGGAATAAACGCTCCTTTCTGTTTGGAAACAGACAGGGGGCAGGAAGAGAGCCCACAGTCAGCCAGCTAGCAACAGCAATACACCACAGTCCCAAAGTGCTCCCAGACATTACCACTATGTCCTCAGGATACAGGTTGTCACTGAAGGAGCCATCATCAAAGTTGACTTCATAGAAGGTCTCCGTGGTGAGTCTGACCACCTCACACTGGTAGAAGCGCCCATTCTTGTGCTTGCTAATGACCTTCTGGCCGGCGGTGATGCTCAGCAAGGCTCCCTTAGCACGCTGGAAGAAACAAGCTGAGTTATTCATGGATTTCATCGAGGGGTCTGATAAGCCACCCTCCAGCCAGGACCATGACCATGTTTCTGCTATAAACTCCGCTCACCTGAGATCCAAGCCAACTGGTTCTTAGACGATACTATCCCTCCCTTCCTTCCTCCCTCCCTCCCTTCCTTCCTTTCTTGTTTTTTAGTTTTTGTTTTGATCTCAAATTTGCAGAAATCTACTGCCTCAGCTTCCCAAGTGCTAAGATTACAGGTATGTTCACCCTCAGGAGGAGGGCACAAGGGCTGAGGTTTCCATAGGTCCTCACAAAACCTTTTCATCCGGGCCCTGTCCTTGATGTGATGGCTCAAGTCCAGCCACTGCCAAAGCCCCACCCAGACACTGCTCCAAACATCCCTCTTCACTGTTCTCTTAACACACATGCTATGCATGCTCCTACCTCAGGGTCTTTGCACTGCTATTCCCTCTACCCAAGATGCTACACTGCACACTTGCCCACACCCCTGCTCCCTCACTCCCAGCGTCTACTTGCCGACCCGTTCCTCACAAGCCACTCTTCACGCCCCTGTCCTGCACTCACTTTACCCACTGCACCATTCATGCTGACGGGCTGTGTAGTTACTAGTTTCCCGTGGATCTTTCAACTTGACTACATGCACATCGTGACACTGCTCGAGGGCTGGGAATTTTGACTTGTGTACCGGGTAAGTTTCTAGCTGAGCCTGGGATGGGGCAGGTGTTTAATGAACATTAGAGTGAGTTAAGAAATGCTAACAGTATGAATTCCCTCGTGATCTCAGGAGTCTGCTATCTTGTTCCATGACCAAGGTCAGGTTTCCCGCCTGGGAAGCCAAACGGGGCTTGATGCTCTCTCGGGCTTTTACTCCAGCACAGCTTTAGCCTCACGCTGAAGATTACTCTGCTGTCCGAAGGTCTCACTCACACCTTCATGAGAAAAGGGTGGCGGAGGACACCTGTAGTCTCAGTCACCAGGCTGAGGCAGGAGAACTTCAAGCTTGAGGTTAGAGCTGACTGCACAGCTAGCTGGAAGCATCAAGGGGCCACGAAGTGAAACCAGTTTAAAAACCATCACCTGCCCTGCCAAAATCAACTCTACCAGCAACAATTTTTCTGTCTGGTAGAAGAGCCCCCCACCCCCGATGTGTACTGGCTCTGTCCTGAATTCGTGACTCACTGTGCCACACTGCTGAGAGCTGTGTCTCCCCAGCTGCACTCTGGCTTCTGGGAATACTTCCTCTGGGACACCCCAGTCTGGGCACGAAGTAACTGGGGAGCAAGCAGCATGGTGTCCTCTTTACCTCTGGGATCGCCAGAGCCCAGTTTCCAATGAGAACTGGGTTGAACTATCCTGCTAAAAGCTGCTGGTAATACCTACATCTTTAGTCTCATCATTACCCCAAGCTGCCTACTGGGGCTCAACTCAAAAATGTATAGACCTCAAAAATGTATTTTTCCTTTCCTCTTATTGTGCCCTCTGTAACAGCCTCGCTCCCCCTCAGTCACCGAATGTGGCAACTTCACTGAAGCCCCTGCAGGTCACGCCCCTCCTCCTCCGTTCTTTTCTGTTCTCTCCCTCACCCCAGCAGTCAGGCAGCTGTCAATCCTACCTGCTGTGTGTGTGCTCCCTCAAAGTCTGCTTCTGACATCTCACTTCAGACCATCCCTGCTCCTGGGGCATCTGGCTTCTCTGCCCCAAGTTCTAATTCCTTGAATTCTGAGTCCTCTCCCCAAGCAACAACTAGTGTAACACTTAAACTACTACTCAGGAGCCAGTGAGGTGGCTCAGCAAGTAAAAAGCACTTCTGGCCCAAGCCTGAAGATCTGAGGTCAGTCCTAGGAACTCACATTTATAAAGTCAACCAGGCATGGTAGGCAGGGAGGAAGAAGCAGGTGGATCTGAGTTCGAGGCCAGCATGATCTACATAGTGAGTTCTAAGACAGGCAGGACTAGAGAGAGACCCTGTCTCAAAGAAATAAAACACGAGCCAGCCACCATGCCAAGCGTCTAGAATCACAGCACTCCTGTGGAGAAGAGAGGTGGAACCAGAATCACCTGGAGGCCCAGTGGCCAGCGAGCCGGGGTTCACAGTGCAGCAGATATGAGAAACCCTGCCCCAACAAGGGGGAAGGAGAGAAGAGACTCCTAAAAGCTGCCCTGGCTTCCACATGCACTACAATACACATGCACATCTGCACACAAATGACTCAAAATCATGACATTCCAGGAGTTCTCTTTCAAAAAGAGAAGTAAACCTAAATGTGGCAGTCCAGGACTTACCCTTGGACACCACTCACGTCCCATGACCACCTGTGGGGTTCCCAGAACCAGTCCTGACTGTGCATTCTTACAAGACTAGCTCTTCTATTTCTGAAGCCATGCGTACACCCGCCCAGGCCCCTTCAGGATTTCCACAGCTCACGTCCCACATGTCCTTCTGCATGTCACCACTCACAGAGCTGCCGTGACATCCCTGCCCTGGGCTGAGGAAGAGGATGCTCAGATTAACACCGAGGACTTTCAGGGAGTTCTCGGGTCTCGGAGACACAGGCAGGGACACAGATCAACCAGAGATACAAATCAGTCTGTTTAGTGCCACCAGACTGTGAAGGCCAAGGCAAGAAGTAGGGACAGACAGGGGTCATCTCTTAATTGCTAACCCATTAGCACTTTCCATCAAGAGCGTGTGATAACATAACAAATTGACAGCACGCAGAGAAAACAATCTGGAGACCCGTCAAGAGGACTGGACCGTGGTGCCCTCTCACCTCCAAATTGGGGATCCTGTGCCGAAAGCAGGTGATGAAGACAACGAAAGGCCAGTCGTCGGGCTGCATCATCACCCCGGCGGCCTGGGCGCAACTCACATGGAAGGCAGTGGGGCAGCGGCCGTGAGAACACTGCACGCAGCAGCCGGCGTTCCTTTTCCTTCGCTTCTTACAGAAGACACACTTCTGCACAGAGAGCACATGACTCCATGGACTGGCAATCCACACAAAACCAAGTGACCAGGAGCCAACCCCCTCCCCAAACATGAGGGCACCTAGAGGAATGCTCTGACCTATGTCAAATAAAGTCCCCATTAGGTAATTCAGCCTTGGGGTGAGAATCAAACTAAAACCAAGGCGTGGCGAGAGGCCATGAGCCAAGGGTAAAAGCACTCAAGTCCCCAGACAGTCAGTCACTGCCAGCTATGTAAATTCCATAAGCCCCTTCCTTGCTTACCAGTTTGAAGCGGGGCAGAGGGATTTTGCTCACATCTACTGGACTTCTTTCAGCGATGTTGACAAACCTTGCTTCTAGAATTGCCACAGCACACGAAACATGGACCCATCTGCCAAAAGAGAAAGGACTCGGTCACCTCCTTCCACAGCCCTGGGGCCTGCCGACAGAACTTCCTCCATCACCCAGTAGGGCCACTCGGTTGCCCAGGCCCCAGGACTCGGGAGGACAGGGTCATTTACACCACATCAAGTACTGCATGCACACTGCCAAGGCCAGGGCAGGGCCCCTCTTACACCACCTCCTTGATCTGTGGCAGACATGCAGATCCACAGGCGTGTGCGGGGTCGGGGGAGGGATAAGCTAGAGAGCACTACTCAGGCTTCTCCTACCCAGATGCTTTTTGGGAAACAGACACGCTCCAAGTGGGGAAACCTAAGACTGTGGATCTCTTAATATCAGGCCGAGTTGGGGTTCCACGGATAGGCATGTGTCAAATGCACGAGGCCCTGGATTCAGCTCCACTGTATAAAACCCTACCAGAGCCATGGAAACGAAATAGTCTGCACTACTGACAGGACTGTTACTGGAAATGGGAACAGATCTGCTTGTGGCCTTAGAGGGCAGAACAGGGATCAAAGGGCAAAGGTAAGAGGGTTAAGCAGGGCCACTTCACACTAAATAAGGAAATGTTACCAGGCAGCCCTACCCTGCCCTGGGAGAATCATAACGACCCTGGTAATGGCAGCATGCCTTTAAAGGAGTGAGGCACAGCCACACAGCCACCCATGGTAAGCAGCATGGTGGGGATCCTGCAAGGTAGGAGGCTGGACCCCATAGGGTTTTACTCAGAGGCAGGCTATCCACCAGCAGCTGCTGTCAACCCTGTGTGCAACTTTCTAGACAGAAGCCCTTCCAAACCTCAACATCTTGTGTTTCTTCCTCAGAGAAGGGAAACCTCAGATGGAAAGACACAACTCAATGAAAATAAGCTGTATGATGTCTGAGACGCCCAGCAACTTCTGTAGATTGAACAGTGAGTGGCCTGCCTAAGCTCTCTTCAGTGTCCAACTGTTCCCCCTTGAACACATTTGCCTGTTCTCCAACAGCAAGTCTAGCCAAGGAGAGTTTACGCTATGGAAAAGGGCTTGGAAGGGGACATGGCTGTGATCCCAGCTTTGGAAGGCTGAGGCAGGAGGATCACCAGTTAGATGCCAGCAGGGACTAAACAGGAAATTTCAAGAGACACTGTCTTCAAAGAAAGAAAACAGGGCTGGAGAGATGGCTCGGTAGTGAAGAGCACTGACTACTCTTCTAGGGGACCAGGGTTCAATTCCCAGAACCCACATAGTGGCTTATAACCATTTATAACTCAGACCCAGGAGATCCAAAGTCCTCTTCTGGCCTCTGTGGAAACCTGTGCACGTGATGCACAGATAATACACGCAGGCAAAACATCCATACACATAATATAAATTAATTTTTAAAAAAAGGAAGGCAGGCAGGCTAGCCAATTGTAACAAGGTCAGTGTCCTCACTTCCAGCCCACAAAATGCCTGCGTGGCTTTCGCAGGGCCACCATCTGTCCTGCATCTGTTCTCAGCTCCTCTCCAAGGACGCTACTCACATCTCTGCCTCTGAGAGGAGATGGGAGTCAGGCAGGCAGCCTCGGGCTGCTTGTCAGAATGAGTCCTGGAGGTGCTGTTCCAGCCTATGGGATGTGCTGCCCAAGTCCTCACTGGTGCCAAGGAGCAGCTACCGCCCTCACCGTGCACGCTGCTTCAGAACTGGGCCTGAGCATCACGAACTCCTCGGAGAACTCACCTATCATCGTTTGCTCTCTGCAGGGCCCCTCCGCGCAATGAGCACAAACAGCAGTCCTGCCCAGAAAGCAGAAGGAAAATGGTTACCAACAGTTCATTACCATACAATTGGCCCTCCTGAGACTTCCTGAGGACAACTCTAAACTCCACCAGAAAGCAGTGCAATGGCAGGTGGTCCTTCAGACACATACCCTGTAGTCAGGACTCCCCTGTAAGAAACGGGCCGTAATGCATAATTATAACTGCATAATGAATCACTTGAGCCCCATTCCGAGACTCCGAAGCCAGGGCTGAATTCCTCAAAGGGAGCAACGGCTCTGCCGCAGGACAGCGACCTGGTCTTGCCCCACAGCGTCAGAGCTTCCAGATCCCCTCTCTCTGACATCACAGAGCATCAAATCCTAGGCCAACTGCTGTGGACGTAACTTATGTCCAGCACAGAGAGAGGCTAGCCCTGGAGCCACCCCAGTCTTCTGGAGAAGATGGTAAGAGCCCGGGAATACTCACTTCCTCCAGGGCATTGGCTGAACATCGAGAACACATCCATTCTTCAGAAGCCTTTGCCGGGGGGACCCCATAGCAACCTGGTAAGAACATCAGGAAGAGCAAATGAAACCCAATTCAGGGGCTGGAGTTAGAATGTGGAGGAACGATACTCTACCATAGATACCATTTCCCAAAGAGAGTAAATCATACAGAAATCCCTGGAATCTGAGCCACAGTCCCCAGGGCTCAACCATTTGGTACAGTCCACGATGCAGGAAAGTCGGAAACTGTGGGTTCGCTGGTGCATCTCCCAGATAGGTAGCCAGGGTCTAATCCCCAGCCACCCACAACCCAGGGGACCCCACAATTCAAAGGCAGCAGGACGGACGCTGGAGCCACAGGAAACTCATCCACCAGCCACTAGCCTCCCAGGAACACAGGCATCCTGTGCAGGAGGAGACTGGGAAGGCCAGTAGGCAACACTCCCAGCAAGCGGACCCGTGCTGCTGGACAGGGTGGGAGGGACGTGAGGCACTCACTGGCATGGACCCGGACACTGCACTTCTTGCAGGACACTAGCATGCTGGTGCCATCCTCCTCCAGGTAAGGGGTAGAAAGGTTGATGTCGGTGCTGCAGCCAGTTGTGGTAAAGCACATTTCTGGGATCAATGGCTTGGTCCTCTGGGTCTGAGCGGCTGGCTCTGAAGCATTCCCACAGTTCTGACTAAAGCCTCCAAATTCCACCTACGTTAAAGGCAGAGAGTGTGCATGGCACAGTGAGCACACGCCTGTGCTCCTGGCCTCCACCTGCTCCGTCAGCAGAAAGCTGCCCCTCTTACTGGTAGGACTACAGCTATAGCTCCCGGGTGCACAGCCATTATCCTGAAGCTACTAATTGAAGTTACCTCTAATGACTCAAATTCAATTTCTCACGGCAGCATCAAACAAAGGCCCCTGGGGGACAACTGAGAAAAGGGAGCAAGAAAGAGGCACCTGGGATTTCAGCCTTCCCAAACCAAGTGAGAATAAAATGCGCTGAGACACCATCAGCGAGGAGCTGCCGGTTCCCCAGGTGCTGCATCACATGGTGGCCCCACTTGGAGACAGCACCCGGAGCACATGCTCCTAATGGGCCGAGTCAGCAGGTCACCCAACCGCAGCGCTGTCACAAGGCTGGATCCCCACCTGTGACTCCTGGCTTGGGGCCTCTCTCAGGAACATTATGTTACATACTGCCCTTGGGAAGCTACAGTCACTGCAAATATCCTCCGGCTCTGCCGCTGGATGGCACCATTATCCCCATTCCAGGGACACAGCCTGGGAACACGTCACCCTCTGAGCCAATGCCGTTCAAAAATCACTGGCCCCCACTTAGTAGAGCTGCTGACAGTAACAATCAGGCCAGTCACATCCCTCACAAACAAAGGCACAAACAGTTCTTTGCTTTTGCTCTCTGTTAACACAAAGTAGTGGGCTGCTGACCTAGTATGTGGGTCTAGGTTCCATCCTTCTGCAAGCATGAGCCTGGGCCTTGCCAAGTCAGGGCAGCTGTGCCATTTTAACCACCACAGGGAGACTGCTTGCCTACTGCCACTCCATGCGGGACCATCTAAGCCTGTGTTGGTCACCTGGCACCTGCTGCCTGACCTTCTACAGCCTGACCCGAAGTGATCCATGATTGTGGGGCCATCAGGGCCCCAGCATGGAAGGCCATGGCAGAGCCCAGCTTTCACTGTGTCAGACCCTGTGCCTCCCCATCTCCCACCCCACAGCTGCCTTCTGACCACTATGACCACGAGGGAGAAGACAATGGCATGAGAGGACCTGGCTCTTCACCCAAGACTGCTTTCAAACGGGAAAGAAACTGCAGTCTTGTACCCCAGCTGACCACAGGACGGCACAGCACCAGGCAGACAGAGTCCCAGACGAGAGGGTAAGAAGAAACATTATGCAAACAGCGAGATCCGTGTCATGTGCCAGGGTCACCAGGTCAGAGCGTTCTTAGGGTAAGCTCACACGGCTGGGATATCTGCCTGGCTGATCCGCACCAAAGCACTGATAGGGCAGAGGGTGCTAGAGGAAAATGCCCCCTCAAGACAAGCAATGACAAGCCTGACGCCCATAACTGAACCCAGTCTCCTCTGACTACTGGTCCTGGACGCTTGGTGGCAGCAGAGCAGACTCACCTGATGGTACGTTTGGAAGATCATACAGACAGCACAGTGAGGGGCCTGTTGGGCCATGATCTCGTTGAATTCCTTTTCGGCCTCAAAGTTGGGGGGTCGATTCTGCCACAGCTGGCTCAGAGGCTTGGCCCAAGCCTCTGTCTCCTCAGACTCTTCCTCAGGGGTCAGCTGTTCAGATGTCTCTGGAGATGGAAAAAGAAGCATGAGTTAGCACCAGTAATGCACACAGGGGGTCTGCCTGCAGAGCAGGGGCTCAGACAGGCTCCTGGCCCCAGGCTAGGGCTAAACTCAAGGTTCCTGAAAAAATAAAGAAAAATAAAAAGCCGATGGTGGTGGCACACGCCTTTAATCCCAGCACTCAGGAGACAGAGAGGTAGATCTTTGTGAGTTCGAGGCTATCCTGGTCTACAGAGCAAGTTCTAGGACAGCCAAGGCTACACAGAGAAACCCTGCCTCTCTCTCTCTCTCTCTCACACACACACACAAACACACACACAAAAACCTTCAAGGTTCCTAGTGTGACAAACGTAAAAGGCAAAGGCAGAGCAGTCATCAGCAGACTCCTTTAAGGCCTGTTGACTTTAGGGTGTGACCGGGGTTGGGGGGCACGGGGTGGCTGTTCAAATTGCTTTTTCTGGTCAGACTGACTCAGGGTCTCTATTCTTCCTCGTGTTTCAGGCACTCATCCCACTCTGTTCTCCGTAACAGCTGCCACATTCAACCCTCTGCCCCCTCTGGGGGAAGCACCAGCCTGCCAGAAACTGTGCTGTTTGCTGCCTCCAAATGCCAGAATGGTAAGTCCTTTTCCGCAGGGCTTTCCCTTCCCCTGCTGGGGAAACAGGGAGAGAAAAACAGAACTGGTAAAGCTTGAATGATGTTACATCATAGCCCTCGGTCAGGACTTTCTGCTCCCTCTGGAAAGTCCAGCGGGGATCTGTCTGTTTGGCGCAGGACTCCCCAATATCTCAGAGAATGAATCTTCCTCCTGGCCATAAAATGTTCATGTCACCTTTCGGCCAGGACCTTGTGAACGGACAGTCTGCAGGCATAATCCAACTCAGTCACAAAATAAAAATTGCTATCAAATTTTCAAAGAATGGGGGTGAGGGAGAGAAATGATGACCCCAGAGACCAGCAAGTACTATAAAGCCCAAACCAGGAGCCTCCTGGCCATCCCAGGATCCTGGGCCACACGCAGACTCCTCGTCCCTTCGGTGTGCTGGTGGCAAGGTCCTACAGCTCAGGCAGGCCTTAACCACAACCAAGAAGAAAGCCTTCTCTGAGTGCATCTTCCCAGGAGAGTGAGACTCGCTGAAGAGGGAAAACAATGGAAGTCTCACAAAGCAAGATGGGAGCAATGAAGGTTCGAAGCCCACTAGTCCCTGGTGCATACAAGGCCAAGAAGCAGGGGAGAGGGAGGCGGTGGGAACTCCAGTGGAAGCAGGAGAAACATCAGAACGGAAGGCTGCACCAAGCAGCAGGTGTGGTGGCTCAAGACTGTAGGAACGGCTGTTGAGCGTAGGGCTGAGAGGCCCCTGCTGCCGTGTCCTCTCCTGCCACGTATCTGGAGACTGGCTCTGACAGTGCACCATCAGGTACTGCCAGGGGCCACTGCACGGGGGTCTTGTGGGTACTTGCAATCCACTGCAGTGATACTGGGCTAAGACAAAAGCACACCTCTCCTAGAGGCCCTGAGATCTCTGCAAAGCAGCCTAGAGTAAGCCATGGGGGGCACGCCTGCAGTGTGCCCATTTCTCAGTCTAGGCAATTCTAGCACAACACAGATAAACCATTTCCTCCCCCACCTCACCGTCATGTTTAATCTAAAGGACCTGGCAGCTGCCATTGTGTAGCGCCCCAGTGAAGGCCAGCGTAGCGTAAGGAGGGCAATGCAAACAAGTCAAGTCAGGCTTTAAGAGTCAGAGTGCCTGACCCAAACATGAGGGACTGAGAAAGTATGGAAGAGACAGAAATAGACAGGCTCATAGCCGAAACTTCGCATACTGACATCTGTCCTGCTTACAAAGCCCGAAGTGGCCGAATCGCTGCATATGTGAATACTGAATGCCAAGGGGAAATGTTCACTGTGTTGAGTGAAAATTGCAAGAATCAAAATTTTAACAGTTTACATATGTGAAGCTTCACAGAGCCTTATAGCTGAGACACGTGCATTTCATTAAATATAAAAATGCTTTTTTAAGAAGGCTGGAGAAACAGCATGGTGGTATAAGCCTGTCATTCCAGCGCCTGTGAGGCTGAGGCAGGAGAATCATGAATTCAGACCCAGTTTGGCTACACAGCGAAGCCTCTTTCTAAGAAAAACGGGTGGAATAAGGATGTAATAGACTAGCAAGACTGAGAATTCTAACTGTAATGCATAACCTTTGGTTTGTATGAATTTCAAGAGGGGAAAACCCTACTAAATACACTCTTAGGTCAAGCCAGGGTGGACGAGGCAAAGCTGGACTAAGGATCTTAGCACACGCACACTACTGTCTACTGCCCTGGGTATGAAAACAAGATTAACGGCAGAGTGTTTATTTAGGGACAATCCTTAGGAGATGCCTACTGATGTGCTAATAATGTGAAGTGATCTAGCTGGACCCGCTGGACAGGCCTACAGTCCTAGTTACTCTGAGGGCTGAGGCGGGAGGAGGAACAAAAGTTGGGAGGCCAGCCTAGGAAATGTGGGGAGACCTTGTCTCAAAACACGAAAGCAAAAAAGAGGGGCTGGAGGGACGGCTCAGCAGTCAAGAGCACTGGCTGCTCTTCCAGAGGACCTGCATTCAACTGCCAGCCTCCACATGGCAGCTCACAGCCATCTGTAACTCCGGGGCTGGGAGATCCGATGCCCTCTTCTGTGGGGCACTGCGTGCACATAGGCATGTATGCAGGCAAAATACTCACACACATGAAATACGTCAATTTCTTTAAAGTAAAACAGAGTGCCAGGGACACAGGTCAGAAGCAGTAGGTCTAACATGTGGGAGGTCCTGTATTCGTTCTACAAAAGTTTTTGTTTTGTTTTGTTTTAAGAAAGGAAACATCCAGACATGGGGGCACTCGGGAGGCAGAGGCAGGAAGATCTCTAAGTCTGAGGCAGCCTAGTCTGTAGAGCGAGTTCCGGACATCCAGCGCTACACAGGGAAACCCGTGTCTCAAAAAATAATGACAACAAAAAGGAAAACAGCGACCAGAAAACCGCGTCACACTTTCAGGGATGCCGCAGGGTCCGTGCGAAGCGGAGCCGCCTGCGCAGGCTGTGAAGGCGCACACCTACAGCCCCAGCACCAGGAAAGTGGAGGCGGGAGGACCAGGAGCTCAAGGCCAGCCTGGGCTACAGAGCGAGCTCAAGGCCAGCCTGGGCTACAGAGCAAGTCAAGGCCAGCCTGGGCTACACTAAGCCCTGTCTCACTAATGTAGCAGCAGAAGGAAAGCAGACAGACGCACAGTAAATGTCTAACAATTAACGCATGGGAAGACCACGCAACACCTCCATCCCTTCGCTTTGCCATAGCTGAACAGTGCTCATCACAAAAGGCTGAGGGAGATGCCATCAGTTATATTATCTCAAAAAGATACGATTCACACATGCCTAGAAGTGTATGTATTCAGTATTCACAAATTCCTCTTTGGCAGAAGGGTAATTTTTCTTTTGCCTCTTGCTTTTTCCAGTTTTCTACAATCTTTTTGTTTGTTTTTTTGGTTTTTTGGTTTTTGCTTTTCTTTTTTTGAGACAGGGTTTCTCTATGTAGCCCTGGCTGTCCTGGAACTCACTCTGTAGAGCAAGCTGGCCTGGAACTTGGAGATCCCCTTACCTCTGTCTAAAGGCATGTGACCCACCACCCTGGCTAATATGTGTCATTTTAAACCACTGTGGGAAGAAATCCTGCAACAGGCAAAAGCTCTGGGCTGGGCTGGAGCACAGGCTCAGAGGAACTGCTGGGACCGGACTCAGGGTCTGGCCAATCAGCTGATCCCAGGACCTCTAGGCTGTCTCCACACCCAGGCTGTTGCATACTTTCTAAAAAGGAAATCTGAGAGATGATCTATGACTTATGAGCAGAGGGCTCAGAACAAGAGTCACCAGGGAAGGGGCTCTGCATCCACAAGGGTATAGGTTCAGTCCCTGCTGAGGCTCACCAGAATCCTCTTCCTGCAGGCAGCCCAAGTGACCACTCCCTAGTCAAGAGCTTCAGAGCCACACTTCCCATTTCTCCTTGCACAGGCCTCTTAGTTCCCGTTTCTGTCTCCTTCCCAGGCTCCTCTGCTCCTTTGTCCACCAATCCCCAGCCTCTGCTCACCCTTACTGCCACCTCGGTGAGAGCCCTTCATTTAAACACAATCCTACGAAACACACCTGTGTCTCCTCACGTTGGAGTCCTCTATCTGCACTAAACTTGGGTTTCCAAAGCCCAACTAAGAGCCTAGAGCCACAGAGATGAGGCCGTCAGCTCAGCCTTCTCCCTGTGGACCACTCTCACAGCTGCTGCCCAATCCAGTCATCTCTATCTTTACTGCTTCCACCTCTCCCTCGCTACCGCCAGCATCCTAGCCCAGCAGGTCTGAACAGACGCCACACTGGGAGCAGTCGTTCTAAGGCCAGCCTGACCGTGTCGCTGCCCTGCTTCAAACACACTTCCATGGCTCCTGAATGCCTATGAAGAAAGCCTCAGTAGGCTGCATGCGACTCAGCCTCTCTCCCGCCTGGCTCCTGCAGCTTACGGCAGCCTAGCTGTGCCCTTGAACTTGAGCCATGCTGAACTGACGACAGCTCCTCTGCACAGGCACTCCTCTCTGGGCATGCTGTTGCCTCTGCCCCTTTCTTTAGATCCCTTTACCTGCTGCCCCACTACCCTGTGAGCATCTGTAGGGCATAGACATGTCTTAGCTTTGTGTGCACACACAGTTTGGCATCATTGACCATTTACTATCCTGAAAAACCAGCCTTGTACCTCGTAGGAGAAGAAAGGAAAGAACCTACATGCAATTATCCTGTATGAGGCACAGTTCACCAATCTTGAACTGATAGCAAAAATTCATTCGCAAACTAGGTACAAAAGAAAAAGAAAAGTCCTGTCCCCTGCCTGGGACACGCGGCCCACGGAAAAGCTAAACCACGGACCCACCCCCACCCCCATCCCCACCCCTGAGCTCCGATGCCCCGAGAGAGCAAGGCTCACGGTGGTGAGCTGCTTTCCTTCTAGAGTAGAGAGGAGACAAGACTTACCGTCATCACTGCCGCACTCCTGCAACACGAGTGGATGATGGCGTGGGAGCTTGCTTAAGGGCTGGCGACGACCCTTCGTCTTCTTGTTCTCCTCCAGGGAAAACATGTACTCATCTGCAGCCTGAGCAAAGCAGAGGAAATCAGCTCAGTATTCCCTCAACCTGACACTCAAGTAGAGGCTGAGCTATGATGAAACTGAAGGGAGTTATGATGACACACCTGTAAACACCCGTAAGCCCTGCCACTCAGGAGGCTGAGGCTTGAGGACGAAGAATGCAAAGACAGCATGGGCTACGTATGGAGTACAGCCTCAAAACCAGAAGGAAGGAAGGGACTGTGAGAGAACTGGAGGAAAGGGAGTGAAGGGGAGAAGAGGGACATAGGAAACAAAGACAGATAATACCGAACACACACACACACATCTATCTTGGGTCTGGAAAGATGGTTCAATAGTTAAGAGCACTGGCTGTTCTTCCAGAGGACCTGGGTTCTATTCTTGACACCTACATGGCAGCTCACACCCACCTTAAACTCCAGTTCCAGAGAATTCAACACTCTCCTCTGTACTTTTTTTTTTTGAGACAGGGTTTCTCTGTTGTCACTCTTGTGGCTGTCCTGGAATTCATTCTGTAGACCAGGCTGGCCTCGAACTTACAGATCCACCTTCCTCTGCCTCCTAAATGCTGGCTTTAACAGCGTGCGCCACCAATGCCAGGTCTATTCTGTACTATTCATATAGTGCACAGGCATATGGAGGCCAAACACTCATGCCCATAAAATTAATTTAAAACAAGAACAAAAAAAAAAATAAAGTGATTTAAAATGCATGTCTTAGACAAGTGTAAGCCATAGTGCCATGCAAACAAGTCTACACCAGTGTACTACACCCATGTATTTTAGGGGAAATCTGTTTATGCCTTGCTTCCTGGTCTTCTCAGAAGTTGCCTGAACTAGAGGACAAGCCAGCACCTGAGTACTTTAAGGTCTCTGCTATGGAAGACACCAGGACATCAGAGGAGCCAAAGTATCCCTTTCCTTAGGAGGTCAGCATCTGTTACAATGTGTTACTGGGCGGCAGGGCCATCCATACTGAGAATCCAGAAGGAACACAGACAAAGGGATGAGGACACCTAAGCCATCGCAAGGAGAGCAGACCAGCTCCAGCTCCACCTTCCACTCTGTCGAGACCTGGGCTCTCCTGGCCATTGCTGACGCCCTAGGTGAGGTGAGTTTCCTCTTCTCCAAGAAACAGCAGCAGCCAGGACGGAGTGTGTCTGCCTTCTGGCCTAGATGCTAAGGGAAGGTTGATTTAACACTGCATTTGCATCATGCCTAAGCAAACATGATTAGGTCTAAGATGTACAGGATGTCCAATACTCCATGAGTTTCTTTTTAATCAACATACTTAAAAATTGGTTACACTGACATTACGAGACACAGGCTTGGCAAAACTATTAAGCGAGGAAAAGAGGCCTAGAAGCCGGCCACTTTGCAGCACTGACTAAACCAGCACCTTGGATCTGCAGAAAGTGCTGACCGCAGGGTCACCTTAGAGGTGTCCTGGCCCGTGGGATACAGAGCATCCCAGAACTTAAGACAGAACTTGTGATCTCAAGAGGAGAAAATAATTCTGCACAGGCCACATTCAGGTAGATCAGAGCCTGCTCCTGCAAATACAAGTTTACCAACAGGTTAGTGTCCATGAGACCATTCATTCAACAAATACTGGGACACCTGCGATGTGCAAAGATGTCTCAGGAAATGGAGGAGGGGTGGTGGAAATGGAGGAGGGCGTGGTACAATAGACTGGCAGGAGAGGCTCTAGTCTCCCTGAGTAAAAGATACGTGGGACATACAGGAACGAGGTGAGGAGTGAGGATGTTGGTTGGCGCTACCCCGACACACAGAGCCAAGCTACACAGCATGCCCAAAGCAGTGGTTTACAATGTACAATGGGCACCATGGTGCAGTTCAGTGGCGCTGCACCCGCTCTGCATGGACGGGGCCAGGCTTAACTCTCTGCATCATTCAACAAACGGTGTACGTGAGGAAGGCCCTCAAGAGCCACCACTAGAGTGAGCAGGAAGGGCTCTGGGTACCACCTGTCCTTTCTGCCTAAATAGCTCTCCTTTTGATTCACATGCTTCTATTGGGGTTTTTGTTTTGTTTAGTTTGAGACAAGCTCTTATGTATCTCAGCTGGCCTTAAACTATGTAGAAGAGAATACTCTGAATTCCTGCTCTTCCTACTTGGACCTCCTAAGTGCTGGGGTTACACAGGTGCATACCAGTGCACATGTTTAAGCAGAGCTTAGGCAGAGCTGGGGATAGAATCCAGGACACGGTCTACCAACCAAGCACATCCCCGTCCTGTGATTCACAATTCTCAAATGACTAAGATTTCACTATTTTTTAATATTTATTTTGTTTTTTGTATGAGTGTTTCCTGAACTTACATCTGTGTACCACATGCCCACCTAGTTCCCAGAGATCCAGAAGAGGGTATCAGTCTCCTGGAACTGGAATTACAGATGGTTGTGAGCCTCCATGTGGGTGGGTGCTGGGAATTGAACCTGGGTCCTCTGCAAGAACATCCAGTGCTCTTAACCACTGAGTCATCCCTCCAGCCCCAGATTTCATTTTTTTGGAGAATTCCTTTCTAATTTCTTAAACATTATTCCCCTGTGAATGACCTAATTCTTCACATTTTTAATTGCCTATAAAGGGGTAAAATAACGGCAAATTCATTATAAATTAAATTTATAATTCATCATAAAATTCACAATATTCTGGTACTCCCTACTCTGAGCACACCCCACTAACAGGGCCTAAACCCGGCATGTGGCAGAGAGGAGAAAGGCAAGGAGAATAAAGAAGCCAGATACAGTGGGGAATCTAGACTCGGATTAGCACAGTGGGAGCAGCCAATATGCAGCAAACATGAACTAAGTTACATGCAGTGGGCACGACACGGACCTAGGGTCCTCACTTGTTAATCCAGGGGCATGTGGCATTAAGAATGCAAAGCAGGGGCTGGAGACATGGCTCAGCAG
This sequence comes from Cricetomys ansorgei, assembly GCA_026225945.1. Lineage (NCBI taxonomy): Eukaryota > Metazoa > Chordata > Mammalia > Rodentia > Nesomyidae > Cricetomys > Cricetomys ansorgei. Next base: position 512,305 of record JAMJFZ010002837.1, on the reverse strand, counting down.
TTCCAGAGGTCCTGAGTTCAATTCCTAGCATCCACATAGTGGCTCCCAACCATCTACAATGGGATCCGATGCCCTCTTCTGGCATGCTGGTGTACATGCAGATAGAGCACTCATAAATAAAATAAATCTTAAGGAAAAAAAAAGGAGTAAAAAGGAAGAAAGGAAGGAAGGAAAGGAGGGAGGGAGAGAGGAATGCAAAGCAGGGTTAGAAAGGAAGCCAGGGCAGGGACTGTACATCTGAGACTCCTCAGCATCAGGTTCAAAATGAAGATGGTGGCTGTTTTGTGGCATGTATTTGTCATCCTACTTGGGAAACTGAGGCAGAAGGATCACTCAAAGCCACAACTTAGAGGTCAGCCTGAGCAATACAGTGAAAACCAAGGCCAGAAAGCTACAGTCATGGGACTGGATGAGAACACCGCGGAGGGGGACTGGCGAGGAGCAGGCCTCGGCGGCAGGGCGGAGAGAAGAGACAAGTGAGGGAGGCTCCGCAGGAGGCATTGCAAGCAAGAAGTGAGTCCCACAGAAGGCTTCATGAAAGGGGAAGCAGCCTGCTGACAGCAGAGAGGTGCCGAGAACACACGGCAACTGGATGTCTAGACCTGCTGTCTGTTCATCCCCGTGGATAGCGGGAGCAGGAAGGAATGACGCCTCAGCCCATCTTTGGGAGGAGCAGGAGAAGTAGACGTCTGTAAAGGGAGATCTGAGCATGGTCTACAGCCAGAGAGAAAACACGCTGGTAAAATGGAGATCGTAAGCTATGTGGCAGACAGAATGTCCACAACCTAACCCTGTGAGCGTGTCAATATGACAAAGGAGAATTAATAAGATAAGATGATAAGATGACTGTAAAATATGGGGATTATCCCAGATTATCTGGGCAGGGCCAATATAATCACTAAGGCGCATATAGCAACAGCAGCCAAAGGGGGGTCAGGAGCCTTGTGCAGAATGTTCTAGGCCCCTGCCTGCAGTAAAGCTGGGGCTCCAGGTCCAGAAATTTCTGTTTCCTCTCCTAACATGTGACGCACAGAACTGCAGACAATGCTGCCAATGACTCGTGTTCCGCGCAGAAGCAGCAACTGTTCCGTCTGAACAAGCGCCCCTGCAGCAGACACATCTCCATGGCTCCTGTAGCTGTGGGAACCCACCGCTCTGGAGCTTCAGCAGGGAGCTGTCACCAAAACTAGCTAACCAGACGGCTCTGGACAGAGCCTAGGTGTGGATGGCAGCACACACACAAAACAAGTGGCCGGATTATAGCCCCGGACACCAGGGGCTGGGCTGGGCTGTTTGTGCCTGAGACACACGGTGCTCTCAGGAACCTGACATTTCCAAACAGACAGTGCCATAAGATCTTCGGGGATGGGCAAAGCTGACGTCCTTCCATGCCAACCTAGTTAGTTTTAAACGTTAGCGTCTCACTAAAACAAGCCTGAGCTTCAGTCACTCACTCCACAAGTACAGAAGACTCATCACGCTCTGGGGACCACACCAGTGCCAAGAAGGGATGGCGCATGTAGCCAGAGCTAGCTTCTACGAGCTCCTCTTCCTCTCCGGCCCGATACTGAGGAGCCGGAGGAGCAATGCCCACAGGGCTTCGAGGAGAATGGGAACTCAACACAAAGCAAGAAACTTCTAGAAGTGGCTTCTGACAAGAGCTGGGTCACACTTGGGAAGGTACCTTATTCCAGGAGACCTCAGAGACAAACTCCTGTTGTCTCCCATTCCAGAAGCATCTACACCCTGGGGATGGTGGACATGAATGGACTTACCGCCATGACCAGGACACTGAAAACACAGCTAAAACGGTACATCTGTTTTATTACATTTAAAAAACAAAACAAAATCCTTACATGTAGCCATCCCCTCCCAGTCTTTCTACCTGTGCTGGGATGCCACCCACTTCAGCCAACCCCCAGCATGCAAACACTCTTTTCCTCCTGCGCTTCAATTCAAGGCATACTCAGCCACATCACCCACTGCCTTGAGTCTCCTCCTCCCTGGAGCTGAATACATCACACTCTCCTAGATCTGACCTCCGGCTTCCTTCTCATTCTCTGTCCCCACCTCCGTCATCTGCCTCCACCCTCCTAATGACTCCCAACCTACAAGCCCCTTCTTGGCCTGCCTCACGAACAGATGACACTCAACATGCACTGGACTCAGGACCCAGATACCAAACATGCCCCTCAGTCTTCTCACAATCTCTTATTTTCCACAGAAGATTCCCTTGCCAGACCAGGAAATCAAGTCAAGCCTGAGCTGCCTCGACTGTGCTGTCAGCCATCCCGTCTCCCAGTCCTGGGCTCCTGCCTTCTAGAACTCAGGTGTCTCCTGCCCTGTAACCACAGCCCAGTTCCACTCACCCTGCCTCTCTCTCACACCAAAGGAACAGGGCCCAGGGTTTTTTTCCCCAATCCTTTTTCCTCCTTTCCTGAAGTAGAATAAATACATGTAAGCTGGGTGTGGTAGCAGATTCCTTGGAACTCAACATGAGGGAGGCTGAGGCAGGTGGCTCTCTCTCTATGTGTTCGAGGACAGCCTGGCCTAAATAGTGAGTTCCAGGTTAGCCAGAGATATACGGTGAGACCCAAAAGAAAGCTGAAACATTAAGGAATCACAGTGCTCACGTTCCAGCCTGGGAATGTAAGCGTGTCTCATGGAGTTTCTGGCCTCCAGGCACAGCATTCGGAGCAGACCTGTCATGCTCTGACTTGGGTGTGGGCTACCAGCACCTTGAAGAGGAGGACACTCTCCTCTCCCAGACTCTTGCTCCAATTATATTCTGTCTGCCTGGTGCATTTCTCCAAACTTCAAGGCTGAGTCTAAAATCTCCTTCTCTCCAGCCATCCTGAGCTCCTTCAGCCCAGACAGAGAGGCTAGGCTGCCAGCTCTTTCAAGGGAGCTACATCACCCATCACCACCCAGTGCTGAAACTACGTGCTCCTATCTATCCACCCTTCCGGTTCTCAAGGAGCTTTGGAGGTCCCAGAAGGCAGTCCCAGCCCACAGAACACAGGCCCTAATGACTGCAAAGGTGAGTAAGCAGGGTGATCAGACAGGCCTTTGGGAGAACTTATGTAATGCAAAGCAGCAGTGCACACTGACAGAGCAGAGAAAGGAATTACTACCGATAAGAATCCACAAAGAAATGAAAAGGAAGCTGAGAGCACTCAGGCTCTTCGGCAGGACCGAGGGGCATCTAAACAGAGGCCTCCCTGCCCCGTAGACTGGCATGGCGAAGTGTTCTTGGCTTCTGCCCACGCCTCGGATGCTCAGTATGCATCAGCTAGCTGCAATCTGCCTTCTGCTAGTCTGCAACCTCACCGTGTGGAAGCTCGGGCAATGCTTTGTCCCTCCCCCGGGCCTGTGGACATCCAGGACTGCCTGTCCCTTAGGTCATCCATCTATTTGAAAGTAAAGAGCAGCAGGACCATTTGCCCACGGTTAAATAGTCACTTTGTTTAATCATATCAACTGATAACAAAAAGACATCCTAAACTACGTACACCCGACTGTCTTTTTCTATCACTTGATCGATATCAAATTGGGAAGAAAAAGAGATGACTGGTATTTACTGGCTTGCTGCAGGCTCTCCAAAAATAAAAATAAAAATCACACTAAAAACTCCAGTAAAATTAGTTTACAGTAATAGACTGAACACTGCTCATAAAATATTTAGTGTCCATTACATCTTTGCTATTTGCTAGCTACTCTTTGGAGGCGGAAGTCAGGATTCTGCAGGCACAGGACTGGGTGAACAGGCCTCGAAGGGCAGGGAGGCACCTGGGGGCTTGTGAGGAAAAGCAACGAGGGGGCGGCTTCGAGGGTTAAGATGGTTTCCACGCTGAAGAGTGTGCTCTTGTGGGCGCGGCACTAAGGGGCAGAGGGTAGCGATCAAGGCGCCGTGCAGGAAGCGTGGCGGTTATTAATTCATTAGCTGCAACCACTGTATGATGCATGGAGGAAGCAAGTCTACAGCAACCGAGCCTTGACACTCAGAGGGCTCGAGGAGACTTATCTGGGAACAGAATGCAAGAGGAGGGAGGGCGTGAGATGGCGCGGGGGAGGGGCACTCCCCACCAAGCAAGACACCTGTGAGTGTGATCCACGGGATCCACGCAATGGACGAGGGAAAGTGAGGCCCAGAGCTGCCCTCACCCACGTGAGCGCCATGGCACACACATGCCCGAGAGCATATATGAAGTTGCCCACAAAACGAGTAAGTGAAATGTTAACTTAGTTTTTATAAAAAGCAGAGTGTTCCTTTAAAAAAAAAAGACAGGAGGCACAGGATATGGTGACAGCTGAAGCCTCAGCACTTGGGAGGCGAGAGTTAGAGGATCTTGAGATCAAGGCTACATGGTGAGTTCCAGGTCAGCCTGGGCAACTTAGTGAGAATCTCAAATGAGATTTGTCTTGAGTTTTAAAAAGGGGTGCCACGTATGAGGCAGAAGCAGGAGTCAGGGAGCAGAAGTTCAAGGCCAGCCTGGGCTATATCAAACAGCAAGATCCAGGGCCAGTGAGATGACCCGTCGGGTAAAAAGCAGCCACACCAAGCTGATGAGCTGACTCCATCCCTGTGACCCACGTGGAAAGTGAGACTGATGGCAGGCATCTGCAACCCCAGCACTCCTGAGGCAAGATGGGAGGCAGAGACAGAACTACCTGGAAGTTCATGGCCCAGAGCCTGGAACACACAGCAGCAGCAGCAAGAGACCCTGCCCCAACAGGGTGAAAGTGGAGACCTGACTCCTCAAAGTTTTCCTCTGACCCCAACGTGTGTGCCATGGTATGCAGGTACGCACATACACACACATACACACACATAACACTTCCCCTCAAATACATCTTGAAAAAAAATTACATAGCAAGAGCCTATCAAAAACAAACAAACAAACAAAAAAAAACCAAGAAAAACAAAAACCAAGTGCTCAGCAGCTAAGAGCCCAGATTGCTCTTACAGTGGACCCAAGTTCACTTCCCAGCACCCATGTCAGGCTGCTCCCCTAAACTCCAGCTCCAGGACAATCTAACACCTCTGCCTCTTAAGTCTGCACACACTTGCCCAAACCCACACAAAGACCACACACATACACACAACTTAAAATAAATATTTTTTTAAAAAAGGTAAGGAAGGGGCAAAGCAAACTTAAATGGGGGCGAAAAGCAACACTAGGGGAACCCGGACACAGGCTGAGCATCAGTACTTGAGTCAAAGACAAGTAACACTGCAGCAGCGTGAGTGAGTGTGAGTGTGAGTGTGTGAGTGTGTGTGTATGTGTGATATATATATATGTGTGACATATATATATATATATATACACATCATACACACACGTCAGCAGCATGTATACTAATATTGGACTACATATGGAAGATCAACATGGCCCATATACAAGAATGACAGCAAATTACTTAATATGAAGGAAAAAAAAGAAAACCAGGTAGTTCTCCATGAGTTTAAGGCCTGAGGGCTACATAGTGAGATCTTATCTAAACAACAAAAAAAGTACAGGTAAAGGAATGTAGACACTCAAGGGTCTTCGCACTGGGTCACTAACCACGCGCGTGGAGGTCAGAACGCCCTGGGAGTTGAATCTCTCCTTCTACCATGTGGGTTCAGAAATGGAATTCAGGTCATTAGGCCTGTTAGCAGGCACTTTTACTTATTAGCCAATCTCACCAGCCCCTTTTTTCTTGTTTAAGACAGGCTCTAATGCAGCCCCAAGCCGGTCTCAAACTCATTATGTAGCCAAGGATGATTATGAACTCCTGATCCTACCATCACCTCCCAAATCCTGGGACTGCAGGTATGCACCATCACGTCAGCTTGCTTCCCGTTACCCTGACTGCCATCTGGACCACACAAGCTGCGAGGCCAGGGAAGAAGGTTATTTGGGTGAGGTCAGTCAGTTACATGCATCCTTCTCAGCATGGCAGACCTGCCAAGAGCCACGAGATACAAAAGGAAGAAGCACAGCTTCTGGTGACAGTGGGTACTAGGAGGAAGCCTGAGCAAGCACATTTCTGTATGCAGCTTGGGGAATTCTTCTGGTTTCCAAATGGATGATCTAGCAATGACAGATGGGATTCCACGGAACAGGGAAAATTCTAAGAAAATACCCTTACTTATTAGGGTGAGAAAGGTCACTCTGGTGGCTTGTTCAGGATGAAGCGCAACTACTTCTCCAGCATCGTGTATGACACGCCTGCTGCCATGTTTCCGCCATGATGATAAAGGACTAAACCTCTGGAACTGTGCGTAAGCCCCTAATTAAATGCTTCCCTTCAAAGTATTTGAGTTGCCTCGGTCATGGAGTCTCTTCGTGGCAAAAGAACAGCGACTAAGACAACCTCATCTCAAACCCCAACACATCTGGGCTGCAACCACTGCCATCCAAACCTTTCTGTCTCTAGGCGAGGAGTCAGAGGAAGGGCTCCCACCACATCAGTGCATCCAACCAAGCTCGGGATTTGCACTGTCCCTGATGCTGCTGAGCTGTGGTCCTCTGGATCAACAGCCACACACAGAGAATAAGACCAGTAAAGACAAGCCGGAAGACAGGGAACAGTAAAGAACAAACCGGAGAAGTCAGGGACCATCACCTGGCACTCTGACACAGCCCGTGCAGGCAGTAGATGCAGGATGAGACACAGGGGGCCTCTCGCCTGCCCTCCCCCACACCTGCACACACCTCACAGACCCCCTCCTTCACAGGATGCCTCCAGGGCAGTGACCTCCCACACCACTACACAGAGCCCGTACCTCTGCCAGCTCCTGCTCGCTGATGCTTCGGGGGGCGCTGCGCTTCTTCTTCACGCTCGGCTCTCCTGCGGCGGCTCTGCCATCCCCCCTGGCATAGCTATGCACCGTGAAGACACCCGTTTTCTCTTGGCCTTGGCAAGAGACGGACTCGCTCATTTCAGAATCTGAAGAAACCGAATCCTGGGATGAACTGGAGCCCAGGCTGGAAGAGGATTTCTGTTTGGAGCCTGAGAAGACAAGGCGACCTCCCGCGGAAGCAGGATTCACAGAAAGGTCCAGCGCAGCTGCTTCGGGCTCGTCCTCCTCGTCGTCGTCTTCTTCTAGCTTGACATTCTTCAGCTCTTCGAATTTGACGTCGGTGGGGTCGGAGTAATCTGAAACATGGGTGCACATCAGACAGAGCCAGCTTCCTCCCCCAGGGGGAAACCTGGTGCGAGCAGGACGGCGGAGTACAAACACGGGCATTAAGGAACTGGCTTCAAATCCTGAGCCACTGACAGAGCCACTGTGTGGCGGGGCTAACGCCTCACCCTCCAGGGCCCCAGTCTCTTCCTCTCCTTGCCATGCGAGGATCCTAACATTTGTTTTCAGGGATCTTAAGTCCAAGTCCTAGGCAGAAACTCACAGCAGAAACCCAGCTGCCAAAGTTACAAGAAACCTACTAAAACTAGCCAAGCCCCAAAGCACCAGTCCACAGTGCTGTCTAGCGGGACACACCTTGGCATATGAGTATGTCTGAGGAGCCAAGTCTCTTACAGCACCCTCGGGTGCTCCGAGTAAACAAACAGTACGATGGCAGTCACCCTGACTTGATGAGGCAACTGCACTCCTCCAGCACGTACAGCTACGTTTAAGGCTTTTTAGCCTGGACCATGGTGGTGTCTGCGTAGAATCCCAGCATTTAAGAGGCAGGAGGAAAGCCTTTGACCAGTCAGGGATACAAGCCAAGCCCAGGGGCACGTGCCTAAAATCCCAACACGCACAAGACTGAGGCAAGAGGACCTCCAGTTTAAAGCTAGCCTGGGCTACATAATGAGACCTTGCTTCAAATACCAGTAAGCCGGGTATGGTGGTCTGTGCCTTTAATGCCAGCACTTGGGAGCCCAAGACAGCCGGATCTTGTGGCCTACACAGAGAGTTCCAGGACAGCTAGGGCTATATAGAGCCTATCTCAAAAAATTAAAAATAAAAAAATGAATAAATAATAAAAGCCAGTGAGATGGCTGAGCAGGTAAAAGCACAAGCCTAGCCATCCCAGGTTCAACCCAGGAACTCACAGAAAGGTGTGAAGAGAACACACGCTACTTCTGTGGCACACACATGCACACACACACTCATATACATGCAAAGCACACACAGTAGTAAACGAAAAAGAAAATTTTTGACACATATTCTGTGTAGTCCTGGCAGGCCTGGAACTCAGTATTGTAAACTACGCTGGCCTCAAATTCTCAGAGATCCACCTGCCCCTGCCTCCCAAGTGCTGGGACTACTTGGTTATATAAATAAAACTTTAAAAAAATAGAGCAGGTAGTAAAAATGCCTACACCATCTCACCCCTATATCCAGCCTGGCCACACTGCATCCATCCTTCCCAAACCAGTGTCAAACTTAGAGGACATCTCCAAAGGCTCCAAGAGACAGTGCTTCCCACCACCAGGCTTTGGCTCTTCCTCACTGAGATGCCCTTTACGCCTACCTACCTTCCATTACTAAAATCACCTTCAGGGAGCGCTCCGGTCTTTGGTGTTTCCCTGAGCCCTCACCAAGCAGTGGGCCAAGCCTTTTCCTCTGTGCCTGGCTGCCCTACTTGTCCCAAGCAAAGTGCTTCTCACACTCCAGTACAAGTCTGTTCACAGACCGGGCTCTCCCATCTGTTTCTTCTGACCCTGTAACTCGATGCAGCACTGACCCCCACTGACAGACAGGTGCCAGTTAGGGCTATGGACAAACCAACACGTCAGCTCACCTGGGAAGGGAAGGCCATCCTCAACTTGCCGCACGGAGCTGTGGGTGGGCCTCACTGGGGCGAGGGTGGCCTGGCACTCCGCCATCTCATACTGTCCAGAACTCAGTTCTTCCTTGGGGAAGAGCTCGCTCTGACTGACCTCCTGTGGTATTTCAAGACAAACTCGGTGTCTCTTTGTCCCTATTCGGTGCTTTGCCAGGCTGCAAAGAGAAGGCATACCTTCTAAGAGACCGTATGTTCACCCATTCCCCCCTAAATGCTTTACATGTGCCCACACACAAACCAAAGCAAATGGCCAGGCCCGCCTGAACACCTCCCATCCCATTCTGTCATCTGAACAGTGCAGATACTGTGCCCACCTTGGACATCTATGACAACTGAAGGAGGCATGCAGGATACCTGGTGGAGCACCTGGCCTGGACCAGGCGGCCACAGTGTCCCTCCCGTCTTTCCCGTACATGCACAGATCCTCTGGCTCAGACCCTGATGAAGCCAGAGGCAAATCCTTATTCCCCCTGAGCTGGTGAGTCTTGTTCCTGCCACCAAGTCTCTCTCAAAAGACACTTGAGTGATGCTGAGAAAACCTGACTGTGGGCACAGCGCAGGCTCACTACCCTCACTCCTTAGCAAGAGCCACAAGGGCGCGCTGTGATCCTTGGTGCTGTGGCTTCACAGCCCTTTTCCAGACTGCGTGCAGTGCAGACAACACAGAGCAGCAGCTTGCGGCAGCCGCCTCCTGCCTCCAGCCAAGCCCACAGGGCACAATACCTTCTCTTCGCATCTCCTTCCTCTCCCTGCTCGACCCCTTCCACGTCCTCCTCTGGGCACTCCTCATTCTCAGCTCTGGGGGGCAGTCCACTGTCCTTCAGAAACTCAGCGGCTTCTGGTGTGGGCAGAGTATGGTCGATGACTGTGCTGTCCTTCCCAGCTTTCCAGAGTTTGTAGCGTTCCGGCTGGAACCTCCTCACAAACACGTCCATGGAGATCTTCACCATATCTTTTCTGCAGGAGCACTGCCACACGAGAGCAACAGTGAGGACGCCTTGTCAGCTCCAGCCCTTCCTGTCCCACCTCCACCTCTAAGTGGGTTAAAGCATCACAAGGTTTAAGCCACCTTGTTGGGGGTGGGGCACAAGAGAGGATTGTGGGAGTGAATGACCAAGTACAGTTTTAACATATAAAATACACTCGGTGAAGCCGAGTGTAGTAACTCGTGCCTTTGATCCCAGCACTCAGGAGGATCTCTGTGAGTTCAAGGTCAGCCTGGTCTATAATAAGTTCTAGGACAGCCAGAGCTTTATAGTGAGACCCTGTCTCCAAGAAAAAAATGAAAGGAAGAAAGGAAGGAAGGAAGGGAGGGAGGGAGAGAGGGAGGGAGGGAGGGAGGGAGGAACCGAGGGAGAAAGGAAAAGTGACAAGGTGAAATGCATTATTTTTTACAATATACACCAAACTTAATAAACCCATTTTAGCTGATGCTGAAGCTCAAAAAAATATTGTTTTGGTTCCCAGGCTTAGGGTTCATTGTCCTGCACAGCCTTCAAATTCAAGCAAACAGGAAAAACAAAAAGCAGAATGCACAGCACTAGGCTCAACCGGCCAAACCAAATGGGTCTAAGGAGAATGGGTAGAGACAAATCTGCATACACCTCACCAATGGTGAGCAGTCATCTGCCCCGGATATCTACCCAAGCTGGGACCAAACAGGCAAGTTTCCCACTTTATGTCAACACTCTAGGCCCCACTATTTGTCTAAGTTAAGCAGTGGTTGCCATCAGCAGCCTCCTTGGAAGCGTTTCCTATACGGGTTACCCTACAGGACCTCGGAAGGCTATTCACGTTTTGTGTGTTTTTTGTTTTTCTAGACAGGGTTTCTCTGCTGTAACTCTGGCTGTCCTGGAACTCACTCTGCAGACCAGGCTGGCCTCCAACTCACAGAGATCCACCTGCCTCTGTCTCCCCAGTGCTGGGACTAAAGGCGTGAGCCACCACCACCACTGCTTGGCTCTTCATGTTTTTTAACTCAGTGTTGTCCCCAGTCTAGGCTTCTGATAGGCACACAAGGTACGTTGGGCAGGTCATCATGTCCATTCATACCAAACTAGAGACTGAGGAAAATGTGAGAGCGGTCCTACTTGGAGTCAAGTTCAAGTTCCCTGGCTGCCAGAAGATCCACATCTTAAAGAAGTGGAGTCTCACCAAGTTTAATGCAGGTGAATTTGAAGACATGATAGCTGAGAAGTCACTCTTCCCTGGTGGCTACAGGATCAAATATATCCCAGTCACAGTCCCTGGACCCTGTATTCCTGGGGTCTTGCACTGTGCTGTCTTACACCCCACCAAATCATGCTCAACAATAAATGTCCCCATCCACCCTGCTAAAAAATATTTAAAAAGAAAAGAAAAGGAAAGCCACAAACGTCCATAACCTAACACAGGAGACTGAGACAGGACTGCCTGGATTGCACTGGGGAGTTTCAGGACTACAAAGTGAGTCTCTCTCAAAAGACAAAAAAAAAAAAAAAAATTTTTTTTAAAGCCTTTATGGACACACAATGCTAGCACTCCCATATATCCCCAGCCACTGTTCTGGATTCCAACGGTTTAAAAAAATGTTCTGACAAGAATTTCCTCAATCAGACACTTGCCCAGGGTGTTATAGAAGAAATCAAGCAGGCTTACCAGAACAGCTTGCTTGCCATACTCGATCCACCGACGGGTAGCAAAATTGGTAGACTCAGCACAGTTGAAGCCGTGGTTGAAGCCAGCATGGTAACCATATGGAAAAGTGATCATAAACTCTCCGGCTTCTTGGGTCACCTGAACAAGAGAGGATTTGAAGCAGCTGCCAGACATGGCAGAGGCCCAGTGTAGAACTGGGCTCGTGGGTATTTCTCTTCCACTACCTAGCCAAGCGTAAGTCAAACTGCCAGGTCTTGAACTGTCGTTTAACACACAGGCGCATGCCAAGAGCCTAATTGGCCATTCCTCCAAATTAATCCTGTGTGTAGAAGCTGATGTGCCCTCAGCACCAAGAGAGCACATTACCCTACAGACAGAACAATGGCTAAGCCAAATTCTGCCCAACAAAGACCAAAGCGGAGCTTCTGTGTAAGCCAAGGCCTTCGGTGGGGACCACAGTCAGCTCACCTTGTCAAAGGGGATGCCGTACTTCTTCAGCATTAATGGGGAAATCAGGGTCATCTTGTGGCGGAGAAAAGCCTCACAGCTTTGAGCACTTCCGGGGAAAAAGCCTGTTTGAAAGGATGGTAGGTCTGGGTTAAGTAGAGGCTCTGCCCAAGCTCTGTGATCCTACAGTCAGTTCACATCTGCAGGTCTCAAGTGTGCTAATGAGGACAGTCACCAAAGTGATGCTAAGAGGGGCTGGAGAGAACGGCTCAACAGTTATGAGCATTTAATGCTCCTAGAGAGGACCTGAGTCTGGCTCCCAGCACCCATGCTGGGTAGCTTATAACCACCTGTAACTCCAGCTCCAGGGAATCCAACACCTTCTTCGGCCTCCAAACGGCACTCACAAGCACAGACACACACTCAAGCATGCAAATTAAAATTGTAATAAACGAAAACTTCATGGGGAGGGTTTGTTACTATGTAGCCAAGGCCGGCCTGGAACTATGTAGATCAAGACTCACAGACATCAGCCTGCCTCTGCTGAGATTGAAGGCACTGAGGCACCATGCCTGGCCAGAGAACAAAAAAAGTAGTGCCCCATGTAGTCTCTGATGGAGGGTGAGGGGATACGCAAGCTGCCTCTGTACCAAGAGGAATCTGACCAAGTCTCTTCCCAGTTGAGGTTTGCAGGGGTGGAGGCAAAGAGGGTAGGAAAAAGACCAAGTCCCTTGTCAGACAGAACAGGAAAGGCTCAGACTCGGCCTGTTCCGCTAAAGTACGCAGTCTTACGGATGAGCTCACGCACCCTACCCTGCCTGCGGGCTGTGAAAGGTCACAGGCCATCTGACCACAGAGAAGGAACTTCTCAGAGCAGGAAGCGAGACTGGGAGAAGGCTGACCCTGCACCTGCAGAGGTTACAGTACCTTTGGCAAGACGCTCCAGGCGCTTCCCATGTTCAGGCGGAACAGAGTACCTGCAACCACACGAAAACATCAGACATCGGCAGAGAACAAGACAGGAGGTGAGAGACTTGCTCTCACACACAAACACCTTGAAGGAAACAGGATCCCGAGGGCCCCCAGCCCAAAGAAATGGCAAACGTCTGAGGTGACCAATACCCCAACCTGACTGTAACACATCACATACGTGTACTGAAACATGGCACTATAGACCATAAATAATAGGCACCATCAATGTGCCAGCTACAAATATATCGGGGGAGGGGGTCACTATGCAGCCCTGTCTGGCCTGTAACTCAGTATGTAGACCAGGTTAGCCTCAATTTCACAGAAATCTGCCTGTCTCTGCCTCTCTGGTGCTAGGATTAAAGGTGTGTGCCACCACAGTGGGCTTAAAAATGTATTTCCTAAGAACATATTGAGCGAAGCATGGTGGCACATCTTTAATCCTAGGAAGGCTTAAACAGGAGGATAGAGAATTGAAGGCTAGCCTGAGCTACACTGGGAGGGGGCACTAAAAAGCGATCCATGGAGATGAAATATTCAACTTTAAGACACAGGAGTAGAGAGCCCACACAGAAGTATGAGTTTATCTCTTCTATATTAACACGCGCAGTAAGGCGTTAACTGAGTAAAACCTTACAGATCACCACGTCTCTCCTTACTAAGGTTCTCCTGTAAGAAAACTGTTTCATGCATGTTGGAGAGGGAATTACGTAACTGAAGGTTCTCACAGTGCTCCTGGAAGGACGGGAAAGGCCTGATGGAGAGGCTGGAGGAATAGGAAACATGGTGACCAAGAATTTGGCACCTTGAGACTGGGCCCATACTGCAGATGAGCCCATTTTTCTACCATAAGAGCCACACTGATCACCCAGTGATTAACTACTCCTCCATGCAGACGTCACAGGAGCTGCTCCTCATGAGACTATTTACAGCTTCTACAAAACTGCTAAACTATCCTCAGTTACCTTATTTCAACCTTCACAATTTACACTGAAGACTATTTCAATTCCGTAAGGTGGAACGGGTGTGGTCCTGGCACTGGACAGGCAGCAGTGGCCCAACTGTCTCCTCCTGGACGCAACACCAGTGACTTCTAAGCACAGGCGCCCTCTGTCAGTCCAAGAGCTCCGCACATGCAGTTCAAACCCGGGAAGTGCTTCCCTAGCACCGCCCCCCACATCCACCACCATGGCTGTGTCCTTCCCCTTTCCAGGGCTCAGCCCGGGTCTCACCTTCTAAAGCCCTGTCTACCTGTGTGTCCTTCCTGTGTGGACCTTGGCACCCACTCTTGCTTTCGGGAGCTTTTCCTTCACCGTCCTGTCACTTTGCTACTTCCTGACACATCCTGACCAGTCTCCTGTGTGGCCGAGTGCCTCACATGTCTTGCTTGGTGCTGCCCCCCGCTGACCTCAGGCTGAGACTGAGGGACAGGGCAGTGCACAGAGAGGACACAGATTTAAACACGTTCAGCGTAGCCTCATTTGCTGCTCACCAAATCACTTTTCCAGGAAGCAAAGAATCTGCCTAACATCTGAAGAGTAATTTAGTCAATTTAGACAGTCAGCCTTGAGGAAATGCATCTGGAGCTGGGGGCGGTGGCACATGCCTTAAATCCCAGCCCTCAGGAGGCAGAAAAGAACACATCTTTTGAGTCTAAGGGCAGCCTGGTCTACAGAATGAGTTCCAGAATATCCAAGACTACACAGAGAAACCTTGCCTCAAAGAGCAAAAAAAGAAGAAAAAAAAAAAGCCTCAGGCCTACTGAGAAGAGGGAGTCAGAAAGCATCAGCCAGCCTGGAACAGCCCCAGGACTCTGAGAAACTCCACCACCACATGAAGCATGGTTCCCTACATAGGTGTTAAGTTCTCTGTTCTCTGAATCCCTCTACTCAGCCTTGCATGAAAGCCATGCCTATTAATCCCAGCATTTAGGAAGCTGGAGCAGAAAGATCTCAAGTTTAAGGCCAACCTGGGCTACAGGGTTGAGACCCTGTCTCAAACAACAAAGAACAACAAAATTAAAACTTGCTACTCAAAGGCATTCTCGGCTACAAAAGCACGTAACTCAATGAAGAATGCAAACTCCACCCCAAAACTGGTACCCAGAAGCTGCATTTCCTTCCCACATGTATGAGAAGTCAGAAGCCCTGTGCTGGTGGAAGTGCACGCTGACTGCAGGCTGACATTACCAGGACTTTGGCTCTCCGAAGTGCAGGTAGTTGATGCTGTACAAGTCCATGTCTTCCGTGTGCCAGGCGAAGGACGTCTTCCACATGCCAAAGTACAAGTATGGCGTGTTCACTCCCTCAATGGTGATCCCACTCTCCTTCTCCACCAGGTCCAGGATGGTCCTCAGCCGGCCAATGTTCCACTCATCAACGTGCTGCCAAGGACACAGATTTGAATGCAGGGCCTCAGGTGAGCTGTCACCGCTGACTAAAATATGGCACGTCAAAACCGCAGCATCCAAAATCAGTGAACAGCCAGGCATGGAAGCACACACCTTTAACGCCTGCACTCAAGAGTCAGAGGCAAGTGGGTCTCTCTGTGAGTTTGAGACCAGTCTGGTCTACATAGCAAGTTCTAGGCAGCCAGTTCTACACAGTGAGACACTGTCTCATAACAAGAAAAAAAAGGAAGGATGAATGATGGACGGATAAAAAAATAAAAGCTGAAAATATATGAAGTAAAATGTAAAATTATTTAAGAAAGGGCCAGCAAAATGGCACAGCAGGTAAAGGCCCTGGCCACCAAGGCCGGTGGCCTGAGGTCAACGCTCAGAGCCCACACGGTGGAGGGAGAGAACTGACTCTCAAGTCCCCCTCTGATACACCGCATCCCTGCCCGGGGTTCGTGGGGTCATCCAGGAGCCTCTCTTCTAAGCAGGTTCGGGATTGCTGCGCCCGGCTTTTCTACCTCTGTCTCAGGTACTTACCACAGCTGTCACCCTCTAAAGCGTTTCTGCCTGACCCCCACCCGCGTCTTTCCATGTCATCCGCAGCACCCACTTCTTGCTCCTGGAGCTTTTCCTTCACCATCCTGTCACCCATCCTGCCACCAGATCCCCCCCCATCCAAACTGATGTCAACAAACTTAGGATTCACTTTTTAAACTCTTCACTTCCAATAATTCATGCCAATATCAAAGTCAATCTGAGAGATGATCCCTGAAAAGCCCTATAGGTTTTTTTATTCACCCAAAGAAGGACCCAAATATCTCCTCTTCTACCACAATAAGGCAATTTTTTGGCCCCAAAAGCACTACACCCCAAGCCGTAGAAGCGGGTAAAACTCTGAACTCTGAATTGCTTCTCTTCTTCAAGCCCCTCCCTGTCAACTGATCAGTCAGGGAGCCTCTTCCTGCAGAGACCGCACAGTCCACTCTCCCGGTGCCTTGTTTTCTGTGCTCTGCCCCACACTTGCAAGAACTCATCACCTCCCACCCACAGGCTGTGCATGTGGCCCTTGACAAGGACACCACAGCAGCCAGTTCACAGGCGGCGTGGGAGACGTAACCTTGAGTCACGTGCAGAACCACCAAGGAAGAGAGGACAGCAAATCAGTGGGAGGGCATCCATTTGTTCACCTGCCCATTCACCAAACAGCTTCTAAGGACCTACTGTGTGCCAGGCAAAAGCTGCAGGATTCTGGTTTCCTCACCTTTTCATAGAGAGTACCATTCACATCTGCACCGTAGATGGGAGGGTTGAAGGTGAGGTTTTTCCAGTATTTACGCTCAAGTTCTTCAAACTCACTGTATCGTGGGGTACAGTACCTTTCAAAAATAAAATAAGGATGTTAGCCATTTACAGATGTGGGGTCTGAATGGGAATGGCCCTCACAAACCCATGTTTGAATACTTGGTCCCCCACTGGTAAAACTGGGAAGGGTTAGGAAGTGTGGCCTCATTGGAGGAGGTGTGCCACTGGCGGAAAGCTTTAAGGCTGCCCCCCCACAGTGTGCTCTCGGTCCCCTCCTTGCCATTTGAGCTCTCAGCTGTTCTCGCCACAATGCCTTCCCTCTGCTGTCATGGACTCTACCCCTCTGAAGCCATAGCCCAATTAAACACTTCTTTTATAAGTTCCTTGGTCATGGTGCTTTATCATGGGAATGGAAAAGTAACTACCACTGTTCCAGGGACAACAAAACATTTCAAAAGAACAATACGCAAGGCTGGGAATGTGGCTCAGTTGACAACAGTGCTTGCTTAGCAAGCAAGCTCTGGGGTTCAAACCAGGCATGGCAGTACATGCCTGCAATCCGGGACTTGGAAGGTAAATGCAAAGAATCAAGACAAGGTCATTCTCTGCTACACAAGACATTTTCTCAAAAAAACCAAAAGGGCTGGAGAGATGGCTCAGTAGTTACGAACATGCACTTCTCTTGTAGAGGACCTGACTTGATCCCAGCACCTACACTGAGCGGCTCACACCTGCCTGCGGTTCTAGCTCCAAGAGATCTACCGCCCCAGCCTCAGTGGCTTCCAGCGCACACATACCAACTAACTAAAAATAAAACATACTTTTAAAACCACAACAACCAGGGGGACGGCTTGGTGAGAAAGACTCTCTGCTGTGCAGCCCGAGTTCAACTCCCAGCTCTACATAAAGGTGGAAGGAGAAACCGACTCCACAATGCTGCCCTCTGACCACTACGCATGGCCATGGCACAGACAAAGCTCCCTTATCCACTCCACCCCACCCCCAACGTGGAGAAGTGATAAAACTGTTCAGGGCTGGAGAGGTAAGTGGCTAAGAGCAGTGACTGTTCTTCCAGAGACCCTACTTTGATTCTCAGCACCTACATGGTGGCTCACAACCGTCTGCGACTCCAGTTCCAGGGGACCTGATGCCCTCTTCTGGCCTCAGCTAGTACCACAGGCAAACACCTTTACACATAAAATGAAAAATTTTAAACTTAAAAACGTATTCCTTTCTTTGAACCCCTCACTCTAAAAGTTTTTTTCTTCACTTTTCTTTAATAAATTTCTATCTGTTCTGCTTTATAAAAGAAAAACAAATAAGCAATTTTTGCTTTCCGAATTCTTAATTGCACACTCAGGAGGTTAGACAGAATGTGAGTCAAAGCCAGCCTGGGTTACCCGGGTTACAGAGTAAATTCCAGGCAGATCTAATACATGCCGTCTCTCTGGAGACCATGGACAGGGGGAAGCCTGGGGAAGGTCACAGGCACAGATGGGGACCTACTCCCTTAGGAATGGGATACCCCTCTCTGGAGAGACTGTTACATCCTGCAGATTCTAGAGGGACTCACTCGGAAGGACGGGCTTACAGACGCAAAAAAACAAAGACATGAATCCAGCCACACCCAGACACCAACCCCTCCAGGATATGTAAAGAGCAGAAGCCATGGAGCAGCACCAGGATCCCTGCACTTGTGGCGAGGAACCGGCTCCTAATGGCTCACGTGTTACAGCTGCAACCAACAGATAATCAACGGGGCTGAGTGCAGTATTAGAGAAAATGCTTATCAACAACTGGAACGGGGGGGGGGGGGGGGAAGCTTTTTATATATCAGGGTGGCGGGTGGAAATGTAGCTCAGTGGTAAAAGCTTGCATGAGGCCCTAGGCTATATATTCCTAGCAGCACACACACACACACAAAGGAAATAAATAAGAAAAAAATAGTAAGTACGTTGGGGTGAGGGAGCTAAGCTGGGTGATTTAACATAAAAATTACATGAAGGAAAAAAGCTTGACAAGTGCTGCCAGGCAGAGATGGCAGGAGGCAGGACCACGGCTCAGCAGTTAAGAGCCCTGGCTACTCTTCTAGAGGACCCGATGGGGTTCCCAGCACCCACACGGTGGCTCACAACCATCTGCAACTCCAGTCCCAAGAGTTCTGATAGCCTCCTCTGGCCTCCGCAGGCTCCAGACATGCACGTGGTGCACATACATACAGGAAGGCATCACATCCGTACGTACACACGGAATTTTTTTTTTTAAGAGATGACAGAGAGGAAGATGAAGCCTTGATCGGCTCCGTTCGAAAAGCAGGCAGGTGAGAGCAGACGTGAAGGATGGCTAAAACTTTTGTCCATGGAGCATGTTCCATTTGCATAAATTCACCCACTAGCCAGCAAGATAGATGTTTCGAGAGTCACAAACACATCTCTAAGATCTCAATTAGAATAAGGACGAGTTAGATGAAAAGGCAAAGAATAGAAGAAGACACCTGAGGCGGGAGGGAGGGAGGGAAGGGAAAGCACACTGCCGTGCCGGGGTGTGAAAATACAAGCCTTCGCTCTGCTCCAGGCTCTAGCAGACGGGCTGAAATCAAGACATGGACTGGGAAATGAAGAAAGAGAAAAGGAAGGGATCCCCTGTGGACCCTGAGGAGCAATGTGGGAAGTGAGAAGGAAGACGCAAGAAGGATGATTAAGAGAGTGGAGGGCAATGTGGGAAACATAACCCATTCTCTGGCGGGGAGGGAGACGAGAACCAAACCTTAAGAGCAGCAAAGGCAAAGGGACCGGGAACGAGAGAGTGGGGGAAGACACTGGGAAGAGAATACAGCAAAAGGGACCAGCGTGGTAGTTGTTCTTCGTATTTTCTGAGTGTCCAAGCAGTGAGACGGCGCTGGGAGCACATGACAGGAGGGAATGGAACGACAGAGCCACTCCCCGGCACTCGGTGGGATGGATACATCCAGAAGAGGCTCCTTTTGCCTCACCTCTGCAGAGGTAAAAATGCACCACCCTGCTGGGGCTGGAGCTGTAGACTGTGTCTGTGTAAGAGGCCTCAGGTTCCATCTTCAGCACGAAGAAAGGTTTGTTTGTTTTTTTTAAATTTAATAATAATAGTAATAAAAACTACTGCAACTGGAGCCAGAGAGGTGGCTCAGCAGCCGAGAGTGCTTACTGATCTTGCTGAGGACGTGAGCTCAGTCCCCAGCACCTACACCAGGTGACCCCCGACTGCCTGATTCTCTAGCTCCACAGGATCTGGCTGACGCCCTCTTCCGGCCTTGAGGGTACCTACGTGCAGGTGTGGATACACACACACAAATAAAAGTAAGATAATTTTTCTTTGAGACAAGGGAGACATGTAACCTGAACTTGCTATACAGACCACTGTGACCTCAAACTCAGAGAGCTGCCTGCCCTACCTCCCAAGTACTTTGATTAAAGGTATGTAGAGTGAAGCGTTGCCAGGGAAAAGCCCCTCCCCTGCGTGGTTGTATGCCCCTTGGACCTCCATGGACCACCATGCTGGCAAAATAAAATAAATCTTAAAAACAAAAAAAAATACTGGTACTGGAGAAATGGCACTTGCTGCTCCTGCAGAGGACCTGGGGCCAGTTCCCAACACCTGAACGGCAGCTCACAGCTGTCTGTAACCCCAGCGCCAGGGAACTGAACATCTTCTCTGGCCTCCATAGGCATGAGGCATGCAAGTGTTGCACAGGCATACATGTAGACAAAACACCTACACACTAACATAAAATTTAAAAACAACAATCTACTGCTAGTGTTGAGAAAACAGCAAGCTCACTCCCGCTAAGACAAGGGCTGGCGAGACGCGTTAGCGGGCAGAAGCGTCCCAAGTGCCTCCACGCCATGACCTGAGCTTGGTCCCTGGGACGCGCACGGCAGGAGAGAGCGACTCCTAGTTTTCTTTGGATTTCCACACGAGTGCCATGGCGCGCATGCTCACATACTCTCACTATACGTGTATTTTAAGAACACGGACAGGTTTGGCCTGGAATCCCAGTACTTGGAAGTAGAGCAGAAGGATCAGGAGGCCGTCCTCCGCTACTCGATTAACCAGAGGGTCTAGAATATTATAAGACCCCGTTCTCAAAAAAATAAAATAAAATAAAGCAAAACAAAAAAATTAAATAAATGAATGTTTTAAAGAGTAAAGAAAGTAGAAAGATTCAGACTGTAAGACAACACTAACAAGAGGAAATTCTTCCATAAAAAGAGCAGGAAGGGAAACTGGTGCCCGAGCCACAGGAAGTGTTCTTCAGTAGGACAGAAGCACCCTTCGACAGCTATGAAGAAGCAATTCTAGGGCCATCAAGATGGCCCAGTGGGTAAAAGAACTTTTGACAGGCCCGAATACCTGAGTTCGATTCCTACCGCCCACGTAAAGGTGGAAAGAAAGAACTGACTCCTGAAAGCTGTGCTCTGACCGCTATGCTAACACATGGCACGCATGTTCCTACACATACACACACATGAAAAAATTAAAATGGCCAGATACAGCAGCGTGTGCTTTTAATCCTAGTGTTAGAGGCAGCAGCAGGTGGATCTCTTTGAGTTCAAAGCCAGCCTAGTTTATGTATCATCCAGTTCCGGGCCAGCCAGGGCTACACACTGAGACCTTGACCCAAAATTAAAGTTTAAAACTTTTAAAAAGAAGCAATTCTAGGCCTACATGTTAATCCAGAGAAAGAAAGTATTTCTACTTGCTAAGCCCAGAGCTTAGCTGCATTTGAAGGATGAAGGCAGCCAAGGCTACACAGCAAACCTGTGTCCCAAAAACAAAACAAAAGACTCCCCCCAAAAGTACCCCCACTCACTTATCGCTATTGGCGATCTTGCGGAACTCACGGACAGTCATGGCTTTTTTCTGTATGTTGTACTGAGTGAACAGACCAGACTGGCCAGTCACCAGCTGCTGGATGGGCGCGGGGATGACCAGATCATCAATGTCGTCATAGGATGTTCGCGGCTTCCACTCTTTGGGAGGAACAACCTACAGGGAACACGAAGAGATGGAGTTAGATGAGAAACTAGCAAGCCAGGAAGTCACTGTCAAGCTAACCCTGAACACCCCATAATCTCAGTGAACTAAGCAAAGCATTACTTACAAACCTAGGCATCTTATCAGGTTGGACAACGAGTTGATTCTTGAACAGCCCAGGGCTCTTGAGCAAAGCCTCAGAAGCAGGTGTGGGGGCGGACTCATCTTAGTACTCCAGGCTGTCTTAAGCCCAGCACAGTTACCTAGTCCACTCCAAGCTAGCCTAGGCGACCAGGGAGAGCCTATCTCAACTAAGAAAACAGTAACTAACGTGACTTTTATAAAAGAAAACAATGGGTATATATAAAAAAAAATCCAAACAGCTTTTTTATAATATCTAGTAAGTATGTAAATTTACTCCCCCCCACCCCCCCACCGCAAAAAAAAAAAAAAAAAATGTGTTGAAAAGCCACACTGTGGGCCCTGCAGGTCCTAACTGCTATTTGAACCTAGAAGGAGCCATTTCCACTTGAGTCGAGACAGCTGTCCAGAGCCTCAGAGACGACACCAAGGCCCGAGACAGCTGTCCAGAGCCTCAGAGACGACACCAAGGCCCGAGACAGCTGTCCAGGGCCTCAGAGACAACACCAAGGCCCAAGACTAGCCCTCCGCTTCGTAGCTGAAGTCCTTGTCTTTTGTGTATTTTCTTTTTCCATATCAAAAAGTAAGGGTTGGGAAACCAACTCAGAGTGAGGCATGGGAGCCTTTCATCCCCGCACTCAGGAGGCAGAGGCAGGTGATCTCTAGTTTGAGGCCAGCCTGGTCTACAGAGAGAGTTCTGGGACAGCCAGGGCTACACAGAGAAACCCTGCCTTGAAAAACAACGAAGAAGGAAAACAGCTCAGAGGGATAGGGTGCAGACTCAACCTTCAGTACCATGCAAAAACAAAAACCAAAAGTAAACACACACATACAGCAGAGAATCCAACCCTGAGACCGAAACGTCTCCTCGTGGTTCAGACTAAGTCCTTTGCATCAGTTACTGGAGGATTCTTCCAGAAATGGAATCTTCTTTTTTAAACCGTGGGGGACTCAGACACTCCTGATCGTGACTAAATACATGAAGGCTTAGTTTCACTAGGGGTGGGGAGGATGGCCCTAATTCAGGGCACTGGGAGAAAAGAAATGCAAACCAGAAGCTAATCTTAAACTACAAAGACCAGAATACTCATGTGGTCTGGGTAGTGTGTTCTCTATCTTGAAGAAAGTCCCCACAGGAAACCAAATTCTATCAGAGTGCAGGATGAGACCGAATGAGGGAAGGCAGGTGGCTCAACACCCACCGGCAGCAGTAAGATCCTGTGCAGCAGCACCCGGCCCCCCACGAGGGCTGAAGCCCACGGACCACGCCTGGAGACACTGGCTGTGTCTTCCTTTTCCCGCTCCACCAGACCAATAGTGCACCCTCTGGTCTTAGCAAGGATTAGCTCCCCCTAACAGAACAACTCAGTTCTGGTCTTCATTTAGAAAAAAAAAATGCACAGAGAGAAAATACGTACAAACCAAAAACTAATTTCTAATTACAAGCCTAGAAATACTCAAGCAATGGCTGCCTAGCTACCTGGCTTCTTACCTTGGCTAGTCCAGCCCGGTGAGCTCCTTGGGACTCGATGTAGGCAATGTATCTACTGAAGTTCCGGAACTCCTCCATGGTGGGGTAAAACGTCATTATCCGAGCGCTAGGGTTCAGCGTTTCCGATTCAGAAGCCATTCTTCCTTCTTTTTTAGGTCAATTTGTTTGGATAAAAATCTAAAGTAGTTAAGGAAACCAAGTTAAACAAGTTCCAGTTATGAGTGGGAACGTCAGTTAACACAGAAATTCTAAAGAAGCAAGTGAGACCTCACACCTGGGAAGCGCCTCCAGGATAGTTATTTAAATGAGCTACCAGTAAAAGTAAAATCCCTTCTGTTTAAAAAGAGCTTAAGGAAACCAGGAGGTGACCAAATGCCTCTAATCCCAGCTCTAGGGAGGAGGCAGGATCTAGAGTTTGAAAGCCAAGCTCTACAAGGACACTATCAAGGGGGAAAAACAAAGAACAAAAACTGACGTGACTGGCGGTAGCGCACACACCTTGGATCCAGGAAGGCAGAGGCAGGTGGATCTCTTGAGTCTGGGGCCAGCCCGGTCTACAGAGTTCCAGGGTGGCCAGGGAGGGCTACACAGAGAAACCCTATGTGTTTAGGAAGGAGGGGGCACAGGCAAGGACTGATGTTTCAAAACTGCAAATATCCAGATCTCACTTGACATATAGACATTGTTTCAGCTAAAAAAAACAAGTATCATTTAGTTACCGGTTTTGTGTAAAAATACAGCTGGCCTACCTGCATTTTAATTTTACCTTGACTGCTTCAAGTCATTCCCTTATCTATAGGTAGCCCTTGCAATCATGGAACTCTCTATGTAGACCAGGCTGGCGTCAAACTCAGAGATCCACCTAATCCTGCCTCCCAAACTCTGGGATCAAAGGTGTGGGCCAGCAAAGCCAGCAGTAATCCCTTTATCGAACATACAACAGGATCTAAAAGGGTCACTTTCCTAGGACACAGCTTTACAGATTAATAGTTTCAGGGTGAAAAAGGACTTTGATATTAACAGTATGCTATGAGTTTAAAACACTATAGTGAAATTGTTCTCATACCCAAATCAAGAGTTTCAACAGTACCCAGTGAAGTCAAACTAGGCTCCACTGCACTGAAACCAAAACTCACAGGACAACATTGAGACAGGCAATGAACTGGCAATACAGGGCAAGCTTCCTAACTGCAGAGAGAAAACACATACACATTTTTTGGATGAGGACCTGAAGTAAGTAGGCAGATCCTACTCCCGTTGTTGGTAAATACAACAGATCGACACAACTGGAAAAAGACAAAGCAGACTAAAGGGAGCCAGTTTAGAAGCAAAACTAACATGTCCTTTACTGGACCTCTCATCCAGAACCCAAGAGTTCTGCTTCCCCAAAACCACTGGCCGCCCTACTACGTGGAAGGAAAACTACCTGCAACCTTCTGGCAACCTAGAGTGAGATTTGGGACCTGCATGGAGCAAAGCCATCCTAGACAGCCGAGAAGACAAACCCTGCCATGGTAACTCTGAGGCTTCTATCCCACTCAAAATGAGGTGTTTCCAGTCAAGCCTTTTTCATGAACTTTGCATGACAGGTATACTATTACCCCTGTTTTACATACGAGGAAATCTGCCCACAGTCCCCTCTTCCAACACCTTATGCTACCTCAGCCCTAACACCTACCTGAACTAAGTCCTCTGCAAGAGAATATTCAAGTGGGGAGGAACCTGAAGCCCTTCCAACTTGGAAAACTTTTCCCTCTAAAAGAAAAAAAAAAATTTCAAAATATTCTACTTTTGAAACTTTTTCAAAAGCATAAATACCGTACTGGGGCCCCTCCCCTGGGCTTCAAAGGGACCGTAATAGTGCTTCATCCGCCTCTGGTCCTATTTATCTTTGTGTGCCCAGAACCAAGAACAATGCATGCCACAAAGTAGGCACTCAGTAACTGCTGAATAATTCGTTTCCTCCGCTCACTTACTTCGGTGGATCAACCTGTCCTTTAACGCTACGGTTCCCTTCCTGCAATATATTCCTCAAGGGAAATCTGGTCCGGGACATCTTCCCACCCGCTTTCAGCAACAAAGCAGAGTCCAGGGCTCAAGAGCATCGTCTCTGAAGTGAAAACTCTGAACTGATCCGGTCTCTGACACTTTTTAACTACATGACCTTGGCTGTGGGAGTAGCCTGGACGAATCTGTTTCTCCACCTTCAAAATGGGGATCCCAAACCCCTGTCTTGCAAGATCGGTATGATTAACTCAGATGATGCAAGCGAAACCTAGACGCTAGGCCCTGTACTATAGCACTCCATAGAGGCAGCTGTTGCTAACAGCGACCTGAAACTCCCGCACTCCCCGCCCCCTCGGCCGCCCCCGCGGCATCCCTCCAAAGATAGCCCGGGATCCCAGTGTCCCCGCACCTCACCACTTACAGACACTGCCCCTCCCGGCCCCACCGCCTAGGCGAGGGAGGCCCGGTCGCAGGAAGAAGAAAATAAGGCCCAATGGGCCCGCCCCCCTCTCCCGACGTCCATTGGCCACTAGAGATTGGAAAAGACCAATCGTAGGACTCATTTTAGAAACTCCTTTTTCTACTGGTCAAGAGACATGTCGATCACTTAGCAGCGAAAGACCCACCCCGACACCATCCCCCATCGGAGCTCACGATCACGGTGATGGCAGCATCAAACCCAAAGGGATCCAGAGCCCGATGGCTCTCACCTAAAGCCTAAAGCCCTGGCAGGGCTCGGGCTCGGTTTCCGCTGTCGCCACTCGCTGGTTCCACTGTCTTTCTTGAGGGCGAAAGACAAAGCTCCGCCTCCTTTAAAGTCGGACTCTGCGCAGCCTCACAGAGCACCATAGTCAACCAATCCGAGGGTGGTTTTAAGTCCTCAGTCAGCCAATAAGCGCTCGCTACAGCTGCTCAGCTTCTGGGACTACGAGTCCGTTTAGCCTATGAACGCTGGCTCGGGTTGTTGCCAGGAGAAAACACTAAACCTCTCGGGACTGCGGCCACTGAGCGGCAGGGCTGGATCTGGAGTTGGCCAATCAGAAACTGACTCAGACCTCCATAGCTAATCAGGGTGTAAAGAGTCGAGTACCCGAAATGGGCCGGCCGGTTCTATGGGGAAGGGAGAGCAGGTGGCTTCTAACGAACGATATTTCTAGGGGAAGGATAAACCTAAGTTTTCCCGGAGTAACCCCTTTGCCTAAGATGTTAAGGCGATGGAGGACTTCCAGGCAAGTTTCCCAAGTCAAGGAGTCCCGAGAACGTGATCAGCTGTTCGGGTTTGCCTAGGACTCTCAGTTCTGAAACTCCTGCGTTCTCAGAAGCCCCTCGCTAGCTGGCAAGACCGGTAGTCAGGGAGCTGTTCCAGGAGAAGGAGCCCTGGGAGGGTCATTAGAACAGGTCCTGAAGGGCGATATCCCTGGGGTTCTTAAAAAGCCGTTCCCCTTGAGCGAGGATTTGGGGTCATTAGCAGCTCTTGGGGCGAAGAGGGAGAGTCTAGGAATCTTTAGAGGCACCTCAGGAGGGCGAAGAGGATCCCTAAAAGTCATTATGAGCAGTTCCTGAGAGGTTGTGGGTTGCCTCAATGAGTTTCCTGGTTGTCAAGGACGATGAGGAAGGAGAGGTTAACAGGACACCTTACAGGTCAAATAAGGAACTCACAGAGGCATAAAACGTGAACAAAATTCACGATAGCAACGGGAAGAGTTGAATTATGCCTGAACTGCTTTACAAACCAACCTCTAGGTCCAGAGAGATAACAGAGAGAAAAGGCACACAAGCCTTATGATCTGAGGTCAACCCGTGAGGAAGAAGAAAGCCAAGACCCATAAGTTCACAAGTTGTTCTCTGACGTTTGTGAAATGCAATGCCACCACTTCCACAAACACACACATTAAATAAGTATGTAATAAAAGTTAAAAAAAAATAAAACTTTTTAAAACAACTTCTCCACGCCTGGATTTTCAACAGAAAGAAATTTAGGCGAGTTGAGATGGCAAGAGTTTATCAATGTTAACGAAAAGAAGATAATACATAGAATGCTATGGATCAATGAAATGGACACAAATTTGGTGAAAAATTATTTTGAAAAATGAGTTTGAGGCCAGCCTGGAATAGTGAGTTCCAGAACAGCCAGAGGTACCTAGTAAAACCCTTTCTCAAGAGAGATAGACACAGAGACAAGAGACAAGAGACAGAGACACAGAGAAACAATATCTGGGTAAAGTGCACAATCTCAGCGCTTGAAGGGTAGAGGCAGGAGGATCAGGAGTTCACAGCTGGATGTGGTGGTGCACGCCTTTAATCCCAGCACTCAAGAGGCAGAGATTGGTGGTTCAAGGCCATCCTGGTCTACATAAGGAGTTCCGGGACAGACAGAGCTACATAATAGTAAGACCTTGTCTAAAAGAAGAAAAAGAAAGCCACACTCCTGGAAGCAATAAGTCAGCAGTCTGTTGCTGGGACCTCAGCTCCTTGGGACATACTAGACTTAACCCCTTTCATTTTTTTGGCTGTGAATTTTACCTATTGCTTCTGAAGCTTTCAATATACCATTTCTACTCAGGCAGAAAGGTTTTATATATTCGAGTATGCTTAGATGTTTGTTTGTTTGGGGGGGCGGTAATTTATTTTCAAATAAATTTTTTTGAAGAAGCAAAGAATATCATACTTTGACTCTCAATCCCATTGGCTGCCAGTTCTGAAATCCAAAGTATGGGTCAGTCAAAGTCTGTCTAGCATGTGCATCTTGAAGTGCCAGAGGGTGACTCTGAAATGGACAGGTGAAGAGACAGAGCACAGAAGAAGCAGGAGAGCACTCTGCCTCTCTTCAGCCCTACCCACGGTGCCTTTGCTCAGCCAAAGCACCCGTTTCAGTGGAATCCGGGAGAACGACCAGTGAAGACATCAGTGTTTTCAGCACACGCGCGCACACACACCCCGGGGACGTTCTTGATCTAATGGCCTAGTTTTTGCAACAAACATGGAAATAAATACGGTTATTTGAAATTCAAAAATGGAAGAACAAGAGGAAGAGGAGGAGGAGGGAGAAAAGGAGGAGGAAGAGGGGGAGGAAGAGTTGTTCCAAGCCAGCCAGCGGGTAATGATGAGACCTTCTCTCCAAAATAGGAATAATATGTTCGTTTACTTGTTGGAGAGCAGTGCATACCATGTGGCGGTCAGAGGATCACTTGCAAGAGTCAGTTTCCCCCTCCTACCATATGAGTCCTGGGGAATTGAACCCCGGTTGTCTGTCATGGCAGCAAGCACCTTGACCGGCTAAGTCATCTTGCGAGCTCCTTTTTCACACATGGGCACATGCGTATACATAATTTTAAATGATAAATCTTAAAAAATATCTCGTCTAATTTTGAAACATTTTTATCTCTTCAATAAGAGCCTCCATCTCATTTCTAGTGCCTGTTTAGAACTGATCCGGAGTCCCACCCCAGCGGAGGGGCCTACCAGTCCCTGCGTCGATTTGCCTTTTCTGGTTGTTTCTGTAAATAGAGCCATGCAGTGTGTGGTTGGTCCTTTGTGTCTCGCTCCTTTCACGGAGCATACTGTCTTTTGGAGACTCACCATGTTGCACTTGCATCAGTATTTCCTTCCTGTCTGCTGTTGAATAGCACCCCATTGTGGTACTGATTGACATCTGGATTGTCTCCACTTCGGGGCTGTTATGAATAGGGCTGCTATGAACATGTATGCACGAGCCTTTGTGTGGATGTCTGTTTGCATTTCTCTTGGGTAGATAACTAGAGTGGAATACTTGCTGGCTTGTATACGAAATGTGTGTTTATCTTTTTAAGAAATTGCGAAAACTGTTTTCAAAAATGTTCATTCCCATTAACAATAAATGAGGATTCCCATTTCCGCGCACCCTCGCCGACATTTGGTATTGTCTGCCTTTCTGATTACAACCATTCTAGTGGGCATGAAGTAGTATCATGTTGTGGTCATAATTTCCATTTTCCTGATGACTAATGAAGTGGGGCATCTTTTATGTGCTTATTAGCTGTGTCCTTACATACATGGGGCATCATTCGAGTCTTTTGTCTGATTTTGAATTGGGTCGTTAGAATCGCTATTATTGAGTTGCAAGAGGTCTTTGCATATTCTAGATTCAAATTCTTTACCAGATGTAGACTTTCTAAATAGTGCCTCTGCTGCTGGGGCTTGTCTTCTTCGTTTTCTTTATGGTATCTCTTGAAGCATGTGAGTTTTCAGTATCGATGAAGTTTCAGTTTACCAATTCATTTTAGGAATTGTGCTCTGACATTAACATGAACTTGACTCTGACTTGCCTTCAAAATACATCCAAGAGCGGAGAATTCCCCTTGACCTCTACTGCACCCTGGTCCCAGCCATCTGTAGCTTGAAGAGGGTAACTGCCTTAGCCTCCTAAGAGTCGGCTTCCGCCCTGGCTCCATGCAGTCCCCTCATCACATCAGACTGAGAGATCCCAGATCATGCCTCTCCTCTTCAAACCATTGAAAGACATCCCAACTCCTTTAGGAGAAAAGCCAAGTCCCTTAAGGAGACCGGGACCACTGGCACTCCAATATCTCCTCCCCCAGCTTCCTCCTGAGTTCTCTAGTTCCCGGTATGTGGCTCGCTCCCTCAGCCCCTTGATGAAATGCGGCTTCTTCAGTGAGTCCTCGTGGGCCATCGCTATGTGCTTGCTCTGTCCTACGCTTTAGTCCTGACCTGTTGGAGAGGCTGAGGCAAGAGGATCACAAGTTCCAGATCACTGGCCACAGTGATTTTGAGGCCAACCTGGTGATTTAGTGACTTAGTAGGACCATACAGCAAAATTAAAAATCGATGGGGGTGGGGTGCTTAGCTGTGAAGAGCACATACACACACGTGCCCATAAAATAAAATAAATTTGTGAACTGGTGGCAAGATGGGCCAGCAGGTAACAGTGTTTATTGCCAGCCAGAGGACCTGAGATCACTCACTGGAGCCAAGACGGTAGAAGGAGAGAACCAATCGACCTTCACACATGCACGGTGGCATACATGTCCTCACACATAGACACGTAATCAATAAATGTAATTTTAGCACACCTTTAATTTCAGCATCTAGGAGCCCTAGGAGGCAGAGGCAAGCAGAGCTCTGTGAGTTTCAAGCCAGCCAGGGCTACACAGTGAGATCTCCTCTACATAATGGGGGAGAGTGTACAGGTGATACATGCCTTTAACCCCATCACTTGGGAGGTAAAGGCAGATAGAGCCCAACCTGGTCTATACATCCAGTTCCAAGCTAGCCAGGGCTACATAGTGAGGCATTAGCTCAATTAGTTACTTAATTAAATAATTAAAAAGGAAAAGTTAACAAGTGAATGCTGGCTGTGGTGGCGCACACCTTTAACCCCAGCACTCAGGAGTCAGAGGTAGGTGGATCTCTTACGTTCAAGGCCAATCTGGTCTACAGATCAGGTTCCAGGGCTGCCAGGGCTACACAGAGAAACATTGTTTCAAAAAGAAGTGATCAGACAGCTGTGCGTTTAGGTGAATGATCGAGCACTTTGCCTAGCATAGATGAGGCCCCGTGCTCAATACTGCAAGATAAATAAATACCCACCGAGCGCAGGGGTGATAGTCTTTCTTTTTGTCTGCATAAAGAGCTTCAAATTGGGAAGTCAGCATTATTACTCATTATCCTCATTGTGTAGTTGAGGAAAGGAGGTCCAGTAACTGACAAAGAGCAGTCAAGTGAGGCAGGGCAGAGTGAGCAGCAGCAGGAGGGACTGTGGATCTACTAGTGACTTTGGCCTTCACCTCTGGTTCAGTCACGCCTGCTGCTGGAAGCAAACACTTTCCCCTGGTGCTTTTAGAGGCTTTGGGAGTAATAAACACCAGGAACGCCCCTGATGCAGCCAGACCTGTTCAGCCAGTTCACTGAGCAGGGGGGCTTCCACAGCCAGCCCAGTCGAGTAAATGAGGAGGGAATCTATAAGGAGAAATGAGGAGAGGAAACCTGAACTTCACCTTGCAGACGAAGGCTGTTGAAAAGACCGGGCTCCCTAGCTCATGAAACATAGAAATACAAACACACATCTGCTTATACAGACCGGCAAGATGGGTTCAGCCAGCAAAGGAGCCTGCCGTACAAGCCTGCTGACCTGAGTCTGATGCGTGGAACTCACGTGGCAGAAAGAAATAACTAATTCCCGAGAGCACCACATGTGAGTCCATGTACACGCAGAATAAATAAACATAATAAAAAGTAAGAATCCAATGAATTCCTCACCCTGTTGAAACATCTTTAAAAGCTCCACCGGCTAGGAGTAGCAATGAGTATCTGTAATCCCATCATTCAGGAAGGAAGAAAGAAGAAAGACCAAGAGTTCAAAACCATCCGCAGTCACAGAGCTCCAGGCCAGCCTGTTTCTAAACCATAGATTAACTGGGTGTAGTAGCTCATGCCTGTAGTCTCACCCTTGAAAAGTAGAGACGGGGGACTGGACAAGTGGCTCAGTGGTGCTGGCTGCTCTTCCAGAGGATTCCGGTTCAATTCCCAGCACTCGCAGTTCACAACTGTCTAATTCCAGTTTCAGGGGGTCCAACACCCTCACATAGACATAGATGCAGGTAAAACACCATTACATGTAAAGATAAATACATAGATAAGTAAATAAGAAAAGTAGAGACAGGAGGATCACTCCAAGTTAGAGGGCAGCCTAGTCTTATCATCAAGTCCGACTGGATCTATAAAGGGAAATCCTGTCTCAAAAAAAAAAAAAAAAAAAGCCAGGCGGTAGTGGCTCATGAATGCCTTTAAGCCCAGCACTCCAGAAGCAAAGGCCAGAGGATCTTTGTGAGATTGAAGCCAGCCTGGTCTACAGAGTGAGTTCCAGGACAGCCAGGGTTACAGCAGATAAACACTGTCTCAAAAAACAAAATAAAACAAATTTTAAACACCCCCCCAAAAAAATAATACAAAAAAAAAAAGCCTTAGCACATGCCTCTATTCCCAGTATTTGGGAGGCAGGGGTGGGAGGCAGGGGCGGGGCAGGGGTAGGTGGGAGGCAGGGGTGGGAGGCAGGTCTACATAAAAAGCACATAGTGAACTCCAGGACAATCAGCGCTACATAGCGAGACCCTGTCTCAGGAAAAAAAAAAAAAAAGCCCAGCATGGTAGCGCACGCCTTTGATCACTCTGGAGGCAGAGGCAGGTGGATCTCTGAGTTGGAGGCCAGCCTGGTCTACAGAGTGAGTTCTAGGACAGCCAGGGCTACACAGAGAAACTTTGTCTCAAGGAAAAAAAAAAAGAAAAAAGAAAGAAAGAAAAGAAAAGAAGAGAAAATGCAGGGGAGATACTCGTCATATTTAGGTGCTTAGGAATGCTAGCAGATATTGTTTTACTATTCTTGGTAACACTAACAGGAATATAGCACAGAATAATTATTTGCCATATATTGTTGGTTGTAAATCTTTAGGATCTGACAGTTCAAATGCTGAGTGGTAGCCACACAGAATGTTCTGGAAACACACCAGAGAGAGCTGGAAAAGGCCAGCTTTAGGAAAGGGCAGGACACAAAATCTTTGGTACACTCCACAGCACGGTCCAGGCGTGGGTGGCATACATGACGTTGCCTTGTAAAGCCCCTCCCCCCCCCCCGTCCTCCTTCCCCCCTCCCCTGCCATAGAAGCTACCCACTTGTGCTGGACACTGCCAGAGAAAAGCAGTTTGTCCTTGAGAAGTGAGCTTGACATGGTGGATGCAAGTCCCTTCTTAGCCGTGGGGGCTGGGAAGCTGCTCTCGGAGCTGACTAAGGTGTGTGCTCACTGTGAGAGTAAGCGGTGGAGGACACAGAGATTCTGAGCATCCGACTCTAGCGACACACTCCTGACAACTGATTTCTCTCCTACCCGAAGGCCAGGCAAGCTTGTCTCCTTTACCCATTCAGCAAACCCGGATTGCTGTGGGTCAGGAGACTTGCTCCTGGGTTCCGAGTTCACAGTGTGGCAGAGATGGATAAGCCAAGCGATAATTAAAACGGCGGCTTGCATTTCATTCCTGCCCTGAAACCTGGATAATTTCCTTGGCATTTCTCCACGTTAGTATTTGAACAGCGAAGGAAGCGAGAATAAAATTCTAACACAGCGCTATGGTCACTGGACCCACAGCACAGATGGACATGAGACCGGGGTGAGGGTGGTGAAGGAAACGTCTGACTCCCAAAGGACTTGCTCTTGCATAGGATGTGCCAGGAAAGGCGCCCAGGAAGCGGGAGTGACATACGCAAGCACAGCATCGTGTTTTTCTACATCTGACATGTATCAAAAAAGTGCGTGACAGAGGCAGAAAAACTAGACAACGCATTTGAAATAGATAGGGAACACCATCCCTGGATCATCACTAATGTTCTCGGTGCACATCTTTGTCAGCCCATCTCTAATTTTAACACGAATGCCATAAGGAACTGTCGGAGTACAGGGAGCACAAGTTCTGAGTCAGCAGGTCTGTGGCAGGGTCTCAGATTTTGCATTTAAGAGTACCCAGGAGATATTGATCCTGTATGTCTGTGTATCTCGAATTTGGGTTGTGTCCAAGATTTCAGTGTTATGAATGCTGCTGCGGTGCTCAAATTGTTTGTCTAAGTGTTTCCTTTATGTAAATCCCTAAATCTGAGCAGCTGTGTTGATGATGAAGCACATTTTAAAAAATTTTTATCTTATTTTTATGTATGGGTATTTTTTCTGAATACATGCCTGATGTCCACTGTGGCCAGAAGAGGGCGCTGGATCCCCTGGAACTAGAATTACTGCTGGTGGTGCGCTGCCTTCCCAGAGCTAGGAACTGAACAGATGGCCCCTAGAAGAGACTACCGAACCATCTCTTCAGTCTTATCTTTTGTATAGTTGTTGTTTTGTTTTGTTTTTAAGTTTATTCATTCTTTGAAAAAAATCCATATTTTGATCAAATTCAACCCCAAGCCTACTCTCCTGTTTGGCTGGGTTTTGTTTGTTTGTTTTTGTTTTGTTTTTTAACGGGGTTTCATATAGCCCAGGCTGGACTTAAACTTACTGTATGCAGCTCAGACTGGCCTTGAATTCCTGACCTTCCCTACCTTCGTGTCCCAAGCACTAGGATTATAGACATGTGTTGTGTGACACTATTCCTGGGGAGACACAAACAAATGTCTACTCACCCCAAAAAGGGAACTGACAAGAGACCAAAGTACAAAGACTACCAAAGTCCAACTTAGCAAACCAATGAGGTTTATTGGGGTTACTTCTAGGAACGGGGTGAAGGGTTACTGCAGGAGCAGAGATGACTCAAAGACTGCATCACTAAAACCCCACCCTAGTATGAGTGACAGCTCGCAGAAACTGTAGCCTGGGGCACAGTACACAACTTGCAGGCAGTTCCATTGGAGAGTATTTTTTCAAGACAGCTGAAGAAGCAGGAATAATAATCTTAACACAGTGCTGTGGTCACTGGACCAACAGCAGAGAGCCTCAGAGTGTCTCTCAGCAGTCCTTACTGCTTACATATACTTGGGGAGAGAGAGGCCTATTGTATTTGGTCAGTTTCAGGGACTTCCTGCAGTGTTGAGAGAGTCTCTGAAGGACTGATTGTCTCACCTCCCTTTAGAATATCCCTAGTCTTTTTTTTTTTTTTTTTACATTTTCTTTTCTGTATGAGTTTTTGCCCGGATGTATGTATGTGTATCACATACATATGTGCCTGGTGTCCTCAGAGGTTAGAACGGGGTGTCAAACCTCCCAGAACTGGAGTTAAGGGTGGTTGTGAGCCACTATGTGGATACTGGGAACTGAACCCAGGTTCTCTGCAAGAGCAACAGGTGCTCTTAACTGCCAAGCCATCTGTCCAGACCTGGAGCATCCTTAGGCACCATGAGTGTTAGAAGATTTTGTTTGTTAGGGTTTTTGTTTTGTTTTGTTTTGTTTTGAGACTGGGTCTCACTGTGTAGGTCTGGCTGTCCTGGAAATCACTACTACATTGTAGATCAGGCTGGCTGTCCTGGAACTCACAGAGATCCACCTGCCTCTGCCTTCCAAGTGCTGGAATTGAGTCGTGGATGGAAGGTTTTGTCTGGGAGGAAGTTGTTAGAAAACATGCATACCGTGACTGACTAAAAATGCTTTGTAGTTCCAACAGAAACCTTCTCCCCTTCAGTACTGAGGATGGATGGCCTTTAGTCCCCGTACACGCTAAGGAAATTCTCTACTGCTGATCTATATATCCAGTGTGCCTTTTTGCTTTCCAACACTGGCTTGGGACTTACTGTGTAGCCCAGGATTAGCTTGAACTTTTGATATTCCTGTCTCCACACCAGGAGTATGGGGAGGCCTAAGATTACACTCCACCCAGTTTCTGTAGGATCCAGGGTTGAACTCAGGGCCTTGTGCTACGTTCCCAGTACCCAACATGACTTTTGATAAGTACTGCAAACTTTTGTCTGAAGGGTAGAATCTGGTCTAAATTCCCACTAGAAACACGTGTCCAGTTCCCTACATCAGTATTGATGTATCACTTTTGTTAATTTGTTTTGTTTTGTTTTGACTATTTGATAGTCAAACACCACCAGCACCTTATTCTTGTTTCGGTTTGCATTTCTTTGATTCCTTCATGAGGCTGGGGACCTTTCATGTGATGAGATTTTGCATATTTTCTTTTGAAATTGCTTATTTGTCTCCACGCCTACGTTTGTAGTTGGGGTATTTACTTTTGCTCCCACTGATCTGAAAGATCTTTACTCATTAGGTGAAGATTTACACCTGCTCCCCTTTTGTTTTCCAGACAAGGTCTCACTATGTAGTCCTGGCCTGCCAGGAACTTGCTATGTAGACCAGGCTGGTCTCAAACTCACAGAGATCTGCCTGCCTCTTGCTCCAGAGTTCTGGGATTAAAGGAGTGTGCCACTAGCAAGCTCTTTTTTCTTTTTGAAAGAAATTCAAAGCTCAATATAGAATTAAATTTCAAATTAAATAATTCAATTTTTAAAAAAGATTGGTTTTTTATCATTTTTTGTTTTTTATTATTATTTTTTTATTATGTGCATCTGTGCGTGTTTGTGTGTGTGTGCTCACACGAGTGTGGATGCTTGTTGAAGCTAGAGAAGGAAGCCAGATCCTCTGGAGCTGTGGATACAGGACATCATGAGCTCCAGGAGCTGAGCGATGGGAACTGACCTCTGCTCCTCTAGAAGAGCAGCAGGCTCTCTAAACTGCTGAGCCGTCTCTCCAGCCCCCTGCCCTCCATGTTTTAAAGACAAATCTCACTATACAGCACATCCTCCTGCCTCAACCTCCTTAGTGCTGGGATTCCAGACATGTGCTACCATGCCAGACTCAAGACAACTTATCCCTGTGCTGTATGCGCACACGTGAAAGCCTGCGAGTGTGGGTGTGTGTGGAGACCACAGGTTGACTTCATCTCCCTCTACTGTTCCCGCCTTATTTCTGAGATGGTTTCTTATGCAACCTGAAACTCACCATATGGGTTAGAATAACTAACGAGCAAGTTCCAGATCTACCTGTCACTGTTACCATCCCAACACAAGAGTTACAGGCACTGGCCACCAATTTCCATTTTTAACCTGGGTGTTTGGGATTCAAATTCAGGCCTTTATAATGTTAATGTTTTTTGTTTTTTATGTCTATGAGTGCTCTGTCTTCATTCACACCTGAAGAGGGGACCAGATCCCATTACAGATGGTCGTGAGCCACCATGTAGCTTACTTTTGACTATAAGCATCAAGCCTGTATACTCTCTTTTTCTTTCATGTTAACATGTCATCTTAGTATTTTATTGCTGTGCTAAAACACCATGACCAAAAGAAGAGGATCATTTCATTTTGTACCTTATAGTTGATCATCCAGAGAAGTCAGGGCAGGAACCTGGCGGCAGGAACTGAAGCAGAGACCTGAAGAAGCACTGCTAACTGGCTTGCTCCTCATGGCTTTCTCAGACTGCTTTCTTAAACACCCCAGAACCTCTTGCTCAAGGGTGGCACTGCCCACAATGGGCTGGGCCCTCTCACCTAAATCATTCACTAAGAAAATACCCAACAGATCATTAGCAATCAACATCCCCCCATAAATCCAACACCTACAGATAATACAAAATGCCAAGACCTAGGCAGCCCTTCACCAAATGATGCAAAAAACAATTATTTTATCCATAACTAAAAACAAACTTCTTCAACATTTCCCCTTTTCTGTATAAGACAAAAAAAAAAAAATGCTTTATCTCCACAACACATTTTGACACTACACCAGCAAAACTATTTATAGGAGGAAAAATCATGAGGGTTGCTAACACACAAAACCAACTAGAACCAAACATCTATCAAGCTTTTCACAATGTCTTTGGACAGTAGAAAAACATTATCAATGTCCATTTATCTGGAATTCACTCACGATCTTCTGGGCTCCTCCAAAGGGCGTGGGTCACATCCTGATCGTCCTACCTCCACCTCCTGAGTGCTGGGATTGGAGTTATGTTCCACCATATCCAGCTCTGATGTCAATATTTGTTTGTTTGTTGAGACAGGGTCTCACTGTGCAGCCCTGGTTGTCCTAGAAGTCATGTTGTAGAACGGGCTGGTCTTGAACTCATACAGATCCACCTGGCCCTGTCTCAGATGCTGGGATAAAAGGCGGTTGCCACCACTGCAGGCCTTTCTGTGAACTAAAAGAAAAAATGTGTTACAGATCTGTGCAGGGGAGCATGTGATGCTTCATACATGCCTGTAAACATTCCTCTCAGGAGACTGACTCAGAAGGACTGCCTTAAATTCTAGAGTTGTCTGAGCTACATAAGGAATGCCAGCCCAGAAAGACACAGTATGTAAAATGTGAGCAAGGTATGGTGCATCCCTGTGATCCCAGTACTCAGGAGGTCGAGGCAGGAACATCGATTAGAACTCAGAGTCATCGAGAATATCACGTACCGCCATCGGAAGCAGTCCTAGATATATGGTACCCGAATGGAAAGCCGTCCTGGATTTGTTACCTGCTACACAGTGAGTACAAGGTCATTTGGGGCTATAATGCTAGGCCCTGTCTCAGAAACAAAGATAAAATAAGCAAAAACTTAAGGTTCGGGATAAACTAGGTAGGTACAATTCTTGCCTAGCATACACAAAGCCCCCGAGTTTGATCCCCAGTACCCCATAAGCTGGGTATAAAGGCTCATGCCCGTAATACAAATGCTTTAGAGTGCGTGCAGGCAGATCAGAAGTTCAGGGTAATCCTGGGCTAGATGGAATACGGAATTCAGTGACAGTCTAGGATGTAGGAGATCCTGAGTAAAAACCAAAAACCAAAAACCAAACAAAAAAAAAATCAGTCTTGGAAAAATATGCTCTGTTAATTATTTAAGGAACCAACTTGGTTCTGGGCAGAGTGGCACAGGCCTGTATACCACCTACTCATTTGCCTAGGCAACATGGTGAGTTCAAGACTATCCTGGACAGCTATTAACACTTTGTCTGAAAAACAAGGAAGGGTTAAGAGATTTAGTTCAGTGGTAGAGAACTTGCCTCCTACACACAGGGTCCTGGGTTCAAACCTACTCCCCTTAACAACATTAGATGCTCATTTAACCATGAAACAGCAGTATTTTTGTCCTTTTAATTATTGTTATTATTTTATACTTATATAAAATTATTATTATTTGGGAGGGATGTTGAGACAGAGTCTCACTATGTACCCTTGGCTGGCCTGGAACTCACTATGTAGATGAGGCTGGCCTTGAACTAACAGAGATCCATTTACCTCTGCCTCTGGAGTACAGGAATTAAAGGTGTATGACAGCTTGCTTGGACCTGTCCTTTAAATTTTTTATTAATTAATTAATTTGTATTTTAGATGTGTCAGTGTTTTATCTGCATGCTGCGCATGTGGGGTACTGTTGGAGGCCAGAAGAGGGCATCAAATCCCCCAGAACTGGAGTTACAGATAGTTGTGAGCTGCCGTGTGGGTGCTGGGAATAGAACCCTGATCCTCTGGAAGAGCAGCCAGTGCTCTTAAATTCTGAACCATCTCTTTAGCCCCTTCAATGTATTTTAGAAAGCCAGAATCTGGGGCAGTGAGGTTGCCATGAAAGCCTGATGACCTGCGTTTGACCCCTGGACCCAAGTAAAGGTGGGAGAACCAACCCCACAAGTTGTCCTCTGACATCTGCATGCAAGCTGTGGTGGCACATATGTCCATAACCTTCCTGTGTGTGTGTGTGTGTGTGTGTGTGTGTGTGTGCGCGCGCGCATGCTCATGCAATAATAAGCAAAAATTTAAGGCCATATGTGGCCTTGCAAGCCTTTAATCAGAGCACTCAGGAGGCAGAGGCAGACAGAACTCTGAGTTCAAGGCCAGCCTGGACTACAGAGCAAATTCCAGGCCAGCCAAGGCTACATAGTGAGACCCTGACTAAAAATTTTTTAAAAATTAAAATATATATGTATGCATCAAATTCTACAGCAAGTTCTCTTTGTAAAGAATCTGGACCAGGCAAACTCACCACTGAGTGTGAGCACAAAAGATATTCTCAGGCATGCAAGCATCAGAAAGTTTCCAATCCTGTGGGGAGTCTTTGAGGAAGAATACTCCACAGAAGGGGAATTAGCCCAAGAAGACTGACATGTCTGAACAGCAATGGTGGCTGAGCACAATCCAAAAATGAGAGGAATCGAGAAAAATCATCAGCTAGAAGATTTGTCTGGAATGGATGCTCGAAAGATTTTTCATAAACACACAATTAAAATGCTATTTACTGGCTTTTAATTTTTAGAATGAGAGACTTCCTTGCATTAACGGAACAGAAAGTTCCATAAACACCAACAACGTGAAATCACAGAGGAGGGAGAGGCAGTGGGGGGCAGAGGGGCAAAGAGGTGCACAGACCTCCTCATTTTCCCTGAGGGTAATCAATAGGGACTGTCCACAGGTGATAAATCAGCGAATAGAGGCATAAATATCACGTTCAAAGCCAAGCAGGGAGTGCAAGACGAATTAAAGAGAGTGATATATCTTTTAGAATCAGAAGGTAGAACGAAGGGAGAGGCAAGGGGTCAAGTAAATTTGCCAAACCTGTCACATTTATAGACAAGGAGCCAGCAGACATTAATCTGCTAAAGACATATGAAGTCTACCGTCAGAGGCGCTGAGAGCAAAGAAGAGGCTTAGCTTTCGGTTTGGACCCTTTGAGACTGAGCTGGTGCTGCAGCTTAGCGAGAGAGTTCTTGCCTAGCATGCGCAAAACCCGGGTTAGATCCTCAGCTCACACGCGTGTGCACGCACGCACACACATATACATGCCCCCAAGTGTACACCCTAAACTGTGAATAGTTTGTTTCTCTGTCTGGGTAATTGGGGAAGACAAGAATGAGAACTTCAACATGTTATATCCCTGTGCCGTTCAGGCAGGCCTTTAACTCACAATCATCCTCCTGCCTCAGCCTCAGGAGTAGCTGAGATTACAGGTCTGCACCAGCAGGCCTGGGAGCTTTCCGGCTACTAATGACAACTGTATTTGTGCTTCTTTTCATTTGACCTCATCCTCTGCTACTCTCTGGCCCTTGCTCAGGGTGTGAAAGACACACTGGTCTCAAAACACTGAACACAAACAAGAAGCTGGGCGGTGGTGGCACACGCCTTTAATCCCAGGACTTGGGAGGCAGAGACAGGCGGATCTCCGTGAGTTTGAGGCCAGCCTGGTCTACAGAGTGAGTTCCAGGACAGCCAGAGTTACAGCAGAGAAACCCTTTCTAGAAAACAAACAAAACACCGAGCACATTTCTACCCCTTTGCTCCAGTGACCCATCTGTCTGGACGCCCACCCTTTTATATGTGTAGGAGTACTTTGTCCGCTTGTAAGCATATGCCATGCTTGGTATCCTCAAAAGTCAGAAGAGGACATCAGATCTCCTGAACCTAAGCTATAGATGGTTACGAGCCACCATGTGGGCCCGGGAACTGAACCTGGCCCTTGGGTGCTCACCTCAAAGACAGCAGACAACCCCTTCCACAGCTTTTGAGTCTCCCCTTCAATCCCATCTCTGATGATTAATCTGCACAGTGCACGTGACTGGCTGGCAGCACCCCTCCTCTCCGTTGTGGCTCACCACGACAGACTGCGGTGTTCTGCTGCGATGAATGGAAACAAAGCCAAGAAGAGAAATCTTTCCTCCCTTAGTTCATTCATTCTTCCTTTCCTTTTAAAGTTTGTGTGTGGTGGCAATGTGTTGTGTGTGTATGTAGGGCAGGCATGTTGGGTGTGTACGTGTGTGGGCTCACGTGTGCACACGTAGAGCTCATAAATATCGTCTTCTAACTCTCTGCCTTATTACTTGGTGACAGGGCCTCTCACTGAACTGAAAGCCACTGGCCAACAAGCTCTGGAAATCAGCCTATGTCTGCCCTCCAGTGCTAGAGTGACAGACACCCACAGGGATTTGAACTCGGGTCATCAGGATTGAACACACTTACCCACTGAGCTATCTCATCAACCCTTAAGTTGTTTCTGTCAGGCATTTAAGTAACAGAAATAGGAAAATAGCTACTGTGGTGTCTCTGAGTGAAGACGTCCTGATTCCTTCTACTGAACCCCCATGGCGCGCACCACCTTCGGACACATCACAAATACATGTCTTCACAGATTTTTATATGCACCCTCTGTGTGAAGAACACATGTGTAGGCAGCAGTGTGTGGGGCTCACTGATGCGTTTACTCTGAAACCCCGACTGGTGACTGCTATCTGGCACGTTCTCATCGGGTCCTGGAGAAGTGGGTGGAGCATAATCTTCTAAGAGATAAAACGGGCATGAAAGGAGCGACCTCACAGCTCGTTGTGAGGAGTACAAGAAATAACAGACTTCAGATATGACACTTCGGACCATCTCCCCTCATCTAGGATGGTTACTGCTGGCTTCGGAGGGAAGTTATTTTCAGCTGAGACCTAGAGAAAATGAGTGCATGGAGCTGGGTGGGTGGAGAGGTGGGGAGGGTCTGGATGGGAGGAGTTGGGCAAACGGAAAGCATGATCAGAATATATTGCGTGAAAAAAATTGTTTTTCAAATAAAGTCAAGCAGGAGTTATTCAGGAGTTAGACAGTGAGGGCAAGTGCTGGTGGGAGGGGTCTGGAGCTGAGAGGGTGGTAACGCTCAACATTCAGAGAACGGGTTTGGGACTGAAGAGAGTTTGCCTAGAATGTGCAAGGCCCTGGGTTCCATCGCCAACACTGAAAACACAAACAAAAAACTGATTTTTGTCATGGTTGGAGAACGGAGTAAAGAGAGAAGATAAGGCCACAGAGGCCAGGTTCCACAGGCCAACCTTGAGGGTGTGGTGGGTTTCTTCAGTGAGGCCTGCCCGGTGGGAAGGATCGTTCTGGCTGCTGTGTTGAAAGTTCGTTGGCTGGGGTTGGGAATAAGCGGGCCATGCAGAAGGCACCAGAGTCCAGGTGGGAAAGGATGGCTTAAGAGTCGGGCATGGTGTCTCATGCCTGCAATCCAGCACTCAAGAGGCTGAGGCAGGAGTATTCCATGAATGTAGAGCTAGCCTGAACTATAGGGTGAGGCGCTTGTCTCAAGATGGAGGGCCTAGTGTAAGACTTGGGTCAGAAGCGGTGGGACTGTGGACACACAGGTGCAAGAAGCCACACGGGCAGGGTTTGGTAGTGGAGTGAAAGTGTACAGGAAGGAGAGAGGCTGTGGTGCCAAACTCTGCAATGAGAGACCTCAGAGGAGCAGGCCTGAGGGCCAGCATAGACCACGGAGGGCGGGGAAGGACGCAGCTTAGTTGATAAGGGTGTTTGCCATCTCTGGATGGTGGGTATTGTCCTGTAACCTCTGCACTTGGGAGGTGGAGGCAGGAGGATCAGCAGTCCATCCCAAACTACATGAATATGAGGTCAGTGTGGACTAGTCACAGTGGCACACGCCTTTAATTCCAGCCCTCCAGGCAGAGGTAGGCAGATCTCTGAGTTCAAGGCCAGGCCAGCCAAAGCTACAGTAAGACCATGTCTCATAAAAAACAAACCAACAGAAAGTACAGGGGCGAGCTGATTCTACTGGGGATGGAGAAAAGACTTCCAAACAGACACGGTGGAGGGTCCTGGCTCTAGAGCTTAACCTGCCATGTGGTCTCTTTGGTGGAAGCTCTTAAGAGTGAAGGATTCCCCGATCTGTGGAGAGCCCTGTGGGTTAAGTGTATAAAACACTTCTGCCGAGGCTCCCCGGGGCAGGTCTGAACGTTGGCATTTCTCAAGAGGAAGCCTGGTATTTACTCTTCCCTCTACAGAGTTTCATGGTTCAATCTTTGATTTAGCAAGTAATTATTCAAATTTCATCCCATCAGAAATCATGGCATGATGGCTGCCCTTCTCTGAACAAATACAAATGGGTCAGGCACTAAGCTGGACGTGTGGGACACCAAGGAGGGACTGGTTCCAGGCCTCGGTCACTCATCTCCCCCAGGAGACCGCTGATGCTGCTAATTCTGGAATATGCTGCGGGCTTCTGCTCTGCTGACCCAGGGCATTGCAAGGCAAGTCATTGGCTGGTACATCTGCATCCCCTTCACCATCAACTCCATCTCGCTCCATCCACGCACCTCCCCAGCCTGTGTCTCACAAGTCGGGTCACACCATACTTCTCTGAACTTCACGCTGGCTGTGGCTTAGGCTGTTAAGCCTTTGCACAGGTCATTCCCTCCACAAGAACTCTCTTCCCATTTCTTACAACTAATGTCTACTCATCTCTAGAAACACTGAAGCTGGCAGACACCTTCTCCAGGCCTTCCCTGGGGCCAGGGGCTGCCTCCAGGCACCCCCAGCAAGTCTGTAACAATCCTCTTCCTGCGTCTAACTTAGGTATTTACCATCTCACTTGTTTTCAGTCTCTTATCTCTACAAGACTCATGATCCTGAGACCAGGCAGGACTTTCTGATCTCCAGGGTCAAAGCCGCAGGCAGGGCTCAGTGAATCCATGTTGCTGTGTGCCCTGAGCCCAGATGGACTGAGTCCAACATCCACATTGTGATTTCTCGCCAATAAGTCCACAGGGTTATCCCACTCCTTAGGGCAGGGGAAAAGAGGAAGGGGTGGTGGGAAGGTGGGCTCACACCCTCCATTTGGAAATCCACAGCATTACAAGAGTGAGAAGAGACAAAGGGTGTCTCTTCACAGCGGCGGCTCGGGCCTAGCCCTCGGCAGTACCATCTTCCCTTCAGGCAGCCACGGCAGGAGCCTGCGCTGTCACAAACACTCAAGTCGGCCACACCGTCGTCGTCCTCTCAGAATGGACTCTACGGAACGCACCCTGGCCACCGACTGAAGACGCCACACTAGATTCAGAAGGAGCTGAGACAGAGGCCCAGTATGTAAGAAATCGGA
Source organism: Cricetomys ansorgei (assembly GCA_026225945.1). Taxonomy (NCBI): domain Eukaryota; kingdom Metazoa; phylum Chordata; class Mammalia; order Rodentia; family Nesomyidae; genus Cricetomys; species Cricetomys ansorgei. The sequence continues at coordinate 467,742 of JAMJFZ010002837.1, read as the reverse complement.
TTATTCAAATTTATTACCATCAAGAAGTATGCAATGATGCTGTAGTTTTTCTTTAACAAATAGAAAACAGACTGCGTACAACAGTGAACTCTACAGCACTAGCATCCACAAGGTAAAAATGAACGTTCTCATCCAACACCACCGACCCTGGATTGTTGATCTTGACTTCTTCTTAGCCTAGCTAGATCTGGGGACGTCTGCACCGAGTCCCTCTGCTAAAACAGCTATGCACCCTGCCCTGCCCCCACTTACCTATCTAGATAGTGCTGCCCAGAGGAAGAGGCCCTCTCCCTGCCCCTCAGCAAGCCAAGATAATAAGACTGAGTATAGTACCCCGGATACAAGTCCAGTAGTCTCGCCACATTGGTTTATGAGGGCAACTTGAAGGAGCGGGAAGAGCAAGTCTTGGGGGATTTGAAGACAGCTGCAAACCAGGAGAAAATCATCTGGCCCCTGCTGAGGACAGACATGTGCTACCGGGCCCACTGGCCCAGACCTGAAGGGCCAGCCACGCCCCCGCTTGGCCCTGAGGTGTGTGGGGCGTGGCACAGACCCTCACCTGTGCCATTCATTTGCTGACGTGGCGGAACCCACAGCCTACAAACACCTGCCACACTGTAGTGCTGGGGATGACAGCGAGACTCTGTGGGCCCATGGCGAGCCCCAGGCACATTGAGTTGTCTCCCATTACGGGATTTGAAGTAGAGGCCGGGGGATGAATCTTTATTTCTTTTTTTAAAAAAATTTTATTTTTGTGTTTTTTTTTTTTTAATTTTTGTTTTTTGAACCTTTGCAAACACGATGGTGATGAGGAACGCCTAGCCAGGCTCCCCCAGACACGTCTGTGGTTGTGGGCTACGAATGTTAAATGCACACTGGGGATGTGTTTCCTATCGCCTCCCCGCCCACCACTGTCTGTGGGGCCTAAAAAAAGACTCTCAAGGAAAAACAAAACCTAAAACAAAAAACAAAAAAAAAAAAAATGTGTGTCCCTGCATTTGGCTGGAATAGGATCTTATCTGAAAGGCTGGAGGACGACGGGGGTAGCTCTGCCTCCCGGGCCACGGCCGACGTCTCAGGCCCTAGCTCTCCAAGATGAAGGCATGTGTTGTCCTTCAGCATAAGTTGTACAAGAAAGGATCCAACATGAACTCAAACAGGAAAACAAAATAAGCCCCAACTCCCACAGCAGCCCGATCTGCAGTGAAAGATTTGCAAAAGGAAAGTCGGAGGGAAGAGGCTAAGGTCCCTCGGTCTACTCCGCCTAACGTATAAAAAAGTGGAGGCTTTGCCTCCTTCCCCACCCCATGAGAAGCATGAGAAACGCGGAGCTGAACAGAGAGCTTGAAGCGGGGCTCCACTTGGGCCCAGTGGACGAGGGCCCAGAGCCAGGCTGACGGTCCGCCTACTCGCTCAGGTATTCTGGGCTCTCTGGTGTGGCAATGTTCCCGAAATGCTGTGATCCCAGTGGGCTGTGCTCTGCCGGCAACAGCAACCGTGCAGGAGGGCTGGACGATGGTCGGTATGGCTCAGAGGAGCTGGGTCCCCTCCGGGGCCCCCCAGGGGAGCAGCGGAGGAGAGGGGAGCAGTAGTTACGTTGCATAGTGGTCAAAGCTGCCGAGGTATTCCAGGGCCGCCCGGTAGCACAGCTGGTATTGGTCCTGAGAGGAAAAGAGGGCTGGTCAGTGCGGGCAGTGACAACAGCTATCCCAACCAGAGACGGGCGTGTGCCCGCTACAGCCAGTGGCTACAGAACTGGCCGCTCTTGGCCAAGAGCAGACGCTGGACCCAGAAAGCTGCCCAGGTGAAGAAAAACAAAAAAGTTTCTAAAGAACCACCTCTGCCTTCCCCCTCCCAGGCCTGTATTCACCCCTGCGACTCCAGCCACATCATCTGTGCACAGACTTACGCATCGACACAGACTGCTATGCCCAACCCTGACCCACAAGAAGGCAGTGTGACACCAGAGGTCAGGACAGAGCTACTGAATGAACACAGCTCTCTCCTCGCTCCTGCTCCTTAGGCAGGACACGTGATCCACACGGCTATAGCACAAGCAAACACGCGAAACACACGTGTGCCAGCTGCACACACAGCTGAGAGTCGTAGGCTTGTAGGGGGAACCTGGGCCCTGCACGCTGGTCCGCATACCTCTGTCTGCACCATTGCAGGGCGCTGTGTGCGGAGGGTCTTCACGGTCTGGAACATGTCAACCACACCTTCGTAGCGCATGCGCTCCAGGACAATGCTCAGAGTGATGAACACTCCGGTGCGGCCCACACCAGCACTGCTCGGAAAATGGCTGTGTCAGGAGTCCTGCTCACCTCAGACGCCGGGCTTCCCAGGCCCGTGAGACCTCCCTCCAACCCTGGCCCTCAGCGGGACTGCCTACCTGCAGTGCACCGTGATGGGGCCGTCCTGCCCGAACTGCTCCTTGGTCTTGTGCACCTGCCCGATGAAGTCGATGAAGCCTTCACCCGTTTTGGGCACTCCTTGCTCTGGCCAGTCTGTAAACTGGAACTGTCGGACTGTCCTTGACTGCCCGTCCTGGGAGAGACGGTCAGAGGCCAGGATTAAGGTCTGTACTTTTAAGCTGTACAGTAACACAGAGATGTACTCGCAATGAGACTCTAGGCCCTCAACCTTCCTCACGCTGCGACCTTTTAATACAGTTCCTCACGTTGTGCTGACCCCCAGCCATAACATCGTTTGCGCTGCTACTCTGTAACTTGGCTACTGTTGTGGATCGTAATGTAAGTATCTGACATGCAGATGGTCTTGGCGATGCCTGTGAAAGTGTTGTTCAACCCCTAAAGGGGTTGCGACCCACAGGTTGAGGAGCGCTGCTCTAAGAGGTACTGTACACAGCTCAGATTCCTGCAGTTTGGGCTGAAGTGCAAGGGGGCAGACCCACACCCACACTGGCTCAGGTAGTGTGAAGTACAAGCTTGTGTGCATATTCTCCAGGCAACACTCACCCTGGCGTCTGTGACCTTGAACTCACGGAGGATATACTGGGGCATGTTGTACTCAGCCATCGGATCAACGACAAAGTACTGATAGCGAGCAGAGCGCTCTGCTGGCCAGTACTGGTGACACTTCTCCTGTGGACAGAACGCCGGGCGCCCCCCGGCACCATGATCAGGTGGGAAGGCCCGAGGAAGAGGATTTCGGGACAGGATGCCTCAGGTGTTGGTAAGAGTCTGAGGCGCTGCTGATGGGAAGCTGGGGTAGGAGAGCAGAGAGGAACAAAAGGAGCTCCTTTCCCAAGGGAAGCTGTGTCCTCCCTGGTATGAGAGGGGCCCTAGGGGAAGGGGTGGGCTCACCCTGCCCATCTCCCGAAGCTTGGTCAGCATGACGATGATGGTGGAATTGTGCTCCCATAGCATGCGCCAGAAGTCCTCGGTGCTCTCTGCCAGAGGCCCCTGTGTAGCTATGTAGGCCTTCTGCTGTCTGGGTGACATAAGACTTGACATGCTGGAGGTGCTGCTGCCCCCATCTAGCCCGACACTGCCTAGATACTTGGGACCCTGTTAGGAGAGTGGCCCTCCTCCGGGAAGCCCTTACTTCTGGATCCAACTCACTCAGATCTTTTGGGTTAGCCCCGACTCCCCCAACCAAGAGCAGACCAAGGTACCAAGAGGCATTGTGGGGCAGGGAGAAGCATGCCGACCTGTAGCCATCCAGGAAGCTGGCATTGATGTAGTCAGAGCCCTCCACGCCACGGATGGGTTGCAGACATACTCGGGTCAACTCATAGGGCATGATGTTCACCAGGCGGTTCTTGAACTTGTTGCAGGGCAGGTTGGCACTAATGAAGCGAGATGTGTGGGCCTTGGAGTTGGCCAGCAACTGTGAACGGCAAGGGTTTTGTGAGGCCTGGCTTTCTGCAAAAAAAGGCCTTCCCACGACCCCATCCAGGAGACTGGAGTCAAGCAGGTCACCGAGTCCCACCTTGAACTCAAGCTCCATGGCAGTCACACTCTCTCCGGGAGGCACTTGGCCTAGCTTCTGGATGTGGGCATAGAGGTTGCGAGCAGGCACCTCGGTGTGTCCGCACATGGCAGCCTCCAGCAGCGCCTCATGAATGAACACGTACTGGTCCTCTGTCTGCACCATGTAGTTCCTCTGTGAGCGCATGCACGTCACGTGCCCATAAATGTCCACTGTCTTCTCATGCTTCATTCGCTCTAACATCGCGTCGATGACAATAAAGCAGCCCGTGCGGCCCACGCCAGCACTGAAGACAAGGACAAGGGCACAGCTTGGGGCGCTGGTCTCCATCGCCCACCCTACCCCTCTGGTGGCTCCATGCTCTCACCTGCAGTGCACCACCATGGGTCCTGCGTCTAGCGGGTTCCAGGCCTTGACCCGTCTCAGGAAGGCCAAGATGGGAGTCGGGTACTCAGGAACCCCGTGGTCTGGCCAGGCCATGAACTGGAACTGACGTAGCTCACGCTTCTCACTGGAGCCACTCTGGGGAATAGAGTCAATAGAGATGGTGAGGCTTGGGTCTGCCTGCCACAGACCCAGAAGATGGGCCGGAACCACCACCCTCGGATGATATTCAGAAGCCACACCCGACAGCCACGTAACAGGCTGTGATAAGCCCTTACACACCTCCCAGGCCCTGGCCCTGGGCTCTCCTCTACCAGCCCATCACACACAGGCCACTGTCCTTACAATGCAAGTGGCAGACAAGGGAGGGGGCCATACCTTATGGAGTGCAAAGGTGCGCACGGTGTATGTGGCCAGCTCCACAGTGTCCACCAGGGCTACCTGAATGAGGCCATAGGTCTCAGTGCCACGGGCTGGCCAGTACTGATCACACTTCACCTGGAGGGGGATGGGCAGAACAGGGGACAAGGTACAGGTGACGATGTTACAGGATGCCCCAAGGCTCAGACAGGCAGAAGCAGAGTGGAAGGTCCAGCTTGCCTGGCTACAGAGGGCCCCAGTCCTGAACTCTCACCTTCCCACTTCCTCACCAAGCCTCATCACACTAAGCACCACCCCTGCCCTCACTGGCTGAAGGAGGACCATAATTGAAAATTATTTATTCAACACCAGATCGCACCAGGCACATTTTCTGCCAAATTTACCCATAACGTTTATGCCCCATTTTCAAGCTCTGTAAATTTTATGTTCCAGTCAATGCTTTGCAGTGCAAAAGCAGACATCAGCAGCTCCTTCCACTAATTAACTTAGATGTGTGAATGCCCCAGGAACACTCTGGCAACTGGGGAACATGTGAACACCCCGGGAACACACCAGAAATAGGGGAACATATTAACATTCAAGAAAATGACAGCATTTGGTGAAACATATTAACATCCTGGGAACCCATAAGCACCTGGGGAACATGCTACATTATGTCCCAGCAGCTCCCCAGTATCTAGGGAATGAGACAATACTCCAGGAACTATAGCCCTTGGGGAGTCCCTTGAAAAACTTCACAGAAGGCAGTATCCCGCATCGCTGAGTAATTCCCACCCAGCCTCCTCACCCGGGATTTCTCCTCTAGCTTGGTCATCATGACCACTGTGGCCGTGCGCTGCTCCCACACCATCCGCCAGAAATCCCCCATGGTCTCGGGCAGCGGACCCTGTGTGGCAATGTAGGCATTCTGCTTTCGGTAGCCATCGATGTAGTTGGCATTGATGTAGTCACTCCCAGGAACACCTACAAACAGAGAGGGATGTGAGAGCATCAGCCTGGTGGCGGGGGCGGGGGGAGGTTCCCAGGCCAGCCCATTGTGCCTCAGAACATTCTGGAGAGCAGGGGAGAGGACAGCAAGATGGCAAGAGGGCCATCTGCCCCGGCTCACCATCGATGGAGGTGAGGAGGACTCGAGAGTGGTCATAGGCAATAACGTTTGCATAGCGGTTCTTGGGTTTGTTCACCTCCGAGTTGGAATTCTCCCACGTGAACTGCTGTCCAGGATCAATGGACTGCCAGAAATGAAAGAAACAGGCAAAGTGAGGGCCAAGTCAAAGGCAGCCTCCCTAGGTGCTGCTGTGGCTGAGCTGACACACCCCAGTCCAGAAAGTGACAAACCGAGACAAGCTTCTCCCTCGTTGGGTGGAGTGGTAGAGGCTGGGGTGGGGCACGAGACAGGCCCCCGACCCCAGCTAGTCAAATGAGCATCCATGACGAAAGCAACTGCAGTCACCAGGGCCATGCTGGACACTGCCCGAGGCTCCAGATGCTGTGCACCAAACTGCCCACCTCTCTTCTCTGGCTTTTCCTACCCACCCTGTTCTCTTGTCCTGCTCTCCCTGCAGGTGGGACCGAGACCTCTCCACGGCTCCTACCTCTCACTCTATATCCTTTCCTGGTTCACCATCATTGCTCAGGAAATGTGTGTGTGTGTTTTGTTTTTTTTTGAGACAGGGTCTCATGTACACCTGGCTAGACTTGAATTTGCTATGTAGCTAAGGATGACCCTGAACTTCTCATGTTCCTGCTTCCATATCATGAGTGGTGGGATTACAGAGTCTGCGCTACCCCATTTATGTGGTACTGGGCGTCAAACCCAGGGCTTTGCAAATGCTAGGCGAGCACTTTACCAAACTACTTATGTCCATAATTCATTCACAAGATTATTTCTTCTCTCTCTCTCTCTTAAAACGCATGTGTGTACATGTATGTGTTTGTGTACCTGTGTGGCGCTAGACCAGAGGACAACCTTGCTAACAGCATCCACCTCTTTGAGCTAGGACCGCTCAATGGCCTATAGCGCACCAACCAGGCTGGCTGGCCAGCAAGCACCATGGATGCTTCTGTCTCTACCTCACACTAGGACTACAAGCACGCGTTATCATACGTGCCATTTTTCACATGGGTTTTGGAGATTGAATTCAAGCCCTTAGAAAGTGCTTCACATTGACTGAGCCACTCCCTTCAGCCCCCTCCCCTTCACAGGATTCTTACACTCAGATGCCAGAGCTGTCCCGACTGTTAAGCAACCCCTCAGACATCTCCACGCACACGTCTCACAGGTCTTCCTACCCCAGCCCTTTCAGAGACCAGCTCATCAGTTTCCCTTCAAAGCGGGTCCCTTTCAGTGGACAGCATCATCGCTGACTTACCCAGGAAGCCCAGGCAGCTGAAGCCCACCTCAGAAATTCTCCAAAGCCCCTCCCATTGCTCACCGCATCCCCACACCCTCTTCTCTCTGCTGTCCTCAGCTCTGCTCGGTACCCCCATCCCCTGTCTCGTTCCCTACTCCAACCACTCTGTCCTTCAGCCAGAACAGTTTAAAAAAAAAAAAAAAAGCGGATCTGAGTATCAATTTCCTGCTTAAAAGCCTCCCATGCTTTTGATTGGCTCAGGCCCCAAAATGCTACCAGCTACATCTCCGTGGAGACTCATGGTGTGCCCAGCATTGTTCTAAGCAGCCACGTGCTCTTCTGAATCTCTTTACTCAAGACAGGTTTGGTTATTATCCTTATTTTGAAGATGGACAGAATCAACACCTACAGCACAAAGTCTCCTCCATTTTGGTCCCAGCTCATTATTCCCCAAGGAGACTGGCTCCCCATTTCTGGGAGACCTCCTGGCTGGGACACGCCCACCATCATATAATTCCAGTGCATATTGTCAGAACCACACAACCAGTATTGATTACCTGTCTGCCAGTGTTTTTCAGTGACTGTGTCCCCAGGCCTTCTGTCTCTACATGCCCAGCATCCAGCACAGGGATTGGCACACAGACTTAGCAACAGTATGACCACTAACAGACCGTGAAAGAGAAAGTTCCGGGAGAGCCCACAATAGATTTGGGTAGCCAGGGAAGGCTTCTAGAACAATAAAGGTCCTTTAAAGAAAGCTCAGATAAGAGGAATGGGTATCAGGTAGCAAGGTGACTGCTGTGAGCAGGGGCCCTGGTGAGCAGGGGCCAAGATGGGCAGGGCCTAATTGGAAGGATGGGTAGGTGTGGGACAGGACAAGGTTGAATATTGTTCAAAACAAGGAAGGCCTTCTTGGTCAGAAGCCAAGCTGAATGCCAGATGCCTGCTTACATGCTGTTACCGTAGTAAGGCGGCAGCAAGCCAGAGTCAGTGGGCACTCCACAGCGGAGGTGGCACAGTTGCTGTGCAGAGACAAGCTCATCCATCTACCTGCCAAGTTCAATTTTCTTCTTTGGAAGCCTGGCCTATTGCCCTTGGGATTTACCTGGCCCATGGCCCTTAGAAGGGCAATTCCACTACCTGGGGATATGTCCCCCAAATATAACTGAGAATGGACATCTGACTAAAAGAGTGCAAACTCCTGGGTCCAGCTGAACCAATCCATCCGTCGTCTACCCATTCTGAGGGCCACATCAAGTGCTAGAGACAGAGTGGCAGACACCAGAAAGACATCGCCTCCTGTGCTTCCAAAGTGGGCATCTCGTCACGTCCTTTCTAGCAAGGCTCCCCTGCCTGGATGGCCTGGGACACTCAATCATCCCTAACAAAGAGCAGTAGGTGCGATAGGATAGCTAACTGACCCTGAAGTCTGAGCCCCTGGCAAAAACCCGGAGGGCTTCCCGACTCCCCACCTATGACCCATGCACTTCCGGAGGGCACACGTGATCACAGGTGGGTGGCAGCTTAGCAAGAAGATGGAAGCTGGGTTGAGGACAGCCTTCACTGGCAATGGTCACCACAGGAAGACTCAGTAACATTGTTATGCAAGCCGGAGGTATGGATGGTATGGTCAGGCACAGGCCCAGGTTGGAATCTTGGCTCCACTACTCCTTAGTTGTTTGACTCTGGGCAACTCACTCCCCTGTGCTTCCTGGTATGTAAGACAAGACTGTCACAGTACCATTTCATCAGGCCATGGGGAGCCAAGTAAGAGGATGATGTCCAGGGCCTGGTAAGTGCTGACCTATTCCTGCCAGAGACCAGCTTACGGGGCCACTGTTAATGAGATCAGTGTCTGTTTCTGCTGGCATCAGACATCTGCCTGGGCACCTAGCAGAGCCCTCTGAAGCATGTCCGGGGGTGGCCACAAGAGGGCCGCGGTGAGCCTGTGGGCTGGGCCTAGCACCTAAGGAGGCCAGATCCCCAGCTGAACATTACCCTTGATCTCCCTGGCTCTTCCAGGAAAGCCTACATCCCTAGCCCCAGCTGAGACTGACTTGGGTAGACTGAGGCCACATGTCAGGGATGGTAGGTCTCACCTCATACTCCTGGGAGAACTTGAGCCCGTCGTTGGCTTTGAGGCGCTCAATATTGTCTGCCAGGTCAGTGATCGGAATGGGCGGGTGGTCTCGCATACCTGGGAGGCGGAATATACACACAGGAGAAATCAGTATGAGTTCTGAGCAGGGTGGCAGAGACAGCCCAGGGCATGGAGGTGAACATGTGCGATCATGGAGTACTTGGCACTGGTGGCATGGAGACAGCAGCACATGCGGCGACAGGGATGGCAGGACACACAGTGGCTGGGGGTGAAGGGAGGCCAGAGAGGGAGGTGTGTGTACTGCGAGCACAGGGAAGCATGTCCAAGTGATTTGGTGCTGCACGGGGACAACAGGGCTCTGCCTGGCAGGTCTGCCTAAGAGGAACGGGAGGCTTCCTCCCTGGAAGACTGGACTGAAGGTTCAGGGAAGAGGCAGCAGCAGACAGGTTGGAAGCCGGGCTCTTCCCACACCTGTCTCAGATGGACCCCCACAACCCCTCGTCGATGCCGGTCACCATGGGAGATTTGGTGACCCTGTCATCCCAGGCACTGAGTGTGTGGACGGAATGGCCATGGAGTGCAAAGACAATGGCAGAGTGACACAGAAGTAGGCAGAGAAGCAGAGACGAAGGCAGAGGCACCGGACAGGTGTCAGAGGCCAGAGGTGACCAGGACAAGGGGACACGGTGGGAGAGAGGAGACCAGAGGGAGCAAGGTGGGCAGAGGAGGGGGAGGGGAGAGGTGAGACAGCCAGGAGAGGAGGGCACAGAGGGGAAAGAGCAAGAGGGAGGGAAGACAGGTGAGACGACAGAAAAGTGGAGACAGACACTGAAGCAAAGTGTCCCCAAACACGGGAACTTTGAAAAACTAACTTGAGATATTCGGGCAACTGGGGGCACTGGAACCTGCAGAGAAAACAAACCAAGAAAACAATGGGGCGGGAGCAGAGCTCAGCAACCCTTTTCTGGTCACCTGGTTCTGCGGTGCGACATTGCGGGGGCAAATGGAAGGGACACGGATGGGGCAGGGAGGGCAGGGAGTACGGGGCGGGTTCCAGCACAAACTCCCGTCTTCCAGTAGCACAGATGTACCCCTCGAGAGGCGAGTGCTTCCAAACACCACAGGTCCGAGTGACCTGTTGGGGCTTTGTGACCAAATTCTCAGTCCAACCCAGCCCTCGTCCCCTCCAAATCCGACCTGGGCTATTTTCAGATGGTCTCCATACTGGAAATGACAATCTTTTTTACTCCCCTATTCCTCTCTTCTCGAGGACGTCACGTGCCCACGGCACCCCTTCACACACTGACATCTCAGAGCTCTGCCACTTGGACATCCTCCACGGCACCAGCCACGGAACCGCGCGTGCCTGTGTGGTGGAAGCTGAAGCCCTTCTGCCCCGGCCACCTTCGGCTTCCCACGGTCTGTTCTTTTCCTCCGTCCCCACATTCCTATTGCTTAGCCACCCCGCCCCGACCTCTTCCCGTGGGTCCGCTCTCCACACAAGCAGTCAGGTATTTCTATAGCAGCTCTGCTGCTCCCCTGATGAAGACCTTCAACAGCTCCCTGGGTCCCTCAGGATGAAGTAAAGCTGCTCAGTCTGTTGGGCAAGGCCCTCGCCAAGGGGATCTCTGCCTGGCCCCAGTTACCCCTTGGCATCATACTCCAAGGCTGCAGGAATACTCGAGGGTTCTAACTTGATGTACCCACTGGGCATCCACCTAGAGCCACGTCCAACCCAACTTCCCGGATGCGGCCCACGAGGCGTGGCACCCTCCAAGAGCAGACTCCTCTGCTCTCCAGTCACGGCACTCTGCTGCTTGCAGCCCTCACAGATCCACAGGAAACACACTCTCTCTCAAGACACGTGTCTTTGGAACCCAGTCACCATGCTGTGAGGCAGCCCAGGACACACAAAGAGGCTAGCTCATCAGCTCCCCGCCACCTGAACAAACTACCCGGGGGTTGGCAAATGCTCACAACAAAAGGCCAGAAAAATAAGTATTTTAGGCTTTCAGACATCCAGGATCTCTTCTATTTGTAAATTGACCTTTGGAGTGCAAATGTCCCCAGAAATGAGTGAGTGTGGTGGTGTGCCAGGAAAACTTTATTTACAAAAGCAGGTGCTGGGCCGTATTTGGCTCCGGGCCATAATTTGCCAGCCCCACTGCAAATGATTCTAGTTCCCAGCTTTCAAGTCTTCCGGCTAAGGGCCCAGACATTCTGGGATAGACACTGATCCTGCCGTGCCCTGTCTGAATTCCTGACTCACAAAAACTGTAGAGAGAATACATAATTATTGTTTTTAAGCCAGTAAGTTTAGGAGTAATTTAATGCGCAGCGACAACTAGCTCAGACACACGCACACCCTCTGTGTGCACACGCTAGCTCACTCGTAAGTTCCACTGTTGTCTGTTCACAGGCATTCAGCAAGAATCCACTGCATGCTAAATACTAAGACAGGGATGGACAGGACAGGCCCCGGAGCTACAGTTAAAGAAACCGTCACTGAGGCAATTCCAGCTTTCTTTGAGAGACACCTTGACAGGAGCCGGGGCCTGAGGTCTCTGGGGACTGGGGAAGGAGTGACATTCCCTGTGGAAGCAACAGCTGGAGGGCACAGGAGAGTGGCCAGGGTGAAGGGACAGCCACTGGGTGTCTGCGGCCTCACATTCTGGCACAGTGAGCCTGAAATGAGCCTGCAGGAAGGGTCAGGCGTGAGCCCCTCGTCCACTTTCCTGTCTGCTACAGCTTCTCACTTCTAACACAGTCCGCCTTGTGTCTGAAGGGCCAGAAAGTGATGCAGAAATGTGGGTTCCAAGGTCTTTATAGTCCATGTCCAGAGACTGGAGACACACAGGGACCTCTGCTGTCTCTAGAAGTCTCCTAGCCCCAGAGTGCCCGTCCACCTGTTAGATGTGGATCCCTCAGTCATGTCAATCCAAAGAGGGAAAAAAAAAAAAAAGAGAGCAGCAGCAAGAAATAAACATGCACTAAGGTCATTTGGTAGAGAGCCCTATGGCCTGCAAGACTGAGCTGGAGGGCGAGAGGCCAAGGATCAGCCCTACCTGGAGTCTGGTAGTTGAGCCTCCGCATCTCCACGGGGTCGGAAGAGTGTGCCAACAGGGAGTCCTTCAGCCCAATCGACTGCTCATCCTTTGACGATGGGGAGTGTGTCCTCTTCCTAAAGAAGCAAGAGGAGGCTAGTGAACATCTGGAGCACAAGCGGTCCCATGGCCACAGCTGTCTTCCAGCACCCCACCTTATCCTGGGGTCTCTGGGCATGAGCCATGGGCAGAGCAGGGTCAACATGAGAGAACACAAGGTATGGATGGGGGGGAGACAGCAGGTGTGGGGTGGGCAGGGGGAGCAGTGCAGCGAGGAAGGTCAGAGGCTGGTGGTTCCTTTGGACAGGAGTCAGGTCACCATTGGGCAGTGGCCAATGTCCTTAAGACTACCACAGCTGAAGAACATGCAATGACACATAAAATACACAAATATTACAAGGGACTGGATCCCAGCTGCCTGGCTCTCAGGGTATCAGGGTGAATGCCCAGAGCAGCGGGGGAGGGACAGGAAAGGCGTTGCCCTAGCCAGGGAGAGTCCTCCCTCACTGGCCTCAGCTTGCCCATCTAAAAGGACAGGGTCAGAGACAGACTTCCCAGGGGCCACCTGTAGTCCCTGCACAGGAGTGTCTGGGGAGAACTTGGAAACGTGCCTGCCTGTCTATACATCAGGACACCTTTCCCTGCTGCTCTGCAGAGTGCAGAGAGACCATCTCTTGTAGGAATTAGGTTGCAGAAATGGGAGCCTAGGGAGGGTTCTGGAGAGCTCTGTGGACTCAGGGAAGCAATGAGGGTCGCATCGTGCACATGCCCCAGGGAGGAGCATCTTCTATGGGAGGTCAAGGTCCAAGCTGGACTAACAGGAGCGTGACAGAGCCAATGAGGACTTGCCTCAAACCAAGGGGCCTACTGCGCTGACCAGACAGTTTGCTGATTAAAGCCACAGGCTAAGAGGGTTCTGGTCAGAGCTCCACAACCTCCCTGCAGGCCCAAGATGTGCACAGGGATAAGTAGAGGGGGAAGCGTGTAAAGAGAGAAGGAACAACGACTCCTACCTTTCTTGTTTACTAGGTCCCGAGAGACAGGCAAGGACAGAAGAAAGGAATGGTCATTGTTTCTGCTGAGCACTCAGCCCTCACATGACAAGGGAAACATGGGACCCTGATAAGGTACCCATAGGACAACCTCAGGAAGGGAGTTCACCTCGTACCAGAACCCAAGTGGGTACGGGGAGGGTAAGTGGGTGGGGAGAACACTCCTTAGTGCCATGTATAGGTCTGTCCACCGTGGGAGGAAGGCGTGAACTTGCCAGGGAGGAGCATGGGGTCCAGATAAGGACACAGGAAATGGGCACCTCGATGAGGTGACAGATCACACATGGACAGCACATGTTCAATAGCCAGCCATGTGCCAGCTGCTGGGGGCTTAGCACAAGCAGCTGTGGGCCCAGCACAGATCCAGTGGTGCATTCTGGGGTAGATGAGGGGCTGTATGAAGATGGGACCAGGAGCCAGAGAGGTCTATGAAACACGAGAGACTAGAAATGAGGATGAAGGGTGAGGAGTCAGCTGCCAGGTGAGGTACTGGGGGTGGGGGTGGGGGGCTGCTGCAGAGCAGGAGCCTGGGGGCAAGGAACCACATTTATTTGGTGTAATGATATCAAGGGCAATGCTAAAGACACAATTAAATGGGTATTTTAATCGTCAGGTTCAAAGGTTAGGCTTTTTATAAAACTTTCAAGTTTTTGTGGTCCTGGGGACTGAACCAAGGGCTTTGTACAAAGGCAGGCATTCAACACTGAGTTTCAGCCCTTAAAACTTAGGTTTTTTTTGTTTGTTTGTTTGTTTGAGAGATAGGCTTTATCTAATTTACCCAGATTAGCCCTGAACCACAGATCCCGTCTATCCAAAGGCTTTACATTAGCCATCCAGGCAGTGGTGGCACGTAACTTTAACCACAGCCCTTGAGAGACAGAGACAGGCAGATCTCTGAGTCTGAAGCCATTGAGTTCTAGGGAAGCCAAAGCTATATATAGCAAGACCCTGTCTCTAAACTCCAAAATGGGGGTGGGTTAAACTGGGGATGGCCAGGTAAAATATTTGAAAGCAGCTTGGAAGCTGGGAGAACAGGATACCTCCAGAGACCGGTGCTACAACTTCCCAAGAGAGGTGTTAAGAGACAGCTACGGGTGTAACGGGTCTCTAATAAATGTCTGCTATGTAAATACTCATGGGGACATGGGTCTGCAACTTGGTCTCTGGACCTCTGTGGGCCTGCGCCAGAGAGGAGGCCAGAGGACCACCAGGAGTCAGTGGCCAAAGAAAAAAAAGAACTCACAGCAGACCAGGAACCAGTGGCTACTGAAAATTGATGAGGAGACAGACATGCTCACATGTACAGAAACAGACAGACAGACATGCCTGGGGACACACATGGTTCACCTCAGCCCTTCTTCATAAAGGTGGACCTGCACAGAGGCGCGCGCGCGCGCACACACACACACACACACACACACACACACAACCAGTTTCTGTCCATCCTGGCTTCCCATTGCATCTGCAGCCAGGCTGATGTCTGACTCAATACACCAGAGAGGACCTGAGAGGCCGGAGGCGGGCTCTGTCCCCAGAGCCAGGTGAAGAGCTCACCTCTTGAACAGCAGGATAGCGATGACAATGAGGATGATGAGAATGACCGCCAGGACAGGGCCTGTCACCCACAGCATCTCGGGCTCCTCCTGCTGCTGGGCTGGTGTCACCTGGACTACAATCTCATCCGAGTAGGGGCTGGAGGCATAGCGCTTCTGTGGTCCAGTGAAGCAACAGCACAAGCTATGAGCGCAGCATGACACCCCCGCCCTTTACCAACCAAACCCAGAGAGAGGACACTGAGATCAGAATACACGGGGCTGGCCTGGGCTGTAAACCCTGGACGACTGACTTGTGGCAGGTCAGCAGGATTGGGTTCCTAAGGCCAAGATAGGTCTGGTCTTCTAGGTCCCAAGGCCCAGGGTCATGGGATACCTAGCATAGGTTGGGTCTCAGGATTGCCCTGGATCTAGGATGTCTGAAATTTCAGGGATAATGCAGACCTGAGGTCCCATAAGGTCTGGCCTAGTCTTAGGTTAAGCGTGGGGTCTCAGGTTCTGCCTCATGCCAGCTCAGGCCAACCTGGTCCATGGGTTCCTTGAGGGAGGCGAGCACAAAGCACTGGTAACTCAGGTCCGGAGATAGGGGCCGGTTGTAGAAGCCCTGGTAGTGCTTCTTGTCCCCCAGGGTGAATGTCACAGGGAGTTCGTCCACTTGAGCTGCCACATATGGCTTCAGCCGTTCTGCTTGGCGCCGGCGCCTCCGCTGCTCCTCCCCACCCTGCTCGATGGCCTCCAGAAGCTGGCAAAGCAGAGCACGGAGTCACAGAAGGCCTGGGAGCATACAGTCCCTGGGACCATCAGCTCCTGAAGCTGATGTAGGGGCTCCCTCTCCCTAATGGACTCCCTAGGGCCTGGCATGGCCACAGCCCTTGCAGGATACTGCCCGACATCACAGGGAGACCCTCCTGGGAGCCTACGAGGAAGGGCCTCATGAATAACCTCATCCTAACCAGAGAAGCAGCTTCCACATGAGCTGTGAGGAGGAAACAGGCTATTTCATGTACTCGGGAGACTGTAAGCTTAAGGTGCCCACCAGCCCTGCATGGGCTCTACACCACGGGCCTCACTGAAGTCCACAGGGCTCGAGACATGCTTGGAACTGCAGAGATGTCTCCACTGATTCCTATACCTTGGGATTCTTACCAAACACCTCCAGGGAAGTCTCTGTAAACCCTCCTGGAGTTCTCAAAACACTCCTGGGGGTTCCCCTCAGAGTCCCTCTCCCTAGAGAGGGAGTGGCTGACAGCCAGATTCCGTCTCCTGAGGCAACACTCAGGGAAAGGTGGCCACTGCCAACCAGATGGGGCTGCCCTCAGTGCTGATCCTTCCCTAGGCACCTCATCCAGCTCCAGCTCCTCCGGTGTGTTCCATCTCGGGGCCAGCAAGTTCCCGCCCACACGGTCAATGGGCACCACCACAATGTAGAACCACCTGTATGGGGAGGGCAACAATCAGAACCTTCACTGCCAGTGGCTGCAACCCTGCTCCACACCAGCCTCCGGTCTCATCTGCGCACCTGACTAGGGAGGGGTCCTGCACTTGAGGCATGGAGAGGGAGAAGCGGCCATCCTCTATAAAGGCTGAGGCAGGCAGTGGCTTGTGTGGCAGGAGGTCCGGGGCGGTGCGGATGGACACCAGGTGCTGCAGGCCCCCGGCGCTACTCCCACGGTTCATCAGCACGAACGAGTATTCCGTGTTGGGCTGCAAGTCTGCAATCAGCTTCCGCATCGAGTGTCCGTCCACCTCCACACTCTGCCCATTGTACAGAATCTGTGGGGGAAGGGAAGGAACAGCTAGTACGTCTGGGTGAAGATCCCCACCACAGGTCTGTAGGGCACGGTGCCTGCACAAGGATCCAGTTCACAGGCACGTGGCCGCGTGCAGTAGGGATCAGAATGGCAGTGCAGAGCAGACGTGGGTTTCCCGGGCTAGGTCGGCAATGGCGCTTACCCACCTTGAAGGGTACAGCTGACTTATAAGAGTCGGGGACCTCCCAACTGAGGAGCACAGATGTCTTCATTGCAGCTGCCACACGGAAATTCTTGGCAAACACTGTGGAGGCATGAGGAGGGACTCAGCTCTGTGGCCAGCTGGGGTGAACGGGCCAGAGGATGTGACAACGGCTAATGTTAGCACAGAGGAGTAGGGGACAGAGGGGCATGGACTGAGGGTGACAACCGAGTACCCCCAGTCAGCTTCACACTGCGCTGTCCGACTCCCAGCCCAGGTTATTCCACAGTGAGCACAGAACTGGCTGGGGGTGCCACGGCACCAGCATCCAGCTCTCCGAAAGACCATGGGTGAAAGCCCAAGCTCAGACAGCAGGTGAGAGTAGCCAGGGACCAGTGGGCTGTGGTCATGAGAAGCATGTGGCCACATACCAGAGCATGGCCTCTGGATGTCAGTGACAGATCAGTGCTAAGAACCAAAGTCTAGTAAGCTGCACACCCTGGAGTAGTGACGTAGCGGAAAGAGATTAGTGGGCCAAGAACACAAGAGACTGGAAGGTCGCGCAGCATAGGTCAGTAGGTCAAGGACAGCAGAGGTCAGGGTAACACACCCAAGGATGTGGTGCCTGTTCATTAGAGGTTAGCAGTCACGAGAGACTCAAGTGTCACCCAGCAGAAGCTGGTGGATCACAGTTGCGAGAGGTCAGTGGGTCAAGGACAGCACGGGTCCCTAGGAGCAGTCACGCTTTGGCAGGCACTGCCATGCTCGTAGCACACACCTTGCTCCATGGGCATGGTCCGGGACTGGATGCTGGGGCTGAGTGGGCCGGCGCCTTTGCTGGTATGTGCACGGACCTTGATGTCGTAAGTGGTGTCTGGTTTGAGGCCAAACAGTGTAAGGCCTATGTCATCGGTGACATTCTGCAGTTCGTGCTGGCTGTTGATGTCACGATAGACCACAGTGTAGTTGGTGATGCGCCCATTCCTCTCTGCCAGCACTGGGGGGTCCCAGACCAGTTCCGTGGTAGATGTGGTCAGTCCTGTCACGCGAAGGTTTTGGGGAAAACCACTAGGCACATCTTCGGGAGTTGTGATCTCTTTCTCAAACTCTTCACCCGGCCCAGCCCGGTTCTTGGCAGCAAGTCGGAAGATGTAAGTGGCCCCTTTGTGCAGACCGGTGACTGTGAAATGCTGGTCATCCTTGCCAAAATCTATGGTGTTGGGCCGTGCCTCGTCGGCCCGACGGTACTGTAGACGGTAGCCCAGCAGCTCTCCAGGCAGCTCCTTGGGTGGGTGCCACTGTAGCAGCGCGGTGTGCATGGCTGTGGTGCTGACCATCATGGTGGGCCGGCCTGGGACTGAACAGCACGCACTGGGCTGTGGTGCCGCCCTCCCTGCTACCCACCCAGCTTCATCTCTGACCCCTCACTCACCTGCCCCAGTTGTAGCAACCACTTTGGGCTTGCTTCGGGCACCATCCCCCTTGGTGGTGTAGGCAGCAACAGTAATGGAGTAGGTGGTCTCAGGGGTGAGGCCGCTGATGATGGTTTCCTGAAGGAGAAGGGGAAGGACACGCCCCATCACACTGTGAGAGAAGAGGCTAGACTATGAGTCACCTGAAGACTGTAGCCAAGGATGCCCCTGGGTACACAAGGCCAAGGTCTTGGGAGGTGGAGCCGTACAAATCCTTACTCAGCTGGAGGCTGGACAGCCAGGTGGGATGTGGGTTAGGAGCATGCCACCCACCCCAGAAGCCCCATGCCTGGGGCAGACAGCTCATTCTGCCTTTCAGAGAAGAACAAAGGGCCACACTGTTTCTTCCACTCCATTGTGCTGTGAGTGACACCTCATAAGGTCCCTGCACACATATACCAGGGCCGAGCCTTGCACACACCCAGAGCCTTGCATCATCTTCGCACGCACATGCATACAAACCAAAGTCTCTCCTGAATTAGCAGGTGCAAGGCCACTTACAGACACTAACACAAGAGTGTGTGCACGCACACACACACACAGGTAGAAGAAAAGGCCAAGGCACAACTCTGTAAGTTGGAGTGATTCCATCTAGTCTAGTGACCGTGACATTCAATCTTTTCTGAGACCAAGTAGAGCGAGAGAAAGACAGGACACAGAACTCCCCATACCCGGAACGTATTCCCCTGTTCCCACCGAGGCCCGAGAAGTCAGCCACTCCGTTTACTTCTGCCTTGGCAGATCCTACCCACACCCACTCAGCAAAGGCATCATTTCCAGACATGCGGAGAAACACCACAGGAGACCAAGCCACGCCACACAGAGGAGAGTAGAAAGAAGGGAGGGTGCCACCGTGGAGTAGGAACAGGGCTGCCAGCGCCAGCCCTGGTGTCCCTCCAGCTCCAAGCCTCAGGTGGGGCCAACTGCAGGTGCCAACAACCCTTTGTAGGGCCCCTGCCTGCCCAAGCTGGAGGGTCTTCCAGGGCGTGGGCTCTGCAGCGCTGCCGCCGGACCTGGCTCCCCAGTGCTTCTCCCAGCCTGGGCCTGAGCAGGTGATTTTTCACTCCAGGGATCAATAAGGCCTAACGATCAGGATTGGATTTAACTCCATCCCTGTCTGGCCAGAGCAGGGGCCAGGTCCTGGTCGATTGTGAACACTGGCCTCAAATTGCTGCTCGACAGGCGAGGAGTACGGATTAGAGGAAACGCCAATCACCGCTCAGCCTGGTGCTCATGTCTACACGCCAATTTTCTCTGGATGTGGCTGGTGCCCTGTGGATCTTGGCAACACAGGCTGGGAGAGGGGGAGTGTCCCATGAGCCCAGTCTGACCCAGTCTTGCTCGTGCTTGCACACCTGTTACTTACATAGTCCTCGGACTCCTCTGGTTTCCACTGACAGCGGGAGAGGGAGAGAAAGGGAGACAGGATGGTGAAGGCTTTTGGCCTGGAGAAGACCTGGCCCATGGAGGACTGATAAATAGCTCTGAAGTGCTATTTGTCACTGAGGTGACAGCCTAGGACCATTCGCCATTCAAAGACACAAGTCCCTGCATCTCTGAGCACCAACTGTATGTGTGCCAGGCTTGAGGAGGGCAGGGAGACCTGGTGGACTGTCAGCTACGGAGACAGGCTGGACAGCTCAAGCAGAGGGAAGATACTAGATGACTACATACGCTGGTGTGGCTGGAGTCCTAATCCACGCACATCTTGCTATGGCTGTTCAGTTTTACGTTTTTTCCTCACTCCTAATATCTCAGCTGGGACAATACATTAGTCACCCGAGCTGAGGGGTGCCCCAGAGCAAAAGTGCTGGACTTACAGAAGGAGGAGGACAAGAGTTGGGCTTGCCAGCAAGAGTCGAAAGGCTGCTGAGATACCAGCTCAGATCCTGGGCACTGCCCCATAGCTGCAGGGAGACCTCACATCCTGGATTTCATTCTACAGGTGCCTGGGGTCAAAGGAACAAAGTGGTTTCATGGCTGTGATACACACACCAGTGTGCCTAGGTATGCTAGGTGAATGGGTTAATGGACTGAGGCCTCCAGTCTCAGGCCCTGTGGTCTTAGGGGTTGGCTAGTGAAGGACAGGCCCTGCTTGGAGCCCTCCAGCCAGATCACCCTCATATAGCTGGCTTGGCCTCTGTCCACTGGCCTGGTGCTGGAGTGGCCCGCACACATGCTGTCCTGGCAAGCTCCGTTGCAAAGTCCTTGAGACAGAGTACAAGAAAGGCTATTAAAGATTCCCCTAATGCTTGTGACTGCTTTGCAGAGTGGGCTGGGACCTGTTCTGTTTACTAGAGGGGAGGCCCAGCCTTCCCAAGCCAGGCCCTGGTGTGGAGTTTGCACAGGTAGCCTCTCCTACATCAGGCAGTGAGAGAAGGGGAAAGACAGCGTGGAACAAAATGGAGCGGGGTGTGGTAGGACAAGAGGCTAGAGAAGAAAGGAGAGGGGGAAGGAAAGAGGAGAGAGGAAAAAGAGGAGAGACAGAACCACAACAGGGGGAGAAAAGGCATGAGAAGGGACAAAGGGGAGTGGAGAGTGGCAAGAGTCATGTAGGGGAGCACAGGAGGCAGGCTGGGCTGTTCTTATGGTGGGGATACGCATTGTTCCTCTCTGACCTCAGCGGGCCCTGGGCTGCACAGATGGTTCTATTAGATGGAGAAGGGCAGGCTTGGTTGTCCTTGATGAGAGCCTCACAGGGGATAGTTAGGCCCTGGGGCCAGGCTGGATAAGTGCTCCATCTGGTCTCCCACTGGCCCAAAGCAGAATGACCCAGCCCCAGGGGGAAGGGAGCTGCAAGGGCAGGCCCCATCTTTCATGGCTTCCCTGGAGCCTGCTTGGGCATATTCTTCATAAAGGACACAAGTATGGGGACGATGTCACTGATCTTATTCCCCAACCCTCTACAAACTGCTGGGGACCAACCGGCACAAAGAATTACGCAAAGTAGCTTTCCTGGGACTCCCAATGGCTGCAGCTGTGGCGCCAGACTCCTAGGATGGGAGGGGCCAGAGGGAGTCATTCTCTGGATGTTTCTGGGCGGGTGTGTCTGTTGAGTCTCTGTGAGGAGCCCTCAACCTGCCCCAGGAATGCAGGCTGGTAAACACACCCACCGCCCCCACCCCTGGGTTCCTCAGCACAGGCAGGTTAGGAGAAGAAAGAGGGCACCCTCTGGGCAGAAAAGAATTTTGGCTTAGAGGGTGGAACCCAGCCAAAGGCACGTTTGTCTGCGTGGGAGCCTGTCCTTAGCACAGCCTGCAGAATGTGGGGTTCAGGTGGGTGCAGGGGGAAATCTAGGCTCTTCCTGCTGGGATTTAGTGCTGGCCCAAGAATCCTGAGGACGTGGTTCTGGACAGGGAGACCCTGAGAGCAGATTAGTCTTCTCCCAGGGCAGAGAGACTTGGCCTCCTCTCCCAGTTCCGCCACCCACGTGCTGGCTCATTTGGGACATACACATAACCTCGCAGTGCTTTGTGCTCCTGGACAGAATAGCAAGCCAAGGGTCAGGATTCTCCAGGGACCTCACTGTAAACTCCCGGGCAGAACCCCCAGGAAGACAGATGCTCCCAACAGGAAAGGACTGGCCGGCAGGCTCAGCCCTGGAGATAAACATCAGGGGGTCAGGAGCAGAGTGACACTCAGGTGATTATCTGCAGAGCTTTGGCTCAGTCGCTGGTTTGAGGCCAAAGAAGACAGAGGAAGTCTTGAAGTCCCTGTTCGCCTCTGGCTGTGTGTGTGGCACAGGGGATATTCAGAACAGCACTGCCTGGGACAACACCCCAGCTCAAAGCCACAGCGAATGTGCTTCCCGCACACCACAAGGCTGAAGCCAGGGCACTGTGCGAGGAGCCTGGGGTCTTTGGAGAGAGACCTGTGAGCACCAGTGGCTAAGACCAGGGGTAGAGGGTGCTGGCAGGGTTGGCTCAAGGTTAGCACACCTCGAGCAATTCTAACACAAAAAGGAAATGTCCTTGGAACCTGGCCTCACCTCCGGATCTCAGTAACTTCCGAACTGACAGACCAAGGTGGTTCCAATATGACCATAAAATGCATAAACACCTCTGAGGGCAGGCAGGCGAGGGAACAAATCTGAACTCTGGGGAGAAATGTGACACAGTGGTCACTGTTTGCCCTGCTGCCTAATACCGTAGACGACATACCTGTGCCTCCGCCAGCATGACATCCCGGATGATGGGCCGGCCTCGGGGCTCACCGTTCTCCAACCGCACATAAGTGACCTGGTAACCACGAATCTGTCCATGTTGCTTGTTGGGGACAGGCAGCTTCCAGGAGACATGCACAGCGGTAGAGTTCAGAGGTTCAACCTCCACCTTCCGTGGTGGCCCGCTGGGCACTGGGGGCCAGGTAGAGAGGGAAGTCAGACATGGGGGGTCTGAACCTGGCTTAGGGTATCCGGCTAACTTTAGGGCTGTGACTCTGCACCCACTCCCCTGGGAAAGGCTCTGATGTTTTTTTGGTTGGCTGATCTGATTAGAAACACACTGCCTGCTTTGGGCCGTCCCTGTCAACCCCTCTGGTGAGGTACCACGCCTTTAACTACCCAGGCTCACACTATCTGTCGCAACTTTCATCAATATCCAGCCAAAGCCCGCTTCTGCACTAATCTTCCCAATCCTGGGCTCCTGTATCTATCAGGTGGGGCTGCTTCTCCTGCTATAGCCCTTTACAGGTTCTAAGGCTCCAGCTACCTTGGCTATGGCCCAGAAGCCAGGATCTGGGTCCGGGCTATCCCACCAACTACATCTCCCCAGAGTCTAGACCATTAAGCCTAAGTTAGAAAATGAGTCTGTCAGGCCCTATGGAGGAAAGATCCTGGGTGCTTGGAGGTAGCCCCAGGCAGTGTGCCTCCCCTTCCCACCCCTCTTAGACAATGCTACCCAGTGCCGCCTACCGTCCTCGTTGGTGCGCACCCGCACCGGGTTGCTCTCAGGGCCAGGGCCCACATCTGTGTGTGCCCGCACCCACACCCGGTACTCCGTCCACTTCTCCAGGCCCAATAGGTCCCAGTTGGAATGCTCACGGCTGATGCCATCCACCACATGCCGCTGACGGTCCTCGCCGTCCACCGCCTCATAGGCCACGGAGTACTGGGTGATAATGCCGTTGCGGCTGTCAGCTGGCGGTGGGACCCAACTTACCCGGACCGTGGTGGAGCCCTTGCTCTCACATGTCACGTTCTGGGGAGGGGCGGATGGGGCTGGGGAAGACAAATGGGGGGAAAGCAGGCAAATGGAGGGTGGGGATCACAGGCACAGTGACCAAGTCACAGGGGACTAGAGACTCACCCAGCCATCCTGAGGCCCTCTAGGCATACCGCTGCTGAGACAGCCTACCTCTGAACTAGCTTTCTACTCTTACACACACACACACACACACACACACACACACACACACACACACACACGGTATGTGCAGTGTCTCACACACACATATGGAGTTCTAACAGTGTCTCTCCCATGCATATGCCGTCTCACACAAACACAGTATTAAATACACACACACACACACACAGCAGAACTTGGAGAATACATAATTCCTTTCTGGGGATAGTGGCACAAAGGCCTCTTTTTGGTTAAGACTACCTTAACCTGTGGCTATGTGGACAGGGTCTCTGTGCTTAGGCTAGATACAAGGATGGCTAGTGGCCTCTGAGTTTGGAAGGGAAGTATTTAACAGATTGCTTAGGAGTCAGAAGGCCTTCTACCTTCCCCTGTACACAGTTCTTGTCCCAGTTACGTCACCCAGGTCCCTACATTCTACTCTTTAGCCCTGGGAAACACATCACTCACTCTCATCCTGACAGCCCTTAAAATTCAGCTTTGACGTAAGGTGCACCAGCTTACCATTCCCGCCAGTATCCTAAGCTCTCTTCCTCATCTTTCTTTTTGTGTGTGCATGTGTGAATATGTAGGTACATCTACCTGCACGTATGTGTGTGGAAGCCAAAGGATGAGGTCAGATATCCTGATCTATCATTACCACCTAATTCCCTTGAATTAGGTCTCTCACTGACCTGAGGCCAGACTGGCAGCCAGCAAACCCCAGAAATTCCCATCTCAGCCTCCCAACGGTGTTAGTGCTACAGCTGTGTATGGGGCTATGCCCAACTTTTTATGTGAGTGCTGAGGATTTGAACCCAAGTCCTTGTGTTTATGCAGCAAGCTCTCTTACCTACTGAGTCACTGCCCCAGCCCCTTATTCTCCTACCATCACATGAGCCATACCTGGTAACGAATAAGGCAGCTGAGGCAAGTAGAGAAGCTGTGTCTTCGGGGAGCATCCCCTCATCCCCTTGGCTTTCTGGGCTACTTGCTGAGGTCTACTCCATCTTGCTACTTTACAAATAATGCAATCAATCTGCAATTCTCAAACCTCCAGCTCTTTGCCGATAGGCACATAAGCTTGCTGCCTGCCTTCCAACAGTAGCTCTCTGTATTTCCGTCTGTCAGCTCCCATCTTCCTGTACTCTTGTAAGACCAGAGTCCAAGGCCAAGCTCTCCTTCACCCACACTCTGCCCCCTTCCTTCTATGACTGGACAATTTACCAGCTGCCCTCTTCTTCCAAGCTTCCTGCTTTGTTCTCCTGACTCACCTGTCGAGAGTTCCCACCTTAAATGATAACCCCATCCTCAATGCCACAGGCCCCCCAGTTACCACATCCCCTTACAGCCGAGCTTCTTGGTGACAGATATCTGAGCATGCTGGCTTACTTCCTTACCTCCCACAGTCCCTGCCAGGCCACATATCTCCAGGCCCACTTTCCCACTATATCCAGTCCAAGAAGGCCTGCAGCCCTCTGCTTTCAGGCCGCCCAGCAGCAGCCTCAGGTCCACCGCTGGAAACACGCTCTGTCTTCCTCCCTGCCCCTAGATTTCCTTCAATCTCCAGCTTAGGCCCCATCACACCTCCAGACTTCTAACTTGACAGGCACAGCATCTTGAATCTGGGTGCCTGAGACCGGGTGTACTGGCCACGCCTGCTTCCGTCTGTTCCTTGTCTTTGGGGTCATGTGCTCTTCCAGAGTCCCCTCCTAGGGCCATCATATTCCCTAATCCTTTTACTTAGTTAGCGTCCATCCTTGCTGCAGTCTAGGTGAAGTGTCTCATCTCCAAGACAATACCCTCTGACCTTGCAATGTGTCGGTGACAACTGGATCCCGATGGCAGGCTTCCACTTCCTCTGTCTTTGTGGAAACCTTGGCAATGCGTTGGCAATACAAACCAACATTGGCAACACAGACAGGCTAAGAGCTTCTACACAGAAGCCTATAGATGCTTGGACCTTTACTGACTTTACCCATCCCTCTCTGATTAGCAAGGTAGGCTGGTTAAAGTATCTAGTAAGCAGAGACCAAAGCTATTGGATCTCTCCCTTCTGTGCTGCCCTACTTTCTCCATGAAAACCCGCTTCCTCCACAGTAAACTGGATTCGCACCATGGAGGCATTGCCCCAGAATCTGAGCTTCTCGGGTTAGTGACTATGCACCACTCATCACTTTGGGACTCCCTGTACCCACAAATACCACATCAGTGGTCAGTGATGTTTCCTGTACTGCCATCTCTCCACCCCCCCCATTCACTTTACACAAAAATAATTAAGAGCTCATTTGAGTAATTACAGGCACACCGCACGTCTCAGTTCACAGTAGGGTCTCTATGTTTGGAAGACCTGTCTTCTGGCAATACTGCCAGACCTATGGTATGTTAGGTCTGGCCCCCAGCAACAGAATGGCAGATGCTTCTAGAATGAATTATGAATACAAAGTCAGGCAACCTCTGCACACACAGTTCCACGTCATACAGACCTCCTCAACACCGCCACGCTTATGGTTTCTGTTAAACAGTGCCACCAAACCAGTCACGCCACAACTATCTTATCAAATAGGCAGCCTTGCAGATAGTGGCATACTGATCACAGATGGGCCATCTAGTATCACACCAAGCCACACGCACACTTCCACAATCTGTCATCTTCCACTGGGGAGCTAGAGATCTACAGAGTCTCAGTAGCCAGAGTCAGACAGACAGTCACGGTCACACCCAGGACACACGGACACATTCAGGTGCCACAGGCCAAGTGTTCACACAAACTCACAGGTGGGTTCTACCCAGAGTGGTGTTGTCCCATGAGCCATGTGGTCCCACAGGCAGACGTGGGGATGCACACACACTGTCACACAGCCACATTTTTATGGACCTGTCCCTGAGAGATTACACAGCTCCCACGGTAGGGTATGAAGAGGGGGATGTGGGTGATGAGACGTGGGACTATGGGGAGGGAAGATAGACGCCTAGGCAGGTCTGCAACATGGCAGGCCCACCAACCCAGTGATATGATCTAGGTATGGAAGGAAGGAGATAGAGGATAAAGATGAGTCACAGACACAGAACTTACCTGTATGGGACAGAGGGGTCACAGGGGGAAGATAGGGTCAGGAGGCTGGGCAGGGAGCAGACAAGGCAACCACTGCCTGGATACAGACTAGCAGGGCACTTACCTGTCCCTTTCCTGAGGTCCAGACTTTAGAGCCCAGACTGGAGTCCAATACTGGACTCAGCAGACCTGACCACCCACCTGCTTGAAGGGGAAGGGTGTATGTCTATGTGTGTGTCCCAGCCCAGATGTGACACGCCTGGCCTTAGCAGACACTTACTGGACTGTGCTGTACGGGCCTCTATGGTGGGAGTGAAGACGCCCACCCCCATATCTGAGCGGGCAGCCAGCTGGAAGCGGTACAGTGTGTCAGGCTTCAGGTCCTCTACAGTGTAGGAGGAGGTGGGGTTGAAGGTCACCTTGTGCTGGAAGAGCAGAGAGCACTCACTGACTGCTCAGATCTCAAAGGTCACTCAGAGGTTATCCCCCCACATGGGCAGCTGGTAGAGGACCCGCTTCGGTTCCATGACAGGTCCCACCCCATGCGGTCACACAAATGCATGGCTTGACTCATGCCTCAAAGATCACAAAGGCCACCAGGGATGTATGGCCTCAGGGGAAACTTCAAGGCTAGGATGATATCACTTGGGCCATGAACCCAAGAGACCAAAGGTAGACCCTAGAAGCGTTGCCTCTAGCACAGGAGTGGTGCAGACTCTGAAACCCACAGGCTACAAGAGCCACAAAGCTTGCAGGGAGAAACCCAGGGGCTGCAACCAGTCTGGTGTGCCCGTCGCCACCCAGAGCTGGAGGCCCTCCTCCTCCCACCCCTCTCAGCCTCATGGCTCACCTGCTGGCCTTCGTCCTCTGCTGTCCAGTACACCAGCTCATACTTGGTGATCCGCTCCTGCGGGGGCAGCAGCCACGAGAGCTGGATCCTGGTGTCTGACTCGGCTTCGGCCTGGAAGTCTGCAGGCTGTGCAGGCACTGCAATGCACACCCCAGGCACTATCAGCTTCATGACACCCCCAAGGGCCCAGTGAGAGGGTGTCCAGCTCTCACTCCCTTGCCCTGCACCCCTAGTGACCACACACCTGTGGAATGTGGCACCCTCGCCTTCCCCAAGCTCCAAATTCCATAGCCCGAGGGAACAGGAGGGACCCTGCCTGAGCCTCTGCAGTCAGCTGTCTCGCCAGAGCACGTGCCCCCACCTACCTCCCTGCTGTGTCTTGACCTGGATGGTTGGGCTGGGTGGGCCATCGCCCACGGCAGTAAAGGCAAGGACTCGAAGGCTGTAGGTGATGCCAGGCAGCAGGCTGCCCACGGTGGTAAGGAGCCCTGCGTCAGTGTTGTGCTTGTGCCAGGCGCTCAAGGGGCGTCGAGAGTCTGGTGTGTAATAGACACGGTATCCCCGTACCAGGCCATTGGGCTCCTCAGGCGGCTCCCACTGCACCAGCATGGTGCTGGCGCTCAGCATTCGGGCCTGCACGCGGCGTGGAGGGCTGGAGGGTGCCTGCTCGCCCGTGCGCGCGCGCACTGCCTCACTGGGCGGTCCTCGCCCGATGCTGTTAACAGCCAACACACGGAAAGCATATTCCGAAAAAGGGCTGAGGCCACCGATGCTGTATCGGGTGGTGGCCACGCCATCCACTTCCTGGAAGGGGCCTTCTGTGCCGGCCGCACGGTACTGGATGCCATAGTAGGATACAGGCTCTGCGTTTCCAGAGTCCCATGTCAGGGTAACACTGGTAGCAGTTGTCTCTGTCACCACGAGGTCAATTGGAGGCTTTGGCAGAGCTGAGGAGAAAAGAATTGTTGAAGGTCACAACTGAGAATTCAAGGCATCATTCAAACACAGGGTATGGCCACCTGAGTGTGGTTGACACCCCAAACCCACCTTGAAAAAAAGCTTGAAAAGCTTATGGTGACTTCTAGAGGCAGCTACTGAGACGCCGGAGCCGGCTCTGTTGGTGTTCCCAGAAGCCTCGAGCCCTTTAGTGTGTAACACACTACCCTCGAGACACGCCCCTCTCCTTATTGGATTAGCACATGTGATTCACTAACAAACAGACCTGGGCCTATGAAGTCCCACAAAGTTCACACACCTACACTAGGCAGACTTGCCTGCTGCTCACCTACACTCACTTGTACCACGTCTGTGTTAACAGTGTGTGTGCATGCACACATGGGTAGAGTTGGACTCTCCCAAGGAACTGGCCTTAAGGGTTCAGAAAGAGCCATGAAGCTGCTAGCCTCAGTAGACCCCCATGACTTGGCTCAAGATGAAAGTGATTGCTCTGTGAAGAATGCCCACTGAAAACTAGGCACCACTTTGGTGCCACAATGGCTCGTGGTCCTATCCCCGCTCTCTGGAATTTATACTCTGGGGAATTAACAAGGAGTTGATGGTAAACGTATACAAGGACAACAGGGCGGGAAACGGGCCTCTCCATGGATGGGATGAACAGGAGATGTCTCATAGTGCCGAGGTCTGAAGGGAGATGAAGAGCCATGCAAAAGGACTAGAACGGTATGTCTGTGTGGCGGGCAGATACTGAGGGGGGAGGCCAGCTGATGTTCCTGGGTGACTTCCAGAGCAATGTGAGCCCCTGAAAGCTACTCTTTGCTTTCATAAAGGGAATAGCATAGGGCTGGCAGAGCGGCTCTGCAGCAGGGTGCTAGTTCAGCATGTGTGATCCCTGGGATCCATCCCAAGGAACCCAGGACCCAGGTAGGATCAGGTGGAGCGATCAATCCTGACTCATATCATTTTTTGCTTTTTGTAGTCCGGGGGATTGAATCCAGGATGTGTCAAACACGGGAAAGTGTCCCCAGCTCTTAATTTGTCTCTAAAGAGACCACCCAAGTTAAGAGCACTACACTTAATTCTAACACTCAGGAAGCAGAGTTAGGCGGATCTCCTGGATTTGAGGCCAGCCTGGTTGACATAGAAAGTTCTAGGACAGCAAGAGCTACATAGTGAGACCCTGTTTCAAAAAACTAAAACAAACAAAACTACATATATGCTGGGAGAGGTGGCTCAGTGGTTAAGAGCACTTGCTCTTCTTGTAGAGGGCCAGGGTTCAATTCCCAGCACCCACACATTGGTTCACAACCATCCACAAACTCTACTTCCAGATGATCTGCTGCTCTTTCTTGGCCTCCACAGAAATCACACACACACATTCATACATGCAGGCAAAACACACATAAAAATAAACTGAATAAATATTTAAAAATTAATTTTTAAAAATGATAAATATTAATGTTATATGTACTGATCCCTAGAGGTCTGGGCTGAGAAACCTTCCCTGCACCTTGGCTACCAGTACACCCTTCTCACTGAGAGGCTGTTCAATCCAAGAGTTTGCTGCTAAATAGTAGTTACAAGGAGTGGGCTTTGAGTTCAGACCACCAAGGTTAGGTTTCTCCTCTGCCATTTACTTCAGTGTGACCTTGAGCTAAAGACAGGGATAATAAGCATCTGCCCCACGTCCTCCGTAAAAAGCAAAATCAGCTATTTACTGGCATGATGCCTGGCACCTTGGAACTCAATACCAGCTAGCTATTCTCTGTAGGGCTACAAATACAAAAACTCATTCTCTTTCTAAACTCCTGCCCAGAGCCAGGGCACCTTAAGAGAGGGTAATGATCCTTCAGCCCTGCCTGCACCCCTATTAGCTAGTTCCTACTCACCTACCACAGGCATGGGGATCGAAAGCCCCCAGAGACAGAGGAGGACATCGGCTGGCTGAGGCACCCAGCACACTTACCTTTTACTGTGACCTGGGCTGTGGCTTCTATCATGCCTAACGAAGAGATGGCCACACAGGTATAGTTGGCAGACCGCATGACATTGCTGAGCTCCAGAACGTTGCGGCCAACTGGCATCTCGTCCTCTTTGGTAAGCTCTTCAGCACCCATCATCCACTTCACATACGGCATGGGTGCACCCACTGCCACGCACGTCAGATTCACACTGCCACCGGGCATCACCTCCTGGCTGCTGGGAGGGATGGAGAAACGAGGAGCCACACGGCGCACTGCGGAGGAGGGAGAAAGGCACTCACAGGCTGGGCAGGACACAAGGGTGGACAGAAGGGCAGGGGCCCCTCATCAAGGAAGCCTCTTTTGCCAGAGCCGAACCCATGCTCAGAGACAGGAGGAGTGGTGTCCCTGGGGCCTGGCTCACCATTTCCCACCTCACTTTGGAGCTAGAAGTAGTCCCTGTACTCAGGGACCATCTGGAACACCTCTTAATGAGAACTTGTACATCCAAGCTCCCATCTCACGGCCTGGGACACTCAGCCAGGATCACACAGGACTTAGTGCGAGAGCCAGGCCTGGTTAGGGCCGCAGTCCAGGTGGTCCTTCAGTGACCATCCTTGCTTGCTCCTGACTCCCCCTCCTCCTGTGTCTCCAGAGGGACCAGATGGGGTACCAATCAAAGAAATTCAGGTCCTCAGAGCATGGCTGGGGCAGGGCAGAGGGTCAGTCTGGGAGTAACATGGCCACCTTCCCTGGAGTCAATGTCTCCACCTCCAGGCCATGGCCCCAGGAGAGAAGAGGAAATGGCACAACCACCTGCTGGGCCTTGGCTCTGCTTAAGGTCAGCTTGGGACCCATAATGTGGATTGCCTCTTAGGAGGGCTAGTCCGGGGACAAGGGGTCGGGCGGGCCAGGGACGTGGTCCGCGGGCAGGATGGGCATGATGATGGCAATAACATGATGAGGTGCCAAACAGGCGGCTTTCTGTACCAGTGAGTAAAGGTCTCAAGGAGGAGGGTGGCTGTGCCTGGCCATGACCCCCAGCCTTGGACTCCCCTGGCCAGAAGCTGTCCTGAGCTTCTCAGTCCAGGGCACAGCCTGGAATCACCCCTGAAGTTGCAAGCTTGGCACAGACATTCAGAGCATGCAGAGGGGATAAGGTGGACAAGACCTAGCCACACAGAGGCATGCTTGGCATGCAGACGGGTCATGCAGCTACTGGCAGAGGCTCACAGGTATCCTATATGGTCACCCTTACACACAGGGCCGGAGAGGACAGGCAGCAAGCCTAAGTGACCCAAGGGCAGATCATGAGAACATGGGTCTCTAAGGACTCTTGCTGGGAAGCTCAGACATGCACAGGACCCATGGAACCACGTAAGAAGCATTTCACACAGCCCCGGATCACAGAAGCAGAGGCAGAAGCACAGGAAAGACTACCAGGTCCAACTTCATCTCAGTTCACAGGGGTCAAGCTGAAGTTCAGAGCTGAGACGTTTAGTAAAGTCAGCAGGTTGTATGAAGGCTCTGCCTCAGACATCTTTCATAATCAGTTTTTCTTCAAACACATAGGTAAATGCCACTACTAATGCCCAAACTACCACTGTTGCTTTTGGGGTCACTTGAGTAGTTCTCCGCTGGCTCTCTTGTCTAGGGGTCCTCTGTCTTCCACTCTAGCCCACGCCCACGCTCTCCAGTCACCTGGCATTTTCCTGAGTCACAAGCTCCTGCGTGGTTTCTGATGCCCTGTGGCCAGCCTAGAAGACCTTGGTAAGAAACTCGTTTCCACACCTTCTACACCTGTTCACTACATGCTACAGGCGGAGTCCCGACACTGGCGGCTCCAAGCGAGTCCCAGTGAATGGCTCTCAGGCCTGGCCTGCTCCCCAGATGCATGTCAGATATTCATCAGGAGTGTACTGTAGACACCCAGAGCTCTGCCTTCCAGAAGCAGTCCCCTCACTCCCCACCCCGCCCCTTTTGAAGGGTGCTAGGGACTGAACTCAAGGCCTCATACATGATAGCTTTTGCCCTCTACCACTGAGCAACGCTTCCACTCCCATCTTTAAGGTAGCCACCTGTCTCTTCTCTCTCTTACTCTTGGCACATAGAGTGTGTGATCCAGATCTGGCTGATGAGAAGCAACCTTTGGACCAGAAGCAACCTTTGGATGTTTGCACAACCAATGAAAGCAGTAACTCACTCTACAGAGGCAGCTGAGCTAAAGCTGGAACTGCCGTTCCCAATGCATAGGAGGCCCTGATCCCGGACGGAGATAAGAACGGTGGGGGTCACAGTAATGACGAACAATGGCCTGACCATACTGTCTATAAACGCCTGGCTCCAGCCCTGCCCAAAATCAAATCTACTTCCACACTTCCTAGATCTGTAACATAAAAGACTCTTCGTTTTGCTTGTACTAAACATAAGTGGATTTTTATCATCAGTCTTTTAAAACAAAACTTTTTAAATTTATGTGTATGTAAGTGTAAATCTGCACAAGTATATGCGCATCGTGTGCTGGAGCCCATGGAGGCCAGGTGCTGGAGCGTCTGTCAGCAGTTACGGACGGTTATAACCCGCCATGTGGGTGCTGGGAACTGAACCTGGCCCTCTTCTTAACTCCTGAGCTGTCTCTCCGGCCCCTCTATCATGTGTCTTAATGTCAGGAGGCCACGTGGCTGATGGCAGAGTATCACAGGCGCAGAAGTTCTCATGGCTAGAACAGGAGTGTCCCAGGGGCATGGCTGTCAAGTGTTCCATCACAGACTCTCCTTCAAAAACTCTTAACTGGCATAGGGCGAGGCACAGGCAGGTTTTGTCAGCCTGGGGCTGGGTACGCCCTGGGCTCCAGAGCAGGTCCAATAGGTAGGTGCTACAAGGTGAGGAATAGGTACACAGGATTGTGTGTAAGCCAGGTCCAGGCCTGCCAAGGAATGGAGATGTCCACAAGAAAAAAAAAAGAGGAGCTGCAAGTAGGTACCTGGCCAATAAATCTTGGGCTTACACCTAAACATGTGCAAACTTTATCCCTGGATAGGCCCTGGGGGACAGTGTTTTCAGACCCAGCAGAGACCTCATTGGTCAGCCTTGGCTTCTCTGTGCTCCAGGCCATCTCCTCTACATTGAAGGGCCTAGTGAGGTACAAAGAAAGCCACTCCTTCCTTTTTTTTTTTTTTTTTTTTTTGTTAATATATATAGCCCTGGGTGGCCTGGAGCTCACTATAAAAACTAGGCTGGCTTTGAACTCACCAAGATCCACCTGCCTCTGTCTTCTTAGTGCTGAGATTAAAGGTGTGCACCACTACCCAGCAGGAAGCCATTCTTGAGCACTACTCTGTACAGGGGGTTCCTATACCACGACTCAATTGCAGATGGGAGACAGAGTCAACACTAACAAAGGCATGTCTGCCTTCATATGCACAGTAAGAATAGGTCTGTGTGGTGAAAGCTCACATCTTTGAAACCCATGGTTGACAGGGCTGAAGGAGACCCAGGAGGCTATAGGGAAGAACTCTAGGGCTGGCTAAGGCTGGCGTAAGATGGAGCTCCAGATGGCATACGAAAGGGATTTTTAACATTTATGCCAGACGATAGGTAAAGGCTAGAAGTCTGGCTCTAGCTAATGGTGGAATTCTAAGGTAAGACGGGGTCACTGGGTGTCAGGACCAGGAGGCTCTGCTGCAAGAAGTAGGTACCTGGCCAATAAATCTTGAGCTTACACCTAAACATGTGCAAACTTTACCCTCCGGATAGGCCCTGGGGGACAGTGTTTTCAGACCTAGCAGAGACCTCACTGATCAGCCTTGGAAGCCAAGCCAATGCCCTGGACCACTCCTTTGAAAGCCTCCAACTCTAGTCACTGTCAGGAAACCGAGGCCCCTGTGGGAACTGACACTAAGAATGGTTTTTATTTTCCCTCTGAGATATAGGGGACAGGGAGAATCCTAGGGGCTGCAGGTAAGTGTGAGGTCAGGGTCATCTCCAGCACGAGGACAGGGACTCCACCAGGAGCCTCAGGTGTACCCCTGATAACTTCACTCCCACAAAAGGGCACTGGGTTCCAACCACACGCCGGGAGTCCTGGCAGGCAGTTTCCTAGACGTCACACAGGTGAGCACATCTACAGAGAACATGTGGGGGTGAGGGGCAAGAGAGTACCCCGGATGCCAATGGGGCCCTGGGTCCCAGACCTGCCTGGATGGCCACCCGTGCCAACAGCTAAAAGTGGCTGATGCCTCAACTCAGCGTCTCCACCACCCTCCCCCTGCTGCCACAAGCAGAAGGCCTCCAAGGGGAACAGGACTCACCCTGGACTCGGTCTATTGACAGAAGCAACAGCGGGGAAGGAAAAAGTGGAGCTGGGAAAAATGCACTTAGGGTCTAATCTCGGGCTCCAACAATGCCGGTCTATTACCGTTCCCTGTGCATCCTTAGTGCTGACATTTTATAGACAATTTCCAAAACAGGGCCCTGCCATTTCTGGATTATATTTCAGCTGTAACTTTTAAGTCTAATTATTTGCGCTGACAACCCCCTATAATAGGGCGGTGCGGCGCCCAGAGGCATCAGCATTCAGTGGAGTGACAGCCTAATCGCAGGGGGAGGCAGCCCCGCAATCTGCATTCACTTGCGGAAATTTCTCTGATGAAAATAACACAACATTAAGGAGGGGAGAAGGGGCAGGATCCACTGTATCAAGATAAAATAACTCTTTAATAAATAACCTTGTGGCTGCCGCAGAGCAGTAATTAAATGCTGGCACACCCGGCACACAGTTTTAAGTAAAGCTAGAAAAATGTAAGATGCAATTATCAGCACCAAACAAATTACCAGCCCGGCAAATCCCCCCGGAATATTTAGAAACTCATTTCTCCTTCCTGTTAAATATTTGTGTATGGGCTTATTTTTGGTGGGACCACAGGGTGGGTGGGGGAAGGGACCAAGGATGCAGAGGGTAGGTGAAGGGGTGTGGGGGGAGTGGCTGTGGACCAGGCCGTCTGCTGATGACTATTTTCTGAACGCCCTGGCAGATCCGCTCGGTCAGCGAAATGGTGTAACCGAAATGCCCCAGAGCTCAGGAGTGCATACGGATGGAGGCTTACGCTGATATCTGAGCCCAGGCTGCAGCCTCCTCCTGACTCGCTCCCTTGTCCTCCTGGAGTAAACTCAAACCAATGAGCAAGATGCGGAGGGCAGCTGGTAGTTTGGGTCTGACTTAGGCTGCTTCCTTGGACTCCCAGAGCCCAGCTGACAAGAGAGCTACTTGGACCCTTTAGACCCCAAGACATGTGAAAGACAACTAGCTCCTTGTGGCGCAGTACTGGGAAGTAGGGGCCTGGCTCCAAGGGGACTGCTCTGGGAGGAGATTCGGGGAGTTTCTAGAAGCCCTGACCAACCTAAGGCTGAGCTGGACTGAGACTCAAGGTCCCAGCATACTGCAGTTGATTCAGTCACTCCAGGTATAAGCAACCTGAATCCGAAAGCCCAGTGCCGCTACCCAGCATGAGGATGAGGGCTGTCGGCTGGCTAGGAAGCCAGCTCTGTCCCCAGAGAGGCACAGGGGATGACTGGGAAGCTCAGGCAGAGGGGTCTAGGCAGGAGGGATGACCTTGGTTTAGACCTGGCAGGAAAACAGGAAAGATATAGTGATGGCCTACTTGCTCGGTGTGCCAGGATGAAGCCACTTGCCTTGTGACACAGACACCAGGGTCTCTGAGAGGCAGGCCAAGGCTGGTCTTAAGTCTCAGAATACAAGTCTACCTTATGAGAATTGGTAAGTCTCTTGGGGCCTCAAGGACAGAGCAGACACTGCAGGACTTTGTCCTGGTACTGCAAGATCTCAAGGGGACGATTCACTCTAAAGTAGCCTCTTCCTATTGTCTCTAGTAGTTCTGGCTTCTCCTAGGCAAACACAGCCTACATAAGGGTGGGAAGACTGTAGAAGCTTCCTCCACCCCCTGTACATGTCAAGCACTTCAGCCCTTATAGTCCGTCTGACCACAGCAACCCAAACCATTCCTGAACTCTGCCTGGAACAGACAGCTAACCTGGCCCGGGTACAAAGGTGGGGCGCCGTCTCGAGCTGTGCGCCATGCGCGCGTGGCCACTCCAGCAGCGGGGCCTGGCTAAGGGGACATGCAGACACACAGTGCATCAGGGACTCAAGCAGCGGGAACATGCAGGACAGAAGGCCTGCCCACCCATCCCTGGTCCTGCCTGCCAGCCAGCCTAAACACTGATGAGCAGAGGCCAATTGGCGGGCAGGCACTGCTGGAGTGAGCCCGAGGGAGCTGACCAAGCCCGCTGGTCCCGGACGGGCGCAGTCGGTGGGCGAACTGTAGATGGATAAGAAGTGAAAAAGACCAACCTTCTCGCTGATCTGAGAGATGAGAGTTTGGGTTGATGGCAGAGTGCGATGAGGATGAGGAGGGAATAAAAAAAAGACAAGGAGAAACACAGAGAGAGTAAAAACAGGCCAACCTTCATCTGCCCACACAGCACAGAGACAAGACAAGACTCCTGTGCCCCTTGCACACGTACGTGCACACAGGTGCACACGGACCACGCCGCTCACAAAAGACTCGGGACTCATGAAGGGACGCAGCGGACAGGGCTAGGGCCCACCAGCAGGTGCCAGGGACGATGAGAGCAGAACTGGTAGGGGGAGAAGCGGGGCATGGGCCAGTCCCCATGCCTCACACACCCTCATGGCTCAGACAGACCCGGTAAATTGGACTCTGGGGTCAGGGCCCACCAACCCACCGAGGCACACAAACCATCACAGCCCCACCACCTCGAGGAAGCCCCACGCTGGACAACACCAGTGTG
This sequence comes from Cricetomys ansorgei, assembly GCA_026225945.1. Taxonomy (NCBI): domain Eukaryota; kingdom Metazoa; phylum Chordata; class Mammalia; order Rodentia; family Nesomyidae; genus Cricetomys; species Cricetomys ansorgei. The sequence goes on along the minus strand of JAMJFZ010002837.1, from coordinate 430,441 downwards.
AGGAGCACGGCTGATGCCTGTGGGGAGAAAGGCTAGGAGGTAGCACCCTCATTTCAGACGGCAGTAGCTCAGATGCCAGGTCCCTGAAGAGAATGGGGAGGATGGTGGTCCTGGTACAGGTAGGCCAGCTTTTGCTAAGGGCAGGCAGGGTTCTGTCCCGGCCCAGGCAGCTCTATGCCTGAGAGCTGGAGGGGAGAGATACTGAGGATGGGAGGAGAAAATGAGTCACTCAGGGAGGGAGTCAGATGGTGATGGAGAAAGAGAGGCTTGTCCACCCAGCGTGCCTGGGCCTGCTAGACTGTGGGCGGAACTGCAGGCAACTGTGAACAAAGTCAGATGTAGATGTGCCATGCGTGTCCCCAGGACTATCCCAACAGTAGGCCAGGCAGCTGACTCTCGTGTGCTTCCTGTGCCCCTGGCAGCGTGTTGGGAGCTTCCCACGTCCTGCCCCTCCGACCGTAGCAGCCTTAGGGCCTCAGAGAGGCAGTGAGAGCCCTGACAGTTTAGTGAACACAGGAAGAATGTGGAGAGGCTAAGTCTGAGAAGATGAGTCAACAGACACAGGAGAACAAAGTTAGAGATGGGTGGAGACAGAATCCCTCGGGAGGCAGCAATCCTGAGCAGAGGGTCTCCATGGGGGGCAAACTGCCTCTGGGTACCAATGTCTGGAGACAGGTGTGGTTTGACTATAGGGTGCTATCAGCACCTGGCTGGTTAGGGATGCTTCTAAACATCCTACTGTGCATAGGGAAGTCCAGTTGTATCCAGTCTAAAATGTATCCAGTGCTAAGGTGAAGAAACTCCAGAGCTATAACCCACACTCGCCTCAACCAGGAGGCTCAGGCCCTGACAGAGTTGGGGACTTCCATCTTGGGTGGTAATAGGACCACATGGAAGGAAGTCTTGAAGCTACTATGTTGGGAGACAAGAAGCCAGCAGATAGGCACTGGGGTGGGGCAGGGTTCTTCCATGCCTATCTACCCACAGACAGAGCTTCAAATACAGAGCTGGTGGCTAGCATGACACAGGCTGTCCTGGAGAAGCTGTGGCTAAAGGGTCATCAGCACTGCGTGGGGCAGATGGGCCTTTGCTAGCTCCATCTGGGAACACTACAGGCAATGGTCCCAGGAGCAGGGCTTTCCTTATGGACATAAATCCTACAGCCAGAGGGCGGACACAGACCTAGATGGGTTCTAGATACGAGGCAGGGCCTGGGGGATGAGTAGTGGAAGCCAGGTTGGTTGTGTTAAGATACTAGACAGGAAGGGCCGAGGGTAAAGGGATCCCTACTATCCCCCACCTCCTAAAGCTCTTTCAAATGGAGCCAGGAGATGGGATATGGCAGGATCCAGCCAGGGTCATGATCCTCAAAAAGAGGTCAGGAAGCTTTCATGAGATGGAACAGCTGCAGGGTGGGTCTCTTTCCTTCCGTGATCCCCAAAGAGGGGCAACTGGGCTTTTAACGACACCTATCTGTGCAGGAAGGCTAAGCGAAGGGACGGTGTGGGTAGAGGGACAGTGGGTAGTGGTGTCCTGCCTGGGCGCCATGCTCCAGACCATCCTATGTGTCCTCAGGGAGGGCTGAGGCAGTCAACTTTGATTCCCGTGGGCTATGAAGAGCAAAGAGACACACCAAAACAGTCCCTAGACCCTTCAGTGTGGACCTACCTGTGAATAGCACACAGTCCTGTTATTCCCAACTAGAAATTCCCAGGGCCATATATCCATAGGGGTTCATAGCTACTTCAGCCTTGGGGGGGGGGGGGGCTGGTGAGAGAACACAGTAGGCTTCTCCAGGAAGGCCCATCTGGTCCATTCCTGAGGCCTGCCAGATTCAAAGTTCAGAAGCAGAGTCCTGGAGCCTACCTGCTGGGGTAGGCAGAAGGAAAGTCAGGCCAGGCATGCATATTCACACACAAATACATGTGTCTGTGCGCCCTCACCCTGACACACATAGAGAGAGACACACACACAAAGCAAGGCTCCAGACTCGGAAGGCTCCAGACTCCCATAGGGCCCTGGGCCCAGGCAGCAAGGACCTACAAGAGATACAAATGCTCCCGGGAGGGTAGTGGAGGGAGCGTCTGCTTCCCCAAGGGCCTGAAGGGAAAGAAGGCAAGTAGTGGTGGCTGCTGGTAGACTGCCCAGTGGGAGCTACGGAGGTGGCGGCTGCTAGTGCTGCTGCAGAAAGAGGCAGGAAGGAAAGGCGGAGTGCGGAGTCTCTCCAGTGTCTGCACCAAGGTCTCCAGGCAGCATGCCTGGCAGGTGAAGCTTGGCTCCAAGGTGACAGGGCCAGGTATGGCCGAGTTCTTACCTCGCACGTACAGGTTCGCAGGGGCCGAGTAGCGTGTGCCTGCCGAGTTGGTTGCCACACACTCGTACTTGCCTTGGTCGGACTCCTCACTGCTCTCAATCTGCAAGGCACCTGTGGGAACACAAGACAAGAGGTCAGTCGTGGTCCATGTTGAGTGTCAGCTGAAACATGGAGGCCTCGACAACATGCGTAGTCCCAGCTGCTGTGGTTCACCTGGGTCACAGCCTAGGGCCTCTGGGTGGCTTCCAGGAAGCTCTTTCTGATGAGCCAGGTCCCTCTAAGTAAGAATTAAGAATTTGTACTTTGAAGCAAGATGTCCCTACCGTGGGTCAGCCCATGCTCCATCCAGGAGCTGTCCACAGGGTGCCCACCACTGTCCCAAGAGGCCTAAGGCCTGTTGACCAATAATCATGTCAATCAGTGCTCTTGTCCCATAGCCCGTAGACCCACAGGCCTGGAATTCCTAAACAAGCAATGTCTTGTTAAAATCAGACAAGAGCAGGGGACGCTATCACCTACTCCGAAGGGGCTAGCCTTGGGGCTTGGTGCCCAGAAGCCTCTGCCCCATGCTCCCACCATCTCCTCCCACTCTGCTGGCCCCGCCCATTCCGGCTACTTTCCTCAGCTTGGTCCTGCTAAAGTGCTTCGACCCACCAAGACTTCTGCATAATTCAGAAGGCTAATGGAGACTGTAGCTCCCACTCGGGCCAGAGCCCTGAGGGGCTGCTGCTCTGACCGCGGACGGACAGACAGGAGCCAAGACTGGGGGTGGAGGTAGCTGAAAAGACCCTCTGAGAGGATGGATGAAACTTGCATTTGGGACCTGTCCTGTCAGGTCAAGTGAATAAACCCAAGGCGGAGGATCACTTGCATTAATCAATGCCCTTGCCCTCCACCTCCCCTCCCCCCAAGCAATAAACTCTTGCAAACTGCTAGTGAAAGCAAACTGGGCAAGCTATCTATGACAGAGAAACCCACAGGGCAAAGCACCACGCCCCTCTCTGGAACAATTTGACAGACAATTACACCCACACAGGACAGTCCAACGGACAGCTAATAACCCCCACAGAACACAGTCTGACAGGAAACCACCTCCTGTATGAACAGCTGGAACAGCTCTAAAGAGCTTCTTCCTCCACCCCAACTGACAATCACGCCCACACAGGACAGACAGAACCTGCCAGGCCCCACTGAACTGGACTGGACAGGAACCTCAGGGGGAATTCTAAGCTGTGTTCTCACAGTCCAGGCCCAAGGGGAGACACTATGGGTCCAAGCTGCAGCTCCTTCAAAGCCTGCTCTCTCCATCCACCATCACCAGGGCAGCAGGAGGGGCCATGAGCACTGGAAGGCTGAGGGCTGGCGGTAGAGCAGGAGGGGATGCCACCAACCCAGAAGGGAAAAGGGCTGACCTCTGCGGCCTTGACTTCAGCCTCCCCGTGGGCATCAGAGAGTATCAGAGCACAAGCCAAACACCCAGCAATGGCAAGAGCGGTGCTGACTGGGCAGCCAGCGGCTCGTGTCCATGGGATGAATGGACACTGCTACAGTAAATGGTCACTCAAGCAGGTGAGGATCAGAGCCCTGGCTGGTGGAGCTGCCCAAGGTCAGCTCAACAGAGGTTTAGGGGAGACGGGAAGCTGGTGCAACAAGCTGGGATTATAATCGATGGAAGGAGGAAGTTCCCCCGTGACGAGAGCCTAAGTCTGGTCCAGAGACCTGTGCTGGTTACTTATCTCTGTCAACATGACATAAGCTAGAGTCACGTAGGAAGAAGGAACCTCAACTGAGAACAAGCTCCCGTTAGAATGGCCTATAGACAAGTCTGTGGGATATTGTCTTGATTGACAGTTGATGGAGGAGGGCCTAGCTCATTATGGGTGGTACCACCCCTGGGCAGGTAGTCCTGGATTATATAAAAAAGCAAGCTGAGCGAGCCATGGAGAGCAAGTCAGTAAGCAGCTTCTCTCCACTGTTTCTGTCTCTGCTCCTGCCTGAGCTCCTGTTCTGACTTCTCTCACTGACAGGCTGTAACAAGACATGTTGGCCAAGTAAACCCTTTCCTCTCCAAATCACCTTTGGTTGTGGTGTTCATCACAGCAATAGAAAGCAAATTAGGACAAGGCCCGATATAGATCCTGAGTCTACTAGCACAGGCATCACCAAGTCTGGTACTGACATCCAGACCAAGAACAGGGGAAGCAGCGTCAGCAAGTGCTAGTCAGTGTGCAGGAGATACGGGGAGGCCAGTGGGAACCGAGTCCTGTCGTCAGGGCAACAGATAACATCCCACAGGGGGCAACTACCTCAGCCCCAGCTTCTGTCCTGAGCAACTCTAGCCTTGAACTGAGAGCCTAGATGTGCCCACAAATATTGACAGATGTGGGAAGAAAGTGATGTTATAAAAACAGAAGCTGTCATTCTGTATGTGACAGACTGCACATATCCTCATTCTCCTCTAAGTCACACAGCCCTGAGGGTAGGCGGTCCTGGCTCCAATTCTAAGGAGACAGACTTGCGAGATGGTTGAGTCAGACTTGAACCCTGATACAGAATCTAGGCTTGCCCACCAACAGGGCAATGCCCTGTAATGTGAAGGCAGCTTGGGGGACTGCAAGCTGACAGGTCGGGTGACCGAGTTATACACATCTGTTTATGTCCCTCTTGCCATGCTATCTACAACAATCTAAACTCTCCAGTCCTTCTGTGGAAGAGATTATAAGGGATGCTCCTCAACTGACCACAGGACCAAGATACTAAAGGAAAAGTCCCGTAGCAACCGAGGGCTGTAAGAAAAAGGAGGTTCTCAAGGGATAAGGGCAGACTTGGTCAAGTTCCCAACCTCTTAGGAAGTGTCTCCATCTGTGTCAGCCTCAGGGACAGACTAGGCTTCGCTATGGGAACCAAATAGGTCCCTTCTGTGGGGCTGGCCTAGAAGGCCTGGGTAGCAGGGCTTGCCATCCTGGGTGGTCTCAGCTGGTATCTCCACAATGCAGACTTGTAATGGATGAGTCCACAGGAGGGAATGACTGAGAGTGGAGGTGTGTGGTGGCTGGTGGTATGGGGGGCCAGAGCTGGAGATGAAGAGGTTGGACAGGTCGGGATGGGTATGGGGAGGTGACGGACTAGACGGGATGGAGTGGAGGTGACCAACGGCGACGGTAGTGGTGTGGCGTGGCGTGGCGTGGCGTGGTGAGATGCACGGACAGCATTCTTACCTCTGATTGGTGAACCACCTGGCGAGGTAATTTGAATGCAAATAAGATCAGAGAGAAACATTAGTACAAAAGGAAGGAAAGCCACACAAAGCCAAATCAGATAAAACAAAACACCAGAAAGGGCCTTAACTATATGGAGAACCGAGGCCTCGATTTAGGCGACTCAGGTGTTGTGTGAGTAAGCACCGAGCTGGGCCAGGCTGAGAGTGGGGAAAGCATGTCCTCTGGGTCACTGGCACTGCTGAGGAAGTGGAGGGCTGGAGGAGGTATTGATGGGAGTCAGGAAGGAGGGACTGGGCTCCTGTGACCCTTGCTGGCTGGGTTGATGGAGAGGAAGGGAAAGAAAAGAGGCAGCACCCACCCTGAAGACCACCCGAATCCCATGGTGTAAGAGTCCAAGGAGAGCACTTACCAAAACAAAACCAGGACATTTAAGCAGGCAGGGTTAAGGCAGGGAGCTCACATAGGTTACCATGGTCCAGGGCTCCTCAAACAGGAGCCAGCAGTGTAGGCATCGGGCTCAGTCAGCTCACAACCTAGTGGCTGGCAGCCCATAAAACCCACCTGACCCTACTAAGGACAGAGTGATCAAAATTTCCCCAGCCTATCTGGTGAGAGGCAAAGGGCCAGCAACCCACCCCTTGTCTGTCTGGTGCCTCAGAGCCCTGGGGTCCTCAGCCAAGAAGGACAGGCACTTGCCTTCTAAAGCCAGGTCTTTATGAGGCCTGAGCAGGTTTGCCTTCCAACAGGTACCTCTCCCGAGACTCCCACTTCAACCACCGGAGCCAGGAACCTGTAGATAGACCCAGGTCCAAGTCTATCCACCCTCTGGCTCCTTCGGCGGGGGTGGAGTGCGGGGGTGATGGTGTGTGGGATGGAAGTGTTCAGGGCCACAGATCAGTTCCTATCTTATTGAACTTGGCAACACCCACCTGGAAAAATACCCAACTCTATGCACAAATGAGAAAATGGAGGCCTGGAAACATTAAGAGGCTTAAAAGTGAGGGAAGAGGAAGTGAGCAGTCTAACTCAGAGCCTTCCCACTGGACACCCTGCAGATGTGGAGGCTAGAAGCCAAAGGCGGTGGCTGGGACGGGAGTGTACGTGACCCCACAGGTAAGTGAGAAGAACCATCATTCTCCATGGGTAGTCCTGAGGTCCACAGGGGATGCGGGGCACGGGTCCACTAGAATAAAACCTACTTTTAGTAGTTCCTACAATACTAAGACCAAGGGTGGTGGAGTATGCCTATAATCTTAGCACTTGGGAGGCTGAGACAGGATGACGGTGGCGAGTTCCAGGACAGGTTGGACTAAGTAGGGAATATCACGCCAGCCAGGGCCACACAGCAAAGATCTTGTTTCAAAAATATAAGGAAAGAGTTATTGGTCTTATTTAGTCACTTTCTCCATGAATATACAGTGGTGTTTCCCAGAGGGAATACAACCTGCAATAACCTAACAGGCTGAAAGCAGCCATGTTTAAGCTCCACATAAACAATGAGGCTTTTCTAATTTTTTTTTTTAGAATACATAACTATCTTTTTTATTTTAGAATGTTATGTTAACACTTAATACTTTTTAAATTATTTTAAAATGATTAGTAAATATTTTAAGTTTTTCCATCTTAAATATCTAACATAGTAAACATTAATAGGTATAATCCAGATAAACAAAACTACCTTAAGGTCTCCTGAGTTAAAGTCAGAGATACTAAGAGCGGAAAGTTGACAACCACTGACCTCCTGTGGTCTAAGCCAGAGCTAGAGAAGAGGTTTTATGTACAGCCTAGCACTACAGCCCTGAGCCAGTGCCTTCTGCTCTTTCTACCGACTTCTCAGAATAGTACTCTGCCTATCAAACTGAGAACCTGCCCTTTCCATTCTACTGGACAGGTACATGGGACTGAAGGGGCTCCGAGAGTCAGCCTCCCCAGGAGAGCCATGCCAATGAGCTCAGATATTATAATCACACACTATCTGCACCATTCCGGAAGGCCCAGCCGAAGGCAGAGCAGAGTGGAGTAGGTGGGCACTTCCGGTTAGAACTAGGGCCAGCCAGCAGAATGAGAAGTCACAGGCACCTCGCCAGAGGGGTCAAAGGTCTCCTTCTGCAGTGAGATGCCATCATCTCTGCTTGCTACCACCAGGTAGTGGACACATGGAAAGCACGGCTGGTTCTCTAGGCCAGAGACGGATACTCAGGCTACATGGAAGCACAGGCAGTCTCAAAGGCCCCATTCTTGCCTGGCAGAGCTTATGGGCTAACAGCCCTCTCAGGACCCAGCCTTGGACCCCAGGGGCAGCTGAGCCTGCTATGGCTATGGTTCTGCCAGAGCCAGAGCAGACCATTCTTTCTGGACTTGTTCTTCTTGGGCCTGCCTCAGGTCTCAAGCTCAAACAGCCCATGAAGGTACTGTGGCAGCAAATCACATTGCTGCAGGAAGGAAAGCGGCCTTTAAGCAGAGCTCGCTCCTAAGCTGTGCACTCTGCCAGCCCTTGCTCTGGGGCCACACTGTATACAGAAGCGCTAGGTAGGGTTCAGGTCACAGACGCCAGAGGGGCCTGAGGGCAGGAGCTCTAGTGGGGTACAGCTACTTCTCAGGATCCAGGTTTGGTATATGCTGTTAGAGGCACTAAGGTTACCTCGCAGGAGAGCTCCCAGACCCGAGTCTCTGCATGTGACCCCTTGACCTGCACAAGCTAGACACGATGATAATCATAGCCCGTCCTACTTCAGAAACGTCGCCAGAGACTCAGTGGTAATAAAGGGTTGAAAAGCGTTCTGTAAACTGTTGGTGATGTGAAAGCCACAGGGGTCCTCGTGAACACACAACGTGTGTAGGGCCCCAAGCCACTCTATGAAGGGATGTCTCCCCACGGCTCCATCCCAAGCCCTGGACACACACGCCCCACCCCCTCAGCCTATGATCCTTAAGTCACAGCTTCCTGGTGGCAGGAAAGGGACATCTTGATAAGTAAATCTGTCCCAGGTCCTCCTGCGACAGCCGAGTGCCAGGTGGGCAAGGGTGGGTCAGTGTGGTTCCCTGCGAATGGAGAAGGGGCAGGAGGCGGGAACAGAGCCTTTGCCATAAACCAGGCAGCGACTGTCACTGTTTCCTTAATGCCAGCTACTTTGTCAGATAAGAAAACTGACAGTGAAGTTGACAGAGGTCAGAGAACTAAGGGTGAACGACAGACAGGGTGATAGGGCTGGCTGTGCGGGCAGGGTGCCTTGACCAGGAGCACATATCTGACCATGCAGGCAGGGTCAAAGGTTGTAAGCCGAGGGTCCATCACTGGCTTCCGGAGCCGAGGAGGAATATGAATAGACAATACTGCCAGCTGCTAGAGGACAGGGTTTCCAGAGAGAGAGAGAGTGTGAGGCTGGAGGCAGGGGGATTAGCAGTGTCCGGGGTAGGGCAGAGGTAACAGAAAGAGAAGAGGGGACCGATTCAGGAGCCATATGGTGATACATGGAGCGGATGTGGTTCCTTACTGGACAGTGTTGGGTCTCTTTCAGGTTTGGGGATGGGGAGCTGCCTGTCATGGAAAAGGGGTCAACGGGAGCAGGGAATGGTTGTTTGTGAAGGAAGTCATCGTTCGTCCAGGACAGGGTGACATCCGGAAGGCATTGAATGTGGGGTCTGGAGCTCACACGGGATGTTCGGCTGCGCTGACTAGTAGGGGTGCAGATAAGGAGGTGGAGACTGAAACTTCGAGAGCCATGAGTTCACCTGCCAGGGGATAGGCCGTGTCAGAGCATGGGTGAGGCTGGCAGGTGTCTGGGCTGGAGGAACCAGGACTTCAGCCAAGGGCAACAGGGCTGTTAGAGGCAAGTCAGGGGTGGCAAAGCCCAAGGGAAGGCAGGAGGGTATGCTCAAGGAGGGGGAAGGGCTGTCGGCCACTGTGAGGACAAGGAGAAAGAGGCCCGCACAGCACCCAGTGGAGTGATGGGCAGGGAGGGGTGGCACGGGGTCTGGCGCACTGCAAGCACTGCATAAATACTTGATGAACAAACGCTGGAGACAGCGGGCCTTCCCAGAACTGCTGCCTACCACAGACAGTCAATGCCATTCTGGGGAGGACTCAGGCCTGTAGGGAGGACCGTCTGGCAGCATGGGGAACCTGCCTGGGGCACCCATGAGCAAATGCAGGGGAGCCACACCACGCCGGCCGCTGAGCTCTGCTGGGCAGCAGCCACAAACACTGCCGGACCATTTCCTGCCTTGATTATGGCTGTTTTAATTAACTGCACTACAGCTGCCTCCATCTTGTTGAGTTTTAATTAAATTAAATGAGCTAACACTTCGTGGGCTGTCTCAGGCGGCCGTGGCTGGGGCCGGAATCCTGCCCTGCTGGGTGGCTCATCACTCCCTCTTCTCCCTGGGCACCAAAATGGTGTGGGTCTGACGGGAGTTGCTGGGGAGGGGCTGGGAATGGCGGGCACCCCTGAAGCCGACGGAGCCCCAAGAGAGGCAATCACATCCTTCATGATGCTGACATCACAGCTGATGGGCAGCAGGAGTTCAAGCCATGGCTGGGCACACCCGACAATGGCCTACCTACTCCCAGCCAGCAGGACTTTTGGAGCCAAGTCTGTGGGTCTACCCTGAGCTGCTAGCGGACGTAGCCCAGCTGATTCTGAGCCTGCTTCCCCACCCGCTCCATTCCCACAAAGTCAGAATCAATTTTCTTGGCGGGAGCCTCACAGGCAGATCGATCAATGGGGCGACACCTCCCTCCTGGTCACAATGGCACCCTCGTTCTCAGGGCTCCAAGGTGGCTCAACTGAGCCATCCACAGGGGACAGGTGGCTCTGGTGGCCAAAGGAAATAGGCAAACCCCCCTGGTTTCAGGCTCGTAAGGTCCACCTGAAGCCTGGTGACTCACGTATCACTGGCTCCTTTCCCAGCAAACCTTGTTGCCTAGAGGAGCAGAGTCACAGGCTGGACTCTGGGAAAAGTAGATGAAAGCCCAGGGGCACCTTCCTCAGGCCTGCCATGCTGGCATGCCATGTATTCTTGGAGGAGCAACTGGTCCAGAATGCGAAGTGTGACAATCCTAGAAAGGTCAGGACAACACTTGCCATCGCATCCCCCCCTCCCCCAGCTCCCCAGGCAAGGCTTGGTCCATGACGTTGGAGGCACTCTGCCCAGTCTTCCTTAGAAAGTTCATCCCCCGGCACCTATCTAGACTATGCAAGAAGGTGTCTTCCCTGAGGTATTCTCAGCACCTTAACTCTGGCCTCGGCTCACCTGAACGCAGCTGCTTGATGCGGCCGTTGCTTAAAGCAGGGTCCACAGGGAGGAAATCTTTGAACCAAGAGATCTCAGGGTCTGGATTTCCACCAGCTGCACACAGCATGGTGGCCGTCCGCGCCTTCTCTACCACCTTCAGTTGAGGTCCCATGTCGATGGTCGGGAACCCAGCTGGCAACTGTTCCTCTGTGGACAAAAGGAGATGTGTGTGTTAGCACTGGCTCTGTTCAGCCATGAGGACCTCTCTGTGGAGCTTCTCCTGACTTCCAGGTTAGCTGGGACCCACAATACCCTTCTCTTTCCCACCCCTGATTTCTAAGCATGAGCCCTATCCCAACTGGGGAGTCAGAGTCCTTGGTCCCTTTGGCAAGGCAGGGCTGCAGGAGGGCCCACACCACTGTGTCCCTGCTGGGGAGTTTCCAAGTCTGGGAAGCACAGACCGAAACGTCAGCACTTATCTCTCTAGGTCCTGGGAAGAACAGAGATCAATGCTCTGCTGGCTGCAGTAGAAAGTGCTATATGGACGTGGGGGGGGGGTGCGGCGGGGGCACTATATAGCTCCCAAAGCATCAATAGCCACAACCCTACCAGAGACTGTGTGCTTGCCCAGCCTCCACTTCCTTGTGAGCACACACGACAGCCCCCCTTGGCCTGCATCCCTTCAGCTCTGTTATGTGGCAGAGCCCCAGGTCACTGACCCTGGGCACCCTGCCTTGTCAATGATCTAACTCTAGTCTTGCCTCTGACCATTCTATTCTGCAGCCTTGACCCTTGGCCTTCTTTCTCACTCAGTCCTGACCCTGAGAACCATGATAAGGTCCAAGTACCACGTCTGAGTATGTGTAGGCTAAGAAGATAAAAAAGAACAAGGAAAAAAACCCTCCCTGGTCTTTCCTCCCAACTTTTCCGAGAGCTGGCAACTCACAGAGGGAATCACGTCCATTCGGCCCAGTCCTACCTCACACGGGTTCCTGAAGCAGCCCTGAGGGGCCGCGGCAAAGCTGTCTGCTCCCCACCTCTTAGAAGCACCAAAAGTTGGAAAGACAGGCCCTGGACCACTGTAGACCAGGTGGGACTCCCATCTCTACCACTAACTACCATCTTGAGGGCCTGTGTACGTTCTTTACTTTGTTTTTGATCTGTCTACTGGGTTTAGGTGCCCACCTTGAAGACTACATCAGAAAAAGAACACGGGGCACTGGGGAATATCTGACACAGAATCTGCACCCAGTGCCTCTTAGAAGTTATAACTAACTGGGCCTGAACCACTGAGGCAGCTGGGTACTGAAACTGTAGCCTGGGGACCCCTTTTCCATTCTAGGCTGGTAAGAAGTCCTTCCCACCGGAACAAAACTATCAACTGTATCCCAGAACTCAGCAGTGCCTCTCCTCTCCCAGAGCTTGGTTCTAGACAGACCCTGTGAAGGCACAGGAAATGTTTGCTTTTTGTCTACCTTTTGGCAAAAAACCTTGAGCCATGTGGTGGGGAAAGGCAGGGGAAAGCCCTGTACTTCCCTCTCACATACCCAGCACTGGGTTATGGTGTGGCAACATCGCCGAGGCTGGGCTCCCATGCCAAGAAGACTCAGCTTCAAAAGGGAGAGAAGTAAAGGGTAGGGTGGTAATACCAGCTTTCCCTGCTGAATCTGGCGACCCAAGGGGAGTAATAGGGGCCACGGACAGGAAATGAAGCTGGAGGAGCCACAGCAGGCAGGGGAGCCCCATTAAAGCTGCAACTTCTAGGGACACCCCAGCCTCACCTAGGAATTGGCTGTACACTTCCCTGCTCGAAGCTCTATAAATTCCAGGTGTTAACCCTGGGTCTCTTTGGCTGTAAATATGATCTCACAGTGCCTCGGCTCTCAGCTCTGATTCTTGAAAGGATCATATTAAACAGCAGCAAGAGAATAGAGAGAAGATAGAAATCAGGACCGCAGGTGCACAGCTTCCTTTTGCCTGCTACCACTCGGAAGGTAAGAGCAAGACCTGACACCTAGGGCACCCTCCCCGCCCCCTTCCAGCAGCCGGGGATGCTCAAGATCGCTCAGTGACCAAGCTTGTTCTTCCCAGCTCCTACCTGCTTGAACAAATGAGGTGCAGGGTGAGGGGTAGCTAGGTCCCACCATAGGCAGAGCCCAGGAGCTATCTAGCCTCTACCTGCAAGGGACTGATCAAGAACTAAAGTACAAATGGCTGTGTGTCCCAGGAATCTACTCTGAATGCTTGACACGGGGAAGGTCTTTGGGACCTATGCCAAATTAAGGACAATTAATCTTCCTCCCTCAATTATCACGCCCTCAACTGGTTCTGTCCTTGGCTCAGATCATCCCTCGGGCACCACGGCCAAAGCCTAAAACCAGTGAGTGTAAGGCGCTGTCTATTGAACAGCAGGACCCAAAAGCCATTCTCTGGTGCCAACTAAGCTCCCAGGCAGCGCTGGGAAGACTGCTCCTTAGCTCCCTCCAGGAGGGGAAGTGAGCCTCACAGGAGGACTCCAGCCCCCCAGGGATGGCTTGATGCTGCTGCTTCCTCCTCTCCCACCTGGGCACCTCCAGCACATTCACATCAGTCAAGGACAATAGACGTTTCCCAGATGCCTGAGTGACTGGCCCATGTGGGCCCGCGCACTTGCCACCTTCACCCCCCAGTCCCACCAGAGCAGTGTCTACAGTAGTCCGAACCACTCAGGCTAATGACCAAGGCAGATTTCTCAAGAGGATGTCACATTGTCACTTCCAACCCATCAACAATTGAGAAAACTGAGGCCTCTGGATACCAGGGAAAAAGGTTCCACGCATGAAGCATTCATTCTGTTGTAGGTACTCTCTAAAAGCTTTACAAAATGACAATCTTTACCAAAACCCTGTGAGGTATGCAAGCAAATAGGGGCTTGGCAGAAACCCGCCCAAGGTCACTCAGTTAAATTGGAGGTGGGGCTCGGAGGAAAGCAGGTGGTAAGACCCCGCTGCTTTAGATGAACAAGCATGAAAAGGTGGGTAGAGCAAGGTAGGGCAAGTAAGAGGTATCCCTGGGGGGGAGCCACGCCCTTCCCCCTTTCTATGCCCTCAACCAGCTTCCGGCTGCGGATTACACTGCAGACCCCCATGCACACACACACCCTGCGTTTTTGGGTGCCCAACACTCCCCACCATGTGGACAGCCCTGGCACGCACCCGTGTTCCATAGGCAGGATGCACGGGTTATGTTATAGCCCCTCCAAACGCGTCCTGCCAGCACAGGGGCTGCTGGCGCGGGAGGGCCCCTCCCCCCACCAGGCCACCCTGTAACCATGGCGACGGCGGAGAGGCGGGTGCCACGGTGGAAGGGCTGCGCGCGCTTGTGTCCAAGCGGTGCGCGCCTCCGCGTCCAAGTCTTACTGGGCACCGCCCTTCCCGCCCCCGCCAGGGCGGAGCAGCCGCGCCCCCTCCCAGGACCCTGCTCCTCAGTTGGGGAGGGCGGGGCTCCCCCTTAGGCATTCCAGTTCCACCGACGCAGCGCATCCAGCTCTCGCCTGCCAGGGTCCAGCACAGTGCGAGAGGCGAGAGGCCTTAAGCTGCCTCTGCATATACAGTCCGCAGTGTCGGCCAAGCCCTCCATTGCGCTGAGAGTCCCAAAGCAGAAAGAAGCCCACTGAGGCTTTCGGGGACTTTGGAGAGTCACCGACCCGGTAACCCAAGCTTGGCCAGCCTCCACACAGAAGCAGTATGCACAACTGATAGTCTGCCCCACCCAAACAAGATCTGTGCACCTAGAATGAGCATCCAAGTGTTCGTGAATGGCACCCAACTGTGCTGCCCTTTAAATACTGTAGTTGGGAGACCTAACCCCTTCCCTGGAGCGGTCCTGTAGTCTCACAGATGAGAGGGCATGTGGGAGGGTGTGTCTAAGGTGGGGGGTGTGTGTGTGGGGGGGTGTCATTCAGCAGTTGAGCTAATCACGGTGACTCTGCCTCTCATCTGCTATCTTGGTGACTTCCTGGAGGAAGGCGGATCAAGAATGAGCACAGAAAGCAGAAAGCAGAGAGTACAAGGAGGGTGGAGGGCCAATAAATAGCAAGGTGAGTCTGGGATATGTTTTGAAGTTCTGATAGATGAGGACAGGGTAGGGGTGGGTGGGGAAGTTTAGACGGACAGGCTGAGATGACTGGGGGAGGGTGGAGGCTGCTGAAGGCCCCTAGAGAGCACACACAGGTCTCTTTGTCCAGCTCAGCCTGGGATGCCTGGGGCGGAGTCTGGGCCAGAGGCAGGGGGCTGCACCAGGGAAGCTAACAGATGGAAACATGGGTGGGGGTGGGGGGTAAAGCACCAGCACCGTCTGTCAGAGAGACCTCTTCACCCGTGTTTGCCCGGCTTCATGGCATCTCTGAACACAGGCACATATGCGAATGCACATACCCAGGTTCCCTGGGGTGGCACCGTCTGTGAGGCTGACCCCTTCCTCTGTGCGTGAGCCCACCACCCTGTCCCCGAACACACAGACACCTTTGAAACATGCACAGCCAGGGACCTAGAGAACTACACGGAGAAAGAGACGGGTGCAAAAATAGAAACCTCCATGTGCATGTGGAGGGGCATCTGCAGTGCCGAGCACCTGTGGAAGAGGCTGCTGTAAGCAGATCCAGAGGCGGTAGGTGTGCGCGGAGACGAGGGAACACAGATGTGAAGACGTGCAAAGTCAGAGACACATGTGCTAAGATACACACACCTGGAGACAGGCAAAGACCCAAATCATGCAGGAACCTCTGTGGATGGCCAGGCCCCACCCTGCTCTTGGGGCACGCCAAGGAAGCCCAAGGCTACCTCAGGCCCTGTGCCCAAAGCAGCTCCATCCTCAGCAAAGACAGGGCCAAGACGGCAAGCCCTCCCAGACCTGTGAGCCCTCACTCTCTGGGCTTAGCTGCACCCCACCCCCAGGCTCCCAGGCAGCAAGGGGGGCCAGGGGGGCCTCAGGGCCCATCTCCCTTCGCAGCTTTCAGTCTCGACTTTCAGCTGTTTTTCCAAGAGAAAACTCCCACCTCTTCCAGCACTCAGATTTCATCAAACTTGGCATCTTAAAAGCCTGTTTTGTTTTTGAGTCTGAGCTGTTTGGGGCCTGTCGGCAGCCTCGGCCTCCCCCTCTCAGTAATCCCCCCTCCCTCGGGCTTCCCTGGCGTCCTACTCAACCTGCCAGGTAAGGCCTTCCCACCATGCATAGCTCAGGGAACCCAGTGGCCACTGTGCGGTCCTCCAGCCTAGTCCCCGGCTCAGGCTCACGCTGGGCTCTCCCTCTCGGGGTTCTTCCACCTCGGCCCTGCTCCAGGAATATTCTTTTTAAGCGGTTACCTCTCTAGGTTCAGGCCTTGCTCCCAGTCACTCCAGACCACTGACAGCCTCCCACTCACTCCTCAGCCCCCCTGCAGCCCTGCTGCCACCCCCTCGGCTTCCTGAAGCATGCTTGCCAAGGTCAGCTACGACTTCAGAGCTAAATCCAAAGGATGCTCCCCAACACTCATCTCGCTTGGCTTCTCCTCCTCACACTCCTCCATCAGCCTCCATCGCCTCCCTTGTTCCTGGCTTCCCTTTTATCTCTCAGGAACCTCCTCCCAACAGCGAAAGTCAGTTCTTGGGAATCCTTCTGGCTTGGCTTCTTGGCTTTCATGACTCCATCTCCAGCTGTCCCTCAAGAGTGCCAGGCAAACCCATACTAGGCCTTCTTGACATCTTTCCCTGGATGCCTGCACACACCTGACTAGACAGATTTCAAATTGGACTTATCAACACACCCTCTCAGACCCGGGCCTCTTCATGGATTTCAATCTTAGAAAATTGGTACCACCATCTACCCAGTCCTGGAACCGGGAACCCAGAGCCACCTGCCCTCTGGAGTCTCACAGGCAGCTGGGCAGGATACTACCCAGCACGTTCTTGATCTATTTCCTGTCCTCCTCTACTCACAATACGGTTGGGGCAATGCCTAGACCAACTATGTGTACCTTCACTGGTGCGGTGCATTTCCATCGTACTTTGGACCAACAAGGGCTACTCTGAAGCATGAGTCTGCTCAAAATAATAAGCTCTCCCCTCCCCCTGGCAACCAGGGTGAGAATACCTTACCAAGGATAGAGAATATACATTTAGGGACATCTAAAACCTCCAATTTGAGAGCTATTTCTAAAGCTGCTGGTTCAGCCCAGGGTCACAAGCCAGGCACGAGAGACGCCGAGGACCACGGGGGTGGAGAACTAGGTTGGGCACAGGGGGAAGTGTTCTGTGTCCTCAACTAACAGAAGGGTACAACCCCGTGCCACAGGAGGACGCGTTCAAAAAGGAGTTCACTGGGATCTTTGAAGACTATCAGAACTGGAAAGAATTAGAGGATTCCAGGGCCCAAAAAACCCAGGGTCTGACTTTTCAGCTACCACTGATGCCCCATGCCAACAGAGCCCTCCTACCTGACAATATCTCAAAATGGGGCCCGAACCTCCAAAAACTGGCTATAGCACTTCACATCTGCATGGTCCTCAAATCTATTGTGGTGACGGGGAATGGAGGTCAGGTCCCAAAGGCTGCTGGGTCAGAGGCGTGCTGGTGCCGCTGCCTCCAGGGAGGAACAGAGGCTGTCTGGGGTTCCAGGTTTGGGACTTTCTATAGTAGCTCTTTACCCAAATCTTTCCACAAGTGAAGCAAATAGAAAGGCTTAGGGCAGGGAAAAGGGTGGGGCAGGGAAAGATGATTCCCTAGGAAACACGTACTTATCCTGCCAGCCTAGGCAGTACACCTTGGGACAGGGTCTTAGGTTGCTCACCATCAGCCTTTATCCCTGGAGCTACTTCCAGAGATACCGTGTTTGTGTTTGCAGGGTAGGGATATGTGTGCCTCAAGAAGCTATTCATCACCCCGTAGCTTCAGAGCCTACCAGGGTGAGAGCAAATGCAGAACCCAAGATCCAATGTTACACTGAAATACCCTTGACCCTGGCCACTGCCCCACAGCTCACCCTCCAGGTGGGCAACATCAGACACTCTAGCTGGATCCCTGGGCCATGTGGCATAGGTGGCATAGTCCTGTCCACTTAGCGGACACAGGCTAGATGGAAGCAGGTGGAAAGACAAGTGGGCTAGGTGGGGGGGAAGAAAGGGGAGGCTAAGTCTTGCTAAAGGCAGGTTTAGTCAGAACTCGGAGTGTTCTGCCTCGTGGCCTGGCTACAGAGGACCTGCTGAGGTGCCACTGCAGCAAATGCCAGTGATCCTTTAGCCCCACCACGCTGTCCGGCTGCCCTGATTGACTGACAGAGCCAAGCAGAGACAACGAATCTGAGTACAACACCTGACTTCCCAACCCATCCAGCTCGGGCTGCTGACTTTCCTGCTGTTCACAAAGCTGAGGTATAATACCACCTGCTGTAAACCTTGTGTCACTCACACACGCACACGCACACACGCACACAGAGGCAAACACACCACCAGCACTACCTGCCCTGTGTATCCCACGATCCAGACAGTGCCTGCTATGCACATGAACACATCCTGCTGCACACATAACCGATAACGTACACACCACCTGCTTACACACCATGCCCCTCCCCTACTGCCGGAGGCACGCATGTGCACAGACCCTGCTACACAACTCCTTTTGTATGATGCACACCCCTGGTATATAACAACGCATACACGCTCACACATCACACATCATCGGCTACGTTCATGAAAAGACAAACACAGAGACCTTGAGCCTGGCCCCTAGGACAAGTCAGAAACCGTCTATCCATGCTCCAGAGCCTCTTTCTCCATCTTCCTCTGGGCATTCAGTGTCCCTTTCAGAACCTACCCAGTCACTAGGGCTCCGCCCACACCTTTGGTAGTCCACCTTCCCCCTGGGGTTTTCCCCAATCATGGTCCTTCCTGGCCTGGATTCTGCAGCCCAGGACTCTGTGACCTCCAAACTGAGCTCAAAACCCTCACAATCCCCTCCACCCCCACCTCTGAAGGGGAAGCCCAGAACCAAGGCCCGGCTCCCCTCCCCCACCCCACCCCTCCCTCATGAGGGAAAATGTCAGATTCCCTGTCTCAGTGGCGGCAGCGGGCGGGTTGGAGGGGGGATGATTCAGCCACCGCCTCAAGAGTGCGGAGCGAGAAGAGCTTTTCCTGCCATTACCCGGCGAGGGAGAGGCTGGCGCGCTAATGGCTTCAATTACCACTCAGACAGGAACGCTGGGCGGCAGGGCCCTGGTACTCGTCACAGCCCAGGACAGGGCAGGGCCACCCCCAGCCAGCTTGTGCTGGACACCCTCCCTACCTTGTGCCCTAACGGGGATGTTGGCTCACAGGCTGGCCACCCCAGGACAGTGGGCTGGGGCTCACACAGCCACCCCAGGAAGAACAGTCTTGCTCTAGTAAGGCAGCTTATAGAGTCATGAGGGTCCTGACATGACAGTGTCCCCAGAGGCTGCAGTGGGAGGGGCCTGGGGTAAAGTGAGGCAAAGGCAGAGAGCCCTGAAGGAAGTATGATATTGTGGTTCCCTTTTTAAGATGCACTGATCCTGCACCTGGACCAGGCTCCCCAGGCACTCTCCAGCTACTCCCAAAGCACCTACATTTTGATGAGCAGCCTTACACCTGTGTGCTTGGAGAAGCACACGCAGTGTGACATGTGGCTAAGGGGTTCAAGCATTATTTCCCAGCCCCCAAACCAAGGTCATCTCCTCACTACTAAACCGCCGCAGGGGCCTCACCAAAATGGCCCTGGCTACCTCCTGGTGTCGCCCCGGAGCTCCAAAAAAGCCATCTTTTCACCTATTCCTACAAGCACCCCAGCTTTCCTGCCCCCCTAGGAAGGGGGGATGGGGAGGGAACGGGGCATGGTTGGTCTAAGCTGTTGCTCCCATCCCCTGACACTCCTTTCTGCCAAGCCTTAAGCTGGTCAAGGTTACAAAGACCAATAGGTCAGCACTTTGTCTTGCTGGTGCAGTGTTTCACGAGCAGGAGGGGCCCATGAGGCCCACAATCTCAACCACTCTATTGTAATAGGACTGTCCTGTACTTCATCCAGTTCCCAGAGACACAAACACACATCCTCAAGCCCCAGCCTGGGGATAAAAGTTGGTGTGTAGTACCAGGTTCCATCCCCAACACTGCATAAAAATGAATAACGTCTAATCCATGAAAAGAAACTCTTGACCAGGAAGGCCATTCCTAATGGTAACCTTCTGGAAGTGTGAGCTCTTCTCCACAGGCCTTACAAGACCCTTTAGAGTCTAAAGTTGCTAGAGCAGTGAGGATGTCTGGGAGGAGACTCTGCTCCCCAGCCTGAGAGCCCCAGAAGATGCCCACCAGGACAGGGGCCACAGTTCTAATGTCTTAGAGTCCTCTCAAATGCCAGGCAGGGCACATGACATGGCTCTCTGCGGGGGTAGATGCCAACAGGTGGACGTTTGGGACAGAAATACCTCCCCCTGGGTCACAAAAGTGGAGAAATAGAGGCCAGAAAAGACAGGAAGGAACCTCAGAGCCAGTGATTTCAGCCCAGGGCTGGTTGTCTGGGTCCCTGCTCCACGGTCCCCCAAATGGAATGGACTGTGGGGCTAACGTCAGGCGGCAGCAGCTCAAGCATCTAAGCTTCAGAATGTACAACTTGCAGCTCCATTCACACCGAAATCCTGGGACGTACTTTACATCGTAGTTAAACCTCCACACTAGCTCGGATGGTGGGTCCTCTATCCTGGTTCCTGATAGAACAAATGATGCTCAGAAGCAGTTACGAGGCCAGGGTCCCTGTCACACCCATTGCTGCCTATGGCCCCTCGACAGGGGAGGACCTATCACAGCTCTGTTAGAACCCATTGATTCCCACAAGACACACAGATCCAAGAATTACTGAATGGATGCATGCGTGAACACATAAAGCCAAAGCGTAAAAACGGCCAATGTGAAAAGATGTTCAACTGCTCTTGTAATCAAAGAAATGCAAATTAAATTGAGATGCCATTTTTTGCCTATTAACTTGGCAAAGATTTTTTTTTTTTTTTAATGGCAATTTCCACTGCCGGTGAAGATGTGCAGAAAAGAGGCCCTCTTGTGCCCTTCCGGGCAAGAATATAAACGGATACAATCTTCCAAAAACATTGAAGGCTTAAAAAAATAAACGTGCCCTTCGACTTAGCAATTCTACTCCATGAACCCAGAATAAGGATATGATTAGCAAAGTGACATTATCTTCAAGGATACGTACGACACCTCAAAGGCTGGAAGCTGAGAACATACGCACCCAACAAAAAGGGAACAGCTAGAAAAATGAGGGTACTTCCATGTGACAGATAACCCACAGCCATTAAAAATAACGATGCAGAAGAATATTTAATGGCGAGGAAAATGTTCGCAGTGTATTTTTTTTTCCCCCAACCACACCTGGAGAGATGGCTCAGTAAAGTACCTGCTGAGCCAGCATGAAGACCTGAGTTTGGTTTTCGGGTACCCACAGAAGAAGCCAGGCATGGCAGTGAATGCCCGGAACCCCAGTACTGGGAGGCAGGTAGGCAGGCGGATTCTAGCGCTCTCCAGCTAGCCAACTAGGTAAGCTTGGGGTTCAGTGAGTGAGCTTGTCCAACAAACTCTGGGTTTGCCCTCTAGCATGGGAAAAATGAAAAAACAAAAACACAAACCATTCCGCAAGTCACGAAACAGTGTGTGATCACTGTTCTGTTCGTGTATATGTAAATAGAAATATACATACACACATACTCAAAAGCATACACGTACATACACAGAGAAAATGGGCCACCAAGAAACAACCAGTAGCAGTAAGATAGACAGCAAGTGACTGCTACTTCTCCCCAGGCACTATCCTGTACGCCTCAGTTCTTCAAACAGTGAACAGATATTGGTATGTATTTAAAAAGGAAAGCAACAATCAATGCAGTATTTTGAAAACGTACGTTCAGATTTATGTATCTACTGTGGCCAGGGTTTAATCATGTCACTTCCCACCCTGTTTGTGGCTTTCTATGTCCTCAAGAAAGGGTTCGTTTCCGATCTTCCAGAGTCACACTGAGTTACTCTCCCCCTCCTCGCCATGTTCTCCAGCTCTCCGATGCCCACTTGAAAAGCTTCAAATTAACTACTAGAGTTCTGGAAGCTCTGCTCCCTCTTACACCTTGGGCCTTGGCAAAGGCCTAGAAGCCAAGTGTCCCCATTCCTTACAGAATTCACTGAACACTGATGAGGGTAGCGCAGGTCAGGAGACTTTCTGGGCTTCATGGAAATTCAAGGAAAGTTTGTGAGTGGGTGAATGAATGAAAGAATGGATGAGCCACCAAATGAGAAAAGGCACTAAAATCCACACAGATAGAGCCCAGCTCCAGCTCCTTGATCTGAGCACCAGGAATGCACTGACGCTGACTGCCGGGCTCACATAACCCCAGCTATACAGCTACGGCACCACGCCCCAAGTCTGACCCAGACCCCAGCCAAGCAATGACCCAGCTCAGCAGGAGGTCACAGAGCCAGCAAGCACACAGCTTGTCTTCAACAAAGTTCACTGACTCGCACGCACCCCAGGATGGCCAGTCCTGGTGGGCTCCCCCACACCTCAGTCCGCCTGGCCACCACGCCATGTCTTACATACCTTCAAGCACTGAGAGCTTGGCACTTGTGTTGATCTCGCCTAGACTGTTGGTGGCTGTGCACTCATAGATGGCCTCGTCTCGCTGCACTCGCAGTGGCTGGATCCGCAGCACCGACCCGGCTCCGTCGTCAAACTCAATTACCTGTCACGGGATAGATGTGGTCACGGCCTGTTGGGGTATGGGAACCGACTCTAGCCAGTCTTCCTCACATCTCCGAAAGGGCTTCGAGGGAGACAAGTGGAACAGGAGAAGGACCACAGAGAGAGTAAGCCAACCCTCGTGTTGTCCAGCCCTCCCAGCCAGCCCAGGACAAACCTCGAAGCGCTGGGAGCTGACTTTCTTCCCCTTCTTCATCCACGTGATTCGAGGCTTCGGTTCCCCGGTGGCTTGGCACACGAAGGAGGCCACCCCTCCTGATAGCCCAGTCTGGTCCTCGGGGACCTTAACAAAGACAGGTTTGCCTGGAAGAGACAGGGACACTAAATCACAGTGGCATAGTCACCATCAGGCCTGGCCAACGCTGCAGGTAGTAGTCCTTGGGGGGGAGGGGGCAAGAAAGACTTAAGAGAAAACATCATTAATACCTAACTTGTATACAGTGCTTAATAAGTGTCAGATGCTGTTCAAAGAGTCGAACCCTTAACTCTTTGAAGCTGAGGAGCTGGGTGCTGTAATTTACAGAGAAGAAAATCAAGGTGTAGGGAGGTCAAGGTATCTGTTCGATGGGACGCAGCTGGTAAAGAGCAGAGTCTGGAGTTGAGGTCCTTGCCTCCAAGTGTCTCCTGCTTCTGGTCATTCTAAGCTCCAGAAAAAGCAAAAAACAAGACCGTACTGGAGAACTTTCTGGAAAGAGCACCAGACTCTCTTAGAGACTTCCTATCTACCCTGCGACTTAGGCAGACCTAGGACTCCTCCTCTCCCCCAGCCCTACATTCCAACAGCCCCAAAGGCCTGGACATTCCAGCTCCTGAGAGGCCCTGGATGGCTTCCCAGAGCGATGCTTTCCTATAACTCCACCCATCCCACCCCTACCCCCACTGGCTTGGCAACTGCCTTACCACAACATGGGCAGCTACTGAGTTCCTACTCCATGGGAAGAGAAAGGGGCTCAGAAAACGTCCTGCCACACCCAGGTTCACATGCCAGGGCTGACCATAGCCTCGTACCCCTTCAGGTCCTACCACCCAGGGTCAGAAGCCCCGAGAACCTGGCTCATTGAGATATAGCAACGCTTCGTTAATCCTGACAGTGGATCCATTTCCTATTAATCAAGCCAATGAACAGTTCGAGGAAAGCTAGTGCCTTGGAAACTGACCTTTCAGACTACCTGCTCGGTGCCCAGGAACTCAGGCCCAGTGTAGGCCCTGGCAGAAAAGCACGCACTCTGTACCAGGTACTTCATCTCACTTCCTCTTCCACAACCAGTGTTTCCACTTTATAGGCCAAGGGACCAAGTCACGGGCCCAAAGTCACACAGCCAGTGAGTAGTGACACGTTTGGGACCTAAATTTAGGCCCAACAGAGTCCAAAACACACTCGACACAAAAGATCTCACAGGAGACTACTGTGGGGCCTTGTCAAAAAGCACGGCCGGGGTGGCAAGTTAGACCAAAAAGGTGGAGATAAAAGAGTGTCTGAGGTGAGGGAAGGGCACAGGTGACTGGGAAAGAGACGGACAACTGGAGAGAGGTTTGTAAATTCTTGGGGTTTTATTTTTATCTGTATTGACCCGTATGTGCCTGCTTGTCTGTATGTGTGCCATGTGCACGCAGTACACGCAGAGGCCAGAAGAGGGCACTAGATCTCCTAGAAGTGGAGTTACAGGCGGCTGTGAACTGCCCCGTGTGGGTGCTGGGAACGGAACCAGGTCTCTGTCAGAGTACTTGTAGCAAGTGCTCCTAACTGCTGAGCAGCTCTCTGGCACCAATTCTTGTTTTGCTTTTTAAAGGACATGAATGATGAAGCGCACATGCCAGGCCTTCGCCAAGGGGGGCAGCCAATCACTTGTTCGCATCGCCAGTCCTCCAGGTCAGGAGGTAAGTTATCACCCTCAGTTTAGAGACAGGGAAACGGATGCAGGGGGTGAAGGGACCAAGGACCAAGAAGTCACAGTGTTTCGGGGTTGAGCCGGGGTTCAGCCCACACTCTAAATCCTAAACTCATTTTAAATACCTGTGCCCTCCCCCGGACCCGCTGAGTTTGCTCTTGAGGACTAGGCTGAGCAGCCAGAGGGCCCAGTGCAGGGGCCTGAAGGTCACGCAATGCCTCAAAAGTTCTGAATTCCTTTCTGCCTCCACCGCCCCCAGCTGCCTTTGGAGAGAGGTTTCAGTCTGTCCTTGTTTATAGCGTTTGTGGAGCCTGACCCTTGGCTGCACTTGTCTGACAGGACCCTCGCCACCCCCCCAGGGTCCCCTGCGGCCATCTTTTATCCCCCCACACTGGAATCACTCTCAGCTCCCACTCTGCACTGCCGTCCCCTCAGGGCACCGTTTTCCCTCCGTGGACAGCTGGCTGACTGAAGGAGCTGATGTCCTGCCTCTGTGTCACCCCCATCAGACCTCCTAGAACAGCCTCTTCCTGATCAAATCTCCCCAAAGGCCTCCCACCACTCTTTACGAAGAAAAAAAAAAAAGTAACTCCTATCACTGCAGACCAAGCCCTGCCAGGTCTGACCCAACCACTCTCCCCAGACTGCTGGCTTTGGAGCCTTGAATAAGCAATGCTCCCTGCAGCCTCAGGGCCTTTGCGTAAGCTGCTCCTTCTGCTAAGAACTTCTTAGACTACCCCTTTACCCACTAAACTCCTAAACCACCTTGGAACATCATCTTCTCAGAAAACTGTACCCTACCCTTACCCCTCCCCCACACCACTATCTTAGTCCCTGGTTTTAAGCTCTGCCTCCCACAGTATGCTCCCAGCTTCAGCATTCGGGTGAGGCTACAACTTTCCACCTTTTAAGTGTTGAATAGCTGCTTCCCAAACAGACCATAACCCTAGGCAGGGCAGATCCCATGTCTATCCTGTTTCCTGCCGTGTCCCATTGTCTGACCCAGTTCCTGACACCCAGGGTGCAAAATGGAGGAAAAAGAAATGGGCAGGGGAAGGAAGATGGGTAGAGACTGGGGCCCCTCACATACACCTTCCCTCCAGGCAAGGGAGAAACTCAGGGAATAAGTGCTCCTCCAGGTCCTGCCTCAACGTGTCTACAGTGAAACCAGAGACTTGGAACCTGAAGAACCAGAAAGACTAGGAGTGTGTTGGGGTGGGGTGGGGCGGGGCCTCCTGAGCCAAACAAAGAGCAGAGAAGCTAGGCAGGAGAGCCAGGTAGATCATGAGCAGCCAGGAGCAACAGGTCTGGTTGCTGTGTGGAGGCTGTACTGTGCCCAAGGCCTGGGGCCATCGGGGAGGTAGAGCTACTCCTCTCCCTTGGAGGCTGGAGAAGAGCCAGGGTGCTGCCCAGGATCAGACTGCTGTTCCAGCCCCAGGCTGCCCAGGGCTCAGGCCCCATCTATACTCAGGCTTCCCTTTGCTTCCTACCAAGGTGGGACCCTCACAGAGCCCCAGAGCCACCGGGCTCTTCTTCACTCCAGAGCCCTAGCTAGCCCTGGGTCTTCCTGATTCTCAGGAGACCTTTAGGGAACACAGTCAAACCTTTTCTCTACACTGTCTCCCCAGATTTGCTCCTGCTAGTCTGTCCAGATTCACCTTTTTCCCTTTTCAACAAGTATCTTGTATGCACTTGCTAGAGGTCAAGCACTATGCTGAGAATTTAGCTTGGGTCCTGGTGCACTT
The DNA here is from genome assembly GCA_026225945.1 of Cricetomys ansorgei. Lineage (NCBI taxonomy): Eukaryota > Metazoa > Chordata > Mammalia > Rodentia > Nesomyidae > Cricetomys > Cricetomys ansorgei. Next base: position 404,260 of record JAMJFZ010002837.1, on the reverse strand, counting down.
ACTCTGCACCCCTCATTAGCTCCTCTTCCAGACTGGGGAAGCCTGACTCACATCACACCGCCAGTTGGGGTGCCAGCCAGCCAGGCAAAACCAGGAAACTGTGACCATTCTGCCCTGGGTCTGATCAGCTGGTGCTGAGTCTGAACAGAACATTTTTCTGTTTTACACTTGTGTGCGTGTGTAAATATGTGTGAATATGTGCCATGGTGTACATGTGGAGGTCAGAGGACAACTTGGGGAGTCAGTTCTCTCCTTCCACTACGTGGACTCCAGAGACTGAAATGAACTCTGGCCTGGTGGTGAGGGCCTTTTCTTGCTGAGTGAGCCACCTTGCTGGTCTGTGAACAAAACTTCTGAGACTGGGAAACAGGGTGCTATCTGAACAGGCCAGGAGGAGCTTTGCGTCACAGTTACCTGCTGTGACACCCAGGCCTGTGGGCATCTACTCCCAGGGGGAAACCCTGGGACTTTCTTAATAAGTCAACAGCTGACCCTGTAGATGAGAGGAAGACCAAAGAAAAGGACAGGCTTGGGCTGGGGGAAGCACACCCCCTGGAGAGGCTGCAGGCATGCAACTCCAGAGACAGCTAAACCGGGCCACCTCCAAGGCTCCTCCACGGGGAGACGGATTGCTATTTTGTGCCTCCCCTGAGGGGCACGTATACACAGGCACATAAACAGCACTGCACAAGGAAGGCACTGCACACAGAGCAGTGAAGGACCATGAGGGCAGGGAGCTGCTGGAGAGGTGATTTCCCAGGCCCTGAGTGGCTAGTGAGCTGGGGACTCATTAATGAGCTCCGGTGACTGTTTCTGGCAACCTTCCCCCACCCAGTCCACTCAAGGGCAAACCTAGTTCCAGGAGGCGCTCCAACAGGGGGAGCACTTAATAGGTGCCAGGTGCCTTGCCCACGTGACCTCAGTTAACCTTTACAGGTAGGAGTGATTACCCTTGTTGAGCAATAGAAAAACAGGCTCAGGGAAAGCACTTGTGGCGGAAGTTCCAGAGGGCAGGGTCTAGACAGGCCACCCATAAGCACAAGGGGGAGAAGCCCTGCCATGTTCCAACGTCAGGGGCTTTGGAGGAGGGGAAACGGCAAAAGAGACACATGTCCTCTTCAGGCTCCTGCTCACCTGTGCCTGCATCTGCTGTATACCGCTCACCGCTTCAGATGCTAGACATCTGAATGACCGTAAATAACTTGGTCGTAACCAGTACCCATCTTGCACCTGGTCTTTGGGTCCTGCTGCTGTTCCAGGGTGTCTGCAGGTCTCACTCTGGCTTTCTCATGAGCTCGGAAGCCCATGGGTATGACTCTTTCCTCCTCCCAGTCTCATTTCTTCATTAGGCAATTCTCTGTGTTAGCATATGCCTGTCATCTTCAGGGGCCCTCTATTCCAGGAAGCCTCTCAGCACCCCTCCCAAGATATTCAGGCTACTGCCTGTGCCAGCACTGCCCCAACCTGTTCCATTAGCTCACAGGCTTGTGCCCAGCTCAGTGGGTTGTCTCATGGCAGGCCTGAGTGGACTCTTTTTACCCAAACACCTAACGCACATGACAGCAGCAGAAACCAAGACCACCTCTATTCCCACACTCATCTACCTTCCCTCCCAAGGAGGCCCAAAACCCTGGGCTGGGAAGACAAGCTGAGTGAGATTCCAGAAGCATGCACGCATGCACGCAGGCCTTCGTACCCAGGTTTCCACTGGAGCTGACACGGCATTGATGCTAGGCCTCCAGGCTAACTCTTGGCAGCTGCTTCTCTACCCTGCTTCTCTCCGCTCCCCTCTGAGGCCAGGGCCCCCATTCATTTGTCTCGTTAAGAGGCCTATAGAAACACATTTGTCCGCTCTGCGCTTCACTGCTCTGGTCGTCAATTCTCTGGGGGCAGCCGCCCTGCCTTCTGCAGCAGCCCTGTCCGGGTCTGGCTGCTTGCCCCTAGTGAGAAGTCTTGTAAGTTCAGTCCAAGCCTGGCCATGGTGGGGAGAGATTCAAAAGTGGGTGTAATTTAAAGGCGGGCTGCTAGGGCAGACCCCGACTCCAGAGGCTGGCTTACAACAGCTCCTAGCTAATGCCTCTGCTAGGCTCTTGGCCGGGACAGTGACCAAGTCACATAGCAGGAGCAGAGGCAGGGCCTCAGCTTCTTCACCTGGTTCCCACCTTCAAACTCTTGCAAGGTCTCTATAACCAAATTACTAGGAGGCAGCAGGAAGATTCCTGGGAATCTGCCCTGAAAACGGTTGCACCTCACGCCTCCCGATTCCCAGGGAGGTTAGGCCTGTTCCATCCCCTTAATAACTCCCAGGAGGGGCAGACAGACCCAGCGCAATGTAAGAACAGTGTGCTACGAGGGGTGCAGAGGACCACGACCCACACTGCTATAGGAAGTAGTGACAGGTTAAGTCAGATATGATCAGGTAAAGGGTAGGGGAAAAGCCTTTTCTTTCCTTCCTCTCCCTTTCGGAGAGAGTGTCAGGTAGCCCAGGCTTGTCTTCGACTTACTATGTAGCCAAAGATGATCTAGAACTCCTAATCCTCCTGCCTCCGCCTCTCAAGCATTAGGATTATGGGCCTGTGTCACCACACCTGACCTGGGAGAGTGTTTCAGACACAGGAACTACAAAGATTGAAGAAGGCCTGGACGCAGAGAAGTACGCACAAGCAGAGAGAAGAGAGCAGGAGGAGAGGGGCCATGAAGGGTAAGGTTAGCAGAGAGTAAGCTACTAACTTGACCCTGAAGGCAGTGGGGTAAAGAAGGGATGGAGGGGAGTTTAAACCAAGTACCTTGGTGCAACCTGAGTCCCACTGTGGAACAGAGAATGGATTAGGAGGGAAGGGAGTGGAGGCAGGGGAGCCGTTGCTGGTGGATACGCACACACATGCGAAAGCCCAGGCAGGAGCTGAGGGAGGCTTGGCAGAGGTGGTGGGGACAGCGGCGTGGATGCATTCCAAAGCCACTCAGAAGGCAGAGGCCACAGAACTTGGAGACGAATTGCATGTGGGATAAAAGGGAGGGAGGGGGTAAGCTGGGAGGAGGCCCAGGTTTCTGACTTGGTGACCAGGTGGGTGGTAGTGCCAATCACAGAGAGAGGAAAACTGGAGGCAGTCAGGAGGGCGGGACTGCGGGGTGCAGGTTGGGGCGTGCTGGCTCAGAGGCAGGATAGAGAAGGCAGGGATGCTCCTAGACCACACTGTTCCTCCTAACTCAGTGGCGTGTCCTCCCCTGCCGTTGGGCCCTGAGACCATCTGAAGACAGTGGGGAAGAGTGACAACATTCCTTCAGTACCCAAGGGCCACTGACCACCCCAGGCCAGTGCCCTTTCTCACCAATATAAGTCACACCTAGTGTGCTCCGCTTCTCTCCAGCCTCCCCTTGTAGCTCCAAGCTCTCCTCCAGGAGCCCAGCCAGGCCTGAGGATCACTCTTACACTCCCTGTCTAAAATTCTCCACCTGACTTCTCCTCTAGACCCCCTGTACCACCGTGTCTAGACTCCAGAAAAAGGCCCACTCCCTCTCATTCTACCCTACCCAGGGCCCAGTCTCTGAGGACAAAGGGAGGGGTGCTCCAGGGCCACCCTCTTCTATGACTGGCTCCTGAATTATTAATGAGCCATTAAAAGAGAAGTCCTAGTGGGACAAGGCTCTTGTCTAGAGACCTGGAGGGGACAGAGGGATCCCTATGGCCTGCTGTCCTGGGGAATGACCCCTGGGTTGGCCCTGAACTGCCTCTGGGTTCAGGACAGTCTGGGAATAGCCCCTTCCCCCAAGGGACCTCAGCTCCGACCTTGCCCCTCCCCCCAGTCTGCAGATTGGCTAAGCCTGTCCTGTGCTCCGCCTCCCACCAGTAACCAAGCAGTGGTAACCATGGCGACGGGGCGGGCTATGGCCAGTCTTATAGTGCCAGGCTAGGGGGGTGGGGGAGAAGGGCAGCAGCAGGGAAGAGACCAAAGTTCAGAGTTGGACTTGGGTAGGGGACAAATCATCCCCCCAACACACAAATACACATACTCATTTCACTCCCCACCCCCCTCTCTCCTTTCCTGCAAGCTAAGTAACACAATCTTCTCCATTTTCCAGGGACTGCAGGCCTGGCTCAGGGAAGGATGTCCTTTGCCTTGAAGGTTCCCAGGAAAAGGGAAGGATACGGGTAACTCAGTTTCTGAGCTCTCTCTAGGCCTGTGGATATGTCTGGTGCCCCATTCATGTTTCTTACTATACGGGGCCTTCTACAGAGATCTGCAATGTGAACAAAGCACATGTCTACGCATGTCGCACAATGATCACACGAATCCAAGACATGGCTCCCCACCTCCATAAAACAGGGTCACACTTAGACACACACCACTCTACAGAGGCTAAGAGAGACCCAGGGGCTCCGCAGGGTGCTCGGAGGAAGTAGAAGGAGCAAGGTACTCCTTAGAAGGGGGTTTTCCAAGTGGGGGTCTCTAGGACAGAAGGACTAGAGGGGTATCTATCCAATCATCCGGATTCTTTCTCCTAGGACCTAGTCTTGTATTCCATTCTAGAGACCTGCTAGAAGGAGTGTTGCTTTTCAACCTGCTGTGTCTGTATGATGAGGAGTCAGACTTACTGTCGCCGTGAGCACCTGCCATCAAGCCAAGCACCACGAGAGCAGGCACAAGGGGCACCATCATCTTCCCTGGAGCTGGCTCAGAGGCCATCCAGGGTCCTAGCTCCACAGCCGCCACAGTCCAAGACAATCCACCTGTAACAGAGAAAAGGGTGGAGCCAATTAGCCAGGATCCACTAGTGTTCCTCCTGCCCATAATGCCTCATCCTCGACTCACACTCTCTGCCCATTCAGAGTTGACTTTAGCAGTTCCATACTGGACCAAGCAATGGCCGCCCAGGCTCCTTAACTATTGCTGAAGGTCAAAACCCATCCTACAAAGAGAGTGCAGAGGCCTTCAGGGCATTCTCAAAACCCCAGGAGGAGAAACAGAGAGCTAATCAGAAACGAGCACCATCTGGAATGGTGGTCCATTCCAGACCCTGAGTTTCTAACTCATACCATTAAGGGATAGGAACAGGGAAATGGAGTCAGACACATGCATAGGTTGGGCAACAAAAGACCAAACAAAAACAGGACAGAGACAGGAACAGGGAGCAGCCGGGCAGATTTATACAGTCCAGGGGCACCCCAGTCCCTGGGGCATCCTGTTGCTCTTAGGAAGCAAGGGGCCAGGCTCCAAAACACTCAGCACAGGCCCTAGAACACAGACTTAGCCGCAGTTGGTTCCACGTTGTCAGAGGCTCAAGGCCAAAGCCACAACCCGTCAGGGCTCGACAGGACTGCTCTCTATGAGTTATAGTTGCCCCGCCTGGCCACCCTCAACCTACCCATTTCCCATGATACTTTTTATCCTAAAGACAAATAAGGAGGCTTCAGTGGCTGGGAACTGGGGTGCTGGACCCCAGAGACTCGACACCCAAGCTTCCTCTTGGTTTGTTCCTGGTATCCCAAGCAGACCCGGGAAGGCTACGTGTGGGGCCAGCTGAAGCTTTCAAGATCTCGCTCGGCCTGCCTACATGCCTCTTCCACTCTACAACCAACTGCTGTAAGTCTTTCTGTGGCCACACTGTGTATCGGAAGTTACTTCAGCCCCAGGGGTGAGCTCCAAAAGGTCTCTTCCACATTCCCTGCCCAAGGCCTTCAGGTGACATGCAGCAGTGCCCACAAGTTCCTCTCACACCGCCACATATAGGCGCACAGCCAGGCCTTCAGTCACGCTCGGAAAACACAACAGGGCATAACAGAGGAGCGACAGGGGACACAGTGGGGTCCCCCGGTGCTAAGAGAATCCAAGGTAAGAGGACAGGCGAGCAGAAGGGATGGAGCTCAAACACTGTTCTGTTCCTTCTTGGAACTTGAACCCTGATCTGAACTTAGGACAGTCAAAGATCATGAGGTGAGTGAGAAGCAGGTGAGCAAAGGTGGATAAAGCAGGTGGGGCTGTGAGGGGGCAGGGGCTAGAGATGGAGAGGGGTGGAGATGTTCCCTGTCCCTGGAGCTTACCCAAACTGGAAGTAAGAGTAAGCAGCTCAAGCAGAAAAGCTAAAAGGACACGGTATGGTGTCCAGCACTACTTATTCCAGGCTGGGTTTCTGCTGCATGATCAGAGCTGAGGAGGTTTGGTCCACCATGAGGCCCCGCACTGCAGTGTCGTTGGGGGGAGGGGTCCTACTGTTAAGGCCCTATCTGGGCTGGTTCATCACAGCACCACGGTCTTCTCAGTGTCGCCATCAAGACACCAAGTGGTTAACTGCCTGGCCAGGTTACCTTGGGGACATAGTTCTCGGTCAGAACTCTCGGTTTGGTGCAGATAACCAGAGTACAGTTCGGTAGTGTTATACCACGGGTCAGGCAGTGGCTTGGGCGGGTCTCATGGGAGAGACATCACCAGCGTCAGAGTTTAACTTCCATGCGCAAGCATTCCAGGCACATCTCCCCACTCCCCAGTCCAGACACCATATGGACATAATCTTCAGCTCAAGTATCATGGGTGCACATCTCCCTGCCTCGGACATAAAGTGATGAAACAGGATAGATGTTACATGGTACAGAAACGCACAGCACAGTCATCGTGGGACAGAACTCCCCAGTACAATTACAGAGCCTTAATCCCCTGTAGCTGCTTTGGTATAGCAATCACAGCACAGTTAACTCCCAGGTGCAGACATCATGGTCCAGACATTCTGTGGGTGTACACAGAGGGTACAGACATCTGTGGGTATAGCTGCCTGATAAGGACATCACAGGGACAGAACTCCCCAGTGCACGGCCATAGAGGTGTCACTCCGTAACAGACACGGGATGGGGTTTTAAATATTAAAGGAGAAGAAGGCTCCACCCGATAAAGCGATCATACTGTCTCACTCCCAGACGGGTAAGTGAAATTCTGGCCACAAATGTTAGATAACTAGAGCCCCTGAGCCCAATCCCCAGTGTGGCAAAGGCCCTCTGGCTCTTACCTGGGGCTTCAGGACCCCCTGAGAATATCAGGTGCAGTCTTCAGAGTACTCTGTTCAGATCCACAGTGCAGGAAGAAGAGTTGAACTTGGGGCCAGGGAGATAACTCAAGAGTTAAAGGGCACTGGATGCCAGAGGACCTGCATTCAATACCCAGCACCCACACGACGGCTCACAACTGGCTGTAACTCCAGTTCCAGGGGATCCAGCACCCTCCTCTGGCCTCTGTGGGTACCAGACACGCACATGGTACACAGACACACATGTAGGCAAAAAACTCATACACACAATTAAAAAAAAAAAGTTTAAAGTTGAAAACACAGATGTTCCCTCCCAAGAGAGCTGCTCCCAATGGTCCCTGGACACAGGGACACAGACAACTAGAAACATCAGGAGACACCGGGGACACACATAAACATGAGCACAAGCTCAGGGAGCAACTCTGGCAACCACACAATCCTCCAAGCCGGGGCCTCTCCCTCTCAGCAGTTCCTGGTGTGGGCAAGTTGCTCCCAGCTCTGGACTCTGGGCACAGAGCCTGCCCCTGGTGTCAGGCCGCTCAGGCTGCTCCCAGCTCTAGGGCCTCCTCCCTCATCAGAAGAGAAGTGAACAGCCCTGAGTCCCGACCTGGCCTTGAGTCTAGATCTTGGTCCTGCCCACACCCTGGTCTCCAGGTCCCCTGTAGAACAACCCTGCCTTGCTGGATTGCCATGGACCCTGTGCACCCACCCAACACAGCTGTGCTTAGAATAGACACCCACTCCCCCAACACGGATGGGTGAGTATGAGCTTTGGACAATTCCGATAAAATCAAGGCCCCAACACTTGGGCACTCAAGCTCATCTCTGAATTGCTCTGTGGAGCCATCGGTTCTACCAAACTGACATCCTTGTGCAGGAAAACAATTACATGGCATATGATATTATAGGATATAATTGAGTGTAATTTTTCTACATTCAGAATGGCTCTGATATATCTTTTTTCTTTGCTACACCACTGTAAAGCTGCCAACTGCCCTTTCTTAGGAAGAAATGTCCTTTATTCTCAAATTTTGTCCTTGGTGCTAAAATGTCCTTTCTTGTACGAAGTGATGGGGTAGCAGATAGCAGTTGTTTTTTTTATTATGTCCTTACTTGGCAAAATAAAAAAACTGCTAACCCCCTCTCTGGCCCGAAGCACTTTTGGAAACTGAACTGTGTGTGAAACCAAAGGGCTTGGGAATCACTGCTCTGAGGGAAGAGGGATCAGCAGGCATGGCACCAAGCCACAGGACTCATGTGTGTGTATCATGGAAAATGCGTGTCACTTCCATGAGGTCCACCCTAACCGTCACTGCCAGGGCCAAAGGGGGGCCCCCCAAGAGACCATGTGACGCCAGGACCCCATGGACCCGGATGGAAAACAGCTGGGATCATTCTCAAGGCCCCCTCATGAATATGCAAACACAGATTGATTTGTTTCCCGTGGGCATGAGTTATTATTCACAAATATTAATTAGTCTCCAAATACCACCTGTTCCTCTAGCCTCCCCCACTGCTCCTCTTCAGGCCAGGACCCTGGCTCTCAGGAGACTGGAGACCAAACATGGGCAGAAGGGGCAGCCAGGGTTCCACAGTGTTTTCGGCCAAGGAGAGGCCAGGGCTTAAGCAACGAGATGCATGCTGGGCAGGGAGAGCCAAGAGCCGTTCATCTTCTAACCTGTGGCGGCAGCTAACCAAGCCCTCTGTCATGTCCTGGACAGTTCACCGCGTGGTACTGCAGCAGCGGCCGCGGAGACGGAAACAGGCCTCGTCACACTTGGGAAGGGAAAACCAACATGCTTCCAACTCTCACCCGACCAACCACTGACTTATGACGGGAGTAAATCACAGCCTCAGCCTCGACCCCGGCCCAGAGAAGAAGGGGGCCAGGACTCCCATGCCTCTTCTAGCCAGGCGGCCAGAATCTGTGTGAACAGCCAAGAACGTTCTCTCCTGCTCTAGTATTGGGGATCCTCTAAATATACTGAGGCCCCTTTTGTAGCCCTCAGCGTCCGACTCTCTGGGGAGTCAAAGGGGAGACACCAAGGGTGTCAAAATCTCTGGCACCCAAGAACCTAACACAGGGGCCTAGTTAAGAAACAACAACAAAAACAAACAACTCAAAAGAGGGCTAACAGATCCTTCTACAGCTACCGCCCCTAAGCCTCTAGGTCTCTGCCTTGGGGGATGGGAGGGACCCCTTGGCTTAACTCTGCTGCCTTGAGGTCTCTAACTCAGTCTCATTGCAAAATATGCCCTTCTTTTGCCCTAGCTTGCACTCCACTTCAGAAGTGGGTGGAAGTGATCCATCAATGTGAATCTCCCCCCAAATGACTCTCTTTAGGTTTCCAGGTTGTACAGTTCAGTGAAATCACAAGAGGGGATACAAACCGGCGGTGCTCAATCCACGGTGACTGCCCTGCCACAGGACATGAGGTAACGTCTGGAGACAGTTTTGACTGTCAGGACTGGGGATGGAGGTGGGTGTTACTGGCATCTAATGGGAAGACTGGGAAGACATCTTACAACACCAGGCCAGTCCCACAGAAAAAAACAAACAACAACAACAAAAAAAAGGATCACTTTGTCTAAAAGGCTTACCAAGACTTAGAAACCCTGATACAGACAGCAAGCTGTTCAGCCTACAGCCTGACCTAGCCCAGCCCCAGGACCTAGTCCCCCTTAGAATCTTACACCTTCAACCAAAGGCACCCAACCTAGCCTGATAGTCGCATCAGCGCCTTCTTGGTCTTTAGAATCTCAAAGCATCTCTCTCTACCCCCAAATTAGCTCGGCCTCCAGAAGCAGAGCCCTGTACACACCCATCTCCACCCTCCAGACATGCTATTAACAAGTAGCATCCCCTGAGCACAAAGGGCCCTTCTTTCAGGGCCTCTTTTGGCAAGACTGGGCTTTTAGGCAGATCAGACCCTCACCTGAGGATGGAACGAAGGGCGCATGATACCCTTATACCCAGTCTCCCCATCTGACTTCCCCGCCTATGACAGTCCCTTTTGCCCCCTGCATAATCCGACTTTCCATCTCACCAAGTGTGAATACTCATTGCACCCCCATCCCTCCTCAGCTAGGCCAGACCCACTTCTTTTCTTAAAATATTTATTTGTTGTAATTGTGTATGTGGCTACGTGGAGGTCAGAGGACAACTTTGTGGAGTCAATTCTCTGCTTCCACTTTTACGCTGGGTTCTGGGAATCGAACTCGCGCTGTCGGACAGCAAGCACAGTTCCCTGCAGAGGCACTGGCTCAGATCAACCTTTGTCATGGCCTCCTTTGTTTAACCATCTGACTAGAACTGTTGAGCGAATGAGGCAATGGCCAAGAGGCATGAGTCTTGCCTTCAAGAAGCTTAGAGACCACACCAAGCTCAGGGACACCCTGTCACCCAAGTCAGCAAGTCCTTGAAGGCCCTTTTCATTCCAAGCATCCAACTTGTTAGGAAGTTTGAATTTGCCTCTCCTCCAGGCCAACTACCTCTCAGGCCCTCAGCGGGCAGTCTCCTGCCTTCGGTCACTCCTTTCCAACACATCCTTACACAAGCCAATGGTGCCTTTAGCTCACAAAGATGCAAATCTGGGAGCTGCAGAGATGGCTCAGCAGTTACGTGTGCTTACTGCTCTTGCTAGGGACCCAGGTTCAATTCCCAATACCCATATTGGGGGGGGGGGGTTCACAACAATCTGTAACAGATCCAACCCCCTTTTCTGCCTCCACGAGCGTCAGGCACACATGTGGTGTATACACATACATGTATGCAAACACTCACACACATGAAATACAAATAATCCTCTTTTAAATGCAAACTGAAGCGTGTCCTTCACGTGTGCTCTGCTGCTGCTCAGTCTCAGAGAAGGCACTGAGACGGTGTTTCGTGAAGGGGCAATTAGATGAACGCAGGAACTCTTCTGAGGCGCCTTCAGGAAGCCGTCTACAGCCTGCAGCCTCACAGCCAAGCCCACGGTGTGGACTCCTAACTCTCCTTGCTCCCTAGGACTCCAGTCCACGGCCCTGAGTACCCTGCTCCCTTCGCCACCATCTTTAGTTGACAGTCTTTTTTTCCCGCCCTACAGAAAGGCGGTGAACGGGGACGCAGACAGACCCTGGTGTCCACAAGCCTACTTCACACCTACAGCAGTTGATGAGCTGTCTGTCATTCCACACCCGCCTCTGTCCTCCACGCTAGCCAGACGCCGCCTCTCCCTCACGCCACACACTCAGTCCTTCACAGTCTACTCCACCTCCCTAAATAACACTCAAGTCCCTTCTCTCCCTCCGATCACTGCCCTCCCGGTCCAGACTCCACCGTCTCTCAGCCACATGCAAATTGGGCATCCCCTCCATAACTTAACATAGGTCTCACATCAAAAGCGAGGCGTTCAGCCTGGCCCGCAGGAGCCCTGCAGCCCTGCACCCGGCCACACACTGGGGCATACTCACCGGGTCTTTGCTTGCTTATACCAGTCACTCTTGCTGGGCAGTCAGCGCTGAGGGCAGGGCACCGGGGCCTCCGCTCCTTCCTAGACAGAGAGGAAAAGATGAGAAAAGTCAAGAATTCCGTCAAAGCAGAATATAAATGGACACGGGCAGACTTCTGAAACTCACTATTTATGCAGGGAGAAGAAAAGCAGGTTACAGATCTGCCAGTGTAGGAAGATCCCCATTTAGTAAAAACACGCATCTGGTTACTTCGCTGCATTTGTTTGATGCTCCCTAAGCGCCTACTACGTGCCTGCCCACCTGTCTTCTTCCCTATGCCCATGAGCGACGGGCCACGTCTCTAACCAGAGCCACAGGATGTGGGTCTGAATTCCACAGCAACCCTGGAATAGAACTGTCACCCACCCTCCCTCAGGAGTCCCACCGGCCAGGTTCTAGTCTCACTAGCCAGCCACAAGAGCATTCTCTCCCTATCTTCAAGTGTGCCCTACATTCTCCCGTCCTTGCCCATGCTGTGTATCACAGCCTGGGATGGACTACCTATGCCCTTCTGACCAGTTACCACTCATATTTAGATCAAACAGCCCTTACCAGGCAAGCCTTCCATGATATAGCCAACTACATGCCTGGACTTTGCCTCAAAGCAGTGACTACACGTATTTATTTGCTTACGTGACTATGAGTCACTAAAATAAGCTCAGTAGACACATGGGGCACCTCTGCCTGGTGCAACCCACTATCCCCAGTGCCCAGCAGAAAACCCGCACACAGTAGGTGCTCAGTCAACACATGGCGAGAGCACAAGTTCACAGGAAACAGCCCAGCTGGGAGGATGCGCCCCGGTGCACACACCAGCCTTCAAAGAAGCTTCAGAGCAATATTTATTTTTGACTTTCTGCTTCTCTATAATTTTTAAAATGAAGGTGTGCCCCTGGGTGCCTCCTCTGCTGGCACACACAAAGCGTCAGAGCTCTGCCCCTTCCTTCTAGAACCATGACTGAGCTCTCACCAGCATGCGCGAGGTCCTGGATGGGGGCAGGGCTTAGTCACTCCCACATCACCCCATCACTAGCTCAGCTATGCTGGTGCCCACTTGAAGCATGATGCAGCCCATTTAGGGCTCGTTCTGGGCCTCACCCCACACTCGGCAGTGTTTGCTCCACGGTCCTGCCACCTTGGCTCTTCCCCAACAGGAAACCATGGGGTGGGTGGGGGCTGGGGAGCTGGGAACGTCCTCACTGACCCAGGACTGATGCTCATCGCCATTCATAATAACCTCCACACCTGGAAATTGTTCCCGCTTTAACTTTTTTTTTTTTTTTACATCTATTTGATGTGTTTTGCCCGCATGTAAGCATGTGTACCTTCTGTGTGCACCTGTGGTGCCCGAGTTCAGAAGAGGGCATTGGGTCTCCTGGAGCTGGAGTTATGGGTGGTGGTACGCCACCATGTGAGTGCTGGGAACAAAACCCTGGCCCTCTGCAAGAACAGCCAGTGCTCTTCCCCGCTGAGCCAGCTCTCCAGCCCACTGTCCTTACTCTAGACTTTGGAAAGTTAGGGAGTCTTCTCAGGTAAAAAGCCGCCGATTCACCTAAGTCCTCACCAACCCAGCCTCTACAGACGCACTCATCCCCTGCCCCACCAGAACCAAAGGCCCTAGGCCTCAGGATGCCAGGCTCCTACCCCCAGTCCATCGCAGTTCTCCACAACATTCCCAGTGGCATGCTGCTCCTGCAGCAGGCTGCCAAGAGGGTCTGGCCAGAGAAACCAGCTTCCAGTGCAACAAACTCAAAGGCCCGTTTGTCTGGAGATGCCTGCCCAGCCTCACAATGCTTGATGTAGGGCTGTTAGCTTCACCGTTGCTCAGGAACCCAGGCAGAGGGGTTAGTGTTCAAAGCACTGGTGTCACACTCAAGGCCATGCCAGCAGCAGAGCCTCCTGCCTGATGGCTGGGACAGGCCCTACCTACAGTAGGAGCCACATCTGAAGAGAGGCATATACCCAAAATGGCCACGAAGTACGAAGTAGGTCTCAGAAACACACAGGACCCTGAGGCTGCCAAGACCCCAGGAACACAGAATAGCCCAAGGCAGAGTTCTCTGGACCACATTGGTCCAGGATCAAAGAGCCCCAACACGGACTATCAAGTCACCTTCAGGTTGAGCACTAGCAGCCCCCAGAACCACTCCAGACCCACAAGGGACAATGCCGACAACAGTCAGGATGGCCAGCTACCCAGAGAAAGAATTGGCACTGACATCTGGAAGGCAGACTGGACAGCTGCTCAGAGGGGCCTGACTGGACAAGACTTCAGGGAGGATTCACCTGGGGACAGCTCAGAAAGGTCTCAGACCAGGCTTAGTTAACAGTCATGACCAAGATCACGTAGAAGGCCCTGGCACCAACCCGGCTGGTCCCAGCAGGGCTCTGCGTCACCTGCCAGGCGGAAGCCCGGCCCACCAGTGGGACCAGGAACAAGTAGAAACCCAGAGCACAGCCGTGGATTGAAGCACCCTCCGGGCAGTCCTGGGGCTGTCCCACAAACAGTTCCCAGAAGCCCCAGCTAATACACAGCCAAGGAAATAAACCCGCAGTTCTCAGACCCAGAGGCTCAGCGCACTGGACCTTGGAGGCAAAAGCGGAACAAAAACTCTTGGGAGAAAGCAGGGTACTAAGTCATGGAGGCTGCCCCTTCTCAGATTCCCTCTATCCACTTCAAGAGCACTCTTCTCCAGGGCCCACCTTCAGCCTTCTCCCACCTACCTGCACCCTGAAGGTCAAATACACTGGTGCAACACACAGTCCTATCAGTGAAGAGGAGGCTGGGGCACAAGGTAGCTGCCCCTGCCGGGTTGAAGCCCGGCTCAGAGCAGCAGCTACTGCAGGCAGGTGCCTCTGCCTGGATGGTGTGTTTCCAAAGACAACTCTGACTTGCTGATTCTGGTGGAGGGGTGTATTTTCATCACTCTCGACGTTAAAACAACTGCTACCACTGAGTGACATACAAGGCCCAGGCCCTGTCCTAAGCACGTTACGCTTACCTTAATCCCCTAACAACCCTATGAGGCACTGAGTATTATTATACACCTTTGAGAAATGAGGTTCAAGGTCAAGCCAAACCCCAGCAGTTGGTAATCAAAGCCAGCTCCTGGCCACTGCTGACAGCTGTCTTCCTTGAGAGAACTCTGCTCCCAGCCCTCATCCATCTCCTGGTGTCCTTCTCTGGTTTAGGCTCTATCTTCAGACTAACCTCCCCTGTAGGATCCTACACACCTTCACCAAAACCCAAATGCCTGAGAGATGGCCTGCAGGGCCTGAGCTCAACATCTACTGAGCCCGTGCTTCTCCTAGCCAGGCCTCTAGCTCTGGGACTTCAGTGAATCCCGGGCCCTTCTCCCTCACTCCACAGACTACCTGTCCTGTGAATGCATTCTCAGTGACCCTGTGCTCCGCTCCGCCAAGCCACCTGCCTCCTACCTGACTCTGCACAAAGAGTCCGAACTAGGAATCTTGTCTCCACTTAGAACTTTCCATATCCTAGAACCATCTTCTAGTAAAGAAATCTGACTATAATATGGCCCACGGCCTGCACCCAAACTTTAAGCCCCTGGTGTTTTCCGAAGCCACAGATACCTCACAGAACATTCAAGGCCCTGTGAGCGGCTCTGTTTCTGAATGCGCAAGTGATAACATCTCTCAATCTTTACTCATATTGTTTACACTTTTTAATTAGCCAATTAATTAATTTTGCAGTGCTGGGAACTGAATCCAAGGCCTTAATGCTAGACCAAGGGCCCTTCCACTGTGTAACTGCCAGGGCTGCTCATATTGTTTTGATTTTTTCCCCTCCACCTGCAGAGCCCTTTCTCTTTCCCAACTGGCGAACTCCTACTGATCTGTCTAAGCCCATTTCAGAGAGCCCTTCCTTAGTCTGCTCTGAGACTCACCTCACCCTGAACCTGCAACTCTCCCCTGTCTTACAGGAACTCCTCCAATCTTCTAACCTCCACTTGGAATGACAGTTGCTTTATGTGGGCCGATGCTCCCACCGTGGCAGCCGCTAAAAGATGGGCTTCCTTCTCTACGCAGCTGTTAGTCCCACAGGAAGCAAGACTGCCAAGCCCAAAGTGCCGAGCCCTGTGCCTGGCACACTCTCAGCAATCGATAATAGGTTACTGAATCACTTTTGCATTCCCACAAAGTGATTACCACTGCTGACTTGCACAGCCACACGGTTCTCCTGGCTTCTCATGGCAGCCCTGGGCCCTGGACCCCCCTACACTTGATTATCAGCCCCATTCTACAGGGGGCTGAAGCTGAGACCTCAAAGAGGCCTCCTTGCTCTATCAAGCTGGAGCATAGAGGCTATCCGGGTCGGAGGAGCCACCTCTCCCACTGAGGACCTCAAACTGACTCCTAATACCGGTGGCTGGAAGAAGTATAGGGAAAGCACAAAACACCAGGGGCAGTATCTTGCTGCACATCAATACAATTCACAAGGAAAGGTTTTCAGCCTACCCTTGCTGCAGTCCACCCCACCTCCTGGCAAACTGCTTCTCCAGAACCCAGAACTAACCTTTCCTAGCCCTGAACACTTAAGGCTGGGGGTGGGTGGGCGCGGTCAGCAGCCGCAAGAGGAAGGAAGGGAAGGGGAATATCCTAACTAAAGAAAACAGAACCACGGAGAAACCGAACTAGAATGTGCAAGAAAGTATGTGTGCGGGACGGCTGGAGGCTGCGTGTGCATGCACAGGTGTGCTGTGTGCAAGCACAGCAGGTTTCTGCAGGGGGCTCCTTGCAGGGAAGGTGAAGTACACCGGAAGAATGGATGAGGGTGGGAAGGTGGGGCTTATGGGGTGTGTGGCCTGAGCCCTGGCTGAGAATGAAGGGTTGTTCTTGAGGAGTCGTTGAACCCCCAGGCAGATTCACATAATCAGTAAAAACAGGGATTTTCACACTCCCTGAAGCAAGAGTTAATAAGGAGCCAAACAGAATCCCTCAGATTTCCTGTCAGACCTCTCCTCTGGTGCCTCCCAAAGGATCCCACACTGGGCCCTTCATCCAGGAACTGCTACTGCTCTCCCTTTTCCAGGCCTCCCACCCCAAAACACTTCCCTGTAATTCCAGGCCAGAGCCAGCACCAGGTCACTCAGGATCCCACCCCTGTCCCTTCAGAAGCACAAGTGGCGCCTTCCTCAAGAACCCTTGGTCATCCAGCATCCCCAGCCCCTGCCTGGCTCTCAGGGTGGTCCACCCTCCCAAGGCACAGCTCGGGGCAGGTAGGGCTCCTACCCCACCTGCTCCAACTCAGAAGGAGGGGGTGCGATGGGGAGAAGGGCTATCCCCTCCCCCTCCCGGGGTAGAAGAACCAGAGGGGCCGCATTCCAGAGAAGTGGGGGAGGGGGCCTGACAGAGGAGATACAGAGACACCAAGCAGAGAGACACCCGAGGAGGGAGCTACCGAAACACGGAAGCAGAAACCGGGGAGAGGAACAGGGAGACCCGGGGAGAGGGAACAGGGAGACCCGGGAGAGGGAACAGGGAGACCCGGGGAGAGGGAACACTGAGACCCGGGAAGAGGGAACACGGGAACACGGAGACCTGGGGAGAGGACGGGGAGACTCGGAGAGAGAAAGCCCGATCCTCGAGAACACGGAGAGTGGGAGGGAACGAGCCCCACAGCCGGACACGCTGGGGCCGCAGGGAGCGAGGAGATCGGAAGGCAGGGAGCGACACGGGGAGACAGAGACACCTAGGGAAACCGAGAAAGGCGCCGACACGAAGACGCGGGCGCGGAGACTGGGGACCAGGCACACCCGGACGGGACGGGACGGCACCGGGCGGGACGCTGGGAGGCGACTGAGTGAACTTTCGGAGCGGGTCCGAGCGCACCCGTCCTCCCGGGACGAGTGGCTCCGGGGCCTCGGGGGCGCCGCTCGGGGTGGGGGTTGGGACCGCCCGGCCGGCCCTTCCCCGGCCCGCACTCCGCACGGAGGAGACCAGGAAGGGGGGGCTCCCAACTCGCGCCCCGCGCATCCCGGAGCCGCACGTGCGCCCGGCCGCCCGCGAGACCCGGCGTCGGCTGCGGCTCTTCCGCCGGCGGGGAGGGGGCGCCGTGGGACGGGGAGGCGGCCTGGACCCGCCCGGGGCCGGCGGGGGAGGCTCGAGGCCGCCCCCGGAGCGCGACCGCGGTGGGTGGGGAACCGGGCGCCCCCCCCGGCGCGCGGGGAAACTTTGCACGGGGGGCGCGGGCTGCGGCTCAGGTGCGGCGGGGGCTCAGCCGAGAGCGCGGGCGCGGCAGGTGGGGGCGCGGCCCGGCCTCCAGGCGCCCCCGGGCCCGCCCCCGGCTCCGATCCGCCGACGCGGGGGCAGGGCGGGGACGGCGCGGAAGGGCCGCGCACCGGGGGGGCCCGAAAGGGGCTCGGGGGGTCACTCACCGCCTCTCCGGGGGCCGTCGGTCTGCATGTCCCCCCTCGAGCCGCTGAGGCCGCAGCTCCCGGTCCGCCGCTGCCGCCGTCGCCCGCTCCTGCCGCCACCACCGCCGCCCGAGCCGGAGCCGGAGCTGGAGCTGGAACCAGAGCCGGAGCCGCCGCCTCTGCCGCCGCCGCCGCCGCCGCCACCGCTCCCGCGCCAGCTCCAGCCGCGCGCGCCCGCCCGCGCCCGCGTCTCTGCCCCTGCCGTGCGCGTCCCCGGCGCCGCCCCTCCCCTCGTGCACTCTCGCTTGTAGAGGAGAGGAGCCATAGGCCCAAAGAGGCTGCAGACCAACCCCCAGTCTAAACCGACTGGAATGCCAAGATTGAGCTTAAACCTCCACAATGAGCGTGGTAGACCCGAACTCCGACACCGAGACCAGACCCCCCCCAAATCCTCACGGAAACCTAACACTTCTCTAGGGTGCCCTGCCCCCACTACAGATGTAAACCTGATGCTCAGCCCAGAGCCACCTTTGGACTTAATGTTGAGTTCAGACCCCTAAATTTGTCTAGCAATCAGAATAAGTAGTAATTTTTATCCGAACCCCTGGAGTGTATCGACTCCAATTACAGAATCTAACCCTAAGTGGCTTCATTACTTCTACCTGGCCTGAGCTTGATATTAACCACAGCCCCACCCCTTGGTCTGAGACTCCTTATCCCCAAGTAAACCCTAAGCTCCTAGGCAGCTGCCTTGTACCTCAATGCTTTCTTGAGCCCGAGTCCCTAAATAAAATCTCCCTGGTTTATTTCCACTCAGACAAGCACATTTCTTGACTGGGACTCTCAATTTCTTAAAAAAAAAAAAAATTATCTATTTAGTGTGTGTCTGCATGGACACCATTTATTTTATTTAATTTGTGTGTGTGCATGTACATCATTTATTGTTTTATTTATTTTGTGTGTGTGTCTGCATGTACATCATTTATGTATTTATTTGTGTGTCTGCATGTACACCATTTATTTATTTAGTGTGTGTGTGCGTGTACACTATTGTTTATTTATTTTGTGTCTGTGTGTGTCTGCGTATGCACCATTGCTGTTTTCTTTGTGTGTGTATGTGTGTCTGCACGTACATCACTTATGTATTTATTTATTTTGTGTCTGCATGTAAGTGCGAGTGCTAGCCGAGGCTGGAGAGGGCTTCACATCAAATCTCCTAGATTACAGGAGGGGATGTGAGCAGTCCAGGGCGGGTGCTGAGAACTAGACCTGAGTCCTCTGCAACAACAGAAAGTGCTCTTAACTGCTAAGCCATCTCTCCAACCCTGGGATTCTCACATTCAATAGCAAAATTGGGATTGGGCCACCGGAGGGGGGAAACACCCGATGCAGACACTGACCTCCACACCCCTCCCTGCCTTTGTGATCATAGGACAATAATCTGATCCAACTCTAATAAGTTGTGCAACCCAAGATAGGACTGGCTTTGCAGAAACTCTGCACAAACCTTTATCTCTACACCTTTCCTCAACTGCTCAGACCTCACGTCAACCCCACCCAAAAGCTGGCCAATACCCCAGTATCTGTACAAATTCCAGCTGGTATAAATTGATCCCTGGTCTCAAGACCCAGGTCCAACATAAACTTTGGCATTGGATTTCAGACTCCTTGTCAACAGCCATAAGAACCCAAGCCCCATCTCCCTGATTTTATAATCCCATACCAAAATCAAATGCGTATGCTATCACGCCCAGTGTGTGCAGTGCTGAGGATTGCTCTGGACTAAACTAATAACCTACCTGAAGATTTACATTCCAAGTTGTTATAAAGTCTTCTCCAAACAAGAGCCAGCAAGCACCAAAGGCTTCAGGCTCCTCACGTCCAGCCCAGTCCACGCTAGCTACTATCAATTAGAAAGTCTCTCAAGGCAACACCAGCCCTTTTCTGTTCCCAATCTCACCCCATGAGTCTTCACCATTAAGGAGAGGAAATACTCTCCACTGCCCTGGGTCAGGTGAGACCTTTTTGTGAGGGCTTTGGTCTCTTGTGTAGCGTCTCTCCGATTCTCCTGTGAGTTTAGAATCAGATGAGAAATAAAAACAAGATTTAGGGACTACTGAGGTTCCTGGATTCTGATATCTCAGTGGTAACCTGCTAGGTTTAAGGTTGAGGGATCAAGTTCAGGGTAACACCTAATTCACAGCCTGCTTTTGTCTTAGACGTGTGTTCACAAATAGTGCAAGTGCGCCCCCTGGTGTACGACAAGGCAATAGGGCTGGCTCCAGTGAATCTGGACAATTTGGTCCAAATGACAAATAGATCAAAAATGACCACTCCTAAGGCAGTGGTTTTTCACCCACCGGTAATTTTGTTGTGTTGAGGGAGAGCTGCTGAGATTTTTGTGCATCTTTAGACATATTTTGTCTGTTTTTCAGAACTTTGACTTTACTCCCCCAATTTAAAAACGTATAATTTTCGGCCTGCTGTTTGCTGACTTCTGGAAATAACCCTTCCCCTTGGTTTTACCAACCCACACGATCCTCCATGGCTACTGGTTCTCCAATTACTTTGCCACATCTCTTCATTTCCAGGACTTTGCCCTAGGCCTCTCCTTCTCCTGCCTCCTTCCACCCCTTGGGCCTCTTGTGAGCTCCAGATCTCTGTACCAGCAGCCTTCTCTGTGCCATTTCTTAGTTGTCCCTCAGATAAACAGAATTTCCATCTCTCCCATCCCAGGTCTGTCCCTATTCATCTCAAGCAAGGAACTAAAGTCACTGGTCCAGAAATACAACACAGTTCTCCTTCCCAACTGGTTATCAGTCCCGTAAGCTTTGTCAGAGAGTCAGAGAGGAAGGGGAGAGTTGACTGATTGATTCTGACTTTCAGATTAACCCACACAAAACCAAACTTGACCATAAACCCTCTTGCGCATAGTTATACATCAGCTGTCCCCCTGAGACGCGCTGTATCTGGAGTTGTCATACTTGTTAAGGATACTGGCTTCTTCCAGGAAGCCACACCTAAACCTTGGGCTGTGTCCATGAGTTACTTCCACCTAAATCATCACTGTCCACATCTGCATGTATCTCCTTCAACCAAGACCGTGGATCTGCAAGGACTGGGAGCCGGGGAGGATGAGCCTGCTCCATCCCTGCCGTATTCCAGTGGTCAGCAATGGGGCCTGACACTCAGCGGGTGTCTGGTATATTTTTAAAAAAATGAAGATAGTTTTTTTTTTTTTCCCATTCTGTTTACAAGGAGCCACCAGGTGTGAATGACCAGATGAAGAAAGAGTTCCCTTACCGGGGCTTGAGATCTTCTGTGGGCCTGGAGTCTCTGGGAAGAGGAGCTCGTGTCTTCTGTCTTTTTGGCTTACCGTCCTGAGTGTCAGTAAGTGTGAATTCTGTCTGACAGCCCTGAACCTCTGTCCAGTTTAGTGAGCGTGGTCCTCGCAAGGTAGGAGGGCAGGAGCCTCCCCCACACATGCTCCATGGCTAAATGTGTCAGACCCACTCGCTGATAAACCAGCTAGGGTTATGCTTTGAATCACATTGAGATGCATTCTGGGCCCCCCACAGGCATCTCAGAATCTCAAACTATTGGTCTCTATCCCATCTCTCACTTATCTTTTGGCTCCCATTTGGTGTAGTATATGTGAAGACAGGGCAGAAGAATTCTAGGACACCCCCATTCCCCCTGCCATGTTCTGATCTCAGCACGTCTAGCACCTGGAACTACTCAAAGGAATCAAACCAGAGACCCAGGGCCTGAGGCCACATGATGAGAAAACTATATCACGTGGCTAGGCCTAGATGGCGTATAAAGAAGCAAAGCCAAGGCTCACAGCCAAACTCTGAGCACAGGGTCTTCGTGGACCTGCCCTGCTGTCCTGCTCCTGGGCCTGGCGGGGAGGCATGTCCTTGTGCTCATATGTGAAGGCCGAGTGATGTCTCATGGTAGCTCTGTGTCTGCCGTGTTCCAGCCCCAGGGTGCAGGAGCACCAGATGTCAGTTCCCACTCGCTGTTCACCCCTTGTCCAGAGCCTGGGTCCACTGGATGCTCCTCAAACGCATGACGTCAGTACATCTCTTAGTTGGTTAAAATCAAATTACATTCAGTCCCCACCCCACCTCTCACAGCTGCCTTACCCTCTCGTTGCCAAAAGTTCAAGAATTCTGGGGCTTTGCACAGTCCCAGAGGTGGTCTGTCTGTTCTCCTGAGCCTTGCAGGGAGGGATTTAAAACAGACACACAAACACTGACCATCACTGTGATGGGGAATCCATTATTCTCTCCCCGATCTCCAAGGCCTCACTTGCCCACTTCCTGTGCGTCTTTCAGGGCAGCGCCTTCTATAGCGCCTTCTATAGACCCTTCGCAGAGCTGCAGCCCTTAGTCCTTGGCATTTCCAGTCACCCACAGCCACTTTCCTGGGGATGGGGGTGGACAATACTGTTTACCTACCCTCCTGCATCGAGACTATCGGTTGTCCCGAGGTCACAGGGCTGTCCTCCCTCAGATGTCAGGAAGAGCTCAGATGGCAGGACTACCAGATTGCCAGTCTGCCTTCCCAGGTACAGACAGGAGAGAAAGGCTGGGGCCCTAGGACACAAAAGCCTGGCTAATGTCTTTGCTTCCTTGCCAATGAGTCACCGAGGTGGGGAGTGATACAGGAGCTAATTTCTCAATGGAACAAGCTGCCGATGACCTCACGCTAGCAGGACTCCCTAATGTCCCTATCACCGAGCGAAGCCACCCACGACCGCTCCTTCCTGTCCAACCTCATTCCAGTTTCATCTAGAAGATTCTCTGTCTCCTTCAGGGCTCCGTTTCCCCATTCACTGCACCCTCTTTGCTGTACCCTGTTCCTTGTCTTGCCTGAGACTCTCCTACAACAACAAATTTCCCTCTTGGGAGCCCCACCGCCTCTGGAGTGGGAGAGACTTGAACACGTCCCTGCTCTCCTTCCCGTAAACTCCTTCATTCTTTCATCTCCTGCTCACGTTTGGGCCCACTGCAGCTGGATGATCACTAACTTCCTCTCCATAATCGCTCTGTGTGTAAATGTGGTGTGTGTGTGCGTGTGGATGCAGGTGAGCACGTGGAGGTCAGAGGACAGACTCAAGTGTCCGTCGTTCTTGCCTTCTCTGAGACAGTGTCCCTTATTGCTCACTGCTATGTATGCCAGGCTAGCTGCCTTATAAGCTTTTGGGATTCCCCTGTCTCCACTTCTCATCTCGCCACTACCGCATCTGACAGTATGTGGGTTCCCCAGTCCCTGTAACGACGACCTGAGTTTGCAAAGTCCAAGAGTGCCTCCATGTTCAGCCTGGTGGACTTCTCAGCAGCCTCGGCTGCTTCCTGCCACTACATTTTAGTTACTTCCATGCCCATTAGACAGACCGGTTTCTACACGGCTGAGGATAACCTGGAATTTCTGATCCTCCTGCTCCTACCTCCCAAGGGCTGGGATTACAGGCCAGGACCACCATGCCCAGTTTATGTGGTTCTGGGGCTCAGATTCAAAGCTCCATCCATCCTGGCCAAGCGCTCTGCCAACTGAGCTACATGCCCAGCCCAAGCCCCCCCTTCTTAGCACACATCCACTGTGTACCCTTGCTCCGTGTCATCAATCTCTTCTGCTGGAGACCCCTGCACTCTTTCGATGCGCTGACACTCTCCTTCCTTCATTCTCCTCCATGTCCAATTTAGGTTCTAAAGCCTAACACTTAATGACACTCTTGTCAATCCTCCAAGCTCCTTTGCCTCTCCACCTTTTCATCATGTCTGGCTGGCAAAAACCCAGCTCTGAATGAACCCTCCTGCCTTTTCCTGCCCAGTGCTGAAGCAATCAAGTGACACTGATTTTGCTTTGTTTTTGAAGGAATGAATTAGTAAATTAAGTGCATGTAAGGGGGGCAGGGGAGGGGGGAACAGGGGGTGGGGGGGGCACTAGCTTCATAGGAGGCAGGGATCCCAGAGATATGCAAAGAGGTCACACCCCATAGGCCAAAGGAGGAGTACACAGGGGGTCAGCCTCTCTATGAAACAGCAAGCATCACCCCGAGGGTTCCAGTCTCTTGGGGACTCTGGTCTTCCGTGAAAAGTGGCACGGAACCTAGGGAAACACCGGGCAATACAAGTGAAGGGACTCAGGAGCCAGGAGGGGCCTCTTGAGGCTGTACTGGTAGGTTATGTTGGACACCTCCAAGCTCTCAGGGGCTCCCCAGATGCTGCCACCCCCCCCCAAGACTTGGAGAGGACAGACCAGACTGCTGAAGGGTAGCCTGACATTTAAAGAAACGCTGACCTGGGTCTGAATGACACCCACAGCGCAAATTACTTCCTTTCACTAAGCCTTAGTTTCCTCTTCTGTGAAAGGGGATAAAACTTTGCAGAATCGGAAGCAGGACACAGAATCATGTTTGTAAAGCACTTAATCAGAGCACATCCTAGGTTCTGGTTTTAGAATTAGCACAATCAAGCTTCAATAGCATCGCTCTGGAGAAGCATTTACGCCCTCGCCCTCGTTTCACCCAGTCTCACACACTGGCTAACCCTCGACTGCTCTCCAACAAAAGCCCTTTTTCCTTCCCCGTCAACCTCCTTGGGCACATCCCCTACCCTCGTCCGGTTCTACTTTTCCTTCTCTTATGTCTTAAACTCTCAGGCCTCTTCAGACAAGCTTCCCTCCATTCCTGCCTAACCAAGGAAGCAGCCGCCGTCCCAGGGGAGGCTGCCATTCCACGGTCACAGAGCCAAGGCCGGGCAGCGCCTCCCCACTCTCAGAGCCACGCCCCGGTCATTATCCCTGCAGCCTCACGGAGAAGCCCTGCTCGCTTCAGGCTCCTGCCATCTGCCTCTCACAGTTCCTTCATTCAACCAAGATTTATTGAGTCTTGGCCTCTCTCTCTTTCTCTCCTCTCTCCCTCTCTCTCCCTCCCTCTCTCTTCTTATCTCCTTTCAGAAAAGATTCAGTTAAACTGTGGTATGATGGTCAACACCGTAATTCCAGGCCTCAGGGTTGAAGAAAGATGAACCATGAGTTTGAAGCCAACCTGGCTTCAAATGATGAGACTCTGTCTCAAGCAAGCAAACAAACAAACGGAGTGACTATGCAATATAAGGTGTGGCACGTGATCGTAGTATATGCATTATAAATTACGCTTTAAATTCCACACTGGGGCCACAGAGACGGTTCAGAAGGTAAAGCACTCGCTGTGCTTATCCGGTGACCTTAGTGTGAGAGAACTGGCTCCCGAAAGGCGTCCTCTGACCTCCATATGTGTGAAGTGGCACACGTATGCACCACACAAAGAAAAAACTCATACAGCTTACCTCTCTCCTGGGGTGGATGGGTTTCATCTAACTTAACCAGGGAAGTAGAAGCCTTTCTTTTAACTCTTTATTAACTTATTTCATATAAAGCCGTCACAACATAGAATGTGGGCGTTATCTTTGCAGCCTCACATGTAAGTTGTGAACACGCCAGGCCAATCTACACCACAGGCTAGACAGTAGCGTCGAGCATGCTACTGAGCATGGGAACTTTTTATTTAAGAAGATTGAAAACGAGACAGCCACGTCTTCTTGACGGTACTCCCGTTGCTGAAGAAGATCCAGTCTGACGGTATACTTGAGCTGTTCCATAAGGAACTGGTTCACGCTGTGTAAACGACCTAAGCACTACAGGGATCTCCTCTCTTGATGTTAGTCAGCACCTGGAACCTGAAGATGTCCCATCTCCAGGAAATATTGCTCCCTCCCTGAACTCTAGAAGCTCCCTGCCCCTTCCTCACATCCCTTTCACCCTCTCCGAGACAACCACCCAAGCCTGGGCTGTCCTATGTGACTCGATTTAAAGAAGGGCAGTGTACATTTTCTTTTATTAATTAATTGTTTAAATCTGGAATGGGTCTCAGGTAACTAACTCAGGCTGGTCTTGAACTCCTTATGAACTCCTGAACTCTTGATCCTCCTACCTTGAAAATGCAGGGATTATAGACATGCACTACCACATCAGGTGATGGGGACTGAACCTAGGGCTTCCTGCATGCTCGGTAAGCACTCTCGTCTAGAGCCCTCCAATCCTCCCACCCCTATAACACAGACTTTTTCATTTTCAGAAAACTCTTTCCTAGCTTGTGTAGCTCAGACCCTTCATCTTAGCACTTGGGAGCCTGAGGCAGAAGAATTGCTATAATTTTGAAGCCACTGTGGGCTATATACTAAATTCTAAGCCAGTGTGTCTACAGAACAAGAAGGTGTTTCAAACAGTGGAGAAACAAAAATTTCCTTCCTTCCCTATGAGGATGAGTTCTGCCTCCTAGGAGCCCTTCCATTTTCCCGGTCACCTCTCTGGGTTACATCTCCAGGGTACATCTAGAAACTCAGTAATGCTGGGATTGGAACCGCTTCTCAAAGCTCTTTCTAGTAGGGAAGGACACTGCTGTTCCACTTCCTAAGCTTTGAGTGGGCTTGGGCTCTCCGTGTAGGGCTTTCTTCTCAATGCTTGTTGTTCTCACTGGCTTCTTTATTGAACCTGCTAAATAAAATGCTTTCCTACTCGCAGCTCATAGACAGACATTACTTCTTCAGCCTAGTACATTCTAAAGCTATAGCGAGAAGGAAAATAATTCCTTAACTGCCTCCTAATTAGCAGTGTGTCTTCCCTATTCCCTGAGAATCAGTAAATCCGATTATTGTGGCAAGGGTAGATGTCTGTTCCTTTCTTGATCCCCTTTGGGGTTTGTTTGAATAAGAATATGGTTGTAGTCCCTTTAATGGCTTTGCAATGACGTTCACAAGAGAGGCCTTGATGGTTTGATTTTAGGAAGCCTCAATTACATTTTTGCCAAAGGCTAATATCAATTTGGGAATGATATATTCTCCCAGTTAAATAAAATTAAAGATAAGTGTATGAAGACACAGAAAAAAAAAAATACAAGGACAGTAACCAAGAGAGTGTGGACAAGCTTACAAATCAATGGGACAGAATCCAGAGTCCAGGAATAAACCCTTATATTTATGGCCAATTGATTTTTTACAAAGGTGCCAAGGCAATCCAGTGTGGAAAGGAGAGTCTTTTCAACAAACGGCTCTCGGGAAACTGGATACTCACGTGCAAAATGTGAATTTAGACTCGTGCCAAAATTCATTCAAACAAGTCAGACATCAGAGCAACAACCAAAACTACAAAACCCTAAGGAAACACAGGACCGAGTTTTCGTGACTTTGATTAGGCAAAGAGCTCCTAGATCTGACAACAAAGGCACAATAGTAAAGAATAGACTTCATAAAGTCTAAAGACTTTTTAATTAAAAACAAAACAAAACACCATCAGCTGGGTGGCTATGGGTGGCACAGGCCTTTAATCTCAGTGCCGAGGAGGCAGAGGCAAACGGATCTCTGTGAGTTCGAGGCCAGCTTGTTCTACATAGTGAGCCCCAAGCCAGCCAGAGCTACACAACGAGATCCTTCTTTAAAAAAAAGAAAACAGGTGACTAGCATCATGACCAGTCATTAGATAAATGCAAAGCAAAAGGGCCTGGGCTTTTGTTCAGAGAATGATTGCCGTGTACACACAAGCTCTGGATGCAACCTCTGGCACAGTAAAAAGGAAAGAGAACGTGAATCAAAGCCACAGTGAAATACCACTTCGCACCTACTAGAATGGTTCTGATCAATAAGACAGGCAATCGCAAGCATCGGCGAGAGGGTGGAGATGGTAGAACTTTCCTCACACATGCAGCTTATGGGAATGGAAAATGCTGTAGCACTTTGAAAAACAGTTTGTCGTAGTTTTAATATAAAAATTTACCATGTGGCCCTGCAATGTCGCTTATAGGTTGTTTGCTCCAGAGGAATCCAAGCACATGCCTCTGAAGGATTGATCTGTTGATGCTCAGAGCAGAGGCAGCCGTAATGGCACAAAGTTGAAACCACCCAAATGTTTATGATTCCGTGAGTCACTAAACAAAATGCAGCATATCCACTCTTCAGCAGGCGACAAGCAAATGATGGGCCTGAAGAACATACTCAGTGGGAGAAATGGGATGTCTAAGGCATATTGTGGGCTTCGGATAGATGGAGCTCAGCATGCAAAGGCTAGCAGGCGACAGAGCCTGGGTTCGCTTCTCAATAAGAAAAAAAAAAGATATTTAAATCAAGGGGCACGGTGTCTGGTGGATGGCTTAGCCGGGAAAGGTACTTGTTGCTAACTCTGAAAACCTGAGTTAGATCCTGGGTGCAACATGGTGGAAGGAGAGAACTGAAACCTGCAAGCTGTCCTCTGACCTGTGTTGTGAGCCACCTGACATGTGCTGGGACATTCTCAAGTGTACACGTGCACGCACAGTCACACGTGCACACACACACACACAATAAAGAAATATAATGCTTTTGTTTGTTTGTTTTTTTGAGACAGTCTTACGTAGCTCTGGTTGTCCTGGAACTTACTATGTAGACTGGCTGGCCTAGAACTCATGAGATCAGCCTGCCTCTGCCTCCTGAGCCCTGGAATTAAAGGTGTATGCACTGCTTTGCTGGCTAAGAAACGTAGCAGATTTTATAAAGGGGCATGCATAGTGTGTGATTTTGTTTCTGTGACATTTCCAGAAGAAGAACTTTTACAGACAGACCGCGGACAGTAGTTGACCGGTGATCTATGGTCACTGACTGACATTCTTTCGGGGCGATGCAAGTGGTTTTAAGTTAAATTGTGCTGACTATTGCACCTTACAAATTTACCAAAGATCACTGAACTATAGAGTTAAAAAACAAAACACAAGCCAGGTGTGGTGGTGTACACCAGCAATCCCAACTCTGGGGAAGCAGTGGTTTGAGAGTTGCCACAAATTCAAGGCTAGCCTAAGTCTACATGGTCAGTCTCAGGTTAGCCTGCGTTGCACAGCAAGAGCTTGTCTCAGAACGAATACAGGGACTGGGGAGATGGTTCTCGGTTTTGAGCACTTCCTTTTTATCCAGAGGACCTGAGTTCGATTCCCAGCATCTACGTCGGGTGGCTCTCAACCGACATCTCGTAAGTTTGTCTCTAGGAGATCCAACGTGTCTACCTTCTGTGGGCATCCGCATATACGACATCCACTCTCACAGACAGACATATGTAGAAGAAAAATAATAAAAATAAGTCTTGAAAACTCAAGCAGAAAGACAAAAGTAGGAAAGAGAAAAGGACTGAGTGTGACAGTGAGTACCTAAAGATGCCCATGGAGGCTGGAGATGTCCTGAAACATGCTTAGCGTGTGCAAAGGGCCTGGGGTCAACCCACGGCACTGCATGCAAACTGTTCCCACGGAAGTACACGCGGGAAGCTGAGCTCCCCACAGCGGAAGGAGCAAAGGGAACATGGATGATTGCGAGACCCCTAAGGGGTGCCTGAGATTAAAAATGAAACAAAAATAACTTTAAGCTACTCAGTTGTTTCAGAGCAGCTCGTTGTCGGAGGAGGGCATTAAGCAAGAGCGGGGCTGCCACTGTAGACATCGCCTTTATGCGACTACTTACGTAAAAATTAATTGCAATTCAACAAAATTGAAAATAACTTGAGGGTGAGGAGATGGCTCAGTAGGCAGAAGCCCTTGCCCTGGAAGCACTGGGACCTGAGTTCCACCCCAGGAACCCCCTGACTCAGTGGTACACATCTGTAACCCAGCTCTTGAATGAATGGAAGTTTACGGTCAGCTAGTGTGGAGTGCGAAACAGACAGACTGTGACTCAGAAGCAGGGCAGAGAAAGAGCATCGAGTCCTGATGGCTGTCCTCCAGCTCCTCGAGCACGCTGGGTGCGCACATGCACGCGCACCCTCTCGCACACATACACATCAAACGCGCAGAATTTTAAAAAGAGATGGTTCCTGGGATCCCGTAACGGCTCAGTAGTTCGGCGTCTGCCGAAGGTCTTGGCTTTGACCTCTAGCACCGGTTTTTTTAAAAGTTGGAAGTAGAGTCCTTTGGCTCACCTAGTCCCCTTGTCTGCCTGACGGCTCAAGAGCCACGTGGACTGGAGGTTACCGTAGTGGACAGGGCCCCGGGGAACGTTCCCTTCTCTGCGCTGAGTTAGAGAACAGCAAAAAGAAATATAAGCTTGGGTCTGGAATGTCAGCAAGGAGTAACATTGTCCCAGTCTCTGAAATAACTTTTAAATAGGCGTCTGTCTGTACGTCACACATTGAGAACAGAGAGAAGGATTTGGGAGAGGAGGAGTCAAAGTTGTAGTGGGTTTTTTGTTTTTGTTTTTGTTTTGTTTTGTTTTTTTAAATGGGACAGAGATTGAAGCAGGATATATTCCAGCTTTTGCATGTGGAGTGGAAAGACAAGCTGAGGCTCACCAGGACACACTCCAGGAACAATATTTGGTTAGTTTCGCTGTTTAGCTAATGACTGGGCTTTTGTTGAGCAAAGCGCCCTTTGGCTGGCTTCTCTTTTGCTGAGTGGTATATTCTGGCTGGCAGGATGCTGATCTACAAAACAGAGAGGCAGAGCCAGCCTGGCAGGGGAAGCTGGGAGCTGGTGGAGAGAGAGAGAGATGGAGGAGGGACGGAGAGAAACAGGAAAAGTACGACCACTGCCTCTGGGGTTAGTAGGCTGAGGAAGAATAGAGTTTATCTTAAAATTAAATTACATGTATTTGGTGTGTGTTGAGGACAGAGTACAATTTTCAAAAGCTCTTTCTCTTCTTTCACCATATGAGGCCTGGAGATCTGTCGGCCGCAAGTACTTTACCTGTTGAGCCATCTCTCCAGTCTGGGAACATCGATTCTGAGTAGGATTCTCAGGGGATTCTCCTGGGTGTGGAGGTGTAGAAACAGGCGCGTATGAGAGTTGGTTTGTGTTAGGAGAGTTTCATGGTGTGTAGAGACTGGGTTCAAGTCTGGCTTAGGACAATAGGCACAATACTCAAAGGAATACAGTCTAGATGGACTAAAAGGCTGGACATCAGGGTCGGAGAGTGTGTCGGCTGGTAAAGTGCTTGCCCTGCAAGCATGGTGCCGTGAGTTTGATTCCCCAGGACCCGTGCAAAAAACTAGGCAGGCGGTACCTGGGAGAAGGGGATGAGAGGACCCTTGGGGCTTACTGGCCTTCCAGGCTAACTCATTCAGTGAGCTCAAGGCTTAGTAGGAGACTCTGTCTCAAGAAATAAGGCAGAAAAGAAGTTTAAAAAGACATTGGTCGTTTCCTGCTGCTTCCCTGGGACCTGAGCTGACACACGCGTGTGTCCACACACTGAACAAACAGCATCAGCAGCAAAGGCTGGACCTTGACTGGGATTGTTTGTTTGTTTTTCGAGACAGGGTTTCTCTGTTGTAACTCTGACTGTCTGGAACTCACTGTAGACCAGGCTGGTCTCAAACTCACAGAGATCCGCCTGCCTCTGCCTCCCGAGTGCTGGGATTAAAGACGTTGTGTGCCACCACCGCCTGACTGGGATTTTTTTTTTTCTTTCTTTTTTTAACCTGAATAGTATCTAGCTGCATCTTAGAATAAATTGTTCTCAAACTCCAAAGAGTAACTGCTTCACTTGAACTGCCAAGCTGAAAGATTAATGACATAAGACAATAAAAATTGATCAGATTGGAGATGTGACAGAGTCTGGTACCACCTGAGCGTCAGAGCTCTGAG
The DNA here is from genome assembly GCA_026225945.1 of Cricetomys ansorgei. NCBI lineage: Eukaryota > Metazoa > Chordata > Mammalia > Rodentia > Nesomyidae > Cricetomys > Cricetomys ansorgei. The sequence goes on along the minus strand of JAMJFZ010002837.1, from coordinate 372,736 downwards.
ACAGATGCTATGACCATGGTGCTCTGAACTCCCTGATGCCCACATCTGCCTCCCTGATGTGTGGAGCATGGAAAGGCTAGAGTCACAAAGGGCCATGAGAGATCGACTCATCAATTAAGAGTCTTGCCTGTCTTTCAGGGGACCTGAGTTCAATTCCAGCACTCATATCCGATGTCTCACAACCACCTGTAACTCCAGTTCCAAGGGATCCAGTGTCTCCTCTGGGGCACTTGCAGTCTTGTAAATGCCACATACACATACACATAAGTAAAAATAAATCTTTAAACACACACACACACACACACACACACACACAACTGGGCATGGTGGCATACACCTTTAATCCTAGCATTCAGGAGACAGAGGCAGGCAGATCTCTGTGTTTGATGCCAACCTGGTCTACGCAGTGATTTCCAGGCCGGCCAGAGCTATATAGTGAGACCCTGTCTCAAAATAAACAAAACCAAAACCAAAACAAACCCAACAAATAACAACAACAAACAAACAAAAAACCCCGATACAAAGCACCAAGGGGCCGCGTGGCCACGGGACTTCTGGTCAGAAACAACAAACACACCGGACACATGTCAGGAGGGGACAGACAGAGGAAACTTAAGAAGTGTGTCCTTGATGGCGACGTTCTACCGGCTGGTGGTTCCCTCCTGCTCCTGCCCCTCCCCTCTAGAGTGAAGCCAGGTGGAACTGAGCCTGTAGCTCAGGCCTTACACCACAGGAGGTAGAAGTAGGCACCTCTAGGAGGGAACAAAGCCCTCAAGCCAGAGAGCAAGGGCTAGGGGTGGAAGAAGGCTTTTTGCTTCTGACCTTGAGCGTGTAGGCATTTCCGGTCCAGCGGGCGATGTGGTGGAAAGGCCTTTAATATTGAAGTGCTGCTGAGGTACAGCCACTTCCACAACCCCTTCCTGGGACACTGTTACACCAGTTAAAATGAACCCCCAAATCAAAAGTCAGCCATAGTGTCACATACTTTTCTCTGCTTTAGATGTGATTCCCGCCCCCCCCGCCCCCCATCCCTTTCCTGGTTAGTATTAGTAGTGTGGTTTATTTATAACAAACTTTCATCTACATTTAGAGTAGAATCATCCAGAAGTTTGGAGCATGGCTGCCATCAGCCGTGAGCAGAATCAGGCCTGTCGGTCAATCTAGCCAATGTGCTAGATGGGGTCTGAGGTGTATTGAGGGCGTTGGCGGGAGAAGCCCCACATGGCGGCGGCTGTGTTAACACTTACACCTGCCTCTGGAGCTACCGAGAGTGGAATGAGAATGGATGGTCCGGCCTGCCAGCCTCAGCCTCCAGGGGCGGCAGCTGGGTGGACACAGCTGAGATGAGGAAGTCTGGAGCAGGAGTGGTGAGCAGTCCTCACTCAGGGATATGCAGATCCGTCGCCCTTCCCCAGGCCTGTCCTGGACTGTCCTGGACACTCGCTCATTCCGACTGCTTCAGATTGTTGGCAGTTTCGAGGATACAGTATGCCTTTCTGGTTTTTTATTTTCCTAGGAAAGGATTAGAACGTTCCATTGTTTGAAGAAACAACAAAGCCACTAGGAATCCACATAGGTCAGCGATCTGGCGTGGGGGAGGGGATATACTGGGATGAGCGAGGAGGGTGGGGCCTGGCTGGGCTTCTGGAAGGTAGGTCAGGCACAGGAAAGGACTTCATGGGAGCATCCCAGAGCCCTTGATATAGAGGGAACTCGATTAGGCTCTCGGGATTGCTGCACCAGTGAGGGTACGGCGTTCAGAACACCGTGCTCCCTCCCTGAAGTGGCAGAACAATGCTGTTTTCATAGAGAAGAAACAGCTTCAATTCTGCATTTTTGCTTTACATTTTCAAATTGCATTCATTTATTTCTTTTGCTGGGGGCAGGGGAAGCACACACATCAGGGCACACGTGTGGAGGTCAGAAGATGACTTTCAGGCATTGGTTTTCTTCTTGCATCGTGTGGGCCCCCGGGACCGAACTCCTGTTGTCAGGCTTGGCAGCAAGCGCCTTGACCTGCTGAGCCATCTCCCTGGACCTGCACTGTATTTTTAATAGGAATCTGTTACAATAAGAGTTTGTTTTTCTTGCATAACTTTTCTTTCTGTGAGGCTGTTTCTGGAGCATCCCAGGCTGGCCTCAAACTTACAATATAGTCTGAGGATGACCTTAAACTTCTGGTCTTTTTGCCTCCAATTCCCAAGTGTGAGGCTTATCCCACCACACACGGTTTATATGGTGCCAGGGATCGAACCCAGGGCATTGTGTATGCTAGACAAGAACTCTGTCTACTGAGTTATGTCCTTGAATATTTATGCAAAGAGAAAGAAGAAAACTTACAAATGTTTTTCCCAATACCAGGAAACTCTCTCACTCTTGACTGCTTTAAATAAGAACACCGCCATCATGCTCAGTGGGTTAAATACTACGAGGCTGATGGAAAGTTCAATTTCCTATAACAAACTTACAGTGTGTAAATACAATTTTCTACAATCAACAAGCATCATAGTCTTAAGGTTAAGGGTTATAAAACAATGAAATATTGTAATTAGAGTAGACTACCACAGGAGAGCTTCCTGCATACAAACAACTCAATATCAGGATGTCAAGATATAAGAAGGAATGTGACTGGAAATAAGATCTTAACTCCATATGGTTAACACACGCACACTCTCTCTCTGTGTCTCTCTCTCTCTTTCTCTTTTAAATTACTCCTAATCCTTGCTACACAAAAATAATTATATTCCGCTCAATGCTTTGCATTCTTTCCAAAGCCCTCATGTCAATAACTTTGCAAGATTCCTTATCTGTTGTTATTGAAACATCTGATCTCAGCTACAGTCTTAGACCTAATTGAAATGGTAGACTGGCAGATTGTAATATTTTAGGAAACGCCCTAAAAGTGTGGCTGGGTCCGCAAGCCTGGGGAGCACTCGGGACTCGCCTCTGTCTCCCCATCTCTCATCCCTGCTTATTTTCTAGATCATCTTGCTTGCTGGCCTCGTTCTTATTTATTTATTTATTTATATATTTTTAGAAATTTCTCATATAGCCCAGGCTAGTCTTGAATTCTTATGTAGCTGAGGATGGCCTTGAATTCCTGATGCTCCCAATCTCCACCTCTCAAATGCAAGAATTATAGGCGTGTCGAGTGGACAGTGAGAGGCCACCGGGGGGGGTGGGGGGGAGGGAGAGAGAGGGAGAATTAGAGAGAGAGAGAGAGAGAGAGAGAGAGAGAGAGAGAGAGAGAGAGAGAGAGGGAGACTGAGACTCTCACGGAAGGTTCTGATTGGTCCACTTGGTCACGTGCTCATTTCCCAGCGTACCACTGCGGCTAGTGAGACGAAAGCGGCTGATTTACTGGAAGGACTGAGTGGGCAACAGTACCCCCTAAAGCCCTATGGGATGAAGGAGGACCGTTTCATTAATGGAAAGAATGAGGGCAGATGAACAACCTTGATTTAGGACGAGTTGATGAAAAGTGGTATTTTATTGGTCGGACAGACACAATGACAATGTGGCATTTGCTCAGTGAAACCAGTGTAGCAGCGAGGTTCGGCATTCTGATAACAGGAGAGTGCTCCCCCACCCTTCCCTCCTCTTCTTGCAGTGCTGGGGTGGGAAAACCTGTGCATGCTAGGCAAGCGTGCAACTCCTGAACTGCACCCACGGACAGACTAAGAGATTTTAATTCTGATGTGTGTGATCAGGGCGACATCTACGGCACGTGGAGCACCCGTCCAGGTGTGCTGGGTTACGCTCTTCAACTTCCAGTGCTGAACTGGGTGTTAGAAGCCTCGTAGGGTATAAGTTCCGGAGCCTGTAATTCTACTGCTGTTATCACGTGATCTGGAGTTGCAGCTGCTGTGTTCCAAAGGTTACGTCCCCATGTCACTGAGGCCATCTCTAATGAGGGAGTGTAGGCTATTAGACATGGGAAAGGGGTCTTGAAAAGATGCTCGGCTGACAGTGAGGGTCACCTTCAGAATCTGTACTTATAACCTTGAGTTACGTTACCCAAAGCTACCTCACTGTCCTAGTTGGGGATGAGGAATCAACCAAGAGCTTCAGGAGTGACTGGGCATGCCCTAGTTATTGGCTACTGCACAGGATGCTGTGTGCATCATGACTGGACCGTAGAAACAGTTGGTACTGTTTCAAAAGGCTGCCCGAAGCACAGAGGACCACGCATGATGAGTTCAGGCCTTGGGGAGGGAACAGATGCTGGGGCTAATTAGGGCATGATTCCTCTGGTCCAAGATGGCAGAGAATATCCAAATAAAACTTGACACCTGCGCCCAGTGTGTTACTCGGGGAGCATTGCTCACTCACCAGCCTGTCTGGACATGACTCAGAACGGATGCGCTCAGGGGATGGAACACTTGATCATTGTCCTTGAATGACAGACTGAAGGGGATGAAATGCTTTTGCTTGTGCCCAGGTAGTCCTTAGGGCCAAGGAGCATCCTCCGTGGTAGGTTCTTTTCAGGTTATGGGCCTCCTGTTTTTAGCTCTTCTCACAGACACTGTGAGGGTTTTGAGTCCATTTTACTATCAGACTTTCTCCTGGCAAGGCGAAGATTGTTTCCCAAAGGGACTGCCCTGACCCAGAGAACTTATCAGAATTTTATTAAGTATTCTTGGAATTGAGACTGGAGAGATGGCTCAGAGGTTAAGAGCACTGGGTGCTCTTCTGGAGGACCCTGGTTCAATACCCAGCACCCACATGGCAGCTCATGACCATCTGTAACTCCAGTTCCAGGGGATCCGACACCCTTGCACAGACACACATACAAGTAAAACATCAACGCACAATAAAAATTAAAAATAAGTGCCTGGCGGTGGTGGCACACACCTTTAATCCGAGCACTCAGGAGGCAGAGGCAGGCAGGTCTCTGTGGGTTCGAGGCCAGCCTGGTCTACAGAGTGAGTTCCAGGACAGAGTAACAACAGAGAAACCCTGTCTCGAAAAACAGACAAATAAATAAATAAAATAAAAATAAAACGTTAGGAAAGTATTTTTTAAAATGTCTTCTTGGAGAGCCATACCTAGATTAGAAGGTGTCATGGGGTGGCACACAGATGCCCTCGTTCATGCTGCTGGTGGTATTCCAGCTATCTCAATAGCGAGGCTGGAGCCATGTCCACTTACTGATCGTATCTGGGATACAACAAGGGGTACACAGGGACTGACTCACTTGGCATGCCACCAAGCAGAAGGCTTGTGGTTTGTCACCATGGAGGCTCAGGGTGATGTTGCACAGAAAAGCTCAGAACTGGTTGAGAGAACATCTGTTGTTCCTGTCTACACAGAAGCCATTTATTTCCCTTGTGTGTGTGTGTGGGGGGGGGGACGACACCAGAGTTTAGGAGTGTAGGGAGGAGAACCTGATGACATCCTTCAGGAAAGAAAGAAATGAGGTAGATTCTTGATAATACTGTTTGAACCCTGGGTTGACAAACTTTTTATGTAAAGCGCCTACTGTGGATATTTTCAGTTCAGTGGGATATAGGGTCTCTGCCGCAACCACTCAGCACCATGGAGGTAGAGAATCTATACGCAAGCATAGGCTGTTTGTAGCATGTATAGACCATACATAAACAGGTAAGCAAGGTCATGCTCCAATGGAAGTATTTACAAGGCAGCTGGCAGATGAGATTTGGTTCAGAGGCCAGTTTAACCAAGTTTAACCCGGGTGGTGTCAGACCTAGAATGGGGCAAGGCATCTGCTTCCGGGCTCTCAGAGAGTGTGTCCTTAGCTTTGGTTAAGCAATTGGATCGGCTACATGTGAAGCTAACCACCCTTGTGACTTGCCACTCCAGAAGCCAATAAATCCTCCTTTGGACTTCTATGCATCGGTGTTTCCTTTTCAGTGCGACTAAGAGGTTCCTGAAGATTCGCCCAGCTGCAGATCCAGGGCCTCAGACTGGACACTGGGTTTCAAGGTGGAGTTGGTGGCTTCAGGTAGGCAGTAGGTAGCCTAGGAATGAGAAAACTTCAGGGCCAGCGAGATGGCTCTGTTGGTAAAAGCACTTGCTGGAAAAGCCTGGTGCTCTGAGTCTGATCCCTGGAGCCCTTGCAAAGCTGAAAGGAGAAAATCACCCCCATCAAATTGCTCTCTGACCTAAACATGTGCACACCCACTCTCACCGTAAGAACAGTAATCATAAAATAGATATAAATCAAAAATTTGCCTTTTTGATAAGTAAGAAAAGAAAACCTCATACCTGACAAGGGACTTTCCAGGATCTCAGGACAGCTTAAACATGCAGCTGGAAGCCAGAGCCATTCAGGTGGTGCCTCCAGGCAAACCCAAGGGATGCCCCAGGGAATGGAATCCATAAGTCAGACAGGACATGCTCAGTGATGTCAAAGAGAGGCCAGCCTCTCTTTGGTTGAGGAATAAGTGGCCAATGGATGAGAAGGAGAAGAGAAAGGCAGCAGGTGGTGACCCTCTGGAATGGAGGCCCCAGAGTGTCTTGGCCCCAGCACACATCCATGGAGATGTGGAAAGCCCTTTCCACAACACTTAAACTGGAGGCAGAAAAAGATAAGGGCTGGTGAAGTGACTCAGTTGTTGGAGTGGTTGCTTAGCATACAGGAAGCTCTGAGGTCAATATCCAGTACCGCATAATGAAGGGTTTGGGCACATGCCTGTCACCTCAGCATTCGGAGGCAGGAGGGCCAGAAGTTAAAGACCATCTGCAAATACACAGAATTCCAGACTGGTTGGTGCTGTATAAGACTCCATTTAAAAGGAGGAGGAAGGGGAAGAGGAGGAAGACAAGGAGAAGGAGGAGGGGGAGGAGCAGGAGGAGGGGGAAGTGAAGGAGGAGGGGGAGTTGAAGGAGGAGGGGGAGGAGGAGGGGGAACAGGAGGAGGGGGAGGAGGAGGAGGGGGAGATCATTACCAGAGAAGTGAAGGAATGTGTCTCCTACCCTGAGGTAGAAGGTGGAGAGTCCGTACCGAAGCAGAGGGGCAGATTTTAGCCCCTGTGGGAGCGCAGGGTAATACACTGGTTGTTCCTTTGATGGTTTGTAGGATGGCTGGTTTTGCCCAGGACAGACACCTCCATCTGTCTAGAGGTATGTCTCCAGAAAAATCTTTTATTATTTTAAAATCATGTGTATATGTGTGTGTATGTGTGTGTGTGTGTGTGTGTAAGAATTCATGCATATGGGTGCAGGTGCCTATCCAGGCCAGAGAATGCACAGATCCCCAGGAGCTGGAGTTGCAGGTGATTGTGAGCTACCAGACATGGGCGCTAGGAACTGAGCTCAGGTCCTCTGGAAGATCAGTACGCGCTCTTAGTTTCTGAGCCCTGACAATATTTCTTAAGGGTCAGATTTCTTCCTGGAGGGAAGAGGAGTAGGGAGTTGGGCCTCAGCTTCTCCCATAGGCGGGAGAGCTATCAGCACACAGACAGGGCGTTCCAAGGGAGAGGGGGAGGTGACTTAAGTGGTGTCTAAAGCGTGCCAGAGAAGTGTGATAGTGTGGCAGGCCTCCGAGAGTGAGTTCGCCTTAAGAAAGCATAACAGAGAGGTTATAGCCACTGTCAGTGCGATGCCCGTGTACCCCTGGATCATTTTGCACAGCACCTCAAGTGCTTTCACCTCCAACAGCCTTCTTCCCTTTGCTAGAGAGTGAGCCAGCCTCCTGGGACCCACTGTAAGTAATGCACAGAATATAAGTGCCCAGGAAGCTACGAGGGGAAGGGGCAGAAGCAAAGGAGCTTGAGCCATAGATACTAGAACTCTCCTGCTTCCTAGCCAGGGCAATCCTCACATGCAAAGCTCCAGTGGCACAGAGCCACAGTCACCCTCCCTGACAATGCTCTCCACTCTCTCCTATTCTCCATTTTCATCCCCTCTCCCTTCCTGTTCTTCCTGGGAACAACTCTTTTTCTCCCTCTCCGTCTTCTTCAGAAGTGAGGTGAGACAGGGTCTCATATGGCCCAGGATGTCTTCAAAGTAAGTGTGGCTGAGGATGACCTTAAAATCTTGATCCTCCTGCCTCCACCTCCTCAGTGCTGAGGTTACAGGTGTGCACCACTGTACCTGGCTTCTGGGAACCCTTCTTACATCTCAGGCATGTGAATCCTCCAGCAAGGGTTTGCTTCTGCAGAATCAAGCCAACCAAGCCAAACTCCCAGGCTCTGATCTCTGACCAAGGAGAACAAGGAGGTAATGTGCCTAGTGTGTAGGCCGAGTCAGAAGCCCTAGATCGGTGACATGGGGATGTGCTCTTGTCTATGTGAGAATGTGAAAGAGCTGAACCAGTTCATCCAGGAGCAGTTTAGCCAAGATTTCCTGGGTGGTGTTAGAACTCACAGAAACTGGAGACTTACTTAGATGAGTCTTGGTGGGGGAACCTGAATCAGTCTGGGTTTGGATCAGAGGAAACAGATGTGGGAAGCTGGAGCTGATGCAGGTTCAATTCACACAGACGGTGGTGTTTGAGCGAGAATGGCCCCACAGGCTCATATGTTTGAATACCTGGTCCCCAGTTGGAACTGTTTGGGAAGGATTAGGAAGTGTGGCCTTGTTGGAGGAGGTGTGAAATTGGCAGGAGAGCTTTGAGGTTTCAAAAGACTAGCAACATTCTCTCTCTTTCTCTCTCTTTCTTCCTCTCTCTGCCTCATACTTGTAGATCAAGATATGAGCTCTCAGCTCTTCCTGCTGCCATGCCTCTGCTCGAACACCATGGACTCTAACCCTTTGAAACCATAAGCTCCAAATTAAACACTTCTGTTTTGTTTTTCCAGACACAGTTTCTCTGTTGTTAACTCTGGCTGTCCTGGAACTCACTCTGTAGCCCAGGCTGGTCTCATACTCACAGAGATCCACCTGCCTCTGCCTCCCTAGTGCTGGGATTAAAAGTGTGCACCACCATCACCGGGCAAATGGCCTTGGGGAGAGGGGAGAGTGAGCTGACTCCGTGGCACTTGCTGCCAAGCCTCATGATATGAGTTTGATTTGCGATACCCACATGGTAGTAGGAGAAAGCTGACTTCTGCAAGTTGTCCTCTGACCTCCACATAGTGCCATGGCAGAGAGATATGCGAAAAGAACTTAGCAAATGTGTGGGACGGGGACTGAAATGGTCAGAGAAGCCACCCCATGCAGGAGGCAGAGCTTGCTGGCTCTATTCCTGGAGTCACAGTACTGTAGGTTTGCCTACAGCCGTCGCACATGCTCGGGAGCCTCACCAGAGCGCCCCCTTCAGTTTAGGCTGAGGATAACAAGGACATGCCTTCACAAGGGGAAGCTACCGAGGTGCAGGCAGGGATGAGATGGGATGAGAGAAGGGCACTGTGGGGCTGGGCTCAAGCCAGAGGAGCTTCTAGGACAAAGCAAATAGCTCCCTAGCTCCTTTTAGTTGCACAAGGACTTCCAAGCCAGAGAAGTTGGGGAGATAGTTCAAGGCCTAAGGACCTTGCCAGGGGACCTTGCCAGGAGCCTCTGTCAGGATAATGTTGACTTGAGTTTTATAGGCTGGAGCTACCATGGAAGGAGAGAGCAAGGGGAAGGCTGGATGAGGGAGAGGAATGAACAGCTGTTGTGGGCAGAAGACCTCTTAGAAGAAGCTTGTGGGGGAGTATTAAGACTCTCCCGTTCTCTCCCAGACCCTTCATCAAAATCTGCATTATCCATCACTGTCATGAGAGCTGGAGTTCTGTGGCTTTGGAACACAGCAACATTTGAGGACTGGCCTTGAGGCTATCAGAGGGGAGCAGACCCAGCCCAGTAACCTTCCCCCCGCCCCCCCCCCCCCCCCCAAAACCAGCAACATGATAAGCCGATGAAATCCAGAGAAAGTTCAAGTGCGGACACAAGGAAGCGAGGGAGGCCTCTGTGCTTGGAATTCAAACGACGAAGCCCATGCCCACTCTTCAGTTTCCCAGGACAAACTTGACTCCAAGCGCACAGCCCGAGAGAGAGTGGGGTGTCTACTGTGGGGGGATGGATCTGGGCTCAGAGATAGCAGCCAGCTCTCATCCAGCAGAGATGGACATAGCCAGGACCTGCCGAGAGCCCGAGAGCCCGAGAGCCTGGATGGAATGAGACCCACCCTGTCCGGGAGATGATTCAGGGCACACAGACCCCAGAACACATGGTCACATGTGTCTGTGTGTGTGTGTGTGTGTGTGTGTGTGTGGTGAACCACATAGCACTTGTTTTAAATTTGATTCTAGACCAATGAAGTGTGAATCCTTCATAGGAATAAGGGAATGGGGGCGGGAGCGGAAGTCCTCAGTGATAGACAGAAGTAGTGGCCAATGAAATGCTGAGACGAGAAGACTTCTCCCTAAGCCGGTGGGAGCCTGTCCCTACCAGGAGTCACCATCTCCAGGGCTGTCCGGCTAGGTAGCAGACCTGTCTAGGTGTGACTGATGTCTGTGAGGAAACGGATGGAGAAAGCTGAATTTCCCTTGCTTTTGGGACACCAGGTTCAGAGGCTGGCAAGCCTGGCAAAAGGCGGGCCACATGTGTGCATGTGAGTGTGCACGTGTGTGAGTGCATGTGTGTGTGCATATTCATAGTGTGACTGAGGTGTGCACATGTGTGGCGGTCAGAGGGCACCCCCACATGCCTGTGCTTGCCTTCCATCTTTTTTGAAATCAAGGTCTCTCCTTTGTGGTGCGCCACGGTGTGCACCAGGCTGGCAGGATTCCGGAGGTTCTCCCGACTCTGTCTCCCATCCCCCCGCAGGAGCACTTACATCACATACACCACCACATCTGGCTTTATGGGTTGTAGAGATTCTAACTCAGGTCTTCGTGCTTGCTTGGTAAGTACATTAGCCACTGAGTCATCTCTCCAGGCCTATGGATCTGTTATTAAGGAAAGTGAGATGCTCCCTCCCCCCTTATTATTTGGAATTAAACTCAAAGCCTCACAAAGCTTCACAAGAGCTATACCACCGAGCTAACCGTCCCCACCCTCCTTAAATTTACACGAGTTCATTTGTTGAGATACGTTATATCAACTAGACTGACCTTAGACTCACCTTGAAGCTGAGGGTCGTCTTGAACTCCTGATCTTTCTGCCTCTATCTCCTGGGTGTTGGGATTACAGACACAAGCTGCATCCCTCCTTCCTTCCCTCCCTCCCTCCCTTCTTTCTTAACTTATAAATAGAATCACCCTTCTCATCTTTTGAAGACTTTGCATCTAGGTTTATGATGCCCGAGTGACCTTAAACTCAAGACCGTCTTACCTCAGAACTCCCGCGTAGCTGGGATGATAGGTACGTGCCACCGTGTCCAGCCATCAGATAGTTCTGAATAACAACAAATTCCCACTTGTTGCTGACATCTGCCAAACTCCTACGATTAGTGTTCTCAACTCTATCACACCCAATACGAATTTATAACAAATGTTTCATAACATACCCTCGACTTTCTTGAAATAGACGCATAAATAACATTGCTTACTGTATATACTCTTATAAATAATACAACCTACTATATATTTGGAATTGTAATATATAATATATACATTATATATATATATATACACACACATATATATATATATATATGGTTTTGAATGTTTAACATATTCAAATGTCAAAGTATTCATCTGATGGCAGACACAACATGACCAGGTCTCACATTTGCCACCACGTTTCCCCATCACGATGGACTGTATCTGTTCTTTTAAAACAATTTTTAAAGATGTATTTATTTTATTTCATGTGCTTGGGTGTTTTGACTGCATGTATGTATGTGCAGTATATGTGTGCCTACAGATGGCTGTGAGCCAGCATGTGGGTGCTGGAACTCAAACCCAGGTCCTCTGCAAGAACAAACGTTCTTAACCACTGAGCCATCTCTCTAGCTGCCCTGGTCTTAAACTATAAACCAAAATAAAATCTTCTATATGCAAATCCAAATAAAGTCCCAGTAGTAAGATAAAGGAGGAATAAAGGGGAAATGATATCTGGTAATAGACAGGTGCGTCCATATGTTCAGGGTTCAGCCAAGCAGCTGCAATACAGAGGCACCGTGAGTCACTGGTGTGGTCTTGGGGGATTTGCTCTCAATCGTTTTACGAAATGGTGTGACACTATTAGGGCCATTTTAAGCAAAAGGTCAGTGTTTCCTCGCTCTGTACTGTATCGTTGCCTTTCTGAAAGATCTATCCTTGTGGGCATGGAAGAACTCAGAATGTAGGTATGGAGAATGATACACTCAGGTTCAAAGTCTTCAAAAGATGAGAAGCTGTGTGTAGACAGTCTCCCAAGTGCTTAGAAAAATCTGTAGGACACTTTTTTTTTTTTAAATTTGCTTTGATGGTTGAAGGATAGCATTCACAGCTAGCGGTCATGTACCAGGAATGTTGGGTATCCTGCATGCAGGCCAGTTCTGCACAGTGAAGACTTTACCTACATCCTGCCTGGTTTGGAATATTCCACTGGACTTTCATGCAAGTGAATAAACAGGTTTATCACAATCCAAAGATCAATCCTAACTTTGTGTTATATAACAGTGTGTCCTGCCGTTAGAACAATGTGACCCTGGGAGCTGCAGCCTCTAAAATGAGGTGGTGTGAGGTGGCACACACTAGTAATCCCAGTACTTGAGAAGCAGAAGCAGGAGGATCAGGAGCTTGAGACCAGCCTGGGCTGCATAGCAAGTTCAAGTCTCCAGTTACAAAGAGAGATCCTGTCTCAAAAAAGGAGAAGGAAGAGGAGGAGGAGAAAGAGGAAGAGGAGAAGGAGGTACTAAGTGATGTCAAGGACACTCCACCTGTTCAAAAGTAGCTCTAAACTGTGCCAAGCTTTAGAACACACGCGGTTAAACACTTCCTTGGCAGGGCACTTTCTTAAGGCCCTGAGTTTCAGATATAGCCAGGAACTGGGTATGTGCCTCTTGGCAAAAGTGACTGCTCCTCAACCTCAAATCAGATGGAGCATAGAGGAAGTTCTGCTCTCCGGCTTACCGGCAGGAGGTAAATGACTTGATGTCTGCATAGCTCTTCTCCAGGACATCATTACTATATGGCAGAGCTCCCCCAAACACAAAAGAGCCATCTGAGACTACTGTCCTGGAAGCTTTGTGTAGAGCAAGTGCAAATTACCCCAGCTCCTCCATCACAGCTCTCGGCACAAAGCCAGCGGCTGAGGGGAGTGAAGAACGTGAGAAACCCTCTGCACAGTGTTTGTCCTCACGGCAACATTCCCTCCTTCAGTCGGCAACACCTGCTATTCCTCTAGGGACACGTGCTGGAATGAAGGTCATGGCAGTGTCCTCCCTAACAGATTGCCCTAGACCCTCAGGGAGAGGCGGACTCAAGCCTTAGCCAATCAGAACGACCCACTTCCTGGCCAAGTGATAGGGAGAGGAGACCTGAGAGGGACCGGTCCCCAGTTGTCTGGGCTTTGAATACATACATACAGATGTCGAGAGAAACAAGTGCTTTTTCTCCTGGTGTTGCTAAGCTGAGACATGTGCATTCCGAGCCGTCAGTACCTATCTCCCCTGGCAACATGAAGGAAATCCATCTAGAGCTGGAGAGAATAAGATCAACACTCAGGAGAGGAGCAGCGGTAGCTCTGTCAGCGTCGAGTAAGACTCTGAATCCAGCTGTGCAAGATGCCACACTTGCCCACGGGCTACCCAGCCAGCCAGCTGATAAATCCACTCCACTTTATTTATTTATTTATTTATTTATTTATTTTTGGCTGGAGCTTGTTTGAGATGGATTACAATTTGAGAAGAAAAAAAAAGTCTTGGCTTCTACAAAAAAAGCGCGGATTCACCCATCAAGCACGCATCAGGTGTGCTCTATCTACCATTAGGGCATTGACTCACACGCTAGAATTGCAAGGGTAAACAGGTGGCCAGTGGTGTGGCTCAGTGTCGGAGCACTTGACTGTCTACATGAGCTCCTGGGTTCCATAAGTAGCATCGCAAAAAGGAAAACCAAAATAAACTAAGGGACTTGGTCCTTCCTGTCACACAGGGAATCAGAGGGAAAATAATTTTACAACCGGTCTAATAATTCTAAGAAGTGCTACGAAGTCACTTCTGTAAAATTAACTTCCAGGAGGGCAGAAACTTTAGTTGCTCTTGTTGACAGATCCTTGATATCCAGAAGAGTGCCTGGCGCTTAGTAGCCATTCAATAAATGCTTATCGTAAACAATGAACGGAAGATAAACATTTGGGGGTGGGGCCGGAGAGATGGCACGGCTGTTAAGAGCACATGTTGCTCTTTAGTTAAGCTCCTGGACACTGACAGTGGCTAGCTCACAACCGCCTGTAACTGCAGCTGCAGGGGGATCTGACGTCTCCAGCTGTTCAGGACCTTGCATTTATGGGCATACATTCCACACAGACATACATGCATACACATAACTAAAAATAAATCTGTTTGTTTGTTTCTTTTCAAGACAGAGTCACTCTGTAGCCCTGGCTGGAACTTGCTATGTAGACCAGGCATATCCCCTTCAGAAGAGGGTATTGGATCGCAGACGGTTGTGAGTCACCGTGGTGGGTTCTGGGAACCAAATCTAGGTCCTTTGCAATACCAAGAGCCCTTAATGCCTGAACCACTCTCTGGTTCCCTGAAAGCAAATCTTAAAAGTAAACAAAGGAGCCAGACATGATGGCGCACTCCCTAATCCCAGGGAGGCAGAGGCAGAGGATCTCTGTGAGTTCGAAGTTGGCCTTGTCTATATAGTGAGTTCCAGGACAGCCAGGGCTACATAGAGAGAGCCTGTCTCACACAAACAAAAACTAAGTTAAAAAAAAAAAAAGTTTAGGAGCTAGCACAGGACATAATGGAGTATCAGGGAAGGCTTCCTTGAAGAAGCAACAGTTAAACTGAGATCTGAGGAATCCTGCAGAGTCGACGAGGCCCCAGACGGCAGGAGTGAGGGTGGCTTAGATGAAGCCAGTGAGGGGTGGCCAGTGTGGCTGGGTCACCAGGGACCAGGGGGAGCAAAGCCGGAGGTAGAGGCGCTTCTGAGGCTTCGGTGGCACAGGGAGGAACCTGGATCACTGCAGAGCAATGAGAGGAATGCCCATCAGTAAAGACACAAGCAGGCCCCAAAGCGTCACAGGCAGAACGCAGGGAAAGGGGCTGAGGGAGAGCGCAGAGACAATCCGAAGACTGTTCTGTTGACCTTGGTGATGGAAGCCGGAGAGAAGGGCAGTGGTTAAAAGATATTTGTCATCGTTAGTCAAAGGATTGGCTGGAGACGTAGCTTCCCAACAGATAAATGCTTGTCATGAAGGGAAGAGGAAGCATTCCCTGGATCCACACAGGGAATTGGGTGTCACAGGGAAAAACTGTAGGCTGGTCTAAGGTTTTGCCTTGGCCTTTTATTTTATTTGTTTGTGTGTTTGTTTTGGTCTCACTATGTCGCCCTGGCTGTCCTGAAACTCACTCTGTAGACCAGGCTGGTCTTGAATTCAGAGATCTGTGTGTCTCTCTGCCTTCCTGGTGCTGGGGTGAAAGGTCGCCATGCCTGGCTGCCTTGACATCTCTGAACATCACTAGTTAAGGAGCGATGGTTTCCATTCTGAGAGCTCAGGGTGAGACAGAGGCCGCCCAACAGGTTGTCACTCATGTGGGAAAACAACAGAAATACATCCCATATTTACAGAGATGGGTGCAGAAAACGTACCACCCGTGCGTTTCCCTCAAGCAAACAGCTCGAAGACACACTTCAGCTGCTCAAGAGATGGATTAAAATTAAGAACTCGGAATAGGAACATTATAATAGAAGACTGGTGGCAGCCGCCGAGGCCAACTAAATATATAGCAAGAATTGAACCAAAAAAAAAAAAAAATCTATGCTTTGAAAACCAGGTCTATGATTGAGATGTAAGCCGAATTTATAAACCCACGGGGTATTTAAAAAGACTGAGAATACCTGAGGAGAGGCCAAGCCCGGAGAAGGTGAAGTAAGAGTCTTCATCAGTCAGACGTAAGCAAGGAAGCTGGGAGCTGAGAACTGTTCCTGCCTCCGCCGTCAGAGAAGGAGAAATAAGGATTTAAATCTAGGTTTGGTAAATACAAAAGTCAATCGGTTGCAAAATGAAAAACAGTAAAACTACCTTTTAAATCGTGAGCGATGACAAAAGAGAACAGAACACAGCAAAAGGGAGGAAATAAAGGATTTCTTTGTAATATAGACACACTGTGAAATTTCTTTTTTTCCAAAAATTTAGTACTAAACTCTCAAGTGATTTCAATTAAACGAGGGAAATGAACTGTGTGGGGTGGGACTCAATGTGTATTAACGATGTGATCTTGTCTGGGGGGGGGGAGGTTATAAATTGACTTGATTCTTGCAAGACATGGACAGACAAAACAGCTTTCAATAATTAACAAAATATGTATGGCTAACCATCAAAAGCCTAGGACTGAAATACAGAACCACTGAAGAACAGAAAAGGGGTCTTCAAGTGTGAGTCGGGGTGAAGCACGCGCCACGGCTTGGAGATACACCAATAACAACAGATAGATGGGGAAGAGGAGGGAGGGGAGGGAGGGGAAAGAGAAATACTATCAAATAGCAAGAGGAAAGGTGACAAGAGGAATCAGAAAGTGTCTGTCCGAGTTAGTTATCATTAACTGGCAACTTTACAGAGCCTTCAATCACCAGAAGAAGAAGAAGTACAGCAGAACACTTGGAAGAAGTTTTTGTTTTTGTTTCTTTAAAAATGCAAAATGGCGTCTTGACTAGGTTTATGGTCTGGTCCCAGGTGTGGTGGATGATTATAGGTTTGATTTGGAATGCTCGATGCCGGTGGCTATAATTTGGTTAGGTGTAGTTGTTTTGGCGTGTGTAGCTTGTTCTTGGGATTGTGTGCCGCTTGGATTTATGGGAACTTTTGCTTAGAGTCTAAAGGTTTGAAGCCTGGAGAGCCTGGGTGGGTGTTGGTTGGTGGTTCCTTGGTTGGTTTGTCCTTCATTAGTGTGTTGATTCTTGCTTGAAAGAACAATGGTTGAAGAGATTGGGTTTGCAGATAGTGAGCGCTGAGTCCTCTCCAAGCTTAGGACAGCCTAAAAAGGCTGTGGAGATTTCTTCCTTTCTCTCATTCTAGCTGCCTACAAAAGCAGTGAAAACTTCTCTCTATCCTTTCTTTCTCTTTCCCTAAATAGAGCGTTAAAGATTGTAGTTAACAACTACAAAGAAGAGTCAATCAAGAAACTGTCTTTATCAGGTTGGTCTGTGGGGGATTGTCTTGGTTATTCATTCTTGGTTATTCATTGGTCTACTGTGGTGGTGGTGACCGGAGGTGCTGCTCCCTGGGCAGGTGGTCCTGGGCTGTACAAGAAAGCAAGATGAGCATGCCAGAGGAGCCATCTCCAGGGTTTCTGCTTCCGGTTCTTGCATGAGTGCTGGCCTTGACTTCCTTCAGCACTGGGCCGTGACCCGGAAGTGTAAACTGAAAGCCGCCACTTCTCCCCAGGTTGGCTTTTGGTCATGGTGTTTGTCACAGCAACAGAAGAGAAACAATGGTCAGTAGAGACCGGATCCAGGCAGTCCGAACACAGCAGAAGTCACAATAAGACGTTATTTGCAAACAATATGTGGACTTCCTTAGGAAAGAAAATCAACTGGAAAACTATTAAATCATGACGAATGTCAGGAAGGGTGCCAGAAATGAGACCGACTTCCTAAAATCAATAGCTATTTGTCTGTAGTAATCAGTTCACAACCACAATGTCAAAATACCTCGGCATGAACTTAAAACAACGGGTGCGAGATAAGGACATGACAAACTACCCAACAGAAAGGTGAGCAAGGGTTATGAATCGTCGGCTCACAGGAGAAGGAAAACAGTCAATAAACATAAAAACGTGCTCAACTTTGCTTGTAATCAGCGGTATGGAAACTGAAACGATATTAATATCCACAGTGAGAAATGATTCTTAATATTTAGTGATGGTGACAGAGTCAGGTAGCAGATAGTCTCAAGGAACCAAGCGCAGAAAACCATTTTTGGAAGGCGATTTGGAGATGTTTTACATTTAAACGCATATGCTTTTTGACCCAGCCGTGCTGCTTTCGAGAATCTGTTCTACAGAAATATCTTGTACCCATGCCAAGACATTCATTGTAAGAATTATTTATAATAATAATAAAAAAGGAGAGAAACAAATATCCCAACGTGGAAGAACAATCAATTGAATTACAGCACATCCATATGTAGGACACTGGGGGAACTGCCGCCGTCCTCTGCTTAGGTGGATTTAATATTTCACCTTGAAGCAGCCCTCCTCCACTCTGGAAGGGCAAGGCCGGTGGTATCCATTATTTATGGCAGAAGTTGTTAGGTAGGCATCCCTTGTCCTAAGAGAAGGGTGAAAAGGAAGTGTTTGTGGTTTCATAAAAGCAAGACTCTTACATACGTCTTTGATAGGAGGCTTGGTCCTTGAGCAGAAGGTGAACTCATTTGTGCAGAAGCCCAATGCCTGCTTGGAGCAAAGGGATGGCAATCTCAGCCCTGCTTCTTGGATAGTTAAAGTTCAGGGACTCCAGATCCAGACGTAGAGCTGCTGGCGGGAAACACAGTGGTTTCCAGTGGACAGAGTGCCAGGAATGGGGGAAGAGCCTGGACTACAAACAAATATCCGATGGGTCGTAGGGAAAACTGCGTCTTCTCTCAGATGGTGCGATTTTGGGGGAGCAACGGCTGAAGCTCCATTAAGAAAGAAACAGCCCAGAGCAGGAGAAATGGCTCAGTGGTTAAGAGCGCTTGCTGCTCTTTCAGTCCATCTGGCTTTGGTTCCCAGCACTACATGATGGCTCACAGTTGCCTATAATTCCAGTTCCAGGGAACCCAAAGCCCGCTTAGAGAATTAGGAATGCACGTGGTGTATATATATATACACTAGGCCACTCACACACATACAAATAAATGAAGTCTCTGTTGAGTATTTTGGTGGTCAGCTAATCTTTGGCAAAGACTGAAATCTCTAGGTTCTAGGTACTTCAGGGAATTTCTGACCGAACATTAGCTGACCATTGAAATAACTGGAGAGAGACTTTATTGACCACATATGATGATGAATTCAGATTTTACAGGATTAGTTCAGAGAAAACACTAAATAACTGACCAATAAACATCACTAACCGTGACAGCAACAAGAGAGGAGAATCTGATTTCTATTACCACATTATAGTATTTAAAAAGCCCATTTTCCACCCCCCCCAAAAAAAAACCTATGAGAGAAACAAAGAAATAAGAAAGGACTTATCAGAATGAAAGAATAAATAGAATTTGTCTCTGAGGAAGCCCGGATGATAAGTTTCCTAGGCAAAGACCTTAAATTGTCGACTTATTCAAAGGAAGTCACGTCTAAAAACTAAAGGAAAGCGTGAAATGTTGTATTGCCATCTGTAGAACATCAATAAAAAAGTAGTTTTTGTAAAGATTTTGTGAAACCCCACTAAAGTCTCAGGCTGAAAAATGTTAACAATCAGAATAAAAATTCACTAAAGGACACAAATAAGAAATTTGACAGAAAAAATAGCTTGTGACACTGAAGACCGTTAACTCAAACAGGAAAACTGACAATCGGATGGAAGATCAGTAAAGAAATAGAGTAAACAACACTATAAGCAAACTTGACCTAACAGATGTCTATGGAACACTCCATCTAACACAACACATTTTTTTTGAGTGCACACAGACTCAGGGTAGACCTCAGGATAGATCACATGACAGACTGCAGAACAAGTCTCAATACATTTGCAAGGATTGAGCTCACACCGAGTATGTTCTCTGACCACAATGAGATGGAACTAAAAATCATAAGCATAAGGGATGTGGGTGTTCACGAACACGGAGCGTGAAGGGTACACTCGTAGTTAACCAATGGGCCAAGGAAGAAATCAAAAGGGAAGCTGTGAATTGCTTTATGGAAAATGAAACACAACAGTATCAACAACAGATCCCTACAGTTAAGGCAATAGAAGAAGAACAGTCTTGGTTAGAGATGGTTCTGTGTCTAAGAACACTGGCTGCTCTTGCAGAGGACCCATACATAAAATAAAAACAAATGAATCTTTAAAAAACGGGTCTCTGTGTTAAAAAGAAAAAGAAGGAAGACCACCTATAGTTGGTAGCCACTCTGTGTTCACCAAGGAAGACACAGAGGCATATTCATACGTGCAAATCCTGCCAGACCTCAGCAGAGGGAGCCATCATCATGGCAAGCGCCATCCTGGGGAGGAGAGCCCGGAGCCTCCCAGCTCAGGTGTTTTGTTTTGTTTTGATACAGAACTCCTCAGGTGTTCGACTGATAGCATGTGCAGATCATGAGCAATCAAACATCCCCCACATAAACCCAACACCTGCAGACAATACAAAATGCCAAGGCTAGCAGCCCTTTTCCCAACAGCGCACAGAACAATCATTTTATACCTAGCTAAAAATAAGCTTCCACAACAACAAACTTCATAGTGAAATTAGTAGCGCTTTATTTTATTTTTGTTTTTTTGAGACAGGACTTCACTATGTATCCCTGGCTGGCCTAAAACTCACTATGTTGACCAGGGTTGCCCAGGAGATCTGCCTGCCTCTACCTCCTGAGTATAAAATTTACCATTTACAAGGATACATTAAAAAGAAGACAGATCAGAATTTAATATCCTGAACTTCCACCTTTAAAAACAATCTTGTAAAAAGAAGATAAAATTAAAACCAAAGCCAGAGAAAAAGGCAAAGATAAAACAGCAGAAATAAAGAACAGAAAAACAAGGCACATGTACTACATACATGCATACATACATACATACACACATACGTAATCTAGGGGCTAGAGAGGCTTCTCCACGTGGCAGCTCACAGCTGTCTGTAACTCCAGTTCTAGGGAATCTGACACCCTGTTCTGACCTCCTTGGGCATCAGGCACACATATGGTACACAGACATATATGCAGGCAAAAACACCCATGCATGTAAAATAAAATAATCTAAACCCCAAATAAATAAATAAAAATAAATTTAAATTAAAGATAAAAAGATTAACAAAATTAACAAAAACGAAAAAATATCCAAATTACTAAAATTGGGTATGAAAGTGTGACAAACAGAAATGAAAGGACTGTAATGGAATTCTAGAAACTATAAACAATTGTGTCTCTACACGTGATGGTCTATTTCCAGGATGTGTGGCTCAGTGGTGGCGTGCCTCCCTTCCTGTCAATCAGTCCTCAGCACCTCGGAAGGGAGAGACGGGAAGAGCAGACGCAGGTGGCTTGACTAGTAAATTCTGTCAGATACTTTTTTTTTGATATTTTATTTACTTTATTTTGTGTGTATGAGTGTTTGCCTGGTATGTCAGTGTCCTACATGTTGCAGTGCCTATATAGACCAGAGAGGGCATCAGATCCCTTAGGACTGCAGTTACACACAGTTGTGAGCTAGCATGTGGGTGCTGGAACTGAACTCAGGTCCTCTGGAAGAGCAGCAGGTGCTCATAACTTCCGAATCACCTCTCCAGCCTCTATTTATTTATTTCTTTGAGACAGAGTCTCACTACATAGCCTTGGCTGGCTTAGAAATCCCAATGTAGACCAGACTGACCTTGAACTCACCAAGATCTGTCTGCCTCTGGAGTGAAGATTAAAGAAAGGTATGCACCAGCATGCCCAGCCTGTCAAAGAAGATACTCAAAGAAAAATACCATTTCTTCACAAACTCTTCCAGCGACAACAACAAAGAGAAATATTCTTCTTTCATTCTGCAAGACCAGGGCTACCCTGGTATCAAAACCAGACAAGATTATCACAAAAAAATCTTCAGAGTCAATATGTCTCATAGGCATGGATAGAAAATCCTCAACAATTTTTAAAAGATTTATTTTTATTTATTTGCCCGTGTGAGTGTGTACCACACTGGTGCCTGTGGAGACTAGAAGCAAGGTCTGGATTCTTTGGAGCTGGAGTTACCAGTAGTTGTGAGCTGTCTGATGTGGGTGCTAGGAGCTCAGCTCGAGTTCTCTGCGAGAGCAGCCAGTGTTCTGAGCCGCTGAGCCATCTCCAGGCTCCAAATCAACTCTTCCTGTATATTAGCAATGAATTCTGAAAATGAAATTTAAAAAAAATTCTAGAGATGGCTCAGTGCTTAATAGCACTGGAGGACCTGGGTTTGATTCCAAGCACCCACAAGGTGACTCACAACCATTTTAAGCCTCGTTTCAGGAATCTGACACCCTCTTCTGGCCACTGTAGGCACTTGGCATGCATGTGGTACACACACGTACATGCAGGCAAAACACCTATAGACATACAGTATATATCAAAATAAAAACTTTTTAAAGAGCAAAACATTCTATTTACAGTAGCATCAAGATGAACAACATTCATATAAATTCAGCAAAAGATGTACAGGACTTCTATACTGACAAAATACTGTTAAAAGAAAGACATTCACGTCAATGGAAAGATAACTGCTTCTATGGTTGGAAAGACCCAGTATTAAGATTTCACTGGTCTCTAAATGTAATCCATGGAATCCCCATCAAAATTCTAAATATCTCTTCTGCAGAAATGGATAAGATTGTCCTAAAATTTATATGGAAATGCGAAGGTTTCCAATAACTAATAGTCTTGGAGAAAAACCAAGTTGGAGGTCTACCACTGTCTGATTTCAGAACAGCCAGCAAAAGCTCCCTGTGGGCTTTCTGGCCACCCTGACGTGAGCTGCTTTGTCCCAGACATGCGCACATGTTCTCAGCATATAGTTAGACTTTCCTCAGGTCCAAAACAAGGGAGCCAGCAACTGACAACTTTCCTTTGCGTATTTATGATCCTCTCTCCTTCCATCCCTCTTCCCTTCTCTATTCTCCTCCCTCTCCCCCTTCCTTCCTCTTTCCTCTTTGTCGTACTGGAAATTAAACCCGGGTGCCTCGATCATGCTGGCCAAGTGCTCTGCCACTGAGATAAGACTCCCAGCCATCTTTCAGTGATTTTTCAAGATAATTTTGTTACAGAGTGGCAAAGGCCTCTAAGAAGCCAGACGCTGGGACTCTGGTGATAGTGTTCCTTTATTCCAGTGTGCTGATGGTAGGGGACTGCTCCTTTTCCTGTTTCTTGAAGGAGAAGCCTAAGTGTGAGCCTAAGTCTCAGACCAACAGAGCCAAGGGTCCTCTCCTCCCACTTCCCTGTAGAAGGCTGAGTCCCTTGAGTCTGGAGTGGCTCAAGAAGAGCATTTCCAGGCATTATGCAGCCTGGACAGTAGCTCAGCCTCCTCTCCCCTCTGTTGTGAGGAGTGGGCAGGACACAACAGAAATGGGCATGTTTTGGGGTTCAGGATTCAACCTTCTTGACTGATTCTTTGGGCCTTACTTAGAAAGCTGGTGTCTGCCAGAGGAGGCCATCGAGGCAGAGTGACCTCGGCTGAGCAGCCAGATGCCCTCATCAAACCCCAGTTCTAGCCTTTCAAGTTGTCTCTACAGGGCAGTCCTGCTGGGCTCATGTGGTATGAAATTGTGAGAACCAAGTTGTATAATATTCAAGCTGTTGTGATATCGAGGATTTCCAGAGACATGTGAAACAGTGAGTCTTGTCCCTTGCTATAAAAAAACAAACAAAACAAGACAACAACAACAAAAAACCAACAACAAAACCAAAAACACCAAAAACAAAAAACAAAAACCAAAAAAACAAAGCAGTGAGTGGAGCAGGCAGGTAGCTCATCCAGTGAAGGTGTTCTGAAGCCTGAAGACACAAGTTCAGACGCCTAGGGCTTGTGATGGAAGATTTCCTCAAATTTGTCCTCTGAACTCCACACGCGTGCTTCGGCACATCCCTGCTGGCGCGCACACACACACACACACACACACACACACACACACACACACACAGATAATAAGTAAAATAAAAATAAAAACAAAGGCTCTCATCTAAAAGTAGCTGTCTAGACCCAGCCTCTCCTTGGCCACACCTACAGCCTGGGAAACGGAGGCAGGGTGACTCTCCTGGCTCCCCAGGCTCAGGCTGCCCCGCTCTGACACCTGAGCCTGCAGAAGAGACGCTCTTTCCATGCTATCCAGCACAGCTTATCTCCGCTCTGTTTCTCGAGCCGCCTGTCAGACCGTGTACCTTCAGGGAGACGCTTTCCCAGGATTCCAGGAGCCTCTGGGCTAAGAAGTGATCTTGGTAAAAAGCAATCTTGGGCTCAGATGCGACCTTCGGCTGAGAGCTGTTGTACTGGAAATGTCGGCTCTGATCTGTAAACATGACGCGCGCGCGCGTGAGTATTTCTGTGCCCTGTTTCTTGGCCCAAGGGTTTTGTTGTGGTTAATACTGTGGTCTGTCTATTTTATGCTTCATCTTCTCGGAAACAGTAAAATGTTTAGCTGTCACACAATCCTGACTCTCCCTTTGCCTTGGGCCAGCTGTGTCACTTTGAGCAACACAATGGAATCATGGGACTTTAGGCCAGAGACAGCCGATCCGACCCCTTCACTGAAGGGAAATGAGCCAGTGAATGAGGTGAGGAAAAGAGAGATTGAACCACAGAAACGTCAAGATGGCCTTTCCCAAGGTCATCGGTGTTCATCTCTGGAGAGTCTGCCTTTCCAGTGTGTAAAACAAGCCTTAGAGTAGACGGCCACTGGTTATCCTTCCTCGCCCAAATTTCATAGCTCTTTTCTACATGTAAACCAACTGTGTTATTTAATTCTTTATAGGGATTCCTCCTGGCCGAGTACTGTGATGAAGCTATGTTCTTGACATAGATAGACATGTTTGCGTCCTTCGCGGTGTCAGAATTTATTGAGTAGCCATTGTCACAAGCTATGTTTAAAAAACAAAACAAAACAAAATATACTGGAAAGGTACAGTGATTGACACAGTATGGCACCAGCACAAAGATAGTCATTTAGAATAAATGATAAAATAAAACGGAGGTCCTGTGGTCAATTGGTTTTCAGCAAAGATGTTAAGACTATTCAGTGAGAGGAAAGAGCAGTCTTTTTGACAAACAGTGGTGGGTAATTAGTTACCCACCTGCAAAGAAATGGATTGAGACCTCCTATTGGACATCTTGTACAAAAAAACAACTCAAAATGGACCGCCCAGATTTTAATGTAAGAGTTGAAACTATAGAACGCTTAGAAGAAAATAGGGAGCTAAATCTTTATTTAGCTTAACCTTGGGTTAAGCAAGAGGTTATTAGATATAACGCCTAAAGCAAAAGCAACCAGAGGAAAGAAATAAGTAAATTGTACCTCACCAAATTATAAGACTTGGGCTGGGAAGATGGCTTAGTGGCTAAAGTGTTTGTCATGCAAATATGGAGACCTGAGTTTGACCCCCCAGAACCTATGTAAAAGGCCACTGGGGTAAAAGGCAGACGGGGTAGTGGCTGGAAGCAGTGACTGCTATTCCAGAGGACCCAGGGTTTGGTTCTCAGCACCCACGTGGTGGATCACAACCATCTGTGATTCCCGTTCCAGGAATCCAATGGCCCGCTCCGGCCTCCTTGGGTATCACAGGAATACGGTACACTGACATACACGCAGGTGGAGCGCCCGTCCTCATAAAACAAAAACCAAAGGAAATAAAAAAGATTGCGTGCGTGCTGGCAACTCCAGAGCTATAGAACCGAAGCCAGAAGGGCCACTGCGGCTTGCTAGCTGCCAGCCTAGCTCCAGGTTCAGCAAGATGTCCCATCTCAAGGGAATAAGGTATGATAGAGCAGGTTACCCAACATCCTCCTGTGACCTCCGCATGTGTACCCCCACCCCATGCATCACACACACCCCTCTACCTTACAGATGCAGATGTGGTGCAGCTGTGGAGGAGCTGTGGGAGCTGCTGTGCAGTGCTGGGGTGGGGTGTGGGGGAAGAAGATGATGTAGCTGCTATAAAGTGAAAAGGTTTTGGGGATGAGAGAAAGCTGATTGAAAATGACTAGCCACTGCAGCCTCTAGAGGATAATGCTCTGGAGGCACGCAGAGGTGGCTGTTTCCACTTTAACAACCATAAGCAATTGGACTTTGCAATTTAAAGAAGGTAAGTCTTAGAATCTATGAACTATTAAAAAGAAACACGTTCATCTAGATGTGTTGCAGATGACTATAGTCTTAGCATTTAGAAGGCAGAGGCAGAAGGATCAGGAGTCCATGATAATCTCTGACTACATAGCTTGAGGCCAGCCCAGGCTACAGGAGACCCCTGTCTCAAAAACAAGACGAAATCAGGCTGGAGAGTTGGTTTATCTGTTAAGAGCACTGGCTGCTTTCCCAAAGGTCTAGGGTTTGATTCCAGCATCCTTGTAGCTCACAGACATCTGTAACTCCAGTTCCAGGGCATCTGCTGCCCCAATTCTGGCTTCCAAGGACACTAGGCATGCAGAAATGTGCACAGACATACATGCAGGAAAACACCCACACACATAAAATAAAATAAAATAAAATAAAATAAAATAAAATAAAATAAAATAAAATAAAATAAAATAAAATAATAAAATAAAATAAAATAAAATAAAATAAACACAAACTAAACCAGACTGGTAGCAGTTACCAGAGCCTTGGAAGAAGGTATGGGAGAGAATGGGCAGACTGTGGTTAATGAGCACGGGGATACAGGTGGGTAAGAAGAAAAACATCCAATGTTCTGAAGCACACTAGAATCCCTCTGATGGACAAATGATTATAGATTTCACATTAGCTAGGGGAGAAGATCTCAAGTGTCTCTAACAGATAAATGATAGGTCCTTGAGGAAATAGATACCTTAAATATCCTGATCTGATCATTGCATGTTGTATACAAGTATTCAAATGTCAAGTGAACTCCACAAATATATCCAATTGCTATGAACCTATTAAAATCAGTATGAAAATTAAGCATGTTAGATGCAGCCAAATAAAAGACTGCAGATGTAAAAACACACATCTGATCTAAATTGAAGCAGAGAGGGGGGAAAAGGAAGAAAAACCAGAAGTAACAGTTCATCAATTACATGTGAGCCAGGAGCAAGAGGTGACAGCCATGGAGCTGGGTCCCCATAGGAAAGAGGAAAAAAATGGGACAGAAAACATCTGAATCCTATTTAAAGAAGTTTTGCCTGAAAAATGCTCTAAATTTGATTTTAATTTTATACCAACCCCAGATTCATTTACCTCAAGCTGGATATATACAAAGATAATTTTATCTGTATACATGAAAGTCAAACTGGGGACAGTCAGGCACACTGTGGTACACACTTTTAATCCCAAGACTCAGGCGGCAGAGGCAGGTGGACCTCTGTGAGTTCGAGGCCAGCCTGTTCTACGAAGTGGGTCCAGGTCAGCCAGAGTGACATAGTGAGACCCTGTCTCAAAACAACAATAACCAACCAACCAAACAAAAAGCTGGTGAACTTTACAAGCAAAGAAACAGCTTAAAAGCAGTGAGAGAAAAAGGACACACATGTAGGTAGAAAAGTTAAGAATTTTAGCCAACTTCTCATAAAAAAACAATAGTTCCGGGAGATAATGGAAAAGTTTAGTGCTGCAAGAGGGGCTGGGGATTCGAACTCCTGTCCTTACACTTGTATGGCAAGCACTTTATCCACCGTATCGACTCCTCAGCTCCAGTGCCTGCTTCTGTCTGGCACTGAGTCAAGTAAGAATGGCTTCAAGTACAGGGCCTCAAATACGCTGGACAAGTCCCATATTCCTGATTTTAAAACAACAACACATTAGAAACCTGAGCGATGTCTCGGTGGTTAAGTACCTGCTGCTCCTCCAGAGGACGCCGACTCAATTGTTCAATTCCAGCACCCACATGACAGCTTACAACTATTCCAACTCCAATTTCAGGGGTACCCAGCGCCGCCTTCTGGCCTCCATGGGTAATGCATACATGTGGTGCACAGATACACATGCGAGCAAAACACCCATACGCATACAATAATAATAAATGGAAAATAAAAATAACTACCTGTTAAAAGTAAGTACAATCATTTTTAGTTAGAATTTTTTATTTTACTTTATGTGTAAAGTTTGCCTGTATTTGTGTGGGTTTGTTGCCTGTATTTTTCTGTGCCCCTGTTGCCCAAGGAGACCAGAAGAGGGCACTGGATCCCCTGGAACTGGAATTACAGATATCTGTGCGCCACCATGTAAATGCTGGGAATGGAACCTGGGTCCATATCTTTAAATTTTTTAATGTATTTATTTGCTATTATTACTGTTTGTTTTTTTTTTTAAGACAAGATCTCTCTATTACATAGGCCTGGCTGTCTGCTGTTCTGGAACTTGCTATGTAGACCAGGCTGACCTTGAATTCACAGAGACCTGCTTGTCACAGTCTCCCAAATTTTTCTCATTTTTAAGGGCTGTAAAAGAAGAGAAAGAAAGGAGTGAGAGTAATTTTTCTTGGCCTAAGAAGCCTGAAATATTTACTAATGCTCTCTCCTGAGTCCCAGTGTAAAATCTAGATGAAGCTAGGCTAAGGTGCTAGAAATCAGAATTGTGGTCACTGTTAGCTGCAGGGGTGGGAGGTGTCTGAGACGGAGCATGAGGAAACTTTCTTATGTGGTAGAAATATTGAAAGGTAAAAAAGAGTCGGGATAGGTTTCACTATGTGGCCCTGGCTGGTCTGGAACTCTGCTGGCATTGAACTTACAGAGATCTGCCAGCTTCTGCTTCCCAATGCTGGGATCAAAGATGTGTGCCACCACACCTAGATTAATACCGACTTTGACAATTACTAGAATGTATGTTTTTTGTCAAAACTCATTAAAGTATCAATATTCTATCATCTATAAATTTACCGTAAAAGAAGAACTAGGAAATCTTTCCCCCAGGAGTTTAATTCACTGATTAAAGTAAAAAGAATCATCTTTAAAAATATGTTTAGCTTCCCCCATATCTTTCCTTCTGGGTGAGATCGATCTGCTAAATAACTAGTTTACTTCTCGGAGGGTCTTCTTTGATATTTTTAGCTTGATTGAGAGCTAATCAAATAAAAACCAGCATTTTTTAGGGCTTCCAAGAAACAATTTAACATGATTGAAAATATAAATTTATGTTATGAGAATCACAACAGATGTTTCCTTTCAGTGTTTGTCTGTCTGTATTTGAATGGGGATGAGCAGTATATAATTCACTTTATCATGTTTCCTTTCAGTGTTTGTCTGTCTGTATTTGAATGGGGATGAGCAGTATATAATTCACTTTATCTAAAATTTATGAAAAAAACCCATGGTGAATTGCTTTTGCAACAAGCTTTTTTCCCTTCAATGTGAATTTTGTTGATACACAGTTGACTTGGTTCCTAAATTGTTACTATGTTCTTGTAGTGGTTTGAATTAAAATGTCCCCCATAGGCCTATACTGAGTGGTCCTATGAGGAGGTGTGGCCTTGTTGGAGGAAGTGTGTCACTAGGGATGGGCTTTGAGGTTTCAGAAGCTCAAGCCAGGCACCGCGGATCACTCTCTTCCTGCTGCTTCCTGCTGCTGATCCAGATGTAGAACTCTCACCTCCTTCTCCAATACCATGTCTGCCTGTGTGCTGCCGTGCTTCCCACCATGAAGACAATGAACTAAACCACTGAACTGTAAGCCTGCCCCAATAAGATTGGCGTGGTCATGGTGTCTCTTCACAGCAATAGAAACCCTAACTAAGACAGCTCTTTCGGTTTTAAGAATCCAAAGTTAGCCAGGCAGTTGTGGTGCACACCTTTAATCCCAGCACTTGGGAGGCAGAGGCAGGTGGATCTCTGTGAGTTCAAAGGCAACCTGGTCTACAAAGTGAGTTCCAGGACAGCCAGAGTTACTACAGAGAAACCGGCTTGAAAAAAAACAAAACAAAACAAAAAATCCCCAAACCCAAAGTTACGGAAGTCTGGTGAGATGTAAAATGATTGCTTCACATTCCTGAGGACTGAGTTGGGAGTGGTGGTAGGTACTGTGATCTTAGTGCTGGGGAGTCTGAGACAGGAGGATCCCTAGAGGCTGCAGGCCAGCAGGCCCCACTAAGTCAGTAAGCTCTATGTTAGGTGAGAGACTCTGCCTCACAATGTAAGGTGGGCAGTGATAGAGGACACTTGATGCTGACCTCTGGCCTGCACACACATGCAAGAACCCAGAGTTGTGGATGCTTTTTTCTCCCAAAGCTATAACTCTAACCCCAACCCCAAATACTACCGCTTCTGTTTGCACCATTCGCAGATCGGGAGACACCTCATCCCCTTCTGCCTCTGGTCAAAAGCGATTGTTAGAATAAGAACTTTGCTATGCAGATGTTTGAGTGCTTGTTGGTTTCGTTATAAAGCATTATAGAAAAATAAAGACCCAATAGCTACCAAACTGGCCAAGAGTATTGCTTTAGGGGTTTTCATTTCCAAGTAAGTTTTATTATTCTTTTAGATATCCATCCGGCAATGAGGAAAAAAAATAGGGGAAAATATTTTAAAAGCCAATTTAAAGTATCACTTCTGAGGAAAGGAAAGAAATAAAAATAGTAGCTGGACTCTGAGGCCTCTGCCTCACATATTCAAAGCAAATTCCAGGGGCTGGTAAGGCGGCTCAGTGGTTAAAAGCCTGTGCTGCTCTCATAAAGGACCTGAGTTCAGTTCCCAGTGCATGCTGGGTGGCTCACAACAGCCTGTAATTCCAGCTCTAGGGGAATCTGACCCTTTTGGGTTCCCCAGGTTCCTTCAGTCATGTGCATAGCCCCCATATACTCATAATCTAAATAGATTTAAAAAAAAAAAAATTCCAGGCCAGCTGCATGGCTCAGTGGGTAAAGTGCTTGCCCAGTGTTCTGAGTTCCTTCATTGCAGTTAGGTAGGGAAAAAGGGGGTGGGACGTGGGGGCACGCAGCTGGAATCCCAGCACTCCTGTGAATGAGGTGGAAGGAGGAGACAGGTGAATCATATTGAAGCTTGCTAGCCGCTACCCTTAAGTGCATAACGTGGCAGAAACGAGATACACTGGCTCAGAACGCAACAAAAGCAGGGCTGGAAAGATGGCTCAGTAGTTTAGAGCACTTGGTGCTCTTGCAGAGGACCTGGGTTTGATTCCCAGGCCCCACATGGTGGCTCACAGCCATCTGTAACTCCAGTTCCAGGAGATCCGGCGCCCTCTTCTGGCCTCCTTGGGCATCAGGCATGCATATAGTGCACTAACAGACGTGCAGGCAAAACACTCATACATATATAAAAAAAAATCTCCAAACAAAGCAAACAAAAACTGAAACAAAGTCCCTCGCCTCCCCAAATCCCCGAAATCCAAACAACAGAAAACAAGGTGGCATCTCTACTTCAGAGATCAAGAAAGTCGCCCTTTGATCCCTACATGGACAAGGTGGCATGCGTGCACCCATACACGCACACACACACACACACACACACACACACACACACGTAAAGCAAATCCCAAGTAGGTTAAAGTAACAGCAGCAATGCCTGAATATAGTTAGCCCTCCCAAACTGCATATGTGGGTCCAACCGCCCTGTGATTGATGCTTGGGGAGGAAATGTGCCCACGCCGATACCTTTTCTTGTCTTTGCTCACCAAACAGTACTTTATAACGACTATTCATGTAGCACTTACATTGTAATAGGGATTAGAAGCAATTTGGAGATGAATTAAAGTATGTGTAGGTTATATGCAAATACTATGTCATTTATATAAGGGGCTTGAGCATCCATGGTTTTTGGCACCCTCAGGTGGTCTCGGAGCCAATCCCTCACGGATACCGAAGGCTGACTGTAGTCTATTTCCAGCAATAGCTGTCTGTAGAACCTCTCCCAGTATAGAGTACTTAAAATGCTGGATGAAATACAAGAAGCATCTTTCTTTTTAAAGGCATGGCAATGTTGTCAGGAAATTATCAGAAACAAGGAGAGAGTTCTATACCAGGAAAATTCCAGCTGGAGCTGGTTCTGCCAAGTGACACCTGCCAGTCCCTGTGGCCGAGCGAAGTGCAGAGAGCAGAGCTGAAAGTTTGAGTCCTGTGGGGGAAGGGAGGTTGAGTTGGAGCTCATTCAAGAAGTTGGTTGAGGATAAAGCAGAGAAATGAAGGGCTGGAGAAGTCCCAACCAACAGAAAAGACGGCGAGGATCCTGTCCCCCAGACACAGGCCTGCACTCACTTGCAAATGATGTCTTCTTACTGCGCTTTTGTAATGTCTTAAGCTTAAAATATAACTAGGTTCTGAGTTTGTAGAGCCCCCAATGGCCAGCAAAATAAAACAAAATTTCCACAGAACATATCTTTCATAGAGGCCTCAATTCCCACCTATAAACTTCCAAAGAATATGAGTTCAGACGCTTTAAAAATAAAATCTGTTTATTTTCTTTTAAGCAGTTAACGTAAGGAAATGGCTTTCTAAAACAATTTTTATTCAATTAATTTTTTGAATTGGGCATCATTTTTGGCACATGCAATGGGCTGTGATTCACCTCATGCCCCCCCCCACACACACACTCCCGCTGACCCCGTTCTTCCTAACCATATCTTTTTCTTTTTGGACCCACTAAGTTTAATTAGAGTTGCTTATATGAGCAGGGGTAGGAGATTATTTACTGGAGCATGGCCAGCTTAACAATAGCCATAGCACTGAGGAAAATGACCTCCCCCACCCTGGCAACCACTAACAGCCAAGTTCCTGGGGGAGGGGGGCTCATAACACCCCCTCCTTCCACCCTGACCTATGAAGGAATGTTGAAGAGCCCAGTTTCGTGCAGGTCTTCTGCAGGTAGGTAACCATAGTTACAGGATACACATTTTAAAACATTTTCTGACATTTATTTATTTGTGTGTGTGTGTGTGTGCGCGCGCGTGTGTGTGTGCCAAAGCTCTATCTGCATGTATGCCTGCATGCCAAAAGAGGGCATCGGATCCCATTACAGGTGGTTGTGAGCCACCATGTGGTTGCTGGGAGTTGAACTCAGGACCTCTGAGTAACAGTCAGTGAGTGCTCCAAATGGCTGAGCCACTTTTTCTCTTGAGACAGGATCTCACTGTGTAGTCCTGGAAGGCCCAGAACTTTCTATGTACACCAGGCTGGCCTTGAACTCACAGAGATCCGTCTATCTCTGCTTCCTGAGTGCTGATATTGAAGGTGTGAGGCACCACGACAAAAGCATCAATATTGATAGTTTCTTAAGAAGAGAATGGTCTTATTATTTTTATTTATTTGTATATGTGTGCGTATGTATACATGAGTGCCTACACCCTTGGAGGTCAGAGACATCAGATCCCCTGGAGCTGGAGCTACAGGTGGTTGTGAGCCACCTGACATAGATGTTAGGAACTGAATCAGGGTCCTCTGTAAGATCTGCAAGTGCCCCTAACCATAGAGCCATCTTTTTAGCTTCCTGGTGTGTGTATGTGTATGGTTTTTTTTATTTTATTTGTTCACTTGTTTTTGTCTTTGTGACAGGGCACCATGTAGCCCAGTCCGGTCTTGAACTTGCCATGTGACTGAGAATGACCTTGAACTCCTGGTCCTCCTGCCTCCACTTCTGTAGTGCTGGGATCGCAGGCACTGATACACAGTTAACTAAAGCTTGTATTTTATATTTAATTCTTACCTAATGTCTTCTCCTGTTTGGGACCTGATCTAAGATACTCTAGTACATTTGCTTGTGTCTCCTTAGGCTTCTTTTGGCTAGGACAGCTTTTCGAGCTGCCCTCATTTTTTACAGTGTCCTGAGGAGCACTGGTAGTGGGTTTTGTAGGCTGTCCCTCAGTTCAGATTTGTCTGATATTTCTGTCAAGACTACATTGGAATTATACGGATTTTCCCCCTGCACGCACCAGAGACAGATGATCTGTTTCTGAGGGGCAGATCAGAGGGGCAGAGCAACGAGGGGAACATCACCACCCAACCTGTCTCTGTTGACACTCACCTTGGTCCGAGGGAGTAGCCAGGCTTCTTCACTGTGAAATTATTCCTTTTCCTCTTTCCCTTATGGAATTCTTTTGAGTCACGATGACCAGGCCATACTCAGTGAGGAGAGAATTACGTTGTGGCTCCTTGCGGGCACAGCATCCACATCAATCGTTTGGAACTGGTGCGCAAGAGAAACTTCTTTCCCATTACATGGTTCTGCTTATTCATTTCTACCATTTCTGTCGTGGTGACATCTTTTACACCTTGGTTTATAACTGTGCAGTCTAGGCTGGCCAGCCTTGTACCTCAGTGCCCCAAGTACTAAGATTACAGGCACGGAGAAGCAGGAGCCGCCTGCCTCTGCCTTCTGAGTGCTGGGATTGAAGGTGTGTGCCACCCTGCCTAACTTGAACATTTGAAAAAAAAAAACAAAAACATTTCTTTTCTGTAGGGTGCTACAGAAAAGTAGTAGGCGCCATCACACTTAGCTTGGCTTTTCTTGTTTGTCTGCTTGTTCTCTTGATTTTGGAGACAGGCTCTCGTGTGTGCCAGGTCACCTGGTCTTCGAGGAGTCTTGTTTTCCTTGAGAATTGTGTTAGATGTGGGCACTAACAGCGCTCTTTGCTATTAATGTGTCATTTCTTCTAGACTTAGTGGACAGAATAAGGAAAAATGTATGTACTTTAGCCTGTGCCCACACATATGAATGCATGTATCAGATATGTGCACTTACATATATTTCTATATATAATCACCTATGTCTAAAGAAAGCACTGAATAAGAAAAGCATGTCAAAATAGTGGATATGATGGTTAACTCTGATTGACAACTGGATTGGCTTTAGAAATACCTAAGAGATTAAAGCACACTTATTGGTATATCTGTGAGGGCAGACCCAGAGGAACTTGCCACGTTGGGCTGCAACTGAGAGGGAGTGTGGGGCCAGTCCTGACTGTGAGCAGGGCTGCCTGGGAGTGTGGTGTCAGGATAGACACAGAGCCCCCAGTGCAGACATTCTCTTTCTCTCTGCTTCCTGTCCGCCCCGCCACAAGGTGAGCTGCTTGGCTCATCACATGCTCCTTTCCAGTACGCTCAGTACCGTCTCAGGCCCACCGTGTTGCCCACTGACCAGGCACTAAAATATATGAACCCTCGAGACAAAAGAGGCGCTTTCTAGTAAGCCATTTACCCACCTCAGGTTTTTATCACTGCAGGAAGACGTGTGACTAACACGACAGAGGGGAATAACGGAATAAGGAGAAACAACCGGTCCCAAAGAAGACAGGGACGGAGACACAGTGGGACAAAATCTAGCAACACTAGGCAAGATGAACGGGAAACAAAAAGCAGGGTGCCAGTAGACCTAAATGTAAGGGGTGAGTAGTAAGTGTGTCAGAACTACTCCGTATCTACCCTCTACCATCTACCTTTCCCTGCTCCCTGCCTAGACGTGATGACCTGCACGGCTGGGCCAAAGCATTCCTCGATGTGGCTCCTCTCTGGGCCCAGCAGTACAGATTCATGCACACAGTCCGTGCAGGCTGGCCGTGTCCTCTAAGCAACATCAGTGCTTCTTTCTACTTGGTTGGCTCTACAGATGTTCCTTCTCTCCATCCCTTCATGCCTAGGAGCATTAATAATGCTGTGGTTATTAGCGCTGAATAACGGCGTCATCCCTTGTGGGTCCCCGTACCCTGCGCAAGCCTTCCTAAACAGAGCGTCCATAAGACCTTCCATGAGTTGGATTAACTTCCGTGCCGCATCGTCTTTTTTCCTGCCTGGACTCAGACTGATGTGATAATTGTGGGCTCTGCAAACAGTCCTTCGATCTGGGATTCTGGAACCGGGCGGCTGACGTATTGGAGGAAGGCGGTGCTACTGCTGGTGAGGAATTAGGAAAGGGGTCCGCCAGGTGTAGCACATAGTCACAGGTCTGCTTAGCAGTGATGGAGCCTGCGATGAGATGCGGCTGAGAGACAGGGCCTCAGCTGACCAGCGCTCACCTGCTCTGGCGACAAGCGTGGTTACCAAACAGTAGACCCAAAAGAATTCTTCTTACCACCCTACGCGGCTCACATGGGGAAAGTTGCCATGGAAAGGGGGAAAAAAGACTGAAGACCAGAATGCTTTGCGGCAGCTTTGAAGGATGCCTTGATTTCTGGTGATTGCAGGGTAGACAGGTATGCCCGAAAACCAAAGGTAGGGGCTGATTACTGGGGTTGTGGGTTTGCAGAATCTAGTAAATAAATCTAGCCTGGGGTCTCTTACATCACAACAAGGTTACTGGTGGGAAGAATGAGACCGTGAGATAGGAGGAGGAAGACAAGATGCCCCCCAAGAAAGATATGCAGGTGTACCTGGCCGAGGACTTTGAACATCTTACTTGGATGGAAACAGCTCTCCTCTGGATAAAAGCCATGTGATAAGTGTACCCGATGCAGTTGTCCATCAAGCTGAGGCTACTTTTCCTCAGGTCCCATCCCTTCATCGCTTGTCACTATCAGGACCACACCAAGGACCATACGTACCGTGTGTGCTCCAGAAAGAGATTGACGACACATTTAAAATGTTCAAAATTGGGGCGAAGGAGATACCTCGGTTGGTTAAGTGTCCGCTCGCAAGCTTGAGGGCCTGAGTTTGGATCACTACCACTCGCGCTGTCTCAGTGTGTCTGTAACAGCCCCCCTTTTCAGGGCTTTGGGGGGCAGAGACAGACAGATCCCTGGAGCTTATTGGCCGGCCAGGTCAGCTGAACAGATGTTTTCTAGGTTCAGCGAGAGAACTTGTCTCAGAAATAAGGTGGAGAGGGGCTGTCTCATCTGGTAAAGACGGTTTTGGCCAAACTTGGTGACCTGAGTCTGATTCCTGCAACTCACGCGGTGGAAGGAGAGAACCAACTCCTGTAAGTTGTCTTCTGGCCTCCACATATGACTATGGCATGCACGACACCGCCACGCTAAATAAATAATTAACTAGATAAATAAATAAATAAATAAATGTAATAATAAAAAAGTAATGTGTGGAGAGTGATTGAGCCCAACATTGCCTTCTGGCCTTCACAAGCGTGTGCACACAATTGAATGTGTGCCTGCACATACATGCACACATCCACACATGCAAAACACCACACACAGACACACACATACGCACACACGTTACAAAACTCCAGGTGCATCACCAAGTACCTAGTGCAAACCTGTGTGATGTCCCACAGCTGGTCTCCAGGTGCAGTCCTTGGACCAGCAGCGTTGGTATCTCGTAAGATCTTTCACACTCAGAGTCTCAGCTCCCATCAGCTCTACAGCATCTGAATCCGAGGGAGCAATGCCCCTTAACAAACCTTACAGGTGATTTTGCTTCATGCAAAAATCATGCACAGACACGACTGATCCACTCTCTTTTCCATTTTCTTGAGTCTTTAGACATCACCCCTTTACTGTCACTGCTGAGCACAGTGGCCCCCGATCAGAAGGTATGACAGCATTAGAACTGGCTAGAGGATGCAGAATCTCGGGTCCACCCTAGTCTTGCGGAACAATCTGCATGTCAAAATCTCCGCAGGTAATCCAAGTGTGTACTGCAGTTGGAAAAGCCCTGCCCTATGGCAGTGTTCGAAAACTTTAGCATGTGTTAGTGGCACCCTTTGGGAGCCACTGTGCTGGGCAAAGCTACTGTATCTTTAACCACAGCCCCCAGGAAGGTGTGGGTGATGCCTTCACAAAAGCAGCCGTTGAGCAGCCTGTGAAGGTGCCCTTTGAAATACAGATGGAAAATCCTAGGATTCAGGGCCCCTTTACGACTTGGGTCCCTTTACCAGCTACAGAATTAGAGACTGTATTTTGTTGTCTGCCTCCTGTATTAGTTTCTGATGCTGTCTAATAAATAATCATATTTTAGTACCTTAAAGCAACAAGCAACTGTTATCTTACAGTTCTGCAGGCCAGAAGGCCAGGCATGGTGGGTGTGCCTGGATTCTTTGCTCAGGGTCTCAAAAGACTGAATAATCAATGGATTCTCTGCTCAAGGTCTCAAA
This sequence comes from Cricetomys ansorgei, assembly GCA_026225945.1. Lineage (NCBI taxonomy): Eukaryota > Metazoa > Chordata > Mammalia > Rodentia > Nesomyidae > Cricetomys > Cricetomys ansorgei. The sequence continues at coordinate 334,892 of JAMJFZ010002837.1, read as the reverse complement.
AGACCGCATAATCGATCAACGAATCAATCAATCAGTCGGTCAATCAAGGTTTTGGGTGAGCTGTGTTCCTCTCCAGAGCTCAGAGCCTTCTTTTAAGCAGCATTCAACTCCCTGTGGCTGGGAGGTTGAGTTCCTGGCGTCTCTGCTGGTAGAGACCGCTCTTAGACTCCGCCCACATTCCTTGCTCATGGCCTCTAACATCTTCACAGCCACCAATGAAGAAATGTTCGCTTATGGCCCTTCAAATCACCCCTCACCAGGAGGATGCCGGTTGCTTGATGGATCTGCCGCTTACCTTGGGCTTACCCGGGTTCATCTTCCTGAAACTGATCTGGGAGCCTTCTTGTGTTGGCAAAAGTCCGTTCGAGGAGGCTGCTTGGTCAGTGCCTGACTGAGTAACACAGAGAAGGGTGTGGCCTTTGGGGGAGCAGGGATTTGGGGACGCTCTCTCAGAGCCCTACCTGACACATCTCTCCTCACCCGAGGAACACACGTTTCTATGTGAGGTTTCAGGAGTGATGAGAGTGCCAGGTAAAACGATAGCCAGGGGCACATGTGGACCCTTTTAAACAAGGACATAGACTCTTTCCCCAGGGAAGAGGGTGCACACAGAGAGAGGTCAAAGCAGAACTCTATCAGACACATTCTGCCTAGGCCTGGAGACCTTTCCCTCCCCTCTCTCTCTACCCAAAGAGATGTTTCTGAGTTGGTCCCATCAGTGAGTTTTCTTTCTTAAAAAATGAGATGATGGTGCACACCTTTAATCTCAGAATTCTCAAGGCAGAGGCAGGAGGATCTCTGTGAGTTCGAGGCCAGCCTGGTCTACAGAGTGAGTTCCAGGACAGCCAGAGTTACAACAGAGAAACCCTGTCTTGAGAAAAAAAAAAAAGCAAAAAGACTATTAAAGTTTAAATTATAAATAATATAATTGCATGTGAATTATTATAATAAATTACAAATAATATAAAATTATAAAAACAATTTTAAAATTATTTTAAATTAAATAATATTCTAAAATTAAATATTATAAAAATATTTTTAGAAATTAAGTGTATACGTGTGTTTCTCTATGTGTGTATGAACACGTGTGAATGCAGGTGTTCATGGAATCTAGAAGAGCGTGTCAGATCCCCTGGAGTTACAGGTGGTTGTGAGGGAGCTGCCCTGGATGCTAGGAACATAACTCAGGTCCTAGGCAAGGCCAGAAAGAGCTCTCCAGCCCCCCCTTCAATGGAGCAAAGAGACCTTTGCTCTATTGCGTTTATCACCTTGGGAGCCAAGCATGAGATTCGAGCAGGATGGAGAAAGTGGAACAGCCCAAAGAGTCACACTTGAAGGGACTGAGGTGGTCCTGACTTTAGTGGGCTGTCAGTTTCCCACTGACCCGGGCTTAGAGAAAGAGAGGACCCGGAAGTGTCCTAAACTCGTCCTCCTTGGTGCCTGCTTTGCAGCAGCAACACAATTTCTCCTGAACCTTCAGGGTCCATCGGCCCAGGCCGGAACCATCCTTTATCTCTCTCTCTTTTCCCTGGCTTCCTCCCCAGAGGCTTGCCTGGAGCTGCCTGTGCCCTTAGCCTGAGGGTCTTTTGTCCCGTTAACTATCCCCGTAGGGTTTTTTCTCCTGGATTTCAACACTGCCTTTGGCACCATTTTAGGCCCGGAGGCCCTGGGTTGCTACAGTGTCTCATGCATACTTCCCTGCCTCCTGCCCACACCTTCACAAATAGTCCTGTTATGAAACCTCGGGAATGATCCTAATTTGAATATGCCATCTGTTTTCTGTTTGGGCTCTGACTGCTACAAGAACGTATTAGGGGACAGACACTGGGCCATGGCAGATGGAGATACAAATATTACTTTTAATGCCATCGAAACCAATACTGGACAATATGGCTTGGGTCTGGAAGTAAGCATGTTTGTTGACATGTCACTCTGAGGTCAGCTCTGAGAGGCCTTGTCCCTGGGATCCCTGTGGTACCAAGAAAGGACACAGGACTCACGTTTCTCACTGAGGCAAAGACCCGGCCAGGGAGCAACTCCATTCGTCAAAAAGATTTATTTTATACGTATGAGTGTTTTGCCTGCACCCCAGGTGTGTCTAGTGCCCACAGGAGCCGGAAGAGGGCATTCGATCCCCTGAAACTGGAGTTACAGATGAATGTGGGTACTGGGAATGAATCTGGGCCCTCTGCAAGCGCAACCCAGTACTGTCGACCACTGAGCCACAGCTGCAGCCTGCAACTCCATGCTAAAGCTCCCAGCAGCCAGTTGAGTCCATCTCAGCCCCAGGGGAAGATCAAGGAGAGGGACAAGAGGCCAAAGACCTATTCTGGAAGGACTCTGTGCTGGCTAGTTGTATGTCAACTTGACACAAGCTAGAGTCACTGGAGAGAAAAGAGCCTCAATTGAGAAAATGCCTCCAAAAGACTGGGCTGTAGGGCATTTTCTTAATCAGTGATTGGTGAGGGAGGGCCAAGCCCCTTGTGGGTGGTGCCATCCCTGGTCTGAGGTCCTGGGTTCTATAAGAAAGCAGGCTGAGCAGGCCGTGAGGAACAAGCCAGTGAACAGCACCCTCCATGGCTTCTGCATCAGCTCCTGCCTCCAGGCTCCTGCCCCGCTTGAGTTCCTGTCCTGACTTCCTTCATGATGGACTAAGATGGGAAAGTGTAAGCCAAACAAAACCCTTTCCTCTCCAAGTTGCTGTTGATCATGGCCTTTCATCATAGCAATAGTAACCCTAATTAGGACAGACTCTTTCCCCAAGGGTGTGAAGCCTGACAGAACAGTGAACATTTGAAAAAGTAAAACAGTACCCGCCATGATGGCATTCGACTATAGTTCCAGCATGTGCGAGGCTGAGGTAGGAAGATCACTAGGGGTTCAAGACCAGCCTGGGAAATATAACAAAGCTGTCAGAAAACAAAGGGGTGTGTGTTAGAGAAAGCGAAGGCTCTTCAATATTCAGATTCTTTATAATTTAAAGTTGCAAATTGCTTAATTAAAACACCAAAAACACTGAAAAGCAGACAAAGTAGACAAAGACTACAAATGAATATTTCACACACACGGCATTAATTAATTTTTCTTTCTTTCTTTTTTTGGCAATGCTAGAAATCAAATCCAGAGTCTTATACACGCTAGGCAAATGCTCTACACCCCAGCCGTGAAAGTAAACTACCAATGGCTAAAGAAATGTGGACTGACGGAGCCATTCAACTCCAGTAATAATCAAAGACTCGACGTAAGAAGGGGCTTCTGGGGTGGGGGTGACTCTGTGAGTAGTGTGGGTTAGGATCCCCAGCACCTACATACAAGTCAGAGTCTGCAGTCACGAGGCTGGGGGAGGAGAGTCCCCGGCCTTGCTGGCCAGTTAGTCTAGCAGAATCTGTGAGATCCAGGTTCACTGAGACTCTGTCCCCAGATATAAGGTGGTGGGGCTGGAGAGATGGCTCAGTGGTTAAGAACACTGGCCCCTCTTCCAGAAGATCAAGTTGGTTCCCAGCACTCACGTGACATCTTATAACTGTTTGTAACTCTAATTCCAGGGGATCCTATGCTGTCTTCTGATCTTTGCAGGCACCAGGCATGCAGGTGGTGTACAGACAAAACACCCATACACATAAAATTAAAACAATTTAATAAAAGACTATCAATAAATATTATTAATAATAAATTAAATAATATATTAATGTTAATATTAAAATAAATGAATAAATAATAAAAGACAAACTAATAATCTGGGGGGTAGTGATAATGATACACACCTTTAATCCCAGCACTCAGGAGACAGAGGCAGACAGATCTCTGAATTTGAGGCTAGCCTAGTCTACAGAGGGAGTTCCAGGACAACCTGGGCTACACAGAGAAACCCTATCTTGAAAAACCAGCCAAACAAAAAACCCAACTGACTTAAAAACTACATACCTGTATCCTATTTTAAACTATGTATACATGGGAGGGGGCTGTTGTTGAGTTTAGAGTTTGCATGACGACATGCAATTAGTCAGCATCCCATTAGGATGCCAAGAGCCTTTGCTTGTTACTGAGCATGCATATGCAAGAGAGGGAAAGAAAGGTTTCTGGCTGCGATCCAGCCACCCAGTAACAGGTTAGAAAGCAAGGATAAAGGGCCAGCTACAGGAACCCCCCTTGAAAGAGGAACATGTAACACGGAATAGCAAACATTGTAATATTCTTCTGAGAATATAGATAATTGCTTATGCAAGTGCAAATTCTGTAAAGTGATTCAATTCTGTTTTGTATAATGATGCTATTATTCAATGTATGGTGTGTGTGAGATTATTCTGTTTGAATGTGCTGACATTTTAGTTATGGGGTCCCAAATGTAGATGGATCATGGATATTCCCGTGTAAATGCTTGGGTACAATAGGAGTCTGTGAAAGAAAAATTTTACCCAAGATTTCCGCTCCTTTTGACGCTGTTACAAGCTGTCATGAATCTGTGTGATATGGACTATTACTGGTAAAATTGAGTATAGTCAGAGAGTTAAATTCCGAAGCGTTAGGAATGCAGGCTCAACGGCTCAAAAAAATAATAGCAGAGTGACACTTGAATGGGGATCTTCTTAAATGGAGGCAGCCATAACTGAATACATGGCTGGGCATGGAAATATAGAACATGATGTATGGACTCTGGTTAGAGCATATTGTATGAAATGATAGGAAACTAACAGCTCAGATAAAGTTAGAAACGAAAATGTTCTTGTACAGGGAAAGATAATAAAGAGCTTAATGAGGAGAGTGAACTAAAAACACTGCATAATCTATGATTTTGAAAGACAAAGATCCCTGTTACACTCTGGAATCTTTACATCGCTGTGGGAACACCCAGCCTTCTACTGCTAGTTATGTGAAATGATGTAAATACATAATCCCAGTGCCCCAAGGTTAGGTCTTTACATTGTCTAAGTTATTTTTCGATTGCTGTGATAAGACACTAGGACCAAGGCAACATACAGAAGAAAGAGTTTATTTGGGGCTTACAGTTCCAGATGATTAGAGTCCATGACTAGCCTGGTGAGGAGCATGGCAGCAGGCAGCAGGCAGCAGACAGGCAGCAGACAGGCAGCAGGCAGACAGGCAGCAGGCAGCAGACAGGCGGCAGACGGCAGGCAGGCAGGCAGGCGGCAGGCAGGCAGGCAGGCAGGTGCTAGAGCAGTAGCTGAGAGTTCACATCTTGATCACAAGCATAGGGCAGAGGGGAGGACATGGGAATGGCTTGGATCTTTTGAAGCCTAAAAGCCAGTCCCTAGTGACATACCTCCTCCAAGAGAGGCACACCTCCTAATCCTTCCCAAACAGTTTCACCAACCAGGGATCAAGTATTCAGATAAATGAACCTATGGAAGCCATTCTCATTCAAACCGCCACAACATTGCTTTTTACTGAGAGATTTAAATATTTACTGAAATATGCACAGTGCTTGAGGCTGGGAGGGAAATAGCAAGTTAGTTCTGGGAAATCTTGATTTTTGGAAAGAGTTACGAGGAAACAAGAAAGGCAGCTAGGTTGATTCCCTAACGGAGTGGCAAACACAGTACTTCTCTTTGTTTTTCTTTGCCTCCCCTCTCTGATGTGAACATTAGTATCCTTGGAGGACTGTCTCCATGAATATGGGTTTTCTAAGGAGTAAAGAGGGAACAGATTTTTGGATGGGCAACCTGTATCTATAACAGATATCATATTGGTCCAGCCTGGATCAGGAGACTAACTACTGTGACACTCATTCATGCCTTCAGGTAAAGAAAAGATGAACATATTAGTCCCCAAAACAAGGGAACTAGACCCAGAACAAGTTCCCTTGCTAGTTAGCAATTTTCTGCTAACAAATTAACCCCTAACTCAGAGCCAAAGAGTTTTCCAGGGTCAGGAAACCAGGTGTCGCTTAGCTGGATTTTCCTAATCAGTGTCTCTTACAGGGTTCTACCCAAGCTGTTGACCATAGTGTGGTCACTTGAAGGCTTACTGGGGGAGGATCTGCCCGGGGCTCATCCTTGTGGCTCTAGGCAGCTTTAGACCCTCGCCACCTTTAAGCCAGTGTATTAGTTTGGACTGTGTTATGATTTGTATTTTATGTGTCTCCCATAGGTCCATGTGGTACATGGGTGGTTCCAGGTTGGCTCTGTTAGGAGGTGGTGGGGTCTTTAAGAGGTGGGGCCTAAAGATATTCAGACATTGGAAAGGGTGCTCTTAAAGGGGGTTATAGGACTCCCAACTCCTTTTTCTTTCACTTGCTGGCTGTCAGGTGAACAGCTCTGTTCTGCTATGAGCATCCACCAGGATTCTTTGCCACAAGCCCTAACTATCAGGCATAACCAATCATGGAACAACACCTCTGAAACCAGGAGCCAAAATAAGTTGTGTGTGTGTGTGTGTGTGTGTGTGTGTGTGTGTGTGTGTGTGTGTATGTTTTGTTTTTTGAGACAGGGTCTCACTGTTTAGTTCTGGCTGTCCTGGAACTCACTCTGTAGATCAGGCTGGCCTCAAACCCACAGAGATCCACCTGTGTCTGCCTCCTAGTGCTGAGCTTAAAGGCATACGCCACCATATTGGCTCTTTGCTGGATTGCCTTTTAGCTCATTTATTACACCTGTTACATCATCTACTGTGTGTGTACCTCATGCTAAAGGGCCTGTGATGACAGTGAAGAGCTCATTAAGATACCTATATTGATGGGTCTGGATTGCAGCTAGTTTGTAGATTTGGAAGTGAGTTGCATATTCAAGGGGAAAGGGGTATTCAGGCATCTGAATACCAATAGGCATAGATCACCAAGAACCATGCTGTAGGGTGTGCACTATGGCATCTGAGCAGATAATACGCTAAAAGGCCACCATACTGAGCAGTGACAGTCTCAAAAACAGTAATTATAGCCCTAACTATACAAATTGTTGCCAGCAAGCCAAGTCTGTGGCAAAACCTTGATATGCTGATGATCCCACAATGAAGACGTTAACATCAAATGTGCTAGCAGGTGGTAGGCATGCATGCAGAAAGTTTTAAAGTTCTGTTTTTATTAAATATGAAACTGATACACAAAATTGGTGCCTATAAAACATATGTAAGCGATAAAGAAGCGTGATATAATCAGCACACCCGGATGTACCACCCTGTCTAAGGAGCGGATGACAATGACTCTCTAGGTCTCCAGTAGCTTCTATCCCCTCACCCCCTCCACATCATCATGCTGCATTTTATAATCGCTATTCACAACATTTGAAAAAAAAAAAGAAACCAGAAACGTTTGCATCTCTTCGTGTGGTATTGGCTTTTGCCTGCCTTTGTATAGATAGAAGCAGGTCTGGCAAGGTGGCTTAGTGGGGTAAGGGTGTTTGCTGCACAACCCTGGTACCTAAGTTCAACCCCAGGACCCCACAACAGAAAAAGAGAACCAAGTTTGGTTCCCAGCACCCGGGTCCTGTTGCAGGGAATCTGACGTCCTTGCTGGCCACCACAGGCAGCCAGGCTCACATGTTCATACCTGTACACTGACACACACACACATGTAAATCAAATCAAATATGTTTTTAAAGATTTATTTATTTATATGTATGAGCGCTCTATCTGCACGTACATCTGTATGCAGGAGAGGACATCAGATCCATTATAGATGGCTGTGAGCCACTATATGGTTGCTGGGACTTGAACTCAGGATCTCTGGAATTAAGAGCCAGTGCTCTTAATTAACCCCTGAGCCATCTCTCCAGCCCCGCCCCCTTGTCTTTCTCTCTTTTTACTTATTTATTTATTTATTTTGGTTTTTTCAAGATAGGGTTTCTCTGTTGTAACTCTGGCTGTCCTGGAACTCACTCTGTAGACCAGGCTGGCCTCAAACTCACAGAGATCCACCTGCCTCTGCCTCCCAAGTGCTGGAATTAAAGGTGTGCGCCACCACCGCTGAGCTTTTTTTTTTTTTTTTAAATAAAATCTTAAAAAATAAAAACAAAAGCATGTTGTACATATTTCTCTCAAAATTATGTTTCTGAGATTTTTTTTTCTTACCTCCCCCCCACCCCCACCAGGAGCAAGGGTTTCTCTGTTGTAACTCTGGCTGTCCTAGAACTCACTCTGTAGACCAGACTGGCCTCGAACTCACTGCTTCTGAGATTTTTACGTCATCACATTAATGTTCTCAATTTGAGCCAAACTTCACCAGCTCCTCAGCTCTACCAAGCATCACACTGCTCCCGTACAAGAGCAAACTCTATTTCTCCTCGAGCCACCAGCTCTGTCTTTCCTCCTCAGTGCAACATTGTACGAGAATGTGCTATGACTCATGTGCATGTGTCTCCATGGACGTTTGGCTGGTTTCGTCCTTCTGCTGTGTGAACAGCGCTGCTACGGGCGCCACGGGGCTTGTTCCTGCCACGCTTGTGCACATGTTTCATCGGGAAATACACCGGGAAGAGGAACTGTTGGATCAAGGGCATATCAGCTGTAAGAGATCGTGCCAAATTGTTTTTCCAAAGTGGTTAGAGTGATTTGCATTCCTACCAACAGTGAGGAAGCATTCCAGTTGTTCTAAACCCTACCAGATATTTGGTACTGACTTTTTTTTTTTTTTTTTTGACAATCTGGATGGGATCAAATGGGAATTCTGCTGAGAGTTTGATTTGTATTGTACCCAGGATTGGGAATGTCTCAATACAACACAGGCAGATGCTATCACATGACCAGATGGGACTCTGAACTCTAAGCTCAAGTTTTAGCTGTCATCCATTAACTATTTACAGGTTGTTGATAACATAATAAAACATCACTCCGGTGCAGGTTCTCTGGGTAAAAGTTAAACACAAAGAGCTGAAACCTGGAATAATAATTTAGTACAATCCCCATGTCACAAAGTGCTAGAAACTATAGATGACCGAGTTATGAGCGAGGAAAATAATTTGTAGGGTGAGGTGTAGTTTACTGAAAGAAAAAAAGAAAACGTGTTTCATGTACAGGCGTCTGGGTTCAATCCCCAGCATGGGAGAAAGGGAAACTGATTTAATGGACATTGTGCTCCGTGTGTATTTATTTTTGTGAAAGTCATAAGGGAATTGAGAGAAAAGGGGAGTCATATTCATCTGGTCCATATACTCTCTCTGCTTCCATAAAGGAATATGAAAATAATTGTGGATCACTGTGGGTTAGAACGTTTGGACCCTGATCCAGAACTTAGGAGGTGGCTGTGCTGTTAGGATTTCAGTAGAATCACCTTGGTGCAGGTGAGGGATTCACAGGGAAGAGTTGATAAAGGAATGTCTTCCCTTAGATGTTACTCTGGACTGTAAACCTGCTGACTGATTAAAAAGCTAAACTCGGTGAGGCCACAACCTGATTGGAAGCTAGTCAAAAAACATGTGCCAAAACAAGCCAAAGGTCCAAGAGAAAATTCACCTGCAAATGGGCAAGAAATCAGGTGATCAGGTGAGCCTGCGGGACTGGCCTTGAGGCAGAACTGCCCAAGTGGAACCTCCAAGCGCTTGACCCTGGGGGTGTCTGACTGGGCTAGACGGGACACCAAGCTGAGCAGAACCCTGGATGCTGGCTGGGGGACACTTTGAGCTGTGAGACAATAGGCTGAGATGAATTCTACTTATAGAGCGGTGTGGTATAAATTTACATTTTAAAGCTCTTTTCTTTTTCTGAGACAAGGTCTTGTTATGTTGCTCTTGCTGGCCTTAAACTCATAGTACCCTCTGTCTCAGTCTCCTAAGTATTTGGGATTATAGGCACACACGATCCTTTTAAATGTACCCTTTCAGACAGCACTGTAGCATAGCTATCAAGAATTTAAAGGGGAGATGGCTCAGGATTTATGAGCACTGGCTGCTGTGGGGCAGGACCCAAGTCTAGTTCCCAGCACCCATGTGGCAGCTAGTTCCAAGAGCTCTGATGCTCTTCTGGTCCCCGTCGGCATTGCATGAATGTGCTGCACAGACATACAAGCAGGCAAAACACCCTCATTCATAAAATAAAAATAACTTAAAAAAAAGAATGTAAGCATATTTCTATATAATTCATGTGGCCAGTAAGTTGGGTTTTGGAGATGAAAGGCGATTTGTTCAAATTGTTTCAAGAAACACAGGAGGCTGTAAAGGTGAGGAAGCAACCCAGCCTGGGAAAGTACCCAGCTGGGAGTAGCTGCCCAACTGTCCTCCCAACCCATCCCCCCTCCGACAGCGCGGTTTCCCCGACATCTTAAGCCTTACTTAAGGACTCCATTACACATTTCTGAGCTCTACCGTTATCATTTGATTTCTGTTTTTTTTAATTTTTAAAATATTATTATTTTAAGTTTCCACAGACCCAGTCATCTGGCAAACCCAATCGAGATAAGGGAATCCTGATTGACCCAATCAGTGGAGGCAGAGACCGCCTCTTCCCCAGCTGCTTAGCGCAGTTACCTTGGCGCAGCAGTTTGTTTTATGGACAAACACGCAGGACTGGCGAGCACTGTGATGGACATCGTTAAAAAGGGAATCTTAAGAAAAAGATGCAGAGATGGGGACCCATGGGTGTTTTAAAATGCTTCTATAGCGCGCGCACCCACTCACACATACACCATCCACAGCGATACGATGATAATTATGGGTTGTCTAAGTGTGCAGAGCAATAATAAGCAGCGATTGACATGACTTTGAAGAGTGTTGGAGAACACGGGGGAATGCTAATAGACCGTCGTTTGGAAAAAGATAGGCCATAAAACTATATACAACAGGATCCAAATTTACTGAGGAAAAAAAATTGCTCATTTAGTGTTTTGTCTGTAAGGGAAAAATCAATGGGCTGGCGGCGTGATAGCTGCTGGTATAAAGATCTGAGTGCGGTGGGGGTAGGCCTGTAATCCCACAGGGGGAGCCTGAGGCAGGAGGATGGCGGCGGGGGTTCTGGGCCAGCACGGGGTGACAGTTCGAGACTCCGACTCAAATAAAGCTGTTGGTCACAGCTTCCGGGCATCGCTCAATGAACCGCTGCCCGCTTTTCTCAAGGCGGTTGTTCGGAGATCCGCCTCCCGGTGTTTGAACCCGGCTGGGCTCCGGTCGGCTCCGGCGGCCCCGCCCCGCGCCGGTTGCCTGGCCCCTTCCTGACCCGAGGCCGCGCCCTCCCCGCGCCTTCCGCCGGCATGGCTCCGCTGCGCTTCTCGGCCAACGTTTCCTGGCTGTTCCCGGAGCTCCCGGGGCTCCCGGAGCGGCTGCAGGCCGCGGGCCGCGCGGGCTTCGAGGCGGCCGAGGTGGCCTGGCCTTACACCGAGCCGCCCCAGGCGCTGGCGAGCGCGGCGCGGGCCGCGGGGCTGCGGCTGGTGCTCATCAACACGCCGCGGGGTGCGCGCCCGGGGCGGGGAGCGGCTGGGCTCGGGGAGCCGGCCCGCGCTGACGCTGGTTCTTTCCGCAGGAGACCAGGAGAAGGGGGAGATGGGGCTAGGGGCCGTCCCCGGGAGACAGGCAGCCTTCCGAGAGGGGCTGGAGCAGGCTGTGCTGTACGCCAAGGCTCTGGGCTGCCCCAGGTACCCTGCCCTGCCCTCCCTTGACCTCGGGGGCCGGTTCTGTGGAGCTCCGAGCGAGCGAGCGAGCGGAAGCACCCTTGTGGGCCAGGGCCTCCGCAGACCCCTTTTGTATTTTGTCTGTTAGCCACAACAATTTCATGCTCATCACATCCCGAGATACCATGCTGGGCCCTGGGGTCTGATTAGGGAGTTCACAAGCCCGAGAGGGGTGGGGGTAGGGCGGGGTGGGCACCTAACCCTGACTGTTTGCAAGCAATTTGCAGACACTGATGAAGGAACTGAATCTGGCAGGAGAGGCACACTAGTCAGGTGAGGCGGCTGCGGCAGCGAGAGGAGGGCTGTGTCCCGCTGAGTTAGCCAGGCTGGAGGTGGTGAACACTGAGCACCGCAGGCCGAGTAGGGGTTTGGATACTGCTGAGATGAGGCGATGCACCCCCGAAAGTGGGACAGAGGGGAGCAGATAGGTCAAGCAGGGCAGGGAGGCAACTGGCCGCAAGAGGGTCATTACTGGTCAGTGGTAGGGGCAGAAAGCACCCGGGAAGAGGCTACGATGTAAGGAGAGGAAGTAGGGTTAAGCAACACAGGCTGTCTGAAAAGGGCAGGGGTCAAAATCAAATTTAAAAATTTTTAAAAAGTTTCAGGGCTGGAGAAATGGCTCAGCAGTTAAGAGCACTTGTTGCTCGTGCAGAGGACCTGGACTGGGTTGCCAGTACCCACGTGGCAAGTCACGACTAACTGAATCCAGTTACAGGACATCTAGTGCCTTCTGACCATCAAGGGCCCCAGGCACACACGTGGTGCACATACATACATGCAGGCAAAACACTCGCACACAAATAAAATTTTAAAATCTGAGGAAAAAAAAATTAAAAAGTGAGCCTCAAGCATGCTTATGGGTGGAGAAGAAACAAGGGAAGGGAGAGGTTAAGAGCTGGGAGGTGGTGGCCCGGGCCTTTAATCCCAGCACTCTGGAGGCTCTCTGTGAGTCTGAGGCCAGCCTGGTCTACAGAGTGAGGTCCAGGATGGCCGGGGCTACAGAGAAACCCTGTCTCGAGGGGAAAGGGGGAAAAAAGGAGTACAGGATGGGGACTAGGTGATGGGCAAGCCCCTGATGGACTGGCTGAAGAGGGCACGGGCAACTTGCCTGGGGCTGGCACAGAAGTGGAGGCTGTTGGGAAGCCTGAGGTTCAAGCCTCAGATGATGCCCAGGTCTGGACAGAAGACCTGTCCAGGAGATGGGGCCAGAGGGCATCTAAAAAGAGGCGCTCTGGGAACTGAGGGCCTGAGCCGCCTCCTCCCACCTTCTCCACAGGATCCACCTGATGGCTGGCCGAGTGCCCGGCGGGGCTGACCGCGCTGCAGTCAAGGATGAGATGGAGGCAGTTTTTCTGGAGAACCTGAGGCACGCAGCTGGGGTTCTGGCTCAGGTGAGGGGGAAACACACGTTGGGGAATGTGTGGGTACACAGTGGGGACAGGAAGTGAGGTGCAAAGCTGAGCACAGGTCAGAGGAACAGGTGAGGACGCGGACCAGTGACAGACTGGCACAGCCTCCATGGTTCTAGGAGAACCTCGTGGGACTGCTGGAGCCCATCAACACTCGAGTTACAGACCCCCAATACTTCCTGGACACGCCCCAGCAGGGTAGGACTGTCCTACGGCACCGCCTACTCCTCCTGGCTCACTCGTTCCAAAGTCTCACGGCTGTCTCCCCCTCCCCCACAGCGGCAGCCATCTTGCAGAAGGTTGGGAGACCCAATCTTCAGTTGCAGATGGTGAGTAAGATGGGTGGCTTGTTCAGAAGGCCATGTCTTCCAGTCTGAGGAGAATTATGGAGGACACCGAGGGTTCTGACTGACATTCTCTTCTCCAGGACATATTCCACTGGCAGATCATGGATGGGAATCTCACAGGAAACATCAGGGAGTTCCTGCCCATTGTTGGTGAGGGCTCACTCTCCCAAGCTCCCTCCTGTCTGATGCTATTTCTTACGCTTGCCACCCTTTCCCCCCCTCACTGTCCCCTCTCTCATCTGTCCCCAGGGCACGTGCAGGTAGCACAGGTCCCAGACCGAGGGGAGCCAGGTAGCTCCGGAGAGCTGGACTTCTCTTACCTGTTCCAGCTGCTGGAAGATGAAGGCTACCAAGGGTTTGTGGGCTGCGAGTACCGGCCTCGAGGTGAGGCTCTTGGTAGCTCGGGGAAGGGGACACTGAGGGACAGGTGCTGGACAGGGCTGTCCTGTCCATTATGGGTTGAGATAGCATTGCCTTTTTTACTGCAGGAGACACGGTGGAGGGTCTGAGTTGGCTACGTTCATACTGGGACAGACGGGGCCATCCATGGACTGGCCAGTGAGGTTCTGCACAGCACCTGCATGCTGCTCTGGGGCAGTGGGCCAGTGTCCTGAGGCTCCTCCTCTGAATTAAAAACTCACCAAGCATTTTCATATGTGTATATTACAGGGGTTGGGGGGAGGATGACACATAGTGTCTAATGCTTCAATGTCTCTGGGTTAATTCCCTCCCACTGAGAAGGGACACAGGTCAAGCGCAAATGGTCAGGACTGCTGTGGATACAGGAGAGCTTGAGTCTTCCTTATCTACAGATGAGGAACCAAAGGTCCAATGGGATTTGGGGGAGGTGAACACTGGTCACAGATGCTTGAGAGGCAGAGCCAAAATTAGAACCAGTGTCTTATCTCGATGGTAATGTCCAACAGTGATGGCCAAGTGGGAACGAAGACCAGAGGGCCAAGGACGCAGGTGCTGGACAGTGACAGACTGTGAGGCAGGTCACTGGCAGACCTCTAAGGGGTGAGTGCTTGCCTGGGACTCCACTGGGTGGGCAGGAAGAAGACGTCCTCTTCTGGATGGGCCTAGAGGCCTGAGGGCAGTCCAGCTGTTCAGCAGCTGTGTTTGGGAAGGGCAGTCCCCATTGCCAGGCTGTAGCAGCAGTTCCCAGACACATTCACAGCCCTCTGGGGTCACTCTGTGTCTGAGTTCACCCTGGGATTCATAAATGCCATCTGTCCTGCCTCCAACGGGCAAGCTTATAGATCCATGATTCAACCAACAAAGTCAGTAGTCCTCTTTCTCAGAGGAGGCGGGTCCAGAGGGTGAAACAGGCTGTGTTGATGACGGACTCCAGGTGGTGGTAGGTAGAGACCAGCTGGGCTGGGGGGCTCTCGCTGTCCTGGGGCTGCACTGGGAAGGGCTCTCGGAAAACCACCGTCAGAGACTGTGGAGAACACGGGAGAGGTGCGATGCTGAGAGAGGTAGGAAGGACAGAGAGCTAGGTGCAGAAAGATGGGCAGCCATCTTAGCAGGCTGAAGTGGAGTATGTGGGGTACAGCCTCCATGAAGCCCCTTGCCCTTTGTTCTCACCGTCTTTCCCAAGTGTGAGTCCAGAAACACTAACACAAAACAGTCGGTGAACTTCTGATTCAGCACAACCTGGGGCAACAGATGCAACAGGAGGGGTGAGGCTCTTCTCACCTGTGTGGGTGTGAACCCTCCTGCAGGGCTTCTTACGGAGGCAAGAGGGTGAGGCCTCCTTTTGTCACCATGTTTGATCCTATCTGCAAGACGGGGTCACTCAGGACGGTGTTGCCACACTGGGCCTTAATCTGTCTGTTGGAGCCTGTCACAATCTTCTAGAGGCCATGGTAGGGAAGCCAGTCAGGGGAGGGCAGTTCTAGACCCTTGGCATGACCCTTCCAGGCAGTTCTAGGCTTCTGGCTGCCTTCTGACATCAGCTGCTCCCTAGCACTCAGTTCTGGGATCTACCGCTGAGTGATTTCTCCTCGGGCTTCTGTCCACCTACTAATGTGGCTGCAGCCTACATCTGCCTCTTGATCCCAGATGTTCACATACCTCATAGACCAACTTGCCCCAAGAACCTTCCTCTGACCCACTCCACTTTTAGTGTTCCCATCACTGGTGCCCCAAAGGCCCCTTTGCCTGCCCTACTGCAGTCCAGACTTCTCAAGATGACCTGTGGTTCCAGGCTCGCTGTCAGGCTCACATCTTCTACTTCCTCACTCAGTCTTCTCTTGAACCCTCTTTCTAACCACGCTGTGCCCATCTTTTAGTTTCTTCAATTCCCCACACACACATCACTGCGCTTTCTTGATTTCTGTCCTTCACAGCTGAGCCTTCACGCCAAAGTGCACAGACCTTCTGGGGATATTGCTGCGACACAGATCCTGAGTCAGCGGTGGAAGGTGGGCACCTTAGTTTCAATAGCCACACTTTGAGTAGGCATCAACCCAGAGCCTCGTCCGAGAGTCTCAAGCCAAGGCATGTCACCTCCCAGCAGTGGTGCTCAAAGACCCGCTGCCCACTGCTCAGAGGTTTTAGAGGCTATTCTGTATGGTCCAACTTAGCAAGACAACAACGTAAGGCAGAGCTTCTTTGGTAAGGCTGGGGCTCCCTGAATGGTTCTGTTGTGTCAGATGAGGGTTTCTGCTGGTTTTCGGTTTAGAGTAGGGTCAACGGGACTTACCAGGTACTGGGTTCCCAAGTCCGGGCTCTGAAAATGGCGGCAGCTCTGGGGGAACCGGCTCAGGAGAACCTTTATGAGGCTCTGGTACCAGGAGACCGTCATGGACAGGAAGCAGTCCTGGGGAGGGCCACAGCCCTGAGTCTACCGCACAAGAACCACCCAAGATGCTTTCCTTCCACCCCAGCCTCCTATGCTGGCCCTTGTGGAGTTTGTTTTCTTACCAGCTGGGGGTCAATGTCTGCAATGGACTTGGCGTGGACTGCCTCTAGGAGCTCCTCCAGCTCTGCCAGGGCTAGGCGCCCCCCTAGCCTTAGCCGGTCAGGCCCTGGGGGCTCCAGCAAGAAGAGGCGTTTCCAGAGGGTATCTCGCCGGCAGTGCCCACCAGCCAACCTAACTAGCTGAGCCAGCCGTGCCCGGGCCATACCCACTTCTGTGGCCAGTGGTGGGAACAGAGGAGCTGGCCCTGGAGCCAGCATAATCCCCGAGGCCTCCCCAGGGCTACCAACCAAGCTCCCAGGAGCCTCTGGCTCAGGAGGAAGCCTGGATGGCTTCCGGAATCTACGCATGTCAGCAGTGAGTCTTGGGAAAAGTTCACGTTGGCTGGTGAGCACCACAAAGAACTGAAGCCTGGGGGGAGGGACAGAAGAGTGAGAGAGTGTCACAGCCATAGACTTATGGGTAGTAGAGGGCAATCTGAGAAATGGGTACATTCATGGTTAAGAGATCTGACCTCAGAACATGTCGCTCAGCTTCTCCTTGCTCCTCAAAGGGTGCAGCAGAGTGACAGACAAGCAGAGACACATCAAAGTCATCCTGATGACGAAGTCCCTCTGAATCCAGATAGGAGCCAGAGCTGTGTAGTTGGGGTGGAGGGGAAGTTAACGCCAAGGCTCCAATGAAACCAGTCCCAACACCTGTGCCCAAGAAAACATACACCCCCCTGCTCCAAGTGTGGCCCCAACCTCAGCCCTACCAGGTGTGTGCTGGTAGCTGCCTCCCTGCCTTACCTGTGCCATGCTGACACCAGGGCATATTCGTTATGTTCTGGGCCACCGGGCCGGGCCATTCGCAGTGGCTTCATGTGGTAAGAACTGGCGTGATCAGCCACATAATTGTACAGCTGGTGGGCAGCAATGAGTGGGGTGGGGAGCTCCAGCGTCCCTGTGAGGCAAGTTACAGGAAAAACACACCAGGCCTGGGACAAGCAACCTGAGCTGGTGGGGCAGGGGTGGGAGTACTAAGATTTTGCTTCCCTGGGGAGCTCCCAAGCTCCCATGGAATGTTGAGGTGAGATAAAACACTCAGAATAGGTTCACACAGGACACAGGGCCCTGACTCTGGTATGAAACCTGTTGCAGAAGTTTATTTTTAGGTATATATAAAATAATTGTTGTGTGCAAGGTTGAGTGAGGGGCTCCCTAGGTCTTGGTGTTTTGTATTGTCTGCAGGTGTTGGATTTATGTTTGATTGCTTATGATCTGGGCATGCTATCAGTAGAACCCCAGAGGAGTTCCAGATCAATAAAAACACCTGAGCTCAGGTGCTCAGGGTTCCATTGTCCAGGATAGCGCTGGTCATGACAGTGGTTCCCTCTGCTGAGGTCTAGCAGAGGGAACATTTGCATCTATGAAAAATGCCCGTGTCTCCTTGCTGAGCTGCTGCAGCAGCAAACAACTACAGAAACCAACAGTGAAGAGACTTAAAGAGACAGCCACAGGCTGAGAGCATGGACATGGTACAAAGGAAACAGCTACTCATGGTCTTTCCAGACCAGACCCGGCCATGTGGCTGTTCTATTTAGCCTCACTGGCTAACCCTTGGGCACTGACCTTGGTAAATGTGATTGCGGCCAAAGTGGGGCCCATCAGGGTGGTGGGCCAGGAAATGCTGCAGGAAGGTGGTGAGGTGGTAGCCATGCCGAAGTACCAGGTGGGCACCGAGCACATGCTGGTGCACGAGACGCAGGTGGAAGTCGTAGCTGAAGGAGTGTACATGCATCAGATCACGGACCTTGTCACACTCCTCTGTGAAGAGCATGGACAGCTGGGGAGTAAGAGCAGGAGGCAGGGTTAGGGTGTGGGACACAGGCTGCTCAACCCACACCTCCCTCCTCCTGGGCAGAGAAGCTTGGCAGTGCTTCCTGTTGTGTGCCCAGTAGACCCCCACAGCCAGCACAGCTTCTGTGGGGGAACTTTCTTCTTATACTGTGTAATAATGTGCTATCCCTTTACAAGGAACTGGGGCCATCTGGCAGCTTAGCCCTTTGCTATTGCGCTGAGCCTGGTGCAGATTCAGCAAGGCAGCAGAGGCTGACTGACGGTCTACCATTTGAAGTGCAGGGGAACAGACACAATCCCTTGCCTTCAAGCTCACAATCCAGTTGTTGGATACGGGACATACACAATACACGGAATGAAGGAGTGGCTACAACGCACACTAGAAGATGCTATTACAGAAAATCAGGTGGAGGTCAAGGAAAGCCAGTTGTACATCTACTATCTGCCTTTCCCAAGGACAATACACTTTCTCCTCTATACTTCATACCTCTGTGCTCTCTGCCTGACAGTGAGTAGAATACACGCAGCCAAGCCAGGTGGGCCTCCTCAGATTGGGTCTATGTGCCTACCTGGCTGAGTAAGCTGGTGGCAGAAGGAAAACGGGGAAAGAGACAGAGAAGGAACAGGCCCTTTTCTTGATGGAACGCTCCACCAACTGTTAACAATAGGGTGTGTGGTGCTGGAATGGCAGGCTCTATCTGGACACCCTTGGGAGCATTAGGAGTTGATAGAAAAGCAAACACCAGAAGGAGCCAGACTAGCTGTATGGCCCCGGTGCCAGTCTCTCTAGGCTTCAGCTTTCTCATCTACCTTGGAGTTAAAGCACAGGTCTCAGTCAGGGGCAGTGTGATGAGCCGGAATAGACAAGGATCAGATCAGTATCTCAGAAATCTAGATTTCAACCAAGCTAGTCACTGACTAGCTGTGTGTCCCAGGGAAAAAGTGCGTAATTTCTGTGACCTTCAGGCTCATCAGCCTAGGAGTAGACTGCTTCTCTTTTCTCAGTACATACAATAAGCATTTAATGAACAATGGCATCCTGAAGCAGTTTAGACACTTGAACAGGGACAACTCTTCCCACTTCCCCGGCCTGTAAATCCTAGCAGCTGGGAAGTGGACACAGACGGGTAAGGAATACAGTCATTTTTGGCTACATAGTGAGTCCTGGACAGCCTGGGCTAAGTAAGACCCATTTCAAAAAATAAAACCACAATAAAGAGAAGCCTGAGCAGGGCTAGAGATTAGAGAAGGAGGGACAGAGAGAGGCTAGGCGACTCTGGAAACCGGGTGACAGGAAGCCAGAGGGTCCTGGGAGAAAGACTTCCAATCCCGCAGACAAGTGTGAGCCAGGACCTGCCTGGGCACTGAGTACTCTGGTCCAGGTAGGTTCCTGCACATGAAGCCACCATGTTTTTCTAGGTTGTATTATCCTGTGGTAGACCATGACCGTGTGTCTACGCTCAATGCTCAAAGCAAAGACAACCATCTGGGGCTATGTTTGAACATTCAGGTACGGGAGTTCCCTACAATGGAGAGGAGGTAGGCCTGTCTGCACTGGGTTCCACTAGATCCTCATCTTTCAGAGGTGCACATGGGCTTGCAACAGTATATTTTGACATTTCTGTAACCTGAGGCACCAAACCAAGCAAGCCAGGACTTCAGGTTGCTGACCTTACTTGTTCCCTGACTAGCTCTGCACACTCCTGAGTGCTTGGCCCTCCAAATATAAGGGCCTGCCTTGAGGCAGATTGACAGGGACATAATAGTGATCACGTGCCAGGGTACAGTGTATTGGTGACTCACAATGCCAACTGTCCCCAGTTTGCATCAGACCAGGACTTGCACGGCACTGACTTGATAGGTCACATTATGCACCGGCTTGCTTTAGTGCTGCAGCTGGATGTCACTTTGGACTTCCTGGGGTCAGCCAGGAGAACAGTCCAGTCAGCACTCACCCCACCGCTGGGCTCTAGTGCCCACCACATATGGTGTGGCAATAATCGTGCCCAAGCTCCCTGTCCACTCCGTATTACTCTGTTCCCATGACATACCTGAGAGTTGACAGCCTGTCCCATTGGGATTCGGGAACATTCCAGAGCAAACTGTTTGACACAGAAGTAACAGCCCTGAAGAGAAGGTGAGGTGAGGTGAGAAGGTGTGAGAGGCAGGTGGAGCCCTTCCCACTCAGTGCTCCCCTTCTCACCTGGAAAGTCAGCTCCATGAGGATGATGCCCCCAGGCAGTGCCCGCTGCAGGTGGTAGGTAGTGACTGGAGTGCCAGTGCTCTGAGGAGAGGAAAAGGGGCGTGTGCTGGGGCTCGCCAGCCTCAGGCCAACACAGCACAGGTCCTTTGGGCTCCTGGCGTTAGTAATGACAGTCTAGGATCGGCCAAGTCAGTACATTAGTCAGGCCCACTGACTTTGAGTATGAATGGGAACATGACTAGGGTCATTGCTGGCTTCACCATTATATGACGAGTTACCTTAGGGCTCCCCTCAGTCTTGGTTTTGGGGCAGGAGAAGGAGCCACGACCCTCTGTTCCAAGGATAGCCATAGCCCGTAGCCGGCTGGTGCTGTGGAGAAGGGAGAGAGACAAGAGGCTGAACGAATCAGGCCAAGGGCAGAAGGGTTCTGGCACCAGACCATTTCACATGGAATTGTTTTACAGGCAAGAGTCAGGCCTGAGGAAGGACAGGTTGGGGCCCGGGGCCCAGGTCTAGACTGCAGGGAGGCTGCTGCTTCTGGCAAGTAAACTGTGCTCAGGGGTGAGGATTAGGGTGACGATAGACCAGGCATCTTTCTCAGTTCCCTGGGAGAGAGGAGGATGTCTGGAATCTTAGAGGAGATGCTAGGTGCCCTGTTAGGATGGTTCCTCTAAGAGGGAAAAGCACTTTTCTTTTAATTGGGGAGTGATAGCCCTACTGTTCTTTATCTTTTCTTTTTTTTTTTTCCAAGACAGAGTTTCTCTGTTATAACTCTGGCTGTCCTGGAACTCACTCTGAAGATCAGGCTGGCCTCAAACCCAGAGATCCACCTGCCTCTGCCTCCAGAGTACTGGGCTTAAAGGTGTGCACCATCATCACCTGGCTCTTTACCTTTAAAGAATTTTTTTTTTTTTTTAAATTTTTACTTACGTGTCTTGTGTGTGTGTGTGACATGTCTGCACTTGTTTGTAAAGGCCAGAAGAGGCATCAGATTTCCCTAGAGCTGGAGTTAGAAGTGGTTGGAAGTTGTCTGATGTAGGTACTGGGAACTGAACCTGGATCCTGTGCAAGGCAGCAAGCCCTCTTAACCACTGAGCCACCTCTCCAGCCCCTTCTAGTTCTTAACTCAGAGTCAAGGAGAATGAGAAGCATTGAAAAGCCTGGAAGGGCTAGTGGGTCCCATTTGCTGCATGAGGGCTCACCAGCCTAGAACCAGTGTATGTTTTCGGTCCTTGAGGTTCCTGACCTTAATGTCAGTCTGGGATGAGTGAACTCAGCAAACCATTCAGAGCACTGGAGATCCAGGGGGTACTGTTGCGGTACCTTCATCACAGAAGTGGCTGTCTACACTTAATCCTCAAGGGAAGTGCTATTAGTCTTAGAGATCACTAAAACTGGTGAGAAAGGAATGACTGACTTTAAATTATGTTCTAGAAACAATTTTTAAAAAATTAGTGCCATTTTTCCTCTTTGGCCATCTGAAAACAAGATGGGTAACCAGCAGCTGCACTGAAGTCACTCATGAAGTTCCACCAGGGTTCTTCCTCCTGCCGCATCTACTCAACCTGCCACAGCCTGATCTGGAAAAAGCAGCTGAATGTGCTTTAGTGGTTAGTGTGTCAGTTAGCACTCAAGGACACAGGCTCATTAAGCTGGACTAAGTGTTCTTGAGTGGATTATCCAAGATGGTCTACATAGAGAAAAGAGGTCAGGCTAGACTTTGTACACACACATACACATACACACACCCCTTTAAGATGTTAAAAAAAGTTACACGTCTGTGTGTGGGTATGTGCATGTGAGTATGTGGTGCCCACGAGGCTAGAAGCATCAGATGCCCCTGGAGCAGGAGTTCAGGGAACTGAACTCAGGTCCTCTTTAACTCTAGCCCTAGAAGCGTTTTGATTTGGGGGAAGAACAAATGAGCAGAAGACAGAATCTACAAGCTATTGGAGGCACTCCTACGACTGAGCACTGAGTCTGGGGTGCAGGCTGAGCAACTCTTCCTGAGGTCGCAGTGGAGGGGTGGGGCCTGGGGACGAGAGATGCCAGGAGGTACAAAAATGCTGGAAGAAGGGATAGATTGGGGAGTAGAAGGTAGAGAGTGGGCTACAAGACTCAAGGAGGCTGAGCTGGCTTTCTGGACCAAGTTGAGTGTCTCTGGTGAGGAAGGAGCACGTTTTTATTTTTAAAAACATCTACCTGAAAAGAGACAGAGAGAATATGCCTCAGTATACTCACAGATCTGAAGGCAAGACAAGATGTAAGCAGATAACTTTCTTATCTACACCATCGCTGGGAAGGGGTTGAGAACATACTCTAAAAGCCAGAGGCTAGGATTATAGAGCAGGGAATCTCAAAAAACAGGACTCTGCAACTGGCAAGATGGCTTAGTGGGTAATAGCACTTGCCACCAAGCCTGACAACCAGAGCACCATCTCTAGGAGCCACACAGTGGAAGGAGAGAACTGACCCCAATAAGTTGTCCTCTGGCCTCCAGATGTGCCAAGGCAGATGTGCCAAGGCAGATGCGCGTGCGCGCGCGCACACACACACACACACACACACACACATAATTAAAACCAAAAATACAGGCTCTGAATCTGGCCTAGGACAAGAAAGGTTGTTTCAGAATTGCCAGGCTCAGAGTTGATGGCACACAGTGAGAGAACTGGCTTCTTCCAGGACTCAGGCTGTCAGTAATAGCCGGAGAGCCGAGCCTGACTAAGAACAGGCTATGACTGGGGATATAAGTAGGACCAGGCTGAGTGCCTTGGTGAAAACAGACCAAGGTAAAGAGGTCACCACAAAGACCAAGACAGGACTCAACAAGACCCAGATTCAAAAGCTTAGGAGCATATATGAGATCTGCATGTACGGATATATGCAGGCGTGGGCAAACACAAGCTTGGTGAGAATGTGCCATCTGTGCATGTGCTTGTGAGTTCTACAAACTGCATGAGGTCTGT
Organism: Cricetomys ansorgei; assembly: GCA_026225945.1. Lineage (NCBI taxonomy): Eukaryota > Metazoa > Chordata > Mammalia > Rodentia > Nesomyidae > Cricetomys > Cricetomys ansorgei. Next base: position 311,649 of record JAMJFZ010002837.1, on the reverse strand, counting down.
AGGACATACACCTACATGCAAGGTGTCTAAGATCTTCATATATGTGTGCCAGTGTGGTGAGCTGAGATGAACAGGTACAATGTCTGAGCTGTCAAGCAGGAGCCACATGGAGAAGGAAGACTGTGGGGCCTCTCACAGCGGAGAAGTGGGTAGGAAGGAGGAGAGGACTCACCTGCGGGAGGGCGAAGGGGGCCGGAGAGGCACAAGCACAAAGCCGATGCTCTGCAGATACTGTACATACTGCTGCAGGAAGGCCAAGCTCAGCTCCTTCAGCCATGGCTCCTCTCGGGCTCCCAGGGGAGGCACGTCCAAGGACTCACAGCCTGAGGGAACCTCCCGGCCTCCAGACCCCGACTCGGGGCGATGCCGCCGCTGCAGGAGTAGAAATTAAGGCTCTTACCTACTGGCAACCCTTAAGGATGCAGTGCAGGCCAGTGATGGGCACAGGTCTCTGAGGAGAAAGCTTGAGCCTCACCTGCCCCTCAGAGGGTGCGGAAGTCTCTGGCGGTCCATGCAGCCAGGCAGCTGGGTCAAAGAGCAGAGCGGTCGCACAGTAATGCACCAAGCGGGACGACTGCTTCAGGGTCTCCAGCTCCCCAGCCTGGGGACGAAGGGCAGTCGGCACTTGGGACAGCAGCCAGGGAAGGGCCAGAGACCCTTGGGAGGATGCAGAGGGGGCTACTCACACTGATGGGCATGCTGGCTGGTGCAGAACGCTGCTGCCAGGTTACAAACAGGTTCTCCATCTTCATCTGGCGCTCCAGCTCTGGGAGGGGGTGGGAGGCGTCAGTAGTAGCCCTCGCAGCTGACCTCTCCCTCCAAGTCACCACAGAATTTTCCCTCCCCACTGCCTGGCCCATGTCCCTCACCTTTTCGCTCTGTTATCTTGATCTCTAGGAACTGCTGCCCGTGGTAAGTGACAGGATCAGGAGGTCTGGGCACAGGACCAACTGTGGAGCTGGGGCGAGCAGCTGTGATGTCTCTCAGGGCTTCATCAAAAGGAAACGTGTCCAAGGGAAGGGGGCCTCCACCTCGAGAGGATCCACTCAGCCGGCCCTGTTCGCGACTCAATGGAGGGCTTGCATTACGGATGAGAGTTTCCACTTCCATGGTCGGCAGCAGGAATGGGTTTGGCTCCTGAGAGGGTTGGAGGATCGCAGCAGGCTCAAGCCCTTTGACCTTGAACCCTTCCTCCTACATTGAGGTTTCCTCTCCTACTCCGTCCCTAGTCTGTCTCCATTTCCCTGCTTCTTTTAACTGGCTACTTAGTGGCCAGAGCTAGCAGTGAGGGTGTAGGTTAGGGTGTAGGTACCTTTCCGTCTCGCACAGGAAAGTCTAACTGGCCACAGTGATGGAAAAGCCCGAGCTTCTGGCTGAGCAGACAGAAGATGAGATGGGCTCGCGCATTCTGCCACTGTACAAGGCGGACCAGGGCTCGGCCCAATGCTGCACCCAGGTCTGGAGCCCAGTTATAAGTCAGCAGCTGCAGCTAGAGATCAGGGGTCAGGGTCAGTGAGGTCACAGGACTCCTCTCCCCGCCAGCCCTTGACCCCATTCTTACCTTCTTGTCTATGACCTCTAGCAGCAAGAGCCTCTGCCGGGGAGCATTTCGTCCTGGGCTCCCATCTCCTCCAGACTCAAAGCGTTGTACAGCTTTGGCAGCTATGGGGAGGAGGGTGGGGTGGAAGGGGCTGTGGGCAGAGCCCCAGATCCACCCTCCCCCTGCAGGGTCAGAGACTACCCAGCACCCCCAACCTTACCCTGCTGGGTTGGTCTCCTCCACTGTGCAAAGTTCCTTCCCAGGAGAAGAAGGTGCCGCTCAGCTGCTGGACGGGGGGCTGGGCCCAGTTGCCCAGGGGAACAAGGGCTGAAGACATCTGGCTCAGAAGCTCTGCTGGGAGGAAGGAGTGGGTAAGAAGGGAACAATTAGTTGGGTGGTGGTGGTGCACACCTTTAATCCCAGCACTCAGGAGGCAGAGGCAGGCAGATTTCTGTGAGTTTGAGGCCAGCCTGGTCTACAGAGTAAGTTCTAGGACAGCCAGACTTACAATAGAAAAACTCTGTCTCAAAAAACAAATCAAAAAGGAAGGAAACAATTTCTGGCTCCATTTTCTGGCTCAGCCCATATCTCCTGAGGCCTTGTGCCTACCTCTCCTAGCCTAGTCCCTGCTGGTTTGGCTTACTATAATTGCCATTTTTAGGACTCCGGGGAATGCCCTTTCAATCCTACCAGATCTTAAACTCACATATGCTGCTCAAAGATACGGACACTGGTGTCTCCAGCCATTGAGATGACCAGAGTGGTGAACTCTGACAGGATGGACGGAAGGAGGAACCGGGATACCATGTGGGTGGAACTTCTGGACACTGAGGCACAACCTGGAAGGGAGAGAAATCACTGTAGGCTGCAGGATGGAAAGCAGACTAGGGACTGAGGAACGGGAGAGGGACCAGGCTCTCACCAATCTGAGCCATAAATCCCATCCAGCGCTGAATGACACGAGCAAACACAGGGTGCAGAGTCCCCACCTCACCCTCCTCCAGCTGTGCTGTCCGGCGTCTACAGACAGAGCAGAGGTTAGAATGGGTACCAAGCACCCATCAGGGACCTCACACCTGGACATACCCTATCACAGCACCACACCTCACACATACTTTTGTCTCTGGGCTCCAGAATCTGGGCCTGGTGCCCGCTCAGATCCACCTGGGGTCCGAACATTCTCAGTTTTGTGACGTCTCCGACCCCGAGTATCTTCTGGCCGATCCAGGACAATATCATCAGTTGTTTTGGGGGAACCCAAATCTCCACCTTCTGTTTTACTCTGGCAACAATGCAGGGAATAAGGAGGGGCTGTTAAATAGAGGAAAGTGGGGGATGGAAGCACTATGGGGCAGGATGAGCTTAGGGGGGTTCAAGGCCTGACTCAGGCCCCAGGCCTCAGTCCCAGAGGCTGAACAGCCCTGGGCAGGTTATTTAACTTTCCTGACCCTCATCTTCCTCATGGGTAAAAGTCCTATTGTTTAGAAGGCCCCCATTTAGGAACACGGAAGTGAAGGCAGTTGGTAAGCTGGGACTCTATAGCAAGGACAGCCTGCCATGTTTTGCAAACTCCTATCCAAAGGACAGAACAGTTTCATCTCAAAAGATACGAGGCAGGCTATGGTGGGAGAGGGTTGGAGCAGCTAGGAGCAGGTGATCAGAAGCAACTTCCTCCCATTACCAGCATGTCCCAGAAGCTACGGCGGCCAGCTTTGCTGGGTGGAGTCACGGGTTCCCCGGAGACAGGGGTAGAGGGAAAGGTGCTGGCTCGGCAGGCAGGGCTCTTGGTTTCCAGTGACCCACTCCTGAGACCTCCTGTGGACACCAAATGTTGCAGGTGCCCATCACCGATCTCCTTTACAGAAAGGCTCACCCAAGCCTGGCACGAGTGTCCCCACACCTGCTCTGCTGGCGAGTGTGTGAAGCTGACCGTGTGTGGTGGCACTTGCTTGTGCGATGGGTTCCTGAGGACAGCTCCCCACCTCAGGTGTGTGGGGGGGCTGAGTGTGTGCACTTCTGCCACTGCCTCACCTTGAGCACCTGGAGACAAGGTGGTGCGCAACCCTGAACTCGTATTTCTGACGGGACGTCTGCTTCTTGCTCTGAACCTCACGTCTGTACCCCTGCCCACCGGGATTCTGATCTGCATACCTGGAGGTGTGTCTTCTGTACACAGTGAAGCTGGCAGCAGCCGAAGCTCCATGACGGCGTCAGCCAGGGCCTGGCGAGCTGCAGCCCGGAGCTTCTCCTCCAGCTGTACAATGCTAATGTTCCCCTTTTCCCACACATCTAGTCTAAGTCTTGGTGACCCATCCTGAGCTGGAGGGAAAAATGGAGGTCATTCATGGTTGCATTCCACCCCCAAATACCACGTTAGTCTTCACAGGACTGATGGGACACCACAGGCTGTCTTACCTGAAGAACTGTCCAACATGTTTGGGCAGCGAGTGACCTGAGTCAATTGCTCAAACTCCTCCTCTCGTAGTAGGTCTGGGGGCCCCGGAGATGAGGAGGGCCATAATGCCAGTGAGATGGGGGCACCTCCTTCTTCCACAAAGGCTAGAGTGATACAGGCAACCCCTGGGTAGAAATCCACAGGAAGGCTCAGATCTAGCACTTACACATAGCCCCTCCCATGACCCTCCTCGGCAGCAAGGCTCTCTAGTCTGAAGGTGAAAAGGCAGTTTACCTTTGCCACCAGTGCCCTGTCCCCCAGGCTTGTTATACAAGTAGATGTCCAAGTCAGGGAGGCCACCCTGTGGTGGGAGTGGATGCTGGGGAGAGAACAGCCAGGAGTGCTAAGATGGACGTCCACAGTGGGGAAGAGGGGACAGGCATGCATGGGAGCTCAGGAAGACACAGGCAGGTGGGTGTACACCGGCCCACAGGCAAAGCCACAGACAGGGGCATCTGTAGAAAAGTTACAGTCTGGGTGTGCTGGGGGCAGGGTACACCTGAGTGTGGACCGACGAGGGCAATCTCACTTGGAAGTGGTTCCGGCTATTGCTGTCTGTGTACTTGGGGGAGTGCAGGAAGGTGAGTAAGTTCTGACGGAGGTACCAGGCCAGGGCAGGAAGCCAGGGTCTGCAGGAAGGGGGCAGGACCAGATGCAGCACCTCTGAAGGGAGACTCCCAGGAGGCTGGATGAACTGAACAGTTAGAAGAGATAGTTAAAGGCCTGGACTGGACTTCCCCAGCACCTGTGGCTGACTCTGAAAAGGATGCTGGCATCAGAGAGGCAGCTGACCTCGACATCAGCCGGTGTCAGCTTGCAATTCCGAACCAGCATGACGGTGATGACATCCAGGGTGGCCTCATCCAGGCGCCGGCGCAGAACCCTCACTAATTCATCTGTGATCTCAGGACCTGGACAGAGCCATGTTAGAAAGGTGGGGTAATGTTAGAGGACCCAGCCATCCTCAGGACAGGCTGTACACCCCTGACCACCACAACGGGTCTAGCTATGTTATGCATGCCAGCTGAAAGGAACCAGCACAAAGTTCTGGTTTTGTCAGGCTAGTCAACATGATTTTGGACCCATGAATTTTACCTAAAATCCTCGGAGTTCTTATCCAAAAAAATGGTCACTTTAATACCACCAATCCCAGAGTTGTGTTATAATCACTAAAAGATACGTGTCCTAGTTGCTTAACTCTCAACTTGATACAGCGTAGAGTCATTTGAGAATGAAGTCTCAATTGAGGGATTGATACAGAAGGACCCTGCACACTGTGGGCAGCAACATTCTCTAGGCAGGTAGTCGTGGGCTGTCTAAGAATGCTAGCTAAGCATGAGCCCGTGAGCCAGCACTAGTGTTCCTCTTTGGTTTCTGCTTTAAATTACTGTTGAGCTCCTGCTCTGACTTCCACTGATGATGATCTGTAACCTGTACGCTAAAACACGCTCCTTCTGAAGTTGTTTTTTGTTAATGCTTGATCACAGCAACAGAATAGACCTAGGACAATATGTAACAGCTTTAGCTTGAGACCTGGTCCACATTACCTGGACACCTCAGATTCAATGTAGCCGCTACTGACCCCATCATCTTCACCCAGTCCACCTCCAGTCTCAGGTGAGTAGACCAGCAGCTATCCTGTGATTCTTCCCACACACCTCAGTTGGGCTGTCTTGTCTCACCTTGCTCCCGCTCAAGCCAAGCCCAGAGCACAGCAAGCACTGGAGGAGGGAGCCCAAGAAGACTAAATGGCTACAAGAGAAACACCTCTCCAAATCCTTACCTGCCTGTCCTACACCATGCACCAGCAGCTGGATATGTCTGTCCACTTGGCCCACGGGGCGAACAGCATCTGAACTGCGGCTGGAAGCCATGTCAAGGGGAGAACGAGGACCCTACAGGGATAACAATGTCGTGGTCTAGCTCCAAGAGGCAAAGAGTGTGGGGCGTGTGGGAGCAACAGGTAGCGGAATGATACATGCCATGGTATCCTCAGAGTAGATGGGTTCTTGGCTTCGGGACAGAGCTAGGGATGGGGGCAGAGTGTCCCCTTCCCACGGTCGGTCACTGCAGGATGTCTCCAAAAGCCTAGAAAAGAAAGGCAAGGCCTTTGGACATGTCTCCTCCCATGACATCCCTGACTCAAATTTTAACCCATCTTCTTTGGATCCACATACCGAAGGTAGTACACAGCCTTAGTTGCCCGCTCTTGGTAAACAAACATATTTTTCCGATTCACTACAGAGAAGGCAGTGAGCACGGAGCGCAGGGCCTGGATAGCTGGGGTAGAAACATGGCGTGAGAAAACTTATTTCCCTAGATCTTCCACTTCCACCTGCCCTTTCATGTCAATCACGTACCGCGAGAGACCCCCATGCTGGGTCCCATCTTGAGGCGTGAATGGACTCGGATAACAGTCCCCCACACAACGTCACAGGAGAAATGGCCTGGGACGAACTGCATTGTGGCTGCTAGGTATCCTCGGGGTGCACAGCTCTCATCAGCAGCATAATCTACAGGGGGCGGCATGGGTTACAGGACATCCAGGCCTCTGCCTCCTCAGCCCCAGAGTTCTCTCACTCCTGACTCCTCACTCTGACTATCTCTCCTAGGTAAACATATTGGGTAGCGAGGACGGATGAGCTAGGCAAAGGCAAATTCTAAGGTGGTCAGGTTATGGTACAGAGGTTTTTGGGACTATCTTAAGGAGACTCAAAGGTGTTAAGAAGAGATGTCAAGAAAGGCAATCCTAAAGATGCCAATGGGTTCTGGCTTATCATAACATATGTCAGTGGCCCTGTAAGTTATTGTCTTCAACAAAAGTTATAGCAGTAGCTCATTTAGAGAAGCAGGCTACGGACGCCTGTGTACACTAGCAATAGAATGGGGGTAACCCTCCTGGGCTTCGAAGGAAAGATCCAAAGGCTGGTGTAGTAGTAATTAAGGGCCATGGGCACAGTCCAGTGCTCTGTTTGATCTTTGTCATGCTTCTGGGTGGATGAGGAACCTTCCGAAGGCTGAGGGGCAGTTTGATTTCCCAGAAACATTACTGTCAGGGGTCAGCAACATACAGGCTACCCAAAAGAATTCACTCTGGCTCAGAATGCAGTTCCTAAGGGCTTCAGAGAGAATACACAGAGACTAAAACAAGGAAGAGCTGTGCCTGGGTTCCGGCCAGCCTTCCGTGCCAGGCTGCTTCGAGTCCTGATGTGGCAGTGCTTGGCTGTCTCGGCTCATTCTGAGTTTGTAGAAATTGCCTCCGGAACCATGGCAGTCTGCTAATTATGGGGTTCTACTCTTATACACAGAAACACCCCAGGATGTACTGAAACACTCGACACTGGCAAAAGCTTTGAGAATATGAAAAATAAGGAGTCTGGTTTTACTTTTAAACCAGAAGAGACAATCACAAAGAGGGATATGATTGGGCTTTTTTTCTACTGGCTGACATGAGCGGTCGGTCATCAGATGCAGAAGGGAGCCCAAGAGCTGAGACTTCAATTACTACCCACATTAATTAGTATGTTTCCTTCCCATGACCAGAAACCCCGAATCTCCAGGAATCTCAAAGGAGCCCTGTGTCAGTCTGTCTGAAGGAACAGCCAATCAGAAGACCGACTTTACTAGTGTCTCAGATCCCTCCTGTCTCCTCCCCTTGGCTGTCTTGGCTCATTCTCAGTTTGCAGAAGCTGGCCGCCAACATCTCATCCCCCACACTCCTTACTGATGTCTACTCCCCTGCTGAGTAAGGATGAATTTTTTGGGTATCAAGGCAAGGCCAGGTGAAGGCATGCCGTTAGGAATCCAGGTCACAGCCCCGAGCTAACCATTTCTTTTCTCCAGTATTCTTCAACCTCTCCTCCCTTACTGACTGTCCCCCTATTGAATAAAAGCATGCTCGACCCTGTACCTTATTCTGAAGGTCATTCCTTTCCTCTCTATCCAGCTACTATATCCGTTTTCTCTGCCGACCTACTTGAGAGAACAGTTGTTCTCTGCTTCTGCACTTGGCTTCGACCCCATCTCCTCACTGAAACTGTTGCTTTAAAGGCAATGACCTAGCAGCAGCCAAATGTAGGGTAGGGATCCTTATCTTCCTGGTCTCACTTCTGACACGAGGAATAGATCAAAGGATGGGCAGTGACACTGCTTTGTGGGGGAGGCTCCTGGCTCTGCGATCGTACCGTCACTGGGCAGGGGTACCCGCTGACGAGAATGGAAAGGTGTCTCACTGCGCCACAGATCTTCTTCACTCTCGGCCACCAGAAGAGAGTTACACACGTGACTGTCATGAAGGTCCTGAAGAAGCAGTCGCTAGGAGAAGGAGCAAAGTGTCAGAAAACTGACATACTCTCTAATAAATGGATGATGGTCAGGAGTGATGAAAGGCCATGGAGAATGACCAGCAGTTACTGAGGTCAGAGGTAAAAGAACATCAGGAGCCCATCCAGGACTACCTATAGTGCACTGTAACAAAAACAAAAGGACATGAATGTACTGAGGACTACAAGGCAGCCAAGACAGTCAGCTTTGATACTGTGTCAGCCTTGCACGCTGGAGAGCAGCTACGCTGGTAGTATGAAAAGGTCACTTCTAGGCACTGTGAAGTGAAAGCCAAGGAACAGGTTTCTTGTCAAGGGGACATGGAGCCCATGGTTTCAGACACTGTTTGATCTGCACGTAGAAAAGGGTGATACAGGTGGTTTGGACTGGAGGGGGTGGTGACATGGAGAACAAAGGGCCATGGGGAGATAGGTAGCCTGGGGAGTCAGAAATAAAATTCTGAATTTCTAAAAGTGAAAAAAAGGAAACAAAGTAAGAACCACTAAAAACAAAACACCTACCACCAATGAAAAAGGCTACAGTAATCAGAGTATCAGTAATGAGGGAATAGCATCCTACTGTAACAGAGCTCTGAGAGCAAACCTGGTAAGTAGTTATTCCTCATCAGAATCTGGTCACAACTTAAAACTGCTTCATCCAGGAAGCCTTCGCAGATCCTGCAGGGTCAGAGCCTTGCCATGAGCTCTCTTAGCAAGCTCTGCTCTTCCGCTGACGTTGAGCTTACCCATGTACTTTAGTTGTTCAGTGTCTCTCTAGCCTCTTCAGGGTCCTTGTTCTAGTTCTCACCGACTTCCTAATGCTAGCACAGTGCAAGGACAGGAAACATCTCAAGAGTCACTGGCAAGGAATGAGAACTCTCCAGTTTGTAGGGGATTGGGGGAGCAACAGCTTTCCAGAAGTAGGGTGTCAAAGAAAAAGGTCTCCGTCTTTGTTAAGTCTGATACAGACTACCAGATTCTAAAAGTCTGGTTCCTACAACTCCTTCCTTTGCTCTGCCTTGGCGCCTGGCTGTCTTACCTGGTTGACCTCTCTGCAGATCTCGCCAGTGCGCCTCACCAGGAGTTGCTGCAGGTGACGACACTCAGTCCCAGGCCCGCCGTCCTCCCGAGCCAGGCTCCTAGGCAGGAAGGATGGACATGACAGAGAACTGCAGTGCAGGGGGAGGAAGTTTTAGGTGTCCTAAGTGGGAGGGAAGGTCAAGGAGCTGGGGGCCAAAGGAAACCATATACACGAGGTAAAAATGGACAGAGGAAGAGAACGTCATGGGAAAGGGGAGACAGGGACATTTCCGGCAGTATTGGAGGCCTAGGGTCTATGCTTGCCTTGCCAGCTCCCTCATGGAACTACACTGAGGCTCCCATCACCCAGCATGCCCCTTGTGTATTCTCAAACCTTGGTCAAGACGGTGGTCTTGTCTCGTGCCACCTCTGAGAACAGGGCATTTAAGCAGATGCCTAGCTGTGGGTCTTGGCTCTTTCACTTACTGAGACCTCGAGCAAGTGTTCAATTCTCTGCACTGGGTTTCTTCACCCAGACTATTAGGGCTACACCGTGTAGAGCTGTATAGATTAGATGAGCTATCCCTGCACACACTGGACAGGGACCTACATGTTATCTGCACTTGTTAAACATCAGCAACCACTTTTTATTTTTTAAACATTAACCTCTGAAACTTTTATGAACTTAGAAGCTCTTACGGCTCAGGTAGAAGTCATAATCCTCATCATCTTTTCAACCCTACTAAGAAAGACAAGAGTACTGGGCATGGTGGCGCACGCATTTATTCCCGCCACTCAAGAGGTAGAGGCGGGTGGATCTCTATGAATTTGAAGCCATCCTGGCCTACGTGATGAGTTCCAGGCCAGCCCTGTCTCAAAAGAAAAAAAAAAAGTCAAGAGTGACGTGTTTTTCATAGAAGATGTGGAGAGACCAGGGCGCTGGGCCTCGGAAGATCTCCACCGAAGCGCTAAAGCTCCCCCCCCCATCCCCCCCTTCCCGCCCCCCGAGACAGGGTTTCACGGTAGTCAGTGACCTGGAACATATGTAGACCAGGTTGACTTCAAACTCACAGAGATCCTCCTACCTCTACCTACCGAGTGCTGGGATTTAAGGTGTGTGCCACCATGCCTGGTCTTCATACCTTTAGTAACCCTGGAGAGAGGTATTGGGTGAATAGGCCCAGCAAGCTGACAGCAGCAGGGTGCAGGCAACAGCTTCTACATACCGGGCATGTGCATACACTTCCACACGATCCTGCAGTATCCTGACGATGAGCCAGAAAGCAGGCAGGGAGGGCCCAGGAAGGCCTGAAAGCGAAGGCTGTGAAGGTGCTGGTCCAGGTGGCGTCCGAAGTGTGAAGGGGGCTTTCTCACCAAGGGTCTCGTTGGGACCCTCACTGTCTGAGCCACTGCTGCCGCCATCATAACCTGTGTCAGATGTGCTGTTGTTCAACTCCATCCTTAGCTGAGCCTGGGTCATCTGAATCTCAAGTGCACCAGTCTTGTGGCCTCTTTTAAAGTAAGTCCCGTGACAGCCCTACCTAGACCTTTCCCTGTGCAGCCCTAAGCCCAGCTGCCATCAACCTGGGGTCCTCCACCCCAACCCCGAGCTTACCTAGGTGGTCTGAGTCCACACTGCCTTGACTGGACATGAGACTTAGTCCCCGGCTAGGCCCAGGCTGACTACCTGTATAGAGAAGGGGAATGTCTGGGGTGTCTCTGGATCCTGCATAGGGTCTCCCAGTAGAAATGGAAGCTGGGAGAGACAGCTACGGCCCCAGACTATGCTGCCCATCTTCTCTTACCTCCCTGAGACAAGCTGGGCAGGCTGATGAGGGGGGTGCCTTCAGAATCCTCTAGTGAGCCAGGGACTTGGGGGCTGGCTGTCAGGACCTGAAGAATAGAAACCAGAATTGAGATGTAGCCACATGCCAACTGCCATACCTCTTGGTCCCCAGGTCAGACTTACCTCCCCTTCAACATCTTCAGTTCTATCTTCATGGCTGTGCCAAGCCCAGGCTGCTGAAGGGGGCTCCCCATGGACCCCACCTGGTTGTTGGCCAGCTGCCACAAAGAAGAAGCCACTGTCAGGGTCCTCAAGGAGAACATGGCCAGGGAGCTGAAGGCGTCGGAATTCCTAAGGAAGGAAGGAGCCAAGATCACAGATGAGGCGGGATTTTGTGTCTGACACTGACTACCCACAGAAACAGAAGGTAGCCTCCCCACTCCTGAAGTAAGAAAAGGTTGAGTGATTTGCCCAAAGTCAACAGGCCCAATAACTAGGTGGAAAGCTGGGTTACTGTCCACGGAGCTGGGCTCTCAGGAAAATGAGGGAGGGGTAGAAGATATGGCAAGGAGATACTGGAGGGAAAATCTGTGGATTCACATTAAGAGAGGACCTGCAGTCCTACACTTGGGATCCAGGAAGGGTGGGCCCCTAGCGAGCTGTTGAATGTTCTGAGGGCAGCTTACCTCCTTGAACTGTGTGAGGGAGCGTTCTGGCCCAAACACGAAACTCAGAGGTGGAGCTTGGCGAAGGCAGGTAGAGCGTCCGGAAGAGCTATGAATGTGGGCGGCTGCTCGGTGCAGGGCGGGGCTCTGGGGGATGCCCCCTCTTCGGAGTGCCCCTACCATTTCATCTTCTAACAACCAGCGGATCTGCAGCCAGAGTGCAGGTGCAAGTGCTTGCTTACTAGGTCATCACCTCAACCCAGAGCAAAGGACACTACAAGTCACTGCCTTACAGACCGAGAGAAGCTGCTTCAGTCTTGGGATAAGGCAGGACGTCATCTCATTTACCTGACTGAAAGGGTGCCGGTTACAGCATGGAGGGCTATTACTTACGCTGGCGGAAAGAAGGCTCTCACCTCATTCATAGTGCTCTCAACAGCCAGTCTGTGAGGTGTGGCCAAGTTGGACAGTCCTGGGTGCCTAAGTGGAAGAAAGGTTTATAAGCTAGTTTCCCGAGAATGAAATTGAGGGGGAATGAGAAACTGAGAGGAAGATAAGGATGTACCTCTCTTCTTCTGGGGGTGGTAGTGGGGGCCCCAGGCCATCATCGGACCTTAAAGATGATGGCTGCCCCGGGGACCGTGGGAACGAAGCACTGCTCTCAGATGTTGACCTAAACAGGTTGAGAGCAAGAGTCAAAGATCAGGAAATACTATCCTCCTAGGGTCTCCCACAGTCTCCTTACTCCTTAAAGCCTTAGAACCTGCCAAGCTTGCTGCCATACCGATGGTGCTGAGGGTCCGAGGCTGGGGGCAGCTCCACTTCCAGGGGCAAGGTCAACACAAAGACATCTAGTGTGATACTGAGGTCCCTCAGGGGAACTCTGCCTCCAATTGGGGGTCCCTCCAGACTGGAAAGTACCTGGCCTGCAAAAGAGGTAAAATTAGGGGTTCTTGGGGACCCTGGAAAAAGTATAGCTCCCCAAGTTCTAAGTGATACCAAATCATCCTCCCATCTCTCCTGTCCCCAGGGCAGGGAGGCAAACAAGCCATATGGGAACCTTTGGCCTTCCTTTTGGCTCCCCCAAACTCACCCAGGCAAGTAGGCAGGCTGCACACAGGCACCGAGCTGTGCTGCCCACGCAACCGCACAGAGCATGTGAGGTGTAGGAAGAGGGGTGGCAGGTCATGCATGAGGCTGTCAGGCCCAGTGGGTGAGTCACCCCCCAAGATACTGAAGGAGTCTTCATCGGGGTTCACAGTGTCTGCATCTGACAGTGATGCGGAGTCTAGCCCAGCAGGCCCCAGGTCTGGTTCTCGGCTCTCACGGTATTCCACCTCTAGCTCTGGATCACTTTCAGTGACCACACAGCAGGCAGATGTGTCCCCTAGTGGCCCAAGACACGTGGTCAACACTAGATAGCAGTGGAGACCACTGAATCCCGGTTTGAAACAGCCACCCTACTTTGACCCACTTGCTTACACACCTTCCTCTCCCACGAGCTCAGCCTCTGAAAACTCCAGGTCACTGACTTTTCTGTCTACAGTGTCTCGGGGTCCCTCATCCTGGAAGGGAAAAGGTAGGTAATAAAGCAGAACATCCAGGCATCAGAGAACCGAGGAAGGATTCAGACAGGGTAAGAGGTTCCTCTGGGGCTCTGGGTCAGGGCATGAGAAAGGGAAGGAAGAAAGCTTCTCACCTCTCGCCTACTGGATGGAGGACAATAGAAGAAGTAGTGGGGATTGGAGGGCACTGTGCGGAAGTGGAGGCGACAGATCTCCAGGAACTTCTCCTATTGTGGGTTTAGAAGGAGGCTATAATGTCAGCCACCCTTAAAGGACACTATTCCCTTCACTAGACCAGGACATGTGTCCATCATCAACCCAGAGGTGAATCTACGGGCTGTATAAGCAGGACTCTACCGGCTTCTGCTCTCCCCCAAGTTCCCACCTGGATGAGGCCATGAAGGGCATCGTGCGCCTCTCCTCTGAGCTGGCAGACATCTGTCAGAGAAATCTCCGGGCCAGGGTCTAGATTCCCAGGGACACGGGTGCTCTGAAACTCAGGCTCACTTAGGTCCTCAGTCTCTATACTGGGGTTGGAAGGAGCTTATCAGTGTTCAGAACCACTACATGCTAGAGCAGCACACATCTATCTATAGAGCTGTCAGAACAATGGCTTGGGAGGGAATGAGGGGAATCAACCTTTTCCCTTTGGGCTGTGACCTCCATGTTTCTTAAGAGTAAAGGTGGCCTCCCTTTCTGAGTTGTACCACTGGGTGGAGGGTAGCATCATTCAGCACAAGTGGAAGGGAACAGGAGAGAAGCAAAGCTTGTTGGAAGAAAATGTGTTCACTTGGAGGGGGGCATGAAAAGTGGGGGTTTGGGGCTCCAGAACAGATGCTGGGCTGGAGTCCTCAGCACCCTCACCATCCCAGCTGTTCTATCCTCAACAGCAACACACTGCAGAAGCTACCAGAGCAGCTGCCTTCCTGCCTTTGTCCTTCCCTCTAGCCTCTCTTCAGCAAGGACCTGCGGAGGCCCACAGTGGAGACTCAGTAACAAACACAGAGTTTTGTGCTGGACTGACGCACTCACATTAGTTGGGGAATTATTATGACTAATATGCAAGACATCAGAAAAATTTTTGCTTTCACTTCTGGGAACGGGCTAGCCCTAAGTCAGCTAATCAGAACACAATAAACTAGAAGAGATGGGCTATGCCTGGGAAAGCCAGATGGGACAAAGCGATGTACTGGAAACAGGAAGCCAGTGACAAGGTACCACTGCCACTTGAGTGCGCTTCTCTGGACTGGAAGGTCTTACTTGTAAGGGACTTGGTCCATGTGTTTCCTGCAACCCTGCTCAACAACCTTCAAGAACAATCCTAACCTGGACTCCGAAACTAGGATAGCTCGCTCCCGAGGCTCTGGTCCTTCTTCGATGCTACTGCTGAAAGGGCCTGGACTGAGAGGACCAGGGCTTGGGGGTGCATGAGGCAAACCCCAAGTATGGCCACATAGTGCAAGCAGAAAAGAGGTGATGTCTACTTCTTGTAGTAGCTCCTCACAGGCATCTACAGCTGTCAGCAAATCCTGGCAGGTCACACTCTGTGCTTGTTGCAAGCTTCGGAACAGCCCTAACAGAAGTGGAATGGGCCACGAGGGTCAGCTCTGTAGCTGTCCTTCTAGTCCCCAACCCTGCAACCCCTGCAGTTCCACCCTCAGAGCCACATCTTTCCTTGCGTGATATTCCTGCTCACCGCGGACATAGCACCGCTGTGCATGCTCCTGCAGCAAGGCGCAATGAGTGGCTGCTTCTTTGTATCTCGGCTCCATCCAGGCTGAGGATGAAGAGGGGTGATCCAGGTACTGAGTCCTAAGAATGTGAGGAAAAACAGACCTTGGCGGACTCCCCTAAACGATACCTGGACCTCATCAGCCATTCAACCTCCAGAGGAATGTCCAGACCTTTAGCAAATGCATTCATGATTAGGAGTACCTGCTGCTTTCTTGGGGATACAGCTAAGAAGCTGAGTTCCTGACTGACCAGCAACCTGTCTGTCCGTACCTGAGTGTGTACCTGAGCCTCAGCTGGAGGAAGCCAAGAGTCAAAATGGAGCACTCACCGGAATATGAGGTCTCGTGGTGCTTGTGGAGGCTGCAAGCCAACCATTTGCTCCCTCAGTGCTTCCAGGGAACAGCTATAGATGTAGACAGGACACCGGGTCCGGGGCCCATCTGCACCTTCTGTCTGGGGAGCCTGGCGCCCACCGTAAGCTGGTAAGTCACGGTTGGAGGATGGGTTTGGCTCTCCTGTGTCCTGGGTACTGTCTGTGAGGAAAGGTGCTCATGGTCTTGACACTCTTTATTGACTTCTCAACCCCACACTGTGCTTCAATGACTCCAGACAGCAGCCTTACCACTGGCCAGGGTTACGCTGAGTATGGGGACTTGGGACTTTGTAGTCCTGGCCCCAGTTCCTCCCAGGTCTTTCAGGCTGGGAGCTCCACTCCAATCCCCAAACTTAGGTTTTGCTTCTTCTTGAAGGGAACCCTCCAGGCCACAGGCAGACAGGTGTTGGACATCTGAAGAGGAAAAGAGGGGCACGAGTCAGGGCTCTCCGGTGAGCAAGCTCAAGGCTTATATAAGGTTAGTAAGGAAGGTCAGCTATTTGTACCTGAGAAGGTAGCTGGGAGAAAAGTCAAAAACACATGCTGGGGGCTCAGAAGCCTTGCATAGCAGTGCCACTGAGGGGGCTGGGCAGAGGTGGAAGGCCTGAGAATTCCAGGAATATCTACACTCTGTAAGGACAAACAGAAAATAACAGCAGTCTACCAGGAGCATTCCAAGTCCCATTCCCTCCTTCCACCCCGACCCAGTTCCTCTTAGGCTTATCGAGAGATGTTTAGAAAAAAAGGGAAATGACGGCTCTGTCAAGGGCGATGGGAACCTGGGCATAGGCGTGTGGTGATGGACAGGAGCTACGTATGGTAAGTGCTCAGGAAAAGCAATAGTGCTGACCAGGGTAGGAAGGGTGGAGTCTCCAGTGGCCTGAGTGCTGCTGCCTGCTTGATCCTTTGGGACCACGTGGCCCCCCACTAGAGGACCTTCTGGACCTATAATGGGGTAGAGATGGTAGGAGAGGGTAGAGCCAGCACAGAGGCAGGCCTCTGAGGGGAAAAGGTTGGGGAGGAGGCCAGAACACTAAGACTGGAACCATCTTGGGGTACAGCAGGGCAGGGCGGGGCTGTGGTATTAGGAAAGTGGTGGGGAGCTCACCTGGATCATGGCAGCTCCTCCGCAGGACCTCATTCAAGAAGGCAGCCTGATCAGCGGGGGTCAGTGGGATCTCCCGGTCACTTAGCTCCTGCCCCAGGCAGCTGTGCAGCAGGCACAGCACCATGTCGTTGGTGGGACAGGGCCCCTCGGCGAGAGGCACACCCTCTGGCTCTGCCCGACACACACTCTGCTCAGCAACGACAGTCTCCTGCTGCCCAGTGCCCCCGGCTACACCCTGACCAGCAAAGCCCTTCCTTCAGCCTCAGCCTCCACCTGCCCTATCACTCACTGTGCTAGCTGACCTGCTTTCTGTCTGCTGAGATGCCCAGGCTTGCCGGCCCCTGAGGGGAGGGTGAGTAGCTTCCAAGGATACCCACCTCTGGAGAGCAGAAGGAAGAACATCTGCAGCTGCTGGCACTGTGGCAACAACCCTAGCAGGTCAAAACGGAAAGGTATCTCATGGACACAGGTGTCTCCTCCTCGGTCCAGTCCTAGGAGGAGGAAAGGACAGGACACATGAGACCCAGATCACCTATCTGTGGCTGCCTTCTCCCATCTTGCTACTCTGCTACACCCTTTCCACTGACCAGCTGAGACCCGTGGCTCTGGGGGCAGAGGACCCCACTCCTTGCTCTGGCACAGCTGTATCAGGTATTCAAAGGTCAGTAGGGAGCCTATGCAGGCAGCATCCCGTGGGTGGAGCTAGGGGAGAAACACCAGAAAATAGGAGTCATTCTATCCTAGGTCCCACTTCTGGTCTCATGGAAGCACAAAGGCTACAGTCTCCAAGCAAGATATGATCTGGGAGGAGGCAGAGGACAGTTCTGGGGTCGCTCACAGCTTGAGGGATCTCAGAGTAGGTCAGATCCTGCAGGTGTTTCCAGCTTTCAGGGCCAGGCCCCACTCGTCCGTACTGAGGCTCTACCCATACCTCGGTGACCAGATTGAGCTCCGAGTCCCCCTCGAGGGCCTCCACCTCCACGTCATTGTCATCATCTGTTGAGAAGCTAGAAGAGGGGCAGTTCTAAGCCAGGAGGAAGTCCAGTGACAGCTTGTGGCAGGGAGATGAGAGGGCAGACATGGAGGAGAGCTGCACGGCCGGCGCAGACCAGCATCTACTCAACGTGGGTCATCTAAAGCCAGCAGCTCCCTGCTCTAGCTTGGGATAGAGGTCATATTAGAGTACAGTGGGTAGACATTGAGGTGAGCTGAGGGAGGGGACCCAGCAGGGTGGCTCCCAGAGGTCAGAGCCTCACCTGTCTTTAGTGGAGGTAGAGTGTGGGGGGAAGAGGATGTACTGGACAACGCATGTGTGCTTCTCTTCAGCTGCACCCTGCCGCAGTGGTTCGTTCTGTGGATAAATGGGAGATCCTGGGCAAAACTCAGTCAGGGAAGAGACCTGGCCGGGTTCTCACTCTGACTCTGGTCTGAGGCCTTGGTCCCTTGATCTGGTGAGGCAGTTTCTAGCAGTCATCACCCAGCTGAGAGGCAAGTGCCCCAAGGTTCTGATGGTCCTTGGGGGTAAGTCTCAGGAGGGATGGCACACACCTGAACTGGAAGCTCCAGGACCATGTTGATGATTCCTTCCCCGCTACAGGCAAAGTGGAAACCTTCAGAGAGCCGGACTCTGAAGCCCCCAAAAGACAGGAGGGAACAAGACAGAACCAGACAGATGAGGAAAGAGAAATTTAGTTCTCTGTCCCAACTGCCCACCTCCCGAAAAGCCGTCATGCAACCTTGTCCACTGGAGGCCTGCTCGGGTCGGCAGTTCCTTCAAGTGTGTCAGGTCTAAACTAGGACAGGAGCCCCGACCAGCAGAGCCGGGGCAGCACAGAGCGGGAAGGCAGCAGCACCAACTCTGTGTTGACAATGGTGCTTGGGAAGCATCTGGCTTAGGCCACTGTCCAAATCCAGAGTCTGCACGTGCTCTTTCCCTGCCCTAGCTGCCCTGCAAGGCTGGAGACGTACTCGGTGAGAACAGAGAGGAGCTGGGCTATGGCACTGAGCGGCAGTGTTGGGGCCAGGCCCGACGGGACGCTCCACAGCCAGCGCTGGTGGTAGAGGTAGCGGGACAGGGACGCGAGGCTGGAGGAGGCTGAGCGGCCCGGCACCAGGGGTAGGGGTCCTGGCGGCTCCAGGGTCAGCAGGAAGGGTGCCCTGTAGTCCAGGGGGAGCTTCTCATACCTAGGAGGAGGGGCAGCTCCCAGTTCACGTCTGCTCACACTCTCCTCTCCAGCTGAGGCTTCCTCCCCTTCCTCTATACCAACCTGATGAGGAGCTTATCCAGTGGCTTATGAAGGACCACGAGGCAGGGCCGGTCAGACAGGGCTTGCTGTGGCCCCAGCGTGGGAGGTGACTTGGAGGGAGAGTCTCCCCCTCCAGCGCCCCCTAGCCCTTTTCGTTTCACTTTGGGTGTTGGCTCCTTACTTTGCACCCGGTGAGGGAAACGAAGGCGCAGGATCTCTTCCTGCAGGCCTGACACAATCTGTGGGGGGCAATGTAGTCAGCTCCCCTTACTCCCAGCTCCTCCAGGTCTGAGAGAAGGGATCCATAGGCAAGACAGAACCCTCTCTTTCATGACCCCTAAGCTTTACTTGGTCTGGGGGCTCCTCTTCTTACTGAGCCAGGAGGACCAAGGAAAACAGTTAATCTACACCCCAGAACTCCTCAGTCAGGGCAGACAGGGCCTAGCTTACCTTATGCCGGGCCTGGGCTGGTGTGCCAATTGGAAACCCCAGACGAAGAACCATGCATGGGGTCTTGGAGATGATACGGACCATGTAGAAGGAAGAGGGGGGCTGTTCTGGGGCACTGGAAGAGAAATGGAACCAAGTGAGCAGTCTGGGCTGAGAGTAAATGGGCTCCAGAAGAAGCAGGGATGAGGTCTGGAGTTAGATGGAGAGACCGAGACGAGGTGAGGAGAAGGGTGAGGGAACACCACTTTGCTCACCTGGAGAGCAGCTTGACATAGGAATAGCCCTCAACCAGCACAAAGCTGCTCCAGTCTCGAAGCAGAGAGGTCAGTGAGGAGTGTGAGATCCTACACTGGATAGTGCTGTAGCGTCCATTGCTGCCCGGGGTGTGCAAATGCTTAGGGATTGGTCTAGGGACAGGTAGGAGATTGCGATCAGACCTCCCAGCCCCAATCTCTTCTAGACCCTGAGGTCGTGGGAGATGAAGCAGGAAGCACAGTTGGTACTCTTCCCATCAGCCCCACTCCCTAGCTTGTTCCTCCATCAGAACCAGGGCCCCGGGCCTGAGGGTACCCACGTGTCATGCTCCAGGATTAGCACCAGGCGATGCATGTGCAGCCACCTCTGCCATGAGTTAGCATCCATGGACAGCACTGGCTTCCAGTAGGCAGCAAACTGGGCCTGGGATGAGTCGGAACCACTATGCTGAAGAGAGAGCACCTGGGGACAGAAAAGCCAGCCTTTTAAAAACATTTGTGGAGAAGCAGAACACAACCTCCAAGTAGCAAATAGTACGGCAGACTCAGTTTAGGGGGTCAGCACTGGGTTGTGGTTAAGGGATACAAGCCAGCCTGGGACAAAGGCAAAAACTGGTTTCCAGTATGAAAGATATGTTAGGATGACCGAGCCAGGGATGGATTGCATGGCCCTTTAAAGCTGACCCAGCAGGATAGAACCTGCCTAGCTTAGACTGCTGAGAGCTGGCAAGATCTACTGAGGCCACTGCACAGTTCCTTGGGCCACATGCTCATTGCACCAGGTTATCAGCTGGAGACCAAGTGAAGAGAGCACAGAACTGTGAAGGTGTGGTCAGGAAGTGCGCAGTTCACACGGCTGCTGGTGGTTGAAAAACAGGTAATGGGTCGGTGGGGTAGGCCAGGTGAAGATGGCCACATGGATGGTGCCACATGGGGATGGGCAAGGGGAATGGTAGCTAGGATACCATCGCCTGGACATCCTGCAAAACGTTACCTGTTCGGGCGGCCTTTTACTATTAATAGTTTCCCAGGGCCTTAGGGTACAGGAAAAGGAGAGAGATGCTTCCAAGGCCAAAGCTGAGGCTTCAGGTTTGGATGCCCCAGACTTGGGAGGGAAGGAACGGTGGTGGTTCTGGCCTCCAGTTTAGGAAGGCCCACTCACCGGAGTGGTGGAGCCAGGAGGGATGTAGAAGAGCGGCACTCCACTCTTGGTGCTATCTGGAAGTGTGAAATGCTCCGGCACTGAGGAGAAGGACTGAAGGTGGGCAAGCATCTGATCCGTCTGGTTAATGCTGCAGAACAAGGCCCAAGCCTGAGCTACAACACACAGCTGAGGCAGATGACGAGAACCTCGGGGTACCAAGAACCATGGACACTGGCGCACTGGGCCGTTCCTCCCTCCTGCCCCAAGCTCCCAGGTTGCTTGTCGCGTGGCGACCTTACCTCTGCAGTGTGTTCCAGAAACGGCGGATGACGTGAGTGCGATACAGTGAGCGGATAGGTTGTCTTAGTGCACAGGACACGTCATGTAAGATGTCGTAGCCGCCTTCCATGGTCACTTCCACCCGCGTTACTCGAGGGCCCTCAGGCTCCAGGGGCCAGGGCGCCACAGCCACGTACTCAATGCGCATGTTGTGTTTCCACAGCAGCACCAGCTTCACCTCCAGCTGGGACCCTCCTTCAGGGGAGCAGGAGGGCGAGTGAGGGTTAGAAGAAGCAGGACTCCACCTGTCCCGTGGAACTCAGGCCTGGCCAAAGTTCCAAGCACAGTTCCATACAATTTAGAACCACAGCCTGTCAACCAATGCAGAAAGAAGCTTACGGGCACAGTCTGAAAACTAAGTTCAGGGCACCATACTCCTCTCAGCAGTTTACCTTAGGCAGGAGGTGGAACTGGGAACTACGTGCTAAGAGAACTCAGCCTTGAAAGCACCTCAAAGCCCACTTGTCTTAAATGATGAGCAGAGTCTCACGGGGACGCGTGTGGTAGGCGGGTATCCCTATTTATTTGGCAGGTCTGAACACCTTCCAGAGATCTGTGAAACTGTAGTGGGGCCTAGTGACCCTTACCTTTGGCTAGCGTAACCTCTCGGACACTGTAGCCCTCCCGCAGGCGAACAGACACAGTGCTGACCAAGTCAGCCAGCACCTCTTTCTCAGTGTGCTTCTTTCTGCGCAAGGCCAGCGCAGGGTTGCTGCTCGCAGAGACCAGGTGCTCATTGAACAAGCGATGCTGAGAGCCTGGGGGACCCATGAGCATGAGGAGGGAGAAAGCGATCTGTCAGCTGATGGATATTAGGGGAGGGGCTATACTGAAATCACTATGAGAGAAGGTATCAGAGAAGCCAGCTCCAGTTCAGACTACCAGACCTCCCAAAGCCAATTCCACACCATCTCCAAAGCCACTCTGCATCTTCTCTTCCCACACCCATAAGGCCTGCCTCTTACCACAGTAGTATTCGGGGTTCAGGGCTTCCCCGCTGCGAAGGAACGAGTAGAGCAGAAACGCCCGGTGGTAGACAGTCAGCCCCAGGCTGCCTGGCTCAGGTTCAGGACAAGTGGACAGGTAGGAGCCGAATGTCGCCATTGCAATGAACTTCATCAATTCCACATTGGGCACATGGCCGAAACTGCAATCGTAAGAGTAAACTCCTCCCACCTGGAGAGAGTAAGCAAGTGAAGACCCTGTTCCATCAGAGGACCAGGAAAGGAAGAACAGGAGAGGGGGCCCACTGCTCTCATATTCCTGACCACTGAGGGGAAGTGGGTGGCAGTATTCCCAGGACAGACCACTACTCTGCACCTATCCTTTAGTCCTTCTATCTAAAACGCACGCCAGCCGGCCTTATCATCCTCTGCCTTCCTTCCTCCAGGCCATTCTTCTCCCTTCCCTATTTTGGCAACTGTACCTCGGGCTTCCTGTCATGACACTTCTAACAAAGTGCTTCTTAAACTTTAAGGGGCATATAAAACCCTTTGGGGTTTTGTTAAAACATAGGCCTGGTGTGGGGCCTGAAAGCCTGCACTGAAAGTAAGCTTGTAGTAATACCAAGCCCGTAGATCAAACCACTTCTAATCTATAGGCCCAATCAGTCTGTACCCGTCTTTTGCCAATGAAGCTTTGTGGAATAGTCACACTTAGTCATCTTGCAGTCTGACTGTAGCTGTTTCCCCATGACTATAACAAAGCCAAGCAGCTCTGACAAACAAATAGCCCACAAAGCTTAAATATTTACTGCCTGGCCTCTGCAGAAATGATGTTCGCAGACTTGCTCTACATGACTCATCTGATTTCCTGGCCATTCAGCTCCTAACCTTCACCTCTATTCCGTGCACCTGCAGCTGTCTACACATTGGCTCTTGGCTTCACTTGGAATGAATTCATCTTCGCAATTCCAAATTGCCACATCCCATGGTACAATACCCCCTTAGCTTCCTTCTACCCTCTTCCTGCTGTGCTTTGACCTCACTGAGATGGTCTGCCAGGTCTTTGGCCTCTGTTGTCTCCAACTCTATTTGTACCATCCTGTCCCTCATTTCCCAACCTAGCCTGGACCTGACATTCAAACAACTCTGAAAGCATTCCTGTCTGTCAAATATCTGGTCCTCTTTATTTTCTTCTGCTCTTACTTCAAAACCCCAACCAGGGTCACGATGTCTACACTAGTGCCTTAATGCAGGAAGCTGTACAGGCTGCTACCACATGAGAACACAGCACCCTGCCCAGTGACTTCTTAAGACTGCACTCAAAACAGTCCTTTCTTCCCAATGCTAGCTTTCCCTCCTGTATTCACTGTCATCTACTTCTGAGAGGAGGCAGAGACCCTGGGCAGAATTTATCTGCACTTTAACTTCTAAGTTTCAGTCTCAAAGAAAGAATGGCACTCGTTCATAAAGACTGTCCCATCTGTTTGTACAGCCAATATTTTCCTGTCTGTTTAGAGACTTTATACTATCAGGATCCTTTTTCTGTTTCTTCCTTAGTTTTTAAACCCTTCTCAGACACTATGACCCCCTTAGAACTATGAAAACAAACAAAAAGGCAAATTAAAACTACACAGAGATTCCATCTCTCCCAGTTAAAACGGCTATCATTAGGAAAACCACCAAGGTCAGCCAGGATGCTCGGAGAAGACGACCTTGCACTCTGCTGGCAGGAAGGCAAATTAGTTCAGTCACGATGAAAAATCTGTATGGAGGGTCTTCAAAAACCTGAAAGTAGAACTTCCAAATGACCCAGCTAGACAACTCCTTGACATGGCCCAAAGGACTCTTAAGTCAACATGCCACAGAGATCCTTGTATATGTATGTTTACTGCAGCCATAGTCACAAAAGTCAAGTTAGACAACCAGTCGCTAGCCAGCAAAAGATGAATAAAGAAAATGTAGCCTATATACACAATGGAGTTTTTTGTTTGTTTGTTTTTTAATGTGCATTGGTGCTTTGTCTGCATTTATGTGTGAGGGTGATGGATCCCCTGGAACTAGAGTTATAGACAGCTGTGAGCTCCCATATTGGTGCTGGCAATTGAACCTGGGTCCTCTTAACTGCTGAGCCATCTCTCCAGTCCCCACAATGGAGCTTTATTCAGTCATGAAGAACTAATCTATGTCGCTTGTAGGAAGAAAACACTGATATGGTAGTCACATTATGTGAAATAAAAACCAGACTCAGAAAGACAAGTATTTCATTTCTCTTATTTGTGGATCCTAGATTTTTTGCAGTGAAATCAAATCACTTTCGTATCTATGATAACATCCAGGTGAAGGGCCTCTGGAGGAGTAAAGGGTGAGTGAGAGGCGGGAGAAGGGTGAGGGTGTAGGAATGAACTCGGCCAAGGCATTTATGGAATATCTACTTGTATGACAACATCTCTAAAACCTACCACTATGCAACAAATACATGCCAATCAAATAAAGAACCATGCTTAAGAGTTACCTTGAAAAGCAAACTAAACCAAAGAGGAAAAACACCCTTCCTTCTACCTTTTACTTCTTCCTGGCTACTACACTCTCCTGTCCCTCACTTCTGCCAGATTCCGTGTGTCAACATCTCTCTTCACATCTTTCTCTTCCGTCCGTTTCCCACACTAACTCTTCACTGAACCGGCTCCAAGACGATTCCTCGTGACTTCCTCATCAACAAGTTCAAGGGGCACTTTCCATTCCTCAGCCTACTTGAGCTTTCTGCTGCTTCTTACTAAGTTAACCACCCCCTTTCTTCCCAACCTCAGGCTTCCATGCAGTTAGGCTCTCCATGCTGATGTTCCCAGGGCTCTTGCAGACCCTCTCAATTAGCACATGCAGCCTGACAAACAACTGCTGTTTCCTGAGTATCAAGATCTGTGTAGCCAACTGCCAACGGCCATGAAGAGCGCAGCCATTTACTATGCAAGTACGAATGCCTTAAGCACGTTAAATGTGTCATTTTGCCCATCAGGTAGGCACTCTTACAAGCTCCCTTGATAGATGACGCTGACCTAGAGAGGAAGCGATGTGCCCAATGTCACGGAGCTAATAAGCAGTGCCAAAGCTCAGACCAGGCAGGCTTAACTCTAAAGGCAATGTGCTTCACTGCCCTGCAGTATGGAACCACGGGCACTGCTAACACGGCACGCACGCACCTGAATTCGTCATCTTGTCTTAATTCCACCCCGCAGTAAAAATACCTTTATGAAACGTAAGTCTAACTTCCCTTCCACACACCTTCATCACTGAGTTCTACTTAAATTTCTTTATATCCATGTCCTGGTCATGCCTACCCTCAGGCCTCACTTCCCATAGCTCTTGCTCCCTGCCCTATAGTCCCTCCATCCAAATTAATGGCAGGGTCCCAAACAGGCCTTCCTTTCCTACTTTGGTTAAGCTGGTTTTGGCTCGGTTTTCTGACCCTTGCAGCCAAAGCAGTTAACTAAGTGGGCAGATGGGTCGGAACTGACTCAGATTTCAGAGTTTCCATTTCTTCCCCACAACATATTAAGAAAAGGGGACAAATCCTGAGGAAAACCAACAAGAGTCCTCTCCCACCACTGTCACCTACCCTGCTCTAGACCTGGCACCTTCTCCCCCGGAAACCATGTCATCATCTTCACTTGGGAAATCTCGCCTGTAAGAAAGTAACCGGCCATTCCTGACTTTGTGAGATGCCGCTTCCCACTCCGCCTTCCTAGAAAGTCCTCACCTGCACAAAGGAACAAGCCACTGTGCCACTGCGGAGCTGGTTCAGTAGTGTCTCGCACACAGCAACGTCAGGGACGCTGGTTACCCCATCTGTGATCACGATGATACCTGAGGCAGGAAATAAGATGCACAGCCCTGGAGACAATGGCACACCACAGTCACAGGGAGGCCCAACCGACAGTGTCTGCCCACGACCACATTTTACACACTCAGCACCGTGCTTCTTCCCCTTCCCTCCTGCCTCCTCGGTGCTCCTATACCACAGAGTTCCTAGATGACGTCCTTCCCATCAGGGTCTCTGAGAGGGGCTAGTGCTCAGGGTACCAGGAATACGCATTAGTAAGGACCCTGTCCTGGGACTCAGTAGTGCTGGGGAAACCTCCGTCTTTGCCAACAGCCCTCCACCCCTTCTGGACCCATTTCCCGACTTAACACCAATATATCTTCTACTGACCTGCACTAGAATTTGAGGGCAGTAACTGCAGTGCCAAGATGCCCTGACGAATCATACTGACCAGTCCAAGGTCAGCTGTCACCATGGAGACTCCTACCTTCCGGCCCAAGGACTCCCCTGATTCTGGGGACTGGTCTTCTGCCTGGCCCAAAATTACAGAAAACAAGGAATGGGACAGACAGCATTGCTGCCCCATCTACAGCAAAATCAGCTTTCCCTCTGTCTTTTTCTCTGTCTCTCTTGTGTGGTGCAGGGGATTGAACCTAAAAGCCCCACATGTTCTAGGCACATGGTCTACCATCCAGCCTACACTCAGCCCTCAAACTTAAGAGCCCAGAACCACCCAGGTCAGATATGTGTGATCGATCCCCAAGATCCCTACTCTGCAGCTGAGTTCTGCTGTTTCCTTGTACTCAGTATGTGCTAAGAAGTTGATCCTCAGATAAGGAGGGAGCAAGGCACCAGATGAAGAGTCAGACTGTACTCAGGCAGTCTCTATACTTTTCACCAAGAAAGGCCCCTTCCTGTAGTTCCCCATCATTGTTCTGAAGCATCACTGTTTCACAACCAAACACACAGTAGTCATCAGATGCTATTTGCACAGCCACATCTACAGTCTCCAAAGAAATGAGGCAGAGCACTCCAGTGAGCCAAACAGCTCTGTCCTGATTGTGCAAAATGCTAAAGAGATCAAAGCTGCCCATGTTCACTTTTGGGTCCAGGACTGGAAAAAGAGGGAAAAAAGAAAAAACAAAAGACAAACAAACAAATCCACAGGCAAACAACTTTCATCCTTTCTCCCAGCATGTATCTGAGCTGCCTTTGTAAGCAGGGAGCCTGTCTTGACTGTTCACTAGAGCCCTATCCTGTGCACTTTACCCCTCTCTAATGGGCTTGTGACTTCTCTTTGCTGTCTGCTCTTCACTGTTCTCGGAACAGTCTCTGCCCTCTTTCTTTCCTACTTACCTGGCTCTGGGGCTCATACTGCTGCTGCAGCATGGTGGCCACCTTATCTTCAAAGAGGCAGAGCTGTTCATACACCTGCTGTAGGAATGCCTCCCGCTGGGAAGGATCCAAAAGGCAGCCCTGCACCAGAACCTGAGAAGCACAAGGGAAAGGCTGAGACGGGGTGGGCAGCACTGGACATTATACCTTCATTTATTCTCCACAGCTCCCTTTAAGGGATCCTGACTTCTCATCCGACAGGCACCCAAAGTCTAATTCCACATC
The DNA here is from genome assembly GCA_026225945.1 of Cricetomys ansorgei. Taxonomy (NCBI): domain Eukaryota; kingdom Metazoa; phylum Chordata; class Mammalia; order Rodentia; family Nesomyidae; genus Cricetomys; species Cricetomys ansorgei. The sequence goes on along the minus strand of JAMJFZ010002837.1, from coordinate 284,267 downwards.
CAGTTCCACCTTTTCAGAGTCTGCTTCAGCACCCTCAACCCAGGAACGCTGCAATCCTGCTCAGGAGTTTCGGGTCACTACCTACCTTAACCCAGGGTCACAATGTCCCTATGCCCAGTCACCTATCCTGGGCTTCTCTCTCTCTCTCTCTCTCTCTCTCTCTCTCTCTCACACACACACACACACACACACACACACACACACACACACACACACACACACCTCTTTTAAGGCAGCAATAGGATCTTCTAGCACCTTCCATGTTGGGCTATGGAATGCTACCTGTAAACTTCTACTTCCATGCCTGGCAAAGCCTTTCTTATTCCAACCCATGATCTTTTATTCCTTTTTCTTCCTAAATACACTTCACATACAAGCTATTCTGGACTCTTTCTTTGCTTTAAGTTCAAAATCTTTATTACTCTCAATAATCTACTTTCATTCCCTTTACCCTTAGTAGATGATTCCCACCCTTCTTTAGGGAGAAGTAAGTCAGCCACTGGGAACTCACCACTGACCCAGAGGGCGTACTATTCTCCACGCCTCTGAAGATCACCCTTGAAGTCTGCTACAGATGTACATCCACCTGTGCCCTTATTCTTTCTTCTAGGCTCTGATGAGTGGGCTCCTCTTTCTCCTTTTTCCCAAAGCCATCTTACCACCTGGAACTTTCACGTCTCACTCATTCTCTACGGGCCCCTTTCCTCTACTTTAACCATGAGTAAGTGTCTCCTGCATATGGGCCTGCAGTCCCTGTGGTGGTCCTCAGAATCTCTTTCACACTCACCCCACCCTGCCCTGCTGCCAAATCTACTACTTCTTTGCTCCCTGCTCTTGACTGGGTAAGGGACCAGGGACAGCCATTCTCCAGGTCTGTGAGATGGCAAATGGAAAGGGAAATGCCTTTCACACAAGCTAGTGACTTTTCCCTTTGTACAAGCCAAAACTTTTGTGGTTCCCTTCTACCTATAGCTAACTGTTTTAACTGCTGGTCCCTCTGACTAAACAGCCCACTTCCCTGTCTTTAAATCATTAACTTTAACTTTTTCTTCATGACTCGGTTCCTACACTAGGACTCACGGCGTGGGCTCACAGACCCAGCTATTTGGAAGACTGAGGCAAGACTGTAAGGTCAAAGGTATAGAGTGACTTCAAAGCGAGCATGGACAACCTAGTCAGATTCTATCTCAAAATACGAAGTACAGAAAGAGAGCTGGGGGTATAACTCAAGGGCAGAGCACTTGGCTCAGCATTCATGAGGCCCGCGGTTCAATCCTTAGTACTAAAAACAAAAACATAAAACAAGCCAGGTATGATGACACATGCTGTAATCTTAGCATTTGGAAAGCTGAGGCAGAAAATAAGCGTGCTAGGCCAGCCAGGTCTATTTAGCAAGATCCTGTCACAAAAAAAGAATCAGATTAAATGTGGCTTTGTCTAAAAGACGTGTCTGTCACTGGTAGGTTTTATTGGTGATCCCTCTTGGTGTTCTCATAGTATTTATGTCAAAACTTACCAGTGCCCTTGCATCCCTTCCCAAGCTCTTAACAACTCCCTCCATAAGACAAAGACAGCATCTGACTTATCTGTACCCTTAGGAGTTAGCCTGGACATGGCACAGATTAGGCTGTACTTGGTGTTTACCAAGAGGAATGGTGTTTGAGTAATTACCTAACAACTATGCCTTTCCTGTGTTGGCTACAGATATCTGTAAAGCCAGGCCTACATCTAGAGATACAGTCTACAACCACCAGTTAACGGCTGTGTTAGGAGACATGTGAAACTTGGGCAGAGGGCTGGCAGTCCTGCCTTGAGACCTGGCAAGTGCCAACTATACTGCTACATGCCTCAGATCATTAGGTGCTGTTCTTGGCATCTAGCTCTCAGAGAAAATCTGACTGCCGAGGCGACACTCTAGCCATGAGGGATCGTTCCAATGAGTTGAGCGTGGTTAAGAGCAGATGAGGGAAACTGGGCCAATGCTTATCTAAGCCAAAAAACCATTTCAGTAACAGACTTGGACATTTTCCAAAAAGGAGTGCTTTGTGATAGGCTGCTCTGCTGGCAGACAAACCTTTTAACTACTTGTGCAGTCAACATTACACCTGATAGTGCACAGGGCTCTCAGAAGATGAGCCTTCTTTTGTCTTTAAAAGAAATAATGCTTCTCGGGAATTGTAGTAGCTCAAAAGTCACCAAAGTAGCCAAAAAGATTGTGTCCAGGGCTACTTACAGGAGTCACCCCAACAGAAATCACTTCACAGAAAACTAAAGGAGCTGCGTGGGGGTGAGGGTGGGGGTAGAGAGATAGAGGTGGGGGGGGGCAAAGAAAATACTCATGGGTGGGATGCCAAAGACATTTACAGGAGGGGTAGAGAAGCATGTGTCTAACCAACGCCAACTAACCAGAAGAAAGCTCTTCTAAGGCCTGAGGAACAAATACTTATCCAGGAGAGAGATTTGCAGGAGGAGACACATGCGTGCTCAAGAAGCTAGAAGAGGCTGGGGCTGTAGCTCCATTGACAGAGTGCCCTTGGGCATGTGCAAAGCCCTGGGTGGTTCACACCTGTAATCCCAGCATTTGGGAAGTAGAAGCAGAAGGGACAGAAATTCAAGGTCATCTTTGGGTACACAGCAAGCTCAAGGTCAGCCTGAGCTACATGGGACTCTGTCAAGGGAGGTGGGGGATATCAGACAAGTAGATGGCTCAGCAGGTAGACACTTGCCACCAAATCTGATAACCTGAGTTCCATCTCTGGAATACACAGGTAGAAGGAGAGGACTGACTCCCACAAGTTGTCCTCTGACTTTCACACACACACTAAATAAATGTAATGAGAGGGAGGGAGGACTGAAGACCTGCTACCTTGGTACAAATAGTAGAGACAGGAGTGGGGCTCTGTCCCAACAGGCTATCAGAAATTCAGTCTGTAGGTACAGACTTGGAGAGAAGATACCTGGTGGGATTGCAGGCCAATGATGGAGGAATAGGCCTGGATTGTTACGTAGATCTCAGGCTGGAAGCTGATACAGGATCCAGGCACTCGGAAGGGCCGAAGCAGCCCACTCAGACAACGGGACAGAGCATGGAAAACTTCATCAAACAAGATCTCCCCTGTGGAATCATCCTGAGGGCAATGAAGAAAGAGATCTCACAAGGGTATCCAAAGCAGTTATAAGCAGGGAGCAGAAGCAAGCAGGTTTCTGGGGTCAGCTGGTCAATTTCTTTCTTATGGTTGATTATGTCCCCATGGACATGGACCAGGATCTATCTCTGAATGTTCACCATTCATTCACAGACTTGACTTATTTTCCATAAGGTTGAGATCGTTTTTATTTCTCCCAGATCTCTCTCCTTCTCACCCCCATTCCATCTTGTTACTATCTCTCTCAAACCACTTACCACAATGCCAGTAGATGGGCTGAGGTCCAGTTCAATAACAAAACGATACTGCCAAGCCAGGAAGGTGACCCGGGTGGAAGGTACAAGAAGGAATGGCCTTGGGACCACTGGTTCATCTGGCTGCCATCCAGGGGGCAAAACACTGAGGACTTCCAACTCCTGCTCAGACTGAAGCTGGCAAGATAGAGGAGAAGAAAGGGTCGTGGGCAGGAGAGATGACAGCTCAGCGGTTAAGAAAGCTTGTGCTCTCAAGAAGGACCCATGTTTAGTTCTTAGCATCTGTGTCAGGTGGCCTCACAACCGCCTATAACTCCGGCTCCAGGAGCAATGCCCTCTTCTGGCCTCTATAGGCACACACACGTGACATACACTCACACAGACAGATTAAAAAAAAAAAAGATTGAGAAGAGTTCCTTTTCTTCTCTGAATCCCAATTTAGCCATGTAGTAGCTGTAGGGCTGTAAAAAAAGCACTTAACCCCTTTTAGCCTCAATGTCCTCATCTGTAAAATGAATAAAATCCTAAGACCAACCTGAAGTGCTACTATGTGGTGCAAGGAATCGTGCATATGAAGTGCTCCCCAGACCTGCCTCCTATGTCCAAAATGACCCTCCACTGGCTCCACTTGCAGTAAACCAACTACACATTCTTTGCCTCACTAGATAGAAAAACTATGAAAAAATTTCCCTTAAGGGAAGCTCTTTGCAGGCAAAGAAGCCACTGCCCCTCCCAGCCTTAGAGCTCTAAAAAAAAAAAAAAAGATCCTTCTGGCCAGCCTTTACCTCCCACATGTCACTAGGACATACCAGGAACTCTTGGGGTGTGGCCTGAACAGTTTGATGCAGATGATTAAGAAACCAAGCCAAGCGAACATTCCGGGAGATTCGATAATCTTTCTTCATTAACAGAAACACCTGTCCGGCTTCTTCCACCTAGTGAGAGAGATAAAAGAAGAAAAAGAGGACACTGAGTTCCCAGGATATACACAGCACATGCAAGTAACTTGCCCAAGGATCTCACGCAGTGAACGGCAGCAGAGGTGACATTTATCCTTGCTATCATGTAAAGTGTTCTCAACACAGACCCACACACAGATGAAGAGAACTTACTTCCTCTTTTTTTCCCCCGTTTGTTTGTTTTTTCGAGACAGAGTTTCTCTGTTGTAACTCTGACTATCCTGGAACTCACTCTGTAGACCAGGCTGGCCTCGAACTCACAGAGATCCGCCTGCCTCTGCCTCCCGAGTGCCGGGATTAAAGGCGTGCGCCACCACCGCCCACCACCCAGTGAGCTTACCTTCTTACAGCGTTTTCACAAACATTTACCTGAGTTTCTCCTATAAACCATAAGCTCCTGAAGGTAGGAAAGGTACTTTGTCCTGTTTTTGTGCCCTTATGCTTGGCAAACGGATTTATATGAGACCCAGTAAGTGCCCAATTTGCTACATGGAACATTTGCCAGTTAAGCCTCAGTCTTGCCCATGGCAGATATTAAAGAAACCTTGACTGAGTAAATGTAAGATTCCTGAATGAATGAGGCCTCTAGGTGAGAAATCAAGCTCCTGTGAGTCACATTCTCACACAGCTGTCAACTGTTAATGCTTTAATCGTGTGCCCCCCCCAACCCCACCAACCCCAGGCCTCAGAGGTGGTCAGTTCAACAGAATCCTTATGTCTCTTCTATACAAACCCCAGCCAAAGATGACTTGGGAAACATTAACCTCTGTCCACACATATACTGTGGCAGCTGCACTCTCACAGTAAGAAACCCGACGTTTTGTCAAAGTGGTAAATCTTAATAGGCTTGACCTCTTGGCCAGCAGCCTTTCTGATTCCCCTCAGGTTTACCATCCCCTCCTAAGTCTGTACTACCAGCAGGCCAACTTGCCTATCATTCAAGATTTGAATAATTATCTTAGTGATTATATCACTATAAACTGAATAAGCATGCTAACGGATAAGAATGTGGTTTTTTGACAACAAGAAACAAAGTAACCTGAGCCTGTCTAGGGTCTTATGAGAATGGGATGGCGAGGGTCCAGCAGAGCTTGCCATGTGAGAAGATGACCCAGACGGAGCGAGACTAGCCATTGCATTACTAGAGCACTCAGTTTTACATTGCACACCTTCCAATTCTTTATCTTTCTCTTGCTTTCAAGGCTAATTTTGAATGTCTGATTTCTCCAAGGCCAAAGTCTGCTTCAACCTGTCAGTTCTTACAGAATCTGTCTTGGAAACCAGAAATGTTTGCCTAGCTTTCTTGGAAAATTCCCCTTTATCTGTGATTCTTTGATGTGAACATTTCCAAAACCTCCTAAGTTGTCATACATTCAAGACGTACTTTGTCAGAACCAGAAGGCTAGTTTAATATAACTTAAGCAGCTGGGATATTTTTCAAAGTGCGATTCAAGCACCAGCTGCATCAGAATCACCTGAGTTGTTTATTGTAAAATGCATATTTGATTCCGGGGTACCACCAGAGACCAACTGAATTAAGAGCTGACAGAGCTCAAGATTCTACGTTTTAACTAGCTCCCTGGGGATTTTTCCATATGACTGTTTGAGCATTTTTTGAATTCGTTGTGTTTCGTAGGATTCACATTTGCATGGAGCTTTAAGACCTCAATACTGCTCTCCCTTGAGTCTGATGTGCCTAACTCTCGAAGTAGTCTGATAAGAAGACAGAGCAGCAGTCTTTTGGAGACAGAGACCTGGATTCTAACATGTTCCAGCGTATGGTACACATGTGATCTTGCAGGTTACTGAAACTATTTCTGGGCTTCAATTTCTTTATTGTAATAGCTAGATAAGGCTATCTTTGCCGGGATACTGCAATTAAACAGGACAGGCAGCCCAGTGCCAGAGGAAGGCTATCATTGTTTAGAATATTCATTGAGGCCTACATACCATTTATACCAAGATGAATAAAGTGCTGCCAGGCACTATGCTCCATTTCTTGGACACCAGCAGGTGATGCCTTCCACCTGTTTTCTGGGTTTTGTTCCTGCTTCTTTGAGATTAAGGACCAAATTATTCTCTGAGCCTTTTCTAAACCACGTGCTGTCTTCCCACAAAATAATGTGGACACTCCACTCCCCTGCCTATTGGAAGCCTCTCACCATTATAAACCTGAACCCCTAGCTCAGACTCTAGCAGCTAGAGGTTTATGCTAGAGTCTAGAGTGACCTCAAGTTGAACCCTCTCTCTCCCCAGTCTCAGTCCCCTTCTCCCACCATTACAGTAAAAGCAGGCACTTGAGTATCAACAGCACCTAGGACCAAAGGCTGGCTGGCTCTGAGAGTTTCTTCATTTGTGAACAGGGATAACAAGAGTGACTATTTCATGAAGATTGGATCTGTACTAGATACTTAGTAAACTCAAAACTTCCTGAGTCCCACCTAACTGCTTAAGGAAGAAGGTTAAATGCCCCAATTAAACATTAAACATCCTCATTTGTTCTTTTGCAACACCTATTATATTCAATGTTCATTTATTCCACAAAGCTAGGGAGTATACCTGTCTCACACTCTGTACCCATGACTCTGAGTCTAGAGCAGAGTATATATATATACACACATACACACACACATTACATATCCATGTATGTATATTACACACATATTACATGTATATGTACATATGCACACATATACATGCATGTGTGTATTCTCATTCATATGCATACATATATATGCACTTTGTGTGTGTATGCGAAAGTCAGAGGACAACTTGTAGGTCTAGAGCTAGATCACCTATTTGGGGGTTCTAGCCCTAATACTAACTGTGCAACTGTGTTTCTTTCAATAGCTGTACCTCAGTTTCCTGAAAAGCGGGATGATAATGGTGTTTACCTTATAGGGTTGAGAGAAAAATGCTCAGAATGGTGGCTGGTGTGCAGTAAGAATCCGAGATGAAGCCACCGCTGTTTGCATCATCACACACACCCACCACCCTTTCCACCTACTAAAGTAGTCTTCTGGGGTCCCGGACATGCCAGACACATCTAAGGTTTTGTTTCCTCCTCAGATCTCCTCATTCGGCCAGGATGGGTACTCCTAAAGTATCTTAGCACGATAAGGCACCTCACCTGTTCTGACTTTTCAGTATTCTGCTCTGCACATGAGAAAAAACACTGCCAGATTTCCTGCACGAGTCTGAATGCCAAAACACACATATAAGGTTTTTGCACCCAAGGGGTGTCCCTCATCCTGACTTAACTTGTGATCCCCAAGCCACATCACAGGGCAAATATTTTTATAAAGAAGGAAACAGGATCTGGGAAGTATGATTGGCCCGGAGGGATGCAGGGCTTTCCAAAGGCATGGACGCTAGAGCAAAAAAAATCAACCCATGCGTACAGATTGCATTCCAGTTGAAGAGATACAAAAAAAAGCCTGTCAGCTTCGGCATGGCCCCATAAAAACTGCAACTAATAACCCAAACACGAATTTTGTCAGCACCACTATCTCTAGATCTGCGGGAGGGCAAGGAGGACCAGGATGGCATCTGGGTAAACAAAACAGCAACGACCTCCTCGAGGCTCCGGAGGGTGGAGGCCGCGACGGGCCTGCCCTCGGGCCCGGGCCCCGCGCCCGCCCGCCCCTCACCTCTGGCTCCGGGCGCTCCGAAGCCATCACACAGCCCTCCCGCGCCGGCCCAGGCCGGGGAGGCTGATCCACTCCTGACCTCTGACCCGGCTAGCTCTGCACCTGGAAGGAACCGGAAGTCGTTGGGAATGGCCGTGTTCTGAATTTTCTGATTGGTGGACGCCGGCGGAGGCACGAGAAACCGGAAGAGGAAGTGCTTGCACCAGCCGGACCGGGGCAATGCAGGTGAGAAGCGGGTTGGGCCTCCTAGCGGCTGCCCAGCGGCTGCCCAGCGGCTGCCCATCGGCTGGGAGGGTGGGCGGGCTGAGGGCTCGGGCAGTTGGCGCTGTGAGGAGAGGGCAGGGGCCTCGGCTGTTTCGGGAGAGGCGGCGGAGCGGGAGGGGGCGAGGACAGCTGCGGGAAGCGCGGGGGTTGAGCCCGCTGACGCGAGTGGGCCGGAGGCCGGGAGAGGCAAGACGGACTTGCTCGATCGAGTCGGCTTTGGGGAAGGCTGGCGCCAGGCCTCGGCCTAGCCTGTTGGATCCAGGCGTAACGAGGCTTCAGAAGGCTGAAGGGCTTGTGGGCCGCCAAGGACCAAAACTAAGCTGTTTGTTATCCGAGGCTGTGGGTGGTACCCCGTAGCCAACCCTGTCGGTTTGCAAATCAGCTTTTCTTCCCGGTTTGTACCCAGTTGCTGAGGGCGGAGAAATGGGGTAAATAGACCACAGACGGTCAAACAGAAACCCTCTGCCGGTTCAGCCGCTGAAATTGTCTAGAGCTCAGAAACAATGTGCATCTCTCCTCGCTCTTGTCCTTCAACACTCATTTAGTCTGTTGCACCTGGTAGTCCTACAAGTGAGTGTTCATGGGTCACCCGAATTTACGAAAGAATCGCTGGAATATTGACACAGAGATACTTGAGTGTACGTTGACTCAGCAACAAGATCCAAGTACCAAATGCTAAGGATAAACGACCAGTTTGGGGACTGGGGAGGAGGAGGAATTGCAGAGCCGATATTTAGAGAAAGCCTCACTTGTAGGCAATATGTGAAATTCTCTAGATTGTGTTTTTCACCATAGCCGCTCTCACAAGGCTGATTCTAAGGCAGAGGATGATGGTGTCCGTGTACTATAAGAGGCACCCGTTAGATAATGAACTTCAGGAATCCCTTCTGGCCTGCAGCGCCGATAGCACCCTTGCCATCGTGGCAAACATTTCTAAAAGGCACTGAACTTTGGGAGAAATGTGACAATCCCAACCACACAGAGTGACACAATGCAAGGGTTCTCCAGATGTCTAAGGAAAACAGCGTTGTAACAGTTAAGCAGACTGTTACAGTGTGGCGTGGTAGGCAGACTATGTCTGTATTCCAGGGCAGGGCTAGACCGACAGGAGTGTGCTGTGGCTGGACCATGTTCTTCTTAATCCTCCTGCAGATCCAAGAGAATGTTGGCTAAGAAAGGCAGGTGTTCTGAGCTCCGAGAAGAGAATGGGAACCACCAGAGACAGGGCTAAGTAATACAGTCCTAAGCCAATATTGTTACGGTGACAATAAAAGCAGGAGAGAATTAGGTCTGGTGCAATGTTCTTATTGAAGGACCTCAGTGTAGGAGGATGTTAGGAGGAAATCAGTTGCTAGGAGGCTTTAAAGCCAGGTGAACAGGTTGAAAGGTCTAAGGGTTGATGCTGTTTGTAACCCAAATACCAAGATAGAAAACAATTTAGCTCTCCTGTGTGCGTCACACTCGCTGGTAACTGAGTAACCAAACATGCTGTTGATGCAGAGGGAGGAGAAGCAGCTTGAGGCGTCGTTAGATGCACTGCTGAATCAAGTGGCTGATCTGAAGAATTCACTGGGGAGTTTCATTTACAAGCTAGAAAACGAGTATGACCGGCTGACCTGGTAAGGATTGTCAGGACAAGCTGGGGAGGGATTCATGGGTGGTGGAACCAAGCCCCCTGGCTGACAGGATATCTCCAGTTATGTAACCATTTATCAGTTTGCAAATATCCTTTTTGATTTGGAAAGAACTAGGTTGCCCAACATTGAGTATAGTTTGGCTTAAGGCCTCCATGGCAAGGAAGTAGAGAAATTCCCAGTTTCCCAACCTAGATTATTTTTAGGTTTTAATTCTTATGCTTTGGCTTCTCTGGTGAGGAGGTATTCCCTCGGACCATTGTAGCTGCACTCATGCTGGATCGCCTTCCGTTGATGTGGCTGAATCTGAGATCTAACCTACTCTGGAATGATGGATTCTGTTATGAGTCTAGAAAGGAGGTTTTGTCCACCTTGAGAATTTCCATCTACCACAGTGAAAACTCTTTGTTTCTGTTTTCCACTGTTCCCAGTCCCACTCCATCAAGAATCCCATTCCACACCTGTGTCAGAATTGGAAGAATGCCCCTCTCCCCCAACCCCATCATCTCTGCCGGCAATTCTGGGCCTTGCCTAAGCTAGTCATAGTGCGAGTCTTCAGGGGTGAGTCTGGGTGCTCCAGCCTTAGGAGCTTTTATAGGGGAAAGTAATTCTGACGACTTCTTACCACTACCAGGCCCTCTGTCCTGGACAGCTTTGCATTGCTCTCTGGACAGTTGAACACTCTGAACAAGGTCTTAAAGCATGAGAAGACACCACTGTTCCGGAACCAGGTCATCATCCCTCTGGTGCTGTCCCCAGACCGAGATGAAGACCTCATGGTAAGAAGAAAGAATTGAGCTTGGAAAATTAAGTCCTTAAATGAAAGTCAAGAGCACAGTTGTTGGTTGGACCCTGTGTGTGGCAATGGAAAGCGAGGGCTGCCTTCCTGAAGACTTGCTTTTTATCTTCCTGGAGGCAGGAGAGTCACTCTTACGCAACGCTGTGAAAAACAAGGCTGGTGGCACTACGTCCATGACCTTTCTTATCCAACACGTATATCAGGCAAAAAGAAAGCCTGTCGTGCCTGCCTGTGACTTTGTCAGTTCCAATCTTTAAAATGTGGGGTTGGGAATTTAGCTCAGTGGTAGAACAAACACCAAGGCCTGGGTTTGGTCCCCAGAATGGGGGTCGGGTGGGGGTTCACAAAAGACCAAAACAAACGGGAACCAACAAAAAAAAAATTACAGCTGGGTGGTGGTTGCATATGCCTTTAATCTCAGCACTCAGTAGGCAGAAGCAGGCAGATCTTTGTGAGTTCAAGGCCATTCTGGTCTACAGAGTGAGTTCCAAGAGAGCCAGAGCTATACAGAGAAACCCTGTCTTGAAAAATTTAAAAAAAAAAAAAAAAAAGAAAGAAGGAAAATTACAATGTGGTAATGGAGGAGGGTGGGATTTAATTTGCCTAGTTCTGATAGAGGGTATATGAAAAGACAGTGTCACAGAAAGCTACATCTGTGCCTCAGCTTGTGCTGTCCCTGAAAATGTGGTTTCCTGTGGAAGGGAAATGAGGTTAGAACCAACCTACTTGGGTAACACAAAAGGATCAACTCACTCTGTGTTACAGCGGCAGACTGAAGGACGAGTGCCCGTTTTCAGCCATGAGGTCGTCCCTGACCATTTGAGAACCAAGCCTGACCCAGAGGTTGAAGAGCAGGAGAAGCAGCTGACAACAGATGCTGCCAGAATTGGTGCTGATGCAGCTCAGGTTGGACTGAGTCACTGCCCTGATGCCCCATCCCCATCCCTCTACAAGAGGCAAGACTTTACCAAGCCCGTGTAGTAGGGGTGTGTGGTTGGTTACAGCTCAGCTTCCTCTGGAAGAGCACAAGGAAGTTGCTTCCCCAGAATCACTACTAATCACTACATCAATTCATATGTGTTCCAGAAACAGATCCAGAGCTTGAATAAAATGTGCTCAAACCTTTTAGAGAAAATCAGCAAAGAGGAACGGGAATCGGAGAGTGGAGGTAAGGCGTGGTGGGCGGCGGGACAGAGGGAAGCTGTATAAGATCACTAGGAATGGTGAAGTAAGGACATGGGGATGGATGCAGAGTGCAAAGGCACCTGTTGCCAGGCCTGAGTTTGGTCCCTGGGACCTACATGGTGGAGGAGGAAGAACCAACAGGTTGTCCTCTGACCACCACACTCAAAATACACAAATGTATTTAAAAGAAGAATGAACCATTAAGGAAAGGGTCTGCATCCTGTTAGTGTTTTGTGTTTAAGACCAGCCTTAGAACACATGGAGGTAATGGACAAGTAAAAATTAAAGATCGGTTTCGGGACTTTTAGCTCTTTGGGGCTGCAGTCAGAACTGTAAGCCCTGGTGGTCATCACTGGACTTCCAACCTCTGGGTTTAGCCCAGAGTTGGACACACTTCTTCAGGGTTCTTGCTTTGTTTACAGGTCTCCGGCCAAACAAGCAGACTTTCAACCCTGCGGACACCAATGCCTTAGTAGCAGCTGTTGCCTTTGGGAAGGGACTATCTAATTGGAGACCCTCAGGTAGCAGTGGTCCTGGCCAACCCGGCCAGCCAGGAGCTGGTACAATCCTTGCAGGAGCCTCAGGATTACAACAAATTCAGATGGCAGGTGCCCCAAACCAGCAGCAGCCAATGCTCAGTGGAGTCCAGATGGCTCAAGCAGGTCAACCAGGTAAGGTGACATGGGTTGACTGTGTAGGAATTTAGGAATGAGCTAGATCATCTTTGCCTCCTTCATCCCCAGACCTGGAGATTTTCCTCCTTTGCATCGTCAGAAAACAGTTTGAAGCTCTGCAACAGGTACAGAGAGCAAAGAAGGACCTTGAATAGCAGAAACAGGTGTCATCTTTTACTTCCATTCTCAACCTTCTGTCTCAGCTGTCCTGTTTATTCTGGATGTTCATGAGTATGTCTTAGGTAGAGGAAAAAGTAGCCAGACCTTAATCAAGAACTAACAAGCTGGCAATTTTCTGGACCTGCATGGAGTCTCTTCTTGTACCCTGTCTCCTTTGATCTTGGCTTTCTGCCTTCTCTCATGCTCAGAAGCCTGAGGGATTCACTGAGGTGTCTCTGGAGGCTGTCTAGGGAAAAGGACAACTAAAGCAACCCTTTACCTGTGACATTAAACAGGGACCACACAGATTTACCCGTCTTTTCCAGGAGTAGATAAGCAGAAGGCCATTCTGGGAGGAGGGCCCTTCGTACCCCTCCGCTATTTTTTTCAGATCACCCCTTTTCTCCTAGATACCTGGCTAAAGAGCCACAATCTGTAATTTCTGCCATCTGGAGTCAGAAGCCACAGAGGTTCTGAGATACAGGAATGACAAGAAGAAACTGAGAAGCTACATCTATGATTTATTGTGAAAGTTTACCTTGGTAAAGATAACTTTATTTGTGTTACTTTTAGGGAAAATGCCAAGTGGAATAAAAACCAACATCAAGTCAGCGTCAATGCATCCCTACCAGCGGTGAGTGGACGGCAGCCTCCACTCTCAGGTGATCTGTGCAGAATTGGGCGGTGAAATTATCCTTTGCTCAAGGCTTACCTAGATGGGTCCAATGAAAAGAACCCAGGCTTTCAGCAACAGATAAATCTCAGCTCTACTGGAGAATAGCTGTATGACTTTGGGAAAGCGACCTCATTTTTCTTAGCCAATGTTCTCATTTGTAAATGGTGGAAATGCCTAGGGTTGTTGTGAGGATTAAAATGAGAAAATTAATGTGAAACACTTAGCATGGTGTATGAAATACTGGGTCTTGAATAAATGATAGTTTCTTACAGCCGCTTTTCCACCCTCCCATTCACTGTCCTGCAACCAGAAATGACTGTGCATTGATAACAGCTCCATGACAATGGTGAGCTAATGGACACAGGATCAAGTAGTCCAGGAACCATGGCAGTCTGTCTGTCTCAGTGGCTTGTCTCTGCAGGCCCTCCTGCCAAGGTCACATCCTGCTGGCCCTAAAAGCTACAGCTGAAGAGGTTTCTGGGCTGGGACATTGTCCACCTACAGGTCTAATGAACCAGTTCAGCTTCTACCTGGGAAATAAGTAAAAGTACCCATCTTTTACCCTACTCTGTGCTTATGAAGATGTCTAGGGACCAATAGGCAGGAGACAGGAAGTGGCCCTGTCAGGCAGCAACACAGATAAAATACTGTCTTCTTCTTTTGAGAGGAATTGTGCTTCCCACTGTTACTCATTAGGGTTTATTTGTCGGCACAGTAACTACTCCGTGTTTCTGCCCTCTGACTAGGGTAGCTTTCTTCCATTTCACTAAAGTTGTGGCTCAGATAAGATCCAGATTGAAAGAGGAAAGGGCAGCAGCCCCATTCACTGTCTGCTTTTGCAGAGTTGAAGAACAGTGGATTTTGGGACAGCCAGCCACACTGCCTTTCTCAGCGTTGTTTTGTGGGCAAGGGCAGGGATTGAGTCAGCAAAAGTGAACCAAAGGGTTTCTTTGTTCAATAAAGTTATTTCAATTGATACTCACTGCTCAGGGTTGTCTGACTGAAATTTATGAGCTACCTACTAGGCAGTTCTACTTTGTTCTCCTCAAAGTATACCCTTATTTTTAATTTTCTTTTATTAGAAACCATGAAGCTGGGTGGTGGCAGCACACACCTTTAATCCCAGCACTCAGGAGGCAGAGGCAGGGGGATCTCTGTGAGTTCAAGGCCAGCGTGGTCTACAGAATGAGATTCAAGACAGCCAGAATTACAACAGAGAAACCCTGTCTTGGGAAAAAAATTAAAACAAAACAAAACAAACAAACAAAAAAACCACTCTGAGACTTCCTTCCAGAGGTACTTTTTGAGTTCTCTTCTAGTCACACACTAGCACTTTGGTATGTGTCAGTGTTCTACCAGGCTGTGGCAGCAAAGGCCTGGAAGAGTGGTCCTCAGTTGCTAGTCTGTGAGACGTGAATGGTGTTAACAAAGCTAACCACAACACACTGCAGGAAGGGAGTCCTGTCATCTGCTCTGAGGCAATGCCAACCTTTCCCCCATTTAAATAGGTTAAATAGGCTGGCCTATTAGCCCATCCAGATGTTTATCTTCTCATCTTCTCCCTTCCCACTAAATGTCAAAGCTAACTGGGGAATTGAATAGAAAGCTCCAGCTGGACTTTTCCAGACTCCAAGTATCTTCCGGTGACTCTGTCCTTTACTCTACCTGTAACCAACCCTGAGAGTCTTTGTTGTCCCAGCTGAACTGACTTCATTCCCACCAAATGGGTTCCTTGTCCTCCAAGAACAGGAATGTCTTCCTGCTGCAGAAGGAGCACACTCGGGCCCTCCCCTGCGTCTCATTTAAGCAAACACTTTGGTGGTAGAAGCACCCACGCCTCTGTTAGCTGCTCTGGTAGTACATACTGTCATTTTCACCACCTCCTCCCTCCAAAGCCCCAGACATCTCGGCATACAAATCCATTGATCTCCCATTTTGAGGCTCATATACCAGTTCACACCACAATGGAAAGAATGTCTGGAACTCCTACTACTTGGTGTCTTGGGAGGAATGCATATGGGGTTGCCTATGAAAAAGACAAGACTGCTTACTTGCTCAGGTTCGGGGTCTGTAAAAGACGACTTGCACTGCTCCGCCATTCCTGTTTGTGACCATCTTCTGCTAGGGATTATGCTCTCCACTACTTTTGGGACCCTTGGACAAAGGGATTAGATGGACAAAGGTCTAGTCCACTGTCTCCCAGGTTTGTTTCTGGGTGGAGAAAGCAGCAGCATGTGTGAAACTTGAAGTGCTTTCCACAGCGGTTCATCCCACCGGAGGTGGGAGCTTATAGAATCAATGTCAAGCCTAGTGGAGGTTGCCTAAGACCTTTCCTTCTAGTTCTGCCCTGTGGCTAAGATTCAGTCATTACTGATTGCCCTGATCACCTCATTCTTTCTCTTCTTCCAGTGTGAATTGCTGTCCTACTTTGCTAGCTCACCACACTCTACTGTGCCTTTCTGGGACAACAGCTAAGATAGGTAGGTTGTAGCTCTGTAGTGTGCCAGCACTAGGTCCAGGCTAGAGAGGATGTGATTGCCCACCTCTTAACCCTGCTGCTGAAAGGAAGAAGCTGAACTCTGCAGGAATGCCCCAATGTAAGGCCGAGGCCTTTACCACCCCCTCTACACCTCCCCCAAGCAGCTGGAAACAACCTCTCCCTTTGTCTGAGTTTCTTGTACAGAATAATCCTCCTTATGGACAATGTATTCTCTGTGTCCTGTGGACACAGGAGCCGTGTGAGCTGATCCCAGCACTAGGCAGGACGGAGGCTGAATCCTTCCAAACGCCCACCCTGGTCAGCTCCTAATTAATGTGCATTGGAACTACTAAGGGTTGGACATTTTTTCCTGTGTGTCCCAGATTTGAGTGGTAGGAGAGCCTTTTGTGGTTTAGCACTGACCAGGAGTTGCATCTCTTTTCTGGTCTGCCCTGAGCGTCTAAGCACTAACTTGTAGAGGTTTGATGTGACTCTTTCCTCAAAGTCTGGAATTCCGCAGGGGCTAGCACTCTGAAAGTGATAGGCACAGGGAACGGCTTGCCTGGCAGGTACAGAGCTCCATTATGTCACATGGATATCAACAAGAACTCTATTCCACAGGACAAACTTGGCTCTTAACAATCTGTCTCTCCTGTTCCTGACTCCCATGTGCCACTGAGGCCGAGCCTGGGTTCCTCTAATGTGGTCTATCATTGCATCACACGCCCTCAGAATGTGAACCACGACTTGGACACATGCTTCCCAGGCATGGCGTGCGTGGGCCAAGGCTGCTGAGTTCCTCGGGCCTCCGTACCTCACTGAATGACCCCGGTGATCTTTCTAGCCTGACAGTCTGGCACCGACTCTCAAGCCTGCATATTTATTTTCCTTACCACATAGCTCCATTCCTTGAATAGGGTAGATTTCCTAAATCCCCCCAACCCTTAGCTGCTCCTCCTAACATTCTCTGTCTGCCTTCCTCTGTCCAGGTCCCTGGCACTGTCCTCTAGCTTCTCATTCTCATGAAGATGATCAAAGAGGTGGTGAGGTGGCTGCGGCTCACAAGTCGCCGTCTGCTCTCAAACATTTGTCTCCTCTGGACAAGATACGCGCATGGAAAGATTTCTTTTTTCAGTCCAGAAAATTATACTTTGTGTAATTTTGATATCCCTGCCTCTTTGGCCCATCGTTACGGCAGGTTCTGGAAGTCCAAATCAGTCATCCTTCCCTTCATACCTATTTTCCAGTTTTCCCGGGGGTAGTCTAAGGCAGGAATGTGGGAGCACCCTAAATTTTTTTTTCACACGTTCCCAGCTACCTCTCCCATGTGATACTGAGCGGAATACAAAGCCCCCTGCGTGACTTCCCCTTCCAGCTTTCTGCCTCTTCCCTGCCTCCCTTGCCCTCGGCCTAAGGCCCTGGTGTGTGGTTCTTTGGATTACTGTTTTGCCCATACCCTACATGGAGGCCATCTTTTACTCTTTTTTCTAAATTTCTCTAGAGTGCTCTGGTCTCCGAGGCCTGGTTAATGGTGTTTTAATAGTCTTCCATAGTAGAAAGCCTCCTTGGCGCCGATGTCCTTCCTCTGGCTCTGTTCTTAGGTCACTTGACCTTCCCACAGCACTCAACAGCGCTGACCATTTCAAGTCTCTTTCCCTACGATGCCTTCTACAGCACCTCTCCTCATTTCTCCCACCTCGCTGGGCTGTTTCTTCTCAGCAGCTTTTGGACTTCTGAACCTCTACCCTCTTGATTGCTGTTATTCTCAGCTTGTCCTTAACTCCCTTCTTAAGCTATCTGACCTCTGTATGACCACCATTCTCTTGTGCGCCACTCATACAAGGTTGTTCTCAGTTCAGATTGCTGCTGAATTGCAGGTTGCTGTTTGGATATCCCTGGTCTGTTTGACCCCCAGTTACAGGTCACAGGTGTCCAAATGCAGTCATACTTCTCTCTCCACACTTGTTTTTCTTCTAATTCTCCTGGGCATTACCTAAGCCAGGGACATGGGAGCACCCTAAATTATTTCTCCCACAAGTTCCCAGCTACCTCCCCTGTAGCCAGTACAACGCCAAGTTCTGTCAGTCTGTCTCCCTACCACCTAATCCATCTGTACTCAGTTAAGCCTCTGAGCTGCTCTCTGTGAAAGTATTACTCAGACAGACTCCCTCTACACCTGGAAACTCCAGCTTCTCTTCCAAAAGGCTTCCAGATCTTTCTAGATTGTAGATTGGATCCTATTGCTCCCTTGCTTAAGTTTTTTTTTTTTTTTTTTTGACAGTTGACTGCCTATATTTCTCAAATTGGGATTCACACATCTAACAAGTTGGTAGGGACAATGTTCCAGGCATAAAAGCCATAGGATAAAGTCATCCTGGTATTTTCATTTTACTGGAAGGTAGTTCAAAGTGCAGTGCAAACCCAGAGTGTGTGTGAGAGAGAGCGACAGACCTAAACACTAGCAGCTGAGCGCAGGGCCTCTCGCATGGTAGGCAAGTGTTCTGTACCAAGCTCCCATTCCCAGCCTTTTTGCTTTCATTTTGAGACAGGGTCTCACTAAGTTGCCCAGGCTGGCCTTCAACTTAGGATCCTCCTGCCTCAATCTCCCCCCCACCCCGCCCAAAGCAGCTGGGACAGCATATCACCTGTGCTAACAGACCCAGCCATGCCATCATTATTAGGAAAAAAAAAATAGATCTCAAGGAAATCTGGACCGAAGGACTTCAAGACTAAGCTGGCAGAGTCCCTGGAGCTGTTTTTAAAAGTAGCTCACATTCTTTTGTGGAAAGGCAAGATTGTTTGAGCTGGTTGATTGCCTTCTGGCTCATCTTCTGTATTGATTTGCTACCTACTTAATTTCCCAAAGTCCCACAAACTGGCTAGTGTGACCAGTTCTTTCAAGCCTCCATTTTTTCCTACAACTTTGTTTTATCATTCTGTCTGTTTTTGTCTGTCTGTCTTTGTTTTATCATTCAGTAGTCAAGCACATGGGGGTGGGGGGTGTTAATTAGCATCTCACTCAGCCTAGGCTGGCCTAGAACTCTTAAGCGATCCTCCTGCCTCAGCCTCCGAATTACCATGCCAAACTCCCAGTCACCTTTCAAAACTGGGCTCCCATGTCACCTCTCAGTAAGGCCTTTCAGCATCTCAACCTGTCCACAATTCAGTGCCACTCCTATTAAGAAAGGTCAGTTACCTCCTCTTTTATGCTCCAGGTCTGCACCTTGTACAAATGTCTTCTAGCTCCTGCTGCACTTTATTGTCCTTCAAGTTCAAGCACCCTGAACTGTCAGAGTTTGAGTCACAGTTTTTCCACCTGAGAACTGTGTGGTCTTTGGGAAGATAATGTGTTTCTGGTATTCCATAGCATGCAGCCCATCATAAACTACATACAGAACTGTTGCTGTTATTTCTATTATGATTTCATTTTTGGAGTGGCAGTATGAAATAACTTTGGGGTGCATGGTGGTACATGGCAGTAATTATAGCACTTGGGAGGCAGAGAGGAAAGTTACTGTAAGTTTTAGGCCAGCCAAAGCTACACAGCATGACTGTTTTGAACAAACAAATAAAAACTGCAAATACACATACACACATGCACATATATATGCACACACACACACATACATACATGCATGTGTGTATGTGTGTGTGTGTGTGTGTGTGTGTGTGTGTGTGTGTGTTTGTAGTGTCATGCTGCTTAGATTTAAGTCCTAGTCTAGCTGTTTACTAGCTGTATGGTATGCTGGGATATTAAAATATTTTTGTCCAATTCCTGTGGATATTCTAGAGCGTTGTTTAGAACAGTATCTGACAATAGAACCTTGATACATCTTAGCTATCCCTAGCTAGAAATCTGCTCCCAGCAGTTACTTGAATAAATGATTGACCAATCCCTCTAAGAAGCCATAAACCTTTCCTCCTCCTGCCACTCCCCTGTGCTAATGAGCTGCCCTCAGAGACACCTTTTGTATGAGTTTCATTCTCAGGGTCTCCCTAGCAACAGCACAGAGCTAGCGATGGAACACTTTTACACCGAGTTGCCTGATACTATGTATCAATTTTGTATCTAGTTTTATGACTTATTTCTCGTTGAGCTGTTGCTTATGCTCTTCTCTTAAGCCCCAGTTTTATCTTAAATTGTATCATCGAACAAAGCACCCTCACCTAAGATGTTCTTTGTCATTGTCTCTGAATGGTGTGTCTTCCCTGTCCAAACCAGCTAACAGCTCAGTTTCAGTCCTCTGCCCCTCGAGGGGCTCTTCACGGCTCAGATTCCTCTCCCTGCAGCTGTGGTAAGTCCCTGCCTCAATTATCTGTGCTTACCAAGCACAGACTGGGCTGGAGTGAATTGCCGTGTGTCAGACCAGAGCTCCATAGTCCGGTGCTTGCCCCCTCCCTTCACACTGGCAACTTCTGCTGCTGGCTCTTAGCATCCTCTACCATTGTCACTTTGCTGTCAGTGCTCTCAGCTGTAGCCATAAGGACACTGGGGTGGGCGCTCACCATGCTTTGCCGTCTCAGAACGATGTCCTTCTTCCTGCCTCTACTCTTTGTTCAGTGAACAGTTAATCCTTGTAGTAGTTCAAGTGTCACTGGTCCCGAAATGTTCTTGGCTCATCCTCCCCGGACATTTGACCATCCTTACGCTACCTTTCCTGTATCCTCTACACAATCCCACACAAACTTATTCTTTGTAAGTTCAAATTCTGGCCTAGACACTTGGCCCTTGTTTGATCTTAGACAAGTTGTTTGACTTTCAAAAACCTCAGTTGCCTCCTCCATAAAAAGGAACTTATTTCAAAAGAGACTTTCAGCTAAGCATATTTAAGTTTAACCCTTTAAGTAGCTATTAATTTTCTATAGGATATAGCCCAAGCTTCTTACAAGTGCATACAAGGTCCTCAAGGCAAATAGTATCCAAATGCTATTCGTCTTTTCTTCTCTCTCCTGGGAAGTCAGTTTTACCTAATTAGATAGTTTTGATTACAACACTGCAATTAAGCTAGTTTAACTTAAGAGAAACAGAGTGTGGGGGGGTGGAGGACAGAGCTCAGTGGATAAACTGGGCAGAGTGCTCGCTCTGTAAACATGAGGACCCGAGCTTGGATTTCTAATATCAATAGTCACGTGTAGGTTGGGAGGTGGACATAGGAAGGTCCCTGGACCTTGCTAGCCAGCCAGCTTAGACATTCAGTGAGCTCCAGGTTCAATGAGATGCCCTTTCTCAAAAAGTAAGGTAGAGGACTGGAGAGTTGGCTCAGTTGTTAAGAGCACTTGTTGCTTTTGCAGAGGACCTGGGTTGGATCCCTGGTACCTACATAGCATCTCACAGCTGTCTTTAACTCCAGTCCCAGGATCTGCACGTGGTGCACATGTGCATGTATAAGCAAAACACACACACACACACACACACACAGTGTCGAAGTTTAAAAAGCCATAACAGAAGACACCAGACATTGACCTCTTGCTTCCACATGTACACATATAGGATCATGCACCCACACATGTGCATACATGTGTATAAACACAAACCCACAAAAAGAAAGGAAAGGAGACCCACCTGTACTTGGACTGTATCTGGTTTATAGATGGGCTTAGGGCCTCTAAGTTTGTTCTCTGCCTCTGCATTTCTCCATTCTGCTCCACAAATCTTGCTAATTCCCCTTCTTACATCCTACTAGCCCGCTCTGGTTTGTTTCCTAACAGAAAGGCTCTCCTTTCTTCCCAGGGCTCTTCTCCTCCCAAGTCTCTTCAGTTCCATGCACGCCGAGTAATACCCAAAATGCATGGCACTGACTGCCCACCTAGAGACCAGATCTCATCTCTGATCACTCAGGACTTCAAGCATACTTTCAGATTATAGATGGAGATGAGTGTTTGCATGCAGTCTCTCCCTTTTGCCATCCAGATATCTCTTCTAGTTTCACCTCAGCCCACGGTTCCAGTCCTCTCAGTTAGGAACCAGATATCTGTCTGGAGCCCAGGGGGGCCTGCAAAATGATTAACTGGAGCACCCTTCACCCATGTCTTTGCTCCCCATGTCTTCACAGGTGTAACTCCCTCTCCACTTCTCTGTCCTTTGTCTTTTACACTGTGGGGCAGGGAGGAGCTTGACACAGTTCTCAAGACACTGCCTTGGAGACAGTGTTCCTATTCCTCAGTTCCTATTCCTCATGGCTGGGTGCCCCATGAGTCCCACACAGCCTTCCCTCCACCGTCCCCCTCCCTCATGAAAAGATAGAGGTTTTCCCGAGTGGCACTGCCTTTTCTCCTCCTCCCATCCTCCTTGTGTTTTATTTTGTGCCCAAACAGCTCCAATCAGTTACTGGAGTTGGTAGAGTTCATATGGGTGGTGGCTTTTGGGTGGAACCATAAGGGGAACTGCAGTTGGTTTATTTTTTATTTTTTTCCCCTTTAGGGAAAGAGGACAGAGAACATCCCCTTCAAGAGCAGTGACTAAGGAGTGAGTCAGCCAGGTGGGACCGAGGGGGAGTTGTCATTTCATTTCCCATGTTTCAGGAAGACTCCTTTAAGGAGCAGGGATTTTGGCTATTGAACTGGGCAGTCTTCCCCACTCTTCTCTATCTTGTGGGTCCAGTTCCTCCAGTTTTTCAGCCTGCTCTGATTTGGTTTTCTTTCCTTCTCACCTCCAAAGCCTTCTGTGTAGCGTCACTGCAGATCCTGGCCTGTCCCATTGATGTCCCACTCTCCTAACCCCTAAGCTTCTCAGGGAGCCAGGAGCGCTAGTATATACCTGCAGTCTCAGAACTCAGGAAGCTGAGGCAGGAAAATAGAGAATTCCAGGTTAGCCTGGGCTGTCAGATCCTGCCTTTAAAAAGGGGTGGGTCAGCACTGGGACCATGCCTTAGTCGGTAGAGTGCTTGTCACTCAAACAGGACTTGAGTTTGATTCTTTTTCTTTAAAATAAAATTTTTTTTTTAATTTATGTGCATTAGTGTGAGGGTATCAGACGCCCCTGGAATTAGAGTCGCAGACAGTTGTGCGCTGCTGTGTAGGTGCTGGGAATTGAACCTGGGTCCTTTTGAAGAGCAGCCAGAACTCTTAATTGCTGAGCCATTTCTCCTGCCCCTTGAGTTTGATTCTTAATACCAATAGAAAAGATGGGTATCATTAACCTATACACGCACGCACGCACGCACACACAAACCCACCCCAAAAAAACAAGATGAAAATCCTAAACTCTAATCTCCAATGAAGACCACCACCCTGCATGGTCTCCAGTGGGTGGGGCCATCACCTGTGCTCAGCAAGCCTGCCTGGTGTCTCAGCAGTTTACCAGACTTTTATCACTCGCTAAGATCTCCAGTCTTACCACCACTCATACTCACTGAATGCCTCGCCTTCTGAGGAAAGGAAGATAGTCTCCTTTATGAAACTCCCTTAATTTTGTCCTAACCTCCTGACAGACTTCATTTCTACACATTTCAGTATGTGACATGTTTTCCTCAGCCAAAGGCCAGTCTATGTGTGTGTGTGTTTCTGTGGGTCTCATTGTCTCTTTCCATACAGCCTGTAAACAAATTCCAGCCCTTTCCTATTAAAAACAACCATTAGCATCAATTTAGAAGAGGCAGGCACTGATTCTAAAAGCTCCCCCAGGTGATTCCTGTGTGCAGCCAGGGCCAAAAATTATCATCAGAGGCTGGGTAGGTCACACATGCTTGTAAGGCTAACACTAAGGCAACTGAGACAGGAGGACCTGGAATTTGAGAGCAGCCTGGGCTTCATAGATCCTCTCTCAAGATGCACACACATGAGTGGGGGCTCTTTCAGCTGAAGCCATACCAAACTACTTAAGAGTTTCCAATACCTGCCACAGCTTTTGCTTCTAGGCCATTACCTGCTTCCCTGTGTCTCAGAGGTCTTTCCCTGACTGCTAGAAAGCGTTCCTTAGTGCTCAACTCAGGGCTCAACTCAGGTGTTGTTTCTGAGAAGCCTTTAAGAACTAACCCCCACCTTTGATTAAGTTCCCCACTCCCCAGGGCTTTCATAAACCACTGAGTTTGTCTCATTGGGGGAATCACCATATGCTGCTTACTGTGTACTGTTCATTTATATGTATGTCTGCTCTCCTAGGCTGGCTACTTTGCAAGAATCCCTTGGCACGTAGGTGCCATGTGGTAGACTTGGGCTATATCGGATATTGGAAAATGCTTTCTGTTAAGAACTGAGTGTTTGAATTTGTTCATTCCTGTAGTCAGCCAACATTTACTGAAGTCTTCCCATGGTCATTTATCAATGTTGCCCAGATGAATACATGTATATTTGAAGTTTCCTATTTGTTTGACTTTGGAGTAGTGTCATCATCTATAATAGTCTTCTTTGTTTCCAGTGTGCTTTCATAATAGATATGTAGCCCCAAATCTCTTAGCAGGGCTTTCAGAGTTTGTATGTTTCCATTGTTTAGGACAGATTTGTTAAAGGGTGCTCGTTAATTCAAATACAAATGTGTACTTTGGTATGTTTGACTGCTTACCTTGTCTATTAATGTTGAGACAGAGAATGCTAAGCACTTTGCATGGGTTATCTACCTCATTATCCCTCACAGTGACTCTGTGAGCTAAGTACTACTTGTTCTCATTTTTCGGCAGTTCCACAGTATCTACAGGGTCACACACACATCAGCCGCAACAGTTAAACTCAGAACTTCAGAGTCAGGTGTGGCCTCCGAGCTGTTTGAACACACATGAAAGACATTAGGATCTCAATAATAATCAGTTCACTCAATAAATACTGCTCTCAAGGGAAATACAAAGATGTGAATTCTTACTGTTCTCCCCACTTGACTCCAGGACTCCTTAATTTCTCCTTTCCTTCCATTGTCCTATTCATTCTAACATCTAATCAACAAATGTCAACACTGAGAAACAGATAATGGGCCCAATTAAGGAGATAGGTATATGACTAAAATATTAGCTTCTCTTGCTAAAAGGGGCTTGGAGTTGGGAGAAGTACAGAAAATTGCATGACAGTAAGCTAGAGGCAGGAGTGAGTTACTGCCTAGAGATCTGTTTCTTGTACTGAGCCAAGGGAAGGCTTGAGAGTCAGAGGCAACCTCATAGATCAAAACGTGTTTGTGAGTTCGTGAACACTCATTTAACAAGTGTTTCCTAAACATACATGCAAAGCACCATTCCGAATGCTCTACCAAGAGGTTCTGGATTAGGTATGTATCACAGATGTTCACTGGAGAGAAGGCAGCGGACATCATTTGATGGCTAAAGCGCAGACTGTGGCATGAGAATGACATAGGTAGAATGAGAAGACCGGGAAGATTAGGGGCTTAGTGTAGGGTGCCAAAGAGACTCGGTTTTATGGGTAACTTCTTTGCTGTTTCTTGTCAAGAGTAGGTGCCAACAGGCAATCTAAGGTATGCTCAGAACTGTGCCCTGGCTTTCATCTCTTACCAGGCTCTCAGATGGCCCCGCCTAGGAGCCACACCCACCAATTAGGAACATGTTATCCCTCCCAGCCACTACCTCTTCTGAATTCCCCAATTCTCTCCACATTTGCATGTTCAGTTGTCCATGCTGTAACCGGATCATTATAGGCAAGAGAGAGATTTCAAGTCACAGAAACCTGGTCTGATAGTTCAGACTACCTGGTGGGGACCAGGTAGTGTTGAATTGACAACTAAATAGGAACCCCTTCCCCCCACCACACACAGGTTGTCTCTCTCCACCAATCCCACTGGTTTCCTCTTCAGGTCCAGGTGTTTCTCTCACCTGATTTCTCTCTAGTATCTTTTACCTGGACCAGAGCTTAATGTGGTTTTGGCACACTGCAGATGGCCGGTAAAGTCTGATGAATGAAATGAGCCGCCTCAAAACTCTCATTTTCCTCTGCTTCTAGAATAAAAGTCAGACTGCCTCATTGGCCCTCCAAGATCTACTATGTTGAACCACAGCCAATTCCACTTGCCTTCCCCCCCTTTACTACCTTGAAGGCCAGTTTAGACAGTGATTCACAGTCTTGCCCGGGGCCACTTGTATTCTCCCATCTCTATTCCAGGAAATCGTCTCCGTGGCTCCTAATGCTAGGATTCATCAGAGTTTATAGGCTCTGAGAGGCATGGTGGCCCGCTGAGGCCTCCCGCCACCCCATCCATCCGCTCTTAGCAGGCACAGCTGGCCCTCCCTCCTCTGCCCCTGCTGGAGAAGCAGCCTTGAGGGAATGGTTGAACTCTGGAATTTTCCCGGACTCTTAAGGACTCTTAAGGCGCGCCTGCGGCAGAGCAGACGGCAGATGAGCCGGACCTCATGCTGAACTGGACAGGGGACCGCGAGTGGGGCCATGCAAGCTGGACGTCAGGAAGAAGCTGGGTGCAGGCCAAGCCACTGTCCTCAGCGGGGAGGCTGAGAGATGCGAAGGAAGGGGTGGAGAGCTGGGGCTGGGTGTGCTTCCTGCCAGGGGAACTGGCGACCCGCCCCTGCTCCCGCCCTGGCGGCCAGGCGGGCTCTGGACGGCCCCTCCTGCCTCGGCCAGCCGCCCAATCAGCAGGCGCCCCCCTCCCGGCCCGCCCTCTCCCCCTCTGGTGACAGAAAGTCGGCCCAGCAGATGAGGAAGTGGCCGGCAGGCGGCCCTGGGGACTTCTCTCCGGCCCCATCCCTCCGAGCCCCCCACTGCTGCCCACCTGGCTGCCACCGGTAAGTGCGGACCTTCCAAGCCTTCCCACGTGCCGGCGCCCCCTGCCTGGCTGGCCGGCTAGCCCTGCCCTGCCCTGCCCTGCCCTGCCCAGGCTGTGGGCGAGGCTGTTTCTGGGTGGTGGGTGGGAGGTCCCAGTTGCTGGGGCCGGGCCTGCCCAGCACGCGCCCTCTCACGATACCGTGGCCCCTGACCCGCATTTACTCACACCTAGTTCTTTTCTAGCACCTCCTGGCATTGCCCCCTCTGCCCTCTCTGCCCTCTCTGCCCCCTCCTCTTCCTTCCCCTTCCTTCCCTTTGCCGGTGCCCTTTTTTTTTCCCTTTACATCCATCTTAAAGGAACTGGCCCTGTTCCACCGCCGGGGACACACCCGGGTTTCCCTCAGTCTTAGAGATCCTTCCCAGAAGTGTGACTCCCTCCTGTCCTCCAGGATTCCTGTGTGTCTACCGGTGTATGTGCGGGTGACGCGGGAGTGCATTGGAGGAGCTGTTTGAGGGAGATAAGGAGCTGGCAAGTTCACATCTGTCAGAGAGGAACTGTGTGAGAGAGCACATGCCTAAATGCTCGGCCCTCTGCAGCATAAGCCACCACCAGAAGTGTGACTGTGTGTGAAGAAATGAGGAGTGCCGCTCACCAGGAGCTCTGTGGGGAAGGAGGGAGGTGCCTGTTGCCTGCGGTGTGAGTTAGGAGATGTTCCCTCTCCTCTCCGGTTTCCGTGGCTGGCGGAGTATGAGTACCACCGTGAACGCAGCCCGTGGCCGGTTGAGGTTGGGAGCCTGGCATGGCATAGTCCAGAGGGGAGGCCTGTTTTGGTGGTGTGGTCAGCAAGGGATGCATGGGCTGTGTGAGGCAGGTGTGTGTGAGGGTGTGGATGTGAAGAGTGGAGCTGGAGCCCCCGGGAAGGGGGTGATGGAGGACAGCTGGAACACTAAAGTCGTGGGCAATCGCCTGATCCCTCTAGACATCCTAGGCTTTCCTGGGTCTAGGCTAAGTTTCTGTGTCCCTGTAAGCCTGACATTCCTTCCAGGACCCTCCCAGAGGAGAGAAAGATTCCTGAGACCTCCCCCACTTCCCCACCTCCTCACATACCATTGGTGTCCTTGCCCCTCCCTGGCAGGGAAGGGTGATGCCCATCCTGAAGTAGGACAAACTGAGAATTCATGGCTGGTTTGGGAGAGAATGCTGGGTGTGGATTTTTAGCAATTCTTCTGGCCAAAGTGAAGGTCCTGACCAGAAGTTTCTTGAGAACCTACAACCTTAGCATACTTGGCTGGTCTAGGGTCTAGAGTCTGGGTCCTTCCTTGGCTTTCTCAATTCTGGTGGGTCCTGCTCCTCTAGGCAGTGACCTGTGGCCTGGACCCACCCTCCACCCCATGTCTGATGTAGCGGGGGCGGGCAGAGGGCGGGGCTCCTGCAAGATCTAGTCAGACAGGTGGAGCTGCCAGGGCAGGAGTCTCAAAGAGCCAGGCTCCTGGGCTGGAAGAGAGAGAGGAGAGCTTGCCGCTGAGAAGAAGGGAGGAGAGAGGCTAGAGGTGAGAGGCCTAGAAGGCAGAGGGGAAGCCTGGGAGACTTGTGTTTAGCAGGGGAGAGGTGGAACCCTGGATTTTGTTCAGGTACTGGCTGGGACGGAGGTGGGAATCCTGACAGGGCACAGAAGGGAAGTAGGCATCTTAGGAAGGCACCAGAGGGACTTTCCTTGGGAGAAAGGGGAGTAGGAGAGGAGAGGCTGGAGGGGAGAATCTCCAGAGAGAAGAGTGACCTCTCAAAGCTGGGGAGATGAGGTGGCTTGCCAGAAAGGGTGAGAAGGTTCACTGGGAGGATGAACCATGTTGTAAGGGGAAAGGCTCCAGAAGGAGACCTGGAATTCAGCGTTCTCTCAGAGGAAGGGAGGGAGGCCAGGAAGGAAAACTCTCAGGAGAGGAGCAGAGAGGAGGGAAAGGTGTGGAGAGGAAGGGTGGGACAGCTCTCTCCAGGCAGGCAGGATGCTTGGGGAGCAGCTGCTCCATCCAATCTGCCTTTCTCCCGATGGTCAGGATTAAACATGAGCCTTGTGCTGCTAGGAAGTGCTTTACCGTAGTCACAGCCCTATTTATCAGTGAGGCATCAGAGTTCCGATTCCGTGTCTTGTCTCTGTGGGCCAAGTGTGAGAATGGGAGCGTGCAATGGTCCCTGCCTGATGCCCACTCTCTATCCCTTCTCAGAGTACTTAGCCAGGATGGAGGCTGTTTCGAACTTGTACCAGGAACTGATGAAGCATGCAGGTAAGCTGTTGTCTATAGCCCTGCCTTCCCTTCTCCCCTGGGACCCG
The DNA here is from genome assembly GCA_026225945.1 of Cricetomys ansorgei. Lineage (NCBI taxonomy): Eukaryota > Metazoa > Chordata > Mammalia > Rodentia > Nesomyidae > Cricetomys > Cricetomys ansorgei. The sequence goes on along the minus strand of JAMJFZ010002837.1, from coordinate 255,411 downwards.
AGGATCTAGGGCTATGTCCTGATGAACTACTTCACCCTTGTGTGACCTAATCTCATGTCTAGACTAGGAAGGCATCTTGAACCCTATGACCCTTACTCCTTTGACCTCCTATTCACAGATCCCCGGATCCAGAACTACCCTCTGATGGGGTCCCCCTTGCTAATAACATCCATCCTTCTGACGTATGTGTACTTCGTCCTCTCACTTGGGCCCCGAATCATGGCTAATCGTAAGCCCTTCCAACTTCGTGGCTTCATGATTGTCTACAATTTCTCACTGGTGATATTCTCCTCCTACATTGTCTATGAGGTAGGCTGGAACGCCTAGGCTGTCGTTTCTGTCTTCAGGATAAAGGTTAGGGCATAGGGCATGGGCCACAGCATGGCCTGTCTACTTTCCAGAGGTTCAGTTAGTGAAGGGAAAGGGTTGCTTCGAGAGGGGAACTCCGGTCTAATCTGCACTCTTTTTCTTAGTTCTTGATGTCTGGTTGGCTGAGTACCTACACCTGGCGCTGTGACCCTGTAGACTTTTCTAACAGCCCTGAGGCACTTCGGGTAAGTAGAACCTTAGGTAAATCACAAGCAACTTAGATAAGTGAGCAGGGTAAGACCTGTGTGGTCACAGAGGCTCTCTGGGTACTGGTAACTTTAAGACCGGTAACTTCTTGCAGATGGTTCGAGTGGCCTGGTTCTTCATGTTTTCCAAGGTCATTGAGCTGATGGACACAGTGAGTAACTGTTACTTGGGTGTATTAGAACTTGGGAGTAGAGCGGAAGGCACTGGCACTCAACCTTTCCTCCACTCTTCCCTCAGGTGATATTTATTCTCCGGAAGAAAGATGAGCAGGTGACCTTCCTACATGTCTTCCATCACTCAGTGCTGCCCTGGAGTTGGTGGTGGGGAATAAAGATTGCTCCAGGTGAATGGTGCAGGCTGCCGGGAAGCGGGCGGCCACTGCGACAGAGGCTATTTCCTGACCCTGTTTTCTTTTCCATCTCAGGAGGAATGGGTTCTTTCCATGCCATGATAAACTCCTCTGTACATGTTGTCATGTACCTGTACTACGGATTGTCTGCCCTTGGCCCTGTGGCTCAGCCCTACCTTTGGTGGAAAAAACATATGACAGCCATTCAGCTGGTGAGGGGCCTAAAACCAAACCCCCAACATTCCTGAGTTCCTTCATCTCACCTTTGACCCCATTCTTCCCTAGTCAAAGCCTTTAATTCTACTCTTCCTCCCTCCCAAAGCTGTTTCTGACCCTTGTCTTTTTCTATCCCAGATCCAGTTTGTTCTGGTCTCACTTCATATCAGCCAATACTACTTCATGCCCAGCTGCAACTACCAGTACCCTATCATTATCCACCTCATCTGGATGTACGGAACCATCTTCTTCATGCTGTTCTCCAATTTCTGGTATCACTCTTACACGAAGGGCAAGCGGCTGCCCCGTGCAGTTCAGCAAAATGGAGCTCCAGCTAGCACCAAGGTCAAGGCCAACTGAGAAGCATGGCCTAGATATTGCCCACCTAAGTGCCTCAGGACTGCACCTTGGGCAGCATCCACCAGTGTCGTCTCCACCTACACCCATGACCAGGGCTCATGTGGTCAGGACTGAGTACGAGGACTGGCTCTCCCCTCCTCACAGCTGGTCTACAGGGACCACTGTTCCCATTCCTTCTCCCAGCCAGCTCCAGGGATGTGGCCTCACTGCTGTCTGTCACAAGAACTGGAGGCTGAAAGGGCTGGACACTTACTTCCCCCTCCCTGCCTTAAACTTGGGAGAGGGAACACTCAGGGCTGGCCCCCACAAGGGTCTTGTGGCCTTTCTCCTCACACTGAAGAGGTCAGCAATAATCTGTCACTCTGGACTCAGGCGCTCTTTTCCACTCCACACTGAAGCATGAGCTTCTGGGCCAAAGGTCAGAATGGGCAGTGGGCCTGGCAATACAGGCTGTGTAACTCACTTGTGTCTTAATTAAAGTGACAGAGGAACCACTAAGATTGTGTGCATGCATAAATGGAGGTGGGGCACAGAGCTTTAGCCCTGGCTTGTTTACAAACAGAAGGGATTGTATTTGTAGAGGAGTAATTCCAGGCTCTGGGGAAGATGCAGAAGCAGGAGGTTACAAGTTCCAAGGTTAGTCTGGACCCTGTCTCAGAAATGAAGTTCAGGGGTAAGGCTCTGGGGTCAAATCCCAGTACCTCAAAAAAGGGTGGCCAAAAGTTCCCACAAGACTTCTGGCTCTAATCAGAGCAGGGACAGCCCCTAGAAAGGATGCTGGGACACAAGAAAGGAAGATACAACTTTATTAGAAAAATTAAACAAGAAGAATAAATAACAGGTCTGTTTTCAACGGATGCCTTGGTGGATAAGGCTACTTTTAGCTACACTGGCTTTCTCCCGCTCCCGCCGAAGGGCAGGGTCCAACTCAAAGCAGCGCCACAGCCGTAGAGTCTCATCGGCTGCTGCTGACGCCACTGTGGCCCCATCTGGACTCATGGTAAGACTCAGGACCCGGGCTGTGTGACCTAGGGTTAAGAGCAGTGCATTTGAGTATACACCTAAAAGCATAGTTGCCTATAATACCATAATCTCACCATCTTAAATAACTCACTGGTTTTACTGTATTTACAGAGTTGTGCATTGTGATAAATAGTACCACAACATTCTAAATCATACTTCCTATCATCCTTTCCAAGGCTCCCAGCAGACTATTAATCTGTCTCTTCTCGCTACATTGATTCATTCTCAACATCTCACATAAATGGAAGCATATACTCTGTGGCCTTTCTGCCTGGCTTCCCTTTGCTACCTACCTTTGAGTTCAGCCACCTTGGCCATGGTTGGGTACTTCCAAATAACCAGCTGGTTCTGGGCAAAACCATGCCCTGAAATAAGCTCCTTATAGTGGGAAGACCAGAGGATGGAACACACCTGTGGAAAGAGTTGCCATGACATGACATACAGCCAGGGCTACTCAGAACTGGTCCATTCTAGGACTAGGAATCCTGTCAGGTGTTGCAGACGTAAACTTAATGGTCACAATCCTTCCTGAAGCCCCTTAAGACAATATCAATTTTATGGGAGATGAATCCATCAGAAGGAAGTTCCATAAGTTGCCCAAAGTAATGCAAGAGGCAACAACTTGTGTAACTTCAACCACGTGGCTCCAGGGCCCATGTCTGCAGTGGAGGCTGAGTGCGAGGAAATGCGCAGGGAAGCTGAGTTGAAGCAAGAGGCTCAGCTGTGCTGCTGTGTTTGGATCAGATGTATGCAGGTTGCAGGAGTCATCGCAGGTTTAAGGACAGTAAGATACTACAGACTGAAGTGTAGAGGAAAGACTGGAAGAGAATGCTTGGGAGCCTGGGCATGGTGGTGCATACTGTGTCAATCTCAGTAGCTGGGATGAAGAGGAGAACCAGTATTCAAGTCTGAGGCTAGCCAAGGCAATACCCTGTCTCAAAAAATAAATGAAGGAATGAGGACCCCAGTGGTGAGGAGGGTACAGATACGATATTCCAAGGCAAAACTAAAATATCTTACTTAAGAAGGATGCTAGATTCTAGGAGGCTTTTCTGATTTCTAAGCAGGTTCTGCTATTCTGAAGCAGCACAAGAGAATAATACATTTCAGGAAGGCAAGGGGAAGTGACAAGCTTAACTTGGGACACATGGAGGATTAGATGACCTAAGGCTGGAGATAAGCCAGACTGGAGCCAGGTTGAGTCAGAAGTTTAGAAATTTCAAGTATAGGGTTTGAGTGAATCTAGTTGTTCAGAAAGGTCACACAGAAGAACACACCTGGAAACAGTGGCTGGACTAGGTTAAAACATCAGTCACCACCGTCACACACACTACCTGGGAATGGGCGTCCACCGCACTCAGACAGGCCCCAGAACAGACGTTCCAAATGCGAATGTGGCGGTCACTGGTGCCTCCTCCTGTAGCTAGGATATTGGACTGCCAGGGACACCATGCAACAGCCTAGGTGGGATGGACAGGGCTGGGTCAGGTCACCAGACAGACAGCAGAGCTAGACAAGAAGCTCTCGGTGTCAGTAAAACCAGCTAGTCCCACCATGTCATCAGCCCTTCACAGTCTCCAGTTTACTGTGAGGGTCTGCAGAGAGCTCAGCTCAAATGCTTTCTCACCTTGACAGCACCCTGATGTTGAGTGAATGTTTGCAGGGGAGTCCAGCCACCTTCTCCGGGACCACTGGGCCACACATTGACCACGTTGTCATTGCCACCGCTTGCCAGATGTCGTCCATCTGGGGCCCAGCGCAGCCCACATACTTCCTGGGAATGGCCACTCAGTGTGGCCACATGGTGTTCTGCTACCCGAACATCATGGTGGTGGATATGGCCAGAGCGTGACCCACTGGGAGAAGAAAGAGATTTAGTTCTGAGGCAGCACAAAAATCAAGCAGAACCACTTTAGTTCTGGATGTGCCCTCAAGGGCAGGAGGTAGGCAGAAACTGGACTGATTTCGCCACAGACTAGCAAAAACCACTGACCTGGACAGGATATAGCTGTTCCAACTTAGGGAGCTTACTCGAGCAGAGTGACTGGTCATGTTTCGAAGCCGTTTCTGCTGTTGCACATCCCATAGCTGCAGAGGCAAGACCACAGGATCAGAGACTGGAGCTGGGCATCATCATCCTTCCCGCTGGGGAAGCTCCTCCCTGGGGCTGGCGACAATAGAGCCGTAATACAGGGACCAGCCTCACCTGCACCTCAGCGTTACTGGTACCCACAGCCAGATAGTTGCCCTCTTTGATCCAGGCCACAGAGGATATGTAGTCCCCAGGCTGCTCCATTTGCAACAGCTGCAGGATGTCACCAGAACTAGCATTCCATAAGTACACACTGTTGTCCAGTGCCACAGCCAGTACATTTCCAGAGCTCCAATCCACAAGGTTCAGGTCTGCCAGAGGCAGAAAGAAAAGAACAAGATCCCCTTTGTTGGACTGGTCCATCCTCAGGCCATCTTTCTCCATCCACAAAGACAATGACATACTTACAGTAGTCATTTCGTATTTCAGGGGCATCAAGTATCCTGTCTGGCAGCGAAGGAATGTATCGGCAAGTCTTCCGGCTGGAGCCAGGCGTGGCTTTCTGGCTGTAGAGTACTTTCAGTCTGTTTTGGTAGCCTATGACAACAGAGTGGATCTAGACCTTGAAACTGATAAGACTCTTGTCCTCAATTTCAGGTGGAAAGTGGCCATATTGTCTCCCTTAGGAGGGAAGGACTGACACCCACTTCCATGAATGTCAGGTCTTACCTTCTGGGGCATTCTGAGGTTTTCCGCTGAGCCTGAGGATCTTGGCTTCCTCCACATCAAAACCGTTCAGGTTCAGAGCCCAGGCTTTCTGATGCTCCTGGCATACACAGACCGGTGGTAGTGAGGCAGACTGGTAACATACAAGGGACACATCAGGTCTCATGCTCATGACCCGTGTGGAATCATACCTTCTTGGTGGGCGTCTCCCCGTCTTCTGGCTCGTTCTCTTTGCTCAAGAGGAAGCTGGCCACCTCCATTTGGGAAGCATTGCGATGGGGGATATAGCGGTCACCTCCAGGTTTGCTAGGGGTGGTCTGAACCTTGGAATTAGATTTGCCTGGGGGCAGGGAGAGAGAAGCCAGACAGTCAGACGAGGCTCCTGGAGGGAGCTCGAAGGCGGACTCTCAAACGATTCCATCTCCCTTCTCCCTCCCCCGGCCCCCACTCACCAGGAGTCCGGCCCGGGGTCCGGCCGGCGCTGTGTGATCTGTTGGCAGCCCGCATGGGCGAGGGGGCTGGGCCCGTGGCTTCCTTCGCTTTGCGCTGCCAGCGCGCAACGGGTGCATTGGGGATGGGAGCGTCCAGTTTAAGTAGGGAGTGCAAGTCGCTCTCGAACACGAACTGCGCCATGACAGCGTCTACAGGGGCGAGGGGCGACCAAGCTCGGGACGGCGCGGGGCTCCTGGGCTCCGCCGGCCACAGCTCCTACCGGCCCGGCACCTCCCTGGACGCGGCCCTCCCAGGTACAAAGCCCCGGCTCCTCACCGTGCGTTCGCAGGACAGCCGAACCGATTCCTTCCACGACCAACTAGAGGCACGCCAGATTGCGGCACTTAAACTCTCCGCTGCGAGCGCTCATTGGCTCCTTCAAAAAAACCAACGGTCGTAACCGCCCATTGGTCGCTGCACTGGAAAGGGGCGGGTCTTCCGGGAACAAGCCTCAGATCTCACGAGAGAGTGCGGCGGCCGAGCGTTTGGAGAGAAATCCCGAACCCACCCCCCGGGAGCCCGAGTCCGATCCGAGCCCTCGTCGGAGCGCAGGGGCGGGGCCTCGGCGTCTGCTCGTCGGTCGGCATCTCTCTGGGTGGAGCCGGGCAGTTAGAGATCTGGGAGCCCGAGAAAGGTCACGAGGAAGCCTGTGTGCGGTGGTACTCAGTATATGCATCAGAGTAAACGGGAGCCCGAGGACCCGAGACCGCGGGCAGGTGGCAGTCTGAGTCGGGAGGCCCGGCGCTTGCTAGCCTGCAGCGCTAGCCAGAAAACCTGCCCGGTAGGAGGAGTGGGAATGCGTGCATGTGTGTGTGTGTGTTGCTTAACAAACATAGACTGACAGCAGAGAAGGGGGTGGGGAGTGTTGGGGGAAAAGGAGGATTCCTGCCTTTCTGACGTGAAGATTAGGGTAGGCTGCTCTTGGAGACCATCCTGTGGCTGACTCGGTGGGGCTTTGGATTTCTTGAGACTCTTAAGAGATTCTGTCTTACCTGGGTTGCATGCAATTTGCCAGTGAGCCACAACCATTTTAGTTGAGAGTAGGGTCTCACTATGCAGTCCACTATGGAACTCACTTTGTAGACCAGGCTGGCCTGGAACTCGGAGATCCGTCGGGATTTAAGGCGTGTGCTACCATGCCCTATCGAGTGAACCAGGTTATGTTGATGGAAAAACTAAGGCCCAATGCAAGGAATTTGCCCAAGGTCATAAAAAAGAAGTAAATATTCAGGTCTGGGGCCTTAAGAGGAGAGGGAGGTCAGGGATGCTGGAAACTCTGGATGCTCTTCCAGAGGACCCAGGGTTCAGTTCCCAGCACTCATAAAGTGGTCCACAACCACCTGTAACTCTAGTCCCAGGGGATCCAAAGCCCTCTTCTGGCCTCCACCAACACCAGCGTGCATGAAGTACACAGACATATCCTCTGGGAAAAACACCCATACACACACAAAAAAAAGTCCCCTGGTCTTCCCACCCATGCCATAGTGTGCCTGTTCCCTCTAGTAATAAAAGAAAAAAAGAAAAAAAGAATCCTGGATCCAGGATCCCATTTAGTCCAAGACTCTAGTGACTTGAATATGCTCAGAGGTAAAACAGCATTATTACAAATAATGGATGCCACTAATTGACCATCTGCTAACTACTGCACTAAAACAGTTTACATACTTTCTTTTTGAAACAGGTTCTCATGTAGCCCTGGCTGTCCTGACACTCACTCTGAAGGCCAGGCTGGCCTCATACTCAGAGATCTACCCACCCCTGCCTCCTGAGTGCTGGGATCAAAGGTGTGCGCCACCCTGCTCAGCGAGCGTGAACTCTTAAGGCAGATAAATCAACTGTCATTTATGTTCATTTTACATAAAACTCAAAACTAAGCATTTGAATGAGTTATTCCCCTGCTCCCACCTACCAAGGCAGATCTTGTCGTTATTCCCCCTAGGTCTGATGGCTCTTCTGTACTGCTTGATGTCTAAGATTGGTACCAGCTTTGTGATTAGCCCTGTGGTATGACACTAATCCTTGGTGGTTTTCCAAAATCTCACCCTCACCTTTGTAACTGTGTCCTGTGTTAAGCTTGTCAAATTACCCAGTTTGGGCCATCTATCTCTGCCAAGACCCTGGCTAACAAAGTGGGTGTATTTGGAGCTAGCAAAGACTCAAACAGGGTAGCATTTGATTGGGAATTTGAATAGCTTAGAGGAATTTAGAACTTGGGTGGCTTTAGTTTATTTACCATCATTTAAGAGTGGCTCGAAGTGTGAAGGAAGTTGGCATGGAATTCAGGCAACATCATTTTTCAGAAAGATTTTATTCATTTGAACAACATTTATTGAAGGTCTACTACCTATCATGCACCAAATAGTATTCAAGGTGCTGGAGGAAAGGACAAATCCTAACCCTTGCCCTCATAACTCACCATCTATTAGCAAGAAACACACATGTACTGGGCGGTGGTGGCGCACGCCTTTAATCCCAGCACTCGGGAGGCAGAGGTGGGCACATCTCTGTGAATTCAGAGTCAACCTGCTTTACAGAATGAGTTCCAGGACAGCCAGGGCTATACAGACAAACCCTGTCTTTAAAAAAAAAAGTAAATAAGAAACACACATGTAAAAAGTCACACAAAACATCATGGGTTCTATAGTAGGAGTCTGGACTGGAGATAAGAATTTTCTAATGGTCATCATATAATAAAGGCCAGAATAGGAGATTAAGAAGAAATAATTAGGACACCAGTTAAGGTTTATTAAGCATTTACTATATCTTAGCCAATGTGCTCTCAATTGTTTTCACAGCTCTGTGAGGTTCTGTTATTATCCATGCTTTGTAGAGGAAAGGGAAAAGACTCAAAGGCTTTCAGTTGTTTGCCTAAGTGTGCACATCTATCAGGTGTGAAAGGGGAAGGGAACAGAACCTGGATCTAGCTCCAGAGTTGGTTCTTCTACTGCTGGCATGCTCAGAGAGGCAGGAGCAGAACCAGGAAGGTAGGCGATGCTGTGGGAGCAAGAGTGAAGGCAAATGCTAGAGATCAAATAAATAGATGATTAACAGGACCCTCTTGGAGCGCCTAATTAGAAGGCTTGAAGTGAACTTGGCCTGCAGTTTCATTAGCAGCATAGTAGTAGGGGAACTCACTGAAGTACTCTAAAGGGTCAGCGGGAGGTGGGGAAGTAGACTTCTTTTCCAAGAATTTGGTACTCAAGAGGAGTTACAGGGCATGGCATTTTTAGTCCCAGCAGCCAGATCTCTGTGAGTTCAAGGCCAGCCTTGTCTGCATAGCAAGTTACAGGCCATCAGGACTATATCATGAAACCCTGTCTCAAAAAAAAAAAATCCAGAGAACTTAGTCTAGTGGCTGTGGAGAAAGGACTCTGGATTTGTCAGCAGCAGCATGGAGAGAGGTAGGGGTATCGGTGTTATAAAGCCCAAGAAGGTGAGTGAATAGAATGGGGTGGTATTGGGGTTAAGAATGGATAAGGCAGTAGTATACAGGAAGTCCTAGATCTGTAGTAGCAAGGGGCCTGCTTTTAGGGCTGCTGCCAATAGCTTAGTGGTAGGTAGGAGTGGTTGGCGATGTGGGTAGTGCAGCAGGACCCCGACTCAGCCACGGGTGGACACATAGACAGGGGCATGGTCCCCAGGCAAGGTTGCAGTCCTCGGTAGTCCATCTGAGGCTGGGGAGAACACGGGGGCAAAGGAGTCCTCTCTGAGGACTTAGGTAGGATTTCCAGGAGGCTGGGTTCCACTTCTTCACAGGTATCGGCAACTGTGGCCTTAGGCTGAGAGAGATGAGCAAAAGGAGCTAGATTAGCCAGGCATGGCGCATGCTTTTAATTCCAGCACCCAGGAAGCAGAGGCAGAAGATCTCTGTGAAAGTGAGAGAGACCTGGCCTACATATCAAGTTCCAGGACAGCCAGGGCTATACAGGGCTATCTTAAAAAAAACAAAACAAAGCAAACCAAATGAGCTGAGTTAAAGCAGATCTTGGAGTATAGGGTGGGCTGGATTATATAGTAAGAAGAATTAGGCTAGAGAGTAACACCTAGGGATAGATAGTAAATGTCTAGGAAAAGACCATGAACAAGTTGCATTGTGGGAATAAGAGTCATCGGTGACGGGGTGCCTGGAGGTGGGGGGGGTTGAGGTATACTCACAGGACTTAGAGCTGCAGTGTCTCTAAGGTACTGGCCTAGGACCCGGTGTAGGTCTGGAAGTGAGGGCCACAAAGCATGTCTCAGTCTTCTATTAGAGAAGGAAGAGAGGGGAATCTGACTCAGGATTGAGTCGGGAGTGATGAAGAGGGTACCAAAGTGGGGCAGGAGGGGAGGCAGTGAGGCAGAGGAGGTTTGGAGAGCTGTGGGCATAGTCAAGGCACGCTGGCCTTCCCTGACCATTCCGCCCAAACCAGTACCATCTTCCTTGCCCACCCTGTCTCACACGCTGTTGTTCTGCCTTACTTTGGATTCACTGCAGTGTTACATTGGTGTATTCTTTTCTATCTCCACTAGCACAATCTATATTTTCCCACTTCTCTGTCCCCAGTGTTGAGCCTACAGTAGATGCTTGAGAAAGTGTTAGCAAACAGAGCAAAACAGCAGGGCCTCTTGCTATGTTACTGCAAGGGTTGTCTGGGAAGAGTCCGAATGAAGGTATCCTGGGGAGACTTCCAACGCTTTGGCCCCAGATTTCCACGTGGAAGGACTTCAACCAAAGGTGTCTGGCCTCTTCCATGACCTTCACCCCCACCTCCAGGGAGGAAAAGTAGCTTTCAGACTGGTGAAAAGAATGCCCTATGCCTGTCAGCAACACCACTTCCCTCTTCTCTGTCAACATCTTTTCTTTGTGTCAGATATGGCTACCTGGAACAGAGGCTCCATTCTAGTCTGCTCTTACACAAAGGCAGATTAAAGGTTCAAAGAAGTGGGGCACGATGTGTCATGCCTGAAATCCCAGGACTCAGGGTGGGGCCCGGGGTGGGGGGAGCTGAGGCATGAGGATTGCAATGAGCTTGAGGTCACCCTGGACTGTAGAGTGAGTTCCAGCCTGGGCTACAAGTAAGATCCTGTCTTAAAAAAGCGCTTTCGAAGTGAGGAGTGGAGTCCAGGAGAGGGGCACCTGGCCTAGCCTATACCCAAAGCACACACTCTACACCTCTGACTTCTGAGCCAGGTGTTCCAGAATCAGCAGGTAGTGCCAACAGAATGACTGAGGTGGCGTGGATTTTATTCTTAGGTTTATAGTTTCTCAGCCCTCACAGAAGTGAGTCATTCGTCACTGACATTTATTTAAGGGCCATCTACTTGGCAGGCACTATGCTGAGGATTTAAAAATGACCAAATAAGGCATGATGGGAAAGACATTGTAAAGGTATTAATGCTGGGCTACCAGTGTAGGGCAGTGGCAAAGCACGTCCTCACCATGTGTGAGCCCTGGGTTCAACCCCCAACACCAAATAAATACATAATGCAGGGAAACACTGTGGGAGCACAAAGGAGCAGCCAGGAAGGGGAGATCAGGAAAGGTTAAGGGTCAGTGAAGAAAGTTATTTAAAGATGAATGGGGTAGTCAACCAAAGGCGATATTCCAGGCAGCAGGGACATTGTGTGCAAAGGCAGTAAGCAGTGAAACGGGATAACTGTGGAGGACATCAGGGCTTTGGCAAGACTGACATACAGGGCAGAAGAGATTTGTAGAGCCTCGTTGGGCTCTGTCCTGAGCAGCTACTGAAGGAGTTAGTTAGGCATACCAAAGCCTTAGGTGCATCCAGGGAAGTTTGGGTAGGGGAGAAACGCACAATGGTCAGGTGGTGTGCTGGGGCCAGAGAAAGAAAGCTTTGAGCCATCTCCTGAGGTGGAATGACCAGACCTCAGGGCCAACCGGATGGTGTGGGGATGAAGAGGAAGAAGCTAGAAGGTTGATTGGGCCAAGGTTAGGCAGTAGCCCTGTCACTAAGTGAGCAGCCAGGAGGTGGGGCTGTTGGAGGTGTCCACAGACTGGGCAGGCTAGAGAGTAAGAAGGAAGGTAGTTATCACTCTCAGAGGAGTGCAGGAAGCTGCGGAAGCGGTTGGTGTGGATGTTCCAGGTCCTTAGAGCGGTGTCATCAAGTGGTCCTAGAATACTTGTCAGAGGCCATTGGCCTCGCCAGGACCACCCCCCCAACACTCTCTTGGCAGGGGCGGTACCTGTAGTGCGCAGGAAACTGCCACTTCAGCAACAGCAGGCCCAGGAGGGCACTGAGGCACAGAACCAGGAGCAGAGCGGTCACCAAGGAGATCCAAGCTAGGGAACAACAACACCAAAAAAAGTCTGACGTCAGGGACCCTCGGCCCCGCCCGGGGGCGTGCCAGCCGTAGTCCTGGCTCCGCCCTCAGCATCCTGAGCACCCAAGGCCGCACTGCTGAGCTGAGCTCCGAGCCACGCCCATCGCCCGTCTAGCCACGCCCCACACGGCGGGAACCGGCTTCGGCCCCGCCCATCCTCACCAGTCTCGGAGCCGGTGTCCACCCTAGCCGGGGGAGACCAGGCGCTCCACGGGCCTTGGTAGGTGGGGCCGTTGAGCCTGGCGCGCAGCTGTAAACTGTAGCGAGCTCGAGGGCGCAGCTCCAGGGTCCCTCCCCGGGCTCCGAGAGATGGCTCCAGCACCTAATAGGAGAAGCGTGGAGCGTGTCTGAGCCTCAGCTTTGAACGGTCGGGGATCCCCACAAAGAGCCTCATTCGCAGGCGTATGCGGGATCGAAAGCCCTATTTGAGGTCACTCCTGGGAACACACCGTGGAGCTCACAGAGCTGTGTGCTTCCAGCCACAAGAGGTGAGGACCACCGCTACATGCGCTCACCACCCCGACTGGTCCTGCCTTGGCTACAGAGACATGCTCGGACCCTCAGAACCACACAGACAGTGCCACAAGTACTACACCGCAGAGGATTATCAGATCTGTGCTAGGTGCTGGGGCCACAAACATTTTGAGTAAGCAGGGATACTATTAAACGCTTAGCAAATATTTGAGATGCTTCATATATGCTAAGGCATTGAGCTAGGCGCTAGAAACAAAGGTAAGTGAAATACAGTTTCATATGAAGAGGCAGTCAGTTAATCACAATTAGTGGGAGACACCACAGGAGCACAACGAAACACTTAATACTGCCTAGTTTAGTGTGCTAAGAGCATGGATAGTCAAAGGGGAGACTAGGCATGAGGAGTGTTTCATACATTTTCAAATTATCTGTCTGGAAATTAAGCTGTTTACTAGATAGAGTTGCCTGGTAGGAATATGAATTACACACACACACACACACACACACACACACATATATATATATATCTTAACTGAAAATTTTTAGAAAATGTGTTTAATCGTGTATTGAGCACCTTTCTATATGTCAGGAACTATGCTAGAAATTTATGTATTAAATTTTAAAAATTTATTTATTTTATGTGTATGAGTGTTTTGTCTGCATATTCTTAAGGTGTGTGTCTGGCGCCCTCAGACCTCCTGAAACTGGAGTTATGGGTGATTGTAAGCTACCATGTGGGTGCTGAGAACTGACCCTGGGTCCTCTGCAGAAGCAAAAGCAACAAGTGCTCTTAACTGCTGAACCATCTCTCCGGCATTTAGCTTTTATCTAACTCCAAGGCAGGTAACTTTCTCCCCATTTTACCAATGAGGAGATTTTACAAATTTAGGTAATTAGCATGTGGTTCTTAAATCCCTTTCCTTGTGGTGGGTAGAATGATAAAACTGGAGTTGTGAATGAATAGTCATTAAAACCATAGGGTTGAATTACTCACCTAGGCAGAGCAGACATTTATCTATGAGAAAGAGTGACTTTGGATGGTGTGCTAGTAAGAACAACATCTCATGAAAGAGTAGGAAAGGCGGAGCCAGAAAGAAGAGATAAAGCTCGGTCAGAGAAGGAGGAAGGAAATGAGGGAGGCTGCTATCCCACAGGCAAAGGGAGAGAATTCTTTATTTAGTGGTTCTGGGATGGAACCCCGGCGCTTCTTGCAGGCTAGGCAAGTGCTCTGCCACTGAGCTACACCTCCAGCATGGGGAGAGAGCAGTTCAAGTGCGGTACCCAGTGATGCCGCTTGCCCAAGAGGGATTTAGATACCGGTTAGATCAGATAAGCACAGACGAACAAGCCCGGACCGGATACAGAGACAGTGTTGGCGTGGGGAAGGTGCCTGCCGTGTTCCAAGGGCACTGTTCTTCACTGTACCTTCCAGTCCTCATGGCCTTCTCCCGCGTATCGGAGCTGGTAGCAGGTCTCTTGAGCTGCCCAGGATGACTGGTGCTGCCACTCCAATTCCAGCCTCCCGCTTGAGACCTCCCTCCAGTGCAGGCTGGGGGTGGGGAGGAGCACTGCGGGATTTCAGCGCGGGTTACCTTTTATGCTTTAGGCATCGTGCGGAGAGTCATGGGCGTGTTACCAGGGCCATGGGTCAGAAAGGGCAAAGCCGAGAGTCATGGGCGTGTTACAGATTTGGCGAAAGTAAGGCTTATGTGGGAATGCAAGAAGGAAGGTTCTTACCAGCCTGATGGATCCAGAAAGGGGAGCCCAGGTAGCTGTGAACACCACCTTGAGCTGTGGTCCCCTCAACAAGGATGTGGATAGCACTGTCATTTCGTGACTTGAAGTGGCAGCGGGAGAACAAAGTGGGCTGTGGTCCTGGATCTGTTTCTTCTTCCTCTTCACATTTCTCCCAGGTGAGATCCCTAAGAACCAACCCAAGAGAGCCACTGAATCTGCCTTTTCCAGATATTCTCCATCCTCCCTAACGCACAGGCACCATGGCCTGCATGGATCAAAACTGAAGTCCTTCCTCAGCACTTGGGCCTCTAGGGCTTTCTCTGCTTTTATGCCATGAGGTCTAGCCTGTTCCCCTTGAGGAAAGGGCAGGCATGATTTGTGAAAATGGTTATATGATTAAACCCATTAATTTGTATACAATAATAATAATAATAATAATAATAATAATAATAATAATATAGTAGATGAACAAAGCTAAAAGAACATAGTCTGTAGAGTTCAGGTTTCAGCCCACCAGTGCATACCTTGGGCCAGTGATGTGATTTATCTCTGCTGTAGTTTCCTTCCTTCTAGGAAGTGGATTGACCTCTATCCTGCAGACCACTTCCAAGATGAAAGAGACTTTATCTTTTTAGAAGCAAACATCTTTATATTTTTAAGTGTGTTCTTAATCAGCAGTTCTCTCACATTGCTTCTAGAATTTGCTTCCAAAAATGCTGATCTGTTAATATCCAGACCACATCACAAACCTATTTCAATCTTTACCGTCGCCACACAAAGTGAAACCACCATCATTGCTTGCCTGGCTTAAAGTAAATTGGTGAGCTGGCTGCTGAACTTTTTTTCCTTTTTCTGAAAAGACTAGGTCTCATTATGTAGTTCTGACTGGCCTGGAATTTGCTATGTAGACCAGGCTGGCCTTGAATTTGAGATGCTCTTGCCTCTGATTGCTGGGATTAGAGATGTGCACGACTACTGTGCCACCTCCTTTTTGAGGCAGGGTCTCAAGGAGCCTAGGCTGCTCTCAACATGCTGCTTCTTGATTCTAATCCCTTGGTGACTTGCTGTCCCTAAAATGATTGATTCTTGTATTTACATGTCCACCCACTTACTCGGCAAACAGTTGATAACTCATGTGCCAAGCATTGTGCCAGGCCTGGAGAGTACATAGATGAAAAGTACACACCTGAAGGAGCCCTCATGTCAATGGACAAATCACAAAAACAAAGAGCCACGTTTTTCTGTGTTGCACACAGGCTGACTGGGGAGATCACCCCAGAACATCTAACTGGAAGGAAGGGTCCTGGCTGAGACAGTGTTTACACTGAGGCTCAGACTATAAACAGGTTAGGTAGAGGGACAACCGGCTATCCCAGGCACATACTGTGCACACATATTATTGTGTTTTGGGAGAAATTTTATTTATTTATTTAGGTTTTTTGAGGCAGGGTTTCTCTGTTGTAACTCTGGCCGTCCTGGAACTTACTCTGTAGACCAGGCTGGCCTTGAACTCACAGAGATCCAGGTGTGCACCACCACTGCCCGGCTTTTGGGGAAATTTTAAATGGTTCAGAATGGGAATTGGTTTTAGGACCAAGGGTCCAGTAGTAAATTGCAAATGTGACCGCAGACAAAAAGGAGCTTGAACTTTTGTGGGGGAAGGGTTTTGGGGAGGGTGAGAGGGTCTCACATTCCCTAGCCCAGACATGCCTGGAGGAGGTGATCCTCTTGCCTCAGCCTCCTAGCTATGGGGATTGTAGCAGAAACTTGAACTTCATCTCATAATTAGGAAAACTTTCAAGTACCTTAAACCAGGAAGGGTCATAATTACATCGTACTTCAGAAACCTCCTCTTGTTGCTGTTTGTAGAGAGGATTTGGGAAGGGAGAGGAGAAGCGGAGAAACCCATCAGGACATTGTCAGGATTTTCATGTGCAAAGTAGTGAGGGTGAGAATGTGTGGAGACAGAATGAGAGAGACGACGAAAGAAATTTTGTTTTTGTTTTTGTTTTGAGACATGGTCTCACCTATGTAGCCCTAGCTGGCTCCAAACTCATTGTGTAGACTAGGCTGTCTCTGAACTCACAGAAATCTGCCTGCCTCTGCCTCCAGTGTGCTGGGACCAAAGGTGTGTGCCTCCATGCTCAGCAAGAGATATTGAAGACAGAAGACATAGAGAAACAAGACTATTTCTGATCAGACCTGGAGTGTCATATGTATGTATATATGAAGGAGAGAAGTCCAGGGCAACTTATGTGTGGAAACTCAGTTAATGATAAAATAGAGCAAAAGAAAATTTGGATAAAGAAACTGATCGATTTGATTTTGTCACCTTAAATCCATGCGCAGATTTGACCTGTACTCTATAAAAATCTGTGCAGCCATTTAAAAGAATGGACTGCTTCTTTTTGGGCTGAGTTCCAAAAAAAATATTTAAGTAAAAAAGTAAGTAAACAAATTCTTTAGGGTTGTGGGGAGAATAGCGTGGTGGCGTAGCACTTCATCTAGCCTGTGGTACTGTCTTCTGCATCACAGAAACAAAGATGAGAACACAGCTGGGCGTAGTTAATCCCAGCACTCCAGCGACAGAGGCAGGTGGATCTCTGTAAGTCCAAAGCCAGCCTGTGCTACATAGCAAATTCCAGGCCAGCCAGAGAGGCATCCTGAGACCCTGTCTCAAATTCAACATAAATACATAAATAAATGAGTAACTAAATAAATCCTATGTGCACACACATAAATATAGTGTGATTTAATTTATATTTAAAGATTAAATATTGTTTACAAACATGTCAATGCATTGAAAAATCCGAAGAATACAGCAAAGCTCTTAAGAGTGACTTTTTCGTTATTGATTCATGAGTATGAGTGTGAGTGCACACATGGAGGTCAGAGGACATCCTCAGTTGTTGGTTCCCAACTTCCACCTTGTTTGAACAGAATCTCTTGGCTTTTTTCTGTGCTATATATGCCAGGCTACAGATGTGTCCAGCTGTGCACAGCTTTGCATGGGTTCTAAGGATTTGACCCTCGTGCTTATACGGCAAGGGCTTCATCCAGAATCAGTTTTCCTAGCTCTTCCCCCGCTCTTGCAGGTGAGAATATATTGGTAAGTAAAAGCAAATATTGGCTTTGTCGCCATGAGTCACACATAGTCAAGGTCAGCGTCTCTCAACTGGAGATCGGAGGGAGTACTTTTTCCTTTACTTTGTTTTGAGACTTGGTTTCATAAAGCCCAGGCTGTCCTTAAACTCAGTATATAGCTAGGGTTGACCTCTGTTCCTCCTGCCTTTACTTCCCTAGTCCTGGGATTATAGGTGTGTGCCACCATAATCACATGAAGCATAAACGTTATACTGTATCTGAGAATAGCATTTAAAAAGGAGAGTTACATATTACAACAAGCATGCATAAACACGCCAGCAAGATGGCTTGAGTGGTTAGGGCGCTTGCTGCCCTAACACCTGACAACCTGACAAGCCTGACAACCCCAAGTTCAATCCCCAAAATCCACAGAGGAGAAGAATAGAACCAATTCCTTCAAATTGTCTTCTGATATCCACACTCAGGCCATGTGCCATGACCCCTGCCGCAAAGTGAGTCAATGTTTTTTGTTGTTTTCCTTTGGTTTTTCTAAGACAAGGTTACTCTGTTGTAACTCTGGCTGTCCTGGAACTCACTCTGGACCAGATTGGTCTTGAGCTCAGAGAAATCCACCTGTCATTGCCTCCCAAGTGCTGGGATTAAAGGTGTGCGCCACCACTGCCTGGCCCCAGTACTTTTTTTAAAAATGCAAAATTATGCTATTGGATCCAATAAGGAGGGGCAAGGAGTGTCCCTGAAATCTGAAGGATAAGATGAGAAAGCCTGAAGAGACCTGTCAAAGGCCAGGCAGAGCAGGAAAGGGGTGAACGCAGGGCAGCAGAGCCAGTGCTGGAAGAGAGACGTCAGTGGGGTGCAGGGTAAGATGAAGCTGAAGTAACGTAACAGTCCGATATCCTAGAACTTTACAACGCTACAAGAGACTTCTTTAAGACTGGTGGGAGGTTATTGTGGGTTTTAAAGCAGGGGGTATTCTGTTTATTTTCAAACTGCTAGGTCACCCCAGTTCCTGTGTGATCAAGTGAGAGGAGATGATTTTTACCCCCAGTACTGGGGATTGAACCCAGAGCCTTATGCATGTCAGGCAAGCCATTTGATCTGTCTCCCAACCTGATGGGTTATAACGTGGCGATGGCAGTGACACACTTTGGGACAGATTCTAGGCAGGCTTACTATGTAAAACCAACGACCTGGTAACAGATTGAATTCAGAAAGGATGAAGGATCAGGGAGGCATTTGGTAGAAGTCCTTGAAGGCCAGGCTGAGTTTTGTACAGATCTACTAGATCACAGATCACAGGACATCACAGTACACAATTAAGTAGGAGAAGGTCACGACCAACAAGTTTCACAGAGACCTAGCCATGAGGGAAGTTAGCATCATGGGGGATAAATTGAAGATGGATAGAATTGCCAACGGTGTCCGACCTTTCGATATTGTGAAACGACCTTGTTATGTATAAAGTCCAAACTTAAGAACCACACGATTGAGTTACAAAAAGCAAAACAAACAAACAAAAAACCCTGCATGTTTTAGGTAACTCTACAATTTTGTGTTGGGCCACGGTCATAACTGTCTTTGGCTATATGTGACCTTTGGGCCCTAGTCTGGACATGGGTGCTAGGCTGCCTCGAGGGTCCAGATGAGGTGATTAAGTCTGATGAGACCAAGCCATCCCCAGCAGAAATGAAGAGAGGATGATAAAACACTCACTGGAACACGAGGGGACAGACAATGGCGCCCGGAGAGGGCAAGGAGGCAAGTGAGGAGGACCTGTCACAGCGATGCCGACCTTCCAGTCTTACCTGTCTGTGGGGCAGCACCGTGTCCTGCTGTGGTGGAAGAAGCCTTGGGAGCGCGTGTAGTCTTGTTGCTGCCACTGGCAGATAACCTCCTTTAGATCCAGGGTAAAGCACTGAAGTCCAATCGCCGCTGCAGTCAAAGAAGAAGGCCATGCGTTCTTACTCGGTAGAATCTCTAGTGCACCTCTAGACACAAGACCTTTGCACCTGTTCTTTCTTCTCTTCCTGAACAGAGTTGTCCTGTACAGTAACAGGACATCAGGAAAGAGCACGGTTTCTAGAGCTTCCATATCCAGCCTATGCCCCTGTGGAGATCTCTTAATCTCTTCCTCCATCCCTTTACAGACCCACCTGCATCTCCTGGAAGGTCCACGGTCACAGGGAAGGACCAGGGTCCCCAGGAGCCACGAAGGGAGACCCCATCAGGTTGGCTGTGTAGCTGGAGCCAGTAGGACTTGCCAGGCTGGAGCCCCGAGATGAGACAGCTTCCACCCCTCACTGTCAGAGTCTGGGGAGAAAAATCCCAGCACCAGAGTCTAGGCTCGCTTCTCAGCCAAGATAGCCTATATATCTAATATTTGAACCGCTGTGCAAAACTCAGCTCTTTGCTGGAGAGATGTGCACATAGACAGGGGCCCTGTTGACGAAGTTCAGGTTGTACTTAGGGAGTTTAACAAAGTCTCATTTTGGAGGCCTGGAAGCCTTCGAACAGAGCTCCCGGAAGCTAGTCAGAGTCTACATTGACTCCTCAAAGACCAACCCAGTCCAGGATCCCCTAAGCATCATCTTTCTTTTCTAGGGGACAGGGTAGGACATAAAAGGAGGAACAGAAAGTTAGGATACTTCTCCAGTTGGGGAGATCCTCATTGGTCCATGCTGTTGGGACACCGTAGGCAGAATACACGGAGGCTGGTCAAGAACGGAGACTGGGCTCAGCATCCACAGAGCGGGGCAGCAGGTTTCTGTGGCGAGCAGCTGCATGACCGAAGGGCCAGTAGAATTGCTGGGGTCCGTGGGGCCATAGCGGAGTTCATGCCTCAGGAAATCACTGATTTCAGGAGCGGGGGCCCTCCAGTGGATCTGAAGTTCCCCTGGTTGGCTCCCACCTCTGGCCTTGATGATAATGGGGGGATCTGGCAGGCCTGAGGGCAAGACAAAGCACATCAAATCTCTGAGTGCCAGTCTAGGGTTCAACCCGTGGGCTGCAGAGAGGAGTCTGAATCAAGACAACTTTGAGTTCAAAAAGACACCAGTTCTCATTTCCATGGAGGGGAAAATGGGAGAAAGTCTGCCTGTCCTGTTCTACCCTCCCGGGAATAACGAGCTCGCTGCGGTGTGACGGTTTGATAGACTTGTGTATCTTAAAGCAGGGACCTCTTTTCGTCTCTGGCACACATAGGTGGTCTGACTGTTGAATGGGTAAGTAAATGAATATGTTAATAAAAGGAGCAAGGTATCCTTGACGTGAAATGACTCATGGAGGTCCAGTTCTGAACGCTAAGGCTGGGAGGGGTTCTGAGATGCCTCTGAGGCTCTGATAGTGAGGGGACCCACATTGTCCTGAGAGACTACGGCCCAGCCTGATTCTGGGAGCTTGAGCAAATGGAGGGGCAGTGTGGCAGAGATGTCCTCACCCACACTATCCACAGACAGCACCCGCTGGGTCAAGGTCTGGTTGAGGAACACGTTCTTCACCCAGAGGTGCAGTGGGAAGAAGAGGCGTACTTCATCCTGGGCTGGAAACTGGCACACGTACCGGGTTCCAAAGGTGGGTGCACTCTGGGAATGCAGGGGACACACACGGGGCTTCTCTCTGTTGACATAGGAGAGGTTCTACCTACACAGTCATCATGCTCAGCCCTGAGGACCCAGGTTGAACACATGCCCGATTTCTATCTCCATTATTACCATTTTCTTCTTGCTGCTTGAGGTAGGGGGGATTAGGGGTTCTGTCGGGGCTTGAGCTGGGCCATTTATGGAGTGGTTATGTATTGGGCATATATTTGGAGTAGTCCTCTGATAGGGCCAAAGTCAGGGAAGCTAAGAGTGTGACTCAGCTAAATATAGGGACAGATAAATGGGGACTGGGGCACAGTCCAGGACCTACCCTGGGTAGGCATACAGCAGCTGGTATGTTCCATTGGGTGCTGCTTCTTCCTCATCCCAGAAGCAAGTGAGGTCTTCAAATGTTTGGGAGAAACAGTTCAGGGGCTCTGTGTCCAAGGCCAGCAAGAAGACATCTGAGAAACAGTTGGTGAGTTGGACTCTAGCTTCTTCCAGTCACGTTTGTGGGTTAGAATAGGGAGCCGGTGGGAGTCTCTTACCCTATATCCCCTCCCAGGGCACCCTTCGACTGGACATAGGTAATCTCCACCCTCTACACACCTCACCTTGGCTGCTGACTTGTGCCTGGTTTGGAGGGCCCAAGAGGAGGCAGAAGGTGACCATGAAGAGGGCCCAAGAGGGCATCTTCTCCGGCACTCTGTGCCTGCCCTAGCCCGTCCTCCCTTCAGGAAGCTGGGCCCCAATCCCCTCCCGGGC
Source organism: Cricetomys ansorgei (assembly GCA_026225945.1). Taxonomy (NCBI): domain Eukaryota; kingdom Metazoa; phylum Chordata; class Mammalia; order Rodentia; family Nesomyidae; genus Cricetomys; species Cricetomys ansorgei. The sequence goes on along the minus strand of JAMJFZ010002837.1, from coordinate 233,660 downwards.
CAGCCCCTCAGGTTCCTGTCAGATACAGCCCCACGTCCTGTCCCTGTCTCTGCCCCTCTGGGGCCCATCCAGACCACACTGGGGCCAGGGGCCAGGGGAGGGGGAATGAATGGGCAGGAGGGTAAGGGGAATTTGAAAGAGGGCATGAGCCTTCTGTTTGTAGGGGCCTGGGGGTATATATTTGCCTATGAATCAAAAAGAGACACCCTATGGGTACACAAACTAGTGTGGAAAAGCATACGATCATCAGAACAGTATTAAGCATGCTACATGTGTTGACTCGACCAGTCCATAGACTAGTCTTGTTTCTGTTGGAACCATGAGGAAGCCGAGACGCAGAGGACTTAAAAGGCTGCTCCAGGTCACATACCGAGTAAGATGGAAGGCCCAGGAGATGGCCCTTGAGAACCCGAGCACTCAACAGTCACGCCACACTCCCGGAATGACCCCCATGAAGTGCCTGTCTCCCTCACAGACAGTTACCTGATGGGGGCTATTTCCACCGTAACACTTTCTGGGGCTCTGTGTATAAACGAGCGTGTGCTTCTGGATCGGAATGACCTTTCCATCGCAGGCAGCATTCTCAGCAACCCTTGGGTGTGTTCTACAGACGACAGTGACAGAGGTACTGGGAAGGCGTTGGGAAAGCAGAGCTCCAGGCCCTTCCCTAGACCTACTCACACAAAAATGACATTCGCCAAAATCCCCAGGCAATTCGGTACACAGTGAAGTTTAAAGGCAGGGCTTCGGTATGTCTGTCTGACTCGCTCGGAAGGAGGAAAGGTTGGTCTCGGCTCTTCATGGCCGAGAGGTGTGTATGATTTCTTCGCTGAAGCCAGGCCTCCTCCTGGGTGTGCTGGGCCAGCGGGTGGTTCCTATTCTGGTTCTGAAAGTTCTAACTCTTGGCCGAGGGGAGAGATGAAATGGAGGGGAGGAAGCAAATGTGGCCATATTAATGCCCACATTCGTCCCTTCAGCTTCACCGGGGGTCCCATGACGGCTCCACAAACTAAGTGTCCGCAGTGTCACCGTCATCTCTTCTTCCTTGTGAGTTACCTTTATTAAACAGGATTTCAGAAGCTGGGCATGAGAAGAGGGAAATCTTTTAGGCTTCCGCTATAGTCTTCAATTTTCTTTTTTTTTTTTTTTTTTTTTTTTGGCATCATTTCCTTGAGTCAGCTAGACTGATCCTTACTTAGTCCTACTGGCTCCCGGCTTACAAAGACCAAAGGTCACACTTAAATGCCCTCCATCCTCCTCCCAAATATACAGCTACCCAACCTCAAGTCAACCCAAGTGAGAGGGGACACACACAATTTCCACGTTCACGCAGTCCCAAACTTCGGGTATGAGGTGGATGTTGACAACTTCAAAGTTAGCTATGACTTCACTTTGGGCTCCGGTTGGGTAGCCAAATGCTTATCTGGCTTCTTCTCTGCTTGCGTGTCTAATATTTAAGATGCTCAAGCTGTGCCGCATGCCTATAAGCCCAGATCACTGAAGGTGGAAGCAGAAGGATTGTGAGTTTGAGGCCAGCCTAGACTGCATAAAGGATTCCAGATGGGTCTTGGCTACACATGGAGACCCTATCTTAGAAAGCCAAACACAAAAGCAAATGGGCAGGCATGGTGTGGTTGCTTGCCTATAATCTCAGCTACTTGGGAGTCTGAAGAGGAGGGGGATCACTTGAGCCTATGAGTTTGAGACTAGCCTTGATCACACAGTGAAAGAACCCCAATCAAGGTGAGGGGAGCCTGGTGTAGTAGCGCACAGGACTTGGGAGACAGAGGCAAGTGGATCTCTTGTGAGTTCAAGAGCAGCCTGTTCTACAAGTAAGATTCAGGCCAGCCAGGGCTACATAGAGAGACCCTGCCTTGAAAGAAAGAATGAAAGAAAGGAAGAAAAGAAGGAAGGAAGGAGGGAGGGAGGGAGGTGGAATTGAACTCTAGACTCTGGCTCCTATCCCCAAACCTGTGCCTTTTGCTCCCCTATCTTGCCATCTTTGTATATGGCACCTCCATCCATTCAGCGTTCAGACCCCAGACATTGGTACTCCTCGATCGCCAGCTCTCTCTTACCTTTCCTATTAGCAAGTGCCATGGCCTGAGTCTGTGCACTTTGACCCCCTCCAGCCGCCCCTTCTATCCCATGTTTGGGCCACCGAGTTGGCTTCCATGAACTTCTCGGCCCACTCTTCTACCCTCTCCCCTGTACATCCTGCATAACAGGCAGATACATTTTTAAAAATAATTTTTATTTTATTTTGTTTATTATTAGCACATGAGTATGAAGTGTGTGTCATAGCGTGTGTGTGTGTGTGTGTGTGTGTATGTGTGTGTGTGTGTGTATGTGTGTGACGGTCAGGGGACAACTTTGAGGTTGCTTCTCTCCTCCTATCATGGGATCTGGCATCAGAAGTCAGGTCATTAAGCTTTCAAAGCAAGTGCACTTACCTGCTGACCCGTCTCACTGGCCCCAGATTGGTATGTTTAACATGCCCATCCTGTTTCTTTACTGTCCTATTAAAATCCCTGGATGATTTCCCTTAGCATTTAGAATATAACTCAAATGCCTCCTGATGGCCCATGAGGCCCTGCCTAAATTGGCACGTGCAGCCTTGAACGTCACCTCCTTGCACTCTCTTCTTCATTCAGTCGTGATGACCTCATTGCATCTCTCCCCTTCACCCCGTTCAGTCTCAAGCTGTTTGCAGCACTCAGTATCCCTCCTGTTCTACAACGTCAGCTTCTCTTGGTTTCCTCCTGCCTTCCGTAGATTCTCTCCGAGTTCTCCTGTGCCTTCTCCTTCTCCTAAGTCTTGCTGTCCTCTCGTGTCTTGGCTTAGCCCTTTGTGTGGTCTGAGTGACTCTATAAACTCTAAGATCTCATCACTCTCAGTTGCTATTAAACACCTCCATTGGTTCTTCCTCGGAACTTCACACCCATCAGGTACCAATCAGAACTGTTGCCCTCAGGCCCTTGTGGACCTTCTCTTGGTATGTTCTGCATTTCACATGGGCCACCTAGGCATCTGAGCCTGAAACCCAAGGGTGATTCTCCGATCTTCCTTCTCCCTCTGCTCCTGCATCCAAGTCCCTACCAAGCCCTCTGACTTCTAAGGGAGGCAGAACAATAGTGGTTAAGCGTAGAGTCCACCAGGGACACTGTACCGGTCAGAGGGCTGAGATGGAAGCCTCTGGCAACTGCATGGGAGGAGGTTCAGCTACCTGTTCCTGTCATTGTCTCATCTCCTCTGTGTCTGTGCAACTAGAACGAGCTACTTTCCCCCAGTCTTTCATTTCTGTAGAAAATCAAGCAGGAGCTGCCACAGGCCTAGGGGAAAGGAAGCCACGTGGTTCTGCTTTCTTTGGTTAAAAAGTCCTGCAGGCTCTCATGTCCAGCCCAGAGCAGCAGACTTGGCTTACAGAAACTGCTGTTTGGGCTGAGGAGACCGCTCAGACAGTAAAGAGCTTGCCAGGCAAGTATAAAGACCTAAGTTTGAACCCTAGAGTCCATGTGAAAATAGTTGGGCAAGCAGGTGTGGTGGCATACAGTCTTTAGTCCCAGCGCTCTGAAGTCAGAGGTGGGGGGTTTTCTATGAGTTTGAGGCCAGCCTGGTATACACAGAGAGTTCCAGGACATCCAGGACTAAATAGAGAGATCCTGAAAAAGCTGGGTGAGGTGGTGTAGATGTATGCTTGTAAACCCAGTACCATGGCAGTATGGAGAGCAGATCCCTGGGCTCGCTGGCTAGGCAGCCTAACTTACGTGGCAAATTAAAAAAAATGGTGATGACAGGTGGGGAATGACACTCAGTATGGTCCCCTGGCCTCCAAGTGCACACACAAGTGTGTACCTGTGCAACACACACACACACACACACACACACACACACACACACACACACACACACGCACAGCTGCATTTGAACTCTGGGTAGCTATTGCTAGGAGAACTCCTGGAGTTGCTGGTTATGGACTGGATTAGCTGAGGCAGCAGCATCCTTTTTTGTTTGTTTTGGTTTGGTTTTTTTGTTTCGTTTTTAGTTTAGTTTTTTTTTTTTTTTTTTTTTTTTTTTTTTTTTTTTTTGAGACAAGGTTTCTCTGTTGTAATTCTGGCTGTCCTGGAACTCAGTCTATAGACCAGGCTGGTCTGGAGCTCACAGAGATCCACCTGCCTCTGCCTCTGCCTCTGCCTCTGCCTCTGCCTCTGCCTCTGCCTCTGCCTCTGCCTCTGCCTCTGCCTCTGCCTAGTGCTGGGAGTAAAGGTGGGCACCACCACTGCTGCCTCCTCAGCCACCACGACGTGACTAGCTCTCAGGGAGGAGGGCGGTCCTCTCCTTACTGCTGGGCGGTCCTCTCCTTACCGCTTGCTGCTTTTTGTGGCTCAGGTCCTTCCACCACAGTGTGAAGCTCCTAAACAAGATGTCACTGAATAGAGGGTTGGAAAGAGAATTGGCTCTTGTGAATCCAAACCTGTGCTCTTGCCCTTTATCTCCTCTTCGGTCCAGATTTCCTAACCCTGCCAGTTTCACTGAATCGGAAAGTCTAAGCTTAGGTAGCTCTAGGCTCTAGGGTTCTCTATTTCTCCATCTTTTTCTCAACATTGTCACATATCCTTCTGAAATGATTCCATTTATATTAGCATATCAGAACACTGTATTTCCCCTATCCTTGATCAATATCATTTTATTTATTTAAATTGTTGTTTGCATGTGTGTGTGTACATGTGCCTTGTGGGTGTATGTGTATGCATGTTCCTATATGTATGAGTACATATGTGAGCATGTAGAGGCTCCAAACTTGAGGTTGGGTCTACCTTAGTCACCTTTTGTTTTATGTATTGAGGCAGGCTCTCTAGATTAACCCTGAATGTGCCAATTCTAGCTAGTCCAGCTAGGCAGATTTCTCAAGAGATCCCTTGTCTCTGTTTCTTAAATGCTGACATCATAACAGCCACACCTGCCCGGGCTCTTACATGGGTTCTGGAGATCTGAACTCTGGTCCTCAGCAAGGATTTTATGCCTAGCCCTGCCAAACGTCATTTTAAGTTTGCCATTTTCTGATAAGGCTCAAATATTCTTTCCTTCTTTCCTTGTTTCACATCTTTTCAGCGCTCCCCCGTGTCCTTTAGACTCGTCCTTCTGAGCTGAACCCGGGGCCTTCTCACCTTTGCATCTCCCATACTTGGAATCTCTCCCTTCTAATGTGCTCCTTTCTAGTTCCTAAATCCAGCCCAAGCTGAGGGAATCCCTCCCTCACGGTGCCATGATTTCCCAAGGCACAGAACTTTTCCAACTTAACAGTCTATAGGAACTTCCTCTGTGTTTCTAGATCTGTCCCTCGGTCCTAGTTCTTGGGAGTCTTTTCTTATCTTCTTTTTTTTTTTTTTTTTTTTGGAAATAAGGTTTCTGTGTGTAACCCTGTCCTGGAACTTGCTTTGTAGACCAGGCTGGCCTCGAACTCAGAGATCCACCTGCCTCTGTCTCTCGAGTGCTAGGATTAAAGGCATGAACCGCCAACTATTTGTAATGAGGGGGCAGGATAACTAAAAAGGAGAACCAGGGAGATGACTCAATAAAAGGCACTGACTACCAAGCCTGAGGACCCGAATTAGATTCTCAGGATTCACATGGTGGAAAGAGAGAACAGACTTTCACAGATGCCCTCTGACCGCCTCCACATACCTGCTGTGACACAAATACACGTATACACACAAATAAATGTTTTTTTTAAGGGCTTGTATGTGAAAGATGGCTCACTTGTTGCTCTTGCAGAGGACCAGGGTTCGGATCCCATACCCTCACAGTGGGTCACAATCATCTGTCGTTCCAGGGGATCTGATACGCTCTTCTGACCTCAGAGCAACCACCTACATACACACAAATAAAAAAAGAAAATCTTTAGAGAGCAGAAATGCAAGTTCACACCCCTCCCAGAGGCCCCTCTTCTCTGAGATCAGGAGCAATGTGATGGGCCTTGTTTCAAAACGAGGAGGGCGTGGTTTTGGTAGGAGACAATAAGAGAGAAAAATTTACCAAATCAGGGGACAGAGACGAGAGGGAGCCAGGCTGAGGAGGAAGGCCAGCAGTAAGACATTCCAGTAAGCCCTGACCTTCAGAACAGTGGGCCCACTGCTCAGATTTAAGCTCACTCTCTATTCCGTGAACGTTAACTTCCCTACAACATGTCCAGCGAGGGTCTTATGTGCTCAGCATCTTACATCCTCAGCATCATGGGAACAAAGATATCATGGCACCGTGGAGCTGAGAGTAGACGGCAGCCACGGAGACTAGGAAGAGCGTGAGTTTAGACAGAGGACGATGAGAATGTGAACCTGGGGAGGGCTTTGGGGAAAGCAGAGGGACAGGGAGTGACACCTCACACCTGCCACCCCAGTGGCCAGGTGACTCAGCGGGCGGGTCTTGAGTTTGGAGGCCAGTCCGGATTACATAGCATGTTTGAGGGTAGCCTGTCTATATAATGAGATATAAATTTAAAACAATTTTAAAACATTTTATTTGTTTGTTTGTGTGTGTGTGTGTGTGTGTGTATATACCCAAGAAGTCCAGAAAAGAGTGTCAGATCTCATGGAGCTAGTCGAAAGTCCCCTGATGTGGGTGCTGGAAACCAAACTTGGGTCCTCTGTAAGAGCAGCAAGTGCTCTTAACCACTGAGCCATCGCTACAGCCCCAGATATAATTTTAAAAGTGACCGCAAAGAGCTGCTAGCTTTGAGAACTTTGGGTTGAGTACGCACGGCTTTCCTTTTTCTGTCCTCATAGAACGTTGTGCCTCTATGGGGAAGCATGTGCTCTGTGTCTCTGCCCTCTGATTTCGGTTGTTTGTCATTGAGGTTTGGTGTTCCTTGGCTTATAGACCTGTTGGATCTTTGCCTGTTGGGGTGTTTTCATATGGGAGTAGCCATGCCATGTCTTTACCCTAGCTAGAGGAGGTATGAGTCCGGAAGGGACTATCCCAGAACAAGAGTGGGTGGGAATGTGTTGTTCCTGGTGACTCTCTCTCCTACATTATCTTCCAGCTTCCAGAGGTAAACACTTGCTCCCTGCCAGCACTACCGTAGGGCACGTGGTCCTCCATGGCTCTGTTGCCCATCCTTCTCTTTCCGGGAGGGAAGATGAGGCTCAGAAGGGAAGAAGTAGCCTATGGTCACTCTGAAAGGAGAGAGCTGAGACTTGAATTGAGCTGTTTCTCCTCAAAGGCTATTTTTTAAAAAATATTATTTTTTAAATAATGTGTAGGTGTGTGTTGGCATATGGATATGTGCATGTGGGTGCAGCTGCCCACGGAGGCCAGAGGCATGGGATCCCCCGGAACTGGAGTTGTGAGATGCCTGATATGGGTGCTGGAAGAACAGAATTCTTCTGGAAGAGCACCAAGAACTCTTAACTGCTGAGCCATCTTCAGCCCCTAAAGCCTAGTTTTAAAAACTCCTCCCACACAGACCTCTTAGCCAAAGGTCGCCTTGCAGCATCTTCCTCTGCCGTGATTATCTATCTAGAATTGCGTGTTAGGTGCGTGGTGGGGGGGAGGGCTTCTTGAAGTTGGAGGCTGCGCACAAAACCCACCTCAGGGGGAGTGCGATGCTAACGCATCTCCGCAAGGGAGATGACTGGAAGGGCGCCCCCTGGACAGTCCTGTGTGCTCTCCTCTGTCTCCTGTCCTCCATTAGACATCCTGACTCCTGAGCTGTCCTACTTACACAGCTGCTCTCTCGCCTCTGAATCGAAGGCCCAAATCCAAAGAAAGAGGAGACTGACCCACTACCGCAGCTTCGGGTTGGGTTGTCCACGGGAGAAGGCCTGGGTGAGATAAGAGATACGCAGCCCTGCGGGAGGAGCCTGCGCTGCCCAGAAGGCTCTGCAGGAAATCACCCCCTTCCTTGAGGGCTAGCGGGAGTGAATGACTCAGGGCAAAGTAGTGTGATTTCCGTATTTCACAGCCAGATCTGTGGTGAGGCCCCTTTGACCAGGTGCCCCAGCTTCACACCTTTCCCACGGGTCTGCCCGATAAGGCTTTCTTTCTGGCTTTTCCCATTGCACCATTGGGTTTGTCTCTTGCTCCAACTCCTGGCCAGGCCGTGTCCGGTGATTACAGGGCCAGGAGTGAACGAAACCAAGGGAAATGAAGCTAGAGTGGGTGGGGCAGGTGGAACTGAGAATTTACGGCTGTGTGGTGTTCTGTGCTTGTATCACAGTGGGGGTCGTGGTCCTTAGGGTGCCGTGGTGGGAAAGTGGGGGCTCTCCTGTCGGGGAGGATGCCTTCTTGACACCTTAATATGTATTCTGGCCTCAATGTACTTGTGTTGAATTTGGAAATGTACTTTGCTCAGATCGGTTCTCTCTCGCTGTGGCAGAGAAGAAGCGTTGTACTGTGGCTAAAGGGCACTCTGGAACCAGGGCATCCAGTTTTGAGGGCCAGCCTTGCCGTTTACTGTCAGACTTTACGTCAAGTTCCTTAATCTCTATGAGAAATGCATATGTGTGTGTGTGTGTGTGTGTGTGTATACACATATATATGTATGTATATATGTATATGTATGGATGCATGTAAATACATGCATGATAACCCTCGCATAATAGGGGTGCTGAAGATTGGAAGACTTAATGTGTGCAGAGTGCTAGGCACAGTACCTAGCATTGAACCATCATGGAACCATTATGTGTTTTTATCCCTTTAGTGGTAGACTGACCCAGCCATAGAGATCAAAGCCCAGCAATAGTTCTAGACTCTTCTCTCTGCTCCTACTCCCATGTCCAGCCCCCACCCCTCCTCCTGCATAAGTGCGTCTTCTGGCTCACTGCCAGCACACCGCCATGTCGCTTTCTCACCTGGTCTAGGCTTGCACTGAAATCCTTTCCTTCCCTCTTTAGTTTTTGTTGTAATTACATTTATTTATTACTTATTAGTGTGTGCATGCACATGTGCTACTGTGCATGTGTAGAGGTCAGACGACAACTTTGGGGGGTCGTTTCTCTCCACTATGTGAAACCCAGGAATCGATCTCAGGTTGCCAGGCTTTGGTAGCAAGTCCCTTTACCCATTGAGTCATCTTACTGGTCCTCTGTACCTTAGTTTTGAGACATAGTCTCTAACTGGACCTAGAGCTCACCAACAAGGCCAGCCTAGCTTGCCACCAAGCCCCAGGGATCATCCTGTCTGCCTCTCCAGAACTGGGGTTATAGGTATACACTACCACACCTGAGCTTTTATGTGGGTGCTAAGTATTGAACTCAGGTCCTCACGCTTGTGCAGCAAGCCCCCCTTTGCTCTGTACCCTGCCTGCCCTTATATCAGTACCACAGTGTCTTTGTTTTTGTTGCTCTGTGGTTACGTTTGGAAATCTGAAAGTGTGAACCTTCCAATTCTGATCCTTCTCTTTGTTTTTGGCTGTTCTGGATTTCTTGCAATTCCATATGGATTCTAGGAAAGGTCTGTTCACTTCTATGGAGAAAGCAACCGGGATTCAGATAGAGGTGTGTTGATTCTGTAGATCACCTGGGAAGGATCATCAGACACCAGCACTGCCATGTCTTCCAGGTACTTTGAACCAGAGGTGCTTTGTTCTTTATTTAGGTTTTTGTTTTTTTGTTTTTGTTTTTTTAATGGTGCTGGTGCTTGGGAACCACCTCCTGTAGGGAGCCCCTCCGTTTGTAATTAAATCCCATTACTTGTTATAAGTTTGTTTATCTCATCTAACAGGCACGTGCTTCACTTTCATCCCCTTTCCTGTGTAATCTGTGTTCCACGGAACAGCCAGAGTGATGCTTTAAACAAACAAACAAAGAAAGAAAGAAATAATAAATAAAAGCCGATCTTGGTCCAGCAGGACGGCTCAATGGATAAAAACGCTTGTGGAACAACCTTTCAACCCAAGTTTCACCCCAGGACCCATGTAATAACATGTAAGTCTGATCCAGACACACTCTTACTGACTGCTCTTAAAGATTTATTTTTTAAAATTTCATGTGTATGTGAGCAAGCCACATGTGTGGGTGCTTACGGAGGCCGTAAGAGGGCATTGAATACCCTAGAACTAGAATTACAGGCAGCTGCGAGCTGCCACGTGGGTGTTGGGAATCTGAATTCGGATGGTCCTCCGAGCCATCTCTCCAGTGCAGAACCCCCCCTCCAACCCCGCTGTTTTCTTTTTATATTTACTTATTTTTTGTTTTTGCACTGGCTGCTCTTACTAACTACCGGTGTCCTTAAGGTGGCCTCTAAAGCTCTGGGTGCTCTGGCCTCTGTCATGACAGTCACAGAAGAATGCTTTCTTTGTTCCAGCCCTATGAAACTATGCTCTGATCCTGAACATGCCACCGGCCACTGGCATCGTTCTTGTGTTAGAATCTCTTTCTCCAGGAAACGCCTGCTTCTTCTCTGTGCCCAAATTTAAACACCACTTTTGCTGGTAAAAGCTTTTCTGATCCCACCTCTCGTTCGATGTTCCCCAGGTCCCTTCTTACAGCATGGGCCAGTCATCTTTGTCTTTTACTGTGTTTACACATCTGCCACCTGTCAAGAACAGCCTTGTCTGTGGCCAACTTTGAGAATTATTTTATTTTTATCTTTAGACAGAGTTTCATGAAGCCCAGGCTGACCTCTGACCAGGATGACCTTGAACTTCTGACTCTCCTGCCTCCACTTCCCCAGCACCCGGATTGGAGGCCTATAATACCAAGCCTAGTTTCTATAGTGCTGGGAATTGAATCCAGGGCTTTGTGCATGCTAGGCTAGTACTCTGTTAACTGAACTGCAACTCCAGCCTTGAATAACATTTAAAAAAAGATGTATTTTATTTTGAAAATTGTGTTTGTGTTTGCATGCACCATGTGAGTGTAGGTGCCTGTGGAGGCCAGAAGAGGGTACTGCATCCTCTGGGGCTGGAGTTATAGGCAGTAGTGAAGGGCTTGATATAGGTGCTGGGGTCCAAACTCAGATCCTCGGGGAAAGCAGTACATGGTCTCAATCACTGAGTCATCTCTCCAGCCCTAGCACAGGATTTTAAAATCCTCACCCCTGGACCACTTCCCCGCAGTGAATGTAGCGCTGAAGTTTCGTTCTAGCACATTCCATCTAGCCTACATTAGCCTCCCATTTATTGCTATCAATTTCTTCCTCTTGATCCATCTCAGGCTCCAACCATTCAGCTCTGTTCACTACAGATCATCCATGTCTTTGTATATTACCATCCGCTGGCAGCCTTCAACTACATACAAGACCCAGTACGTCCTGTGGAAGAGCTCATCTAACACCAGCAACAGTGAGGTATCTATCGATAATCAACCCCATTTCTCAGAGAAGAGAAGGTTAAGTAATGTGATGAAGGACACACAGATAATGTGTGCACGCAAACACTTGAGCCTGGTCTGTGACTCTAGGATCTGTGCCATTAACCACACAGTCATACTATGTTTATGTGGGGGGGTGGGGGTGGGCGGTGTTCATCTGATTCATTGAAAAACATTCTTTTTGTTTCCTAAGAACCAGTGGGAGAACCATCTGAGGACTGTCACAAGCAGTCAAAGGAAAAGCAAGCCAGAGGCCACACATTACAACGAGTGGAGGTCTGGTGAGGGACGGAGTTGACTTTCAGCTAGAGAGAAACACCTCCCCCAACACCAGCCCCAAGGAATCCACCTCATCTGGCCGAGGTTGGGAGGGGCCTCTGCCTCCCTCCTTTTATGCTAATTAGCTGGTGATCTGCCAGGGAAGGCTGCCTAGAAGCCAGGGGTGAGAGTGGTGCAGGGACCCTGAGTCCAGTCACCATCTATCTGTGCAGAGAGTCGCTTCAAGCTGAGCTGGGCTTCAGCCAGTCCTGAGGCTGTAGCGACTCCCCAGAGAGGTGAGGAGGAGGTTAGGAGGCTGGGGCGCAGTGAAAGGACCCGGGGAAACTGTAAGGTAATTAGGATAGAGGTGGGACTGGTGGTACACGTGGTTTAGGCAGCCAATGGGTCCTCCAGAACACTAGGATCCCTCCCAAAGGGCGGGGCTTAGGGACGATGCTTCATTTCCAACGTTAGTTTTCCGCTCTTGGGATTAACTCTTAACAGACTGACCATCTGTAAAAGGTAGACACACTCACGGCTGCTCGGTGCGTTTGTTTATTTTTTTCTGAGTACAAGCAGAGAATGGGAGTCGATAAACAGGGTGTTAGTAGCATGCATGCTGCCTTGGTGGAGGATCAGAAATGGGGTTTGGGTGTGGGGAGCAGCAGAATGGGGAGTATATAGGTGGAGGAAAGAACTGGAAGGAAGGTGTGAAGAGGAGCTAGGAGAGCAGCTGCCAAGAATGGGAGCCCCCCGGTACCCTCAGCTCGTGGTTCTTGAATCTTTTTTTTCCCCCCTTAAGTTAAAAGACTTTCTTGAGACAACGTGGGTCCAAGATTAGAAAGGTCTGAAGTCAGAGGTGGAAGCAGTTTGCTCCGGCCAGCAGAGCCAGATTCTGGTCAGGGATAGTAGCTCAGGCCTCCTCAGCTGTGGCATCGATGCCCGCATAAGTAAAGTTCTCAAACAGTGACATGTTCACGTAGGCCTGTGGGAAGAGCAAGTTTTAGTGGAGCAGAAGCAGGCAGAACTCTGTGAGTTCAAGGCCAGCCTGGTCAATGTAACAAGCTCCAGTCAAGCCAAGGCTACGATTCATCAATTCATAAGGCTTTCGTGGATGATTCAATCATTTGTATACATGCTTATTTGATCCTTCCTTTTCCCTTCCTTTCCTTTGCCTTCACTTCTCTTCCCCTTTGCTCCCCATCACCCCCTTCTCCATTTCTGAGACAATCTTTCTAAGTCAGGCTGAGTCTTTGAACTCACTTTGTAGCAAAGGATGACCTTGAATTTGAACTTCCAATCCTGCTTCCATGCTGAGATTACAGGTATGTCCCATCATGTCCTGCATATGGGGCTCTGGGATCAAACCCAGGGTCTCTCTCCTGCACAGTATGCAAGCACTCTAGCAGCTGAGCTACACCCCCAGCCTGTTGTTTTCTCTTTGAGATAAGGTCTCACTAAGTAGTCCTGGCTGGCTTGGAACTCACTTTGTAGACCAGGCTGGCCTAGAACTCACAGAGACCCTCCTGCCTCTGCCTCTGCCTCTGGAATTAAAGGCATGCGCCACCATGCCCAGCCTGTTTTTTGAGAGTTAAGAGTCTGTTTATGTATCCCAGGCTGTCTTTGGACTCAGTCTCTCTGACTTCATTTCTCAAGAGCTGGGTCATAAGTGTGCGTCAAATGCCCAGCATCCTTCTTCCCCCTCCTTCTCTCCCTCCTCCTCCCCCTCCTCCTACTCTTCCTCCTCCTCCTCTTCCTCCTCCTCCTTCTTTTGTTTTTTCGAGACAAGGTTTCTCTATTGTTATTCTGGTTGTCCTGGAACTCACTCTATAGACCAGGCTGGCCTTGAACTCACAGAGATCCTCCTGCCTCTGCCTCCCAAGTGCTGGAATTAAAGGCATATGCCACCACCACTTGAGTCCTTCCTTTTTAAGGTAGCTATTTAATCAATTCATAAGAACGCTGTTTTCATATTTCCACATTTTGCTATATTTCTTCTTTCACTTTTATCTGGTAATTCACGGTCATTTGATTCAGTTATTATGTTGTGTTTATTCCTGTGATTATTGTATCAGTCACTAATTCTGCTTATTTATTCAGCCCTTTCCATATCATTCACCCACTCCTCCATTTTGGGTGACCATCCACGCATTCTCTCTGTCTCTGGGCTAGGTGAAGAGAGGGGTCCCTGGCGAGACTGGATTGAGGACTTTGAAGGAAGACAGACAAGCAGTGTGGAATTTACAGGAGGGATTTGCTGCTGAGACTAAGCAATGACAGCTCTAGGAGAGTATACGCGGGCTAAGTGTCCAAATGCAGCATGGGCTGCGTCCTAAGTCCAGCCCAGCCGCGGCGCCAGCCGCAGCTGAGTGAGTTCGGGTAGTGGTGCGGTGAGGGCAGGAAACACAGCAGCCTCATATGGCATCGTGAGATGGTGCCCCTGTGAACTTAGAGGGTGCACATCCCCATCTCGTCCAGCCTCTTACCTTCCTGGCTTCCAGCATGCGGCCCAATTGCAGCGCAATCTGGGCGAAGGGGGGGCGCTCGTAGGGACGATCCCGCCAGCACTGCCGCATCAGCTCGTACCTGTGGAAGGGAGCAGGGGTGCTGTAAGGTGAGGGGCTGATTCACCGCCGCGTTCACTCACGCCAGAGTTGAGCGCCCAGGGCTCTGGCGGATGGGGACTCACACTTCGTCATCACAGTTCCGAGGTTGCTCCATGCGATAGCCCTGGGGCAGCTTCTCATAGAGCTCGGCACAGGTCATGCCACAGTAGGGCGTGCCTCCTGCAGAGGGGACAAGGCTCCCTCAGTCCAGGGCCCCACAGTAAGGTGGGATGCTCTGGAGAACTGGGTGCGGGCTTACCAAGGCTCACTATCTCCCAGAGGAGGACCCCAAAGGACCACCTGAAATGAGAAGCGCTCAGTTATATCGTGGGAGAGACAGCTGGATCTCTCCCTAACCAAGCTGTGTAGTCACTCCCAGACCCTACCTGTGTCTTCTTTGCTTAGCATCTGGCCTTGGCCAGCTGCTGTCTCTGTTCTACTGAAGCTCTTTCATGACTGTTGAACCCCAGACTCAACTGATTACAGTAACATTCTCCCCCTCCCCCTCTCTGTAGCACAGAGGAGTCTGAAGGGCCATGGACTGTAAGAGCCTCAGGTGGCCGTGACCCTTCAGACAGGAAGGTGGGCATGCCTCTTGAGCATTCTCTCTTGCTACCCTGGTGACCACCCACAGGTTTTTTTTCCGGATCTCATGAAGGAATCCCTTAGTCGTTTACACAAAGAAAAACCTAAACACTTCCTGCCTCAGTCCTACCACTGAAGTGACTCCCAATATAAAAATCATCCTAGGAGGCTCCCCCTCCCCACTCCAGCTTCCCTCTGAGGTGCCAGAAACTTCCAAAGCATTCTTGGGACACACCGTCGCACACCTGGATTCTACCTGTTGACACCCGAGCCATGCCTTGGAGGAGACAAGACATTACCGAGGCGCATCTAGGCTATGCCCGAGTGCACACCCAGGGGCCAACTGTACCACTCTGGCTCTTCCCCACCCCCTCTCTATACTCACACGTCACTCTTGGTAGTGTAGACACTGTAGTTGAGAGATTCAATGGCCATCCAGCGTACAGGGAGACGGCCCTGTGAGGGAAAGGTCAGAGGGCCGGGATGGGAAAAAGGGCGGTTTGAGGAGCTTGAGGGGCAGGCCCAGGCTTGGGTCCTAAGTAGGGAAGACTGAATGAGACTTGCCATGGTCTTCTTCACGTACACCTCCTCCCCCCGAGACAGGCCGAAGTCTGCAATCTTAGAGGCCAGGTTCTCTCCAACCAGTACGTTCCGGGCAGCCAGGTCCCTGTGGATAAACTATAGGCAATGTCAGCAGTCAGGGAAGAGAGAGGTGATGAGCCCAGAAACACAGGGCCAGAAGGAGCCCCCGCAACTCCTCACCCACATATGCGTCAGGTACGGATCAGCTGGCAAGTGTCTGAGAAGAGTCAGTCCCGGCCCTCACCCATTCTTTCCCCTGACTTGGACTACAGTCAGATTTAGTTTGTATCCCTCTTTCTGGGACACGGGGTGACTGATTTCCTGCTTTCTCCTCCTGCTCCTCCTTTTCTTCTCCTTCTCCTCATCCTCTTCCTCCTTCTCCTTCTTCTGTTTCTGCTTCTTCTTCCAGCCCGTCCCCTCATCTTTTGAAACAGAGTCTTGCTCTATAGCCTTAGCTGGTCTGGTACTTATTATGTAGCCCGGGTTGGCCTTGAATTCTCTGATCCTCATACCTCTGCCTCCCAAGATCTGGGATCACAAGTGTCTGCCACTACCCCATCTTACCTTTCCTCTTTCAATGCCCTCTGTCCCGTGTCTCCCACTGTCTTGGCCCCTTTCCCTTGTTGGTGAAAGTCCACAAGTGATCTCACATTCCAGGTCCTCTCCTTAGCCCTCACCCTCCACCCTCTACCCTCCTCAGACATGTCTGTCCATCAGCTTCTCCCTGATGCTCCTTTCCTTTCAAAGACAACATTTTGCTGCCCGTAAAACACCTTCGTTCAGGCTGGAGTGCCCCTCTGGCAGTTGTCCTGTCCCTCATCTTATGCCAGCTCCCACTCCACCCTCTCCAGTGGATCTCCACCTCCTCTCTGCAGGAGGCACCGTGCTGAAATGGCAGCCCCACACTGTCTCCAGCCCAAGTCTATCTCTTGAGTGCTAGTTTGATATCTACAACTTGCCCAGTCAATACCTCCACACAGGATATTATTCCTCAGGGACTTCAAATCCAACA
This sequence comes from Cricetomys ansorgei, assembly GCA_026225945.1. NCBI lineage: Eukaryota > Metazoa > Chordata > Mammalia > Rodentia > Nesomyidae > Cricetomys > Cricetomys ansorgei. The sequence goes on along the minus strand of JAMJFZ010002837.1, from coordinate 217,308 downwards.
TCCACCTCCTGCCCTCTTCTCCCTCCAAGCTGCATTTACAGTCAGTCACTGAGCACCAGGGCCAGGAACTTAGGGGGTATGTCCTTCCTCACCTCCCATGCCATATTAGAGCCTGTTGACTGACCTCCTGACCAGGTCTGTGCAGGGCCCCCTTCTCCCTACTGTTGCTCACCTTGCTCACTCACACATACCTGCTTCTCACTCAGGTACTGCATGCCATTGGCTGCATCGCTGGCGAAGCGCAGCAGCTGCCGGGAGCTGAGGGTGGAGGCTGTTCCGTGCTCTCGAGCAAACACTGGATCCGTCTCCAGGACCCTGCTCTTTCTCAGGAAATCTAACAGGTTTCCATAGGGGGCGTATTCGATAGCGATATACAAGTAACCTGGGAGGTAAGGAGACACGTGATGATGCTTAGATACATGGCATGTGTTGGAATGAGGGTACCCAATGGTAAGAGACAGCCTGCGGGAGAGTCCTGTGATGAGCAGGGGACCTAGGGATCCCCAGAAGCCACTGATGCGGTAGAGGTGATGGCCGATGACAGAGGTCTGGAAGGATTAGGTAATGAACTAGGGGCTTACCTCGGTTCTCACAGGCCCCCAAGAGGTTGATGATATTGGGGTGGTGTCCTAGTTTGCACAGAACTTCCAGTTCACCCGCAAAGTCACGATGGTCATTTTCAGAAGCGTGCTCTGTGTAAAGAAGTCAGCGTCAACTTTTGCTATGGGTAACTCTGGAGAAAGGGCAAGGATTGGGAGGGGTCCAGTTGCCGATGGGAGCTGGGTAGGGCCTGGTGTTTGTAGGCTAAAGGAAGAGCAAGAGGCTGGGGTCTGGAGTCACATCCAAGGACCTTTGAGCATCTTGATGGCCGCGTTCATCTTGAGCCCGTCCTTCTTGATCATGGCCCGGATGACTTGGCCGAAGTTCCCTTCCCCGATGAGGTCCTCAAAGGTGATGTCCTCCCACTCCAGCACGGGGTAACTCAGGGGCTCAGGCTGTAGCTTTGGCCGCCGGGTCAGTGTCAAGGTCCCTGAGCTGAACTGCAGGATTGTCTCTTCGCCCTTCATGGGATGGGATGAATAATAGGAAGCCAATCCGCACAGGAGATGTGAGGGCAGAAGGAGGAACAGAGAGAAGGGCCAGTGGTTAGACAGAGGGACAGAGCCAGGCAGAGGGCTCTCTGGTGGTTAGCCTGGACCACATATTCAGAGATGGACGCTGCACTCAGGTGACAGCCACAGGTGGGGCTCGGGTGGACAGAGGTCTAAGAAGACGAATGCAGAGGCATCAGCTTGGGGTTCTGGCATGTGGAGTTTGCTGCAAGGTGGAAGCAAGGCTCATGGGTAAGTTGCCAAGTCATGAATAGGTCAATGGACCAAAAATATTCTAACATTTTAAACAGAGAACTGGAATGAGGTATGATGGGAAGAGTAAGCTCTACCATCATTGTTCAAACCCCACAATTAGGCTTTATTTACTTGTTTACTTATGCAGCCTTGGGTGGATTTCTTGAGTGTTTATTACTTGAGTAATAAACTTGAGTGGTTCTCAACCTTCCTGGCGCTGCGACATTTTAATACAGTTCCTCATGTTGTGGTGACCCCCCCAACCATAAAATTACTTTTGTTGCTACTTCATAACTGTAATTTTGTTATGGTTATGAATTGTAATGTAAGCATCTGGTATGTAGATGATTTTGGGTGACTCCTGTGAAATGAGTTGTTTGATACCCCCCCAAAGGGTCTCACCCCACAGGTTGAGAACTCCTGCTCTACTATCCCAGGCCAGGACTCAAGGACCATAACAAAGAGGAGTGTCCAGCTTCTTCTTCTATACAGGGCAGGGTTGGTGGCAGGAAAAGACAGTAGTTGAACAGGAGAAAGGGGTTGCATGTGAGAATCTGAAGCAAGGTCCAGATGGACCATGCGATGGGCTTCCTAAGTGAACTGATGCCCAGCTTGATGGGTAAGTGCTGGGGACGCAGGTCATACGAATTCATATGAAGTATGTGCAGCTGAGGCACACGTCAGAACACACATGTTTGTTCTGTGGCTGCATCACCTGCAGGTGCATCCATACAAGATACACAAACACACGAGGGCCTACAGGTTGTGCCAAGCATGGGGACACAGGCATACATGCACGGATGCGTATCTGCACCACTACCATGGCACACACATGAGCAAAAACACCTGTGTGCAGGCACACATAGCAGACATCTGTATTAATAAGTGTAATGATCATATGTACATTAAAGACTGCTTTCTCTCTTCCTTGCATCTGGCCCTGTTACCCTCTCCTCACCTCCCGTAGCAGTGATGGCTTTCTGTGTGTACTGACTTCAGAGGCAAGGTCAACACAGCTCAGACAAAGAAGCCAGTTGACTCTCTGGACTCTGCATGGGATTTTTAAAGGCACAGGAGACAGCAGCCTTGGACCCTGGACTTGCTATACAAGAGTTAGCCCTTGAGGAAGAGAAGTGTTGTTTTTTCCTTTCTTTTTGTCATTTCTGTTAATGTTCTGCATTTCTCTTAAATGGCTCTACATAGCAAGAGCCCAAGCCTGAAGGGTCAAGGCCGGAGTTTTGATTCTAAGTGACAACAGTGGGAAGTTCTCAGAGGAGACAGGACCGATGGGGTGGGTGGACACGACAAGATAGGGTGAGTCTGGGTTCCTGAAGAGATGCCAGCACCCCTTCTCCATCTCATGTCTGTGTGGGCCTGAGGGCCGGAGGGCATGGGATGTAAGGGGACCGAAAACCCAGAGCCTCTCTCCTCTGGGAGCGCAGATGAAGCTGCAGGCCTTGCATACCTCTAGAGGCTCAAAGGCTGGTTATGTGAAGAGCGTGGCCACACAGGGCTGCCTTTTGAGGGGTACAGGTAAACACAGGTAAACAGTTTCCCAAAAGAGGTCCTGGCACTTTCGAGAACATAGGCTGGGGGCCAGGAGGTCGTGGTGCATGCCTTTAATCCTGGCACTCAGGAGGCAGAGGCAGGTGAATCTGAGTTCAATGCCAGCCTGGTCTACATAGACAAAAAAGAAAAAAGAAAGAAAGAATAAAAGACTGGAGGCTGGGCTGAGAGTGCACAGTCACAGCGGCCTGCCGGGGCGAGGCCACGATTAGGCTTCAGAACACTAACCGCAGCTCAGGGTCCAGCTCCCAAGTAGGGGAGGGCCTGTAAGGACAGAGGCCAGCATGGACCCTAGTTGCCTCTCCGGGATATCTCCACGTGGTCCAGGCTGACAGTTCCCTAAGGAGATGGGTAAGTGAGGGAGACACTCCCAGATGGCAGTGTCCAAGCCTGGAATGAGACTTGGTGAAATATGGACAAACTGACTTTTAAACTGAGAATGCTGATTACCTGATCATTAATATGAATGGGCTCATGGGCTAAGTTCTAAAGAAAGTTCAGTTTTTATACCCTTGAGGGTTCACTGAATGTAGCCTTAAGCTTGTTGCATGAATGTGCATACACAGACATCCTTACATGTATATGGGTACAGACACACACACACTAGACAGCACGGTGTACCCAGTGGGAACAAGACACTGACCGATCCTGACTGGTAGGTAAAGGTTCGTCTCCGGTGCAGGCAGCTTCTTCGGATGCACACCAGGGCCAAAAGGGCAGCCAGGATGGTGAGGCATGTGGCAGAGACAGAGCCCACCACAGCCAGGACCAGCTGCTGATCCAGGCCCTCCTCAGCCGCTCGGCTCTCTTGAACTGGGCCCTCACTCTGCAGGCCTGGAGACAGTGAGGGACAGACTGTGGAAATGTCCTAGGTCAGGGAACCTGGAGGCCACCATGGGATCCCACAGAGGGAGAGGTTGGGGATCCTGATACCATGCTATGGGACGGCTTCACGGGTGACTGGAGTTCAGGGGTTGGGGAAGCAACTAGAACCCCGAGCTAGGAGTCAGGGCTTGTGTTACTTGTTAAGAAGGCCTGTGATGCCTTCGCTCCAAGGAGAAGATGGAGGGGGCACATGCAGAGTACAGTCCTGGGTCCTAGGGACCTCTCAGGCCCCGCCCTCTCACCATTGCCCAGAGTGGCCTCTTCCACGGTGTTGCTCCAGTCGCCAAGACCCTGCACACTGGCCCGCACTCGGAAGAGGTAGCGTGTGCTGGCGTTGAGGCCACGGACGATGGTGCTCGTCTCCTCGGGCCTGTCTACATCCATCCACTGTGGGTCTCCTGAGCCCCCGGCCACCTGAATCTCTACAATGTACTTGGATATAGGCCCAGATGGTGCTTCAGGCTGCTGCCATGTCAGCTGGATCTCAGAGTCTGAGATGGCCTGGGCTCGGAGGTGACGGGGAGCTGGAGGCCCTGGGGAGAAGTAAGTGGGAAGGAAGGGATAGGTTGGACCAGGCTAACATAGCTGTGGGGTCAGACACACTCGCTCTAGCTCCTTCTCTGCTCTGTGGACCCCCACGGAGGTCAGGAAGCACATGCGACCTTCCCCTTCTTTCCCATGGCTGGACCCATCTCCATCCCCAGGTTATCTCCACCTCTACGTTGCTTCTTCCCTTGGTCACCTTGCATCCCAAGTCCTCTCCGTGCCCTCAGTAGCTCATGCTCCCAAAGCCTCCCATGGCCCCGTTCTTCACACGAGTCATAACCCCCGATACCTTCCCACCCAACACGTTCCTGGTACTTCTCCTGGTATCTTCTATCTTCCCCATGCCCACCCAGTCTCCTGTAACCTCCGCTTATCCCTAGCCCACCATTCCTACAGTGGGCCTACCGCTGGGAGGCAGAAGCACGTGCGCAGGGGGTGAGGCAGGGCCCAGGAAGGTGCAGTGATACAGCCGCACATCCAGTTGGTAGTGGGTGCCGGGCGTGAGTCCAGTCAGAAGGGCAGTGCGGGCCTGGGGGGATGAGATGTTCTCCCGCCTCTCCTGTCCCCGGGCCCCATCCCACAGTCGCAGCAGGAAGCCATCACCCGACAGTGGCACCGAGGGTAGGGACCAGCTCACTCGTAGCCTGTCGGGACCCTCCACATGCCAGCCCTCTAGCCACGGCTGCAGCAAAGGCTCTGCGGCCAGAGGTCAGGAGGGGTCAGAACCATCCAATGGGTCCTTGGGGCTAAATGGGACGATAACCCCCAGTGGGCAGGGCTGGGACAACCTCCAGTGGGAAAGATAGAGATCTTTGGAGGCTGGACCGAGAAATATGCTGAGTGGGCATGGCAGTGACCTCCCCCCCTCCAACTGGGGGAACAGGAAGGGATGACTCTTGGTTTCTCACCAGGACAATCAGTTGTCATGAGAGTAGAAGGCCCCCAGGCTCCCTCTCCTCCTTCCCCTGGCCGGCTGAGCTGCACGCGAACGCTGTATCCTGTCTTTGGCTTCAGGTTCATTAATGTCACGTTTTCACTGGGATCCACTGGGGGGGGGGGTGCCACTCACATGACTCCGTCCCAACCATGTCCAGAAGCCACCATTTCCCCTTGGTGTCCCCTTCTTTTTGTACCACCCCTCCATCTCTTTCTGTTTCCATGCCCACCCCTGTTACACAGCTCTCCATCCCCTCTCTCTGTCCCCACTCACCCACAATGGCAGACCAGTCAATCATGCTGTCCTGGGGCCGGTAATGCAGGCGGACAGAGGAGATGGGTCCATCCCCGTCAAAGGAGACCAGCGGGGAGACCACAAGCTGACGACTCTGCTTGGCCAGGAGCCGAGGAGCAGTCAGAGGCACTGGAGGCACTGCCAAACAAAAATCGAGGTGATCCAGAGCTCAGGCAGAGGGGAGCTCTTTGGACTTGGGCAGTGAACACTTCCAGACACTAGTCTGGATCTGGAGATTATCTGGTTTGGGGTCAGGGAAGACAGTTCTGGTCTCTGGATCACTTGGGACACAGGGACAAGGACATAAGTGTCTCACAAGATGCTGGATGAGAATGTGACGTGGCCAGATGGAAGTTGGGGAAGAGCTCTCTGCCCTCACAGGGTTAGGTAGAGAGAGAAGCTGGAAAGCAAGGCAGGGCCCCACCGAGGTACCATCTGCTCTCCCCACTCCCTTGCCATTCACTGATCTGTCGCTCTTTCTAAAGCAGTGAGGAGGCACCCGCTCCACACCCAGTGCTTCTTACGGTCCCCGAATTGTGAATGAGCAAATAGAGGCTAAGAGACTTTGAACAGCTTGCCTGAGGACATGCAGCTAGGAGGAAGGTGAACTACCTGATCAGGCTATCTCAAATCAACCAGTTCTACCCTAAAATAGTATCCGTGTTTCTGCCTGGCTTCCTCCATGGTCTTCACCCCCATTGTGGCACCAGCTTTTCTCTCTAGATGATTGCATTAATGCCTAAACAGGCTCCTTGGTTTCTGCCAAAAAAGACCAGATTTGCTTTCCTGGAAGGCATAAAGAAAAGAAAGGAGGGAAAAAAGAGGAAGGGAGGGAGGGAGGGAGGGGAGGAAGAAAGCTGAGGAGTGAGGAAGATGCAGGGTGGAAGGGTGCAGGAGTGTCCAGTGGCAACAGTTTGTCAGGGGCAGTGCAGATCTGGGGGAGACGAGAGTCTAGTTTGCATCCTAAGGAGTCCCCAGTGCCTGTGGCTTGAGCAGGGGATCAGAGTTCAGGGGAAGTGGCTGGTATACCACGGGCCCTTGAATCACTGGCTTTGGGACCACACCTTCACAGAAGATGCCCCACCTCATAGAGGTCTACCATGCAAGGCTGGCACGGGGTGTAGGGGGAGTGGTTCCTGACTGCAGAACACATGTGGTGCTGCCAGAGAAGGGTTGACATCTTGGCACTGGACACCATTTTAAATAACAACTGTCCTCTGTATTGAGCATACTTTCTGTCAGTCATTGTGTTTAGTTTTAGATGTCAGCACCCTCTAGTTTAGTCTTCCTAGCAGCCTACCCTCCTTTTACACAGAGAGACCGAGAGAAGCTCCATCACTCGCTTAGGATATAGAATTTGCAGAGAGCAGCTTGGAATCCAACTGGAATGGTCCAAAGCCCTGATGGAAGAATGAGAAGAGAAAGGTGGGCCTGGTGGGTGGGGTAGTGGGATGGGGATAGTGAGGGACTGGGAAGCAGAACCGTGAAAAAGAGAGGACGGAGGGAGGGGGAAAGGGAGGGAGAAGAGAGTCAAGCGGAGACAACAGGAGCGGCGGAGGGCCTGGGGTGCTGGGCTGCCCAGGCTTGTAGTGAAGTGAGAAGATGGAGGGAGAGGTGTTCTGCTCTGAGTGCTTGGTAGTTCTGTCCGTATTCACCCAACAGACTCCTGTGTACGTGCTCCTGTTGAGGCGCTAAAGCGGTTTGCCTGTCCATCGACCCTGTGTGTTCATGTGAGGTGACTCAGATAAAAGATAAAACTCCATCTCAGAGGTGGAGTTAAAGGGACACTGGGCGCAGTGGTGAGCCGCACATGAACCTGCAGGAGGCAGGGCGAGGATGGTGGACGTCCCTAGTTTCTGAACTGCGGGACGTCTTTTCCAGGTGGGACCAAGCTGAGTTCCAGCTTTGACACGGGTTGACCATCGGCCTTCTTCCTTGCCCAGGGCTAAGCTTTGCCCTTTGAGGCCCTTGTCTTTCCTGCCAGGATCCGCGTCTGAGCAGCATCAGGCAGTGTCTACTCTGAGTACCACCAAAGCCTTAGAACATCACTAACCTTTGACGCTGACCTTGAAGCGCCGGCTGTCTTGGCCGCCAGATGTGGATACTCGGCATTCCCAGAACCCGCTGTCACCGCGAGTCAAACGGGGCACCTCGAACTCAGCTGTGGTCCTGTCTGGCTCCACGATGGCCTTGGTAGACTAGAGAAGGCACCAGTCAGATGTGAGTCAGTACTGACTATCCCTGGAGCAGAGCCCCAGTGGCAGCCCTTCACCCGTCAGCCTGCTCAAGTCATGGCCAGCCAGTGGGCAGAGCCTACAAGTTCTGAGGGGGTGAGGAACGAACTGCCAAGCTGGTGAGATGGGGGAGCAGACAGAAGTTGGGGCGACTGCTGCTGACCAGGAGCATGGTGCCGTCCGGCTTGCGGAGCTCCATGCTGCCCCGTACGGGGAAGGGATTCCCCGCAGCTGCACAGTTGATCCGGGGCATTGTCCCTAAGTTGAACTCCAGCTCCGAGACCACATTGAGGATCTGGGGGATCCGGTCTAGAGAGAGGGAGAGAGAGGGAGGACGTCCATCCTGAACTCTCCTGGGACAGTCATGTGACCATCAAAGTTCCCCCTGTCCTATGCTCTGCATCTCAGTTAAAACTGAAACCAGCAAGGCCCTGCATGGTTCCTTCAGGCCCTGGGGCCCACATCCAGTCAAGTGTAGGGTTCACCTCCTCCATCTCTCCCATCATTCTTCCTAGGGTCTTCTAAGACCCAAAAGCAGAGCCCTCCCAGTCCAAACAGTTCAGGGCTAATTCTTTCCTTTCCTTTCCTTTCCTTTCCTTCCTTTCCTTTCCTTTTTCCTTTCCTTTCCTTTCCTTTCCTTTCCTTTCCTTTCCTTTCCTTTCCTCTTTCCTTTCCTTCCTTTCCTTTCCTTTCCTCTTTCCTTTCCTTTCCTTTCCTTTCTTTCCTTTTCTCTTTCCTTCTTCTTCCTTTCCTTTTGTTTTTCCTTTCTCTCTCTCTCTCTCTCTCCTCTCTCTCTTCCTTCCTTCCCTCCTTCCTTTCTCTCTCTTTCTCTTTCTTTCTTTTTTTTTTTTTAGGCAGGGTTTCTCTGCTGTAACTCTGGCTGTCCTGGAACTCACTCTATAGGCCAGGCTGGCCTTGAACTCACAGAGATCCACCTGCCTCTACCTCCCTAGTGCTGGGATTAAGGCGTGTGCCAACACCACCCAGCCTTTCTTTTTCTTTCTTTTTCTCACCATCTCACACTGTAGCCTAGGCTGGCCTGCAACTCAGTTTTTAGCACAGGCTGGCCTTGAAATCTAGACAGCTCTCTCACCTCAGCTCCCTGAGTGCTAAGATTACAAGGACGAGCCGTCATGTCAAGTCCTTTATCTTTGGGCCCTTGGCTTCTGTGCTCTACCCACAATGAGAAGTTCTTCCTCAAATACAAGTGTGACCATCACACCTCCTTCAGCAGCTTCTGTTCAGCTTCTCACATTAAGTAGCAACTCTTGGCCTATATTCAAAGCCCGTTACTTGACCCCTTCTAAACTCTCCCCTACCCCCTACTTCATTGTCCTAGTACACAACTCCACTCCCTGGACTTTCTCCGCATTCTTCCCCAGTCACACTTCCTGCGCCCTTCCTCATTCAGTTTCAGATCCTGACTCCTCTCAGAAGACTCACACTAGCCAGGGTCTCCTGTGCAGCCTAGGCTGCCAGCCTTCACAGTGTGGGTGCCGGACGGTGAGACTACTTTCCATACCTGAAACCCCCCGAGAGAGAAGGACTTGGGCAGCACCAAAGAGAGGAAGGGCAGAGAGATGTGTTTGGTGAAAGATCACCTATCTTGAAGGGGGTCTTGGTGGCATATACCTGACTTCTCGCAGTGTACTCCATGCCACCCAGAGGGGCAGACACAGCCGCTGAACCGATCACAAGTGCCACCATTTTGACACTGGCACTGGAGGCGACAGTCAGCCCCAAAATGACCAGGGGCACATGCTAGGAATAGAGGGGGTATGGTTAGAAGCGGGAGGGGAGGCCCAGCAGGGTACACAGATGGGGCACAAGCTATCCAACAGGCTGGGGTGGCGGCTGCAGGGGGCACCACCCAGGGGGTCGGAGGGCATGATGCTTAGGTCAGGGTTGGAGTGATGGTCTGGCACACTTATACCCACAGCAGGTGGCTTAGTTCATACCTTCCTGGCACTGGCTTCCCCTCCAGCCAGAGCCACAGGAACAGCCATAGGGATCCGGGAGGCAGAAGGTGAGACCCCGACAGCCTTCTGTGCCTGGACACTGTTCCTGGCAACTCTGCCCAAAGCGACCCTCTCTGCAGGCTGAGAATAAGGTATGGTATAAAGACTCTGTTGGGCCTCATGTGCTAAGCTTCATCTCCATGGTTTCAGAATCTCCTCCCTGTCAGACACTTTCTCCTGCCTAGGTCCTAGCTCTTCTACTTACCTTGCTCACAGCGGGTACCAGTGAATCCTGGAGGGCACACACACTCCCCATCATGGTCATGACAGACACCTCCATGCAGGCAGCCTGGGCAATCCTTGACACACCCTGGCCCCCAGCGTCCAGCCCCACAGCCTGGAGGAAAATGTTTTCAGTGGCTGACCTTCACCCACCTGTCCACCGCCACTGAGGGTCAGGGTAGCTCTGCGGCCCTCACAGATCCTGAGACCCAAAGGAAGTACATATAGGGCTCACAGCCTCCCATAACACCCATGGACTCTGTCCTCTGCTCCTCACCCCGCACGATGAGCCGAAAGAAGGCGCTGCCCAGGGGGCTGGCTTCTAGGTAGGTGGCGCTGTAGATGCCACTGGACAGTGGCTGCACATTTTGGAGCTGCAGTTGAAAGCGCCCATCATAGGCCTCGTGCCAGTCTAGGGTATGGAAGTAGGTCCCTGGGGGACACAATCAGGTCAGAGCCCTCAAAACCACACGAAGAGCTGGTGTTAGCTCCCTCTGTCCTGGTCATGCCAACATACCCATGCACAGTGATTAGACATGGGGAAAGGTGCCCACCAGAGGCTAGTATTCAAGCCAGGAAGCAGGAGAACATTCTCTTTATGCTCTCTGAACTTCCCAATGAATCCAGTCCTTCCTCTCTCTCTCTGTCCCTCTCTCTCCTGTTCATTTCATAAACCAGACCTTTTCTTGAGCCTTCTATGGGAGCTCTCTGCGTCCGCCCTGGTCCTAGCTGCCCACCCCCACTGGGAAGCCAGGGAAATGCTTTTACAGCTGACTCTCCTATGCCTACTCTCTTAGGCTCTCAGAGCTCTCTCTCCAGTGCACCTCGATGAAAATCAACCCCTTTCCAGTTGTTTTCACAAGTTTGGCCGCTGATCAGCCCTCCAGCCCCCTCCACATCCTGCCTGACCCCTAATATTCTTGAATTTCTCAATGATTGTTTGTCTTCTAGAAACATCTGGTATTTCAGACCCTCCTGCCTTTGCTTTGCCCCACCTCCTGGAATGCCTTTTCTTTCTCTCTCTGTCTGGCTTTTTTTTCCCCCCTTCTTTTCAGGGCTCCCTCCCAGCCTCTTTATCTAGGACCCATGCTGTTAGTCAGGTGGTCAATCCCTGCCCGGCTCCTTCTTGTCTTTGCTCGGAACTCCAAACAGACTGCAAAGACTGAGGTCTCCCTGCCCACTTCGAAGCTTTCTGCCCAAGAGAATGGATCCTCTCCCTTAGGAGCAAAGAATGCAATAGTCAGTCAGCAGATTGGGGGCTGAGGCAGGCATTTTAGGGGCTATTTAGGGAAGAAGAGTCCTTCCACAGAGTGGGTAAGGACAGAGTGGTGGTCAGGCACGGGGCTGAGGCCCACGTATGTGTGGACTCCAGCATGTCTGCCTTGGACATCAAGGATCTGAGTTAGGCAAGTCTATGGGAGAGGTTAGACTTCCTTTGGCCTGTGCTAGGAACCATTACCAGCGGTCTTCTTTCCAATGGGGACCGCTGCTCTTTTTAGAGAGGCCATGTGACAGCACCTGCTATCTCCCAGGGGAGAGTCAAAGATGAGAGCTTAACATAGTGCTTAATAGGTAGCTGGCCACAGGCTCCTGGTCCTCTTAGTACAGTAGATGGGTGGCTCAGAGCTAAGATGAGGTGGGTTTAGGTGCATCCCTCGATGCACCTGATCCAGAACATGAAGGACCTTGGAGGTTGGCCAGGAGGATGACAGGTGTATCAGGGTGATGGGCTGAGCATATGGAGGTGCTGGGGTGTCAGAACCATGAGTCTACCTGTCCAGCTGGTCCCACCAAATGTCTCTCACCATTGTTCTTCCATATCACATCTGTCTGTTTCTTCTTGTGCACGCGTGCAGAAAGCACAGCCGTGTCCCCTCTGTTCACCGTGTGTGTGACCTTGTCTGGAGACAGGTGGGCTGTGGAGGAAAGACAAGATCAGCGAACCAGGACAGCAGCCATCACCGCCGCTCTGCCTCCTGTCAGGCCAGACTCACCCCCCGGGCTGTTGTGCACATAGAGGACTCGAGTGCGCCGTGTGCCAACGCCACCCACACAGGAGAAGACGCCCACCAAGTCCGAGAGCTTGGAGAAGCCGCGCAGTGTGACCTGGTGTGAACCATTACGTGCCAGGTGCAGGGGCTGCTCGGGCGGGAAGGTGCGCACGATGCGGTCATCCTTCTCCAGCAAAAGCGGTGGGCCCCAGGCGTCCGAGCCCCTCCCTGCCCCGGCCTCACCAGACACGCAAGTCAGGAAGAAACGCTGGGGGTCGCTGATTCGCAGGTTGGCCAGCAGTGTCAGGTCCACAGCTGCACCTGGGCCGGGACAGCAGAGACTCCATGGTGGACCTTGCCAACTCAGCAGCCCCAGAAGCCCTCGGCTCCGTCAGTGACTCTGGTGTTGATGTTTCCCTGTGCCCTTCGAAGACGCAACTTTATCAAGTGTTCCCACCCCCGCCATCCCACATGTTCATCCTTTTACCCTCAAGTCTAAGACATCCTAAGACAGAAACAAAAACATCTGGCTCCAACCAGATGCGGCTCGGGACAGCAGGCCTTTCACAGGGAAGGATCTACACATCTGTCTTCTTTCCTTACTTGGTTCATGACAGGTTTCCACCCTGGCTCCTCTCAAGTCTATCTAGTCTCCTTCAAGGCTATCCCTGAACCACTGCCCCACCCACCAAAACTGGAGTGTCATGGGGACACCCTCTTCGTTGCTTAAGTAACCAAGAACTTTTTGATCTGCTGGGATTAAAGGTAGGCCAGGGACAGAAATGAAGTTGCTGGGCCCACTTGACCCAGAAAGACACAGACACAGGTGGGTCTAAGTCTTGCCTTGGGAAGCTAGAGGACCAGACATAGACGTATCCCAGATGCAGGTCCTGGGGCAGAGGGAGGAACGTCTAGCCAGCATGGGGAAGGGAAGGAAGGCAACCAGAGGGGAAGCAGAGAGAGGTTTCATCAGAGGGAAAAAAAACCAAAACCAAAACCAGAAGGGCTTTTGGAGCTTAGGCAGGATACACGGGTGAGGAAGAACAAGAGGAGAGAGGTCAGGGGTAGGAGAGAGCATCCTATGAATAAACAGCTAGAGTAATGCACAGAATGAGAACTGTTCCGGTGTGGGAAAAAGGCTGCCTGGGCTAGTGTAACTGGGGCATTACATTTGTACCCCAAAGTGAGCGAGACCAAAGGGAAGAGCCTGACCTAGCCTGCCTCACATCTGTGACCCCGGACCTTCCAAGACCTCTCCTTTCCTGCCTGTTAACTGTCAGGTAATCAAGTAATTTAAATGCCACTTAGCTTGTCAGTTAATGGTTTCTGGTGGTCTATCATAAGTTTAAAAAAAAAAAAAAGTCCGGCACTTCGCAGGTATCAAATTCCCTTTCTCTACAGTCCCATCATGGCTTCCACTGAAGCTGTCATGCTTTGCTGTAATAATTACTCTCAGGCTTCCTTGAGTGTACTCACCTACTCCCTTGGCTTTAACTGTCACCCCTGAGTCAGTAGCTCTGGTGTGGCCTTTCAGCTCCAAATACATTTCCATCAGTGTTTCCTAAACCCTCACCTCTCCCAAGTTTCCTGACTCAGAGGACCACGCCCATTACCTGAGACACGAACTTCAGAGTCATCTCATACTCCCACTGTCATAATAATTAATGGCTATTGAATGCCAATTATGCATCGGGCTCTTTAGTGATGTTCTCTTCCTTTCCTGGTCTGACTCTCCTGGGAGGTGAGTACTATTACTCCCATTTTATAACCAAGGAACAAAGGCTCAGAACTTGCCCAAGGTCATACAGTTAGAAACTGCCAGAGCCAGGTTGTCCAAGTCCAGAATCCTCACCACTTAGCTTCCAGTCTGGCCCAGGTTTCTACATTTTGCTTCCTAAAGCTTGTTGGCCATCCCTGTGTTCCACGCCACCTTCGATCAGCCTCAGTCTTTGCCTACTTGGACCACTTCAGGAGCCACGGTTTTGGTACCCCCCCCACCCCAACTTTTTCTCCAAAGTGAAGCCACCAAGACTCAGAACCACCCTGTGACTCTTGCCTACTCCCATGGCTCCCAGGTGCCTTCAGGATGATGTACAGGACCCTGCACATCCTTGTGTCTCACGCTCCGCCCTTCAGCTGCTTACCCTCAAGAGCCCCCTTTTCCCCCACTACAGGCTCCCATGGCTCCCAAGCTGGCACTCCTTCTCTTTAAGAAAACCCTCCCTAGCCGGGTGGGGGCAGTAGTGGTGCACACCTTTAGCCCCAGGGCTCGCTCGGGAGGCAGAGGCAGGAGGATCACTGTGAGTTTGAGGCCAGCCTGGTCTAAAGAGTGGTTCTAGGACAGCCAGAGTTACAACAGAGAAACCTTGTCTTGAAAAACAAACAAAACAACAACAAAAAAAGAAAAAAAAAGAAAAAAAAAAGAAAAATCCTTCCTGTCTTCTTGAATTACTACTGGAAATAGAGTCAGCTGGCTCTCTCTCGTCAGTGCTCCTCAAGAGCTCTTTATGTCTGTCTCTCTTTAGCCCTCATCCCTGGCCTGTGCTCCCCACCAGACTGTGAACCACTCAAAGGAGCCTCGGTCTTCTAGTCCTCTAATCAGCAGGCTGAAGGAACCCATTGCCAGCGTTCAGAAACCGTCTCTGAGCCCCCTGCACGCGCTACTTCATTTACAAAACAGACGTACACCAGGAAGGGGAGCGTTATTTAATCTCCACTGGATAAGTTTGGGAGTTTCCAAATTCTTGGCTAATGGAATGTCGTTGGTACTGAGTAAATGTTTTATTATTATTATTATTAATAATAATATTATTATTATTGTTATTATTATTCAGAATCTCTTCATGTAGTCCTCCTGGCTGTCCTGGAACTCACTATGTAGACCAGGATGGCCTTGGATTCATAGAGACCAACCTGCTTCTGCCTCCCGCATGCTGGGATTAAACCACCCTGCCTGGCTGTCCAATGAATTGTTGAATAAGTCCAATACAGTGGACTCTTGAGGTCCAAACCAATGGCTGACCTTTCCCCTCCCCCATACACAGGCGGTGATTGCTAGCACCTGCCTGAATTTCCCTCGCTCTGATCTTATTTTTTAGTGGATCAAAATCATAACGATGCTTGATGATGATGATGGTGATGATGATGGTGATGATGATGGTGATGATGATGATGGTGGTGATGATGATGGTGATGATGATGATGGTGGTGATGATGATGGTGATGATGATGGTGATGATGATGATGGTGGTGATGATGATGGTGATGATGATGGTGATGATGATGATGGTGGTGATGATGATGGTGATGATGATGATGGTGGTGATGATGCTGATGATGATGGTGATGATGATGGTGATGATGATGGTGATGATGATGGTGATGATGATGGTGATGACAGTTTATACTTTTTTCCCCTCCATTTTTTAAATTGTGTTAAAATACATAAATCCTAGAATTTACCCTCAGAACCATTTGCAAACATTCAATTCAACATTAATAAATACACTCATAATATTGTGTAAGCCACTCATTTCCACAGTTCTTTTGGTTTGTTTTTGTTTCTGACATAGGCTCTCACTATGTAGTCCAGGTTGGCCTTCCAAGCGCTAGGATTAAAGGGGTGTACCACCACACCCAACTCCACAGTTCCTTTCTTCTTGTCAAGCTGAAATACTTTACCCACTAAACAATGACTCTCTAGTCCCCCTCCCCTTAACCCATGGCAGACACCATATTGTGAGGTCCATTGCTGTGCTATGTTAGGGTTTCCTGGGCAGATTAAGACCTGGAAATTAGGGGTGGGGAAGGCGCTCATGGCAGACTTACCAACATGAGAGACCAAGGAGAGAACGGAGAGCAGGAAAGGGGACCCCCACCAGACCATACTCCGGAGGCTGACCTGGGCTAGCCAAGGCCAGCTGGGCCTGGGGTTAGTGACTACAGATCTGAGGCTCAGCCTGTGCTGCTCACGGCACCTCTGTGCTGGGGAGGAAGAGGAAATGAGGTGGTTATGGTGGGAGGGGTGGCAGGGGTGGCAGGGGAGAGGGGTGGGAAGACGTGTCCTGCTTCCCAGCCTGTAGTCCTCACAAGTCCAGCTCCCACAAGCTTGGGGGTGGGTGTGGCTTGGCAGTCCCTGGAAGGGGGCCACTTGAGGTGTTGGGGGTTATGACAAGGACAGACCTGGGGGTGCCTGGGCCGATTTCTCCCCTGTCCCTTCCATCTGTTTTGCTGGAGCACAGGAGACAGGAAAGGGAGGAAGCCAGTGGCTTCCGCCTATTGAGGAGGTTTGGAGGCAGGGCATTGTTCTGGGTCTCCCCTCCTCCTAGCACATACGTACAATGAGGCTCACGTGACTCTTCACACATGTGCTCCAGGATACACGCAGTTATCCTTGATCCTAGAGAGCAGTTCACAGACGCACAAGCATGAACACACCAAACAAAAAGGGATTCGGAGCATGAAGACCCGTCCAGTCTATCCGATGTGCTTTTCTTCTTATACAGATGTGAAGACGGAGGCCAGAGGTGCTGAGGGAACCTGGGGGCTATGACTGACAAGGCATCTGGTCATTGGTTTCTTGGTGCTGCCTGTTCCATGACAGACACATTGAAACACACAGGAAACACACAGACAATGGGGCTGTGGCATGGCTGCTCCTCACCCACAGCTGCCCACAAGGCTCACTGTCTGCCCACGGTTACTCATTTTGCAGCTAACAGTTTCCATCCCTGGATACTGGGGGAGTAGAAATCTACCCAGGAATATGTAGCCACTTTTTCTTGTTTCAAAATCGAGACATAGTCTCATTACGTAGCCCAGGTTAGCATGGAACTCACTTTATAGTCCAGAGTGGCATGAAACTCTTTCTGTAGCTCAGGGTGGCCCCCAACCCATGATCCTCTTACTTCACCTTCCGGGCATGATAGGCATGTGTGGATGCCATAAATGTACTTCTGAGAGGACAGTGTATGGGAGTCACCTCTCTCTTTCTACCATGTGGGTCCAAGGATCGAATGTAGGTCATCAGGCTTGGTGCCAAGTGCCCTTACCTACTGCGCCATCTCATCAGCTCATATGTACTCTTAGAGGCTAACTACACCCGGGAATAGGCCCTGCCCCTTGGTCTAGCTTCCAAAGTCCCACAGCTGCACTCTTAGAACTGTTTCAGCATTTTGATGCCCATGTCCCCATTGCCAGTTCCCAGATAGAACATACCTCATAGAACACCCACTGAGAGGTGCTTCCATAGAGTGGAAGAAGCTATGGGGTAGCCTGGGCTCACCGGTTAAATCTGTGTTCTCCCAACCCCAACATTGAATGGAGTTGTGACCTGGTACCAGCTCAGGTGACTTGGCAGTTCCAAACCCTCCCTCTGGGGCTGGGACTGTGTTCCCAATCCAGTTCTGATGAAGGCTTTATTCTTCTCTGGAACCAGCAGGTGCAAAA
The DNA here is from genome assembly GCA_026225945.1 of Cricetomys ansorgei. Lineage (NCBI taxonomy): Eukaryota > Metazoa > Chordata > Mammalia > Rodentia > Nesomyidae > Cricetomys > Cricetomys ansorgei. The sequence continues at coordinate 199,821 of JAMJFZ010002837.1, read as the reverse complement.
CCACTCTCCCGGGGAAGCTGGGTCCCTGGTAGATTTGTTTATCTGGTTTACCCCTCTTCTGAAGGTATCTGAAAGAGGCCTGGATTGGCTTGACTCATAAAATAGCATGAAAAAGAATTAAGCAAGACCTCCACAGCCTTTGCTAGGTCTGGCAGACTGTGGATGGGAGTGGAGGGAGTGGAATTGATGCCTTAAACTTCAACCCATCTTGGTACCTTTGAATCTGGTGAGCTGGCAGTTGGAGTATGGGGGGAGCCATTTGTCCAAAGGGATGTAGGCTCAGTATGCTTTTGTGGAACCTTCCCTTACTTTTGGAGAAACTTTTGGGGGTCCTGATGTCATTATGGAGATGTATGGAGAACACTTTTCTTTTAAAATTTTTTATTTTTATATTATGTGTATGGGTGTCTTGCCTGCGTGTATGTCTGTGTCATGTGTATGCAGTGCTGGAGGAAGCCAGAAGAAGGTGTCGGAATCCCCTGGGACTGGAGTTCTAGACAGTTGAGAGCTGTCATGTGGGTGTTGGGGTTCAAACTCAGGTCCTCTGGGAGGGCAACCAGTGCCCTTAACCACTGAACCATCTCTCCAGCCCCGAGAACACTTTGTTCTTGAAAATGACTGATATAATTACAGGTGACTTTTCTGAATGAGGATGCTTGAGAAATTGTGAAATAGCACACAAAAACTCCAGGCCCTTTGTTCTCTTCATTTTCAACTGGGAAACAAAACACAGCTGTAATTGTCTGTAGATCAACCAAAGGCAAGTGTTGCCGAGTTTGTACACAAGGGGTTTATATCATAAAGCAGTGTCCTATAAGTGTAAACACATTTTTGCATATGTTGAAAGTAACTTAAATACCATCAGTTTACAAACAGCAAGTACCAAATGAAATATCACACCGGAAACAAGCGTTGAGTGGGTTGTGAATACATCTGCTGTTACAATGGGAGTATTGAAACTGCGACGCATAGCTTGAATTTTCAGCCCCTGGAAAACGAGAGGCCCAGAATAATGTGAATGTAAATAGGCACGCTGTATATCTTCAGGTTACCTCCACAGCCCAAGCACACTAACTAACGACAGAGCGAAACGAAGTATCATTTCCAAAAAGCAAGGCATGTTCAACTCCCCATTAGGGAGAGAATTCACTTCTAATAAAGCTGTTCTCCCCGAAACAGTGGAAATTCCAGCTGTGGGCACATGGACACTTTTTGGGATGTTGATGTCATTGTGGAGATACATGGGTTTTTCTGCGTTGCAGGGAGCCAGGGCAGCCAAACACAAAGCTGGGGTTTTGAGTATAGTCTTCTTGCAGTGACTAGGTCTTCCTCGAAGATGAATTTCTTTCTATAATTTCAGGAAGAGATGCTCTCCCTCTTCCAGGATTGAGCACAGCTTGGCAGCCTGAAATAGAAGTGGGCTTTCCCCAGATGTTTGTGGAGATTCTGGCTGGAGAGCCAGGAAGGTCATGAGACCAGAGAGGGCGTGGTGGAAGGCTGGACTTTGAAGCATTAGTCTTGGAGAAGGCTTTTTTTCTCCATGACTGGGTAATAAGGAAGCAAGAAACACCCTCTTAAGGCTGAAGATAGAAAGAGCAGTTTAACACAGTTAAAGTGTTAACAGTGAGTTTGCACTGACCAAGCTGTGGTCTGACTGTCCCTCCTGACGCATACCATGTCATGTGTGAATTCTTCTATTGTCTGTGTGTGTGGGCGTATGTGCATGTCTGCATGTGTGTGCCATCTATGTCCATCCGTCCGTCCGTCCGTGTGTGTGTGTGTGTGTGTGTGTGTGTGTGTGTGCATGCACACATGTTTGCACTCGGTAGTATACACTGGAGCCAGAAGCCGGAGGATATGAAGTGCTCTTCTGCTCTATCACTCTCCACCCTACTGAGACACAGTCTCTCACCGAACTAGAGCTAAACTGATGAGCAGCAAGCCCCAGTCATCCTTCTGTCTCCTCACCTCTCATGGTGCTCCGGTTATGATCGCATGTGTAGGCACGCGGGGCTCGGGTGGGTTCTGTGGGTATGATCGCAGGTTTATCACGCTGTGCAGCAAGTGTTGGGCATGGAGCCATCTCTTTCTAGTCATGATTTCCTTCTCTTTTTAATAACTTTATTTTATTTTATGTGCGTGAATGTTTTGTCTGCATATATGTCTGTGTACCACTTGTATGCATGGCGCCCATGGAGGCCAGAAGAGGGCCTCATATCCCCTGAAATGACAGTTACAGACAGATGTGAGCTGCCGTGTAGGCGCTAGGAATTGACCAGGGTCCTCTGGAAGAACAACTAGTGCTCTTAACCTCTGAATCATCTCCAGTCACACTGTGAGTGATTTTGATTCTGACTTGTGACAAATCCATCTCTCTAGCCCTGTTATTTATTTATTTGGTTTTAAGTAGAGCAAACATAGTTACTAAGAAAAAACCAAGAAGAACTCCTGAGAGTGGGAAGGGCCCCAGAGGAGGGATCCCCACTCATTTGAGCTCCCCTTTCCCCTGTCCTTTGGAGACAGAGTCTCCCTACATAGCTTTGGCTGTCCTAGAAGTCTCTATGTAGACCAGGCCAGCCTTGAGCTTACAGAGATCTATAGCAATACACCTACTCTGGTGGCTCAGCAAGGAAACAAGGAGGCATTTTCACCTGTGCAAACTCTGCCAGACCTCAGTATGTATGACTAGTGCCATACTCGACTGTGGAACCCCAAGCGTCTGACCTCAGGTATCTTTATTAATTTAGAACTCCTCAGGTGTTCTACTGATAGCATGTGCAGATTATTACCAATTAAGCAACCCCCACATAAATCCAACACTAGCGAACAATACAAAATGCCAAGACCCAGGGTAGCTCCTCACCCAACAGTACATAAAACGATTATTTTACACATAACCAAAAGTAAACTTCCATAGCAGAGATCTACCTGCCTCTGCCTTTCAAGTGTTTGGGTTAAAGACATGCACCACCATGTCTAGCCTCATTCAAATTCTTAAATATCTGGTCTGGTGTCCACAGTTTTGCTGATCATGCATTTGAATGTTGGAATAGAGCCAAATCTCTATACAAGCTTCTTAGAGCTTATTCTCAGCCTCTCTTTGTAAGTTCCCAGACTGGGGCAAGACCACAGATGGCACTTTAAGTAGCACTTGCCAAACAGTGTAATGGTCAGAGGGTTGTGGAGTAGATGACTGAAGTCACAGTTGGGTCTAAATTTGCTCTCGGAGAGTCTCCATTGTGTGTGAACGTGTCTGTGACACAATAGGGCAAGTGGTAGCAAAGACCGTGGAGATGGCCTCTCTATCGTGACGTAAATGCTCCTGGCATAGAATGAAGAGACTGTGTGGGCAATGCCAAGAAATCCTCCTGATGTGTACCATCTACAGAGTCCGCAGCAAGACAGCGACCCTTAAGCCCTCAAATGGAGTTACGTGCTTCTATGGACTGACTTCAAGCTTTAGATGGTGATGGGAGGGGCAAGCATTCTTTGAGATGCTAAGGTTGTAGTTGTAGATGTGACCATTCTGTGTCCCACTGGGCCCAGAGCACCTGGACCGCCCCAGACTACGGGAGATTGGTTGTGTGCCCGTTTATTTGGAGCTGGGTCTCCTTTTCTTCATGTTAGATCATCCTCTACCTTTGATCTGGTCACCTCTATCCTCCTTCCTCAGCGAGTGGGGGTTGGGCAGATGGAAGAACAGAAGACTACGCTGGGACTGGGAAGGAGCTCTTGCTGGAGAGATGAGGTGAAGTTCTATGGAGTTTGTATGTAGATGCTGGGAGAGAGCGTCTCTCAGGTTTATCTGGTCTTCATTCTGATACTTATGAGGATGTCAAGGACATGGCTGATGTGACTGTGCCTGGCTGGGTTTCTTAGTTCCAAAGCAGTAGAAATGGCCAGTAGAAATGAGGCCATGGCCAACACTACTGACGGCCACAACCTACCAGCTTCTAAGAAGCTCATTTTGAGCTGGGAGAAATAGCACTTTAAGAAAAGATTTAATTTGGTGTGGGAGAGATACCTGAGTGGGTAAGAGTGCATACTGCTCTTGCAGAGGACCTGGGCTCAGTTACCAGCAGCCACATAGTGCCTTACAAACACATGAAACTCCAATTCCAGGATGTCCAGTGCCCTCTTCTGGCCTCTGCGGCTCCTGCACACATATATTGCACATAATACTCACGCAGTCTCTCTCTCTCTCTCTCTCTCTCTCTCTCTCTCTCTCTCACACACACACACACACACACAAAGATCTTAAAACAATAACAACAAGATTTTGTTTGTAGAACAGTTTTTAGATAGTACAGAGAGTTCCTATCTATCCTACACCAAAGTTGTGCTATTACTGTCCCCTAATGTTAGTGTGTCCCACTTCTTGAAGTTTATGAACCACTGTGCCACACTGCTATTAAACACCATCGTTTATTCAGATTCCATTGTCTTCCCCCCGTCTCTTTTCCACAGAACCCCCACGTTACATTTAGCCGTCACGTGCCTTTGGGCTCCTCTTAGCTACAAGTTCCTCAGGATTTCCTTGTTCTGGTGACCTTAGCAATTTTAAGGAGCACCGCTCTAATATTTTATAGGCTGTCTCTCTACTGGAATTTTCCTGGTTGGTTTTCTGGTCGTGTTTAGACTGGAGCTTTGAGTTTCTGATGGCAGAGTGGCCATGCTGTAACAAAGGTGTGTAGTATCAATACAACGGTCGTCGCTGACCTTGATCGTTTGGTTGAGGTGGAATTTGTTGGGTTTCTCCGCTGTAAGATAGCATGTCTTCTTTCCTACCATTTCCTGCCATACTCTACTTACTTAGGGGCGTTTGTGCATTTCTTCCTTGAGGATCAAGTGTTTACGTAAGTTACTTGGAATTCTTTTTCAAACGATTCCTTTATGTATTGGCGTGTAGTGTGCACCCACACACATATACACGAGACAGCGCATGTCAGGGCATGTAAGAGTCAGTTCTGTCCTCCCATCATGTGGGTCCTGGGGATAAAACTCAGGTCACCAGTCTTGGGGACAAGCAGCTTTACCTGTTGAGCAGTCCTGTCATCCCATTAGTCGGTAGCCATTTCTACCCAGGTGAGCATTTAATCTGTCATGTATCTGCAGTGCTGTGAACTCACGGGTATTCACTTCATCTTCAGGACTCTGGTTCATCACTGTGTGATTTAGTCTGTCACTCAGATTGCCCCAGCTTCAGCCTTTGGGCGTCTTTCAGGTGGCTCCCTGTCCCTTCGACTCTCTGACACAAATGTGACATTTTTTACTGTTTGTTCATTCCTTAGGACTTGCTTAATTTTTGGCCATAACAGGATACTCCAGAGTCTTTAGTATGCTCCCATTGTAGCCCCGGAATCAGCCATGGCTCGTGCTCCCTGACTTCTTCCATGCAAATGTGAACACTGGTCTGTTCGCCCCAGGTGGGGACCAATGACAAACCAAAGGTGCCATCCACTCAGGTCCAGCCTGGTGAGCCAGAGGGGTATAGTTATTTAGAGGAGTACGGGTGATTCGAAAGCAGCGTTGTCACCAGAAAACATCCAGCCTGGCACCCACCCCAGCACCCGCCCCAGCCCAGCACCCACCCCAGCACCCACCCCATTACCTATCCTGGCACTCACCCCGGCACTCACCCCGGCACCCACCTCGGCACCCACCCCAGCACAGCTAAGGACTCAGCAAAGCTGCATGTCTACAGCCCTCTCTCAGCTGGCATTCAGCTAGGTTGATGGGAGAGTCCCCTCTCTGCAACAGTTCTTACTGCTTACGTAACTTTTGGGGGTCCACTTTGTGAGTCTCAAAAATTCCTCTGCTTCTGGAATCCCCTCAATCCCATGAGAGTCTCTTCTCCATCCAGGAAAGTTTCAGTTTGGAGGAGATGGCAACGCAGTGTCAAAGGCCTAGCTTTTGAGAATAAGGATTCGGGGTGCTACTCAGGGGTAGAACATGGCGTAGCATGGGTGAGGTCCCGGGTTCAATCCTTAGTGGAGACAAAAATCTGGTCTCAGAACTGTTCATTGCTGTTGAATGTGTGATTGCTTCCTGGTTCCCTCAGTTGACAGAGCACAGGGGTGTGTGTGTGTGTGTGTGTGTGTGTGTGTGTGTGTATGTGAATTCTTGCATATATATGTATCTACCAATATTTCTTCATGGAATTATTTGTACTATATTAAACTCAATGTGAGTTCAAAATGATGTCTCCAACGTAATCTACTACCATATAGATGGCGGTGGTGCTTTTCATGAGAGAACCTGTACCTCCCCTCAATCTCACTGTTCGATATTCAAAAGCTGGCCCCACATCGAGGCTGGATCAATGAAAGAGCATGCACTGACTATGCACAAAACCTTAGATCCAACCCTCAGACCCTCCCTAAAGAAAAAAAAAATGTGGTAGGAACCACCCAGAGTTAGAACTAGATATGCCTTATGAAGATGAGAGAGGGGTGGCACATCATGATCAGCGAGTCTCAAGAAGCATCCGCTTTTGAGAAAGGCTACTTAAAAGTAAAGTTTCTCCCTAGGCAACTAGCCAGGAAGGGGAGAGACAGCTTGAAGAGAAAGTGTGTGTTCCTCTGGGCTGGAGAGGTAGATGGTTAAGAGGTTAAGAGCGTGACCTCTCTTGGAGAGGACTGGGGTTGGGCTCCCAGCCTGATTATTGGGTGGTCGTGAGCTGGTGACTCCTGTTCCAGGGATCCAGTGCCCTTCTCCGGCCTCATGGGCACCTCACGGGCACCTATAGTCACATGCACATCCTCACACAGACAGTACACATGGTGTTTTTTTAAATATCAAAAAAAGAAAAAATAAAAAGGCTAGCCAGAAGACTTCGAGAGAGCAGTATGCGGTGTGTGCCGTCACCATCAGAAGGTAAGATGTGGCAGATCTTTCTCGCTGGGCAAGTGTTCCTTTTACAACATAATTTTGACCTTTGTCCCACTGAGATGTGGTGTCATGTCTCTTCTTGGGTTTGGGTGAGATCATGACTCGCTTATAATCAAAAGCCTGGAGACAGTGGCTGGGAGATGACTCATCTGATAACGCACTTGTTATGAAGGCTTTAGGAGCTCCAGCACTGTGCAAACAGCTGGGCAGATGTGTCCATGATTCCGGCACTAAGAAGGTGAAAACAGGCAGAGAGCCCTGGAGCCCACCGACCAGCCAGCCTAACTCAATCAGTAGGCACCAGGTTCAGTGGGAGACCCCACCTCAAAAAAACCATGGGATGGCTGGAGGGATGGCTCAGTGGTTAAGGGAGCTTAACTGTGCTTGTAGAGGACTTGGGGTTGAGGTTCCCAGCGCCCATATGGTGGCTCATATAACTACTATAACTATAGTTCCAGAGGATCCCACATCTTCTTCTGGCCTCCAAGGACACTATGCACAAGTGTAGTACACATGCATATATGAAGGCAAAACATATATACACATAATATAAAGAAAATCCATCAATTTTTAAAAAAATCAGTGTCAGGCGCTGGAGAGACGGCTCAGCAGTTAAGAGCACTAATTGCTCTTCCAGTGGACCCGGGTTTGAGTCCCAGCACCCACATGGCAGCTCACTCTAACTCCAGTCCTAGAGGATGTGGCAGCCTCTTCCGGCCTCCTCTGGCACCAGACACACACTGTACACAGACATATGTGTAGACAAAACACTCATACACATTAAAAAATATCAATGATAATCTCAAAGGGTACCTTAATAAAGCGGGGATCTTCTGAGGATCTTCTGATGCCAGCTCTAGCCCTCATGTGCACCTGCATGTATGTGTGTGTGTGTATGGTATGTGTGTGTATGGTGTGTGTGTGTATGGTGTATGTGTATATGGTGTGTGTGTATGGTGTGTGTGCATGTGTGTGTATGTATGGTGTGTGTGTGTGTTATGTGTGTGCAGGTGGCCATAGAGGTGAGAAGAGTGTGTCAGATCCCTTGTAACTGGAGCCACCAGACGTGGGTGCTGGTAACTGAACTGTGGCCCTGTGGAAGAGCAGCAAGAGCTCTTAACCTCTGAGCCATCTCTCCAGCCAGTTGTGTATCTTCTTAGACTATTCTTAGGACCTTAGACTGCTTGTAAACATACAAGGGGATATTTTTGGTAATGTCTATCTGTGAATTTGATTTAACTTTCCATGTAGACAAGGTACTCTGTTTTCCTAGTGGTTGAACTGAGAGCCCTTTGGGTGAAGTTGTTATGCAAATTATGCAGGAAAAAGGTTTTTGAAATTTTGAGCTGGATTAAGAGATTTTCAAGGGAAAAGAATGGATCTCTTCAAATTACCCTCCCAAACTGTCATCCGAGGGCCTGGGGATGTGGCTCAGTATGAGCTCAGCGTGGGTGAGACTCTGGGTCCTATCTTCAGCTCCACAGAACAGCAAGATTGACAGGAGGCCTCACCTGAGCTGGGGCCAGGTTGCTTCTCTTTTGTGTGATTGAGATTCCTACTAGGCTGGGGTAGATCACCGAGCCATCTGTGCAACTGATTTAAAGAGGAATGCAGCAAGAGTTGCATCTTTACTTCTGAGAGAAGCTAAGGTGCACAGACTTTGTAAAGTCAGCATGGGAGACTGAATCCTGCTTTCTTCTGCCCCGTGATTTTAAAGGAAATGGATAGCTCCTGTGGGCCTTTTTCTCCCTCTCCAGTTACATTATTATCTTCTAAAGCATGCCCTTGTGTTTCAGCTTCTAGAATATTTTGAGAAATATTTAAGGTATTTGTTTGTTATGTACAAAAAAAGCTGATGTTTTGAATATTCTATCCATGCATTAACTCCCCCCCCCTCTCTACACTGATGGCCACAACTGGGGTGTGTGTGTGTGTGTGTGTGTGTGTGTGTGTGTATTTGGTGGGAGGAGGGAGGCCGTGCTGGTGATTGAACCCAGTACTTCGTGCATGCTACATAAGCGTTCTATCACCATGCTACATGTCCAATGCCACAACTGATTTTTGTTTATTTTTTGCTCTTTGAGACAGGGTCTCTTCATGTAGCCCTGAGTGTGCTGGAACTCTGTAGACCAGACTGACCTTGAACTCACAGAGATCTGCCTGCCTCTGCCTCCCGAGTGCTGGGATAAAAGGCCACCATGCCTTGGCACAATGACATTTTGAAGAGCCAGGCAAATGTTGCCCAAACAACTTCATGAAATTAACTTCAAGTGTGCAATAGGAATGTGTTAACCAGATGCCCAAGTGCTGTCTTTGAAAAAAAGATCAACCGTATCAATAAACCATCTTTCTTTGTTGGTCCGCAAAAAAAGGGAAAACACACATGTTCTTGTCAAATAAGAAGAAAGTAGTTTTTAAAAGTTTCTTCCTTCCTTTCTTTTTTTCTTTTCTTATTTTCTTCCTCTTTTCCTCTTTCTCTCTTTCTTTTTTCTTTCCCTCTTTCTTTCTTTCTCTCTCTCTCTCTCTCTCTCTCTCTCTCTCTCTCTCTCTCTCTCTCCCTCTCGCCCTTCCTTCCTTCCTTCCTTCCTTCCTTCCTTGTAGGTTAATAGTTGATAACAGTGGGACTTTCCCTTGATCTCAGCAGCAACTAAAGATGTATTATCACCTGGAAAACTAGTTTTGTTTTTCTTCCAGGAAACTACATACATATAAAGAGGAAGTTTGTCAGCCAATGCTCCTGGGACACCAGGCTGAGACTGTGTCTTGAGGTTTGCAAGGGACTGAGTGAGGACTGAGTATGCGTGTGTGTGTGTGTGTGTGTGTGCGCGCGCACGCGCGCGTACGAGTGCATGCATGCGTGTGTATGAGTATGCGCGCACGTGTGCATGTTCATTCTGGTCTGAAAAGATGAGGCAGGTGTTTGTGACAAGCTGTGATGAGGACTGTGGATTACTTGAATCCATTGTGTGTTTTTCTTTGTGGGAAAAAAAAAAAAGAAAGAAAGCTTCTAAAACAAGCCATTATTTAAAGGAAGCCCCAGTTAATTCAACAAAGCATTGAATGAAGTCCCCATTGTACAAAGTGCTTGACAAAGAGGCTGAAATCAACACCCAGAACAGTGTTCTGAAGCTTGAAGCCCAGAACTGATTCACAGTGCGGGGCATGTGTGACGTCTGAGCTACAGGCTTAGCCTTTGAGTTTTTTTGAGACAGGATCTCCATGTGTGAAGCAAGCTGTCTTCAAACTTTGGATCTTCCTGACTTGTCCGCCTGGCAGTTGGGATTATACATAGCAGCCCAATAGAAAGCACAATATACTTTTATTGACCTTGGTTGGAATGAAGTTTACCCAGTAATATAAACAGTCTGATGGTAGGGTACCAACAGACCTCAGGTGCCACAGCTGACAGGTCCTGACTGTTTACAGCAGCCAGCATGACCTCCTGGTGGGAGAGGGGGCATTTGAAAGAGATTTGCACCTCCTCCAGGATCCTATGCCAGGGAAAGGGAAAGGCTAAAGCCATGATCCAAGTCACTGGAGGACCTTGCCTCCCAGAGACTTCAGACATCTTTAATTTTTTTTTTTTTTTTTTTTTTGTCTTTTAGTTGGGGCTGGAGAGACAGCTTAGTGGTTAAGAGCATTGGGTGCTCTTGCAGAGGACCCAGGCTTGGTAACCAGCACTTGCAGGGTAGGTAGCTCAAAACCGTCTGTAGCCGCCGTGCAGTGAGGATCCCAGACAGTCCCTGGCTTCAGCCGGCTCTGAACACACGTGGTAGAATTATATACATACAGGAAAAGCACTCATACACCCAAAATTAAAAAATAAAATAACTTTGGGCTGGAGAGTTGACTCAGTGCTTAAGAGCACCAGCTGTACTTTGAGAGGACCCGGGTTCCATTACCAGAATCCACACAATCACTCACAACTGTCTGTAACTCCAGCTCTGGGGCTCTAACACCTTCTGGCCTCCACAGGCGCCAGGAATGCGTGCAGTGCACAGAATATACATGCAGGCAAAACATCAAGGCACTTAGAATTAAAATAAGAATTTAAATTTTGTGTTTAATTTACTATTATTATAATTATCATTAGTATGTGCGTGCATGTGTGTCTGATGCATGCACGATGTGGGTGTGAGTGTGCCATGGTACATGCAGGTGAGACGACAAATTTTGGGATTTGGTTCTCTCCTTCCACTGTGGGTTCTGGGGCTGAGATTCAGGTTATCAGGCTTGCAGGGCAAATGTTTTCACTCCCTGAACCATCTCACTGGGCCCAAGACTTCTTAAAGTTCTGACAACTTACTGGACCACCTTGTCGGACAGAGAGACCAGAGAGCTGGCATAATGCCAATGCCAAGACCACACCTTGACCAGGACTGCTTAATTCTACACACCTCTTTCCTGTGTTTAAACCGACACCTGGCATCAGTGTCCCCACACAGGACTCCTTTCTTCCTTTTCCCAGTGTGGCCTCCCAGGAGAAAACTTTCTCTGCTTTTTGCTATTGGTTCTTTAATTGGAGTGTTAGGGACTGGTGGGCGTGGCTAGCTTGTTGGAACTGCCAGTCATGGACCTTAAAACTCCAGTAACACCAGCAAAAGGTGGTATCTACACCTTGAGGCTGTCAGTCACCTGAGGTGGGTTTCATTCCTTATTTCTAAGAGGAGGAGACAAAGCTCCCCGGGTTAGTTACGTATCAAAACTGAGTTTTGACTCCCAGTGGTTGGATCAACAGCTAGAGAGCTTAACTGTGCATTATGGTGCATTAGACTGTGTTCCCTCGAGAGGAAGCAAGTGGGTTAGAGGTCTCTGCCAGTGTTCACCTTCTGTACAGGTCACCCCCCACACACATAACCCCCCCAATGAATTCAGAAAACCAACCCCTGTAGACTCTGAAAGCACTAGGAATTTTATTCTTAGAACAACCACAACAAAACAGTGAATTCACCTCTGATGGGGTGGAATGGGGCCCCCCTGAGAAGGCAAAAGGCAGACCAGGAGGGATGGGCTAGGGAGAACTTTAAGGGCATCCTGCCTCCAAGTTACACCAGGTCGCTCTGAAAACCTAGAACCAGTATCACCCAATGGCACATGACACAAGTAACCTATTGTCCTCTTCTTTCAAACAACAGCAAGCCTACTTAGCATGCAAAGCACATTTTGTGAGGGAATACTGCCTCCAGGCCCACAGAGCCATGTGTCCTTTGCAGGATCTGTTTGAGGGAGTGCATTCTGGTCATTCAATATCTCTTGATTTGTTGCTTCATGGCTAGAAGTGGTGGCAAGCCCACTGGAGCTCATGGCGGTGGTGCAGGGAGACACAGGAAGGTCTAGAGGCAGCTTCTACCTTTTCCTTACTCCCTTTTCTGTGTAGGCATGGTGGTGCTTTGCCATCTGGCCTTTGTCCCTATCCTGCAGAAGGGAATCTTGCTTGAAGTGGGCAGACTTCAATTGTGCGCTGTTGCAACCTCGCACAGCATGGGTTTCCTGTGCCTGCTGGTAGAGTACCTCCTTCCAACTATCAGTGGCACCTGCCACCAGAGGATTTCTGCACTCGCCTATGTATATGCGGGTAGACGCCAGAGGTCAACTTCAGCTGTGTCTTTGTCTATCATTTCCCACCATCTATTCTTAAGACAGGTCTCTTACTGAACCTGGAGCTTGCTGTTTTCTTCAGCTAGACTGGCGGGCCAGGGTACATCTGGAATCTCTCCATCTCTAACTTCCCCTCCAGAAATAGGGATTACAGGAACACGCCGCTATGCTCAGATCTTACCTGCAAGATTGCAGCAGACTTGACTGCAGGACCCTGGGAGGCAGGGCTTGGGGAGTGGGGTGGAACAACATGCTTGGCAGCTCTGTCTAGCTGCTTTACCAAATGTGACTACTTAAACAGTTATCCGAGGGGGTGGGGGTGGGGGGATGGAAGTGGCAGTCCCCGTCCAGATGGCTGAATTCTTCTGAATGTTATACGGTAACACTGTGTGCCTTAAAGGTTGATGGTACGACTCATTTGTCAACTTGGTGGCATTTAGAATCACCATGGAAACAAATCTCTGAGTTTATCTGGCTCTGTTCTGTTCCATCGGCTGGGGTTCTGGACTGAACAAAGAGGAGAATGAACTGTGTGTAAGCGTGCATCATGCTCTGTTTCCTGACTGGATACAATGTAGCCAGCCATCTCCTCTTCCCACCACCATGCCTGCCCAGCCAGGAGAGCCCAAACTCCCCGGAACTGTAATCCAAGGGCCCTTCTTCCTTAAGTTATTCTTGTTGGGTATTTTGTAGCATCAAAACAGGCCGCTAATACCATGTGCACTGTTCAGTTCTTCAGGAATGTCAGATGTGGTGAAGGCGGAGCCACTAACTCTGGATGGAACTGTCTCACGAACCCTGAGTGATGAATTTGATGTGGCAACTCTATGGGACAATTTTAGTGGAGTTTCGGGGTGGTGTGGCTGGGGACTTCCGAGGCTTAGTGAACTCTTTCTCCGTGCTTCCTGGTACAACGAGATTCTGGGCTTTGAGTGAGGAAGAGACCCTCAAAGGCTGTGGTCTTGAATGGGGTGTCATGGGGACTTCATTGAGAAGAGAAGCTGTTGTGGACGTCGTGCTTTGATTTCTTAGTGATAACTGAGTCAGAGGGCTTCTTGCTTGCTTTCTTCTTCAAAGACAGCCTCTGACTATTACCCCGCCTGGTTGGCCTGGAACTCTCAGAGACCCTCCTGCTTCATACTTCTAAGTGCTGATATTATAGTGTATGCCATCAGACCTGGCCGGAGCCTCGCTTTCACCCAGCATCAAGCTGAGTCCTCAGAGACACTGTGAATGCTGGGACATGTTCAGGGTGTTGCCAACGACAGATCAGAACAGGAGTGGGGAAAGGCCAGCCTCAATAGAAAAATCCTCATGTCTTCTAAAAGTCTGTTCCCAAGTCCCAGGAAGGCCAGAAATGACTGGAAGCATGGGAGTGAGCAGCATCCTTCCGAAGGCTTCATCCAACATTCCAAAACATCATTACTTACAGTAGAGCAGAGGTCCCTGCAAATAGAGTGGGAATGGTGAACACCAGCTTTGTTTTGACTTTTTAAACTGGCCAGCAAGTAAGCCACCTGGAATTCTAGCCACGCATTCATCCCACAGGGTAACCCTGAGCACCTACCAGTGCCAGGCAGATGTGTACGCCTCTGGCGGAACACACATATTCACTAGTCTGCTCTTATCACCTTCTTAAAAGGACCCTGCCAGCTGGGCAAGGTGGCTCACACCTGTATCCCAGCGTTTAGTTGGTGGAGGAGGCAGGGGGATAAGGTATTCAAGGTTGGTTTTGGCTACATAGTGAATTTGAAGCCAGCCTGCTTGGGAAAAAAACCTAGAAACAAGCAATGAGCTGCACAGATCCCCCAGGCCTGAGACTCCCAGATTAGAAGTCGCGGATGCTGTGAGGCGGGGTCACGTCTAAGGAGAAGGGAGTCAGTGTTGGGGGGGGCAGAGATGGGCTTCTCATCTTTGGCGTGCTCAGCATCCACGCTGAGCTCGGATAGCAGAACTCTGAGCTTCCTTTGGGAATATGATGGTGCCTTTGAAAAGAAGTGATGGCTATCTCTCTCACTCCAAACGGCTGCGAGGAAACGGACACCGCGGTGGGATGATGGGATGCTTAACTCCTCCTCTCGGAGAGAAGTGGCCAAGATGTAACTGGAAAAGTACTGCAGGAGAGGAGAGACAGAAGCCTGGGTTTGAACTCCAGCTGTTATTGATTAGGGGAGTTTTTTTTAGAAGGCTCTCCTTAGCCCCATGGTTCAGAAGGTTAACCACATGCTTCAGATAAGAGGGAAACCGCCATTGTTCTGGAGGTCCCACCTCAGGACCACACCATGGGTTATAGATTTAGGGCTGTCTTATCAAGAATTCCATCCCCAGAGTAACCTTAATTTCTGGGCGCTACTCTCCATCCACCTCTTCCTGTCTTCCACATAGACTCTCCAGTACACCAGCAACTGGCCCTGAATTCGAAGGATCTTCCTACCTTTTCTGTGTTCCCCGCCCTCCTCCCTCTGTACCCTGACCAGATCCCCTGCCCATCCTAACCGCTCCCTGGCTGCAGCCCAGTTCCTGGGCCGCTCTCTCACTTTGTCATCTTTGCCTGACAAATCGCACTCAGGCCTTTTCCTCTCCCCTCCTGCTCCCAGCACGGTGGAAAAGCAAACGCAGTCTCGCGAGGTGGTAGTTAATCTTCACTGTCAACCTGACAGGATTAGAATCACCTGGGAGAGAAGGCTAGGCGCCAGTGTTTGTGAGCCTGTTTCCAGGGAGGTTTAACCGAGGAGAAAAGACCAGCCCAGAAAGCGGGTGGCGCCATCGCATAGGCTGGGGTTCTGGACTGAATAAGGATTCTGGAAGAGAGAAGGCAAGTGGTACACTAGATTTCTTCTCTCTGCAGCCTGGCTGTGGACACAAAATAACCAGCGGCTTAATGTCGCTACACTGTCCCACTAGTGATGAATGGCGTCCTTTCTTTAAACTGTGACTCAGAATTAATTCTCCTTCCCATAAGTTGCTTTTGTAAGGTATCCAGTGCCAGCCATGAGAAAAAGAGCCTAAAACGCTAACACAGTGAACCTACTCTCTCTCCCTTCCCTTTCTTCTCTCCTCCAGCTTCAGTCTCCCCTCCCCCACCCGTCCTTCTTGGCTGGAGACATTACTTCCTACTGCTTTGGAAAAACAGACAGCAACAGAAGAAAACTTCCTGAAGCTTCCACCTCAGCCCTGATGGTTTTACCTATATAAGTCACCTTCCTCTGGTGACTCAGAGGGACTCTTAACAAAACTAGTTCTGTGTGGCTGACCCCACCCTCTCAGACGATCCCTCAGGGATATCCCCCTCTGTATCATCAAGTTCCTGTTTCTCCTGAATTATTCTGATCAGCATATAGACACAATCCCCGGACTCTTAGCCTGAAAAGAAAGCAACAGCTTTCCTCCACTGTCAACCCCTTCCCTTCTCCAGTGTCTGCTATTTCTCTGTTCCCCTATAGCAGAATCCCCGGAAGTAGTCTCAGATTTTTCTCTTTGCATGCACATGTAGTCTCCAAGGAGGCTTGCATTCCCGACACACCAGGAAGGTCAAGGTATTCAGAGACTCCCACTTGCCAGTTTCAAAGGTTGATGTGCAAAGCCCATACCTTAGTTGATTTATTTGCAGTATTTTACTGAGCTGACCAAGCCTTCACCCTTTAAATGCTTTGATTTCTGGCCAGGATGCCTCTGTCACAGGTTAGCTTCTTATGACACTAGCCACTCCCTATCTCCCTAATCTCCTGGCCTGCTTCTCCCCACCTGACCTCTACTCTTGGCACACTCTGTAGACTCTTTCCCTGCTCCTTAGCTATCTTGGCCAGACACATGACTTTTTTTGTTTGTTTTGTTTTGTTTTCTGGTTCTACATTTTGCTGGCTCTCAATTGTACAAGTTCAGAACTGCTATATCCATGCTTCTTTATGCTACCCATACTGTACGTGTTACTAGGGTGTCTCTGAGGCAGGCTCTGCTTCTCAGACCGAGGGTCCTGGGAGCATAGATTCTCCCTGTCCTTCTTCAGTCTTCCTGTTTTGGGTAGATGGCAGCACCAATTTTCAGGGCAAAATCCTTGATTTCTGTCTTTTGTCAAATCCAAAATTGAATCACCTTCAGGTTCTATCTATTTCTGATCATTTTCCTTACTTCCTCCTGGCTTCCCTGAGCCCCATCTACTCTTGCTTGCATGCTTACATCAGCCTCCTATCCGGCCTCCTCAGCTCAAAGCTGCAATGGATGGCTCACCCTCAGAAGGAGGAGCCTCATGTGTCTCTGAGGCAGTGACGTCCATTTTTCTCGCCTTCCTTCCTACACTCCATCCATCAGGATCCTTCCTGTTGCTTGAGCAAGCCAGCCATGCTCTCTGCAGCCTGGTATCCAACCTGGCTGTTTTTTCTTTCCCCTGACATGATCATGGTCTCATTTTATCTAGGCCCCCCTCTCCAGTGAGTGTCATGGTTTAAATCTGAAATGTCTCGCACAGTCTCACATCTAGGATACTTGATTCCCAGCTGGCGGTGCTGTTTGGGGGAGTTCTTAAAACTTTGAGGAAATGAGACCTAACTGGTAAGCCACGGAGTTGCTGGTTCTGGACAGTATGTTATCCCTGCCCACTTCCTGTTTTGCTCTTCTCCTCCTCCTCCTCCTCCTCTTCCTCCTCCTCTTCCTCCTCTTCCTCCTCCTCCTCTTCCTCCTCCTCTCCTCTTCCTCCTCTTCCTCCTCCTCTTCTTCCTCCTCCTCTTCCTCCTCTCTTCCTCCTCTTCCTCCTCCTCCTCTTCCTCCTCCTCTTTCCTCTTCCTCCTCCTCTTCCTCCTCCTCCTCTCCCTCCTCCTCTTCCTCCTCCTTTTCCTCTTCCTCCTCCTCCTCATTCTCTTTTCCTCCTCCTCCTCCTCCTTCTTCTTCTTCATCTGCCTGCTATGTTGTAAATAACCTCTGTCTGCTACATGCTTCAGCTGCCATGATCTGGCTACTCAGCCACACTGTCGCCGCTGTCATAAACTGAAACTCTATCAAACTCTGAGCCAAATAAATCTTCTTAGTTGTTTTTGTCAGGTAATGCAGTCATGATGATAGAAAAGTAATTAATTAAAAAAAAATTAGAAATTTGTGGGCCAGCAAGATGGCTTCCTGAGTAAAGGGGCCTGCTGCCAAGCCTGATGATCTGAGTTTGGTCCCTAGAACCCACATGGTGGAAGAGCAGTACTGATTCTTGCAGGTTGTCCTCCGACCTCCACAAGCACGCTGTTGCATATGTGTGCCTGTATGAATGAATACAATTTTTTAACAAATAAAATATAATAGTTTTGTTAAATGTAAAAATATGTATCAGTAGAGGGGGCATTACTCTGACTAAATCTAATCATGTGGCTTTCAGGCCTTGGGAACTGGTGTTTAGAAGGAGTTTGGGAGAGTTTGGAAAAGCAGGCTACGGAAGCCCTAACATGCTATAAACTGAGTTTAACGGGTTATTCCGGTGGGATTCGAGAAACCAGAATCCTGGCAGGATTGTGGACGACAAAGGCTGTGCTCATGAGGGTCCAATGGGAACAAGAAACTCTACTGGGAATTAGACTCAGAGACCTTTACTGCTACATTTTGGCAAAGGATTTGCCTGTATTTTTCCTGTATTCTGAAAACCTGAATGAGATTGAGTTCACAAATAATGGACTAATCAATTTGGCAGAGTAAAGTTCAAGGTGGCGTAGCATTCAGGCTATAGCATGGTTATTGCTGGCTGATTTTAGTTAGCTTTACCATGAGACTTGGAAACAAATAGCAGAGGAAGGAATTTCAGATAATTGGACATCAATAATGTTTTTCTGCTGTCCAAAGACATTGGAAAAGCTTGATGGATGTTTGGTTTCACTTGCTCCTGTGCATTAGCAACACTCATGATTGTTCCTCTTATAAATAGTTTTGCTGGTGTTGTAGAGATGAAGAAATTTTTTTGCTTCATCAGAGAAAAGTACTAGGGCTACAGTAAGAGCTGCATACGGTTATAATCCCAAGTGCAATGGAATTCCATGCTTGAAAATGGCTAACAGAATGGGGTTTAGGTCATGAAAATTGGGTTATGTTGCAGAAACATCTCCATTTAAAAACAAGGCAGCCAGGTGGTGGAGGTGCATGCCTTTAATCCCAGCACTCAGGAGGCAGAGGTGGATCTCTGTGAGTTTGATGCCAGTCTGGTTTACAGAGTGAGTTCCAGGACAGCCAGGGTTACACAGAGAAACCCTGTCTCAAAAAACCAAAAATCAAACCAAACCAAAGCAAAACCCAAAAACCAAAAGCCAAAAAAACAAACAGAAAAAAAAATTCAAAAAACCAAAAAACAAAAAAAAAAACAAAAAACAAAAACAAAAACAACAAACAAACAAACAAAGGCAGTGCAGGGCATGGCAGGTGTAGATTAGGTATCAGCGAATGACTTTTTATTTCAAAAACAAAATGAAAGGCACTTTTCCTGGTGCCTTGTCCTACCTATGATGACAACCACTTCCTTCTCATTCATCCTTCCTCTCTGGCTTTCTATGTGGTCTCTGCCTTTTCATGGGACCCACCCCTGCTTTTCCTTAACCAGCACTTCAACCCCTGCTCGCATCTCCACCTTCCTCTCATAAATCATTCCTCCGGGTCTCCTCACCTGTCAGGTCCCAACTCATTAACTTATTTCAGAAATATTCATTGTTATCATTACAGATATTGGGCATCTGACAATACATAACGACAAGCTGCCCCACCTCCCATCAGTGCTCCCAGCAAGGCTAGGTAGCAGTTGCGGGGTGGGGGGGGAGGAAGAAAAGCCTATAGGATCTAAAAGTCAAATACTTCATAATGAAGATTAAGACAGGCATCTAAGGCATTGAACCCATATTGGCCATAGGCAAGAATGAGGACTATTACTCCCAACTGGGAAAGGCTTTGGGATAGGCGGGTTGTCCGCATGGAGAAGGAACCGTTGCTTCTGGATAAGCCAGAGCTACAGGCAGGATGCCTGCCTCTCAGGGTCTCCATATGCATTCAAGAAGGTAAAACAGATGTTTGCTCTTGTAGGCCTACAGCCTGTAACTGATTAACCCTTCCTGCCCCCTGCCCTCCTTGCTTCCAGCTGCAGCCCTTTGTCAGTAAATTGAGGACATCTCGGAACCTTTTCTGTATTATTCACTTTGCGGAGCCTCTAGGTAGCCCTTTCTCCTGCTGTGCTCTGTTGATCCCGTGGATCCCGGCACACCTGTGCCTGCGCATCAGAAGTGGACAATCCTTTCTTCCTGAGTTATCTATTGATCCTGTCCAGCCTTGGGTACTATGCTGGGTACTGAGAATCCAGAGAGCCCCAGAGACTGTCTTCTACCATGGGAGAACATCCAGGTAGATTGGGGATGTTCTTGAAAGACAACAAGGCACCAGTCCTAAGGAGCTAGGCAAAAGGAAGCAGAAAGGGAGAGGTAAGGGCCTAGCAGGTGGGGTCTAGGGAATCATGAGACCCAGATGAAGGCTTGGACTCCCTATGCAGATACTTAAATGGGGGGGGAGAGAGAGAGAGAGAGAGAGAGAAAGAGATCTGCTTGAGAAGACTACTCACTGCTCCCTCCCCTGATAGTCCCATCTGGCTCATTGCCTTTGCAGGCCTGTAAAATTCCCAGCTTTAACTTTGGACTTTGTACCGGCACTGGAAATCCATTTGTTTATCAGGGCTACCAGCCTGAGCAGTGCCTGCTGAGACCCGTCCGTTCTGGGACAGGCTGGACCTCTTCTTCAGTCCAGTTGCACTAATCCAGAGCACTGGGGGAGGAAGCAAGCCCGTTCTCCCTCAATACGTGGTGAGACTTTAGCTCAGTCCTCCCTGTTGAGGGAGCTGCAAGTCCTGCTTGCAGGCCCGCCTTCCCTGCACCTGCGCTTCCGCCCCGCCCATCTGCTCGTGTTCCAGGTGAGTCAAGCTTCTGCTCTGGCCCGCCCACCTGTCCAGGTTCAGCAGGCCCAGCCGGAGCCTCCTCCACGGACTGTGCACAGTGTCTGAAGGTGGGAGCGGAGGGGGAAGACACGGGGGTGTAGGAGAGCGTACTCAGGTCTCTTCCAATCCACAGGGGCTTCTGTGTGCAACAGAGAAACTAGACTAGTTGTGGGTGTGTATGTCCGTGCAGATCAGGAAGGGTGTATTGTTGCATTGTGGGTTATGAAGTGACAGTTGGAGGGGGATGGGCAGCCAAGTGTGGGCTGAGTGTTCAGAGGCATTTGGAAAGTGACTTTGTGTATGTCCTTGGGAAGCATTTACAGAGCAGGGCAGGGGAGGAAGGGAGCAGGTTTAACTGAACTCATTGCAGTCTTTTTTGAGTACTGAGTGTGGAGAGAGAGAGAGGCGGCCACAGACGGCAATCAAAGATTGCTTGCAAACGAATGAATGAATGAACTATATATGTCTGTCTCCTTTCGGAAGCTCCCCTTCCCCCACACCGTCAATCAACCCTCTTTCTACTCCCCTGCATTCACTTTACAAGCCTGTGTGCTGAGCTGCTGAGCTTGAAGCCTAGCTTTTCCCTCAATCGCAGGCTCGCACCAGCCTACCCAGCCCTCTGCCTCAGGGAAGTGCATGGCTGGTAGCGGCCAGTTCTGACTGGATGCTGATGAGGCAGAGGTCACCTGTGGGCCCTGGAGCAACCTCGCTCCAGGATGGGCTGATTTGACATTAAGGGATGAGAATCAGAGAGCGAAGGGTGTGTGTGTGTGTGTGTGTGTGTGTGTGTGTGTGTGTGTGTGTGTGTGTGTAGGGCGGGGTCTTGTACCAGAAAGGAGAGCTTGGCCAGAGGGCCCCATGCTGGATTTTGAGTCTCTGGACCAAGAGCAGGACATGTCTGGCATATGGGGAGCTGAAGGCGTTTCCCCAGGTGATAGGGTCAGAGTTGGCCTTGGGGATTGGACTGGAGGTGGCTAGACACCTGTCGGGAGATCGCAGCTGGGGACTGTGGCTGGAGGGACAAAGTGTAGGTAGCTGTAGCAGAGGGTAGGGAAGAGGACTGAGTCACTGGAGGAGGAGATGGTGGGTCTTGAGTGAGGGCATTTTGGGTACCACACTGAGGACTGTGTGGTTGAATGCACCCCTACGCTGGGCACTCCCTTCAGTCCCTTGCCTGGCCACTCTGCCCAGAGGCGCCTCTGACCCTTAAAGCCCTCCTGCCTAGCCCTGGCTGTCTTATTCTTCCTTTCATAGCCATTTTCAGGTTCGCATGTGTCTCCTCATACCCTGTTGGCCTCCTTTAGGGGTGTCCAGGTCTAATCTTATACGCGCGATCTTCTCCAGCTACTCCGCCGGCTCAGATGCCATGACCGCCATGAGTGTCCTTTCCTACGCAGGTGGCCTTCTGTGATAGTGCCCTACTATACGCCCCACTGTGGTGGCGGGGTGTGGACTGATGGACAGAGGCCACTGGAAGGACCGAGGTGTGTGGTAGGAGAGGCTCCTGATGCAGGAGCAGAGAGGCTGGCCTGGCTGTCTGGGGACAGCCTGTTCTTGTGGTCCGCTCCAGAGCTGGGTAGCTCTGCACGATTGCTACTGACCTGCCTCTGCCCGGTCTCCTATGAGCTTGCCGAGGAGCGTGCCAGATTGTGCTCTGGCATCAGAGACCTCAGTTCAAATTCTGGGGCCTCAATTGAATCATTTTCCATTTTGGGGCTTCTGCTCTCACCAATAAGGCAAGAATAATGTTTATGCTTACATAATGGGATTTTGTGAGCACACTGCTAGTGCCTAAATCTGAAGACGTGCTTACTAAGGGTGTTAGAACTTCCTGCATGAGCCCCTTCTAGGACTGATCTCCGTGCACAGCAGCTTCTGTTCTCTTCTGTGGATCAGTGGTGTGGGCAGTGGTCCTGCCATAAGCCTCTAGTGTGGCTGTGGGGATAGTGTGGGAGATGGACCTTCTATCTAACCCTACCCCTACCCACACCTCTGTTTTCAGGACTTGTGCCCCAGGGGTGCCTGGAGCCGGGGCATTTTTCTGCTAGAGACCAAGGCTCACCAATGTTATCATGACTGAAGCAAACTCGAGTGAGTGGTAGAGAGCTGTGGGTGGTGGAGGACGGGTTGGGTCCCCCCAGCCCTGCCCACACTCTCTCAGTTTCCCCCCCGGGAGCCCCACTGGGGACTGCTTGTAACACTGTCTCTTTCCTTGCAGCCATGTCCTCAGAGTACACCACTGCATCAGCTATGTCCCCTGGACTGAGTGGCGGGGGCCGGGCATGGCCTGTGCTGGTAGGGGTCGTGCTGGGGGCAGTGGTCCTCTCCGTACTCATCGCGCTCGCTGCCAAGTGCCATCTCTGCCGCCGGTACCGTGCCAGCTACCGGCATCGCCCGCTGTCCGGAACAGGGGGTGGGAACCGCCCACAGGTGGGTGAAGATGAGGATGATGATGGCTTCATCGAGGACAATTACATCCAGCCCGCGGCTGGCGAGATGGAGACAGCAGGAAGCAGGGACCACTTCTCTCTCTGAGTCCTGTCGTTGGGCACTCCCCACTGTCCTCCATGCCTGGCAGTTTAAAGATGGTGATACCTCAAGCCTCAGGGTCAGAGTGGCTAGTACTCAAAGCTTGACCAGAGGCCTGTTCTCTGACACTAGTCACCGAAGTGACAGGACCTTCTGTTTCTCAGTAACTCTCCATGGCTCCCTCCTGTCCCAGGGTAAAGCCCGACCATGCTTGAATGTGGGGGAAAGGGCCCTGTGAGCCGGGCTCGTGATTTCCTTTCTGTGCCTCCTTCCTCCCTAGTCACCAAGTTTTTACCATAATCAACCTCTGCCTAGGGCAGCCATGATGTCAGCCCTGACCCACTGGCCCCAGGATTTCACGAGTGCTCCAGCAGGAGAAGACCGTGCCAAATTTTCTTAAGGAATTTTTTTTTTCTTATCAATGAAGTGTGTGACTTAGTTATAATATATAGTGCTTTTCACAGGAATTAATAAATCTATTTCCATTTTGGATTAACATAAGAAGTTGTTCCTTTTACATTTTCTCTGAACTTAAATGTGTTGTTCGTAGCTGGAAGATACCTCCCAGACTCCCCCCCCCACCTCCCTTCTGGGGTACCTTTCATGAGTATCTCTCATGGAAGAGAGTTCATTTTATTACGTGAACTGATACACAGTTCATTTTATTAAAATAGTTTTTATAACGGGCCAGTGAAATGGCTTGGAAAGCAACAGGGCTTGCTGCCAAGGCTGACAACCTGAGTTTGACCCAAGGATCCACGTGGTAGAAGGAGAGAACTGATCCCCAAAGGCTGTCTTCTGACTTTCACACGTGCGTGGCGGCTCACTTGTGGCTATGTACACAACAAATAAATGCAGAAGAGCATGAATATAATTTATCCATCGACAATTTCATATGCCATGCTTTCTGATCTGATCATATTCATCCCTCTCCCCTCTCTCACCTGCTGAACTTAGTTAGGCTTCTTGCATGTGTATAGATGTGTGATTGCTAACTGGATCATGGGTGTCTTTCTGGTAACGGCAGCCCTGAAGGAAAATGACTCCCCCACCAGCTGCCCTCCCCAGCGTCATTCCAATCCTTACGGCAGCTAGACCGGACCACATTCTCTGAGACCCCAGGCTGTGTCTCATTCTGTAATCTCAGACTCTAACAAAGTCAGCCCTTTGTATCCAAGGGCTTTGTATTGACAGACTCAGCCAACCTTGGATGGAAAATATTTGGTGAAAATGTCCACAGAGATCCAAATAATTAAGCTTTGAGCTCACCACGCACCATTGTTTTGTGCTGAATCCATGAGAATGGAATGGCGTGAAGGTATTCTATTAAAAATCAAAGTGAGGCTGGAGAGATGGCTAAGTGGTTAAGACCACTTACTGCTCCCACAAAGGATCCGGGTTCAGTTCCCAGCCCCCACATGACAGCTTGCAACCGTGTCTAACTCCGATTCCAGGGGATCTGACATCCTCTTCTGGCCTCTTCTAGAATTGCATGCACACATGGTAACAGACATGTGCAGGCGAAACACCCATACACATAAAATATGAAAAGAATCAGAAGTACTTCAGAAATGACTTAAAGCACACGGGAGAATGTACACGGGGTATATGCAAATACTGTACATTTTGTATAAGGTACTTTGTGTGTGTGTGTGTTTTGGTTTCTGCAAGGGATTCTGGGGGTCACAGTTCTAAGGACGGCGGCATTTATTGAATGACTGAGGAGTGGATGTGGAAAGATGAGAAGTGGAGGCAAATGTGGAGAATTTCATCAAGAATCTTAGTGATGGGACGGCCTGGTGTGGGGGCGCACACTTTTAATCCCAGCACTCGGGAGGCAGAGGCAGGTGGATCTCTGTGAGTTTGAGATCAGCTTGGTCTGCACAGTGGGTTCTAGGACAACCAGGGCTATGTAGAAAGACCCTGTCACAAAAATAAAACAAAACAAACAAAAGAAACAACCAACCAGAAGAAAAAGAAGAAGGAGGAGGAGGAGGAGGAGGAGGAGGAGAGAAGAAGAAGAAGAAGAAGAAGAAGAAGAAGAAGAAGAAGAAGAAGAAGAAGAAGAAGAGGCAAAGAAGAAGGAGTAGGAGGAGGAGGAGAAGAAGAAGAAAAGAAGAAAAGAGAAGAAGAAGAAGAAGAGGAGGAGGAGGCAAAGAAGAAGGAGGAGGAGGAAGAGGAGGAGAAGAACAAAAGAAGAAGAAGAAGAAGAAGAAGAAGAAGAAGAAGAAGAAGAAGAAGAAGAAGAAGAAGAAGAAGAAGAAGAAGAAGCAGCCAACATGATGGCCCAGAAGGGAAGTGCTTGCCATGTAAACCTGACAAGCTGAGTCTGATCCCTGTAAAGGTGGAGGGAAAACTGACTCCATAGAGCTGTCCTCTGATCTGTGAACATATGTGGTGGCACATCTGTAACCAAAGAAAGAAAGAAAGAGAAGAATCTTAGTGCCAGAGAGGGAAGGACAGCTCATGTGGTTCATAATTGCCGAGGGAGATCAAGCCAGGGAGGCCACCTTGAGAGGGAGGGGCTTGAGGTAAGCTTTTCCATTATAAGCAAAAGGGGTCTGGGGAGGATCCTGGCTTTGCATAGAGGCAAAGGGACAGCCGACTTAGGAGGCTGGGAAGCAGGTTGTCCTAGCCTTGTGGCTGGTGGCTGGCATTGTACCTGTAATGCTCTGTCGTTTTAGAGGGACATTGGTGTAACTCTCCATTCCTAGGACTTCTAAAACCTGTCAAGTAATCAGGCAAGTCACTGGTCCAAGTTGGTTCATGAATTCACCTCTGAATTAAGTAGCCAAAACTTGGGAACTTGAGTGCAGAGTCCTGTAGCACACCTGAAATTGGGGAGGTGTTATCTGTTTGTTCCAGATCATTTCCCGACAAGGGGCCATCCTCACAGGCCAGGCAGCCACCTGGCTTGTGTCCACCCAGTGTCAGCCTCTTGAAGGAAAAGCCCTTGAAGGAGAATGTATTAACCTTGCCTTTTGGCTTCTACAGTTCCTCATCTAGCTAACTGTTCTTGTGAAGTGTGTCAGCCCAGGACATGGTTTATGTGCTTAAAAGCTCACCCTGAGAAAGGCTCAGGGCTACGCCGGGATCCTAAGCACTCAGTGTAGTTGCTGGCTGGCTAATAAAGACTTTCTATTAGCTTAAACCATGTCCGAGAGATCTTCTGTGGTAGATACCCCACAACAATAAGGCCTAAGGCGTGGCACAGGCTCCAGAAAGAGGAAGGAGGCAGAGTTGACAGAACTTGCTGACTCTGGGTCTGGGGAGCCACCTGGTTTCTGGCTTGGCTTCTGGAACAGTAAAGGGAGAGCAGATTGGGGAATGACCATTCTATGTCAGAGCAAGGATTTCCAGGGGGAAATACCCAGAACAGAGGATTCACCTGGCAGCAGTGCAGCCTGGGGACTTGGGTGTGGTGTCAGCAATGTGGTCACAGATGGGGCAGCTGAGAGGAGGTGCTGAGGGAAGAGTGAGGTGGGGGTGCACATTACAGGGCTTATCTGAAGAGAAACGCCTGGCCTGAAGAGGGAAAGAAAGGGCTAGAGGCGAGAAGTTTGGCTTGTGGGTATGAGCTGTTCCTGTTCAGAGATGGTTTGACCATGGCTTAGGAAGAGCAGAGACTTCCACAGCCTGGGACTCTGAAGGAAGCATCCCCCCTCCTCCCTTAAGCATACTTAAGGGGTTATGGACAGATCCGGGCCTCTGAGGGAGGAGCTGCTGCAAACAGTTTGACCTGTTCCCTGACCTCAGCCTCCACTGATGAGGAACTGTCTTGAGTGTAGTTCTGGACCAGAGGGTGGCTCAATTGTCCACGGCTCTACGTAAGCTCCAGGACATGTGTCGGAACCTCTGAGGGCCCAGGTAAGTGTTTGATTCAAAATTTGCGGTTGCTTTTCCTGCTCACAGCGCTCAAGGTTCCTCAAGCCTGACTTCCTTTAAGACCGTGCGTGCCATTGGATGCCAGGCCTGACTGAGCAAGACCCTGAAGTTGCAGAACCTTGGACCCTGTCCTTCTAGGCCTCATTTGATTCTTTGGAGCAATCTGTTCCCAAGCGTTCCGCATACTTGGTTCCAGGCACAGGGAGGAATCTTGACCAGGCTCATAGGCTTCAGGGGCCAAGGGTGTCAAACCATGGGGGAGAGTGGTGACACCAGTCTGGCCTTCTCTCTCCTATCTGGTCTCTTCTGGCTTCAAGTCCTAGTCCCAGATTGCCACTCCTCACCAGCGGCCACTATGTGCTGTGTCCCAGGGACCCCAATTCAGACCTTTGAGAGAACCCAGCTTCCTGGCTGCCTCCAAAGGCAAGACCATGTCTTCCATGCTGTGTGGAGACCAAAGACGAGGGAGGAGAGTGTTGTGAAAACCACAGACACTGAAGTTTTAAGAAACTCCCAGCCTGGGGAGACAACTGTCGGAGATCTTGCTGTGTAAACACAAGGACCGTGCCTCATGTGTGAAATGTAAAAAGCTGGGCTTGTCCACCCATGCTTCTAATCCTAGCACTGGCCAGGCAGAGGCAGATGCATCCCTGGGGATCACTGTCAATAGAGCCAATGTCCTCAAAATTGAGGTGAATGGTTCTTGAGGACACTTGAGATTGATCTCTGGCCCCTGCACAGAGGATCACATAGGTACACCCACACATGCATGTGCACTCACACATATGTGGCACACACAGACATACACAGACACACACACACACACACACACACACACCAGGCATGCACACACAGAGACATACAGATACACACACACACACATACACACACACACACACACACACACACACACACACATACACCAGGCACGCACACACAGAGACACACAGATACACAGAGACGCACAACACAGACACAGACAGACAGACAGAGACACACACACACACCTCTTAACAGCACCCTCGCAGAGAGCACAGGTTAATTCAATCCCAGCTCTGACACTGGCATGCTGTGTGACCTTGGGCAAGTTATTGAATCTCTCTGTTCCAATTTCTCAATAAAATGGATATTGTAGTAGTATTTACTTCATATTGTTGTTGGTGAGACTGAGTTCTATATGTAAAGTGTAAAGTATAGAGTAAGTGCTAACTATAGCTCTGACAGTGGCACTCCACAGTAGTTCCCGACAGTAGGTAGCCATGTCATTCTGAGGGAGGAGCTTGCTAAGTCTCCTCCTCCCTTGTCATTCACTTCTGGCTGGAGATTTGAAGGGCAGCTTCCCAGGATTCAGAAGTTCTGGCAAGGAGAGAAGAGGATTTGGATTAAAACCTTGGAAGCTGTAAAAACAGCAAAATGAACAGCAAGAAGAGCATCGATACTGCACCTTCTCCCATCAGCTCTGCTGGGCAGACAGCCCTACCGTACAGACCGACAGGCTGAGGCTCACACATCTCAGTTGCTACTTGCCTGCTGCGGTCAGTAACAGGCACCATAATGTCACCTGGACGTAGGGTAACACAGACTCCGACCAGAAAGCTCCTGTGTGGTTTTCATTCATACCTGGCCTGGACTGACTGCCCTTCATGCTTGACCATCACAGGAAGACCCAGAAGATTCATGGTGTGAGAACAAGGCCAGCAAGGGGGAACTGGCAAGCTTCATCTGGGGTGACTTCCAAGATTACACCCAGGGAATGAGCGAGCCTGAGGGTGTGTGGGTGGGTGGTCTGGCACCTGAAGGAAGCTCCTCTAGGGAGACCAGGAGGTCTGGGGTCTTGTGTAGGAGTGACTAGACAAGAAGGGACCATTTCAATAGAACATTCTCCTGATGTCTAGGAAAGAAGCCTGAGACTTGTAGGCTCGGGAGGGAGAGTGCCAAGTTTCTCTCCCTGCCTCACTTGCTACTGGTGTTTTGCTCAATGCCAGTTTGGATATTTATTTTTTTAGAGACAGGGTCTCACTATATTGCCTTGACTGTCCTGGAACTTGCTATGTAGACCGATGGGCCTAGAATTCAGTGTTCTGTCTCTGCCTCCCTTCCCTGCCTCCGTTGGTCTTCTTTGTCCTCCAGTTTGGACTCTGAGGTCCATCATGTCAACCTCTCCACAGTACTTCAGTTTTCCTGCCTAAGCGTTTCACCATCGAATGTTCCAGTGATATTCCAGCCCCATGGCCAGCCCCTCCCCAGGCCTGCAGCCTGGTCTCCAGCGGTGCCTGATGATACCTCCTGTGGGCTTTCAAAGTTTCTGGGAATCTTGCGGTTTCCTTGGTCACAGTACAGGGAGGTCTCCAGTTTCTACTGGTTTTAACCCCAGAAGCAACCTCCATTCTTGTACTCCAGAAAGGGAATTCCAAGGGGACCAGGTAATAAAGAGAGCTGTTAAGAGTTTAATCTTAGCAAGCAAGGAAACAAGAACATTTTAGAAAGGCTCAGAGGTGAGCGGCCACATCCCAGATCTCAGCAGGCAATGGGCTCAAGTTTCTCCACTCGTTGCTCCCTCCATTCTGCCTCCCCCAGGGCTGGAACTTCCAGGGAAAGGGTGTATTTTTCTCAGAAGCCCATTTTACTCAGAATTCAGTCTATTCTAAAAAGTCTATATCTAAAAAGATGTATGAGAGGCAAGAATATGTGTAGGGATTTAAGCGCCCCCGAAGTTGAAGAGCTTACTAGGTTAAAAGATGAAAGCACTCTAGGCATGCTCCCTAGGCAAGGAAGTCCCTCAAGCTGGAGAGACCCACACCACTTAGTATTTACATCCTGCTTTAGGGTCTCCGGGCTGGCTCAGCTAGAGGGCCTATTGTTCTTTATGTTCTGTATTGAGGGGTACTGATGGTCAGTTCCTCCTAGAGCTAACCTCCAGCCTAACAGTCATACCCTGCCCTCTCCTCCACATCAGCCCTTTAAAACTGTCTCCACTTTGCTGAGAGAATGGCCACTGGTCAGGGCCACCCTCAGTTTTCTGCTTCAAACCCGCAAACTGACCTGCATCCAAGCTCTTCCTTATCTTTACGGACAGGAATTGCAAGCCCAGTCCAGCCACCTGTGCCCTGGGGCCACCTACCTTCCCCGCTCCAGGGCTGACTTCTAAACCACATTGCTCTCCTTTGGGCACCTCTGTGGGTCCTACTTTCCCAGCATCCATTGCATCTTGGACCTTTATCCCAGCAACCCCTAACCTAAGTCCCAGGACATTACCTCTGGACTGCATTGATTTCTCAACTGGTTCCCTAGCTCCATTTCGCCCCTTTCGATCCACTATCTGCAGACATATGCTCACCTGAACGCACAGTTCCGGCCAGGCCATTTCTCTATTTAAAAATCCTCACTCCAGCTTGGGAGATGCATTCCAGAGTAAAGTGTTTGCCAGGCAAGACTAAGTAGAGTTGGATCCCCAGAGCTCAGCGGAGGAGGGGAATCACCAGGTCCAGCTGGCTGGCCAGACTAGCCAGAACAGTAAGTTCCAGGTTCAAGGGTAGACCCTTCCTCAATATATAAGGTGCAGACAGATGGAGGCAGACGCCCAGTGTCAACTTCACATCTCCATATCTACACGTGCACGTGTACATACGTGTTCGTGCATACATGAATGCACGCCACACATATATTCACACTGCAAAACCCGAAACCTTTGTTAGCGTCCTCTGGGCCATAAGAAAGTAGTCCACCTGTTAGAAGACCCCCAAAGCCCTGGCCTTGCGCCCCCTTTCTTGCCTTCCTTCTCACCACCTCTTCAGCCCCCCACACCTCTCTGCTGCCTCTGAATTGCCAAGGCTTCTTTGCTTCACTCTCTCTGAGGTCCTCTTCCCAACCCCTCACCCTCACCCCCAGGGCCTCACAAGTGACACAACACTTCTAGAAAGTTTAGCCATTTTCTCCCAAGGCTAATCATCCCTTCCTCCACACTGGAGTCAAGCAGTCTAACTAACGTTAGCCACAGTTCTCCCTGGATTAAACTCTTTTTGTGTTTTTCAGTGTCTCGGGGACAAAGTCTGAATTCCACCCCATACTGTCTCGCAGTGTGTTTGCGTAGTGGCAGGGCGCTGAGTGGGGAGCCTGAGGTGGGAGGCCCACCCAGGGCAGGCTTCTCTAAGAACTGTTCACTGCAGGGTGCTGGGTGGGGGAGGGAGAGGGACAGAAAGGCAGGGGGTGGGCGCACATGTCCGGGAGGTTTTTCTGAGAGCAAAGTCTGGCCTAAGGAGGAAAGGAATACGGCAGAGGGTGACAGTGGGATGCGGAGCCTGAACCAAGAGGCCAGGCAGTGAAGACAGTAGGGGAAAGTGTCTTCTAGAAGGTTTGGGGAGAGCAGAGAGGCTGGTGGGCTAGCGGAGAGGCCGGTGGACTGGCGGTGATGCAGATCAGCCAGAGGGCGAGAGGAATGTTTGGAGCAAGGAAGGCAGGAATGGGCAGCAGGCCTGCCTCAGTGGTGGAGGAGGTTGATAGGCTGCTGGCTCATTCCTGCCCCACGCTATGGTTGGGAGGGTAGATGGCCGACTTCCCCCACCTGTGGAGCAAGCCATCTGGGCCACATGCTCTATTCCTTCCCTCACATCTTTCTCTGGGAGCCTGACACCGTTGCCACATGCTCGGTGAGATGTCTGAACTGTGTGTCTCCTCCCGTCTTCTGGGCCTCTGTGTTTCTGATTTCTCTTTCTTTCTTTCTTTCTTTCTTTCTTTCTTTCTTTCTTTCTTTCTTTCTTTCTTTCTTTCTTTCTTTCTTTCTTTCTTTCTTTCTTTCTTTCTCTTTCTTTCTTTCTTTCTTTCTTTCTTTCTTTCTTTCTTTCTTTCTTTCTTTCTTTCTTTCTTTCTTTCTTCCTTTTCTTCTTCTTCCTCCTCCTCCTCCTTCTCCTCCTCCTTCTTCTTTTTGAGACAGGGTTTCTCTGTTGTAACTCTGGCTGTCCTGGAACTCACTCTGTAGACCAGGCTGGCCTTGAACTCACAGAGATCCTCCTGCCTCTGCCTCTTGAGTACTGGGACTAAAGGTGTAGGCTACCACCACCCAGCCTCCTTCAGTTTCTTAAAAGAAATATTGAGACTACTAGGCCTGCCTCAGCCAGAAGGAAAAGAGGCCCCTTGCTTATCCTGGGTAGAAGATGTTCCATGATGCTCTTGTCTCCCAGGAGTTGGCCGAGGGCTGCATCTCTTGGGAACCCAGGAAGAGTGAGAGAGCTGAGGGAGAGAGCCGAGGGCCTCAGCAGGGAAGGACTCAGAGCCAGGTGTACAGTGGCCTAGCTTCCCTTCCTGGCTAAAGGTGGGTCTTGCTGTTCCTTGTATAAACGTTGCCATCTTCCCAAGCTTCAGTGCTTCGGCCACTCAACAAAGACACCTACCACTTGTTAGGCCCGTGGTGGGAACGAGAGGTACACAGACAACCAAAACCAAAGCACGCACTTCTCAGGGGTCAGCTTGTGCCTGACTGAGTCTCCTCAGACACATCAAAGCTGTGGGTTAGCGTCTGCAACAGAGAGTGCTACAGACACCAAAAACAAGCAAGCCACTAATTTAAGGGGAGAGGGTCAGAGACTCCCTAGAGAATGTGGCTCCCCAGAGAGTGGGGTCTTAAAGGATAAGAGGAATGAAAAGCAGGACCTACAAAGGCTGGGATGAGTGAGAGAATGTGGCAGGTGTATGGAAAGAGTTTGGTGTGGCTGGCCCAAGAGGCTGAGAGAACAAGACCACAGGGCCGTTAGGAAAAAAATTTAAGGTAAAGATTTTAAGGTAGATTTCCCTTTTAGTTTTCTAATGATCACTGTGGTTCAGATGTATGTGTGTGACAGAAGAAGGTGGACTTGAGGACAAAGGAGCAAAATCAGGAGAGGGAGGAGGCAGCTGTGCTCTCAGGACAGAGACGGTCCCCTCTAGAGAGTATAAGGACGTGTGTCATCAGGCACACGTTCACCAGGGGCTCAGAGGAGATGCGTTGTCATTGGCCCTGGGGAGGAGACTTTGAAGGTGCCTCCATGGTCTGGGACCAGACTGGGGTCTCTGTTTTGGATGCTGAGTGACTAGTAGCACCTTCAGACCAGATGTAGACAGCCTACAGACAGCAGTGACCCACTTTGAATGTGTGGAGGGAGGAGGCTCCATGGAACACTCAGAAGGTGGGTTTCCGTTGTTCTGGGCATTCTGGGACACGTGCTGCTTTCCTCTCCTGGCTCAGCCCACTTTGCCATCCTCTCAGTTTGCAGCCCCTTTCCCCTCACCCACCAGCCCAATATCTCTTCAGGAGCCATGTTTGCCCTGTCTGTG
This sequence comes from Cricetomys ansorgei, assembly GCA_026225945.1. Classification (NCBI taxonomy): domain Eukaryota; kingdom Metazoa; phylum Chordata; class Mammalia; order Rodentia; family Nesomyidae; genus Cricetomys; species Cricetomys ansorgei. Next base: position 166,679 of record JAMJFZ010002837.1, on the reverse strand, counting down.
GAAAGCAGCCTTTTCTGACCAGAGCCTGTTGCTCTGCTGTCAATGTTTGTTATCCAGGTCCAGCTTTCCTGGTCAGAGCACAGGGGGACTTAATGGCAGACCAGAATTTAATGGTGGTTGTGACCCTGTACCGCCCCTCGAGCTGCCCTTAAAGGCATTTTCTTTGCTGTATGGCGGGGCCTAATGACTGGTTGTAAGTCAGGGTTGTCTCCTTTTATTAAGGAAATGGAACTTAATTGGAGGTCAATCTTGGTGAATAAACATTAGCAGAACCTTTCTCAGCAACCCTAAACCCCAATAGTGGGCCAGAAATGTCTCACAGTCTCTAACAACTGTGGTTAGTGCTCTCCATATCTCCCAGTCATATCGGAGGGGAGGCCAGGCTCCGTTAGCTAAATTATGCTTTGTGTAACTTAGTATTTCCCAAGCAAGTTTATTAGTAAATCCTTTATAGCATTGATTTTACTCCTTTAAGTCTCTCCTGCACCAGCATCTTGAAGGAGACAGGTCTCTGGTCTCTTCAGAAAATCTGCACCTTGTGGAGTAGGAAGTGGCAGAAGCAGTAACCTATGTTCTTGTCACCTGGAAACACATACCACAGAAAAAAGGGACCCCTTTCATGGTGACTCCAAGCAGGAAGTGACTTACTGCCCCAGAAGGACCCGAACACCTCTTCTGTGCCTGGAACCCAGAAGCAGGCCAACTGGTACATCAGCCACACGGACTGCAGGGTGTTCTGGTTTCACAGGTAGGGGAAGGAGATGTCCTCTGAGCTATCCTTCAGGGAATCCACAGAAGGCAGACTCTATATAAGGGCAGAAGGTGCATCTCTAGAGAAAGAGTCGCCAGTACCCGTGGTTAAATCTCCCTTTGAACTAACAAGGACAAAAATGCGAAGGACTGGGTTTCCCATACTCTCTGGGTCCAGAAACCTACTGTCTCCTCAAACCCACGCAATCCTCTTAACCCTCCCCTCTTCTCTCACAAGAATAAAACCCCAGATCTGGCTGAGGATGCCATTATGGCACCCTAGCCTGGGATGAGTGTGCCGTGGGGTTGGGGAACAAGGGCCTCTGAGGTGAGACAGTGGGGGTGAGGACAGCAGCAACGATAACCCACGTTTTACTGCACGTTTGCCAGGAGCCCAGTCAGGATGGCATTTAACCCTAACAACCGATCGCAACACTGTTCTAAGAAACCGAGGCAGGAGAGGCTAAGTCACCTCCCCCGGGCCCCAGCTTCTGGGTTACAAGTTCAAAGCCGTATCTGGTCCAGGTTCATCTCATCAAGAAGCCATTTCCCTGTGCTTTGCCAAGAGTCACTCTCTCTGAAGAACAATCAACGGTGTAGTTGTGGGTAGGCAAGGCACTTCTGTGGAGATCCTTGACGATGGCATAGGGCGAGGCCGGAGTCATAGGGTCTTGAAAATATGGTTCAAGTCTTCAGGGATTCCAGATGTATATTGCCTAGAGACCCCAGAACCAGGCAGACAGCATGGGAGTTCGCAGACAAACATTCGGCCCCAGGGAGACATCTCCCACTTCTCGTGGTGTGGACGGGTAGGTATACATGAGCTCCTAATCACACATTATGCGATCCATGGCGGAGGGCACACATATACGCACGCACCTGTGCATGTCCTGCCACAGTTCTGGGGACACAGAGGCAGGTCATAGGGAGAAGGGCTCCATCTCTGTCAGATGAGGCTGGCAATGCTGGAGGTGGTCTCATGACGCTGGCCAGAGGACAACTGTCCTGAGATGCTAAAGATGCTGCTGTTACCACTGTGGCCATTTTGGGTAGAGGGTGCGGTTGTACAGATTGGGGGGCAGTGTCCACTCACACCCACCTGATACAGTAGCAAACCCAGCAGCAAGACTGAGCCCAAGGAAGCCAGGGTAATGCCTACAGACAGCATGGCGGCCAGTGGCCGAGCTGGGGCCGGGGCAGCGGCCAATCCAGCCAGGGTCAGGCCAGTGATCAGCAGCACAAAACCACTGAGCAGTACTACAACAGCATCAGCCCCTCCGCCGCTGCGTAACAGGGCCACGTGCTGGGCCTGGCGGATGCAGTTCATATCCTGTACGGCAGAGCTCATCAGCTGCTTCACCAGAACCATCAGGGCCAGCAGGCAGAGCACAGTGCCCACTGCTAGTCGCCACTCGCCGGAGCGGCTGCTGGTGGAGGACAGTAGCACCACGCCACCTGCCCCACAGCCAGCCACAAGGCCCACAGCCACGGAGAAACAGAGCAAGGAGCGCCGGGGCTGCTGGGACCACCATAGCTCTACCTGCTCTGCCAGCACATCTGGGGGCAGCCCCCTGCTCACTGGGACTTGTTGGGACATGGCTTGTTCAGGCAGGGTCAGGATAGAAGATCAATGTCAGGGCTCAGAGGGTGTTTATCACGGCTTGGTGTCCCCATCACCAGGTTGGCAGCTAGAGGCCCAGTCTCCTCGTTTCAGTCCAGGCTGTGGTTACCATCACCTGCAGGACAGGATCACACATTATTTCCCACCCCTCTGGCCCTCACAGTCTCACCTGGGAGTCTTAGGGAAGAGCCCGAGAATCTTCCCTGGGGTCCTTAGGACCTGTTTCTGAAAGATGCAGCCCACCCCAGCATTGCTCCTCGGGCAAGCACCTCTCCTGACCCCAGCAGAGTTCCCTCCACTACAGAGCTATCCTCCCCTCCCCTTGAAGGAATCCCCTCGCCCAGCCCCTGACCTCTCTTGCTCGGGCTGTCTCAGTTCCATCTGGCTTGTCGGAGGGAGCTGGTGCCACAGTGGATGATGGGACGAACAGTCAAGAGATAAAGCCTCATTCAGGATCAGACTCACATGGCCTTAGCTGTCACTGCTGGGTCCTGGATGGGAGGGGGGGGAGACGCCGGGAGGGAGGAGAGGCTGATGATTTAACCCTTCTGGAACCAGCAGGCTGGCCCTTCTCTCCTAAGGCTGGATGCTTCCTTCTCCCTGAGTTAGCACCTGAGTCCTAATACCCTCTCCCTCTAATCCCACCCACCTCAGTCTGGCAATCAAGCGCAGGTTCCAAACCTCTCTCTCCAGTACTCATCTTCCTCATGGGCCAAAGTCATCTCTGATGCAACAGGGCCCAACCCAAGTTCCCCATCTTACCCTAAACCTGTTCTTCCTGTGTTCCTTCCTCAAGATGATATCACTACCCTCTCAGCCCACCTCAGGGGCTCCTGACTCCCTCTGCTGTTGCTGACCTACGCTCCAGGGGCCTCCTCTCGCCTCTAAACACATTTCCATCCAGTCCTGTCCTCAGCTCTCACCCAGAACCTGCCTCCCCCTCCCTTACTGACCTGCCTGCTCCCCACTGGTCTACCCCCTGCTATACCCCTCAACTTTACGACAGCAAAAGAGGGCTCTGGATTTGAACCACAGCCTAGTCCTTCCCACCGTGGGAATGTGGGGAGGGACCTAACAGTGTTACTTATTTAAACCTGTTCCCTAGAGGACAGACAGCATGACTCACACCAGGTAAAATAAAGCCAGCGCTGCCGGCCAGGAGCCCAGCTTCCTGCAGCGAGAAAGACAGATCCTGTAGGCGCCTGCTGGGAGTCCAGGAGGGGCTTGAGTGGGACTGTGAAACCTCAGTTCACCTCTTAGAGCCCTTATCTGAAAAGTGAAGAAAGAGAAGTTTTCCCTGAGGAGTGGGAGGAGTCATCTGACTTCTTCCTTCCAGACTTCCCATGGGGCAAAGCATACTTTCTGAGTTAAGAAAGACTCAGGGTGAATCAGAGGGCCTAGGTCCAGGAGCCCACATGGACCACACAGCTGAGAATGGGTTTTTTTTTTTACTCCAAGGAGACTGATCTGTCCTTCACGACAACCTCTGTCCACTGCAGGGGTTGCCCAGCACGCAAAGTGGGCGGGGCAGGTGCCCACGCCCCCACGGGCGGCGGGGGAGGGGCCGTGGGTGGAGCCTGTCCCACATTTCCCAGGGCAGTGGCTTTGCTGGCCGACAGTGCTGGCACAGGTGTACTGGAGGAGAGACCCCAAGGTCGGGTGGAGGTTCCCAGTGGAAGAACCAGTGGAAAGGTGGGGGTGGGACACTCACGAGACGCCTGGCTGTGCTGGATCCGATTTGAACAGGCAGGGCCCGGCAGGTGGGGCGCTCTAGCTCCGTTTCCGGGGAGACGCTTCACCTGCCTAAGCTGCGCCCAGGTGAGCTGGAAGGAGGGGAGATTAACAGGTGCTGTTTCCAGGGCAGGGCCTCAGCTGATTGGCTGACGTGGCCCTGCGCCTTCTGTGGGGGCTGAGACATTCCTGGGAAGGGAGGGGCTTCTGCTACTGTCCAGTCTGGAACGCAACACACAGACTGGATCAGCAGGAGGAAGGAATGCCGTCCTTCTGCCTCAGTCTGAGCCCCAACCCACCCCCAGCTCCAACCTTAATTACCTTCAGTCCCTCCCTGAAGACTTACCGCCAACCCTATATTGTGATCTTTGCACCCTGAGAGGCTGGGGCAGGAAGATAGCCAGCGGAAGGCTCCACTCCTGGCCTGAAACCTCAACTCCAGCTCCTCACTCCAGCCGATTCTGGACTTCGGTTCTAAACCCTAACTGTACCTTCGACCCCAGCCTTGACTCCTATTCCTCAGTCTAGCCCCTGAAAACCCAGCTCTGCCTAAAAGTCAGTCTCAACCTCAGAGCCCAGCATCAGCTGATACCCCAAATCGAGCGCCATTACCTCCATCTCGCCCACTTGCCCCCAGTAAGCTCTTGGTTTGCTTTCCTTGAGGACTCAAGTGAGTGACAGGGTCAGCCTGCCCACGGGTGGGTAGAGGCCTTTCAGGTGGACGACTGGGGCTGCCACAGTAAGCACTTCTTGACAAGGCACAGGAGGCCGGTGCCGTCCAGCCAGAGTGTCCTTCAGTCCTAAGGACTGCCTCTACCTGCCCTTTGAACTCAATGCTCCCTCTGCCTGAGTCTGGCCAATCATTGGACTGAGGTCCGGTCTGACCTGGCTGATTCAGCTGCACGCATAGCCTTGTGCTTCCCCCACGGTCATCTGCAAGCACTCTTCTTTGTTCTTAATTGTTCTTTAGTTCGTTAGCTTTGACCTACTGCAGCCCCCAGATGTGTATCCTAGCCAGGTCAGGCACAGTTTGCTAACCACTGTGATCTCTGTAGCCAGCCCTCTGCTAGCCTGTGCATGCAGGGCAATCGATAGGCGTCAGTTGAGTGGCTGGCTAAATAAATAAATGTGTGAACTGACAGGTTTCACTATTCTGAGCCTTTGGGATGAAATCAGGAAGACATGTTGGGCCCAGGCTGGAGGGGCCTCAGGGATGCGTTTGAACAATGCAGGGTGTCCACGGGAGTGTTCTGAAGTGAAACAGGAATGTGATCCAGGGCTCTGCTTCTAATCAGCAATTCCAGTTCTCATACATCATGCCCCAAGTAGCCAGAGGGTGGCTGGCTGGAGGGTGTATAGGCTGCCACTTGTCCTGTGTTCTACCCCCTTTTACTCTAAAAATGTATTTTAGTATGTTCTCCTCTCTCCTGATGTGTATGGAAAAAAAAAACACTGCAAACATATATGCATTTGAATTCTAAGATATATTTTAATATAGAAGGTATTAATGAGCTCCTTGAAAGTCTTTTATTATACATATGAAGTGCATCTCAGTTCAAATTAGCCACATATCAAGTACCCGGTAGCCACCTTTGCCTGTGGCTGTGTCCTCTCTGTGGGGCACAGCTCTGGCTGGCTTTCCCCTGAAGGAACGTTTATGGCTGGCTGACTGCTGCAGAGCAGGTTGAAAATGGGGGACGTTGTGTGACATTGCAGGTGTTAATCCTGCCACTGGGCAAAGCATTGTAAATGTGCCCCCTTTCTAAGAAACAGGCCCCAGAGAGCAGTGTCCCCAGTTTATCTAGATTCGCTCTGAACACTTTGAATATCTGGTCCCTAGGAAAGTCTAGTCTCAAGCTAACCCAAGGTCTGCCCATCCTAGCAGAGCTGGGGCAGGGCACCCCCGAGAGTCTCCTTCCTCTTCTCTTTCCCTTTGGAGTCTTTGAAGGAGGAAACAGAGCCTACAGCTTCCTCAGCTTAAACACTGGCCGGAACAGTCAGTTGCTCAAAGTTAGGGTTGCATTCTGGCCCTAAACCAGAGGTTGTGGGAGCAGTTCACACGGCAGAAATGGAAGGTCAGGAGAGCTGGCCCTGGGTATGCGGGGGAAGGTATAGGTCTGAGTGGGGAGTACAGGGAAGAACAGATGAGCTGGAGGGCATCTCCCTGCTTCTGGTGCTGAAGTGAGCCTGCTATAGTAGTGCCATTGCCTGCTTGAGTTCCTTCCATGGCCAGCCTGCATCCTTCCTTGACCTTGGAGGCCCTCTTTGATGTAATCCCACTGCCTCAGAGCCTATGTGCACTGATGGGTCTCTCTGCTTTCCTTCCTGATAATTCCTTCCTTCCTTTTAGGGATGAGTTCTAAATGTCACCTTCAGCTGTTAAAATCAGTTCCCAGGGCAGGTTGGGGCGGGGGGCGTAAGCAGCATCTACTCCTCCCACTGAGGTCCCGATGATTCAGTTCCACCAGCGTTCTCTCTGGGGAACCAGTGAGTTTATTGGGATTACTTTCAGAGCGCAGGTGAGGGTGACTTACTAGAACGTGGGTGCTCCCCACCAAAAGGCCACATTGGAAAGTCTTTATCCAGAAGGGATGATGACTTTTCCATAGTTGCACAGATGGGGTCCCCTGTAACAGAGCCCCAGACCTTAGTAGACCCCTGGACCTTAGCACAACTGACTCCATGATGGAAGTGCCATTCAGGCCGCAAGACTCAGAATGTAAACAGTCAAAACAAAAACAAAGACCTAATGCATCAAAGTCCGTAGTTCTGGGGAAATCTCTGGTACTAGAGATAATGTACTAACTAACCTTGCTTTTTGGCTTCTGTAGTTCTGCTTCTGGCTCACTGTTCTTCTTAACTGAAGTATGTCAACCCAGAATATGGTGTATGTGTGTGTGTGTGTGTGTGTGTGTGTGTGTGTGTGTGTGTGTGTATGCGTGTGCACACATGCCCACAAAAGCTCACCCTGAGAAAGGCTTGGGGCTACCCTGGGACCCCGAACACCCAGTGTAGATGCCAGCCGACTAATAAAGACTTCCTATGGTTTACACTAATGTCCCAGCAGTCCTCTCTGGTGGATACCTCCCAACACCCCCCTTCACTAGTCTCCCTCAGACTGTATCCTCTGGCCCGTCCCCAAGGCCACATGTTTTAGGGCAGAGATGCACACAACAGGTGGTACGCAGTGGCTGATACTCAGGTGATGCCACATGACCCTCTCTGTCCCTCTGTGAGAAGATGGAAACAGTCAACTATCCCCGCTGGGTTGATCTTTCACAGTGGTTCAGCTGAACTCCCAAAGATGGCGGTTGTTGGGCTCAGAGGATAGTCACCCGCAACTCCTTCTCAGAAGAGCATCCTGGCTACCCTGTCTGAAGTCACCCTCTCCCCAGTATTCATCACCCTTGTCCTCGTTTCCTTTATTCCCCCCTCTTTCCCCTCATCACCCCTACGCACACATCACTGTAGGTCTCCTTCTCGAAGCATGACCTTTATGATTTGCTTTGTTCACTGCTGTTCCCAGCTCCTAGAACAATAGGTGTGCAACTCACGGTTGTTGAACCACTGGGTGGAATCGTGGTTTTGGAGCTGGGCTGATCTTGAAGTGTCAAGTCCCAGCTGTTAAGATTTCTTTAAAGATGGTAGCTGTTTTCTTAAAGGCTGCAGCCATTTCTAAATGCTGTATCTAAGCTTGAAGCCTTTTGTACTTGTTCCTTTTCACTGGTAACTTGACACCCCTCCACCCCCCACCCTGTTCCCAGCTGTTGGTTGTTACTGAGAAAGATTCCTAACTTGTAACTTTTTAAAAGCCCTTTAGTTCCAAAAGGTTAGGAAGGAAAGGAAAAGAAGGAGAAAACTTTTTTCCAGCCCTTTTTGGCTGTCTTAATCACTGTCTGTCTTCTTTCTTCTTCTCTGGAACTATCTGTCTTTATCTGAGCCTTGTTTCTACCTGCCTTCCTTATCATCAGCTTCTGGAGCTCACTGTCTCCCCTGACACTACCCAACCGTCTTTTCCAATGGATACACTCTCTTAAATAGCCACCCCTCCCCAAGCTGTTCCCAGAAGACCAAGCGGCATGTAACCACAAGGAAGGCAGCACAGTATAAAAATTCTTCTTGGCAAAGCGTCCTCCTATACTCAGCTCTAGTTATATAATTTTAGAAAACCTTTGAGGTTTCTGTTGCTATGTTAAAACACCTTGATCAAAGGCAGCTTGGGGAGAAAAGTGTTTATTTTGCTTACTCTTCCATTTCACAGTCTATCACTTAAGGCAATCAGGGCAGGGACCTGGAAGCAGGATCGGATGCAGAGGCCATGGAGGAGTGCTGCTTACTGGCTTGCTCCCCATGACTTGCTCAGCTTGCCTCCAACTAGCCCAGGGATAGCACCACCCACAGTGAACTGGGCCCTCCCAGATCATCAATCAAGAAAATGCCCTATAGACTTGCCTACAGCCCAGTCCAGTGAGGCCATTTTCTCAGCTGAGGTTCCCTCTTTTCAAATGACTCTAGCTTGTATCATGTTGACAAAAACAAACAAAACAAAACGAAAAACCAAAACTAACCAGGACTTGTTTGGTGGCGGGTCTGGGTGTCTTCATTTGTAAAATGGGGATAACAAGGCTCAGTGAATAGTTATGAAGGGAACTCATTCAGCAAAAATTTATTGTACCCTTTCTGTGAACGAGGTATTGTGCAGGGGACATTGGAGGGAGCTGAGGGCTAATGTTCCTGTCATCTGGGATGAAAGGCTAGGAGAGCAAAGGACACACAGTACAGGGTAGCTGCAGGCATTGGTAGATCCATACCTGTGTCTGGTAACTGACTATTCGTCTAGGTAGATATACTCTGGAGGGCATGGGTATGACTTATGATGCTCATTCTTTTTCCAGATAAGAACTCTAGGAACCAGGATTGTATTTTGTGACTCAACACTGTTCCTGCAGTTGACTGAATAGAGGTGAGCCCCAGACTCAAGCTAGGCCCTCAAATCTCCCTTTGAGCAATTTAAGATTGGGGCTGGAGGGACTGGAAAGGATGGCTCAGTGGATAAGAATACATACTGTTCATTCAGAGAACCCGTGTTCAGTTCCCAGCACCCATGTCAAAACAGCTCTGTTGCTAGAATTATTCTTTCCCTGAGGGAGAAGAAAAAAAAAAAGTCTACCTCTATCTGAAGGTCCCAAAGAGAAGCTGAAGTACAGTTCCACCAAACTTCACTCTGGGGGGAACAATGAGTTTATTAGTCTTCTTTAAAGGGCAATGGAGGTCATGGGTAGGAATGTGGGTGGCCTTTAAGCAGCCGCACTGGAAAGTCTGTGTCCAGAATGGATGACATTCCCCCCCAAATGCATAGATGGAATGGCTCTCCCTAGTCCTTCTGCTCTACCCCCTCCACATAATTAGGCCAGAATTGTATACACCTGGTAGGAGGTGTAGCTGGATCCTCAGTGAGGGTCCTATGACCCCTGGCCCCATTTTCTACAAAGAAGGTCTACAGCTAACAAGTCTGGCTTTGGTGACTTAATTTTTTGGAAGTTGGCACAGCTGAACTCATGAAGATGGTGGTAGTTTGTCTCAGAGGATAGTACAAAGTGTATAAATGCCTGCAATTCCAGTTCCAGGGGATCCAATGCTCTCTTCTGGACTCCATGGGTACCTACATTCACCCATGCACACATACCTATGTACACACACACACACACACAGAGCTAGAAAACTTTTTTAAAAAGATTGGACTGGAGATTTCACTTCTGCATGAGGCTTCTGAGGAGTAGTAATTAAAGTGCTCTTCTGCCAGCTGAACTTGTGATGGGACACCCATCTGCACAGAGGGTCCTGGATGAGAGAGAGGCATGGGCTCCAGCTGTATTCCAGGCCCTGGCCCAGGTCCTGGTGAGGCTTGGTGCTTCTCTGCCAAAAGAAAACCTGTGAGACACCAGTGGATCCAGAAAACACATTCCCCTCTTTGCTTAAGCCATCTGGAGTTGTAGCCAAAGGAGGGCACCTGTAGTCTTCCGCTAGAACTCATAGTCCCAATTTTAACACTACATAAATGCACTCTGTGTGTGCCTAGAACATTCTAGTTCACACTTGATGCCCCTGCCCTGTTCGACCATGTGACATCTACTAGATGATCAATAAATACCAGTTCTTGTAAACCTACCAGACACAGTAGGTAACCAGTAATGCTGGTCCCTCCTGCTGCCTGGTGCACCACAAGGTTGTGTCTTATAAATATGACCCCCAGTGTGGCTCTGCTCATGGGAATCTGGCTGCATTTCAGACATAAACAAAGCATAACTACTCTCTTGAATCTTAGATGGTCTTGGGGAGCTCAGGGAGGATGAACCCCTGATCCTGAGATGTCAGTTCTATTTCTTTTATGAATCCAGAACAATAATTGTAATGACGTGCTACCTGGTCATACAGCCATCCCAGGACTGCCTGTACCCCTCAAATACCTCTCGGGAACAGCTGGTGAGTAATGGCTGATGCACAACGGGCAGTCATGCTTTATAGGAGCCGTAGAGAAAGGTAGACATGATGTCAAGACTCTGCCTGTGGAGTCTTCCCTGTTAGAACAGGATGGCAGAGGAGGTACATCTTAGACCTGAGTGGTTTCCACTGTCTGGCCATCAGAGATGCCGAGATTCTAGAAGAACAGGGGAGTCGGGCATTGGATATCTGAGGCACAGAGAAGAATAACCTGAAAGCTCTTAATGCGAGGATGACAAACTTCCCCCAAAGCCGCTAGCTGTCACACTCCCTGAATGAGTCCCCAGAGCTCAATGATGGACTACAACCAGAAGAGCAAAAGCTGAGTTCATGTGCCAGCGGGTGACTGGCTCAGCTGCTGCTACAGCTGCTGTGGGGGAGGGGAGATGGCTGCCAGGCTCCATCTACCAGTGAGGGGTCAACCAGCAGAAGAGACCTCGAGAAGTAGGTGATTGTCACGGAGGAGAGCCTTCTGCCTCCAAATGAAGTCAAGATTGCCAAGGTGGAGGGAAGTCTGAGATGTAGCAGCTAGAGAGCCAGGACCACCCAGCAGGTAGGTAGGTAGAGGAGCGTACGTAGAAGGCAGGATGCAGAGAGCTAAACAGGACTGTGCTCCAGCCTCAGACTCTGAAGCAATGCTCATCCTTCTGCAGCTAAGAAAACAAGCCGCTGGCTCAGGCACTTACGGGGGTCTTCCTTAGTCTCAACAGCTTCTTCAAGTCTTCCTTCTGCTTATCTGCTGGGCGGCAGCCACCCACGTAAAGCTTAGGCATAGGTTAGCTCATTTGGGGTGTTTTCTGCCCCCTTTTCTTCTTGTTTAAGTCTCTGGGAGTCACATTCTGATACACCCCAACCACCTAGCCTGTGGTGTTTGTATAAGTACCACTCCAGCTCAGTACATGAAAACACAGGCTTTGGGGGCCACTGGGTAGCAGGGTCACATGGCCCCACCTGTGTGACTGTGTGACTTTCCTCTTGTAGGAGGAAAGGTGATGTCTTTTTTCAGAGGCCGGGTCGGGGGGTGGGGGGGGGTGTTGAGACAGGGTTTCTCCCTGTAGCCCTGGTGGTCCTGGAACTAGCTTTGTAGACCAGGCTGGCCTTGAACTCACAGAGATTTGCCTGCTTCTGCCTCCTGAGTGCTGGGGTTAAAGGTGTGTGCTACCATCGCCTGGCAAAAGGTGTCTTGATTGAGGATGCTTCCTGGCGATGTGCTCACCGGCTGAATGCCAGCCTCAGTGAATTTACTTCTGGTCCTCAGAGCTCCATTTTCCTCTGCACGTATCTCCTTTCCCAGGCCATGCTTTCTCTCCCTTGGATAGGCCAACTCCCACCGGTCCTGAAGTCAGAAGAGTTCGTTCCCCTCCCTCCCCTCAGCCATCTTCCTGGGCCGAGCTGCCAGCCTCCGGTTCTCGTACACCCACAGCTCTTTCCTAGCCAGGCCACCTGCTTCTACGATTGGATCCCCGCTATCGATGCCACACATGGCACCCAAGTGAGCTTTAGACTCAGCGATAGCTCTCATGGAACTCACGCAGGAGAGGCGGACCAGAAACAGCTGGGCAGATGTGGCATAGTGAGGTCATGAAGGATAACAAGGTGGCAGGTGTGACTTAGACGGCCGAGGGGAGGTCAAGGGCTACTTCCTGAGGAAGTGATGCTTAAGGTCAGCTTTGAGCCTGTTGTGGGGCAACAGCATCTCAGGCGGAGGAAGTAGAGCGGGGGAGTATGGAGAGCCAGGAAGACTGTGGCCTGTTATGGAAACTGGAAATAGGGTGTCGTGCAAAGGGCCTGCGAAGCCGAGGGCAGAGACTCCAGCCCTGACCTCTGGACTCTAGTCTGCCTCTTTCGTGCTCCTTCAAGGTCAGGCAGGATCTGGCCCTGCTGACCCCTGCCCCTGATCTATCCCCTATTTTCATTTCTAACCACGTTGTCCTGCAAAGGTGACTACAAGGTGTTGGTCTGGAACAGAGAAGCTTGCTTTGCAGAGGATTCCAGCTACTTGGCTGTATCATGTAGGTAGGCCACGGTGGGCAGGGACAGGATGGCTGGCGTGCTTGGGGAGAGGGACTGGCTGTGGTGATTGGGGGTGGGTGGGGTGGGGAAGTGATGGGTAGAGACAGAGCCCTGTGGAGCCCCCTGGAGTCATTTACAATCTTGGCCATGCACCTTCCATCTTGGAGACAGGACAGTGGAGTTTCAGGTCTGTCTGTGGAAACTTGGAGCAGTGCCTACAGCGTCGGCAAAGCAGTCTGGGGAAACTGAGAAGCCTAGAGATGGTGGGCTTCGTGCAGCCGGTGGGGGCCACCAGGGGTCAGGAGGGACCGCTGGCTTAAACTTCTATGTAGATATCTGTTCTCTGCAAGCAGAAGCTGGGGACGTTTGGTTTGCTCATCATTGCATACAGGTGTGTCTTTCCTGGTACCTACATGTAGCTAGGCAACCGGATGCATTACTAGGGACCTGGGAGCGTTACTAGAGAGAAAAGTGTAGCGTGTCCCCAGAAATGAAGGAACTGGGTAAGGTCACACAGAGCACGGATGCAAAGGCAAGAGAAAGAAGGGCGGGCAGTCCCTCATTATAGTCCATAAGGAAGAAGAAACCGGAGGAGCAAGAGATAAGTGACTGAAGATGTGGTCAGGTAGCCCTGTCCTCAGCCCATGGCAGGTCCTGCCAATGTCTGCTTGTTCCCACAAGGGAACAAACAACAACGGCTTTGGAGAACTCCCCCCAGTCCCCGGTCCTCAGGCTCTTCTCCCCCCTTCCCCGTGTGCCCCCACCCTAAGCAGAAGGGGGACAAGGTAGTGAGCAAACACCTTTATTCTGACCCTGCCCCAACTCGGCAGGATGAAAGAGGTCGGTGGGACCCCGGTAGGAGCCTGCTTGGCGACAGACGCGAGGGCGTCCGGATGTGACTGGAAACAGCTCACCAGAGGTCACTTGGTGTGCAATTCGAAGTCCACATCTGAGTCGATGAGGGAAGGAAGCCGGACTCCAGCGATGTTGTGGAAGCCTGGGACCTGCTCCTGCTCCTGGATCTGGTCTCGGAGGCGGCGGATTTCCAGGCGCTGCATTTCGATGATTCTTCCGGTTTCCTCCTGCTCATTCAGTCTCATAGTAGGAGTGAAGCTGATGCTGGCCCTGTCCTTGCTTAACCCTGTGAGGGACAAAGCGGGATCGCTGTGGTCTGATTACTGTACCGCTACAGTCTCCATCCCCTCCAGACACCCACGGACGGTCCGCAGTGGGAGATATAAACAGGCCACGCTAACCGGCTCTTGGCCGGTCTGAGGAATGGGACACCCCAAGAGATACGTATGTCCTGCCCACACCCACGCCCACGTGCCCCACTGAGGTCGCAGGTAACTCCCCTGGGGATGGTGCTGGTGTCCAAGCCACCAGCCCTCTGGTAAAGATGGTGCTTCCTGATACAGACTCCTCTCCGCTCTCTACGTGGCTACCTGCTAATGTTCCCTGCACCGTGGATCTTGCCATCTTCTCTGTCTTAGGGTTTGCCATCATCCTGAGCATCCACAGCGTCCGTGGCTTATCTCAGGTCTCGGCCTCAAAGGGCTGGACTCCCAGCGGTAATCTTGGCCTCCGTGCCACGTTACCTTTCCCTCCTTCTTCACCGCCCAGGGGACCCCGCTGCGGTCCATCTCCCCACACCGGTGCGCCAGTCTCCGTCCACGGACTCTTTTACTGTTTGTGTTCAGTATCTCCACTCGGGCTGAGACTGTAACTCCCTTTTACCCACCAGATGGGCTCCTAAATTAGAGGCACTTCCTTCTCTGGCCACTTAGACCCACCAGTTTTCTTTTTTTTTCCTCCATTTTTCGTGACACTGCCCCCTTCCCCCGTCCGGTTTTCTAATTGATTTGTTCTTCCATTTCATCTATCCTGCCCAGTGCGCTCCTGAGACAGCCCGAACCTTCAGGGTCTCCACGTCTGTCAACAGCGATTGTTTATGGCGCACAGACTTTCCCCACAGAAGCACATCTGAACCCTGACCTCCATTCCCTCTCCATCGGTCTCAACAAATGGCACTGCCTGTCTCTGCTTCCTACTGCCCGCCCTGCCCTGTAGCTCTAAAGGAAAAACTAAAAAAGAACAGATGTTGGAGGCCAGGGGAAGCCTCGTGGAAACTTCCACGAGGAAACAGCCAGCAGTGGCCAGTCTTGCCTTCGCCTCCAATTGTTATGGGACCAGCATTTAAAAAAAAATATTTTATTTGTTTTTCAAGACAGGGCTTCTTTGTTGTAATTCTGGCTGTCCTGGAACTCATCCTGTAGACCAGGCTGGCCTTGAACTCACAGAAATCCGACTGCCTCCGCCTCCTGAGTTGCTGAGGGGCCACCATTTAAAGAGCAAGCTTACCTTGTATATCTTCCGAGAAAGTCTGGTCCCTCCCCTCTCTGCCTTTACTTCCAGACTTCCCTTTCTGCAGTCTGAAGGCTCCTGATCTCTTAATTTTTTTTTTTCCCTTCTCCCTAGTTGTCAACCCTTTGTCCTTCTGATACTGCTTGTTTCTTTTAACTACCAACCTGTTTCATGACCTCTGCATCAGCTTCTGCCTCCAGGTCCCTCCCACTAGCCTTCACACATGGCTACTTAAGTCTTTACTCACCATCTAGGCTTCCTGGGGGATGAAGGTGCACGTGAAGCCACAGTTGTGGAGGTGCTCGGTATCAGCCTGAGAGGACCAGCACTGGGATTCTCTGGCTACCGCAGGACTGGCCACACCAGCATACCCTTACCACAGTGCCTCTCTGTGTGGTTTAAGAATCTTGCTGCAAATTGTAACTTTAAGGCCCTCCAGGATGCCCATCACTGAGTGATGTCACTGGACTTCAGAGGTGGGCAGTGGCAGATTCTCTACAGGGGCAAGGGAAGGCCACCAGGTCCACAGCTACAAGTTGGAGGCTGACCTGGGGCAGAATGTGCCTTCTGACACATTCCTGGATTGGGACATAGTACCCCATGAGTATTCCTAGGGGTGCAGCATGTGGAAGATGGCCCAGTGGACACCACGTGGGGCTTCTGCCACGTGTCCTGCTCTGTCTCCCACCCTGGCTTGTGAGCATTTCTAGGGCCTGGGCTGTGCCTTTCCTGTTTCTTACCATGACTCCTCACTGGTCTCTTTCCATTCTTTCTGACAGTAAATTGCCTGTTGGACATACCGCGACTCAGTCTTACAGGACCTCCTTCTTCGGTGTATAAACTCTGTCTCTCCCACAGCTGTGGGAAGTCAGCTCTCCCCACCAGGCTCCAGCTACCCGTGTTCCTCTTGTCACATCCCCAATCTCCTGTCGTTCCTTGTCTGCTCAGAATCTGTCACCTTCCAGACCTGGCCAGTGTCCCTCTCTCCATGCTGCTCACAGACTAACTTCCATAGACAGATAAAAGACGGGTATTGTTTAAACAATTATTATTATTGCCACTATTGCTGTTTGCAGTGTTGGGGATTGAACCTAGGACCTTACATACATGGTAGAGATCCACCACTGAGCCGCATTCCAGCCCCAAAGCTGACTGATGGAGAACAGGGAAGTGGTCGGTATGTCATTGGATTCACTGCTACCTCCTGCCTATACTCTGTATCGTGTTTCTTTTCTTTAAATTTGTCCCCCCAAATTTGGTCTAGTTTCCTTTTATTGTTTGGGAGGCTTTTTCTTTCTTTCTCCCCTACCTTCCTTTCTACAGTCCCTCTAGGTTCTAAAAAGTTTAATATGCTTATATAACAAAAAACATGCAAAGTAGGGACGGCTGAGTTAGAACCTCCAGAATCCACATTAAGTACAATGTGTGTGTGTGTGTGTGTGTGTGTAACTTCAGAACTCCCACAGGGAGATGGGAGTTGAGGCAGGAGAATCCCTGAAAGCTTGTGGGTCAGCCAGCCTGAGGGACAAGTCACCCTGTCTCAAACAAGGAAGGTGAGCACTGACAACAGAGATTGTCCTCTGACCCTGACCGCTACAGGCCGCACTCCGTGGTGCTTATTCACCTGTATTTCCCACCCCCTTCTCTCTCTCTCACTCTCTCACTCATACACACACACAACAGTTCTCCTGTTGTGAAACAATCAGAGACTTTGGATGGTTTGGTCCCAGGCCCTCTGGCTTCGATGCTTCTGTCCAGTATTTCAGTTCTTCTGATTTGTTATTTCGATCCACAATCCAGTGATTGTCTTCACTGTATTAGATCACAAATGGTTCCTTAGAGTCAGCTTTCTTGCCTTCTTTATCCATTGTTTCTCCTTGCAGCCACACTTACCTCTGGAACCATTTCTCTTCCCGATGTACAATCGTTAAGAATTATTTTTAAGAAGGTTTTGTTGGGGGTACAAATTTCTATTTTTTTTTTTTGTCAATTTTATTTTCTTTTTAGCTTCATTTTAAAGAGAACGCTCCCCTGGTGATATATATCTTTTGGATGGCCATCAAGCTTCAGAACTCTGAAGGGACTGTGTCACCATTTCTGGCTCCCACTGTTGCCACTGAGAAGTCACATGTCGCCTGGCAGTGTCACTCCTGAGGGGGAGCCCTCGCCTCCCGGACCACCCTTAGTCTTTGGGGTTCTGTGGTATTGATGTAGGTTTGTTGTTAATTATCATTTGGGAGAGGTTAGGACTCCTGGATCTTGATGGCTGCCATCTTTCATCAATTCCAAAAAACTCACGGTTACTCCCTTGGGATACCCCATCTTCCTCAGACTCTGCTTAGACAGCTGCGGACTTCCTCCATTCCGTCCCGGCTCTCCGCAGATCTCGTCCCTGTCGGCTGAAACCTGGCCGCCATCTTTCATTCTTTTAATTCACAGATTCTCCCTTCAGATGGGTGTGTCCACAATATGGCTCGATTTGTTCACAGAGCTTCTAATTATACTAATTATAGTTCTCATTTCTACTAGTTATTTGTGGTTCTTTAATTTGTCTGGAAAATTTTAGAAGACTCACTTTTTAAAAAATTTCAAGCCCGCAGGTGATAGTGGTGGCGGCGCACACCTTTAATCCCAGGGCTCGGGAGGCAGAGGCAGGCGGATCTGAGTTCGAGGCCAGCCTGGTCTACAGAGTGAGTTTCAGGACAGCCAAGGCTACACAGAGAAACCCTGTCTCAAAAGACTACTACTACTAACAACAACAATAACAAATTTAAAAAAACCTGCCAGGTGGTGGTAGTGAACGCCTTTAATCCCAGCACTCAGGAGGCAGAGGCAGGCGGATCTCTGTGAGTTCGAGGCCAGCCTGGTCTACAGAGTGAGTTCCAGGACAGCCAGAGTTACAACAGAGAAACCTTGTCTCAAAAAACCAAAACAAACAAAATCAAAAATAAAATTCCAATTTCTCTTTTTATATCCTTAAAAATATAGAGCATTAACACTTTCTATTATAGTTCACTCATCTGTTTCTGTATGTGTGTGCGTATGTGTGTGTTGTAAAAGTTTGTTTTTAGTCATGTGTAAAGTACTTGTTTTGTGTACTGTTGGGTGCTTAGGTCTTGTATTGTTTGCAGGTGTTGGATTTATGTGGGGGATGCTTGATTGGTCCTGATGTGCTATCAGCAGAACACCTGAGGAGTTCTGGATCAATAAAAACCCCTGAGCTGTGATGTCTAGGACGGCTCTTGCTGTGGCAGTGGTTCCCTCTGCTGAGGTCTGGAAAGGTTCACACCAATGAACATGCCTCCTTGTCTTCCTCGCTGGACGACCACAGCAGCGGACTGCTGTGTGTGTGTGTGTGTGTGTGTGTGTGTGTGTGTGTGTGTGTGTGTGGAGTCACTGCGCAGCACCAGCGACTTGGTCTGGCTGAGGTGGTAAGGAAATGAGAGGACAGAGAAAGAAAAAGCTGGGATCAGGTAGACTGGGCCTTCTGACGGAGAAACCACCCAGAAGCTCGGTGTGCTTATACAGTTAACAGAGAGGCGGGACGCGCATGCAGCTCAAGAAGGGGGGGTCTCTGTAGGCAGCAGTCTTCAGGCCGTAAGTATCTGGGTGGTGTTGGAGGAGAAGAAAACTACAGTGGACGACTTTTTTTTTTTTTTTGCACACACTGTCAACATTTGCACTTGGACCAGGAGGGAAGATTTTGCAGTTTCCCATGGGGCTGAGGTCTTTGGGGTGCAGTTGACATGGGCACGGCCCTTGACATGACCCTTGACATGGCTGTGTCTGTGTCAACAGCACACATTCGCTCAGGACTTCCCTCACTTAGCACACCCTCCATTCCGTGAGTGAGTGAGTGTGTGTGTGTGTGTGTGTGTGTGTATTACCGTGCGTGCCACTGCACACTTAGAGGTCAGAGGTCAAATTCTCTCCCTCAGCTATGCAGGTCCTGAAGATCCAACTCAGGTCAGTCCTTTTACCGTCTGGTGGGGCCACAGTCCCACTTTAATAACCCGACTTTTCAGAGCCTTTGTTGGTTAGTCCTCATTCTAAGCTCTTCATTTTCAGTTTAAGATCTAGTCCCCTGGGTCTGCGAAGTCAGGAACATTCGTCTACCCATCTCCCGGCTTTCCAATTGTCTCTTATTTCCTTCTGTGCTCTCTGTGTTTTCGCAGCTTATTTATGCCGATTTGGTCTGGTTTTTAACAGCCACCTTTCTAATGATACGGTTTTAGTAATTGAAAAACAAGCAGGTGTATCTGCTAGATCTGTTGGCTAATTGTCTTGCAAATCTGAGAACAATACAAACGTTGTTAAAACTGAAGTGGTGGTTAGGGGATGACAACAAGATCGCTTGTTCGAAGGGTTCTTAAACATCAGCGCGTGGGCCAGCTCTCTCCGCAGCGTGAAGAATGTGTATTTTGCTCTGACTTGTCTTGGAAAGGGGGCAGGCGCACGTTTCAAAATTCAAGGTCAGACTTGGGTTTTGCACAATCAGGGTTGACAACTGGTATTCCTTGTCAGCGACTGTCACAAGCGAATGTTCCTTGAATAAAGCTGTAGCGGGCGAAGGACATGATTGGTTTGCTTTCAAACAGTTCACGGTGTTGAGCGTCGGGGCATGTTTGCCGGGGCGGGGGAGGGGGGCAGATGCTGAAGATACAAGAGTGGCGGGCGTCGAAGCTTCCTGAAGCCGGGAAATAGATTCATGCACATTCACCAGATTCTGCTCTCAACTTTTAATATGTCTGGAACTTTTTTCTTATTAATAATATGAAGAGCATCCTTGACGGGGGGTGGGGGGGGGTGGGGGGGGGGTGGTGTCCCCAACTAAGGAGTTTTCAGGATGCTTCGGTGAATTTGTAATATTTTCTCCCCCCATTCCCCTCCTGTCCTCACTGGTCCCTTCTCCTCCCCTCCCCCTCTTCCTTTCTGTGGTATGTGCGCGGGTACACACGTAGAGGCCACAGGAGGAATTCAGGTGTCTTCCTCTATTTCTCTTCGCCTTATTCTCTTGAGAAAGGGCTCTCACTGAACCTGGAGATGGCTGTTTTTCAGCTGGGCTGGTGATCAGCAAGCCCCAGGGATCTTCTTGTCTTGCTGTCTCCACTCACCCTGCGCCGAGGTTATACCTTCTGCGTCCACTCTGCCATATGCTGGGCGTACAGGTGTGTCCATTACACACAGTGATGTGTTGTGGCCTGCCTTCCTTCCTTTTTCTTTCCTTCCTCCCTTACCTCTCTTCTCCTCTCCTCCTCCTCCTCCTCCTCCTCTCCTCCTCCTCCTCCTCCTCCTTCTTCTTCTTCTTCTTCTCTCTCTCTCTCTCTCTCTCTCTCTCTCTCTCTCTCTCACTTTCTGTGGCAGAGTCTCAGTATGTAGCCCTGGGACTCACTATATAGTCCAGGTTTGGCCCTGAACTCACAGAGATCCACCTACCTGCCTCCTGAGTGCTGACATTAAAGGCACACGCCACCACACCAGGCCAGGCCTGTATCATTTTCGAGAGAAGTTTTGCAGTTATGCACAGGCATATCTGAGGTCTAACCCCTCCCCAAAAGAGGGCTGTCTCAGCCCTGAGGAATCTGCAGCTCGGGCTTTAGGACATACACTGTGTTCTCATGTCTACGCCGAGGACCAAAGACGGCAACTTTGGATTTACTCTGGCCCCAACTGCTAGACTAACCTAAGGGACCACGACACAACGCAATTGTATCCACACATAGACATGATGCTTACGACAGAGATACGTGTGTTTCAGGAACTGTGAGTCGGTAGGCGATGTCATCATCGTGGGAACACCAGACAGTACCCGTTATACTAAGATGCCCATGAGGACAAGGGACCCCAAACTTATGTGTAGTTCATCATAGACCTGAAATAGTCACAGAGTGTTCCCCCAAGGCAGTGCTGTGGGTATGCTCCAGCTCACGAGTCTCTGTTCCTGAGTAGCAACTCCCAGGCGTAAGATGCTTCAGTATCGCCCTCCGTAGAGATGGCTCGTATTGTCTGTACTGATTATGAGGTACGGGGATGATACTTGGAGAATGTTTTGTTATTGCCTGAAAGCCTGTGGAGACCGGAGGCTGTTAGTCAGCATTCCTTTCTCGGAGAGCCACGTGATACGTTTTCTCATGGAATCCAGTGCCAGGAAAAAGTTTGTTTCCCTTGCGGGGTGGAGGGGCAGAAGCAAACAAGCCAAACCCCTTCTTTCTGCCATACGGCGAGAATTATGTAAATAACTCCTTTTTTCTTTTTTGAGACAGGATCTCATACCATCATCAAGGCTGGCCTTGAGCTCATGGCAATGCTCCTGCCTCAGTCTCCCAAGCGTGGGGAGTCGGTATCACACGTCTCTATTTCCCTTTTTTTGTCTTGGCTCTTTGCCAGGACCGGGGGGGTTGGTTAAAACAAACAAATAAATAAATACAAGTATTAGACGGAGAAAGCCAGCCAACTCAGAAAAACAGGGCCCAGCCCTGGCCTGGAGAACCGATGGCAGCGAACACTGTGCTGCCAACAGGGAGGGGATTTTAAGGTGAGGAACGCTGAAGTGTAGTGTTACACGGAAACACTTCAATATGTCACCGCAGTCACCAACTTATTGAACGTTTCTTATGTAATTTCCCTGTCCCTTTAAATAGTTTCTCATCCTTTTGTCTTTGTTTTAATTGTACAGATCCCTTACCCACAATTCTAAAATGTAAAAAAAAAAAAAAAAAAAAAAAAAAGATTTAAAAATGGAACACTTTTTTTAAATTCATGAAGCTTGGTTTGAATCTTCACATGTCGCTGTAGAATACTAATGCGTTTGATTTCGGGGTACTGCCCCAGACCCTGGGAGGATGTTACATAATGTACGGCGGCTTGCTCTTTCTAAAACCTGCAAGATCCTGAGTTCTGAGTTACGGTTAACCCTGAGAGTTTCAGACAGGAGCCTGTGGTCCTGTGACTGAGGGTGTGGGTGTGGGCAGGTCCTCATAGATCCTCTGGGGAACTGGTCTGTGCCATGCAGAGGCTCCCGGGACCCCATTGGGTGGATGTGACCCCATACCGAAAGAAGCCAAAGGGAGACCTGCTCACGACCTCCATTGGGCCTTCATCTCCGCACCCAACTCCCGGTGGGATTACCTGACTCTGTAATTTCTTGTGGTCGAGTTTTCTTGGACAGTTTCAAGGCCGACTCAAGGTCAAAGATTTGGGAGCGGGTTAACTTCAGCTCCCTGCGGAGCTCATTAATTTCCTTGATCAGAGAGACATTTTCCTTTAGGAAAGAAGGAAAGGCGGTGAGTGTGATGCACAATGATGCACAAGTCTTCGGTGGACACCGGGTGTGCCCTCCTGGGCTGGAAGACCCGAGGACCTAGACCTAGGTTAACTCTCTGGACCCTGCACCGGGCAGGAAGTCTCTGTCCTGCTGATTGCTGAGCCCCTCAAGGCACCAGCTGACTCGATCTCTGTGGACTCAGCCCCTTTCCTACGAGATTGCGCTCTTTCAAACGCCCATCACGGAGCTTCCTAGGCGCTTTGAATTTGCTTCATAACGTGCTTAAGCATGATGACCCTATAGACTCTATTACTATCACTTGGCGATGGTTCTGGAAATTGAACCATGAACTTATGAATGCTAAGCATGTGCTCTGCCACTGGACTATACCCCCAGGCCTCATAATCATAGTATTACAGAAGAGGAAATGAGGCACCAGAGAGGTTATGTAAGTGGCCTGAGCTACACAATTAGCAAGTAGCAGAGCCAGGATGTTAACCTCAGTATCACTCTTAAGTATGTGCTATGCTTTTCTCAGACTCCCATTTATATACCATGGTATCTAGTGAGCAACACAGAAAGCAAGCCGCCAATTAACACCTGCTATACGCACTGGAGAGTCACCTATTTATGTTTGGCCAATGTTCGTCTATTTAATAAGTCTGTAACTGGGTACCTGTGCTGCCTAGTTTTATGTCAACTTGGCACTAGAGTCATCTGAAGGGACGGAACCTCAGTTGAGAAAATGTCTTCATAAGATCCAGCTGTAGGCCATTTTCTTTAACTAGTGACTGATGGCGAGGGCCCAGCCCATGGTGGGTGGTGCTACCCCTAGGTTGGTAGGCCTGGGTTCTATAAGAAAGCAGGCTGAGCAAGCCATGAAGAGCCAATAAGCAGCACCCTCCATGACCTCTGCATCAGCTCCTGCCTCCAGGTTCCTGTCCTGACTTCCTTTGATGATGAACAGTGATTTGGAAGTGTAAGCCAAATAATAAACCCTTTCCTCTCCAAGTTGCTTTTGGTCATGGTGTTTCATGAGCAACAGTAACCCTAATTAGGATGGTACCCATCATAGACCAGCTGCTGTGTCGATCCTGGGGTACACAGATCCTAGGGTATATAGAAAGTGAGACCTGGTTCCTGCTCTTGAGGACTTTACGGTTTTGTTGGGGTAGGAAAATATTTGTGTGGCTCTGGCTTGCTGATATGAAGGAGTAAGGCACGCAGGAGAGACACTTAGTCTTGTCTGAATGACAGATGGACTCTTAGGAATTGGCCCCGGGGCCGAGGCTTGAAAGAGTTATTACTGAGGAAGAGGGTGAGGAATGTGCCGGAGAACTGACCCGCAGGGGAAGGCTGACATGGGGGGTGGGGGACAGTTTCTCTCTTCTCCTTTCCTGCTCCTCAAATCTCGACCTACCACGTCATGCTTAGCATAAAATATCACTAGGGAGGAGCCCCCCATCCCTGTAAGTACAGAGCCCACAGCTCCAGTGTTCAGTTTGTGTCACACATAGAGTCTCACACATACCTGCCAATAAATCAGCCCAGCATGTATATGTGTGCGTGTGTGTGTGTGTGTGTTCGCATGTGTGTGTGTGCGTGTGCATGTGTGCATGTGTGTGTGTGCATGTGCGTGTGTGTTGGGGCGTCACCCCAGCCTAAATTTCTGCTGTGTTTCTCTACAGGCCAAGTCTACGTAGGATAGCGCTGTTTAGAAGCACGCTGGGGCGCATCTGGGTGTGGGTGGGGTTACATCAGGAGTGGCCAGTGTGGGGCCTGAGCTCGTGGCACCCTTGGGGGTGCAGGGACTTCTAGAGGTCCCTCAAAGACACCCCCCCAGCTGGAGACTTAGTTTAAGCACAGCTCTAGACCTTTAGAGTTCCAGTACACCACTACATTTCAGCGTTCCTCCACGTAAAACCCCCTCCACGTTGGAAGCAGGGCCCAGGGCTCACAGCCGGTCTTGGTTCTCCAGGCCAGGCCCCGGGCCTGTTTTTCTGAGTTAGTGGACTTTTCTCCATCTAATGCTTTATGTTATTTTCATCCAACCCCAGGCCTGGCGATGGGTCACCCATATTCCCTTCCCAGGTACTGTCTAGTAAAATCCCTGCCAGTCTCCATGCCAGCTTTATATCATGGTGTGATTGCTACGATACACTTTTATTGGACACTAAGACCTAGGGCATTGCTTTGCAAGTGAGATGTGCTCAATAAATATTTGTGGGCTGGGTGAGCAGGTGAATAATGTGGTGGGCATGGAAACGGGGTGGGGAGGGACTTTTGAGAGCCACAAAGAACTCCTGGGTTCCCTCACACCCTGGGGGGGGGCACTTTCTCTGCTTCTCTAGGGTGGCTTTGTTTAGCTTCCCTTCTGCCTCATTCAATAAAGGAAGAACGGTAATGGGGGAGGAGACTAGAGACTGTAGGTGTTCTCCCAGGTTCCTCTCCTAGGCACTTCCAACCGTTTTGTCTGAGCTAGGTCTCCCACTGTGATCTGTCTCAGCTGTCAGCAGCCCCCTTCTCCAGGAAAAGCCTAGATTCTCCCCATCCCCTTGCCAGACACAGCCTGTGGCCGGGGATTCTGGCTCCTGGTACCCTTTGGGGTGAGCGCCTGTCTCTGGGCCCACTGCCAGTCTTTGACACCTCCGTGACCCCCCAGAGTAGGGCTCCATCTTTTTTCCTCCCCCTTTATTTTTTATTTGATGCCTATGGGTGCTTCACCTGAGCACCACATGCATGCTTGGTGCCACAGGAAGCCAGCAGAGGGCACTGGGCCCCCTGGAACTGAAGTTATGGACAGCAGCTGTGAGCTGCCACGTGGGTGCTGGGGATCGAACCCTAGTCCCTTGGAAGGAAGGCAAATGCTCTTAACCACTGGGCCATCTATCTCTCCAGGCCTGCATGATGCCGTCTTTACTGGAGCGTGACTGAGGCCAGAAATCAAGTGTAGCCCAGTCCCCCGCACCTGCTTGTTTATCCTTTCATTCACCCCGTAGCCCCCCCCCCCCCCGTGTCAGAGTCCCTGGGAGTTATCTATAAACCGGTCATTGTGCTAAACATGGGAGTCTCTCTTGGCTGTGATATGGAGAGGTGCCATGAGAGTCAGAAGCATGAGCTTCTGCGTGCGGCAGGGGAGACAGAGGGTTGGAGAAGACTGTTCTCAGCCAGAGACCCAGAGGGAGCAAGAGGAATGAAAGGCACTATGGCATCGGCGATTGAACGCTGCTAAGGGTAATACATAGTGACGGTGAGGTTTGGCCGAGTCCCTGCGCACAGGCTGCACGCATCCCATCTTGCCCTCCGGCAGCCTCACGGGGAAGGGGTTCTCCATTTCGTCTGGATAGAGCACACGGAGGCGGTGAATGATGGGGGTTTGGGTGTGGCCGAGTCCACCTCCAGACTGCCCTGTGTCTCCTGCCTTCCACACTCACCTCCTCTTTCTGTCACTCTTGTTCCAGTGGCTCAGAGGGAATGACGGCCAAAGACATTCCCACAGGCTGAGCTCTTCAAAAATTGTTTCCTAGGGTGGCCTACGTTCTGAGGAACCTAAAGGTCATAGTAAGGTCAACTGCTCATGCCTTTGTAAATTAAAAAAAGAAAAAGAAAAAAGTGAACTCAACAAGCTTGCTAACCTTTCTCTTCCCACTGGCGTCCTGGCTCTAAGACGGGTCTACAAACTCCTTCTAATCATCCAGGCCTTCCCCACTCAGCTACCGGGCCACAGAAAAGATCTGACCAGTTCCAAGCTCGGAGAATCCGAGAGCAGTCTGGAGATGCTAAGGTCTTTATATAGAGACTTTGAAACAAGGTAAGCGGGCTGCTTTAGGCTTTTGGAACGGAATGGTGCCCTGGCTGAACTTTCAGATACTGATGTTAAGCAGAGACGGGAAGGGAATGGCCATAGTTCCCCCTACTGGCTTCTCCTGGTCAATGCCTTTAAGGGCAGGCTGTTGCCCCGGTATGGGAGAATCTGGCCACAGACGTGGGCTGTGATCTTGCAAGCTTCACACCTGTTAGCAGGGTGGTCTAACTGCATGGGTAAGCTAGCCTGTTATCCTCCACCGCCCCCACCCCTTCCTCCTGTGCCTGATCTGGCATTTCAATTTGTCATTTCTACTGTGAAATGCCTTTTGGCATCACCACATTCTCCTCTCTGAGCTTGGCTCTTTTACCCCTAACCTGACAGCTGCCTAACAGGTTTTCCCGTTGCAGGCTTCTTACTCTGCCAGCCGGCAGCTGTATCTGAGCGGCACTCAGATCTGTGCTCAGGATGAACCTTGTCATTCTTGGCAACATCACCCAAGGCTAAGTGCTGTTCGGGTGGGCTCTCATTGCTTTCCGGTGCTCTGCGAGAAACTGAGGTCTGTGGGTTTGTGAGTCCCCACTCTCGACCCTCGCCCCGTCCTCGAGCTGTTGCCTCTGCCTAGAAGGAAGGCTCTTCTCCCAGCTGGTCCTCAGGCACCTTCCACCCACCCCAAGGTCACACTCCAATGGCCCTCATTCCTCAGAGTCTTTGAGGAGCGTGGTTCCTCCAGGGGCCCACACCACTGTACAAGCGTAATGGTCCACATTCCTCTGGAGCTCTCCGAGGGCGGGAATACTTTATATCTATCTTGGAATCCTCCATGGCTGACACACAGCTTGTTGTGTAAGAAGACCTTGAAAAATGTGAAGGCAATGAATAAAATGTGTGTCCTAGGTGTCTGTATTGCACAGAAACTCTCATTTCCATATTTGTGAAGCATGCCAGAGAATGGTGTGGGGAGGTTCTGAGCTCCTATCTGGATATACAAATGAGATGGTGGCCCCATTTTTTTACCCCTTGGTTATTTTCCAATGAGTTGCTCAGCCACCATGTCTGCCCTGGCTTTCCTCAGCCACACTGGGGCCCTAGTAGCCACACAGGCAGCTCCAGGCAGCTCCTGGCTACCATGTACCGAGGCAGCCTAGGCTCCTAGCCACCATGGGTGTGCATGCATCTGGAATGGTTGTGCTCTCTTTCCCACCCCAGGCCCCAGGCCTCCCTGGCCCGTGCGTGATGACTTTTAGGATCATTCATTTATTCTCCACTGTGGCTCTTGAATCATTTCTTTGCTGGGATAAAGGCAATGAAATGGTGTTTTTGAGGCCTGATTCTGTACCAGGCCAGTGGCTGCTGTTTGTCTTGGCCAAGCATTTCAGTAGCCACTGGGCTTGGTGTCTTCTGCCCCATATTAAAGGGAGTGGTTCCTAGAGACCTATGGTCTCCTGGCCAAAGAGCAGTGGAGCACTGGTGCCTTGGTCTATACCAGTGGTTCTCAACCTGTGGGTCGCGACCCCTTTGGGGGCTCAAATGACATTTTCACAGGGGTCGCCTAAGACCACCTGCATATCGGATATTTACATTACAGTCCACAGCAAAACTACAGTTATGAAGTGGCAATGAAAACAATTTTACGGTTGGGGGGTCACCACAACATGAGGAACTGTATTACAGGGTCGTGGCTTTAGGGAGGTTAAGAACCACTGGTCTACACGGACACTGTGACCATTCACCTCCCACATCCTGAATGAGAATACAGTGCCTAGCTAGGCTTTGCCCGCATAGGCCCTGCAAGCTCTTGTGACTCTGGCCTAGCCCTCTTGTTCAACCCCAAGATCAAAGAAGGAAACAGCTTTTGGCACCCAGGACAGTAGCTTGGGAGTTTTCTCTTTAAAATGTCTCCTGGGCTGGGCATGTACTCAGTGATAGAATGTTCACTTGGCATGCACAAAGTCCTGGATTCAGTCCCCAGCTCTGGGGAAAGAAGCCCTTCCTAACTTTTTGCAAGCCCAAGTCTTACTCAGAGCCTGCTATAATCAGTAAGCAGTCTCTGTACACATGTGGTGTTGGAGGTGGCAGAGTCCTCCTACCCCTGAGGTTCCCTTCTTGTCGCCTGATGTTGTCTGAGTCACTTTCCTGGATCCATAGATCCACAGAAGCCACAGCACTCCCCCCAACCCCCCCTCCCAGAAAGGCTTTCCCTGTGTAACTCTGGGTGTCCTAGAACCAGTTCTGCAAACCAGGCTGGCTTCAGTTTTTGATATCCACCTGCCTCTGCCTCCCAAGTTCTGGGCATACGCTGCCATACTCAGCTAACACCCAGGTTTCAATGCTGTTTAAGACAGAAGACATCCAGGCAGCCACCTCGTGGGAGCACTGGTTAAATCTCTTCTGCTGCCCACTCCTACCCTGGTCCAGCACTCTCTAGGGACCTGAGAGTGGGGAAGAAACATGATGTCTGCCCCAGAAGCCGCATGCAGACATTTGCACCCTGCAGCCAACCTGAGGTCTTCCCTTCTCCTTTCCTGGGACTGGCTTTTGCTTTGGGCTTTCTGCTCTGTGTGGAGCGAGGGACTGTCACTGGAGGACCTTGAGTCTACGTGCTGGTGGCAGGGCTCAGCCATGCCAACTGGGTGACAAATACCGGTGACGCACTGGTCTCACTGCCTAGCTTCCTGTGCTCAGAGCTTGGGCTCTGGCTACCTTAGGTAACCCTAGGTATGTGTGGTTGTTGGTACCAAGGGGCCTACCAGCACAGCCACTCCTCTTTCCGGGTCTCCGAAAGCTTTCATGGTCTAGAATAAGAGCGATTTGAGTGGGTGGTGGGAAGCAGTGTTGGTTTTAGGACGGCGGAGACCAAGCTGTGCCTTGGTCTGCCCTGAATTGCCGTGTGTTCTGCCCACTTGTGTGTAACTCTCCAACCCAGTATCTGGTTTCAATCCAAACTGCACCCTGTTCCCATTCCAGCATTTCAATCGAGACATTAAAGAAAGGTAACCATAAAAGTATGCACCCTGTGTGATTTTGATGTTCTCTTTTGATATAAATTCATATTAATTGTCTCAGATGATACTGACACCCAAACAGAAATCTGGCAGAAGCTTCTTGATGGGTAGTCCCGATAGAGGGCTTGGGTGGGGATGGCAGGAATGGGGCTAGGCTCTCTGAACCATCTGCTGAAGGATCCTGGGAGTTGGGTGTGGGGAGTTCACTAAACACTATCACTGCCAACTTGGTGGGTGTGGTTCTCTCTGGGCCAAGAGATAAGGGTAGGGCCTGAGGCACCAGAAAGGGAGATGAGGCCGGTGGAGACTGGCCAGACGTATCTCAGTAGGGTGGAAAGACCAGAATAAAAGGCAGCAAGGTCGGATGAAACAGGGCCCAGAAGCAGAAGAGAGAAAAAGGGAGTGAGGGAGCGCTGTGACCCGGGGAGCTCATGGGTAACAGAGAAGAGCAAGGCAGGATGCTAGCTGGTTAGGGATAGGGATGAGATAGCAAAAGGAACAGGGATGAGGCAACAGGTCTAGTGGGCATGGTGATGCCTAGATGGGCTCCTTAGTTTGCCCTGGGCCGTGATGACAGCTAGGGTGAACTCTGGGATGTCAGAGGAGAGGAGCAGTGAGAAAGCTGTGGGTTCTTGGATGTCATGGGAGCTTAAGACGGTGGGTGGTCTTGGGCAGCAGAGGGAACACGTCTGTTACCTGCATGATGCGGACGTAGTCGGTGCGATGCAGCTCGCTCTCCTTGACCACTTTCTTCTTGAGAGTGGCCAGGTTCCTCTCCAGGTGTTCCCGCTGGCGGGCATACTCCTGTTGCAGGTCTGTGTTCAGCCCTGCGATCTCCACCTGGTGGATCGGGGAGCCGCTCAGCAAAGGATGGGAGATGCACGGTGCAGCACAGGGCAGTTTGGTTAGGGATGGCCTGGGTGCTCAGAGCTCACCATGTCTGCCCGCTGCACATACTTCTCAAAGAGACCACGGATCTTCTCCTTCAGCACCCGGGGCTCCTGGATGTAGGCCACACAGTTGTGAAGGTCTGTCTTAAACCGTCGGACCAGTGATTCCAGGTCCCTCTCCTGCAATCAGACATTTTTTTTTTGTTTAATTTTTATGTTTTAGCTCCTGGGATTGATTGCAGGGTGCACTCCATGCTGGAAGGGCAGGGACTTCAGGCAGAGACTAATGACACAGGAAGGGGCCAGATTATCCTCATCTGGGATTGACACCTGACTGTCAGGGACCACCCGGGGCACAGAAACCTAGACGGGCAGCCAGCCCAAAGGTAGCAGTTCTGAAACTCTTGTGCACCTACCTGCCTGGGCTGGGTATCCTGCCCAAACAGCTGCCAAGAAAACAGGACTCGAGACACCACACACACACACACACACACACACACACACACACACACACACACACACACGGTGTACCCACTGCTCTGGATTCCTTTAAAGGCCTCGGGCTTATAAGATGAAAGGAAGCTTGTGTGGCCATTCTTTCCTTTGGAGCCAAGATGTGTCCTTCTCTCCCATAGAGTCTCACCCAGGGCTGCACCAGGCCCCTCAGGACCTCACCCACCGATTGTCCCCCTGACAGTTAGGAGCACTGCTGTGAGTGGAAGAGAAACAGCTGCAGATCGCTGCACACTGGACTCCATCTTCAGCCATGCTTTCCTTGACAGACGCCTTTCCCTGCCCTTTCCCAAGAGGGCGTCTTCTTTCTCTCCACTCTCATAGCCCTTTATCCATGTTCCATAATTTTATATATATATATATATATATATTCACACATATACACAGGTATATAAAGTTTCTCCGTGGACATATTTTTCTATCTCTATGTATCTTACGCACAGGCTACAAATCACTTATCAGCCCTCTTGGCTTGTGAAGGGCGGAGCCACAGCCTCTTCCCATGCGTGGCTCTGCAGCTTTGGCAGTGTACACTGCCAGCGGTTGGTGTGGAGGATGGAAAAGCTCAGCCTGATTTGGGAAACATTTCAGGTGGCCCGCAGGAAGAGTGAACGGTTGCATCCTAGCCCTGGGCTAGAGGAGCGGAGTTTCCCAGGCTGGCTCTGAATAAGAACTAGCTGTGAGTGCCTGGGGAAGTTTCTTTTCCTCCTCATTTCTCTGCCCTTGTTGTCCTTATTTACAACACAAAAGGACTGGACCGGGCCAGGTGTGGTAGCACACACCTGTAATCATGGCGCTGGGGAAGATTCGGAGTTTTGAGGCAAGTTTGAACTGCACTGTCAGTTTCAGGCCAGCCTGGGCTACAGAGTGAGATACTACCTCAAAACATTCAGAGGGCTGGAGAGATGGCTCAGAAGGTAGGAGCGCTTGCTGTGCAAGCCTGAGGACCTGGGTTTAGATCCAGGACCCACATAAAAACACATGCCTATAACCCCAGCACTGGGAAGTGGAGACAGGAGAATCCCTGGGGTCCCTGGACAGCCAGTGCAGCTGAAGTAAAAAGACAATGACAAGCTCCAGGCTGAGCAACTGTCTCAAGGGGATGAGATGGAGACTGACAGAACAGGACACCTGACTTCCTCCTCTGGCATCTGCACATGGACATTGGTGTACACAGAGAGAGAGAAAGAGAGAGAGAGAGAGAGAGAGAGACAGAGAGACAGAGACAGAGAAAGAGATGGAGAGACAGAGAGACAGAGACAAGGAGAGGAAGAGAGACAGGCAGATAGAGAGACAGAGAGACACAGAGAGAGACAGACAGATAGATATACAGAGAAAGAGACAGACAGAAAGATAGAGAGACAAGACAGAGAGACACAGAGAGAGAAAGAGACTGAGCAAATAAACAGGATTGAAATGGATGGTCTCTTAAGGTTCTCTTAACACTAGCAGTTTTGGGGTGGTCAAAGCCTTTAGCCAACACCCTTGCCCTCTCATCCTGACACCCAAGTTGTCTTATACCCTCAGATGCATTTGAACATGTAAGTTTGGGCAGGCCTGGAACCAGACAGGCCTGTGGGAAAGAGCATGAGTTAAAACGGGAAGTGTTTCTTAGCAATGGCTGGCTGTCTCTCGAGGAGCCAGCTGCCCACTGCAGGCAGGTGCCGGATCCCCAGTCCACGCGCTGCCAGACTCTGGGATCCTCGCACCTTCTGCTGTTCTTTGCGCATCTCCTGATCCGTGGCTCTCAGTTTCTGCAACAGTTCTGTGATGTTCAGCTCCAGTTGTGTGTTCTGTTTATGGAAACGCTCTAGCTCGGCTTCCATCTGTAGAGAACCGGGGAATGGAGGCATGAGAAAGGGAGTCAGGACTGTAAACTGTGTTTGAGAGCAGATGTCTTTCTCCGGGAACACCACTGACTCTGACGTGTCTCTTCTCTAGTTCCCAGCTATGTCCCCTCGAGTGAGACCTTGCTTCTTGCCATCCTAAAAACACCCCTCCTGACTGACAGCACACCCACCCAGGGGCCTGTGCATCTGTGGCCAGTCTGTGAAGTTTTCTTCCTAGTCACCCCCCTTTCCTTAACCGCATAGATTCCTCTTTTCCTGAATTCTTTCTAATTCAGTCATTCTGAATACCGAATTCTCAACTTCCTCTTGGGGCAGGGCTCTCCAGAGTAATTACTCTCCCTCCCCCCACGCCCAATTTAGAAGGTTGTATGAGTGGAGATTGACCCTCAGGGGCCACAATCATTCTAAACAGAAAGTCGAAGCTTGTTTCTAAAGCAGAGAGTTGTGAGGGACCGGAGTGGCATATGGGGGTCTTCGATCTAGGACATAAAACAGGGAGAGCTAAGAAGGGCACCCAGATCACCTATGGGTCAAAAAAGTACAACCGGGAGCAGCCCCGTCTTCAGAAAAGATGGCAGGAGACACCAGCGAGTGTCGCGAAGGTTTTCTCTCCCTGGTTGAATTCGTCTTACCCAGGGCGACTCTGGTTCAGATGAGATTGGCTGTGGAGAAAGCCAGTTCCTACTCAAAGCAAAGGGTGGTGTTTGATGGACACTGCAGGTCTGACGGGCGTTAGTGCTCCTGGTAACTATGGAGGCTCGCTTGCTGTTTTTAGGGGATGGGACAGTCCATTATTGTGTGTGTGTGGTTGGAGGTAGGCATGGCCCCCCAAAACTATCACAGGTTCTATGATCACATTTTAAGGTTCCTGTCAGCCTTCCGAAGGTCTGGAAGGTTCTAAGAAGCCACTCCCATGTTCTGGACACAAAGGAACACCTTATTATAGGAGGTGTTTTATTATGGGATAATAAAATTATTTTATCATTATTTATTATATAATTAGTATTATATATTATTTTTATATATTATATAATATTATATAATATTTATTGTATTACTATGGAATAGCCCTCCTCGCCAATGCCTGGCATCCAGGTAGACTCTGTGAACAGCTGATGAAGGAAGGCAGGGCAGGTGGACGTGGTGGGCAGGAGTGGGATAATGAGGGGCAGAGACTACCCGCCTCTGGGAGAGGCATGGCAAGAAAAACTAGTGGCATTGGCAGAGCTGCAGAGAGACGATGCTCGAGAATGGGACTTAACGCAGCTAAAGCAAGAACGAGCACTGTTAGGCTGGGGGAATGGCTCAGAGGCCCAGGGCGCTTGGGCTTTGGCACAAGACCTGGGTTCAGTTCCCAGAACCCATGCAGTGGCTCACAATTCTTCTGTAACCCCAGTTCTAGGGGATCTGGCGCTCCTTCCTGGCCTCCACGGGAGCCAGGCACACATGTGGTACGCAGGTGTACGCGCAGACAAAACACTCTTACACTCAAAATATGTAACTAAATAAATCATTTTTGAAACAGCAACGAGCACCATGGGAGTCTTAGGAACACGGAACTGATGTAGAGGGAGTTTCTGTGCTCCAGAAGCCTCAGGTGTAAAGGGATGAGAACTGATCAGAGGTTGTTATGGAACACATTCAATGTCACCTGTGGTTGAGGTGCAGAAGGTACCCTGTGTACACGAGGGACTTGGGCAGGTGACTAGCCTGGGAAGGGACACTTCGGCTGAACCTCACATGGGGAAAGTATTGGAGGACAAAGTAGGAGGGAGCGGCAGGTGAGAGCAGCTTGACTGCAGAGGACCGGTGGGTGGGCAGCCTGGTGTATTTCTGCGGGCTGGCGCTGGTCCAGATGACAGTAAGATGGCACGGCGCTGGAGGCGGGCTGAGGGGTCCACCACACTGGGCGTCAATGAGGGGCGTCCCCCGGAGCAGCGGAGGAGGCAACTGGCGTCTCAGGTGGGTCTAACCAGAAGAGAAAAAATCTAGAGCCCAGGAGGTCAGCTAGGTGGCTGCGCTGGGCTCCGGTGAAGGAATGCGGTGTCCCAAGATAGGAGAATGCAGTTGGAAGAGAGGGGGGGTGCCCCCAATATCCAGGGCTCCTAAGGTCATGTCTGAGGGGCACAGCTGACTGTGCCTCTTATCAGTCTTAAGCCAGCAGGGGCAGGATGGGTTAGGGCGGAAGCAGAAGCGAACCAGGGCTGGATTCTTCGTCCTTGCTCTTTCCTCCACAGGCAGAGCCTCACATTACTTTAAGGACGTGATGAGGGCTAGCTCGGAATGTGGGAACAAACGGCCCTTTCCCAGCGTGGACATTCCATCCGTTGTCCCCGCCCCCTCCCCGTGGTGATTCTCAGTGGGGAGGGATGGGAAAGTGGAGGAAGCGTTTTTGTCCTTCAGTGGACCATTGGTGGTGTTTGGGGATGTTTTGGATCACCCACAATCTAGGCGGAGGTGCTTCTGGCATGGAGTCAGTAGAGGCAGAGGATGGTGCTAAGCCTGCTCCAGAGCACAGGACCCCCCACCCCAACTCCCTGCAGTGGACAGTCAGCAGCTCCAGAACACAGGTGGTGCTGAGAAACCCCATACTGGATGAACAAATAAATGCATTGAAATGAAAACCACAAGAACCCTGGAAGAGATTCTTTGTGTCCACAGAGAGAAGCTGGGGAAATGTATAGGAAGCGTATAGGGGTGGATATCTCAATCAAGGCTGGTTACGTGTTCATTCAAGAGATTTCTGTACACAAGCCCAGGGCTTGAGCCTTCCTTCCTACAGGAGGAACTTCACCAAAGATCTGCAGTGGATATTTCCCCAAAGGAAAGAAAGGCCCATGGTCAGAGGTTCCAGGTCCTGCAAAGAGCCAGGTCCGGGTAACAGTCCTGAGTCATTGGCACGCAGAGTGGGCATATGCTGTGCGTGTTGGAAGGGTGAGCTAGGGAGGCCCCTGACCTATTCATGCCCCAAACAAGTATGTTCTGTGCTGAGAATCAAGGTCATGCTCAGCCCCTCTTACTGCCAGGGACAGTGAGTGATTCCACAGGTGTGTGGATGGAAAGATCTCAGGGCAGAATCCTCACCAATGCCCACATAAAAGAGAGCCTGCCCCTCTCCCTTTGTCCTTCCACAGTATACGGACACACAGAAGTCACTATCTATGCGCTACAGACCCTCCCCCAACAGAATCTTCTGATGCTCTGATCCTGGACTTCCAGCCTCCAGGACAGTGAGAAAAATTTCTGTTGTTCGCACGGTTTCTCAGGCTGAGATATTTTGCCACTGAAAGGACAAAGACAGTCGCCATTCCTTGGCCCTGAAGTCAGCAGCAGCATGTGGCAGGAGGTCCCAAGGCCGCAGCTCTGCGGTCCTCTAGATGCCCGCCCGTGGGCTGATCTCCACTTGGTTTCTCTACTGAGCCTCTTGGAGACACGGCTCTACCGAGCATACCAGCACCAGCATAACCCGCGGGTGCCTAGGTGGGTGAAGATGCTGCCGCCTGCCACACACGCTCAGCACAACGTCTAGAGGAAACGGAAGGAGAGTGGGCACCTCCTTTGTATACGGGGGTCGGGGAAGGGGTCTTTGAAGAGATGCTATCTAAGCGGAGACCAGGAAGATGAAAAGGCGGTCACATGACTATCCAGGGGACAGGCTTCCAGGCAGAGGGGACCCACCACAGAGGTCCTAAAATAGATGAGCTTGGCTTTTAGGAGCTGTTAGGAAGCTGGTACCGAGGCTGGGGAGGAAGGCATGAAATGAGGCTGGAGGGAGGAGAGAGAGCCTTTGGATTTTATTCTAGTGGAAAGGGACGCCATTGAGGAGCTCGCTCTGACCTCCGTGTGGAGGGCAGGCCGCAGCCTGAGTCAAGTCCAGAGGGCTCGGCAGATAAAGGTGCTTACGGCTAAGCCTGAGGACTTGAGTTCCATCTCTGGAACCCACATGGTGGGCGGAGAGAACTGACTCTTGCAAGGTGTCTTCTGGCCTCTTACATGGGGGCTGTGGCAAGTGCACCCCACTCCCTAAGTAAAATAAAAATATAGAGTAGTGTTCCTTTCTTTTCTTTCTTTTTAAAGAAGCGATGGTGGAGGCTTGGACCAGGGTAACCGCAGCCCTGAAGTAGTATTGGGTTTGAAATCTTACTGGATGGGTGTTGGCCATGGTTTCGGACAGGGGAGTTAAGAGAAGGGAAGGATCAGGAAAGACTTAAATTTCCATTTGACTGAGAAACAAACTGGATAAAGGGGAAGGAAAAAAAAAATAAGAGTAATTTTGGTAGAAAATGTCAACAAATCAAGTTTGGGTCATCGTGACCCCCGGATCGTAGCTGTTTTGTACCCAGTGGGAGGCTGCTGGGCAAACAGAATGTTGTCGGAAAATGTGTAGAAGCCAGGGGCTGAGAGGCACACACCTGGGGTACTAGATTCTAGAAATCCTTATCCAGCCAGCCTGTCCTCTAATCTCTTTCCTCTATAGATTCTTAATTGTTCCACTCTTGGGCTTAAGAGCCTTTGGAGATCTGATTCCCTATCAGAAGCCCAAATACCAACCAGACCCTGGCCTGGGGCCCCAACAATATTCCTTCTGCTGGAGAAGCAACGATTGGCACTTGGTGGAGAGAGTACCTTTTAGCTGGGTACATACCGGCCCCTGGTGGCCAAATGTTCAGCAGCTGCGTCTCGGTTTTGCTGCTACAGTAAGACTAACATCTCCCCTCCCTACCCCCCACACAGCCCGACTCAGCCCTACCGACAGCTAAACACCCATCTAACAGCTTGCTTTTGGCAGCTGACCGGTGCCTGCCCACGTGCTTCACCCTGCAGAGCCGAAAGCCGCTCGTCCCTTGGCAGTGAGAAGCGTTTTCTCTCATTCCCCCCCGAGTGCCAGAGTTAGCGGGGTCGGAGGTCTGCAGGGCAGGGTGTGTGAGCAATGGCCCTCACCTCCTGGATCTGCTCCTTCATCACTTTGATCTCATTCTCCCGAGGTTCTATTTGCTTCTTCAGCTCCTTTATTTTGTAGTCGAGGACAAACTTGAACTTCTCTAGCTCTTGGTTCTTCTTCTTCAGATCATAAATTCGTTTCTCCTGGAAGCGAGAGACGAGAGAGAAGTGACGGACGTCACGAGGCCCCGGCAAGAGGAATCCCTCCAGGGTTAAAGGACGCAGAGCCCGTGTCGCTGCCTGAGATGGAAGAGGCCACGGACTTCTCCGCTGGGGACACAAAGGTCGGTTCAGACCACGGCACGGACTCCATAGGACCTCACTCGCTCTTATGGAGGTTGTGAAAGACGGTGGCTCCCACCCCACGCTGCAGCTCTGCGTTATGGCCTTAATGTGTCTCTGTCAGCAAGTAGAATTGGTTCCCTTCCCTTGTATCTCGCTGAATTTATGACTCCCTGGCAACCCAAAGAATGCAGCGAAGGGAATGTTATGCGGCGGCCAAGGCTAAGGTCAAACAAGACAGGCAGCTCCTCGCCTGGCTCTCCTGGGACGCTTGCTGTGGCGGAGGCTAGCGGCTGTGTTTATGTACGCCGAGGCCTCTTGGATAGAGCACATTCCGGGTTCTGTGGCTAAAAGACATCAGAGGAGTCTCCTGACCATCCCTGCCATGGGGAAGGAGCTGGGCATGCGGGAGAAGCAGCCACCGCGTGGACGTTCGCCTTCCAGCCTCTAGCTGTTGAGGACATCCCCACTCTTCCCCCCTGAGTTTCCAGGGGGGTCAGAGACCAGTCATCCTGTTGTACCCTGCCTAATTCCTGACTCAAACAGCAATACTGTTGGTTTGCGCCACTGGGTTTTCGGGGAATCTACTGTAACTGGAGCGTGGGTCCCTCAAGCAAACCTGGACTGGATGGCATTTTCCCGTTACAGCTCAGCATGGCACAGTCCCCGCCCTCAAAGCAAAAACACTGAGTGGCAGTGGGGACACAGAAGCAAACACAGTCCCACGATGTGATGGGTGGGGGGAAGGGAGGGAGACACAGGCATGGTGGTGGTCTGTACTGCAGCGGCAGAGAACAACCCGCTTCACTGTGGCGTGCTGGTCCAAAGTGGAAGTCAGAACTGAGGCTGGAGAAAGAGAGGAGGAAGAGCTTGGCTTTAAGAGTTCAGAAGTCGGCCAGGAGGCCAGGGATCGGCAAGCTCGGCCCAGTGAGCCAAGCTTGGCCCACTGCCTGATTTTGTCCATTTCAGCTGGAACACGGCCCGATACATTTGTGTGTTTTGTTTCTGGGTGGTTTCACGTGTGGTACCCAGAGCTGATTAGCTGAGACAGAGACCATATGGCCTGGAAAGCCTAAAGTGTCTACCGGCTAATCCTCTATAGACAGAGTTTGCTGACCTCTGCTGTGGGCCGTGGGAAGCCACTGAAGGATTTCCAGTGGGAGAGTGACCTAACCGTGCCCTGTCAGCTGTGCTGCTGGGGACGGGAGGTGGGGTGAGGGGGTGGGAAGTGGGAAGGACACGGGACTAAGTGGGGGGGGGGATCTATTTTCTGCATTAGGAGCACTTGGTTTCTTTCTCATCGGTTCCCTTTTTGAGAATCTGATGAGAGCCCTGCCCCTTCTCCAAAGCCCAGACCATACACAAGACTTCCTGTGCAGAAGCAGCATGCACTTCGCTCACTGAATTCTTACGAGCCCCTATTTCCCAGGAGAGGACAGGACGGCTCTGAGAAGCTGCCCCAGGCACAGTGCCTGGTCAGCAGAGGGGCTTGTGCTGGAAACTGCTTATCTAGCACTGAAGCCCATGTGTGGCCACAGGAGAATTCTGCCTGGCGAGGCAAAAGGTGCGGAGTGGACTGAGAGATGGGCGTGGTGTCTGGGTTTGCTCAGGACAGCATATCCTGGATGTTGAGGTGGTGTGCCCACAGGAAATATATGCGTCAGTCAGCTGAATATTCTGCACAAAAGGCGTTCCCATCTCCCTGGGTTACTCAGTAGTTACAGGACCAACCTTATGGGAGTCCCCTTCTGACCAACAGTGCCATGTGAGCGTAGGTGAATTGCCCTCAGCCCATAAAGTGGGCCACCCTAGGATGCCTGGATCAGTGGAGAGCAGGGATCTGGGAGCCAGCTGACTCCGGTTCTTATCCCAGGTGTGTCCCCAACAAACTGCGAGGCCTTGGGCAATAAACTCAACCTCCTGGAACTTGGCTTCATGAGGCACAAACCTGGGCTGCTCAAGCCACAAGGGTGTTGGTAGGATTGAGTGTGATGTGTTGGCACTAATTAGCTCCATGCCAAACACACAGTGGGCACTTTGTAGCCTATTTTTCCTCTACCGATTCAAGTAAGTGAGCTCTGAGAAGCCAGGACCTGTCCGTCCAGCTCCGAGGGTCTGGGTCTCTCTGGGCGGTGGCAGGGAAGGGCAGAGAGTCGCGGTCACCTTGTCTTGAATGGTCTCATCTCGCTCCTGGATCTCTTTCTTGAGGCCCTGGATGTCCTTCTCCAGGGACTTGATGACCCCCTGCAGCTTCATCTGCTCTGCCTTCAGGAGCTCAATGTCATTCGTTCGCTCTTCAATTTCCTTTTGCAGACTGCTGAACTGGAGGTGTGGACAGCAGTAAGTGAATACTGTTGGGGTCTTTGAGCCGATCCCCACCCCCACCCCCACCTCAACTGTGTGGATGGAGCTGGCCCTCCCTCCAGAAAACTAAGAGACCCCATTACTCAGCATCCATGGGCTCTGGGGTGGGGGGCGGGTGGTGGATACTGTTATTGCTGTTATTTTGTTTTGGGGGAGAGACAGACATCCTTTTTGTAAACTGAGGAATACTCGCATACAGTGTACCGAGGTCATGTTCAGCCCTCCGTTGCCTCTCTTCCCCCTGGTTCTGACACACACCTCCCTTCTTCACGAGTTTCCCTATCACTTAAGAAGACAAGCTCAGACTGGCCTTGAGCTCACGATCCTCCTGCCTCACCCTCCTATGTTCTGGGATTATAGGCATGGACTATCATATTAGGATTATTTTGTTCATTTCGGTGTGCTTTTTTGGAGACTTTGGGACTTTTCAGTGTTTTCCCAGGTCAAATTAATGGAGTATTTGGCAAAATATTATCCAGGTCTATTCCCTGTGGGAGAGAACAGTCTGTCTGTGTACGAGACGCTTTAGAGACCGGCTCTCCAAGACCATGCTGATACGGACATGAGCCCTGTCTGACGAGTCACTGCAGCTGTGCCCGAGAAAGGAGAACCTGGTTTGTCCCCTGGGAATCCTGGTTTATCCCCCGGGAATCACTGATGACAGTGTGATTTCTAACACTTTGATTCCTAATGCACTTAGCGTCTCTGTGGCTGTTTTAGAGGAAAGGAAGAGTTTCTACAAGGATCTGTGAATCACATCCTCCCTCTCACAGCCACCAGTGAACTAAGCAGCTGCCCCACTTTGCAAACAAAACACCTCCCACCACCCTTCCAGCCACCTGAGCCAAGATATCTCCTGGCAGAACTGCCACCTAGCTCCTCTTCAGGTCTCATTTCCACTTCTAGCAGATCCCACCTGCCCAGAAAGGAAAGCTCAGAGCACCTCTCCATGCACAGGAAGCCAGAGAAAAGGAAGGAAGGAAAGAGTCATGCTTGTAATCCTAGCACCTGGGAGGATGAGGCAGGGGAATCACGGGTTTGAGGACCGACTGGGTTGCACAGTGAGATCTAAGCCAGTCTGGGGTACTCAGTGAGATCCTGTCTCATGCTGATTGCTCCCCGCAAGAGGAGGGGAAGCCTGATATGGTCCTTCATGAGTGTAGACAAGACGCTCTGTCCCAGAGGTTAGGACGCTTAGGTGGGACCTCTGTGTGGACACCCGGGGCTTGCTGTGCACTTGTCCCTTGCCCCCAGCCTCCTCTGTGATGCTTCCAGAGCCCACCCCTGGGTCACCTTCTTCCTCATGATGCCGGTCTCTCCCTTGAGACGAAGGTTGGACTCCTTTTCATCCCGAAGCTTTCTCTCGTACTTGGTTTTGATGTCTTGGATCTCTCTGTCTTCATCTTCTTCAATCTGCTTCTTGGTTTCCTCAAATTCCCGAAGCTGCTGTCGGACATCTTCCTGGGCCTGGCGCGGGGGAGGGAGATAGAGCATGCTGGGAAAGGGCTGGTGATGCCCTTGTGTAAGAGATCCCGGAGTGATAAGAGCCCAGGAGCTCCGAAGGGAAGAGGAGTCAAATTACAAAAACGGAAGCCAAGGCCCGGTCCTGTCTCCTGTCTGTCCACTTCCTTCCTGTCTCCTTTCCCTCCTGACCAGGTCAGGCATCAGGGTCCACCACCTTCTCCACCTCCTACCAACAGCCCCATGCCCCTCACACCCTGTTTTGCTCTGTTCTTCACAGGACACTCAGGCTTCAGACACTGTGTGTGTTTGTCTTTTTGAGACAGGGTTTCTCTGTGTGGCCCTGGCTGCTCTAGAATTTGCTCCGTAGTCCAGGCAGACTTCAAACTCAGAGATCCGCCTGCCTCTGCCTCCCAGGTGCTGGAATTAAAGGTGTGCGCCACCAACACCCACCCAGATGCGTCTTTAGAGAGACCAAATCATTGTGATTTTACTTGGCTATGTCTTCCTTGAGGTGAGAGTCTCAAGAGCAGAAACCTCATCTCCTGCGCCCACCCTGGGCTCCCAGGGCCCAGCGTCTGCTGCAGACTGTAGCTACCAGGCAAAGGGCTGAAGGATTGAGCTGCTCTAATCGCCCCTCCCCCACACCCAATTCCAGTTGCTCCCTCAGAAAGGGAGGCCGGGCTTGGCTTCCCCGGGATCACCTCTTCCAGAAGGCCGGTTTTCTCCTGAAGTTTGGCCTCGTAGAACTCTGTCAGCTCCTCCAGGGCCTGGCTCTTCGTCTCATCGTTGTCTCGGAGCTGCTTTTCATACTCCTCCTGCATTCTCTGGGACTTCACCTGCAGCTCCTGATACTTCTCGTATTCTAGGAGCAGCTTCTGGTTGTTGCAACATTCTAGAGAGAGACAGGAGAGTTTGTATGCCATTTGGGCAAGCAGCACCAGCCTTTGGCACACGTAAGATGACTGAG
Organism: Cricetomys ansorgei; assembly: GCA_026225945.1. Lineage (NCBI taxonomy): Eukaryota > Metazoa > Chordata > Mammalia > Rodentia > Nesomyidae > Cricetomys > Cricetomys ansorgei. Next base: position 124,354 of record JAMJFZ010002837.1, on the reverse strand, counting down.
TGCTTCCCTAGTCCTCCCACGCCAGCTGGAGTAGATACCTCCAGAGCCAAGGTTCAAAGCCTGCCTAACTCCTGTAATCGCCCCTGCTTATATCTCACGGGCTGACCAAGCTTCCTGTGCCCAACCCTGGATGGAAAATCATTCCTGTGAAGGTACTGGTAGGAGGCATTTGAGGGTTCCAGGGCCAGGAAAATGTCCCAAGTTTGCAAGGCAGATTTTTATACCTCCATTTTACAGACGATCAAGCGGAGCCTTGGTAAGACTAGATGATGCCCTGGAACACCCAGCAAGGAAGTGCCAAGACTGGGAAGGGAGGCAATCTGTCAGGCTCCTAACCTACAACTCCCACTGGCATGTAAGAGGTGCTGCATGTGCATTTTGAGGAATGATCAAATGCGAAGAAAGGGAAATCTATGGTGAGTTCCAATAAAGTAGAGCAATCAGACAGAGCCACGTCCCCTGACTGTTGCTGTGTCTGGGGTGGTGGTGGTGGTGGTGGTGGTGGTGTGTCCTGCACATGGTTGGCCCTAAGCTGCCTGTGCCAGCCCGCGCTAGCTGCCCATAGCCATGTGGCTCTCCTCTGTGGGCTCACCTAGGTCTTGCAGCTCACGGCACTGTTTGTCCAGGAGATCTTCTATGTGCTCTCGGTGATGGACGTCCTGTTTTTCTTTCTCTGTTTTCAAAACCTGAAACACAGAGTCACCTTTTCTCACTTCTACATATTTGCCAGAGGCGCCAACAGGACAAGAGCTACTTTTACTGGTAACATCTTCATTCGCATCCGTGACTTTGTACCAGACATCGCTCTGTGGACCACGATCACGTGGCCATCTTTTATCCACACCGTATCTTGCTCTGCAGGTTCTGTGCTTTGTTCTTTGTGCATATGTGGTAAAAGGATTTGCCAGCAAAGAGTTTTGGTTTGGACACGGATCTGGCAGATTTTTGAGCAGAAAAATCAGGGATTCATTCCCAACATCTACTGCTGAGAGCTGGGCGTGGTGGTGCACACCTTTAATCCCAGCACTCGGGAGGCAGAGGCAGGCGGATCTCTGTATACAACCTGGTGTATACAACGAATTTCGGGACAGCCAGGGCTACATAGTGAGACCCTGTCTCCAAAACCAAACCAGCCAACAACCAATCAACCAAACAAACCCCCAGCAACAGCCCATTTGTATAGAGTTGGCACATTGCTGACAGTTCAGCATGCTCACATGCAAGTATTTACCTGAGCCAGACAGCTCCTGGCAGGCCGAGGGTGCCATCCGGGACCTAGCTTTGTGTTTGGCTTATAACTAACACTCGATGACTGGCTGAATGAATTATAAGTAAGTGAATGAATAAATTTAAGCGGCCAAGGGCTTTTCAACCAAACGGACCCACGAAGATAAGTTACCAGTACAAATACCCTTGAGCCAAGAAAGACGGGCTGTTGTAGATGATTTGGCCAGGCAGGATTTGTACAGCATCAAGACAGGCTTACAAAATTCCTGGGCCAAGCCTAACTACAAACTGTTCAGACACATCTTATTTTTGACAACCTAGAAACCCATGCCCGCTAATCTCTCTCTAGCATTCCTGTTACTTGAGAACCTGGAGATTACAAAAAGTGTGTTAGAGACAAAAACGTAAGTTATCCAAACCAGCAGCTTGGCGGGATGATCGCACTGTTACCTCCTCTCCGTGCATCGGTTTCACCCGGCAGAGCCGTTCACTGTGGAAAGCTGTACTGTCGTTCCCACCGAGATCCCGTCACACACATCTCCCCCATCAGCCAGGCTTTACGACTGAATGGTACTGACGCCCTTAGACCGTGCAGCTGCCCCCCCGGCCCCCGCCCGGGCTCTGCAATGCGGAAAGTGCTTATCGTCGAGGCTGCGGGTTCAGGCCCCCGAAACGCACCTGGTTCTTCATCTTCAAGGACTCCATCTCCTGGATGAACTTGTCTGTCAGCTCCTTAATCTTCTCCGAGTAGTTCATATCCTTCAGCCGAAGCTGATACTCATTCTCCATTTTCAGTTCTTCCACACGTGTCTTCAGCTCCAACATAATCTGAGCCTTTGGGAGAAAAGGGCGCGGCATCAGGAGTGCTCGGGGTGTGTGTGTGTGGTGGTGGTAGGGCGGACGGGGGTCAGGACACTTAAAACCTGTGACCTTGACCGTGGGTGGACCCGATGCTCTACCTCACTTCAAACGCAAAGGGTCCCCTCACGAGACACACGGGTGGTGCGGGGGCGCGCGGGGTGTCTTCCCCTGTCTTTACACGCTCGGTGGGCCCGCTTCATGCTAACAGCTCTCACGTTTCCTTCGAAGTGGCGTAAATGTTAACTGTTCAGCGAGGCCTACCTGGAGCCCCCTGACTAATCCCTCCCTCCCCATTCTTGGCACAGGCGCCCCTTCCTAACCCCATCTTACACTCCTATTTTTTGATATTTCCCCAGATGTTTGCACTTTGGTGATTATTAAATGACCTGCTTGTTATCTCCTGCATTCCGTTGTTGTCTTTGCTCTAATTAGAATTTAAGCTCCCCACAGGCTGATGTCCTTCTCTCTCTCTCTCTCTCTCTCTCTCTCTCTGTGTGTGTGTATGTCACCAGAAATTGAACCCACGGCCTCACACATCAAGAGTTCTACACTGGGCTACACCCCAACCCCATTAGATTCCTGTCCCCATGAAAGTCACAGTCCGCCGAGGCAGCCAAAGGCCACATAGTTACAAGTTGTGATTAAGTGTCCAGTGACGTGGCCACTGTCTGCCCTCACATCCTTCATCCTGTGCAGATGTCATTGCTGCTACCTTAACACGGGCCCCAATTCTACTTGGCTCCAAAGGCTAGTGTTTGTTTTTTCCGCTAACATCAAAGTCTTCCGAAAGTCCTGTAAATAGAGGCACATCCCTCATTTCCAGAAGAGTTGATGCTCACGGAAGAGTATGTGTGTGTGTTGTGGGGAGGGAGGTCATGGGTGATTTCTTCTTGCTCACCTTGATTACATTACACACACACACACACACACACACACACACACACACGCCCATCTTGTCTTTGCTGGTCTATTTCCCTTACTTCTACAACAACAAGAAACGTGTTCCATTTGTTTCTGTCCTCCTGACTGGTAGCTGGTAAGGACTTAGCACATACGTGGGAGGTACCAAGAGGGGACATGCCTGCTCAGGGTCCTCATGTGCCAATGGGAGATGGAGGGTGAGGAGTCTGAGCTTGGACACCACTGGAGTCTTACAGGTAGCGTACGAAGTGTGGATGGGACTCGAGAGGGCCTCCAATGAGCCTCATCTAACCTCCTTAAAGCTGGCTTTCTGATGACCGTGCGCAGCACAGAATCTATTAGAGGTGAGGTGACTAGTTGGGAAGGTACTGTGAATGGTCCAGTTTTTGGCGTGGGACACTGGAGGCGCTTGCTCATTGGCTGTCTGTACTCTGTCTCTACATTGCTGCAGAGCATCTTTCCAAGATAGGAGTCTTGTCATGATACTTCCTATCTGCGATTCCTCCTAACAGGTTCCAGCCTGAGACGCCTAAAAGGCCCCTGGTCTCTCTGGTTCTCGCCAGCCTTCTGCAGAGCATTTGCTTATGACTACTTCCCAGAGGGTCTGCTTTACTCCTCCGCACACACTGCTTGCTCGGTGGGGAAGGCCTCTTCCCATTTGTTCTGTAAGGTGCTGGAGGCTAGCGTCCTCTGATGCAACCTGGCCGTGGTGGGGTCCCCCCTCCCAACCCCCCCGTGTTCCCATGGCAGTGTTTTTTCAAAATACCACTGCAGCTTGCTCCCATTTAGTTTTCCCTGCCTTTGCTCAGGCTGAGGGCCCCTCTGTGGCTTTTTATCTCTGGAGCTCCACCCTGTGGCCTGTCAGGCACACAGCAGCCGCCTCTGTTGCCAGCGCGTGGAGACACGTGTCCGAATGAGTGGGTGAGTGAGTAAATCCCTGGCGGAGGATAGTTACGTGGAATGTCACAGGTTAGAAAGACAGGGAGAGGGATTGGGGAGAATGAGGGATGCCACTTAAGGGACACAGAGAAAGGAGGCAGGGGGAGGTTTGCAGAGAACCATCCTGGTCTTAGACTGGGGAGAGGAGGGAGGCTCAGGAAGTGGGCCCCACGTACACTAGATGCTAGACTGCTAGATGCTAGTAGCTAGACTGCTACTGTGGTGGTAGCAGTCCTGGCTGGGGGCTAGGGTCAGGGGTCAGGGGTCAGGGTCAGAGGTCAGGGTCAGAGTCGGTTCAGACACTGTCAGACCTGAGCTTGCCCTTGCATCTCCTATTTGGCCCCTCTATCCTCTGGGAAAAATGAGAAGAAAACAGAGAAGAAAGAGCAGACATGTTTGCCTGTCACAAGAGGCTAGGCTCTCCATCCCTCCTTCCTCCTTTGCCTTTCCAGGACGCTCTGGAACTTTCCAGAAAGTTCCAGGATGCTCTGGAAGGGGTGTCTAAGAGGCATAAGAGCCCTTCATCCTGCTGTGCCTTTGCATTGCTGTCCTGGCAGTTTCGTTGTCGCTCTCCTCCCCTGGTTGCGAGCTTCCTGATCACAGTGCCCGTCTCTGTCTTTTCAAAACACGCATCTCCAGAGCCTAGCAACCACAGAACCGTACACTTGGTTACTAAGGCTGTTTTCTGAGTGGCAGTGACTGCGTAGCTCTGGGATTCTCTGGGAGCCAGACATTCAGCTTCACCTATGAGCTGTGCTCAGAGCTATGCACTCAGATTTTAGCAAAACCCTTACTGTGTTGTTGAACTTACTCCATGAACAGGAGACGTTCCTTTGGTATAGTGACTGAGAGCCATCTCTAGATTCAATCTGGAATTAAATTCTGGGCCTACTATTCACCAGCACAGTGAGTTTGGATCCAGCACTAAATCCTTTTAATGAGGTTAATCAGTAACCTTTGAATCATGGGGGAAAACAACAGTGTCTTTTTCAGAGGTATTCAGAGATTTCAATGAGAGATGCCATGTTGCTGGCACGGTGCCGTTATGGCCATTATGGCAAATGCTGCTTCTTCTTTTTTTCTTTTTCTTTTTTTTTTTTTTTTGACAAGGTCTCACTATAGAGCCCAGGCTGTCCTCAAACTCATGATCCTCCTATCTTAACCTCCTGTGAAGATTACAGATCCTTAGCTCAATTTGTGAATGCACTTACACATGTGGATTCACGGTGTGTGTGTGTGTGTGTGTGTGTGTGTGTGTGTGTAGTCCGAGGCTGACATTGAGTGTCTTCATTAGTTGCTCTCGAGTTTGTTTTTTGAGAGAAGGTCTCTTGTTGGACCCAGTATTCATCAGTTCAATGAGACCATCCTGCCAATGAACTCTGGGGCTCCTCTGGTCTCTTCTACCCCATCCTCTGGGGTTATTTACTCAGGCCTCTGTGCCCAGCTCTTCTGTGGGTTCTGGGGAATCCAAACTCAGGTCCTCATGCTTGCCTGACTGACCGAGCCATCCCATCCCCCATCCTCCTTACCCCCCCCCCCCAGGCCGCAGTTATTAAAACGAAGGTTCAATGTGCTGTAAATGATTACGCTTCACGGATATAACTTGGGTCATCTGGCTTGCTAGCTTGATCTTATGAATGCATGTTGTGATTCTCACAGTCCCTTGGCGTGGTTCCCATCTTACACTGCAGCAAGAGGAACGTGAGGTCATGGGACTGGAGCTCAACATATGTCAGGGTGAGCACTGGGTAGAAAGACTCCGTGAGGGTGGAAGCAGTCGAGCGACAGCACGACAGCACTCGGCATGGAGTCGTGAAGGGAGCCATCGGTTCTAGGCACGGGGATATCCAGACCGTCAGAGGGCCTTAGATGCTGCTGGCTTGTGCCATCTGAGTACAGTCTGCTAAGGAATTCTGTGCCCCTCCTCATTATACCTGGTCCTTACCTTCTCTTCCATGTCTGTTTTAGTCACGAGAACCTCTTCGGCAAAGCCCACCTCCCTCTCTCGTTTGATTCCCCGGCCTTCCTTATCGAAGACCTTCCAGGTGAACAGGCAGCCATCCTCAGCAATACTCAGGAGGAACTGGTCATCGAAGGTGAGCATTATCTGCGGAGGCAAAGAGCGAGGAGAAGCAGCTTTCTGGGGCCGTGGATGACCAGGGCGGAGCTGGCTACTGCACCCTGCACCCTGCACTGCTGTCTGTGGGAGCATCAGACAGAAGTGCCTTGCTGTATCCACAAATCTCTTTCTTCAAGGATGAGGGAGGGGGGAGTCAATGTTTGGGGAGAGGAAATCCCCACCTCGCTCAGAAGGAAATAATGGAAGTGTGAAGCTCTTATGACATCCTCCGTGGAGTCTAGGATGGTTCTTGGTGCCACAGTGTACAGCGGTGGAGGGGGTGAGGCGGTTGGTCAAGCCCTGTGCTGCTTCTTCATCGTGCCTCTGCCTGCCAGCATGTCTCATTATCATTTTCAGTCTCTGTTTCAGGGTGGTTCTCACTATACTAATGGAGTAAAGGTAACCATGGGTAACCACAGAGCTATGGTTGTGGCTACATGATGCTTTTGTCTCCTGCCTCCTGGAATTTGCCCTTTATCATCTGAGACAGTCCCTAATTGGGTTTGGGAACAGAGTGCATCATTCCTCTGCCTAGGTGAATTTGATTTTAATGATCTTATCTTCCTGAGCTTTGGGTTCTTGGCACCCTGCTGCAGCCTACAAGAGTCTTTGAAGGCTGAGCTGGTTTCCTGACTCCCCCAAGACTGGTTCACTCTTTTTTTTTTTTTTTTTAACTCCCAATTTTCTGATGTGTTTGTCAACCCCGTAGGACTGAGGGCTAGCCTGTCTCAGGTATGGCTGCAAGGAAGGTCAGAGGTCAATAAGCTATGTCAACGTTCATCTGGACTCTGCGGACAGTGCATGCTTTCCACCAGTGGGACATCTCTCCAGCCCCTAAAAGGCACACTTTTGGGGAACATTCAATCACACAGAAAAACTCTTACAACAACGTTAAATTTTTAAAAAGCAGGCTGTGAAAGAGTGGCCATATGGTATGATCTATTTCAGACACGCACTAACATCCATGAGGTAGGACGGCATCAGCACGTGAACGGTGATGCTGCTGTCAAGACCTGACTTCTAACAGGACATACATTGCATCTATAATAAGAATGATCCCTTTTAAAAAAGGTATGTTATTAGGAGCAGGTTTTGAGGTTTCAAGAGACTCATGCAATTCCCAGTACCCTCTCTCTCTCCTCCCTCCTCTCCCTCTCCTTCTCCCTCTCCCTCTTCTCCTCTTTCCCCCCTCCCCCTCCCTCTCCTCCCTCTCCGTCTCTCTTTCCTCATGCAATTCCCAGTGTGCACCCCCCCTTCTCTCTCTCTGCCTCTTGGTTGTGGATCGAGACTTGAGTCTCAGCTGTTTCTTCACTCTACCATCATGGACTCTAAGCCTCTGAAACCATCGGCCAAACTAAATGCTTTCGTGTGTGAGTTGCCTTTGATCTTTTTTATCACAGCAACAGAAGAGTAACTACGACAGTAAGCCAATTCAGGACGTAGTTAAAAATCTTTCGTGTCATCCAATCTCAGATAAAGGAGACAGGAAAGGAGAGGAGATGGACATTTTCTTAGGGTCTGTTTTTCAAGGGTCTGTCTAAACACAGACACACAGACACCCCCCCCCCCCCCCCGCACATGCGCAGATGTGCCAAGAATAACTTTTACTTTTCCACTGGCTCTGATTTATTGGCATTCATTTTTTTTATGCCAGAGAACTTTTTTTCATCCACTTTTTGTTATGGCAAAACACATACACTATAAAATTTACCATCTTTTGTTGTTGTACAGATTATGATCGACACAAACGGTGTCAGGTGTCAATCAGGCTATAACTGACATAGCTGGTGAAGCTATCCATAATTATTTTGTCCTCAAAACTCAAACTGCACAAATTGAACAATAATCCCCGCTTCTTTGTGCCCACCCTAGAGGGGTGTGGAACTACAACCGCAATTCTACTTTCTACCACTTTTGACTAGTCTTAAGCATCTTCTTTTTAAAAGTATGAATCCAGGCTCTATCGGTCAGCTTGGGTGAGGGACAGATGGACATAACCCCAATTCCCTGTCCCGCACACTCAAACCCCTTGACAGTGGGCAATGGTGGATGCAGAAAGGACCCAAAGGCCTCAGAAGTTGACAGAGCTGTGGGGACCGGAACCAATGCCCTAGGAACAAATCCAAGTTGGCAAAGGCCTCGCCCAGCAGCGGAGTTCCTGCAGAACGCAGGCCGCAGACGTCAGAGCACTGTCTTCTCTGGCTCTCGGCCGGGGAGACAGCAGCCGTCATTAAACTCCATGGTCCAGCAAAACTGAAAGTACCCCAGAGGGGGCCAAAGAGCCCTGTTCCCACAGTAGGACTCTCGTTTTGAGGCCATTTTCCCTATCAGCAATGTCGGGTGTGGGTGCAATCGCGTTGCGTTGCCTGTTTGGGATCGGCTTGTTTCACTGAGTACTGTGTTCTTAAAACCCACCCGTGCTGTAGCGCTCCGCCTTTCCCTTTCACGGACATTACTCTGTTGTGTGTGCACCGTGTTTGTTTATCCATCCATCTGCTCCTGGGCCTGGGCTGCTTTCTTGTTTCCAATTTTTTTTTTTCCTTTCCTTTGTCACTGTAACAGGGCTCCAAACCTAAGTAGCTGCACCTCCCAGACCTTAACACAACTGACTCCATAATGGAAGTGCAATTCAGGCTGTGAAACTTATCATGCAGACAGCACCACCAGCCAGAATGAAAACAGAGGCCTAATACATCGAAGTCCATAGTTCTGGGAAAGTCTCTAAACGTACTGACCTTGCTTTTTTTTTTTTTTTTTTTTTTTTGGCTTCTGTAGTTCTGGCTAACTGTTCTTGTTAACTGTACTAAGTCAACCCAGAAGATGGTTTTTGTGCTTAAAAGCTCGCCCCGAGGAAGGCTGGGATTCTGAACACATAGCGTAGTCACTGGCCAGCTGATAAAGACTTTCTATTCGCTTAAGCCTGTGTCTGAGCAGTCTTCTCTGATGAATACCTCACAACATTATGACTTGAACCATTTGGCTACTAAACATAGACATAACTTCATGAGAAGGAAGAATAGCACTATTTACAGAAGTAAGCCGATGTTTGTTCCCAGGGCAGTCTTATACCCCTAGTCTCAGGGAGGGGTTGGGTCTAATCTCTTGGGGGTATGACATCCTTTTGTCTGTCATAGTAAACTACAATCTTCTACCCTCAATTTAGGGAAAAAGAAAGGAAGGCTAGAAAGAAATCTTTACCATTTTTGCAGGTGGCCTTGATAGAGAGATAGAGAGAGAGAGAGAGAGAGAGAGAGAGAGAGAGAGAGAGAGAGAGAAAGGTAGAAATCTTCACAGCTTTTTCAGGCTGTCCTAAGCTTGGAGAGGACTAGCTGACCATGAGTCAGACTAGCGTCTCAGCTCACGGTCTGTAAACTCAATCCCTCCAACTGATGTTATGCAAGAATCAACACGCTAAGGGACAACCCAACCAACGAGCCACCAACCAACACCCACCCAGGCTCTCCAGGCTTCAAACCTTTTAGACCCTTAGCAAAAGTTCCCATAAATCCAAGCGGCACACAATCCCAAGAAGAAGCTACACACGCCAAAACAACTGCACCTAACCAAATTATAGCCACCGGCATCGAGCATTCCAAATCAAACCTATAATCATCCACCACACCTGGGATGGGAACGTAAACTTAGTCCAAACCCATTTTGCGTTTTTAAATAAACCAAAATAACAAAAAACAAAACAACAAAAACGTCTTCCAACTGTCCTGCTACAGTGGGCATCTGAGGGTCATTAGCAGGCAAGACTCACTGCAGCTGCCATACCTACAGCACCCAGCCAAGAGTCCATAATTGGGTGTAATTTTGTGTCAAACAATCTTTAGGGGTGACTCTGATCACTTCCTGGGATAAGTTCCTGGTGGTGTACACGGAGGAAGAAGGAGCAGGCAGCACTGAGGACCTGTCAGGCGGGAAGGCCTGTGAGGCGGAGCCTGGGCTAGGCCCCAGTGGGAGGCACCGCTCACCTTGTTGACGGGACCTGCGTGAGCCTGGTACTCATTGAATTCTTTCTGCAAAGGCAGGGGGTACTTCATGGTGCGGATGGTCCCCACGGAAGTGCCCACAAAGATCATGCGCCCAGAATGTGAGATGGTGATGGCCGTGTAGGTGACGTCGAATGCTGAGATCTCCCGGAGGATCTGGAACACAGGCGGGCCTGTTCAGTGGGAGGGGATGGGCTGTGTCTCTGGTGTCCTCGTGTCGTCTTTGGGGTGGGAAGTCTAAGGCCCAGAGGAAATACTTCTTGGTCCCACCCCGTTGTCATCATCACCATCGTGGTGCTGGGGATGAAACTCAGGCCTTACAGATGTTAGGCGGGCTCTCCACCCCGGAGCTTCCACCCGTTCAGCTGTCCTAATTTTAATTTTATATTTTCCAGACCAGGGTCTTATTGTGTAGTCGCAGGTAGCCTGGAACTTACTAGGTGAGACCAGGGCTGGCCTCACAGAGACCCATCTACCTCTTCTACCCAAGTGCTAGGATTAAAGAAGTCATCTGAGTTCCCAAGGTATATGTGTGTGTGTGTGTGTGTGTCCGTGTGTGTGTGTGTGTCCATGTGTGTGAGTGTGAGTGTGTGTGTGTGTCCATGTGTGTGAGTGTGAGTGTGTGTGTGTGTGTGTGTCCATGTGTGTGAGTGTGAGTGTGTGTGTGTGTCCATGTGTGTGACCATGAATGTGTGTGTCCATGTGTGTGAGTGTGAGTGTGTGTGTGTGTCCATGTGTGTGAGTGTGTGTGTGTGTGTGTCCATGTGTGTGAGTGTGTGTGTGTGTGTCCATGTGTGTGAGTGTGAGTGTGTGTGTGTGTCCATGTGTGTGAGTGTGTGTGTGTGTGTCCATGTGTGTGAGTATGAGTGTGTGTGTGTGTCCATGTGTGTGAGTGTGAGTGTGTGTGTGTCCATGTGTGTGAGTGTGAGTGTGTGTGTGTGTGTGTGTGTGTGTGAGTGTGATGTGTGTGACCATGAGTGTGTGTGTGTGTGTGTGTCCATGTGTGTGAGTGTGAGTGTGTGTGTGTGTCCATGTGTGTGACCATGAGTGTGTGTGTCCATGTGTGTGAGTGTGAGTGTGTGTGTCCATGTGTGTGAGTGTGAGTGTGTGTGTGTGTGTGTGTCCATGTGTGTGAGTATGAGTGTGTGTGTGTGTCCATGTGTGTGACCATGAGTGTGTGTGTCCATGTGTGTGACTGTGAGTGTGTGTGTGTCCATGTGTGTGACTGTGTGTGTGTGTCCATGTGTGTGACCATGAGTGTGTGTGTGTTTTCACACACACTTGGAGGCCAGTAGGACATTGAGTATCCAGTTCTATAACTCTCTGTCTTATTTTTCTGAGACAGGGTCTCTTCATTGACCCTGAGCTGGACAGATGGCCAGCCAGCCCCAAAGATCCTTTTCTCTCTCTCCTGCCCCTACCTGCCCAGCACTGGGGTTACAGATGGACATGGTCACATCTCAACTCAAGCCTTCATGCTTGCACGGAAAGTACCCACTCGGCTGTCTCTCCAGACCTGATTTTTGTTGTTGTATTTTTTTGAGACAGTGTTTCTCTGTGTAGCCCTGGCTGTCCTGGAGGTCTGCCTGCTTCTGCCTCTCGAGTGCTAGATTCAAAGGCGTGCGCCACCGCCGCCACCACCCGGTAAGACCTGTTTTTTTGACTCATACCAGCTGTAGGCGTGATGAACGGTTAGAATGGAGTGGCTGGAAATCTTCCCATGCCATCATGTGCAAACACTGTCTTACATTCTTTACCTGTTGTAACACACCTAGTCTACCCCGAGCCCCTGTTTAAAGCACAATGGAAGGAGAGTGACAGAGGCAGGCAGTGACTTGCCTTAGCTCATAAGCTCGGGTCGGCGGTAGCCTGACTCCACTTCCAGCTCTGGGCCGCTGTGCTGTCGACACACCTCAGAGTGCGAACAAGATGACGGTCCTAACTCTGTCCGCTAATGTCCAGACTATGCCATCAGGGAACTCGGCCATTCCACTCATGACTGCTTATTCTCCCGCCCACCTGTCCACATGTGTGGGTGAGTGGTATACCAGCTATAGGGATATAGCTATAGGGCTGTGCCCTAAAGAACATTGTTCTGGTCTAACTTTGTACAAGCTGCCTAAAAACTAAGACCAGGCCCCTTGGCAGTACAAGGAGGGTCGCCCTGCACTCACGAAGCTGCATTCCAAACCTGCCTCGGTTCCTTTGTGACTGCGGTAGCCGCGTGGCTCCTCCCACACCCTAGGTGCCAGTCCATGGCAGATGCTGAGGAAAACCTAAGAAGCCAGCGATCAGCTGTCACGACTGGAGAAGGGCGCCAGCCGCTTCTGCATAAAGGGTCCATGTTGAGCTTTTCTCTCTGGCCTATGTCCATGGAGCCAAACGTGGTATTGAAGTTTGGAGGTTAGCGAGTTGGAAGGGACACAGTGGCAACCTGGGTGGCCTTATCTCAGCCAGGTGCAGAACAAGGGAAGGAGTGCCATTTAATTTAAAATTGCATTTTAATTAAATGTGTGTGTGATCAAAGGACAGCCTGTAGGAACTGTCTCCTTCTGCCATGTGGATCCCCAGGGTTTCCACCTCAGGTTGTCAGGCTTGGTGGCATGTGCCTTTACTGGGAGAGCCATTTTGGTGGCCTGAGAGGTATGGAGACCTTGCTGAGCCTCATGTGTGGGGGACAGATGAGATGCTACAGCCATCAAGCAAAATGGAAAGGGCAAGGGAACCCATAATTTGATCTAGTCAGGAAGGTCGCCGAGCGCTGGGCAGGAGGATCAGGAGTTGACGAACTGAGCTGAGCCAATGGAGAGCACACCAGGCACTGTCCCATGAAGGAGGGCCCCCTCCCAGGCATGTTTCTGTCAGATCCCCGGAGCCTGTCTTCTGCAGCGTGGAGCAGCCCGAGTCAGGGAAGGTGGACTCACCAGAGAATCACTAATCTCCTTGAGAGTCTGGTCAGATCCAACAGCAAAGATGATTTTGGCATCAGGGGAGACAGTAACGGAGTTGTAGCTGCACGACTTGAGCACACTTTCTGTCTCTCTCTTCCCTGTGGACAGATTCCACTCATACACCGCACCGTCCGTTCCAGCAGAAATCAGCTTGCTGTCATCTGCGTTCCACACAAGCGAACGTATCTGCAAGAGAAACAGACATACCTGGGTGGGAAGAGTATCAGTTTGGGGAGGGGGATGAACGTGGGGGCTCCATTATACTAAGGCGGATTGTCTGTTCCTGGTAGAAGTCTATCTGTGCGCACAAACCATGGCTTTTTGGCCACATTAACATCCTATTTTCTAAGATGTTTGTAAAATACTGAAAACAATATACTCCCATTCCTTTTTACTCTATGAATGCAGACTGACTCTTATTAGCTTTCTAATGTTGTAACTAATCAATTATTATTACCGTTTTGAAAATGTGTGTGTGTGTGTGTGTGTGTGCATGTGTTGTGTGTCCTTTGTGTCCGGAGGTCAGAGTTCAACCTCAAGGGCTGATCCTCAGGAGCAATCCACCTTGCTGTTAGAGACAGAGTCTTTCTCTGACCTGGAACTCACTGGGCAGGCTAGGCTAGCCCCAGGGCTCCATCTGTTGGCCTCCCCTGCTTCAGGATTGCAACATGGTTCAGACATCATTGTGAGATTTATTTTATTTTATTTTTTGAGACAAGGTTTCTCTGTTGTTCTCTGGCTGCCCAGGAACTCACCCTGTAGACCAGGTTGGCCTTGAACTCACAGAGATCCACCTGCTTCTGCCTCCCAAGTGCTGGGATTGAAGGTGTGCCTCATCATAGCCTGGCAAGATTTGTTTTTTAATGTGGGTTCTGGGGCTCAAACTCAGGTTCTTACACTAGAGTGCCAAATATTTTACTGACTGAGCCATTTCCATAGTTCTTTGAAAACCCTCCTTTCTAAAAACATTTACAAACTTTTTAAAAGATTTATTTATCTTCTGTGAAGTTTGGCTGAGGTTGCACATATCTACAGAGGTTGGAAAAGGAGGTCAGATCCCCTGGAACTGCCGTTGGAGTTATGGATGGTTGTGAGCCCCCACGTGGGTGCTGGGACATGAGTCTGGATGCTCTGCAACAGCAACAAGTTCTCTTAACTGTTCTCTCTCCAGCCCCTTCGAGAACCCTTCTAGTTTGGAAATATTCACAGGCAATTGCAAACAATAGCTCAGGGAGTAGAATTCTAGAACAGCAGAGCGAGGACATCGGCTGGTCTTCCCAGCGACCTAAGTTTACCGGTAAAAATAGTCAGAACAACCACTTAGGGCTGGGCAAACAACGCAGTTGGCAAAGTGCTTGCTTTGCAAGCATGTGGTCCTGAGTTTGACTCCCAGGACTCACATAAAAAAAGAAAAAAAAAAAAAAAAAGGTAGGCACAGCGGTGCACACTTGTGACCTCAGTGATGGGGAGGCAGAGAAAGTTAGTCCTTGGTGCTTGCTGGCCAGCCTAGCCTAACCTACCAGGCAAGTTCCCGGCTAGTCAGAGAACCTGTCTCAAAACACACATGCACGTGAGCACTGATCGAAGTCCCTGGAAACCTGTCTGAAGGGCACGGGCCAATGCAGAAACATTCATCCAAGAAAACCTTCCCAGTAAGAAGAGCCTGTGGCACCTGTGCCCCTGAAAGTCACTGCTGTGTACTCTGGGCAGCGGCTGCCAGGGTGACATGCTGCTTCTCCTGCCGCTCCTGGTCTTCAGCTAGTTTTAGCCTGGGAGAGGAAAAGACTGCTGACATCTGTTATTCCCACACTGCAGAAGCTTGAGACAGATGTGGCCAAGAGATCTGGCTCCTTTCCCAGCCGCTCTCACCTCTTTCTCTGCCAGTCCTCACTGTCAGCAGAGCCACTCCAAGTGCAGGAAGGCCAAGAACAAGGGTGCCTGACTGCTGATGCCTCCGGGTGCTCAGTGGAGGCTCAGTGGAGGTTCCCCACTGTGAGGGCCAGGTGGAGATCAGGGGTTCCTATTCACCCTACCCTCAATGGGGGGGGTGCCACTGCTGGAAAAGCAGGTTCCCGGTGCAATAGAGAAAAGGGCTTTGCTGGGGGGTGGGGTGAGGGTGAGGAGTGGAAGTCAGCTACCAGGACAGAGAACTCTGCAGTAGCTGGGGACTGACTTATTTGCAACAGAATCTGCAGACATAGGTGCTTATGGGCATGTCTGAAACAATGGAGATCTTGTTGAGAGAGTGAAGAGGAGGCTGGTAACCATGACGTAAGAAGAGATAGCAGCGCAGTAGAATTTCAGTAGAGAGACTATGGGAGAGGGATGGTCAGGATTCACCGGGGGGCTACAGGGCTGTGTGCCTGTGGTGGGCTGCGACCACTGGGCAGCGATGGGAGTGTCTCCTAAGCTACTTGAAGCCCCACCCACTCAGGTGGAAGCCTCACTGGTCCAAGGGGCTTCTCCACAACAGCCCACCAGGGACCCAACAGTGAGTTCCTTTGGCTCGTGGGCGCGTCCCGGAACCCGGGCTTAACAAGTAAAGTCTCGCTCACCCCTGGCAGCGTGGAAAGACTGCATACCTGACTAAGGCTGCACCTTCTCTGGTAGAACCAGAAAGGGTGCATCCAAACTGCCCATCTCTGTAGACCATGAAGCACCCCGACAACAACAACCACAACCCTAATGGCCTAAAGGATGACAGCAGCTTCCAAGTCCCACACAAACCTAGTCGTAAAGGCTACAAATCTAAGCCACTAAGTGGGCTTATGGGCAATCTGTGATTAGTAAGTGCCTTCAGCCATCCACAGGCAAGCGGAAGGTAGTCAGACTAAAATTCAAAAAGAAAAGAAAAGAAAAAACAACAGGTGGAGGAAAAAAAATTTAAGCAGGGACACTAAGGGCTGCACACTGCGTAGGGAAGGGACCTTACGGAATTTGCTCAGCCACTGAGCAAATACGCAGTCATTCAACTGAGTAGCCCCCCCCCCCCCCCCCGCGCCACCAGCTCTTTGGAATATATATCTAGGATTCCTGCACTATAGCGCCTAAAATAGCGTGCCAATAAAAAGTTAGGAAACACACAAGAAGCAAGCAAAGCCCTCAAAAATAGTGAGGCCCGAAAGAAGATAAAATACAGAGGTAAAAGAAAACGTCTTTGAAGGTGCCCAGACGGACTTAGCAGACAGACTCGAGGTAGCTGATGCAAACACAGCCAGAGTAGGAAAAGAAGCCGTGCTTCAGGAGTTCAGAGAGGCGACCACACGGCTCATCAAGCTGCCGATACTAAATGGAGAGAGCATTGAAAAAACAAAACCAAAAAACTAAAGGATGCCCGAGGGTGGAAATGTGTAATTCCCAAAACGAAAACGTCGCTCGAGGGGCCCAAGGGCAGATCTGAGCAGGGGCTGCGAGGACAGATCGACAGTGACCGCACAGTTCGAAGAACAGAGATGTTTAAGGGAAGTTAACAGAGGCCGAGAGACAGCCGCCAAATACACCGCCAAATGTGGGACAGGAGCACCAGGAGGAGAGAGAAGCGCGTCAGAAAAAAATAAGCGTGCGATCCTGAAAGCAGTCGGAACTGTTTGAAGAAACACCAGCACACACATCTAAGGACTACGGTACATTTCAGGTAGGAGGGCTGCTAAGGGACTGACATCCAGACACACCACAGTCAAAACACTGCAAGCCAACCGTACGAAAGTCCGAGACAGAAGCAACTGGTCCACACAGGTAGCAGCCCAAGATTACCATTCGGTGTATGGTCTGAAAATCGGGAAGGAGTAGGAGGCAGTGGGAGACTGTTTAACACAAGGAGAATAACAACAACAACCTTTATGTTTAGAAAAACTAAATTTCTATTTTAAGTACGAAGGACACATACATGCATCCACAGATAAACTTAACTGCCTGTGGACCGGCCTTTCAAGAAATGCCAAGGGAAATGTTTTTAGAAGGAAGGCAGTAGCTCTCTGCCAAGATGACGTCACACTGAAGAAAACACAATCGGTAATTTCATAGGCGACCGAGGGACGGCATAGATTGCGTGTTGTTTTCTTTATTCTTTAACATTTGGAAAGTTCGTATTAAAAGCTTTATGACTATCCTCATTATTTCTTTCAGCTTCTTTAAAAGAAACAATGAAGTTATATGAAGCAATAGTCAGAACAATGTTTTGTAAGCAGGGGCGGTAGCACACACCTTTAATTCCTGCGCTCCAGGAGCAGAGGGAGGTAGATTGCTGTGAGTTTGGGGCCAGCCTTATCTACACAGCAAGTTTCAGGCTAGCCAGGGCTACTACGTAGCGAGACCCTGCCTAAAACTAACCAGCCACCCAACTAAATGTACTACAGGTGTGTAACGAAAATAAAATACAGGGCTGGCAAGACCGACTCACAGTATGAAGACAGGGCCGGCGAGAGGGCTTAGGGCGTAAAGATGATTGCTGTCAACTCTGACGGCCTGAGTTTGATTCCAGGGACCCCCATGATAGAGGAACAGAACTGACTCTCTTCAGATCTCCACACTCACGCGCACGCGCACGCGCGCGCACACACACACACACACACACACATCCCTAATAAAAACTTAAATGAGAATAAATAAAATACGTATAATACAACTAACGGCAGGACCGAACAGACCTATGTGTAACATGTCACTGGAGCTAAGTCAGATAATACATGAGGTGGGAGAATTTAAATTTGAAGCTGCTTTCCTTATTTAGCCTGGTAATCCAGTGGACTACACAGGTTGGTTTTCCGGTGTCAAACCAGCCTTGCATTCCTAGAATAAATCTCACTTGGTCACAGTCAGCAACTCCGTATGATGCTAGGTTTTGGTGCTCTGCTGTCTTGAGATTTTCCAGTCTGTGTTCACGAAGGGTCTGCACTTTCCTTTCTCCTTTCAGACTATTTTGTCTGATTTTTTTTTTTGGGGGGGTATAGAGTAATATTGGCCTCAAAAATGACTTAATACGTGTTACGCCTCGGTTGTGGGGAAGAAATTGCATAGAATTGGCCTTAAGTTCCCTCTCGACGCATAGACACACTGCTTCTATCTCTCTGTGTATCTGCCTACCTCTTTCTGCGTTAAAAGCCACAAGCTAGCTGGGCATGGTGGCGCACACCTTCAATCCCGGCACTCGGGAGGCAGAGGCAGGCGGATCGCTGTGAGTTCCAGGACAGCCGGAGTTACAACAGAGAAACCCCGTCTGGAAAAACAAAAGCCATGAACTCACAGTATTCATTACCTCTAATTTCAGTTGCGCCACAGAGTCAGCCTGGGTTTTCTCTCTCTTCAGATCTGTAGACCTGGCTTCTATTATCTGTCACATTTTGCTTTTCCCCATTTTTTTTTCTATAGGTAGTCAATCTCCTGACCCAGCGGCTTCTTTCGGGACATCTCCATGGCTGTTCCCAATTCAGTGTCTTCAGCCACCTCAACCCTGTCTTCACCTCTTAAAAGATACACCTTAGTTGTTTAATGATACTATAGAAAAATAAAGCGACCTTATTTCCAATAATACTCCTAGGCATGTATTCCATTTGATGCTGTATCTCAACATTCTTTGAATTTTATGCCTCCCCATATCATGTTGTCTACAGTGGTTTTATTAATTGTCATGTGTTCCATTGTCTTGCCTTACTGCCCTGGTCAGGACTCGGTGAAAGACTACCAAGATAGATACAGTGTATAATACTTAGGAGATCTACAAGGTTCTGTGCACTGGGAGCTCTGTAAACTTCTCCAACCTCAGTCCACCTGTGCATCAGCCTGATAGCCACGTTCTGCCCCCACAAACTTTCCAGTACCTCTGACACTCCCTGTGATCTATCTGTGGGGTTTGTATTCTCATATGCAATGGTTATTATCACAGGTCTGACTGTGTAACGCCTACTCACTTCTCTGGAGCAAGCCTTTGGGAACATCCCATCCTAAATTAAGCCCACCTCTTCAGCAAACCACGCGGTTTTCTTCCACTGAATCAGTTGCAAATTGTCTTTGCAGACGTTCTGTGAGCCCTGTCGGGAAAGGAGTCCCCACTGGCTAGCACAGTGCTATGTCTCAGTGCCCCTCGGTACCTTGGCCTCTGGCCCCTGACTTACCTTCCCTGTGTGGCCTTTCAAGTTGCTGATGTTCTCCAGGCTGGTGGTGGTGAAAACGTGAATCACATTTCCATTGACCGCAGCAAACAGGTGACCTCCATTGCTAAAGGCACACTGTGGGGGTGGGGGGAGCAAGCAGGTGGTGAGCTTCCGAGGGGAGGCCATTTCCAGGGAACTCTGGTGGGGGTGGGGAAGGTGCAACAGGGCTGAAATCGGGCTGTTTCCAGACACCATCAAGATCCTGATGCCCGCTTAGTCACTGTGCTGACTCTATCACGGAGCCTCATGGTGTTGGGGAGGTGACTTGACATCACCGCCTTGCTTCTCCAAGCCATCGGAGGGAAACCTGATGGGCTGCTGTAACTGCATCTCGCCGGTGACACTGTTTCCCTGGCTTCCTCCTGTGTTCTACTTCTACCCTCCCAGCTAGGACTCTCATCTGGGGATTGCCTTTCTTCTTCAGTCTTTGCTAAGATGCCCAGCCTTATCACAGATGGCATCCCACACGGCTTTAGATCCAGCAAAATTATTTTGGTGGGTGTAGAGCATGGGGACAAGACCATGCACCTCACGAGTCTGGTGAGAAGCCCTGGCGGCTGCTTTAAGTCACCAAAGCTCTCTGAACTGCAGACTTTGGTCCCACAGTTTTTACCTCTCTGCATCCTCTGACAGAATATTCTTTGAAAGGACGTATGTCATCGATGAGTAGATTCATAAGGCGGAGTTTGTCAGCAAACCCCACCACAATGAAGTGTCCAGACGGGTGAAGGCTGATTGTATAGGCCTCTTCTTGGTATTCCTTAAATAGCTCCAGTGTGCTGTGAGAAAGGTCGGATACTGAGTTATGAACTGAATCCCTAGTCCCCTCAAGTCCCCCCCCCCATTTTTTTGTTTCGTGTGTGTGTGTGTGTGTGTGTGTGTGTGTGTGTGTGTGTGTGTGTGTGTGTCTGAGTTAGTTTATTGCTTGCAATCGCTGCTTTCTGGATTCTGGTTGCTTAAAGATAGTGCCAGGCGCTGAGTACAGCCAAACACGGAAACTGGCCCGAATGCCACCTAGGAATGAATGCACAGTCCTGTGGAGTGTCCAGGAATTACAAGGGCTACACAAATAATCTCTCTCAGCAGCACCTTGTGCACAAGAGTAAAGACGAATATGGGTCTAGCCTGAGCCTGGAGATCCTCATAGAAGCTGTACCAGAAGGATGTCATTGGTAGGGGCTGGTGTGGCTGGGGGGGGGGTGATGGAGGAGGAACAGCCAAAGATCTAGAGAGATCCCTGCAGCAAATGGACCTGGGAAAAGGGAAGGGACAGGAGAGCTGGAGGGGCAGAGGCATTAATGGAAGGTGAGCTATCATGGGGTGCTTAGTTCATGTTTCTAGGGTCTGGCATGGTGTCTGGCATAGACACATAGAACAAACATTTGATAAACCAGAAAGTAATTTTCTTGTTCATGCGAGATTGATGGAGAGCTGACTGATATGGTTTTTAGAAAAAGGCTTTTCCAGGTGACAGCTTCTAGGTGGTTGGATTACAAACCTCTTTAATTAAAACACTTTGCATCCACAGACTTAACGGCTGATATTCTGCACACGAGACAGCAGTGAAAGCCCTTCCCTCCTTACTTTGATTCATAATTCCAGATGCGGACAGAGTGATCCAGAGAACAGGTTGCAATGAGGGGCTTGCGGATGCAGGTAGCTAGACCAGTGATGGACGCTGAGTGCAGTGGATACAGCAGGTACTCGAAATGGGCAGGCTCCCCCTGGAGAGACCACACAGAACGAGATCCAGGAGGGGGAAGCAAAAGGCTGTGTGCTTCAGTGTGAATTAGTACCCAGGAACCGTAATTAGCTTGTGTACACAGAAATCAGGCTAAGGCAAATTCTTTCAATGTCATACATTATTTCCATTATTTTAAAATATTGGTGAGGCCATGGAATCTGCAGGAGAACCTATTACTGCCCATTTTTTTCTAAACCTGCATAATATCTAACTGCATTCTACATACGTATCCTTATGTAATATATACGTATACATACCCACAGGTAAGTGCAGCTCTCACTCATGACCCAAGAAGCTTCATTTTTGCTGCCAATGCGGGGAGCATTACAGAAATCCACAATGGCCAAAGACAGAGAACAACTGACCACCGCGTGCCCACCCGCAGTGGGTACATATATAACACCTAAGGCTGAGGGAGGGAGTAGCATAGAAGTGCGGGTGGAAAGATTGAGAGAGCCAGGGGACCAAGGTGTGTTCTTTGAGATGGTCTCTTCTTTAAAAAAGGGACAGGAAGTGGAGCATAGGGAATGGTTCTGGGAGGATATGGGGAGAGAAATGAGGGGAGGTGAATATGATCAAGATTTGTTTTTATATATATAACACACACATACACACACACACACACACACACACACACACAATTTTAGGGGCTGGAGAGATGACTCAGTGGTTAAGATCACTAGCTGCTCTCCCAGAGGACCCAAGTTTGAATCCCAGCACCCACAGTAGCTTACAACAGTCTGTCACTCCAGTCCCAGGAAATCTGATGCTCTCTTCTGATCTCCTACAGCACCAGGCACACACATGGTATACAGACATACATGCAGTCAAAACACCCATAAACACAAATAAATACAACTTTAAACTTTTTATTATTTTAATGGCAACACGAGTCTAGTGTCCCAGGCTTCTGTGGGAATATTCTGTGTGGTTAACACTATAGATCGAATGTCCTTACATACAAGTCTTTGTGAATCTCTCATTACCGCCTTGAGATTAAGTTTCTGGATGTGGCACTCTGGATAAATGCTATGAATGTTTTTAAGTGCCTTAATAAGTAATCCTGGATTTCTCTCCAAAGAGACTATGCTAATGATGTGAGTACCACCAGCACATGAGCGTTGGATGGGTGGTCCAGTAGGTGTTATGTCTGTCATCAGAGGCATTTTTTCTGACGACAGAGGGGAGGGATGGTTGGGAAACTGAATGAGATGAACGCGGGCTAGGTCTGTTCCCAAGCCAAGACAAAGGCGGAGAGGAGAATTCCACCCACTCTGTGCTTTTCCACTTAGCAATTTACACCTTTCCGCCTTCCTGTCTGAGACGAGGGGCTGTGCATCTGTTACTCCTTTTGTCCTTAGTATGTTTGGCAACAGTGTTTCTACTAGCTCATTCTTATTAGCATTGAAACATACACATTTTTCCCTCCACATGGAAAGCAGTTCTTTTCCCCTCCTAGACCCAGTAGTTGTGGAATGAGTACCCTATGAGTTGTGTCTGATTCCTTAACCAGACCTGCAAGCTCCCTGATCTCCCTCAGAACCCACTGCCAGGACCAGAACCCACCGCCAGGATCCAGTGGGGACTTAGTTCAGCCTGCTTATGTCCTGCAGTGCGTTTACTTTCTGCATTTCTGTGATAACTGTCTCATACTATTTGTTTTCTCTTTTCAAACCTCACAGTCTGAATGTGAAATGTCCCCCTCCTGTGTCTGAACACTTGGTCCCAACCAGTGACACTCTTTTGCAACTGTGTAGACCTTTGGGGCGCAAAGCCTTATTAGAGGAAGTGTGCGTGCACACACACACACACACACACACACACACACACACACACACACACACGCTAATGTTTTATTGCCCCGCCTTGCTTTTTGTTTCTGCTCAGCTTCTTGATCCAAAGTGATGTGGGCAAGCAGCCTCTGCTGGCACAGCCTAAGATGTTCCCCAGTCAAGCTTTCTTCTCCACGATGAACTGTACCTTCAAACTGTGCGCCAAAACACATCCTTCCTCCTCTGATGTGCTTTCTGGCAGGTATGTGGCTGCAGTGACAGGTAACTAATACACAGATACAAATCCAACTATACCAGTAAATGTGAACTAAATGTGAACGGGTAATAAATGAGACCCAGGCTAGAAGGGGACTCAGTGGCAGAATGCGTGCTTAGCATGTGTGAAGACTTGGGTCCAATCTTCGGCACCAAAACCCAAATCAAACAATCTCTACCCGCTTCAAGCCTAAAAAGACACGAGGACCCAATCACAAGCTTTGTATGGAAAGTATATTTTAGAACGAGAACGCAAAGGTACTGAAAAGGATTGAAGGCGATTAACCATGCAAACAGTAACCATGAAATTCTGCAGTGCACACAGTGATATCAGACAGAAATGGATTTCAGAACCAAATGCTACTAGAAATAGAGCTGCGTTTTATGATGAGAAAGAGGGTCAATCCACCAGGGAGATGGTATGATATAAACAATGCCTGTCTAACAACACAACACCAAAACACTAAGTAAAATCTTCACTGGGGGTGAAGGGGAGATGGGTACTTCAACTCCAAGAGCTGAAGACTTGAACAGCCTATTTCCCACAAGGGTTAAGACAAAAGGTAACAAAAAATCAAAGATGTGAATACTGACAGACAGATAGATGGATGGATAGACGGACGGATGGATGGACAGACAGATAGCTGTTGAACATCCAACTCAGCAATCGCAGATGGATTAGAACTGAGACTACGGAAATAAACCCACGTGCCAGCAGAGTTTTGACAAAGCTGTCAAGACCATCCAATGGAGAAAGAACAGTCCTTCAGTAAATGGTGCTGGATTGATTGTGTATCTCCATTACGAGGAAGAAGTTTGGACCCATACTTGCAAGTCACACACACAAACTCAAAATAGATCAAAGAATTAAACCTAAGTGCTAATACTATAAAGCCCTCATATGCAGGGGCAAATCTTCATTACCCAAAGCTGTGGTGATGGGTTTTTAAACATAGTGCTATAAGGACAACCACCTAGGTGAAAAATAGATGGATCAGACTTCATCAGAACAGGAGCCTTCTCACCAAGAAAGTGAGAAGATTCTGGAAGTGACGGCACATGCCAATAACTCAGTGCTTAAGAGGCTGAGGCAGGAAGTCCAACAGCCGATAAGGAACCGTGTCTGTGATACATAGTGACTCTTACGGTCCAGTGGTAAAAAGACAGCACAGAGTTAAAAGTAGGCGAAAAGATTTGAATAGAATTTCTTCCAAGAAGATGGGCAGATGGCAAAGTGCACAGAGAGATGCCCGTGTTATGGTCACCAGGGAAACACAAATGGAATCCACTGTGAGATATCACGGCGCATCTTCCAGGGTGGCTGTAATCAGTCAGACCATCACAAGTGCCAGCAAAGATGAGGAGAAACCTAAACCCTCGCAGTATTACCTCTTAGAATTTTAGCGGTTTCTCAAATGCTCAACACGGAGTTACCAAATGACCCAAGCATTTCCACTATTAGGAAGAGAAATAAAAATCTGTGTCTACACAGATCATATAGGCGTGTCCACAGAAGTGATAGTCACAACATTAATAGAGATAACTTGAATGACCCAAACTATGTACAGGCAAACAAAATGTGGCATGTTGGAAAAATATATTGGAATATTATTGGACTGTGAAAAAGTTATGAAGTACTGATCCATGGTCTGGAGTGGATGGACCTTTATGAAAGCATTGTTTCCTCTATATAAAGTATCCAGAACAAACATTGATAATCTGTGGCAGTAAGCTACAATGTTTTACCCTCAATTTAGGGAAAGAGAAGGGATAGAGAGAAATTTTCATCCCTTTTGCAAGTGGCCTTGATATAGAATGAGAAAAAGGTAGAAATCTTCACAGCCTCTCTTAGGCTGTCCTGAGCTTGAAGAGGATGAGCGTCTCAGCTCACGTTCTGTAAACTCAGTATCTCCAACTTTTGTTCTTTTAAGAATTAACACACTAACAACAACAACCCAACCAACGAACCACCAACCAACGCCCACCTGACTCTCGGGGCTCCAGACCTTTAATACCCTAAGCCAAAAGTTCCCATAAACCCATGCAGCGCACAATCCCAAAACAAGCTACAGGTGCCAGAACGACTGCACCTGACCAGATTATAGCCACGTGCATCAAGCATGCCAAAGCCAATTCACAAACAACTATACACAGCTGGGGTGGGAACCAAACTAGCGGAAACTTCCTCCAAGTGTTCTGCTACGAGAATCCATAGAGCAGGGGAGTGCTTGCTTCGGGTTGAGGTGGGAGGGAGCGTGGAGGGATGGCGGTTAAAGCACACGGGCTGTTCTCTTTACGATGTGGTGAATATATTCTATAATTCACTGCAGTTCTGGTTGTAAAGCTACCGTGGAAACCGCCACAGCGCTAGAGATCTAGTTCAGTTGGTGGAGTGCTTGCCTGAGCACAAACATGAAACCCTGGATTCCATTCCCAGCCCCGTATGAATGGAAGAGCTGATACCTACGTTATAGAGGCAGAGAGGTCAGAAGTTCAAGGTCTTTCTTAGCTACTAGGGCTGTGTGAGTCCCTGTCTCAGAACAAGTAAACAAAAAGACGAATAGCAATAAAAGCATTTCCCAGAATATGACTGAAAGGATATATTAAAATCCCGCACTGTGATCGGAGGTGGTCTGTTTCCTTTGCTTTATATATTTGAGTCCATGCTGCTAGGGGACACAGGTCTGAAACGATATCTTACTGATGAAATGCTTCCT
Organism: Cricetomys ansorgei; assembly: GCA_026225945.1. NCBI lineage: Eukaryota > Metazoa > Chordata > Mammalia > Rodentia > Nesomyidae > Cricetomys > Cricetomys ansorgei. Next base: position 98,683 of record JAMJFZ010002837.1, on the reverse strand, counting down.
CTTTGACAGGGCTATTTTGCTGTGAGGCCTGGAGTGTTCTAGGGTAGCTTCCTCTGCGATTCCAAAACGAGCCAAACAAGCGACAACAGACATTTTTATATAGCCACTTTCGGGCTGTGAACAAGTATGGTAGGATATTAAATTCCTTGAAACGCGACTGCTGGCGGGACATGAGTGGGATCTGAATTTGGTAGGCAAGATCAATGTGGTAGCCTCCCCTCTCCCGCCAGAGTGCTTCTGTGCGCTCGGCTTTTGTCTGCTCGTATGGAGAGGGTGCATGGTCCATACTGAGCTTTGCGTGAAATTCAACCTGTGTGGTGAGCAGTCCCTCCGACGGGCATCCCAGCGCGGGTCGGGAGGGAGCTGGCACCTTTGGAGGAGGCTCACCTTGCTGATCTCTGTCAGGGACATGGTGATGGTGTAGAGTTGGTTCTTGCTGGTGCTGGCGACCAGGGTTTCTTCTGATGGGCTGAAGCACAGACACAGGACGTCCTGCTTGTCTGACTGAGTTGGGTCATTGCTTTGTGGGTCTGCGGGGATCTGCTCAAGGCACAAAACAGCCGTCAGTCACTCTAAGTCGCACACTGTCAGCGTGTCCCTGGCTATAGGGGTTCCAAGGGGACTCTCAGCTCACAGACTCCTGAGCAGGCTACTTCCCTGATCTTGCTCGGGTCTGGAGAAGGGTAGGGCTGGTGTGCCTCTGCTTCTGTAAGTTTTCATTCTGCAGCGACTAGCATCTGAATAGTAAGACAGTCTCACACGTGGGAGTGGGCGGGCCAGGCATCCCAGTGTGAGACCCCCGTTAACACGTGTTCATTTAAACCCTCTCCGGCTCACCTGTCGGAAGCCCAGTGCATGGACTTGCTTGGCGCCCAGCACACCTGTGTGTACTTCAGGGCATGGGAGGGATATGGTGGCCCTTCTGCAGTATGGGCTGGGTAAAAGAGTACAGGAAGGAGAAGGGGTCATTGCTGCCGCCGGTGGGCTCGGAGAGGAGCTACTGTTCCCCAACAGACATAATAAAAATTTAGATTTCCTTCTCCCTCTATTTAGCTTCTTTTGGTGACTAAATGTGCTGACGGGCTGGTCAGCGTGCACTGTTTCTGCACCCTTGCCGTCTGCTCAGGTCTTAGTTTCTTAGATGTGGCTCCCTGCCCTCCCCGCAACTCCCCTCCATGTCATCCTTGACAGACACCCAGGAAGAAGGGCCATCACCAAAGCCAGAGCCTAGACCCGGTCACACCTCCCTGGTGTTTTTAGGTTCTGTAGGTCCCTGGGGCCCGGAACACTGAGCTCTCATGCGTATGGCTCCCTACGCTTGGGGTCATGTCTTTGTACACAGCCTGGCCTTTCTTCACACGGCCAACACCCATCACTCCACCAGCAAGCCTTCCCTGAGCACTCTGGGATAGGGAGACAGACATCTCCAAACTGTACCAGGAACTACCAGGAGCCCTGTTTTGTCACATTTATCTTAATATGCAGAGAAGAATGGGAGCTCTGGGCTGAGGACCCTGTCCATGCCGCTTCCCAGTGTGTGCATGAGGGCCTGGAAGCAATGAATGGATGGATACAGTGAACGCATGGGTGAGGTATATGTGTGTATGTGCTCACGTATGTGTGTGTAGTCACGTGTGTTCATACATATGATGGCCTGAGGTCGACACTGGTTGCCCTCCCCTATTGCTCTCCACTGCAGTTTTTGAGGCAGAGTCGCTCACTGAACCCAGAGCGCACTGATTGGTTAGACTGCTTGGCCAACCAGCTCTCAGGGTTCAACTGTCTCTGGCTTCTTCCCTTCCCAGCTTGGGGTGATGAGTACACACTACCGCACCTGCGTTTTGTATGGGTGCTGGGCATTTGAACCCGGGTCTTCACTCTGAAATAGTAAGAGCTTTTCCTACTGAGCCATCTTTCTAGTCCCCTAATTTTTCTTTTAAATATACTTCTATCTCTTAGTGATTCTACCCTAACATGGGATTTTCAGTAAAGAGAGTGGTGGTGTTTATAATTATAAAGCCTGATATTCAAGGCAGAAGGAGCAGAGTGTCGGGGACTAAGCTATAGGTAGCACAGGTCAGGACACGTTGCATCCTTCTCCGTGTGCACACTGACTTTCCCGCTAACACCCACCTCCCCATTTCCGGCTGCTTCGCTTTGCTCTGGTGTCTGATCAAATGCCCCCTTCCTTGGAGAGACAGTCCCCCGATGGTTCTGGAATAAAATCCTCTAGCTCCTGGGCCTCTTCCTGGCTGTCTTTTCTTCCCCATGTTGATTCTCATCTGACACCCTGTTCATTTTTGCTTCTCTGCTTGCAGAGTCCCGAGCTCGGGCTCTCCGTGTGTTGATTTCCCACTGTGTGTCCAGCCCCCGACACTGAGCCTGCAGGGCTCAGAAACCTGTTAAATAAATAAACAAGCAAGCCCACAAACAAGGGGGTGTACTTCTCCACGGGCCAAGTAAACTCCCACTGCTTCGGCCTGTGGCTTCTCCTTGCTCTTTCTCCAGTTTCCCTATTTCTGGCCTCTCTCCCGGGTTTCCCACTTTGAAGCATCATTCTCTGGGTGAGCTTTGAGAGCACTCCTCCCATCTCTACCCAGAATTAGTCTTCGAGAAGGCATTTTCTCTTTCCTTTGCCTCTGCTACCCACTGCTCTGATCCTAGGCCTTGCTGCCTTTGGGGTGCACTAACCAAACAACTCTCCAGCGAATGCCAGTTATAGCCATGTGGCCAGCAGTGCATGGGGGATCTACGAAGACTCCTATCTTGTCACTTTCACCCCCACCTCTCATGGGGGTCATCGTGTTATGTTCTAAGCAGAGAAACGCAGCTTTGGCAGGCACGAGCTCATCTCAGCCATTAATCATGCGTTCACATCTGACACTATGTACTGTAGGTAGGTCATTTTTTTTGTAAACATAACCTTTTACCACCTCCAAATCCTTGTGGACTGCTGAAGAATGTTCCAGATTGGCATTTGTTACACCTTTCACTGGCCGTAGTGCCCCTCTTTTCGAGTGCTGTGCGTCCCTCTGTACTGGGGGGCAGGGCATGTCCTAAACACACTGTGCGTGAGCTGCTGCCCCCACCTGGAGTTCCTGGTGTATGTCCTCCTGTCAAGTGTCATCCGTTCTCTTAGGTCCTTTAAGAATGGTATCACACACCAAGGAGCTTTCCTGGGTTCTTCCTCAACCTGCCATATTGCTCCTGTCTCCACAGATGGAGGACCAGGACAGTTTGGGACTCTCTTGCTCTTTCTCTCTGAGACCCTGATATATGGAGAAGGAACTTGGTTCCTTGTCTAAAACTAGGCACATGCTTAGCAAGGCTAGTACAAAGCCTGAGGCCAGAGGGAGCTGTGGTTTTCTGGGTCCTGAGAGTTTGACAAACCCCTCCCTCAAGGGCTATGATTATCAGTCCCGAGGTTATGGGGCACTTGTGTTTGTGACGCACTTGAGATATCCTGTTACCTTTGCGCAGCATTGCTTGATGAACTTCCTGCTGACCTCGTCCCATTGTATGATAGTTTCTGTTGACTCTGTCCCATCCCCCGACCCCCGCTCCCTGCAAGCTCTATATAAGGTGCTGTACTTCTTAATAAACCTGCTTGCGTGAGTCATCAGCTTGTGTAAGACCTCCTGATCCCAAATTTTCCTATCCTCTTTTATTTTCTTGTGTCTTGCTCTTCCCCTCAGGACCATGCCATTGAAGAACTTGCTGGTCCAGGTCATTTTTGTATCATTCCATAAATGTGTGTGCTGAGCAGTGTGTTTAATGTCATGGTTACGATAACAGAAGGGTTATGGGACACCGGGGTTCAGGGAGAAAGTGTAATTTGTGACATTTCCCCACAGGACTCAAATCCAGATCAGGCTACTTCTAGATCCCAATCCAGTTCACTGGCTCCTGAGTTTCTCAGACACGGCTCTCTGTCTGTTTCTGCCCATTCCTTCCCGGTGAATTGCTCTGGAAGAGCACTTCCGCCCACGGCAGAACAACACCTCAAAGACCCTCTCTCTTTCCTGCTCTCCTTACCCGTATTTCCCTGCTCTCCCGGTAAAAGTCCTTATTATCTTCCACCTTCTCAAACAGCAGAACTCTTCCTGGGCCGGCAGAGCAGGCAAATCCCTTCGAATAGGCGGCAATGGCAAACACCTGGGGCATGGTCTGGTGGCGGGGGCAAGAGGTTGCCACGACCTGTTCAAAGGAGGGGACTGGGGAGCTGGGTGGTGGAAATTCGATCAGGCTGGAAAAGGAAAAGAGCACAAAATGTTTTCAGAGGCAATCCTGGGAGGCATTAAGCTCTGGAGGAGAGAGAGAGAGAGAGAGAGAGAGAGAGAGAGATGTGGGGGCGGGGGGGGGGAAGAGGAGGGGTGGAGAGAAATTTAATTCCAGAACATGGAAAGTAGAGGCAGGTGGATCTTCGTGAGCCCAAGGTCAGCCTGCTCTGCATAGTGAGTTCCTGTAGGCAGGTAAAATAATGAGACCTTGCCCTCTGAGAGGGGGAGGGGGAGGGGGGAGAGGAGGGGAGAAGTGGAGGGGGAGCGGGGGTGATCAATTTGGTTTTTGAGTGTTGCTGCCCACTGATCCCTTTTCCCCAGTAGCCAAATGCTGCTCTCTGGCTTGGGAATGCTACACAGCACCGTGAGCATGCTAGCTAGAACAAGGGTGCTGATTCTTACTTTGTTTAGAAATAAGTGGTTCGGGGGATCGAGTCTACTAAGATCATACAACTGCCTGGCAGAGCTGAGATTTGAACCCAGGCCTCTTTTTTTTTTTTTTTCGCTCAGTCACTCATACAATACATATTTATTCTTGTTCATAAACATTGATCTAGAGTAATAATGGCTCTGCGAAGCAACAGTAAATAAGATCAACACAGTCCTTGCCTCTGGAAGCCTCAAGTCTCAGGCTCATGTGCTAAGGACTGCTAAGGGGCAGCTAGTCACGCCACGCAGAGCCTGCCACAAGTAACCCAGGCTTTCTGAGGTCAGGAACTGAGAAGGTACCCCTGTCTTAGATGAGCAGAGGCCCAGTGATCCTAGCCAGGCCCTCCAAAGCAAAGGGGAATGGGTGAGTATGTAACTGTATGTTGGGGCAGGAAGAAGACAGAGGGAAATACCTCTGACTGAGGACACAAGCAAGAAAAGGCATTGGTCATGCAAGACACCCAGAGCTGAGAGCTGATGTCCTTCTCAGGAGGGGAGGGAGGCAGGGCTGCCTGGGTCGAGTTAAGGGGCCTTTGTGCTGGGCATTGTGGACCTACTCAAACACTGTGTACACAGTTGATGTGGATGCGTGCCTTCATCAAATGTCATTATAAAGTTCCAGGATTTGATGGCATATGAAGGATGTACCTTCCTAAGGTAGGTAGAAACTAGTAAAGGGAGAAACAGCTCTATCAACGACTTAGGAAGCCTTTACATAGCCACAAAATAAAGAGGTGCCAACTAGCTTGGGGCAGGGACTGTGGGAAATGAGGGGACCAGAAGTTACTGAGGAAGAAGAATCCACAGGATGCCAGGTGGCTCAGAGAGAACTGAGACGGAATTCTAGTCCTGTCGAAGAGCGGTGCTGAGGTCTTGGGTTAAGTGGCTTAAGTGTTTTGGGTCTCGGTCCCCTGGGCTGTAAAGCTGGAGTTGACAGTGATGTGCACTGTGGAGGCCAGGACTTGGGTGGGCACGTCAGCAGTGACGTACTCCACAGCACGTTCCTCTGTGTGTGAGATGTGACCACTCCAGGTTACAGCGCGGGCAGAGCCGAGCACTGCTCCCCGAGTAACCCACCACGCTGCCTTCTGTCAGATCTCCCGAATCCACTCCCTGAATCTCTTTGCTCATCTGTTGCCTCCTATTGAACTGTCACTGCCCGAGGGCCTGTGACTGAGTTCCCAGTGCCTGGCGAGGCACTTTTTTGCACACTGCAAGGGCTCAGAAGAGATTTATTCCATGTATTTTGCAAATTAGGAAGTCAGCCATAGAAAACATGCTTCAGGGAAAAAAAATCTACCATTTTGAAGACTTGTCATACTGAACTGTGCATAAAATAAGATTGGGCATAAAAATAAAAAGACTTGTATGTGGCCTATGGTTACAACCGTCAGATTCGTGCTTGAATACAGAAGGAAGCTGAAAGAGAAGGAAGAAACGAGGATAGTTGGTTTTCAACGCAGAGAGGTGGTGAGAGGCAAAAAAAAAAAATTTCTTTGTTTTTACCTTATGTCTAGGGGTGTCTGGCCTGTGTGTATGTAAGTGAACTACAACGATGTGTGGTGCCCTCAGAGGCCAGAAGAGGGTGCCAGGTCCCCTGGGATGGTTTTGACCTGCCATGTGGGTGCTGGGAACCAAACCCGACTGGGGTTTGCGGAGGACACCTCAGCTCTTAACTGCTGAGCCGACTTTCCAGCCTTAGAGAGAGGCTTGGGAAGAAGCTTGTTCCTTTTCCGTAACTTTGGCAGTACAGTGGGGGTGGGCACCAGCCCAGCAGAGGGCGCCGTTACCTCTCTGACTCGTGGATGATCTCCAGGCTCTTGGAGCTAGTGGGCTCCTTGACCATGATGCTCGTCTCCCAGCGCTGATCTCCAGATTCAAAGAGAAAGAGCTTGCCGGAGTCGGTGCCGACGATGATCTTGTCTTCAGACACCCAGGCGTGGGCGAGGTAGTTTTGGGACTCTCCCCTCTGAAAATTGAATTGCTTTAGGGTTCCTTCAGCAAAGCGGAGAAGCTTGAATACCCCATTTCCAGTGGCACAGACCTGAGTGTTATCCTGGGGATTGATGCTCACCTGCGAAATGCCAGGAGATAAAAGAAAAAAAAAAAAAGATAAGATGAATCTTGATGCAATTATTCCCCACTTTACCAGTTAATACTCACTTTAGGTAGTTCATAATATCCTGTATGTATCACAAAATCACGGACTGTGGTGTTATATTTGATAAAGATACACACCTACGCCTACTGGATGGACTACCAGTCAACAAAAATTTTTTAAAAAGTAAAATGAACATTTTTTTTTTCAAGCCGGGCTGGCCTTGAACTCACTATGTAGCCCAGGCTGGCCTTAAACAGATACTCCTCCTGCCACAACTTCCTGACTGGTGTGATCACAGGCATGCACCAGCATGTCTCCTTGTATGAGCAGAGCTACACTCCATGCCAGCATGATGGCGTGAGGTTCAGTTGGAAGCAGCTGGGATTGAGCCGATGCACGAAGGCCTGTCCGTGGGGAAGAGACCACACATCAGGAGGGGTGATGCAGTCTCCCACCAGGTGGATTTCCTTCAGCAGGACCCCTTATCCCAACATGCACTCACGGCAGTTAACCTGCCGCCCTCACTAGACGGAGGGGAACTAGGGTTATGTTACTGCTGAGTCTCAGTGGCCCTAGGGCTAGGTTCATAGTAGACACCTCGTAAATGCTCCCTGGATCTACTGCAGGAGAGGTGCTCTCTGCTCTGAGAAGGGTTCTTCCTGCCTTTGTGGTTCGAGGATCAACACTCTCATCTTCTCTGTATGGAGAATGGAGTGTTTGGCTTCAGATGTCCTGGCCCACACATCAGCCTTTGTGGGATGAGTGATACATGCTTGGGGCTCTGACGGGCGAGCGTCTCTGAACATGGACAGGGCTGACTTCTTGAACTTGTGAAAATGAGTTTAAGATGCTGGATGGGGGTGACCGCAGAGGGCTAGAACCTGGGGACTCCCTGCGTAAGCAGCCAACTGGTTTCCTAATGGGTCTTCACTCTGCTCTTAAACCACAATAGAAAATCCTGTCTGCACAACTGTGACTTCGTTGGAAGTTTCTTACACGTCTACCCTTTTGCTGGGTGTGGTGGCAAGCACCTCTAATCCCAGCACTTGAGAGACAGGGGCATGGAAAAAAAGAAATCATGATTTCCGGGCTAGCTATGTAGTCATAACCTGTTTTCAAACCAAAAAAACAATGCTCTCCCCAAATAAAGTAAAAACCCCACTCTACCACTTTATATGCCATTCCTGAAATCCTCCTACTGCCCGGAAGTCTACCGCAAAGGGGTTTAGAACAGAGCAGCACAGCTGGGTCTAACCTGTGCCGGTGCAGTAGTTCTGGGATATAGGGAGGAAACAGCCGGCTCTGCCTCTCAGCACCTCTGCAGTCCTGGGCGAGTTACTTAGCCTCTTGGAGCCTCGGGTCCCTCATCTCTAAGATGAGATCATTACCACGTATTCCTCATGTGGTGATTATGAAGCTCAAGTGCACGGAAGAAATGAGCACCATGGCAGAAAGCGAGCGTTAGGTAGACGGCGGCGCTTACTGCTTTACAGTGGGCAAGGCACTTGTCATGCCGGGAGGTACCTGGTAGATGGGGTTGTTCTGAACATCAGCTCTAATAATGGCCATTACTTTCTGCTTTTCCCACAGCCAATAGACGAGGTTTGACTCTGGAGGCGACGTCTGCGTCAGCAGGTATTTAGAATCTGGAGAAAAAGCCATGCTGACAAACTTTTGAACTTGGAAGTCAAAATTATTCAGGACTTTGCGCTTCCGGCAAGGGACGGTTGACAGTTCGTAAATAGTGATGGTGGGTTTCTCTTGCACAGTCTCGGAGATAGCAAGGTATCGCCGATTGGGGCTGATGGACAAGGCCAGCATGCCCTGACTCTTGTCTGAGCCTGCAAAAGGAGGTAAAAAGGGGGGACTGAGGGCAGACAATGCTTCCATCAAGATCCAACCAGGCTGATGGGGCACCACCAACAGAGGAGAAAGGTATACAAGCGCGCAAAGATCAGTCCTCGGCCACCCCTTGGGTCAGCTGTATGCAGGTAACTGTGAAAGGGACTGGGATGGGCACCTCTCTGGGTTGAGCTGGGACGCTGTGCTTCCTGCCAGGCTGTGTGCAGTGTCTGTTCCACTCACTGATACAAGCCTGTGGACTGGAAAGCATGGTTGTCTCTGCTACCGCACGGAGCTGGTAGGGACCATGGCTTTCTTGTTCGTTCACCAGGGACTGAACACTTAGCAGGTGCTTAGCATTGCCATGCTTTGTGCAGAAACAGGCATGTTCTTTAAGTGAGTCATGTGAGCACTGTAGTGTGGACTAACGCAAGATGCCTGCGGCATCACTGGGCAACACTGCCCTCTGGAACCATTGTCAACACCGTCACTGACGGTGGTACTCCATGTGGCCCACGGCCGGACCTCTTGACTGATTTTAGTTTGCCAATCCAGCTAACTCAGTTATCCTTGAGATAGCTTTGTCTCTCCCCCCTGCATCTTCTTGGTCCCTCTCCTGCTCGTTCCTCAGCTCTTCAGCCCTAAATGGAGGAGGGTCCCAGAGCTGACAGAAGCTTGTCCAGCTCAACTGTTTTCCATTTCATCCCTCCGGCGGGACTCCTTTCTCTGAGCCTGGGAATCCAAGCTGCCCCTTTACATTCCACGTAGGTGCTTCCACGTGTCTCCTGAGGAGAACCTCCCCCCTCAGCCTTTCTAGCCTCAGCCAGCAGCAGCTCTGTCACCCCGGATGCTCAATTATAACAACTGTGCTTCTGTGTCCATTTATGAGGAAACCAGTCAAGCCTACCTCCAAATCAGATCCTCGACTGGACTCACTGACCTCAAGGACTGTCCCCACCCTGCCTTACAAGGACACCCTGCCTGATCCCCTTACCTGATGACACCAGACCCCTCTCAACAGGCTCCCTGCTACCCTTGCTCTTAAGCACCACCCCCCCCCCGTACAGTAGCCGGAATGAACTCATGGAAAGGTTAAGTGTGTTGGGCTGCTCTGCTCTGAGTACCCCGTGGCTTCTCATCACATGCCTGTGTGATGCTGTGCCTGTCATTTCCTTGCTTTGCCTCTTGCTCCCTGCTTCCCCATTCCACCCCCCCAGCCCATCCCCCCCTCGTTGCACCAGCCCCGTTGAGTTTCCCCTAACACACTCATCACTCTTCTGGGGTACCATCCTTTTAACGCATCCCCCCTCCTATGTCAGCAAGGCCAGCCTCCTTGGCTACCACGGCTCATCGCCAGAAGTTGCTCAATCAGCGAGCGATCTGCAGCGTCTGACACCTCATATTCCTTCAAAGTTCTTCACTTTCCAGGCCCCATCTCCTCCTCATTAACATCCCTATTCCGCTTGTTGATACTCTCCCTGAGTGTAATAGAGGCACGGTGAAGACAGGTGTGTGCATGCATGTGTGTGTGCGTGTATGTGCGCGGGTGTGCACGTGGGCATGTGTTAGGAAGTGCCTGGTACGTTTGTGTTAAGTGAACAAATGATTATATCTGAGGCTCATTATTACTTGGTGACCACAGCAAGCTGGACATCAGCTCCATTTCACAGATGGGGACACTGTGAGCCTATAAAATGGAATGCCAGGTCAAATTCGGAACTTTCAAGTTCATGATCTTTTTACTTTTCAGTTCACCAGTAATAGTCTGAGATTCGGCCACCGTGGGATCTGCTCTAGCCTTGTATTTTAGAGGGGATCTCTTCTGGCTGTAGTCTTTACAAGGAGGAGATGTAACTGAACCCTGGCTCCTTATTTTGTAACTGAAATCTGCTCTCCTGGTTCTCCTGTTCTACTTGTAACTGGATCCCCCTGTTCTCTCTACTCCACTTATAACTGAAGGCTGTTCTCCTGCTCTGAAAACTGTTTTCTTGACCTACGCTGGAGTGCTGCTTCCAACTGAATGTTACTGTAACAGATTCCCAACTTGTAACTAAATCCTAACTTGTACAGACTCCCACTGTGTTCTTTATCCCTTAGCTTCACAAAGTTAAAAAGGAAAGAGAGAAATATTCACAGCTCTGTTTTGGCTGTCTTTTTCTATCTGAAGTCTGGAGAGCTGGACTAGCATCTATCTGAGAGCATGAACCGCCATCCACCATATCATTTCACTAACTGTCCCTCCAACTGCCACCGCCTCCTTTAGACCCTAAGCTGCTCCCAGAAGTCCAAGCGGCATCCAATCATAAGAAAGGCTGCACAGGACAGACTTCTTAGCAAAGTCCCACTACAAGGAGGGATTCAGGACACCTGGAATTCTCAATTGCCATTCCGAGATTATGTTCCGGATGCCCAGAACCTCAGAATGCCATGGCCCGGATGGTCCTGACAGCACCAGCACCAGCTTTGTCCTCATCTGTCTCAGCCCTAGGCCCGGGATTGAAGGATAGCAGAAGGATGGCTGCTTACAGGATGTGTGGGAAGAACCTTGAACATGTGGCTGGGAGGATTCTCACACGTGTAGGTGAGGCTCCTGGTAATACAAGCTGAAGCTCTAAGAAGAAGAGAAATGGTCAGGGCAGGATGTATGAAAACAGGAAAAGAACAACTGAAATTAAAAATCTCTGGACACAGGGCTGGAGAGATTGCTCAGTGGTTAAGAGTTCTTGACTGTTCTTCCAGGGAACTTGGATTCAATTTTCAGCACCCACATTACCATCATTAACTCTAGTTCCACAGGACCTGACACCCTCTTCTGGCTTCTACAGGTACTGCACATCTGTAATGCATAGACATAAATGCAGGCAAAACACCTATACTCATAAATATAAGTAAGTAAATAAATAAATCTCTGGATACACTAAGCAGTAGGCTAGATACAGCTGAAAACAAAATCAGTGAGAAGAAAAATTATCTGGAAGCTAGAAAGTGGTAGAGAAAGGGACTAGGGAATGGGAGATCCAGTTCATAGTGTTAAAGAACACGAGGATTCAGTTGAAATGGTCTAAAGTTCCAAAAGGAACTCAAAGAATGGAAAAGCTAGGACATCTGAAGAGACAGTTGTTAAAAGTTCTGTAGAATCATTGCAAGATGCTTGAGATTCTGGAAAATCCTTAGGTGGATGAGAAATGAAAACACACAGCACACTGGGGGGGGGGAACACACACACACATATGCACACACATGTACACATACATGTGCACACACACGCACGTGCGCACACAGAGAGACAGAAAAGACATTATAAATATCCAGTGAAAGATTGTGTACCCACAGAAAGAAGATCCCAGTTGCTAATTACTTAACTAACAAAGCAGAGGCCAAAAGACAGTGGAATAAAACCTGTATCTACCCAAAAACCCCTATCTTTCTGAAATGAAGATAAAATAAAGCATCAGTTCTCAACCTTCCTAAGGCTGACAGCCTTTAGTACAGATCCTCATGTCGTGGTGATGCCCAACCATAAAACTATTTTTGTTGCTACTTTATAACTGTGGTTTTGCTACTGTTATACATTGTAATGTAAATATCTCATATGCAGATGGTCTCACGCAACCCCTGTGAAAGGGCCATTCGACCCCCAAAGGAGTCCTGACCCACAGGTTGAGAACTGCTGAAATAAAGCATTCTCAAACAATCAAAAACTCGGAGAATTGGGCATTATGTCTTACCTCTGAATTGTAACAAACAACAGTGGCAGGTATTTATGAGAGAAAATATACACAAATATTGCCTGTATAAAATGATAGTTGGTTTAATGTTGGTAGGCCACATATAAAGATCTCTATTAAATACAGAAACCATGTGCTAGGATACCTATTATCTCTTCCATTATCTGTTCACTGAGGGCAGAAGCATAGAAAACTGGGAAAAAAGAACTAATTTAATCTCATAGAGGACACTGACATTTGTTCATAGCAAATGTCTTTTCTTATAAGAAAATATTAATAGAATTCTCATTATGATCAGAAACATGTTGACTAGGAGCATTATAATTGCTTTTATCCAACTCTCTCTTGAGACGCTTCCCAGGACAGTGACACAAGATAAAGAAGCCATTACTACTGGTAGTTGTGACTGTCTTTGTAGGACACCCCAAAGAATCCACAGAAAAATGATCAAAACTAGTAATAGTCCAGCAAACATGCTGGACAAAAAAGCCAATATATTAAAGTCAAGTGTGTTTCTTTATTTTTATGTGTGTGTGTGTGTGTGTGTGCGCTTGCACACGCGCGCTCTTCATGGCACACTTATGGAGGTCAGAGGACACCACGGATGTGGGTCTTCCACCTTGTTTGAAGCAGGGTCTCTTTTCTGCTCTCTGCTGTGCATGCCAGGCTAGTTAGCCCTCAGGCTTCTGTGGAGTCTCCTGCATCTATCTCCCATCTTTCCACAGAAGCAATGGGATTACAAATGTGTGTTAATCACTCCTGGTTTTATATGGGGTCAAATTTAGGTCCTAGCACACGCCTGGCAAGTGCTTTATCCACTTAGTCATGGCCCCTGGCCCCTCAGATGTATGTAATATAGTTTACTCTTACAGAATATTTACATGGTGTTTGATAACCTTTACTTCATTAAAACTAAGAATTATTGTCCATCTCATGATACCACACAAGGAGGAAAAAAAAACACAAGCTGCAGAAAAGAATTATTTCTAACACATATATCTGATAAATGATTAGCATACAGAATATACGAAATGTGTCCATAACTCAGTAAGAGAGCTACTTCTTCAGAACAGAAATCTCACAGAATCTCACAAAAATAATAAAACATTGGTAAAAGGCATTTAACATAAAACTAAGTAAAGATATTCCATAAACATGTGAAAGATACTCATCTTAATTAGTAATACAGGCATGTAAGCTAAAACAACAAGATCTCTTTTTTGAATCACTAGAATTACAAAAAAAATTAGAAAGTTGAATAATACCAAGGGTTAGTGAGGATGGGGTAATAGGGACTCTTAAACATTGCAAGTGGAAAGATAAACAGATATGATTGTAGAGGAATATTTAATCTTTTAAGCCAGCAGCATGGTTGCTTTAGCAAAGGATACATTGAAAGGCCTGCATGATAGGCATTTGATCTCTGATCTAGCAGCATGGCTGCTGTAGGGTAGAAAGAATGTTAGTACACACTTTAATCTCAATGTAGCACACACCTTTAAACCCAACTCAGATGGCAGTGGTGGCCCTCGCCTTTAATCCCAGCTCAGTCGAAAGAAGCAGGGAGTAGAAGCAGAATGTGGAAGAAGCAGAGCTTGGAAAGAGGTGGAAGCAGACAGGAAGCAGTGAGAGCTCGGAGAGTAGAAGCAGAGTGTAGAAATGAGGTGGAAGCAGACAAGACGCAGAGCTCAGAGAGAGAAGCAAGGAAGAAGCAGAAGCAGACAAGAAGCAGAGAGGAGAGTTAGTTCAGTCAGGCAGTCTGAGTGCAGTCAGCTCACAGACAGTGCAGTTCAGAAGGAGAAGCCGAGAAGAGCACAGCCAATCCAGAATAAGCTAAAAGAGAAAGCAGAGAGTCAGAAGCAGATGGTTTACGATTAACAGCTCGGAGTTCAGAAGACAGCTGGTCAGAGTGAGCTAAGTCAGCAGTAAGTCTCGGGAGGCTGAAACATTCTATGTTTAAGTTTGAAGATTAGATTGTATGGAGGCTGCAACCCTCTAGGATCAGGGATTGAATTAGCAAAGAATAACCTGTCATGAATCCACAAGAATAATTAAATAAACCAACACACACATAAGATCACATTTCTCAGTAATTTTAGTTCTGGCTGTGTGTCCTGGAAAATCTTTGCAGACCTGTGTGAATGCAAGAGTGGTTATGATGGTGTGTTTCTAACAGTAAAGAATTGTTATTTGCCCCTCAAATCTAGAATGGCTATATAATGTGTGTGTGTGTGTGTGTGTGTGTGTGTGTGTGTTCCCAGATTGGAATGCCATACTGCAAAGACATGAACTCAGTTATATGTGTCAAGATGCATGACTCACAAAAGCATAAAACTGAACAGAACACACAGACTGTTTCCATTTGTGCACAGCAGGTAAAGAGTGAAAGCAAAAGTATATCTTGTCTAAGGTTACATAGATATGTGGTAAAACTGTATAGGCAAGACCCGAATGGGCTAGCAGCCGGAGGAGGGATTGAGAGAAAAGTAGCAAAGAAGCCCCGGAACTGGCAGGTCCTGGGTGTCTGGGTACACAGGTCTTCATGTAATAGCAATTCATTAATGATCACACATATGTAGTGTGGTCTTTTATATATGCACACGAAGCGACAAAAATGGTCAATACGAAAAAAAGTAGGGAAATGTCATTAGTACCATTGGCTGGACCAATGTCAACAAAACAGGTGTCAGGTTCTAAGGAAGGTTATTTGTGACTTCAGATAAAACTTTTCCTGTGTCTCCACCATACAAGGATTCAATGAAGGTGGTGCACTCTCAAAACTACGTTAGACTCAAAAAGAGGTTCTGGTAAGGACAAACCGCAGCTGCAGGAGAATATAAGAAAAACACTGTTTAAAGGGTCTCTTCTATGAAGTCACAGCGAAAAAGCACTTTTAAAATTAGTGTTATTTTGTATATTATTTTGGCTCCGTGTCAGGTTTACATAAGCAGTGCAAGTTCACATTTATTTTGTCTACATTTATAATACTACGTAGATATCCCAGTTGTCAAAAAAAAAAAAAAAAGACCTTCCCAATTGTTCAGATTGTGTAGCCCTGTGTAGAACATGCCTTTAACGGGTGGGTCAGGATGGGAAAGTTTTTTTGTTTTTGTTTTTTTTACCTGGAATGAATTTTTGCCATTTCTGATCCAGATTGTATTTCACACAGTGATTCCCTGAAGGAAATATAATGATCTGTTCATCGAAGAAGAAGATATTGTTGGCCACGTGGGCCCGAAGTCCAAAAACATGCAGCGACTGGGCTACTACGGTGGACATGGTACCTGTCAAAGAGTGCTGCTGAAGATGAAGCAGCAAGCAGGTGAGAATGGAGGCGCGCATTGCACCTCCTACCTACCCCACCCAGCCCCGCCACGGCCCCGCCCCAGCCCTGGATTCGGCCTTGGCCCCGCCCCTCCCTGACCCCGCCTCATCCCTCCATCGCCCCGCCCCCAGACTTCTCCACCCCAGCCCTGCAGCTTTTTCCGCACTCATCCCTTCATCCCTTGCGCTCCCAGCGTCCCCAAGCCGTCCAGAAGACCGCAGAGAAACCCTTCACCTCTAGCTTGACGGCGCTGGGTTACTAGACCACGAAGAGATCCACGGGTTCTCCTCCTACAGATCCAGAGCAACACGGGCACGCCCAAACGCCAAAGCGGTTCCTATAGCAACGAGAAACCGGAAGTAAAGGCTCTGCACCCGGAAGCGGAAGTCCGAATCAAAAAGCGTGAGCGGAGTAGCCAAGTCGCCGGTGGTGGTGGTGGTGTGCTTTGCGAGCACGTGGAGTGGCGTCCGCACTCCGCCGGGCAGCAGGCCGCGAGATGGACACCCCTCCGCTCTCGGACTCGGAGTCGGACGAGTCCCTGGTCTCAGACCGGGAGGTAGGCGGCAGCGGGGCTCGCAGGGCAGAGCGTGGGGCGGGGACTCTAGCTCTTCGTGCTGACTCTCCTGGGTCTGTAGTTGCAGGATGCCTTTTCCCGCGGACTTCTGAAGCCAGGCCTCAATGTTGTGCTAGAGAAGCCGAAGAGGGCGGCGAATGACGTGGTGAGCTCGCGCGAGGGTCGGGGTCCTTGGAATGGAGTGTGCACAGGCGCTGTGCTACTTGGGGGACCGATTCTTGTGGGAAAGATGCACCTTGACTAGGGGGGTCGACTTCCTGTGCGTGTATTTGGGCTTAGCATTTGGTTTTGAGAGAGACAAACTGTGGGTTCTCACGAGCACCGTGTCTGACGTACCTAGAATGGCCTGAAGCAGTGTTTGGCTGAATTCAGACGGGATCTGGAGTGGGTGGAAAGGCTCGATGTGACCCTGGGTCCGGTGCCGGAAGTCAGTGAAACTCAGCCAACACCCCAGAACAAGGACCAGAAGAAAGGTGTTAATCCAGAAGATGACTTCCAGAGGGAAATGAGTTTGTATGTTTGTTGTGGGATCCTGTGATGCAGAGGAAGGGGCACCGAGGAGTTATCAGGGGCCTGAGAGTTGAAAGAAAGAGCTAGGGGGTTCCTCCTGGTTGAAAGAGGAGCTCCTTGGTCATCATTTAACCAGTGCCCTGCTTGGGGTGCTGTTTCAAAACAATTCATTTAAAATTTGTGTGGGTGCATCCAGTCATTAGAACAGACTTTGCCTAGTTTTGGGGGAAGAGTTCATAGTTTGCATGTTAATGGTGTCTCAAGCTCATTGTTTTAAACTACTGATTTACTCTTAGAAGTATTTTCCCCTTAAAAATAGGTGTAAAGTGAGATTTCTGTTATATATGAAATTAGTGGAGTTTTATTGCAGTTTTTGTTTGCTTTCTTGTTTCTTTCTTGCTAGTGCTGGTGGGAGGTTGATAGCCCCTAACTCCTGAGAGGCAGTAAGAGGAAATGAAGGCCTTTCTCCCCTCATTTCACTCTGCCCTTCAATTTCAGCTACCGCCAGGCGCAGGCCGCAGTGCTTGCGGTATTACCCCGTCTCCATCAGCTCCAGGTTCCTACCAAGCGGCCCACCGATTATTTTGCAGAAATGGCCAAGTCCGATCAGCAGATGCAAAAGGTAAGAGTCAGGCAAGTTTTTCCTCTGGAAAGTCAAGTCTTCCCCTTTTAGTAATTCCTTAGTTCAGCTGTCTTATTTCCTGTAGTCTTTGAAAAAAGATTTGTGCCGGTTGTGATCAGTATCCCTAACAAACATCCTGCGCTTCAGGGAATGCTGGTCACTAGATAAAGTAGGGAGAGAAGAGCTGGAAGAAGTCTTGTGTACTTTCTCACTGGCAGGGTTAGTGGCATTGTTGAGGAGCCACAACAGTGTTGTAGCCCAACATCGCTACTGAGAACACTATTGCTCGTAGACAGGTTTTTCTTCTCGGGGTCTCTGCTTCCTGGAGAATGAGGACTGGGTATGTGGCTTGGATGTCGTATAATTTAGAGTCAGGGGGACTTGATCTGCATTTAACTTTGGGAGGAAGAGAACTTGATGACATCATGTCCAGGGTGTACTTAAATTGTTCCCTTGGTCTCAGTCTCTGTCTTAGAGAAATCCAGGTGGTACCCCAAGAAGCTAATCCAGAGACAAGCCCAGATGCATCTGACAGTCGTACTGATGACTGTTTGTGCTTTCAGGAAAATGTGTGTGTTTGATGAAAAGGGCAAGGTATCAAGTGCGTGGGAGTTTTACCCCTTATGTGGCCTGTCAGAAGAGAGCACTCAAGTTTAGCCTTAATCCGTATGCAGGGCTGGGGAGAAACAGGTCTTTTGTGACAAGCAAAATGTAATGGAACAAGCATGCTGATATTTACCTGGATAAAGGCTCAGCTTTGGGACTTTATTGTCCTCGTATGGAAAACTAGGAGAGTACACAAGCTCCGTGGCTTTCGGAGTCAGTGGAACACTGGAGCCCTGTTCTGGTGTACTCCAAATTAACCTGACAGCATCCCGTATTTTAGATTCGACAGAAGCTGCAGACTAAACAGGCTGCCATGGAGAAGTCTGAAAAGGCCAAGCAACTTCGAGCGCTTAGGAAATACGGAAAGAAGGTGAGAAAGGACACCTGCTCAAAATAGGCCAAGTCCGGGACTGCCAGATCAGATCGCTGTGGTGTGATTCGTTTCCGCCCCGTGTGTTGATGCTGTGGGTCTTTTTTCACGGTCTCTGCTGGTATCCCCGAACGTAGGTTCACTTGGCACCACGGGACACCACGGCACACCACGGCACACCAGACGTAGTGTGGTAGCAGCAGGTGAGCTGATTTGGAGTCGTGGTTTGGGATGTATGACTGTCCCTGTGTCTGTCTCACAGGTGCAGACTGAGGTCCTTCAGAAGAGGCAGCGGGAGAAAGCACATACGATGAGTGCCATCAAGAAATACCAGAAAGGTCAGTGTGTCTGTCTGCTAAGGGTGTTGGAGCCTGGGTGTCGGGCACCTTAGGACTGAGGGAACCCTCTAGTGCCTCGTAGTCACCTTGGTTTTCTTCCACTGAGCTTAGGTTTGGGAAATGGTGTGGCCAACAGATGGGCCTCTTGCGACACATTTAGGCAAGAGCAGCCTCGTCCTGAACGCTTCTAGAAACCCAGTGGTGCTGATGGAAATGCTTCTCCCTTCACAGGCTTCTCTGATAAGCTGGATTTCCTAGAGGGGGATCAGAAGCCTGCCGAACGTGGTGCAAAGGCAGGAGCCAAGGGCCAGCAGATGAATAAAGGGTAAGGACTTCGGTTTGGTTTTTGTTTTGTGATGGCCAGCAGTCAGTCCATGAGGGAGCTCCCGGGGGAAGGCCTCCAGTGCAGGAGGACCACTGCTCAAGGGGCAGAGACTGATACCACGGGATGGGCCTGTGGCCGAGGGATGTTTGAAGGTGGGAATCGGTGCCTGGATCATGAGTGTCAAATGGCTGTTTTACTTCCTGATCCTCAGAGTGACGGTGGCGAGTCCAGCCTGAGTCAGATCCATTTGGAGGGTGGCTTTAAGCAGTTCCCTGTAATTGCTTCATTTACTGTGAGGCAATGGTCTGCCTCAGTGCTGTGAGGGGCTGGGTGGGGTTCGCCTCTTCTCTTTAGTCTCACTTTGTGCATAGGTGGGCACAGGCCTAGGGATGATGGTTTCTGTGTAGATCAGGGAGTTAGCTCGGAAGCACACCTGAAAGTCCTGGCAGTCTGGGGATGGTTACCTGGAGGACCATCCCACCTGAGTCTAACGTGAAAGATGTGAACACCCGAGCAGGAGGGTGGGAGAGAAGTGTTTAGGGACAGAAGAACCTGGATGAGCAGAGGCACAGACATGAGCCAGGCTGTTGCAGGGAGGAGCAGCCTGCGCTTGCCCTCACTAGAAATGCCGTGAGGCCAGGAGTTGGAGAGCCTCCATCCTGTTGGCACTCGGGGGCAGGCACTGGTTTGGCTCAGTTATGCACAGGCCAGGTTCTCATTTTGAGAAGGTAACAGAGGTGTGTAAATGAGTGGTAGTGGGGGAAGTGGAGACTTGATTACGTGAGATTACAGAAGGCCCAGTGAGCAAGGGTAGCACCTCACAAGTGCCACGCACGGGGTAGGACTTGATGAGACATCAGACAGCAGGGAGAGGTCAGTGCCGGGAAATGGTAGGAGGCACCAGTCCCAAGTTGGCATTTCCGCAGGAGATGCAACCAGCCCAGGAGGGGCTCTTTATTAATTACAGGCCAAGTCAGTTCTCAGGGACTCAGTACCTGGGCAGCTAGGCAGACTTCATTCCATGTTTCTCTCACACTGTTCTCTCCCTGGTTCTTGCTTCTCTCCTCTGCTTCTCTTCTCTGCCTCAGCCCTAGGCGCTTTTTCATTCCAAACCTTCCCTGTCTCCACCCAGCCCTCCAGTATACAAATAAACAGGAATCTCTGGGCGGAGGTCGAAGCTGGGGATGGCACAGAGGTGTAAACAAGTAAAAAGTGGATCTTTTACATGCTACAGCATAGCTAAGGTATTATCCACAACGAAAACATCCCACAACATACGTCCTTTTCTGCTCTTTGTTAGTTTTCCTCCTCTGGAATTATTTCATTAATAGGTGAGTCTGCCTGTGTGATTTCTAGAGTAAAAATGTAAGCAAGGAGAGTCCCGCAACAGTAGTGCCTAAGAACTTTGTAGAAACCAGCCTGCGGCTGTCACCCGGCCAAAGGCTCACAGGTTTACAGTACAGTAATCCAATGGGGCCACCTTTTCCAGCCCCAACGCCAAACGACGGTACAAAAACCAGAAATTTGGTTATGGCGGAAAGAAGAAAGGCTCCAAATGGAACACCCGTGAGAGCTTTGACGACGTCTCCGGCTTCCGAGCCAAGGTGGCTCACGGCAAAGGCCCCAGGAAGCCTGGGAAGAAAGGGGCAAATGTGAGTCCAGGCTGGGGACCCCATACCTCTGCCCCTTGGTTCCGTTTCCCATGGGACGGAAGGCTAAGCGCCTTGTGACTGAATACGGTGTTTATTTTGTCTGTGCAGAAGCGACCTGGAAAACGAACAAGACAGAAAATGAAGAGTAAAACCCACTGAGCAGCGTCTTTTTCTTTGAAGAACCAAGGGAAAGGGCGAATGTACAGACTACGGCACACTCAGAGCTTCTGTCTTGCTTTCTTTTCGTAGAAAAGTCTTTTAATAAATTAAGTTTATGAAAGATACTCTTGGATCAAAAACAGAGACTGAAAGGTTGAGAAGTTTGCGTATTAAGGAATATTGCTGTCTACTGGGAATGTTTCTTTAGGTAGCTGCAGGCTGAACCTACACCAAACTGTCCTGTCACAGATAGTCCCTGGGGAGGAGGGTATACTTTATACTTCGATCAGATCACCTCTGGCATAGCTGCTGGCTTTTCCTCAAGTAATGCACCTTGCATTTTTCCACTTGCCTAATTTTCCTTCTTTTGCCCATAGTTTTTCTAGACGCGCTGTCATGCTATCCACCTCAGGGTTTTCCTGTGATGGCGCAGGTCAGCTATAAACCATCACCCGACAGAACTTAAGAGTTTATTTTTTATGTATAGTCAAGGATACAGTCTACCATGGCAGAGGAATCGTAGCAATAGGAGCCGAGGTCACACCGCAGACAGCCAGGAAGCAGAGTGATGGATGCTCCCGTGAGGCTCGGTTTCTCTGTTTGGGAATGGTGCTGCCCGCATGCAGGGAGCGTCTTCCCACTACACTCTACCTAGTCAAGGTACTGTTCACAGACGCGCCCAGGAGCTGACCCGGCAGTCTCTCACAGGCATGCCCAGAGGCTAGTCTAATCCTGAAAACCCACCGGGCGTGCCAGATGACTCTAGATCCTGTCAAACCGACAGTGTTAACATCAAGGTAGGAAAAGTTCTTTGCAGAAACATTTTCGTTTGAAGTTTCCGAAAGAGACCATTGATCATTTCTTCTTTTCAGAGGAGTCAAAAGTAAAGCTACCATAACAAGTATACTTTAAAATTCAGTCATTTTCACTTTTAAGCTTTCCGTTTAATTCTGAGGTCTAAACAATGTGAAACTATTTGTCTTATAGTTCAGATTTACAGTGTCACATAGGAAGAATCTGAAGACACAGATGGGATACTGCTAGTTTCTGATGCATAGGGTTGGGGATATCATCAGAATTTTCCAGATTATTATTATTTTAATTAATTATTGTTTTTCAAGACAGGGTCTCTCTTTTGTAGCTCTGACTGTCCTGGAACTCACTCTGCAGACCAGGCGGGCCTGGAACTCACAGAGATCCACCTGCCTCTGCCTCCCAAGTGCTGGGACTAAAGGCGTGCACCACCACCATCTGGCTAGATTATTTCTTACAATGAGAACAAAGTTAATTGGTTTGAATTACTGTGCTGTCCCATAGCTGATCCGAGTGTTTTTCTCGGAGGAGTAGACAGACAGGCAAAATGGCATTATATTTTCCACACAAACTTGTTTGATGATATTGAAAAGATCAGTAGCCTTTTGATATTCTGAAAATCTCACATCTCCATCCTAAAAGGTCACTATTACTTCTCGGTCCTTCAGAGCTGCAGAACTTTATTGCTCAGAGTTTCATGGAGCCAAGGCATTTCTGAGCATCAAATCCACCCAGCCCGACTTCCAGCTGCCTACACTGAAAGCCACATCTGTTGATACCTTGCCCTGCTGGTGTCCACTAGAAAGCAAGCTCCAGGAGACAAGGAGCTGGTCTTAGCAGAGTCCTCTCCTAGGACAACATCCAACACAGTAGATATTTGGCCTATGTTTGTTAAGTAAGATGATTGAAGGGGTCACAAAGAAAGCAGACACGAATTTTATAGAAATGATACTGTGGCAATAAACATAATATATTTTAAGCAAATATCATAAGGAGACATACTGACATGCCCACTCAGCATACTTTCCCACATCCCCATATTGAAGTTGGGGGTACCCTTCCTGAACAGGGTGAGGGTTCCCCATCCACGTCGAGGCTCCTCAAGCTTCTTTTGTCCCCCACCATCATTCTGAAACCAGCTGAGACATCATACAGGTCCACGACACCTAGATCTAATGTCTTGAAGAGTATAAGTTCTTAGATGGTCACTAGTGTCCCCCGATGACATTGTTCCCAGGTTCATAATGAGCAAGCACGGAGTGCTTCAGACCACTTGCAACTTGAACAAACACAGTCTATTATCTGCAGAGTCCAAAAGGATCTGAAGCAAGGCTGGCCTGGCTGGGCCAGCCACACCGGTCCTTCCTGTCAAGTGCACCACAGGAGTCTAGGAAGGTGAGGGATGTAACACATCCATGGGTGTTTTTTCCACGCAGGGCTTTACTCTTGAAGAGAAAGGAGAAACGCAGCATTGAGTTACTTGTGCTCTTGAATATTCTTTTCTAAGTTGCCTAATTGCTTAACGTGGGTGATTTCTACTTACGCCCACCCACACCCAACCCTCTTCCCTTCACCACCCTTCCTGTTACTTGCAAAGATTTGATCATTGACCAAACTCCACTCAGGCTATCCCGAACTCTCTTCAACTAGGCCATACTTTTGGATTTCAATGTTCGTCTTTGCCTCGTCTAACAGTGGCAAAACCCTGCTGAGTCATGTACTCCCCTCCTTGCTGTAAAACCTGGGCTTAGTTCAGCCGTTTATCATCGTACCTCCAAGTAGTAGCCTTGTTTCAGAGCCTTTGCCCAAAATGAGCCGGGCAAATGGATGGGGAGGCCAGATCCCCGCGCTCGCTGGCAACTGTGAGAACTGGAGACACATAGCCTATGGCTCAGGTTAGAACTAACTCCCTGTCCTCAGGAAGACACAGACAAGGTACCCATTCGGCACCTATTAGTGGCAGGCACATGACTATAGTGTTGGGGAAAAGTAAATCATCTAGGATCTAGAAGTCTAGAACAGCGTTGTCCGGTAGAGTGACTGCTGGACATGTGTGGCTACTTGAGTCTTAAGCGACTAAGATTAAACGCAATAAAAACTATGCACATGTAGCTACTTGAATTTAAATGACTAAGGTAAAACACATTTTTTAAAAACTGCAGTGTCTGGAGGGGATAGCTCAGCAGACAAAGCACTTGCCTTGCAAGTGTGAGGACTTGAGTTTGATCCCCAGAACCCACGTTTTAAGAGCCGGGCATGGGTACACACTTGTAATCCCAGCACTGGGGAGAAGGGGATGGGTATATCCCTGGGGCTTGCTAGCCAGCCAGTCTAGCCTACTTGGTGAGCTCTGGGCCAGTGAGAGACCACGTTTCCCTCAAAAGCTGGATGGTGTCTGAGGAGTGACATTCAAGGGTGTCTTTAGTCTTCAAATGAAAGCACACGTGTACCCCTATACCCCTATACATAAATTTGCACACATGTACACACACGTAGATACACACTCTAGTTCTTAGCCACACCAGCCTCATTCCAAGTGCTTATTAGTCACATGTGGTTAATGGCTACAGCACAGATATAGAACAGTGTACCATTAAAGAGTGTTCTCTTGGATCAGAACTTTTGTCTAAGTTATTTGAACACAAAATACATATCTGTACTATCTCTAGCATCCCCAGCACTGTGGGCAGTTGTGGTGCTTGGCTAAGTGTTTGCTGGGTGGCCCAGTCTATGGGCCTCTTTTGTTAATGTCACTAGATAAGCATTTACATCATCCAGACACACTAATGACATCACAGCTGGGCTAGAGAACTACCTTGTCCTTGCCTGACTACTCACGATGTTCCTGAGGCAAACAGGAAAGCGGCCTTCATTTTTAAAAGAAGGGACTTCGTTAGTTTGAGGGCACCTAGCAAGAATGTGCTCTAAGCTGAGTTTCTTGAGCTTGGGTCCACTTGACTTATAATAACCAGAGGTGATCCAGACAGGTTCAGTGCTGGACTGGGTGGAGGCTCGGAGAGAAAGCGTGGTCAGGGCCGGAGTGACGGCGTGATGGCTCAGTGGTTAAGAGCATATGTTGTTCTCGTAGAAGAACTGAGTTCGGTTCTCAGTGCCCACACAGCAGCGCACAACTGTAACTCCGATCCCAGGGGATCAGATACACTCTGCTGCTACCTCTGTGTGTGCTAGACACACATGTGGTGCACATTGCAGGCAAAACTCTCATATGCATAAAATCTAAAAAAAAAAAAAAAAAAAACCAAACATTTAAAAAAGAAGAAGAATAGAGGCTATGAAGCCTCTCTTTCTCTGCCCCAAACTCTACATTTCTGTTTCCACGATGCCCTGATAGAGACCCAGCTAACTAGGGCAATTTAGTGACACTCTGTGGCTGGCTTCTGCTTACCCAGAACCTTTCCAGGCCATCGGTGCATTTCACAGTCTTGTATTCCTTAGCGGAGACAGGGTTCATTTTTGTCTGGACACAGTGAACTGAAAAATACAGCAGTGGTGACAGTGTTCTTACAGGGCCAATTCCTCTAGAAATCTCTGGATTCTCACTCAGGATCAGATTCCAAGACTCATCCAACAAGGAAATCAGCTAGAAAGTGTAAGATAAAAGTTACAGGCCATTTGCATTAGGGACAAAGTCTGTTATCCAGGGATTAACCTAAAAATGTGTCTACATGTGAGTCCATAATTATTATAGTATTTAAATTACAATTTGGGGGGTTAGCCCTTGTATCTGGTAGGGAGGAATTTCTTCTGTGAGAGTTTTGACTATTTTTTAATACTTTGTATCTCTGAATAAATTATAATGAATCATTCAAGTTTTGCTAAGACCTGTTGGGATTGTTGGGGGTCCTTGTTCAGGACCATCTGCCTCAGAATTGTGGCACATGCCTGGTAGTCCCAGCACCTGGGAGGTGGAAATGTGTGGATCCGGAGTTCAAAGTCATCTTGGTTACATAGTGAGGTCAAGGGGGAGCCTGGGATGTTTCTGTGAGACCCTTACATAGGACTGGGCACAGTACCGGCCTTCTAGACTTAACCGTCTTTTCCCTCTTTAGGCTCAAGGTAGCTGATAGTCCCTACCCTCAGAACCTTGATGAAAGCACAATGGGGCCCCTCCCTTGGTGTCAGGAGCTGTTTCCTGAGGATGGGTGGCTCTAGCCTGATTCTGAAGTAGAGGACGAGGAGAAACATACTAACAGACTCTGGGAGGAATTAGACCAAACAACAAAACCGGAGTCCCTGTGCATCTCCAACAGGAGCATGAGCCCTGCCCTATGCTCATGTCAGTCCTTGTATATATCCCTCCCTCCCTCTCTCTGCTCTGAACCCAACCCTGCTCCTGCTATGTGGACTCTGGCTGTAGCCTAAGTTTGCTCGAAGGCAGCTGAGAAGGCAGGAGGGAAAAAACAGGTTTCCTGGGAAAAGGAAACCATTAGAGACAGTAGTTAAGGACCAGAGTCTGAGTTGGAGGCCAGCCTGGTCTACAGAGTGAGTTCAAAAAAAAAGAAAAGAAACAACAAAACCCAGAGTCTAGCCACAGAGGTCTCATGACTAACCAGGGAAGTGCTCCATATTGGCTCCATGGTCCCGCATTCCTTGCTTAATAAGGACAAGCTTCCAGGTGCCCACAGTCCTGGTACTTGTGAATGGCGCCAGCAGTAGGAAAGCTTCTTGCCAAGATGAGATCTGTGACTCACCTGGTGTGGTTGGGGGTGGGCGGGTGGATTGAAGGTGGGGACTAGAGAGAAGGGGACTCTTCGACAGGGGTGTTGGGAGGAGTGGGGACAAGGAAGGAAGAGTAACAGGAGAGGGGAGGAAGGTGAATGGTGCGCTTTGCTGAGAGTCTGGAAGTGCTGGGCACGGAGATCCTTATGGTGGGGTAGTAAGACGTGGATGCCAGAGGAGGTAGAGAGGTAGGGCAGAAGACAGAGAGGGGTGGGTCTTGTTGGAGAGCAGGTTGAAGGCTGGAGGACCGCGCAGTCAGGAGAGGAAGGTGGGTTTTATGATGATGAGGAGGAGGAGGCTGGGAACCAGGTGAAGAATGAGGCTGCAGCTGAGATGGGAACGGACGAGGAAACTTTCTGGTCATCTTTCCGTAAGAGCCCGCAGCTTCTCATGTCACCGCAGCCAGTGTCTGGGCTGCCCCGGCTCGTGCTCGCACATCTCTGTTGCATCATCCATTATGAGCTTTCACCCCGCCCCCGGGGTGCAGGGCGTAGATTCTGCCAGCCAGGCAGTTGATGTCATTGTCTAGGTCGGAGTGATTGTGTGAGACAGCCAAGAGGAGCGATGGGGCTGTAACCTCAGTTCCTTCCTGTTCTCCAAACAGCACCCCTCAGTAGGGGAAGCTTGGTCACAGGGATAGAACAGAGCCAAGGGCTCGAGGCGAGAGGCATCACTCCTGATGGTAGAATTGGGAAAATGGGAAAAGCTTAAGTTGTGTACATCATACAACCTAGAATCACATGGGAAGAGAGTCACAATGAGGGGCTGTCTACATGGAGTTGGCCTGTGGGCATCTTTGTGGGGATTTGTCTTCATCGATGTGGGAAGACCCGTCCCACTATGGGTGGCGCCATTCTCTAAGCAGGGGTTCCAGGACTATGCAAGTAGACTCACTTCCATTCACTGCCCTTGACTATAGCTGTGGTGAGACGAGCTGTCTTGAGCTCATGTGGCTGTACAGGATGGACTGTAACCTGGAATTGTAAGTTGAAATAAACCTTTTTTTTTCCTCCTAAGTTGCTTTTTGTCAGGGTATTCTGTCACAGCAATAGAAATGAAACTAGAGCACCACTTCCAAACATCTCTCATATCTATATCATTGCATGATTAAGAAGTAAGAAGTAATCGGAGAAGAGCAACATCCATTTACCAAGGAAGGGAACACCAAAGACCAGGGAGGGGGACTACGGAGAAGTGGGTGATGGCAAGTAGGACTAGAACGCAAACCAAAGGAGAGGGCCCGTAGGAAGGAGCACAAAGTGGCCAGAGCCCCAACAGGCGCCATGGCTTTGCCCTATTCCGGACACGATCTCGTATAAGAGGCTCTGGCCTCTCCTTTCTGTGATTTCTTTTTCAAAAACTGTTTTTAAGATTTTATTTATTTTACTTTACATGTGTTACGCTTTTTTATCCAGCTGGAACACAGATGGAAAAGTGGCCTGGCATTTGGGAGCCCAGGAACCACACAGTTCTGACAGGAAGGTGCCCTGGCAGTTGGGAGCTCAGGGACCGTACAGCTCTGAGGTGGGAAGGTGTCCCCAGTGTTGCAGTTCTGAAGGGAAATATCCGTGGCTGAGCTGCTCTTCTTGTTTCTGGCTGAGCTGAGGTGTTCCTCATGCTTCTTGGCTGTCTCCACTTGGGAGGAAGGCAGCAGCCAAAGGTGCACCCCTCCCTACTCCCAGTAGAGTCCAGAAGGCTGTTCTTTATATAGTGTCCCTGAGGGGGCAGAGCCTCCCAGGGTAACCTGTGATTGGTGGGATTTTTTGCCCTTATTTGGCAAGTCCAGAGAAGGATGAGGGGCCCAGCTTAGGACCATCTGTGTTAGTTGGGGCCACTTCTGTGCTGCTCTTCCAGGTTGGGGGACCCCACAGCCAGCTGGGAGTGGGTCCCAGAGCTCCCTGGCCTTGCTGAGCCAGACTCCCCCAAAGGGTAAATATGCTGGCTCCCCAGTGGTCCTTGGCACCATTTGGGGTTCATGGTAGGCACAAGGGGTTATGGCTAGGGCCCCAGGGTCCCCACCAAGGTTGTGAGGGAGGCAAGCAGCAGCCCCAAACAGCAGCTGGAGGGGCTAGGCTTGCTGGGGAAAGTCAGATTTGCTCCCCGGCAGAAACACAGATAGCTGTGAGGTGCCACTTTGGGCCGGGAACAGGGAGCCAGCAGCCCAGTCCGCTGCAGTTTGCCGGCTGCCATGGCTGCCTGCAGGGCCCACCATGAAGCAGTTCTCAGCTGGTCAAGGCAGCTTGACAGTTTGACACCTGGAAGAGGATTGGGCCTGGCAAGGGGGCGGGGCTAAGGCGAAGCTCCCTCCACACAGGAGGGGTCCACAGAGTCCCCTGGCTGTAGATGCTGAGGGGAGCAGGGCCCAGGCCCCACTCGTAAGTGTGGAGGGGCATATCAGGGGTGGAGCTCTCCACAGCAATGGGAGGCCTGTGCTGTGGACTTGTCAGGGGGGCTCTCAAACTTCCCAAAGGGGGAACTCCGGGCTGTGGGCTGTGTGTAGGGGACTCCAAACATGGGAGCCCCGTGCTGGGGACATGGGCAGTTAGGACAGAACTATGTACAAATGGCCAAGAGGGGCTGCTGGAATCCCTGATGAGGGGTCTATGACCCTCCCCACACCCTCCTTTTGTTAGGGAATATCAACAGTCAACGGTCCAACATGGTATAGACTCTGGTAAGCAGGCACAGCTCATCTGATGAAGATGGCGACTGTTCTGCTCGAAGGGCCTCGTTCTACAGTAGCCTCCGATCCAAGTGACTTTCCCTCTCATTCTCAGCCGGCTTGATTAACACATTTGCCCCTCCTTTTTCACTTTGGCTTTCATGTCTTCGGTGATTTTTTTCAAGCGAATCTAAATTTTCTTGCTTCATTCTTTCTTAAAGTGCATTGATTTTATTTTACGTACGTGTCTGTGAACTTGTGTGCATATATACACCATATGTATACATGAGCCCATGGAGGTCAGAACAAGGCATTGGATCTCCTGGAACTGGAGTTACAGATGGTTTTGACTCACCATGTGTGTGCTGGGAACCTAACCAAGGCCCTCTGCAAGAACAAGAAGTGCTTTTTAAAAGCTGAGTCATCTCTCTAGCTCAATTTGGGGACACCCCCTCCAATTTGAATCCCTGCCAAAAAGTAGCCTCCCTGTTGCTCAGCTCTGTCTCTCTCCTCTGTGTTCACATTGCAACTGGGCTCCACTGTCCGCTCTGCTTTGGTATAGGATTTCTGAATGTAACCTGTTTCCTTCCTCCCTGTTTCTTCAAACACATTTGCTGCTCCTTGGGAGTGATGAGGCTATTGAACGGGCTCTGTGTATCTGTCAAGATGGAGCTTGGTACCTCGAATTGACGAAAAGATTTTATATTCTCTCTGGCTCATCAATATAGGTTGGCGTATTTTTTCCTTTCCTTTCCTTTCCTTTCCTTTCCTTTCCTTTCCTTTCCTTTCCTTTCCTTTCCTTTCCTTTCCTTTTCATTTGATCTTATTTTTGAGACACAGTTTCAGGCATCCCAGGCTGACCTTGAAATTACTATACAGTAGAGAGTGACTTGAATTTCTAACCTCCCTACCTCTGCCCCTCAAGTTCTGGGATTATAGTCATGGACCACCATGCCTAAACTGGTGTTCTATTGCTATCAAGAGACACCATGACCAAGGCAACTTATAGAAGAAAACATTTAACTGGGAGCCTGCTTACAGTGTCAGAGGGTTACTCCGTTATCATCATGGTGGCACGTTTGGCAGCAGGCAGGCAGGCAAGCGTGGCGCAGGAGAAGTAGGTGGAGCTACATTCTGACCTGCAGAAAGCAGGCAGAGAGAAAGAAACTGGGTCTGGCATGGGGTTTTGAAAGCTCAAAGCCCACCCCTATTGACATATTTCCTCCAAGTCCACACCTCCTAACCCTTCTCATACAGTTTCCACTAAGTGGAGACCAAACATTCAAACACGAGCCTATGAGGGCCATTCTCATTCAAACCGCCACCCTCGGAGTGTTATTTTGCAGTCAAAAGAGTCTAAGCGTGCACAAAGTGCCAAGACATTCGTGCAGACACAATACCCATACACATGAAATCAAATTAAAAATACATTTTAAAAAACCTAAGCTGAAAAGAGAGTGGACCTGCACCGCGCGCCTAGCTGCCCGTGGCAGGGGCCATGACTTTACGACATTACCAACAGAGATAAGATGGTGCTATTGTCATCTCCGCAGATACAAAAACCACATTTGATAAAGCTCAACTATGGATTCATTCATGACAAAAAATTGTACAACGCTGGAAGCGCGAATGAATTTCCTTTAGCTGTAAACTTTGTTTTCTATAGAAAACCGAAGGAAGGCGTGGATGGCGCAGTCCAGTCGGGAAGCGTTTCCTTTTTAAGACTAGGGTAAAGGCGGTGGAGTCAGGCAGCATTTCTACATCATCACACTGACGACCCCAGGAGTGGGATAAGACGGGGAAAGAAGTAAAGATTGCACAAGAGGAAATATAAAATGGATGTGATGGCATACATTCAGAACATAGAGAATTTAGAGGTCGCGAGGCATAAAAATTATTGTCATTAGGTTAAAATTCAAGATAAAATCTCAACTCTAGTTATTCCTATTTGTGATAGATTAGTAAGTCTATTAGGTTGCTAATCAAATTTAACTAGCAGTTAAATATTAATTGATAATTAATTTGAAGATAAAAGTTTGAAGAACTCATGCTGCTCAAATAGTCCTGGTTGGTCTGATGTCTAGAAATAAATGGGAACTGGGCCAGACCCCGGCAGGTTTGAGCATGCGCTTCCCTCCCTAGCCTCGTGTTTCGTCTAATGATCTCTGGCTGCTAGTGCTGTTTTGGGAGGTTGTGGGTCCTGCCTGGTGCAGGTGGGCTGCTGGCTTTATATAAAAGATGTTTGATTGCTCAAACACAATCTATCAAAAGCACATGCTATCAGTAGAACACCTGAGGAGCTCAAGTATCAATAAAAACCCCTGAGATGAGACACTCAGGATTCCACTGTCCACTATGGCTCTGGGTATGGTAGTGGTTCCCTCTGCTGAGTGCAGTGGTGGCACACGCCTTTAATCCCAGCACTTGGGAGGCAGAGGCAGGCAGATCTCTGTGAGTTCAAAGCCAGCCTGGTTTACAGAGTAAGTTTCAAAACAGCCAGTGTTACAACAGAGAAACCCTGTCTTGAAAAACCAAAACCAAAACAAAACAAAATAAAAGAGGTTGTTCTGTGCACTGTTGGGAAAAGGGCTGCCTAAGTCTTGGCATTTTGTATTGTCTGTAGGTTTTGGCCTTATGTAAAGGATGTTTGATTGCTAATAATATGCACGTGCTATCAACAGAACACCCGAGGAGCATCTGCATCAATGAAAACCCCTGAGATGAGATGCTCTGGGTTCCACTGTCCAGTATGGTGCTTGCCAGGACAGGCGGTTCCCTCTGCTGAGGTCTGGCAGGGCTTCCACCTGTGAAAATGCCTCCATGTCTTCTTTGCTGAGTGAATCAGCAGCGTACTGCTACAGCCAACAGTGTCTAAGCGGTCCCTTTCTCCCCATTTCACACCAGTCTGTTTTCATTTGTATTCCTGATGATGACTGTTCTGTGTAGTTTTAATCTGTGCACCCTTGATAGCTAAAGATAGATGGTGAGCACTTTTAAAAGAGTTTCCTAGACATTTTGCACTTCTTCTTTTGAGGGTTTTCTATTTGGTTCCATAACCAGATTTTAATTGTGTCTTTTTCTTTTTTCTTTCCCTAATGCTTAGTGTTTTGGGTTCTTTGTATGTTCTGGACTAATTCTCTGCTGGTAAATGGCTGGCAAGGATTGCTCCCATTCTGTGGGCTTTCTTTTTGCGGTACGGAAGTCTTTAATTTTTTTGTGAGGTCCTTTCTTCTACCACCTCCCTAGAGATTGCCCCTCCCTTTACTGTTTACGTAATTAACCCTTCATTCTATAATTATTATAACTTCCTTTTCTTCCTGCATCTTGGAAATCATTTCAATTTTGTGAAAGGTCAGTTTTCCCATTTATTGTTTCCAGTACTAAGTTAAGTTTAGCTTGATTTAGTTTTTAAAGACAGGGTCCAATGTAGCTCAGGCTGGCCTCAGACTTGTTATGTAGCCAAGGATGACCTTGATCTCCCGATCCTCTCACTTTCTCCTGAGAGCACTAGGATTTCAGGTGTGCCAACCACGCCTGCCTTTTGTCTTACTAAATGCATTGTGTTTAGTGCCTCCTTGTCTCAGTCTACCATTTTATTATAATAGCTGGTTTTGTCTCTCACATCTGGTTGGATTACAGAACAACTATTTAAAAATACTTTCTTTGTCCTTCAAAAATAAAGCTTTCCCTCTGAGTCTCTGGGACATGACTTTTCCTCCACAGGCAGCTGGGTATTAGTGGTGGCTGTGGGGTCATGAACCTGGCTGGTATGTCTGTAGTGATCACGGGAGTGTTGACCGGAAGGATGCTGATGGTGAGATGATGGTCTGGGTGGTAATGCTGAGTAGGAGGAGGATGCAGTAGGGAAGACGGACAGCTTTGGGATGATGGCTGGTCAAAGTACTGATGTGAACCCAAGTGGGAAGACATGCTGTGGAAGTTTATTTTTAGTTATGTATAAAATTGTTTTGTGAACTGTGGGTGAGGGACTCTCTAGGTCTTGGTGATTTGTATTGTCAGCATGTGTTGGGTTTCTGTGTGTATGTATGTGTGTGTCATGGGGGGGCAGGGAGTGTTTGATTGCTTATGATCTGCACCTGCGTAGTTTTGAATCAATAAAAACACCTGAGCTCAGATGCTTGGGGTTCCACTGTCCGGTATGGCGCTGGCCATGATGGTGGTTTCCTTGGCTGAGGTCTGCCAGGGTTTGCATCTATGAAAATGCTTCCTTGTCCTTGCTGAGCCACCCTGTAGATGAACAGCTACAAATACAGGCTATAATGATGTAACTTATGCTGGGAATACCAGGGTGGTGGAGGAAGAGAAGGCACCCCGGGTGTGCACTTGTTACCAGCATACACACTTGGGATGCAATTAGGAAGAAGTTACACAAAAAGAAAGCACAAATTTCTTCAGGTGCCTCCAAGGGGCACCGTATCTCTTCTGCTTTTTCTGCCTGGCTGCTGGTGTGGTCCCCGCTGCCTAATAAGCCGAGTTCTTAATGATGTTCCTCACATTTTCTGAAGTACAGAAGTTAACAAGCCTCCCAGGAATTCTGAGTTCAGAGCAGCTCAGCTGCAGCGTAATTGGCCCACAGCTGGGATGGAAGACTCCTGGGGCAGAGAACCAAGGAGTGGCCAGGAACTGCAGAGGAAAACGGGAGGCTCACAGCAATATGGAGAGGACCCAAGACTTTCAACTAACATTACTTTAGTTTAATTGGGATCAGAGGCAGACAGAGTCCTGTGTAATTGGCAGTCTTTATATCCTCCAGAGAAGTGCCCGGCTAA
The DNA here is from genome assembly GCA_026225945.1 of Cricetomys ansorgei. Lineage (NCBI taxonomy): Eukaryota > Metazoa > Chordata > Mammalia > Rodentia > Nesomyidae > Cricetomys > Cricetomys ansorgei. The sequence continues at coordinate 64,817 of JAMJFZ010002837.1, read as the reverse complement.
TGCAGAGCATCTAGAAGATTCCAAGTGGCTCAGAGTCTGGACCTTGTAACTCCACCTGAAAAGTGACACATACAATAGCCTCTCAATTCAGGAGGCAAATGCCGGTGTCTCAGAAGCCTCCTCCTCTTCGAGCTGGCCTTGACATGGCAAGTCAGTCTGTCTCCCAACATCAGAGCTTCCAGGAGCTTTGAAGGTTCACTTCGCTAGTCCTTAGACGGCAGTGCAGCAGCTGGCAGTATGGCTCCGTCTGAAACCTCTGAGGTTTTTGTTGCCATTGTCTTTTTTAATTTTTTTCCTCTACACAAGGACATAGTAATGAAATAATTTATAATCAGCCAGGTCAATCCCCTCTTCAACTCTGATTCTCGCACCAGACTTCAAGTCTGCCTCCAGAGTTTTAGAAAATGTTGGGGTTAAAGGTGTGCACCGCCACGCCTGGCCTTAGAAATTTACTCTAGCATTGCGTTGATAAGAACATGGAGAGGTTTTCTTTTCACTTTTCCCCAGGAGAGAGGCTCGTAGCAGGGTGGCGTCAATGAAAGTGATAGGGACAGAGTCTCTTTGCTTCATGTTTTTAATAGATTTCTTCCAAGAGAGTGCTTGTCATTCTTAAAGTCTCATCACAAAGAATGTGAATTATTTAAACCCAACCTGTGAGTTGAACGAATTTGCCATTGCCCCTTTTAGATGAAGCAAAAATTCAGTTAGAGCCTCTGTGATCCGGCGCTTGGTACGTAAGTCGAAGGTTATCCTGGACCACACAGCCAATTCAAGCCTAGACTATAAAAGAGGCTCCGTCTCAAACAAATGGCCATGCTACATGATTGTCAGATCACAATTCCTTTCCCTAGCATTAACTTTGGGAGGGAAAAGAAGGAAAATATTTTAAAAATGTAGGTGAAAACTATAGCTAATAAAGGGTTAATATTCTAAGAAGGAGACTCTCTCAACTTGATGTCATCTCCCATCATTGCCAAATGGGAAAGAAGCCATTTATTTTATTTTTTTATTTTTGAGCAATCTTAGGGGGAATTAACATATATTTTGATTTATATTCCACCGATCACAAATGAGGTTGGGTATCTTAGCAGGTATTTGCCAGCTGTATTCTTTTTGTGTGTGTGGGGGGGGGCTCTCTGTTCATGTCACTGGTCTACCAATTTTGTCCCTTTGAAGTGTTACAAATATTTGTCTCTTTTATGTTAAATACACTGTGTATATTTTTAGATATCAAGTGCAGGCATCTTCATCGCTCTATGTCATAGGTCGCAGGTATTTTCTCCCGGTTATTTTTCTCTTGAAACATTTTGTAATTTCCTGTTTGTAAAATGGGCCAGTTTTTCCCATATGGCTGTGCACCTGCTCTTACTCAGGATTACATTCTATGTACCCTTAGTTTATAAGACTATCCTAGGGGCGGGCTCAGTGCTTAAGAGTATGTAACACTCTTCCAGAGGACAATTTGGTTCCCATCACCCGTGTCAGGCAGCTCGCAACCACCTGTAACTCCAGCTCTGTGGGATAATGATGATGCCCTTCTGGCCTCCCCGTGCACCTGTACAGGCCGGTCTCCACTTCCCTGAGCACTGGGATTAAAGATGTGTGTCATCGGTTTTAAGGAGCATCTCACTGTGTGGTGTAGGCTGACTCCTCCTATCTCCGGAGGAGTCAGGATCGGAGTTCTAGGATCACGGGTGTGAGCTGCTTCACTTCTAAGACTTTAAAATGCGAGTGCTTGGCTCGCTCATTAGTCTCTTCTCAGCCTACCTTGGGCTTCTACCTCTTGAAGCAACTGGTCCAGCTTAAATGTCTTTTAAAAAAAAATCATATGTCTTATCTATGTTTTCAAAATTTCTGATTTCAAACTTTGTATAGTAGTTCTAAGGATTAAAAATTGTCCCTAATGTCCAGATGCCTGTGGGATGCCCTGGTGCTTGCAGGACGTCAAGGTGCCTGTGGGATTTCCAAGTGCCTTGGAGATGCCTAGATGTGGGTTGGCCCAGCGCCTACATGATGCCTGGGCATCTGCATGATTCCCTGGAACCTGGAGGAAGTCCTGGTGCCTATGGGATGTCTGAATGTCCGTAAGATGCCCTGGTGCCCACGGGAGGCCCTGGTGCCTGTGGATGTCTGGGTGCCTATGGGATACTCAGGTCCCTGTGGAATGTCCGGGTACCTGCAGGAGGCACTGATGCATATGGGAAGTCCTGATGACTCCTGAGTGACCAGGTGTTGGTATGAGGTCCTAGTCCCTGAGGGACTGCAGGAGGCCCTGGCCCCTGTTGGATGTTGGGGGGGGGTCTGTGGGATGCCCCAGTGCTTGTAAGATACCAGGGAGCCTGCTTGGTGTCAGGGTTTGGGCAGTGAAGCCCAACTTCAGGTCGAACTCTGTCATGCCTCATCTCAGCTAGTGTTAGGCTAGGTCAAAGTTCACAATCAGAGCAGCCTTCTGCCTCCAAAGCCCATGGTGAAGCCCGCCATCCATGCTCCTGCCAAGCAAGCTTGACTCAATTTCCTTCCTTCCTTCCTTCCTTCCTTCCTTCCTTCCTTCCTTCCTTCCTTCCTTCCTTTCTTTCTTTCTTTTTTGAGGTCACAGGGTTTGGAGGGTAGAACAGGGAGGAATGGGAAGAGGGTGTTAAAAAAATTGTCCCTAGTCTGTCATTTCCCCTCCCTGGAATGTCTTACTTGTCTGTTGCTTACACCTTTGAATATACTTGTGTTAAAAGTTTTTTAAAAATTATTTCATTAATTTATGCATTTATTTTTATTGTCTTTATTTTATTTGGTATTTATTTAATTGCTTTTATGTAGTTTTTAAAGATTTATTTTATTGTTTTGTGTATGTGAATGTTTGGTCCGTCTGTGCACCATGTCAGCGCACAGTGCCCGAGGAGGTCGGAAGAGGCCGTGAGATCCCCAGAGGCTGCAGTTACAGGCTGCCATGTAGGCACTGGGGATCGAACTGACATCCTCTGCAAAAGGAAGCAGTGCTCAATCACTGAGTCATCTCTCCAGTCCCCTGCTTTTATGTCATTTTAAGTTGAAGCTTCAACATTAATTTTTACTTAAAATGTTGTTTCTAAGTAACTGTACTGGAGTCGATACATATTCACCATATTTCTTTGGCTATATTCTTATATTTTACCTTTTTGATATAGACTAGTTTTGCATGTGTGTGTGTGTTATTTGTTGATCTATAATTGTAATTTCCATTTATATTTTTTAATCCCAAGATAATTTAAGTACTTTTACATTTTCTAAGCATATATTTGAGTACATGCTACTTTGTGCATATGCCTGTGTTGGAAATGGACCCATGATGAAACCCACAGAACTCAGCATAGAAGGCTGCTTCCTCCCGTCTTCAGCCTATAATTGACATTCTGTTAGTATATCTTCCAAGGCTGAGACTTGAACAATGGATTGCTACTTTTCTGGGTCTCCTATTGGACTGTCTGTATGATGCCTTCCCTGAGTTCTTCTAAGGTCTTCGGGCTGTTGTGAATATTTTGGTTGTCTCCCTAATATACAAAGAAATTCTGACTCAGAGTGGTGTCAATGAAGACCGAGAAATTGTTCCCATTTAGAGGAAGGAACTTCAATAGCATATTTTCATTACTCCCCATTCTGCCATCTAAACTAAGAAGCATTGTTTTAAACTGTCATTTTGAAGTGCCATGTGATTTCAACTCACAAACAAATGCATAAGAATTGTACATAACAGTGTGTGTCTTGAGTCGTTTCGATATATGTATCTGTCTTAGAATGCTTAAATCAGGTTAAGTATGTCTACCCCTTCATCATCCGTTAGTTCTTCATGGTGAGCTTTCAATATCTTTCTGCTCGAAGTCTGAGACACACAGGACATAACTGTTATCCATAGCCACCCTATGGTGCATCTTAATCCTATTTAACTGTAACTTCTTACCCAACGGCCAACCTTTTCCAGGGCTTCCTTCTCTTCTACTCTCAGCTCTGGTAACCAGTATTCCCCTTTTGGCCTCCGTTATTACCTTTCCAGGCCTGCACACACGAATGAATTCATGCACACACTTGTGTAGTAGTCAGCCACTGTTGGGCTCACCAAGAAGGACGACAAGGAGGCATATTATATAACTGCAAGCCCTGCCAGACCTCAGCAGAGGGAACCACTGTCATGGCCAGTGCCATACTCACAGTGGAACCCCGAGCGTCTGTGCTCAGGTGTTTTATTGATTCAGAACTCTTTAGGCGTTCTACTGATACCATGTGCAGATCATAAGCAATCAAACATCCCCCACAGAAATCCAACAGCTGCAGGCAATACAAAACACCAAGACCTAGGATAGCCCCTCACCCAAGAGTGCATAAGACAATTTCAAATGTAACTAAAAATAAGCTTACACAACACACTTGTCTTTTTCTGCTTGGTGTATGATTTCCTTTAACACGATGCTCATTAGTTCCACCCATTTTGATGCAAATGATGGATTTCATCCTTTCTGTGTCAGAACAGTACTGCACAGTGTATTGGCAGCATGGTATAATTATAAAAAATTATAAGCTACTTAGGTTGCTTGTAGTTTTTTTTTTTTCCAACTGTGAACAGTTCTGAGCCGCCATGAATGTACAGCTGTCTCTGACATACTGATTTTTATTTCCATTCATTACAGACCTAGTTGTGGAGTTGCTTGATCATATGATAGTTGTATTTTGAATTCATTGAGGACTCTCAATGCTCTTGCCCACAATGGCTGTGCCAATTTACAATCCCGTCACCATTGTGCAGGGGATTCCCTGGTCTCTATATTCTCATCAGGACTTGTGTCTTTCTCTTATTTGTAATACCCATTCTTACTGAGACAAGGTGCTGTCACACCTTGGTTTCGATTTGCATCTCCCTGATGAGTAGTGAGAGGTTTCAAGAATTTTTTCATACGATGATAGGCCATTTGTGCATCTGCGTATTAAAAATGTCCATCTAGGCGTATTTTATGGCTCATTTTAAATGAAATATGATTGTTTTGCTATTGGATTGTTTAAGTTTGTTGTGTATTCTGGCTGAAAACTTCTCGTCACACGAACGATTTCCTGTAGTTGTCTCTTCACTGATGACTGTGTCCTTTGCTGGGAAGAAGCTCTTTACTCTGAAGTAACCCCATTTGTTTGCTCTTTTTATTTTTTATCATTTTATTATTGTTACTGCTATTGGGTTAGTTATTGGGATGTTCTGTGGATATCTGGCAGGTCCAGTTGGTCTAGGGTGCCGTTTAGCTTTGCTGTTTCTTTACTGATTTTCTATCTGAATGATCTGCCCATTCCAGACAGCAGGGTGTTAAAGACCTTTACTGCTACTGTGTTGAAAGACTTCTCTCCCTTTAGGTGTGTTAGTACCTTCTTTTGAATTCCGTTTGCATGGAACATCTTTTTAGAACCCTGCATTTTCAGTTTATGTGTGTTTTTAGAGGTGAATTTCTTGAAAGTAGCATATAGTTTGTTTGTTTTTTTAAATCCATTCATTAAAAGGTCTACCTTTTAATTGGAGAATTTAATTCATTTACATTTAAGGTAGCTGTTGATAAGTGAGGTCTTGATATTGCCATTTTGGTACTTTGTGTGCTAATATTTCATGGTACTTACTCTCCCCCTTTCTGTTACACTTTTCCTTTGTGGTTAAGCGACTTTCTGTAGTACTGTAATTTGATTCCTCACTCAATATTATTTATGTATATCTTTGCTTTATGTTACCAGGAGGCTTAAAAATTTTTTTTCAGTTATGAAACCAACTATTTTTAGTAATAGCACCCTAACATGATCGTAAAGATGAAAAATGAAAGGGAATAAATACAAATCTGGAGGGAGACAGGGGGCAGGGGGACAGAATTGTATTCATTCCTTATCATGAAAAATAATTTTAAAAAGACTTGCTCATTTTATTCTATGTGTGAGAGTGTTCTGATACATGCGTGTATGTGCACCAGTGTGGCCAGTGCCTTTGGAGGCCAGGAAAGAGTGGTGGATCCCCTGGAACAGGAGTTACAGGTGGTCGTGAGCCACCATGGGTGTGCTGGGAACTTAACCTGGGTCTGCAAGACGAGCAAGTGCTCTTCCCTGCCCAGTCATCTCTTCAGCCTCATGTTCAGGAAAACATTTTAATTCTTCTCTCTTACAATACATCTTGACCCATTTCCCCTCCCTCCACTCTGCTCATTCTCTCCTGCCCCTCTTCTCCTCTCCCCCAGTTCCACTCCCTCTCTGCTTCCCTTTACAAGGGAGCAGGCCTTCCAGGGCTATCAGCCAAACATGACACAAGACACAACAAGACTAGGCAAAACCCTCATATCAAAGCTGAGCTCGGCAACCCAGCAGGAGGGAAAGGGTCCCAAGAGCAAAAGGGTCAGATGCACACCCCCTCCTATTGTTAGAGTCCCATAAAAACACCAAGCCAACAGCCATAACATATATGCAGGGGGCTTAGTGCAGATCAGTGCAGGCTCTGTGACTGCCACCTCAGTCTGTGAGCCACTAGGAGCCCTGCTTAGTTGATTCTGTGGGCCATGTTCTCCGTGTTCTTCACGTTCTCCATGTTCTTAGAGTCCTTTCTCCACTTCCTTCATGGTGTTCCCCAAGCTCCACGGGGAGGGGTTTTCCATTTGGACTCCCTCTCCACCTAATTGGAAAATAAGTTTTTAATTAAAAAAAATTTTTTTGGAGTGGTTGAGACAGGGTCTCATAGCCCAGGCTGCCTCCAACTTGCTGTGTAGGAGAAGATGACCTTGAACTCCCGATCCTCCTCCTGTCTCTGCCTCACAAGGGGCTGAGATTACAGTTATACTCTACGTATCCAGTCATTCATACACATATTTTAATTTAAAAATTTCCATACATTTTCAGTGTCTATTGATTATATTCATGCCCCTACTCTTCTTCCTACTTCCTCTCAGATCCATTCACCACAACCCCCCAACTTCATGTCTTCCTTTTTTTTCATTACCCACCACGTCCCCACCGCGTGCAGCTGGTGCTCTGCACATGCTCATGGGTGTGAGGCCATCCACTGGAGCAGGGCTGACCTATCAGGGGCCATATTCTCAAAGAAAGTTGGTAGTCTTATATTTTTGATGCTTGATTTTGCACATCTTTCTGTATCGTCCATTTTAAAAAACGTATTAACGTCATTGTTATTTTTAAATTATTCTTTATTAGGGGGTTGGAGAGATGGCTCCCCATTTGCTGCTCTAGCAGAGGGCCCAGGTTTGGTTCCCAGTACCTGTATGGCAGCTCATAACCATCTATAACTTTAGTTCCAGAGCATCCAATGCTCTCTTTTGGCCTTCACGGACAAGAGGCAAGTACATGGTGCACATAGGCATACATGCAGGCAAAACACTCCTAAATGCAAATAGATCTTTAACACTTAAAATGACATTTGTCTATTGTACGTGTGTTTGCATATGTACCATGACACACATGTGAAGGTCGGAGGACCACTTGCAGGAGTCGGTTCTCTCTTTCAACCCTGTGGGTCCCAGGAACAAACTCACATGGTCAGACATGGTGGCAAACACCTTCACCTGCCGGGTCGTCTCGGCAGAACTTGTCCTGTTCTTTTTAGTCTTCATATTAAAGAAATGACTGGTTTATACACCATGTTTGCAGTATTAGAGAATTTCAAATTTGTCTGCATAGTAAAACTCCCACGAGTGAGTTTTATAACTTCTGATATTTGCTTCATGCACATGACCAGCTCTTTAAGTTTGTCCCTCCTTCAGCATTCCTTGTAGGACAAGTTTGGTGTGAACGACATTCTCGGAATTTTGTCTGGAAATGTTTTTATCTCACTGAACTATCCAATGGAGAGCTTTCTTGGGTATAGTGTTCTTGGCTGGTAGAGTTTTCTCCTCAAGTACTGGGGAGCCTCCTCCCACCGTCTCCTGGCCTGTAAGGTTTCTGATGAGAAGACTTCCATCACGTGAATGAGGACAACTTCATGTGTGATTTGTTCTGTTTTGTTCTATTCTCTTGGTATCTTGAGAATACTCTTTTCATTTTTCACCTTGGAGAACTTGTTATATACACGTAGGCAAAACACTCACACGTGTGAAGTAAAATAAATCTAAAGATTAGAAAAGAATTTCTATTCAAAGCACAACCTCTCTGATAAATGTCTCTGCTAAGAGCAATGATTATTTCTCTATGATTTCTTGAAGCTCATTGATTTCCTTGAAGGGTAACTCTCCATTCTAGAGTTTGCACGTATCAGTTGCTAGGTGGTTGGTTTCTGGTGGCTTACTTTGTTAGGTGAAGCCATGGTTCCTAGAAAGTTCTTGGTGCTTTCCTAATTCCACGTGCACAGAGAAGGCTTCAGTTCTTTGTACTCTGTCATCTGTGTCCGTCCTCCTGCCTCTACACCTGTGGACACTTCCACCACCTCAGCACAAGATGGCAGGCTAAGTCTAGGACTCTGTCACTGCTACTACAGCACTAGAGGGTGCCCTGGTGGCCAGGATGGTCTCACATCTGCAGGCCACATGTTATCCAGGGAGGGAGTGTCTAAAGAGGGCATTCTGACCACGTGAGTCTCTTTTTGGGGTCAGGACAGGCCCATGTATCACAGTCACAGTCCAGTTATCACAAGATTCTCCTTATCTCTGGGCTTCATCACGGAAAAGCCAAGCCTAGGCTCCCATGCCCGCGACTTGATGCCCAGCCCCACTTTGATATTTAAAAGGAGGTAATTACACCCTCTGTGTCATGACGGGTGAGGTTGGGAAAGTAATACTGTGGGCAGTCTCATGGCCGCCAACGACACAACACTAAATCATATTCAGAACCCTACAGAGACCAGCACAACATTGCGCAGCATCAAGTCCCATGGTATTATGGGCCGTTTTGCTGCTGTGGTAGACCACCACCTGCCCCAGTGATGCTGCCTGAGCGACAAGGGCAAAAAGTCTCTAATTGGCAGTGGAGCCAGTCCAGCGTCTCCGTCAGTTAGGGTGTCACCCGTGGGTGGGAGGCATTACTTTTTTCCCAGTCTTAGGTTTTTCAACTTGATGCCACGGTTCAAAACACAACCCTGTGCCTCCTTCCTTCCCCCAGTCTCACCTTAGGTTGATTTAGTTAGTGCTTTACCACAGCCGCTGAGAAGCAGCTGAGACACATGCCCACGGGGCAGTCAGATGGAAGCACCTCCTCAGGTGTATTCCCTGCCTGTATAAACCGGGAATCCAACCCACGTGACGTGGTGGTTAAGTTGGGGAGAATGTGGAGCCCAGGAGGGTAGGTGAGGCGTAAGAGTGGCCAGACTAGATAGAGGAAGGCCCACAGTGAGGGGCTGGGTCTCAAGTCTGGAAGGCTAGGGGATTGGGCTGTCCTCAGCCTCCGTGGCGTTCAGACTTATTTGGATCCTGGGGAATTCAAAGGTAAAAGAAGTTTCATTAGGTAGGCACCAGCATTATCCTCCTGGGAATCCGGGCTCCCTGGAGCAGAGTTTCAAAGGAGAACTCCTCAGACTACTCACTCACCCCCACACAAAGCCTAACAGCAGGTAAAGATGAGGAGACGGCAGGCACCGGACTGTCTTCTGCCAGCCTGGTCTCTACTGTCTGCAGTTCCTGACATGGCAGTATTCTGCTGCTTCTCCCTCCACTCATCTTCCCTGGCCACCTCTCTCTCTCTGTCTCTCTCTCTCTCTGTCTCTCTCTGTCTCTCTCTCTCTGTTTCTCTGTCTCTCTCTGTCTCTCTCTGTCTCTCTCTCTCTCTGTCTCTCTCTCTCTCCTTTCTTACCCCATTAGATTATTAGATTTAGGGGATGCAACATCTCCTTCAAAACACCTGGTCTTCAGTTGCCAACAGAGACCTGGAGAGGAGGGAGGGCTGTTGCCGTGAGACCAAAGTGCTGGATTCTCTTGCATTCCCACCCTAGTCAGGGTGTGTGTGACAGAGAGGAGGCGGATGGGTGGTGGGCAAGGCTGACAGAACAGAGTACTGACAGGATATAGCCTAGAAGGAGAGTCTGAGGAACTGATTGAGAGTAACTTGAGGATATCCTTTGATGCCTCCATGCAGATAACTGTCATCCAGTGACTTCCTGCATTGCAGCCTGGACAGATTGGCTCAGTTTGGCAGCCTGTTCACATCATTGCCTCTTCTCTGTTCTCTCTGTCTCTCCCTCTTCTTTCCAGATTTGGCACCATATTATATATACGCGAACACTCAGAGGCCATCATGAAAAGAGTCCTTTTTTAAAAAAATCAGGATTTCTCCTAGCAAATGCTGTCGAATGAAGTGACTGGGTGGGACTTGGAGCTAAGACAATGGAGATGTTGTCATGGTACTCTGGGCCCTGGAGCAGGACCAGGTGAAGTTAGACAATAAGGGGACTGAGCAAAGCAGTAGTGTCCTTAACTCTTACAGCTGGGCAGGGCCTTAGCAGCCTCTTGCCCATCCCTTTAAGTCAAGGCTAATCTCAGGCAGAGTGTCCTGGAAGTTTGGCCTCTTATGACAAAATACAGTGGTCTAAGTGGTCAAAATGTATTCTGTATAGTTATGGAGGTCGGGAAGTCAGGTGGCAGTACAGTCACACTCTGGTGAGGACTCTTTGCTGATTGTGCATGCACACTCCTATTATCCCTTCCCTTTTTCCTTCTTTATTAAGGGCATTGATCCTAAAACACCCCCCCTTGTGTGTGTGTGTATGTGTGTGTATGTGTGTGTGTGTGTGTGTGTGTGTGTGTGAGATCTGACCGTAAGCACCTCCCAGTGACCCCACCTCTATTGCCATTCCACTGGGGATTAGGGTCTCAACATATGAACATGGTGGGGATGCACAGGATGAAGTCTGCGATGCCTCCAGTTAGCCTAGGCTCAGCCCAAACCTCTCAACGGAACCAGGAGGTTCTGAGCTTGGCATATCCATGTATGGTCCTGAGTGTGAGAAGGTTTTCTCTAGTCAAGCCAAAGCTTGTCTTCCCAGTGACATTTATGCCCAAGTTTAAATCTGGAGGCTTTGCCAAACAAGTTTCATCCATACTTCTGAACAGAATCCTTCAGATGCTTCTGTGGAGACATGTGTATAGAGATGTATTTAAGCCAGAGTGGCTGGTTCTGTGGCTGCTCCTGTCAGTAGATGGTTTTGTATGTGGCTCTGTTGCTCGTTGTATTTGTCTTTCTAACTGAGCACATAGAGACGTTATAAAGAAAAAAAAACTCGGGTCACCCATAGGTCTGCCAGCTTCCTCCTTAGCTTAATGGCTGCAGAGAAAAGCATCCCTGCTTAAAGTTATCCCACCATGATCACAACATCTTCCTACATGGCACGGCCTGTCCATGCATCCCTCTATGGGTTCAGCACAGTGGACTTCCATTACAGATGTGTTTGTCCCACTGGTGAGGAAAGGGGTCAGTCATCCTCCTCCTTAGGGTGGAGTCAAGGCTGCACTGCCTGTTTCCATAATGTAATGGGCTGTGCTGGGTGCAGTGATTGACACTGGAGATACAGCAGTGCATCAGACAAAGCCTCCTTTTAGTTGGGCAGCAGACAGTAATTGGATGAATGCACTTTCATGAGAAGTATAATGACAGGAAGGAGACTGGAGGGTGGCTGCTTTCAGGGGAGCTGCTGAGAAAAAGGGTTATCTTATGAAACAACTGGCAGAGGGAAGTAGGAAGTGGATGCAGCCCTCCCAGAAGATGCAATGAGAAAAGAGTGGGGAGCAGATACTAAGCTGAAGATCCACCCGGGAACCCCTCATCAGCCCTGGGGTTTTATGGCATGAGCAATGGGCACAGCAGTGACAGCATGGTACATGAGATCCCAGGCAGCCCACTTGGTAAAAACCCAGAGTGCATTTGGGGGCATGGCAAGTTTAAGGGGACTACTGAGTAGCCACGGAGGGAGTTTAGGTAGGCTCTTGTTCACCTGACAGTCAGGTGAAGGGTCTCGGCAACAGACATCAATACAGAGATGCATTTAAGGCCACGAGTGGCTGGTTTCAGATGGCTGTTGTTAGGAGATGGGTTTGCATACGGTTCTGTTGCTTGTTGTATTTGTTTTCCTAGTGCGTACACAGAGGATGCTGTAAAGGGAAAACTCACAGTCGTCCACAGGTCTGACACAAGTAGACCATAGAGTCTCTGACCTGATGGCAACATTTCAGTGCTCTGCATTCACACTCTCTCTTACCTGCCCCCATCAGCCATGGGGGAAGGGGCCTTGCTCTAACGGTAGAGTGGTCCCCACCTTCTGTGGTCTGGATCTTCCCTTTCTTGGCTCATCAAATCAGTGCCCCATCATTTAGTCTGTCACTTTGTTCATTGTCAGGCTTCCTCGTTAATCCCATCACCACAGGGGCCGGGACTCTCACATCATAAAGAGCTGCGTTTCCTTCCCCATGAAGCTCCTGACTTAGGGCTCCTTTCCATCTTGTGTCAGTGTCTCAGAAAGTCAGCCTGGACTCGCTTCCCTTAACGTAATCTGGATCTATTCTTTCAGAATTTCCTAGGTGCTGAAGAGGCAGACCTTTTTGCCTCTTGCTTCACCTGATACCTACACACGCTGGGTCACAAAAACTTCCCTTTTCTTGAGCACTTTATCTCAGCTGTGGTTCCTGTATCTACGGCATCCTCTGCTGGCTCCCAATACCACCTTTTCTCTGGGTTTTCTCCTTGAGGTTAGTCTTAAGGATTGCGATCTCCCGGTGATTGGCATTCAGTTCTCTTCCTTCCACACTTCCCTATGGCTCCATCACCTCTGCTTGCCTCAGCTCTTACTGAAGTGCCGACGGCCCCGCTTTTCGCATCTTCCATTCTAGAGCAGGCACCCGCCAGAGGCTGCACAGCTCTCCACAAGCTTCCCAAGCCCCCAACTAGAGCCACTGTGCATCTTCCAAGGCTGTGCTGCTCATCTCAGTGAACAGCACCATCACCCACGTCAGCACTCGAGTATTTATACCCCCTTCCCATCCTTGGAGTTCATCTTTGATGCGCCTCTCTCTTCCTCGGCACTCTTTATTTACAGAGCTAAAAGTCTCTTCTCTAATGCCTGCTTTTCATGTCAATGACCCACGTCTTAGTTCCCATTCTCATCCCTTTCTTTCCAAATAACTACGTCTTCACCCTTACCCACTGTATGCTCTCCATGCTGTTGCCAGGTGAGTGAGCCCAGACAGAGATTTGATATATGTTAAGCCTATTCTTTCCTTCCTCGATATAAGGTCTGTCTTGCAGGGAGTGACAGCCCCTCCATGCTCTGCACTTGCCTACCTTTCCTGCCCTGTCTCTTGTCTCTGCACAGCCCAAGTCTTGCTTAGCTTAGCTCATGCTTCACAATGTTACCCGTGATGACCCTCTGCATCTGAGTCTTCCCTCTCACAGGGAAGCCTTCTGTAACCTCAAAAATTGAATTAGATGCCTGCATTTGGAAGGGAAAACAGTGCTTCTTTTTGCCCTTTAGTTTATCTGTTGCTCATCCCTGTAACCTGTGGCTTCAAGTACCACCAGAGCATCCTGTGACCAAGTTAAGGTAAGGAGGGAGGAAATCCCTGTTGATAGATACCATCTTGATACTCAGGAAATGGTGCTCTCCGTTCCTCATGGGTGTTAAATTTCAGTTGCAGAATTTTTTATCAGCTGGATCACTCTGTTGGTTTGTATGCTATATTTACACTTATTGTGATTTCTGTTGAAATTTGAGGCTTGAGTTTATCCTTTTGCTTTTTGTTTGGTATTTGTCTTAAGGATTCTTCATTTCTTTTCTCATTTAAAATTAATTTTATGGGTGTGTTCTCATTGTACATAGTATCTGGTTACATAATGTTTCCATACATGTGTGTGATGTGCTTATACGTATTTTCCATGTGCCCCACCTTCCTCTTACACTCTCTGCCCTCTGTTACCTGCCTTTGTTTTCCTAGAAAAATTTTCTTCTACTCATTTATAAATACATGATTTTGTGTATCTGTATAAAATGTAGGAACCACAAATGAGAGAAAGCATGTGATATCTGTCTTCCTAAGACTGACTGAATTCACTTCATATGATTGTCCCCAGCCGTATTCATTTTCTGTAAATTACCTAGCTCCGGTCTTTTTATGGGTGAAGAACTTTCCATTGTGTGAATCCACCACATCTTCTTTTCCACTTCCAGCTGTTGAACAGCTGTACTGGCTCCAGAGCTTAGCTGTTGTGAATAGGGCTGCAGTGAGCAGTGATGTGAACTGGTCTCTGTTTGGTGTTGACTTGGAGTCCTTTGAGTGAGACCCCGGAGTGGTGTGGCTGTGTCACAGTACACATCTCTTCTTCGTGTTTTGAGAAATCTCCACACTGGTTTCTACGGAGGCCGGGTCAGCTTACATTCTTCCCAGAATTTGTCCACAACTCACTGACTGCCATTCCGATCAGGGTGAGATGGAATCTCAATGGAGTCTTAATTTGTATACCTCTCATGGCTAACAATGTTGGAAATCTTTCCAATGGCTATTGGCCATTTTGCACTGTCTTTTGAGAACTGTATGTTCATTCGTTGATCACATTTACTGATTAGATCATTTGGCTTCTTTGTTATTAATTTCTTCAGAATATGTTCTGGATATTAATCTTCTGTCATATGTATAGCTGGCAAAAATTTTCTCCTATTTCTGCCTCTGCTAATTGTCGCCCGCTTTCCCCCCCTTCTTCCCCTTTTTGGATAGCATCTTGCTCTGTAGTCTAGGCTGACCTCAAACTTGCAGTGATCCTTCTGTCTCTGATGTCTGAGAATGCGTTTACCACCACGCCTAACTTGATTAACTCTTTCCTTGACTGTGCTGAATCTTTTTAATTTCATAAGGATACCTCTGTCGCTTGCCGTTATCTCCTGAGTGACTAGAGCTCCATTGAGAAATTCCCTGTGTGTGCCCGTATGTTGAGCTGTTTTCCTTGCCCTTTTCTGGTCGCAGTTTCAGAGTTTCACGTTGAATGTTAAGATCTCTGCTCTGTAAGGAGCTGCATCTTGTGAAGGGTGAGAGACAGCGATCTAGTTTCGTTCTTCTGTATGCAGGTACAGCTTTGCAACACTGTTTGCTGAAGAGGCTTTTTTTTCAATGTATATTTTTGTCATCTTTGTCAATAACCAGGTGGCTTTGGTTGTGTGTGCTTATCTCTGGAGCCTCTGTTATATTCCAGGGCTCTGTGTTCTGTCTTTGTGTTAATACTGGGTGATTTGAATGAGAACGAACCCCAAAGCCTCATATGTTTGAATACTTGTTCCCCACTCTGTCGGTGGAACTGTTTGGGAAGCATTGGGAGGCGTGGCTTTGTTGGAGGAGGTGTGTCACTGGAGACTGGCTTTGAGGTTTTAAAGGACTCATGATATTCCTAGTTCTCTCTCTCTGTCTCCTGCTTGTGGATTAAGATATGAGATCTCAAGTAGTTCCTTCACTTTGCCGTCATCTGTCTACTCTAACCCTCTGAAACCATAATCCAAATGAAATGTTTTCTAAGTTTCTTTGGTCATGGTGTTTTGTCCAAACAATGGAAAAAAAACCTAAGACAAATACTGTGTTGCTTTTGTTACTATGGCTCTGTAGAATTTAAAGTCAGATATGGTGACCTAGCCAGGGTCTTTTGTGCTTCCATATGAATTTTAAGGCTGTATTTTTCTTTCTGTAAAGAACAGCATGGGAATTCTGAACAGGATCGCATTGAATCTACACATGCTTCCAGTAGCACAGCATTAATTCTCCCAGTCTATTACCACAGGAAGTCTTTCTTTCATCTAGCATCTTCTTCAAGGATTCTCTTCAGTGTTTTAAAGTTTTCAGTATTGATGTTTCTCACTTTCTAATGTAGGTTCTTCATTCTACATATAATTTTGTTCTCTTTGGCGCTAACCAAGATCTTTGAATTATTTATTAAACTTTTAATAGTTTATATAATTTATAGTATTTTGAGTTCTGTTGGGTTTTTTTGGTTCTTACTTTAGAGCAGGGGTTTAGTAAACTTCACATTTTTAAAGAGTTTTTAAAATGAGGTTATGAAGTGAGATGGAGAGATGGTCCTGGGTTCAGTTCCCAGTACCTACAATGTGGCTCACAACCACCTAGAATTCTAGTTCCAGGGGTTCTGATGTTCTCTTCTGACCTCCATGGACACCAGATGCACACATGGTACACATACATGCGTGTAGGCAAAATACTCATGTACATAAAATATTTTTTAAAAATCTTTTAAAAAACAAGCCCAGTTTTATTATGTGAAAGGGATGTGATTTGTGAAATTTGTCACTGTGTGAAATCAAACACTTGAAAGCAACATCATGACTTGATGGAAGAATGACATAACCATGAGATACGTGAGGCTGATGCCAACATAACACAGCATGTCCTATAAGACAGCATGCCCTATGACACATGTGCTCCATGACACAGCATGCCCTATGACACATGTGCTCCATGACACAGTATGGCCTATGACACATGTGCTCCATGACACAGCATACCCTATGACACAGTGTGCTCCATGACACAGCATGGCCTATGACACATGTGCTCCATGACACAGTATGGCCTATGACACATGTGCTCCATGACACAGCATGCCCTATGACACAGTGAGCTCCATGACACAGCATGCCCTATGACAGTGTGCTACATAACACAGTATGGCCTATGACACATGTGCTCCATGACACAGCATGCCCTATGATACATGTGCTCCATGACACAGCATGCCCTATGACAGTGTGCTACATAACACAGCATGCCCTATGACACAGTGTGCTCCATGACACAGCATGCCCTGTGACACATGTGCTCCATGACACAGCATGCCCTATGACACATGTGCTCCATGACACAGCATGCCCTATGACACAGTGTGCTCCATGACATAGCATGCCCTATGACACAGTGTGCTCCATGACACAGCATGCCCTATGACACATGTGCTCCATGACACAGCATGCCCTATGACACATGTGCTCCATGACACAGCATGCCCTATGACACAGTGTGCTCCATGACACAGCATGCCCTATGACACAGTGAGCTCCATGACACAGCATGCCCTATGACAGTGTGCTACATAACACAGTATGGCCTATGACACATGTGCTCCATGACACAGCATGCCCTATGACACAGTGTGCTCCATGACACAGCATGCCCTATGACACATGTGCTCCATGACACAGCATGTCCTATGACACATGTGCTCCATGACACAGCATGCCCTATGACACAGTGTGCTCCATGACACAGCATGCCCTATGACACAGTGTGCTCCATGACACAGCATGCCCTATGACACAGTGTGCTCCGTGACACAGCATGCCCTATGACACATGTGCTCCATGGCACAGCATGCCCTATGACACATGTGCTCCATGGCACAGCATGCCCTATGACACAGTGTGCTTCATGACACAGCATGCCCTATGACACATGTGCTCCATGACACAGCATGCCCTATGACACATGTGCTCCATGACACAGCATGCCCTATGACACAGTGTGCTCCATGACACAGCATGCCCTATGACAGTGTGCTACATAACACAGTATGGCCTATGACACATGTGCTCCATGACACAGCATGCCCTATGAGGCAGCACTGTCTCTGATACTCTATACCAGTGTGCTCTGTGACACCATGTGCTCTATAACACAGTGTGCTCTGTGAGCAGAGTGCTCTATGAAGCGTTATGCTCTAGGACACTCTATGATACAACATGCTCTATGATACAGTGTACTCTGCGTCACTCCATGACAGTGCGTTCTATGATCCATCATAGTCTATGATGCTCTATGATGGTCCGGGACTCGTCTGCTCTGCACTGGTGTACTCTGTAAGACAGCATGTTCTCTACACTAAACATAAGAAGCAGTGGACTTTCTAATAATGATTTAAAGGTGTAGGAAAGCAAATATATAAAGTGTAGCGTAGTGGTCCGTTATCATTTTCAAGGGTTACATGCTGAGCTGTGCTTTTATCTACCTGACAGTGGGCTCAGTTTGCTTACAAGGTATCTTCATGGATATCTGAACAATGCAGTGCTGTACAGCAGCTGGCAACAAAGCCACTGAGTAGCAGGAATCCTTTAGTTCTCTTGTGATCTTAGGAGGTCCCCATTGTGATCCCTCATTGTTGTGTGATCATGCAACAGTGAATGTACATGGCTTGCAAGACTAAAATGTTACTCATCCCTTTACAAAATGTATATATATATATATTACAGACTTTGGCCCATTCCAGGCTTGCTTGAGTTAGGATGTCACCACTTCCCAAACACTGGGGAAATCTGAACCGTTTCCCTCCTATTCTTTGGGCTACTTTTGTTACGTGTTCTATAGATACACTGGCCCACAGTCACACAGATACGCATAACATATAAAATATATATTGTACATATATAAACCCAGAACATAGTTATTTATACTCATTAGAAAGTATTATGTACTATGCAGACACATCCTCGGCTCCTCTCTATCTCTCTCTGTTTTTCTGTCTCTCTCTCTCTCTCTCTCTCACACACACACACACACACACACACACACTCTGCTGTGTATGATTTTTGTTGTTGTTGCTTTAAACAATCAATATTCTGCCATCTTTGCTCACACGTTGGCTCTATGCTTTTCACTCTCCCTTTCAGTTCTGTGCTCTACAGAGGACCATTTTCCTTCAGACTAAAGAAGTTCTTCAGAGCATCTTTTGCTATGGTCTTTGGTAATCAATGACCCGCTTTCATTTGAAAGAAAACAATCTTGATTTCTTTTCTTTTTTAAAAATGTGTGAGTGCTCTGTCTGCATATATACCAGCATGCCAGAAGAGGGCATCAGATCCTATTACAGATGGTTGTGAGCCACCATGCAGTTGCTGGGAATTGAACTCTGGACCTCTGTAAGAACAGCCAGTGCTCTTAACTGCTAAGCCATCTCTCCAGCCTCCAGACAATCTTGATTTCTAAAGGACTCACTCTCTGAGTTCTAGGTCAGTAGTTTGAGCCTTCCTCGGTGCCCATTCTTCATCCCCTCTCCCTCCTCCCTGCTCCTCCTGTCACTGCTCCTCTCCCTCTCCCCGTTCTCCCCTCCATATTAAATGTGTTACTTGGTTACCTCCTGTTTTCCATGGAAAGACCTCAGCCTGCCTCATTGTTGGTCACTTGAAGAAGCATATCCTCCCTTCTTAGGCCAATTTCAGGACAATGCTTGCTTTGTTTGGTTGGTTTGTTTCCAGCCATTTTTATTTATATTTCTTTATATTTATCTTACTCGGTGTTCTCCAGACAGCATCTCTGGTGTGTGGGTCGGTGTGTCTCCCTCATTTGGGAACACCATAGGCCAGCATCCTTTAGTTATTGACTTGTCCTTTGTCCCTTTGTCCCTTTGTCCTTTGTTACCTCCAGTCCATGAAAATGAGTGACTTTGGCTTATTAATGAAATAGAACTGATTTCCAATGATAGTCATTTTCTTGCTATTCCAGGGAGTCAGGTTAACAACCATGTCTCTCAAGTTTGAGGGTGGCCGTCATGGTTTCTGAGCTGTCCAGCTAAAGTTGATTTGGGGGTAGTTCCCAAAATGGAGGAAGATTTCGACATTTGATGTGATTTGCACACAAATGCTGTATTCTTAAACACCCAATTCCTCCCTTGACATCTTTCCCATGACTTTTTCATCCACGGACCGTGGATGTAAGGCATCACTTTTTTAATGTCCCACACTCTTTTTAGCAAATTCTACATTTTGAAATGTGGGGCTCATAATTTGGTGTCTGAGGATAAGCTTGAATGGCTTAATAGAAGATGAGCATGCTGCTTCATGTAAAGTGGAAATTCTCTTCAAAACTTTGGCCCCCAGATCTGTGGGAGCCCTATCTGTACTTTGTGTTTGGTGCACCTATTATATGAATGGCAACAGGGTTAGCACCTGGGGACTTCTCCTTCATGAGTGACAGCTCTGTTCTGTCTCTTCAGCAGGAGAAGGATGCAGGACTTCCTCTGGATAAACCACAGCTCTCTTACCGAGTTTGTTCTTCTAGGCTTCTCTAGGGAAACAAAGATAAATGGCATTCTGTTTGGTGTCTTTCTTCTCCTCTACGTCATCACCCTCTTAGGCAATGGGCTCATCATCACCTTGATACGCATGGATTCCCGCCTCCACACACCCATGTACTTTTTCCTCAGTGTCTTATCCATCCTGGATATGGGCTATGTCACCACCACAGTGCCCCAGATGCTGGCACATCTAGTCTGTGAGAAGAAGACCATCTCTTTTATTGGATGTGTGGCTCAGATGTACATTTTCCTGATGCTGGGGATCACAGAGTCTTGGCTTTTTGCCATCATGGCTTATGATAGGTATGTGGCCATTTGCCATCCTCTCCGATACAAAGTCATTATGAGCCCTTTGCTGCGAGGGTCATTGGTGGCCTTCTGTGGGTTCTGGGGTATCAGCTGCGCCCTGGTCTATACTGTCTCTGCTATGATTCTTCCCTACTGCGGCCCCAATGAGATCAACCACTTCTTCTGTGAAGTACCTGCTGTCCTGAAGTTGGCCTGTGCAGACACCTCTCTCAACGATCAGGTGGACTTCGTCCTAGGCTTCATCCTTCTCTTGGTCCCTCTCTCCCTCATCATTGTGGTCTACATCAACATCTTTGCTGCTATCTTGAGGATCCACTCAACTCAAGGGCGGGTCAAGGCCTTCTCCACCTGCGCTTCCCACATCACTGTGGTCACCATGTTCTCCATCCCATGTATGATCATGTACATGAGACCTGGCTCCGAGGCCTCCCCAGAGGAGGACAAGAAGCTGGCTCTCTTCTATAACGTCATCTCCGCCTTCCTCAACCCCATCATCTACAGCCTTCGAAATAAAGATGTGAAAAGGGCTTTCCTCAAAGTGGTAGGCTTCAGCAAAGGCTCAGAATGAAGGCCAGGGGGTGGTGAGACTAGTAGTCTTCTGGAACACTCTTCAGGAAACTTCCTGTAATGATAATGCCTTTCATAACGATATTATACTGCGTCTAGCAAACTGACTTTGGTTCAACACCAGTTACTTAACGTAGACTTTATTGGGAGTTTACCATTTATTATCTGTACTCATGATTACGTGTACTCATATGGTTCTATGGGGACTGATCATGTACACAGGTTCATGCAATTCCATCAGGGTATAAAACTATTCCATCACCACACAAGGAAACATTCCATATGGTCCCCAGACTCTAACTTCTTGTACTGATGTCATTGTTTTTCCTCCACCAGATGCAGTATGCGATGTTGTGGGCTCTCTTTTTTACTCACTGTAATACCTTTGGGAGCCATTAAAGCACTGCGTATAGCAGGTGTATGCTTATATGTCTTGCCACAGTTTAATTTGGGTACAAGAGTGATGGTTTCCATCCTTCAGCTATTCCGTATAAAGCTTCTATGAGTATTCACGTGAAGATTTTTTTCTCTTTTTGATACTTTTTAAATAACATTTGCTTATCTGTTGTGGGAGGGGGCAAGTGTGCAAGTGTGGGGATTGAAGGACAGCTCGTAGGAGTCCATCTCCCCCTCCTACCACATGGGACCTGAAGACCGAACTAGGAGGTCAGGCTTGTGCCTTGTCTGCTGAGCCTCTCACTGGCCCTCATGTACAGGTGTTTGGAAAAGTTTTTCTCTTTAGAATAAATACACAGGAATGTGAGTGTCAGGGTGTATATGCATATATTTCAGCTCTTTTAATCAAATCAACAGATAGATACTATTTTGTATGTACCAGTGTGTCTACACTTAGACAGTTGCATTGGAAGGCTGTGCAGCACTGAGACTCCTTGAACTTCTGAAAGAAACAGAAACTGGTATTACTGCTTTGAAAACAGTCTGCCAGTTCAGCCAATAGCCAGTGTAGATGGACACATGGTCCATCCACTTTGCTCCCCAATACATATCTAAGAGAAGTTAAAACATGCATGATTTAGAGATGGCTCAGCAGTTGAGAGTGCTGGCTACTCACCTCCAGGACGCAGATTCGATTCCCACTATCCGTGTGGTGACTCACAACTGTGTGGAACTTCAGTTCTAAGGGTGATGACCTCTTCGGGCTTCCACAGGCATTGCACACACATGGTGCACAGACATGCATTTAGCCCAAGCACCCATACACATAAAGTATCTTTAATGTATATACCTGTGGTCATAGCAAATTTATTTTGATAACTAGAAAGCAAGATCACTAAAACCTTTTGGCTGAATGGATAAATACAATATGGTATATCTACAGAATGGAATATATTTTGTTCTAAAAGGGAATGAATACAAATACATATTATATGTAATATATATATATATGTATATATATATATATATGCTACAGTGTTGGTTGTTTTTTAAATCAATTAAAGAAGCCAGTTACAAAAATTCATGTACTGTGTCATACCATTCATAAAAAATGTCAGAACAGGCAAATTCTTAGAAAGAGAAGGTGGATACATGTAGTTGGTCCCAGGGGTATGATGGGAATGGGGGAGCAATTACTTAAGAGTATGGAGTTTCCTTTGAGGCAATGAAAATGCTCTAAAATTGTTTGTGCTAATGGTTACAAAACTCTGTGGATATAGTAAAATACTGAGCTGTATACATACAATGCATGAACTTTACAGTGTGTGAATTATGCCTAGATAAAGTTGTTTTTAAACCGGATGTGATAGTCTGTGTTTCAGTACATGAACTTCCATTGCTCTGTGTATCCCTAGAGGTAAGTGTGGTCAGAATGTTCTTCTTTTAGTCAGCCCATCAGGCTGAGCAATGCGATGATGTCATTGTGTGCGTTTGCATTTGATTAACAGCTCATGGTGGTGAATTTATTTTATGTGTTTATTTTCCGTCCTACTTATTTTCTAAGTATTTGCTCAAAGTTCTATTTGCTAACTGGATATAATTTAAGATTTTTAAAAAATTATTTGTGGTGTGTGAGAGAGAGAGAGTGAAAGAAAGAGAGGGGGAGAGAGAGGAGGTAGGGTGGGTACCCGAGAAGCTCAGAAGAGGGCATTGGATCCCCTGGAGCTGGAGTTGCAGATGGTTCTGAACCACCCAGCGTGGGTGCTGGGAACCGAACTCTGGTCCTCTGGAAAGCAGCAAGCACTCTTCATTACAGTACCATCTCTCCAGCCCTCCAAGTACATTTTTGCGGGCATTGAGTCCTCTAGTCTGCACGAGGGTTCCTCAGTCTCCACAAAGGAGGATAAACAACAATAGTTAAGACAAGTGAACACAGCACTTCACTCTTCTATGGGACTCAATATGTCACGCCTGTCGCGCCTTAAATGACATGCATTGTATGTTGATGCATTTCTTTTAATAATAAAAATAAAGAAATTAAAAGTTAGAAAAGTTAAGAGAGTAAAATTAACAATGTGCACATTGGGGAAAAATTACAAGACTCCCCTCCAGACAGAGACCTGTCCTGAAATAACTGCCAGCTTCTTATCTAACGGAATGCAGGTGTTCAGGCATACATCACTGCAAGAGTGTTCGTCCCCTCCCAGCTGCAGGCCTCTAATCTTCAAGGTTAATTTTCGTGGGTAGTCTTAGCACAACAGTCTATTAATGAATAGCTGATTTTAGGCCTGTATACTTACTATTAAAAGAGGGCAGGCATTCAGGGGTGAATTATCTACTTGCTTTTTTAAGCTTGCTGACCTACTGTTTAGACTTCGTTTCTGATCTTGACTATGGCTTTGTCTCTATGGGAAGGTCAGTTTTACCAAGAATAATTTTTATATACCTACAGAAAGCATGAATAGTTCTCACACATGCCAAAAACTTGAAGGCCAGTAAAACTGTTACAGTTACTTAGAATTGAGATGGCAGAGTCCCTCTCCCAGCCATCCCAGGAATTGATTTGAGTTTTAACTATTAGGCCAAATAGACAATAATTATTGATGAGAGGCTTTTGTCATCATAGAGTAAGATGAGAAAGGGGCAAAGCAGTTGGTGGGCTTCAGATTCCTAGCAAAGGGAAAAACCAGGATCCTTGTCAAGCTGGTTATGTCCACAGCCTGGGTATCATCGGCCCTCAACATATTTTCTTTACAGTTGAATTTAGAGAGTAATTTATATATTTTTCTTTGTTTTAGTTTTTGTTTTACCAGAGATGGGATTTGCAAATGTTTTATCTCAGTCTCTGGTTTGCCCTCTTTCTTTTTTAAGGGTACCTTTCATGGAGCAATATTTTAATTTTGGTGAAGTCCAGTCAATTATTAATTTTTTATGATATGGGATTATGTTTTGGTATAAATGTCCAAAAAAATCTCTACTTAAGCCTAGATCATGAATATTTTCTCTTATTTAAAAAATAAGATATATATATATAATATTTTTATTAATAACTTAAGTTTCATACAATGTCTCCCGATAATACCCTCTTCCCATTCCTCCATAGCCCACCCTCTCACCCCTGTGCCCTTAAAAACTAAAAATTAAAAAAATTAAGTTCAGCTTGTGTGGCAGGAGCATGGATCCTGGGCATCACCATGGTTTTTGGAGGCAGCAGGCTGCTCTGATCATGGACATCCCTCAGGTACCCGGACTTGCAGGTACCAGAATCTCCCGTAGGCACCAGGGCATCCCCCAGGCACCAGGATGTTCCACAGGCACCAGAATATCCCACAGATGCCCAGGCATCATGCAGGCACTGGGACAACCTGAAGATACCTGGACATTATGCAGGCACTCTGACACCACACAGGTACCCAGGCATCCCACAAGTACCAGGACATCCTGTTAGCACCCAGGCATTCTTCAGGCACCTGGACCATTTCATGGATTTAAAAGCAGGCTCTCATGTAGCCCAGGCTAGACTCAAACTTGCTTATGTAAACTGCCTTTGAACACTTGATCCTACCTCTGCTTCCTCAGTGCTGGGATCACAGGTATGTGCTAGCATACCTGGCTAGACCATTTTTTCACCACCACCCCCCCCTTTTCTCTTCCTCTAGCTTAAATTACATACATGGAAGACCATTTTGGCATTATCTCACATCTCTTGAATGTCATTGCTTTAGCTACTTTTTTGTTTCTGTGACCCAATAACTGAGAAGAAGAAGCAACTTAGCAGATAAGTTCTTTCTGTTTGTTTGTTTGTTTGGCTCACTAAGCATCATCCATCATGTTGGGAAGGCGTGGTGGCTGGCATGGATCAAGGCTGCAACAGCATAAGCCTCTGCTCTTTCACAACTCTGCAGAACAAGGAGCATGGCCACACTATATGTATCAAGACCTTCCCTTTGCCAAATTGTTCCCTCCAAATAGACCCCACCCCTTAAATGTTCTACTATCCCCCAAATGACACCATCAGTTGGGGACCAGCTGTCCAGGCACACTATTCTGTGGTGGATTTTTTTCATCTGAACTCTAACAGTCAGGTTCTTTCTCCCTAATCTTTTCTCTCTTTTGTTGTTTCAGTGGGTGATTTTTGTGGACATATCTTGGAGGTCATTGATTTTTCTTTCTGCTGTCTTCTTTTGCTGGTAAAACAGTGGACTAAATGACTCAGTTCCAGCATATTGTCTTTTATGCTGAGTGTTTCCATTTCAATCCTTTCCAATTAATTAATTTTTAGATTTAGAGCAGTTTCAGGTCAACAAAAAAAATTGCATAGGAAGTGAGAGTTCTTATATATCCCCCATCTTCGATATCATTAACATCTTGCAGGGTGTTAATTAACGTTCATCGGAAACAGAGACATACTGGCAGAGAAGTGCTGACTTAGTGGGCCTCTTGCTGCCATAAGTTTCATCACATAATTTCAATCGTGGAAATGTTTTAATAGCTGTTAATGGTGGGATCACAACCTGTTCTCTAGCTGCTTCTTACTTCTTGCTCACTTAATATCATGCTGTGAGTATTGTCATTACAGAATAACAGCAAAGTGACGTTTCGACGGCCACACAGGAACTCGGACGTGCCCGCACCCAGAGCGTTTCTGCGGCTCCGTGTTATAGACGTGCTTCCAGCTCTTCCAAGTTTTCCTTGCTGTGATTCACATAGTGGAAATGTAGCTGTTGCTTTTCCTGTGCCTCTTATATCCAGTTCCTAAGGTGCCCTAAGAGAAGAATTACAGGGTTGACGGTCATGGACAGACATCTTTAATGTTCCAGAGACATGATGATAGTCATTTTTACAATAGATCCATTCATTTTCATACCAGCACTCTAGAATACCCACGTTTTATTGCATTCTAAAAGTGAGACCTGACGGAAGTGAATAAGGAAACACGGAATTGGCCCAACTCTCTTTTGCTCAGGCTGCTGTGAAGATGGCAGACTTTCAGACTGAGTCTGCTTACCAAAAACAGCCCACAGTCTTTCAAAACCAGAAGTGGGTTCTGCTGGGAGAAGCCTGGCGAGGAGAAACTCCCTTGGTACTTCAAGAACATCGGTCTAGGCTTCAGGATGTCCAAGGAGGCCATCGAGGGCACCTACATAGACGAGAAATGCTCTTTCACTGGTAACCTCTCCATGCAAGGTCAGACCCCGTCTGGTGTCATGACCAAGATGAAGATGCAGAGGACCATTGTCATTCTACATCCAAAAGTACAATTGCTTTGAGAAGTGCCACGGAACATGTTTGTGCACCTGTCCCCCGTTTCAGGGATGTATAGATCGGAGACATTGTCACCATGGGAGATGCAGGCCTCTGAGCAAGACAGTGTGCTTCAGTGTGCTCAGGGTCAAGGCTGCCAGCACCAAGAAGTAGTTCCAGAAGCTCTGAGAGGACTCTGGCCGACTCTCTAGAACAAATAAAGTTATTTACCAACTTAAAAGAAAGTTAAGAGATGGGGCTGGAGAGATGACTCCGTGGTTAAGAGCCCCGGCTGCTCTTCCAGAGGAACCAGTGTGCACATGGTGACTCACAACCATCTGTAACTCCAGTTCCAGGGAATCCAATTCCCTCTTCTGGCCCCTGAGGGCACCAGGCACAAAAATGATGCACAGATACACACAAGGGCAAAGCACTCACACACATAAACATCTTAAATAGCAAAGTTTTAAAAAGAGTGAGACTCTTCCTCAAGAATAGCAATCAATAAGGAACATCTGTTGCCAATTTTATGGTGTTCATTTTTCTTTTTAAAATTTTATTTTACTTATTCATTTTCTGTGTGTGCCTATGTGTGTGTGTGTGTGCGCGCGCGCACAAGTGCATGCCACAGCACAGTTGTAGGGGGCAAAAGACAACTTATGGAAGTCAGTTCTTTTCTTCCACTGTGTGGGTTCTGGGACTGGAGCTCAGGTTTTCCGGCTTGGTGGCATGTGCCTTTACCTGCTGAGCCATCTCATTGGCCCCATATTTTTATTACTAATAATAAAGCCCTCTCTTTGTCAGTGATACCATGTAACTGCACGCTGCAGGTCCTGTTTGTTACTCATGTCCAGTGTTGCTTTATTATTTAGGCAGCAGTCTGGCTCTGGTTGGCTGGTAGACACGGTAGGAATTCATTCGAGAACACTGCGAATGTCTTCCCTTGGCAAGGGCCCTGGATTTTATGGAGGAGCAGAGACCATGTCGCCAGTCTTCGTGTTAAACATTTCACACCAACAGAGTTCCTTGCTTCCTTCCTTCCTTCCTTCCTTCCTTCCTTCCTTCCTTCCTTCTTCCATCCCTCCCTCTTCCTCCCTCCTTCTTTTCTTTCTTCCTTCTTTCCTTCCTTCTCCTTTCTTCCTATCTTTCTCATTCTCTTGCAAGGGATTTGATTGGCAGCAAGGACCTGGGGGAAACTCATAGGGTTCACATTAAACATGTGACACGTCTTTAGCCTCTGACAACAGGAGCGCCTCCTCTTGGTGGGTGCAGGGGTTTCTGCAGGACCAAGTAAAGGCGAACCCCAATAAATGTGGTGGTGCCTATAAATGCAGTCTGAGAACAGTGGAGCCCACAGAAATGATTTCTGCTTATAGAGTCTGCGGGATGAGGAGAGTATAGGAAGGAGGGACCCTCCATTCATGAAATAGCATTCCATACTGTCTAGGGTAACACTGTCCCCACTTCTATTTCCCCTTGTGTGAACAGGGTCCTTTTGCTTTGACAGCATCAAGACAGACTGTAATTTTCCAAAATGTACTTTATTAAAATAAAGGGCAATGAGAAAAACAAGAAGTAGGCAGAAAGAGATGCCTAGCAGTAGCCCTACTCCATGATGACCCCCGGAGACGCTCTAAGGGGCAGAGACAGGTTTGCTTCTCTGCAGAGTCCCTTTGAGTATCTGCTTCTGGCACCTGCCCCTCTTTCTCCTTTACTCTCTCCAGCCACTTTCAGAGCCCACGAGGATCACAGCTGATGATGCATGATGGTTCATTGCTCAACAGTGAATATTAAAACAACAACAAATCAAAAGAGCTGAAGAGATGGCTCAGCAGTTAAGAGCACTGGCTGCCCTTGCAAAGGACCTGGGCTTGGATCTCAGTACCCATTTGATGATTCCCGACTATCCATAATACCAGTTCCAGGGAAATATGACGCCCTCTACTGGCCTCCATAGGCACTGCGTGCACATGCTGCACAGTCATACATGCAGGCAAAACATACCCTCACAAAATAAAAATGAAATAAAACTTTAAAAAGAAATGTTTTAAGAAAGAAAGAAACTGAAACATGCCAGGCTCTGCAGTAGACATTTTCCTAGATCACCTCAAGTAATCATTGCAACTTTCCTGTGAGGAAGAATCAGAAAACTCGCAGTCGTTAAATGACTCACAAAGTTCACATGCTTAGTAACTGGTAAAACTTTATTAGTCACGTTTCTTGTTACTGTGACCAAATTGACAAGAGGCAACTTAAGGGAGAAAGGGTTTGTTTGGGCTCACAGTCTGAAGGGTCACAGTCCGTCATGATGGGGAAGGCATGGTGGCAGGTGGCTCCATGCAGGCAAGAGTGTGCAGATGAGACTCCTCACCTCCTCCCTCCCATCTTGCGGGGACAGGACACAGAATGGATAGAAAGTGAGACCATTATAAAACCCAGTGATCCACTTTCTCTAGCCAAGCTTCATCTCCTAAAGGTCCCAGAACCTTCTCAAACAGTGCCACCAGCTCGGAACAAAGTGTTTGAATACAGGAGCCTATGAGGGACGTTTCACATTCAGACCCCAAGGCGGTTCTCTAGCCCTGGTCCTCTGGCAGTAAAGCTTTTGCACTGGACCCCTCGAGGTCTGAGCCTCCTGTCCCTCCCCAACCTGGGCAAGTATAAAAAGCTATGTTTATGGAGTCTGGATCTCCCACAGCTCATGGAAGAGTCCTTTGGAAGAGAGTGCCTGTAAGTCCAACTCCGTTCAGCTGCCCAGGCCTTTACTGCTAAAGCTTCACTCTGGAGCCCCACTCCACCCCAGCAGTTTGATAAAAGCCCTTTTCACGTCCTTGTTCCTTAGACTGTAGATGACAGGGTTGAGGAAGGCCGTGGCAATGTTATAGAAGAGGGCCATTCTCTTGCCACTGTTTGATAAGGAGCCAGAGCCAGGACTCATGTACATGATGATGCACGGAATGGCGAACATGGTGACCACGGTGATGTGGGAGGCGCAGGTGGAGAAGGCCTTGACCCGCCCCTGGGTTGAGCGGATCTTCATGATGGTGGTGAAGATGTTGGCGTACACAATGGCAATGAGGGAGAGTGGGACCACAATGACATTGAAGCCTGTGATGAAGTCCACCATGTCATTGAGGGACGTGTCTGCACAGGCTAACTTCAGAACAGCAGGGACCTCGCAGAAGTAGTGATCGATTTCAGTCGGGCCACAATAGGGCAGTCGCATGGCAAAGAAAGTATAGCACAGGCCGCCCACCACACCGTAGGTGGCACAGACACCCACCATTAGGAGACACATCCCGCGGCTCATGACGACCTTGTACCTGAGCGGGTGGCAGATGGCCACATACCTGTCCACAGACATGATGGAGAAAAGCCAGGATTCGGTGACCCCAAAGAGGAGAAAGATGTACATCTGGGCCACGCATCTTGTAAAAGAGATGGTCCTCTTCTTGCTGAGAATATGCACCAGCATCTGGGGTACAGTGGTGGTGGTATAGCACATGTCCAGCACGGAGAGAACGCCGATGAAGAAGTACATGGGTGTGTGGAGGCGAGAGTCCTGGTGGATGAGTGCGATGAGGAGGCTGTTGCTCAGGAGGATCATCAGATAAAAGACTAAAAAGAAAGTGAAGAGCAGAGGGTTGGTCCTGGGGCTGGGGGCGAAGCCCAGTAAAATGAATTCTGTCACGGTGGACCGGTTGAGTTCCTGCATTGTGATCTTTCCTGTTTAAAGAGGTTTCGGACATGTGACTCACTGAACATCTCAGGGAGTGTAGGGAATTTGCATACCCATTGTCCATTTACACTGACAGTCCCAGGAGGCTTTGGATTGGCAGGGGGTGCTGAGACGTAATTCCCATTTGTAGTTTGAATGATAATGGCATTTGGCTCAGGATTTCCCGAGGGCTTTATTGACGCAAATAGCAGAGGCAGTCCAGGGTAGCCCCGTAGTGTACTTTCCACTCTGGTCAGTACCTGCGGTTATCTACTTCTCCGACACAGCCCTGTGTCCCTCCAGGACTCTCCCCACTTCCCATTTTCTCTTGTGACTACAGAAGTTGCTAAACCTTGCATGGATAGATCAGGAGCAGGGTTGGGACTTTCCATGATTTGGGTTAAAGATGTTTTGCTTTACTTTTTTTGTTTTTTTAAATCATTGTTAGGATTTAGAAGACGTGCGTGCGTTCCTGAGTGCGTGCATGTGTGCATGTGTTTGTCACATGCATGGAGGTACCGACAGATGAACACATATTCTTTGGAGCTAACATGACAGGGTTTGTGAGCTATCCCATGTGGGTGCTGGGAACCAAACTTGCATCCTCTGCAAAAGCAGCAAGCACTCTTAACCCAGAGCCCTCTCTCCAGCCCCCACACCTGCTAACCCAGAGCCCTCTCTCCAGCCCCCACACCTGCTAACCCAGAGCCTCTCTCCAGCCCCCACACCTGCTAACCCAGAGCCCTCTCAGAACTCTCTCTGAGTTCTGAACTCAGTCAGACTTGCATGGCAAGTGCCTAACCAACTGAGCTCTCTCCACAACCCCTTCTTTCCCAGTTTTAACTGGCCCCGGATTTCCTTCAACTTTCTGTTTTGTGAACCATCACAGAGACTTTTGATATACTTTCTCCAGGAACTTCTTTGACTTTATTTTAAAATGGGAGCCTGCAGGCCAGATAGAAGCTGTAGACATTTTGTCTGGATTGTCTGGTTTTTATATTTTAATTAACTGCTAATATTTTAAACAGTTGAGTTCATGCATACGAAACTGGACCTTCAGGATCACTAATTAGACCTGGCTTTGTCAGTCCTTGTTTCTATCTTCAGAAGTAGCCCGGAGATAAGTAAATATCCCTGGCTCGCCTTTTAAACAGAGTAGGAACTTCCTTACTCCTGATTCTTATTTGTCTGTAGACTGTATATATATATGGCCTTATGCATTTACATCGCCTGCTTAGCCCCCCTGTAACATATAAATTTATGATCCTTGTCCAGGTGATGTGCTCAAATTACACACTGCTGTTGTCACTGTTATACAATCTTCAGGAAATTTTATTTTATTTACTTTTTTTGAGACAGAGTCTCTCTGTAGCCCTGGCTGTCTTGGAACTGACTCTGTAGACTAGGCTGGCTTTGAACTCAGAAATCCACCTGCCTCTGCTGGGATTAAAGGGGTGCACCACCACACCCAGCCAAAAAAAGGGTGGGTGAGAGAGAGGAAGTTCATATGTCTGGGAACAGTCAGCCTGGACAAGACTGGGGCAGGATTTCTCTGGCTCTCTGGGGGATCCTCTGCTGAGCTACATGAACAGTCAACGGTTTCTGTGTGTGCCTTGGGTTGGACCCGGAAAGTGGGGTGTGGGGCCTTGGGAATCCAAGTGCCAGCTCTCACTAGGTGTCTCGTGTGGACTGGCTAAGTGCTGTGTAAGAAGCCACTTAAGGCTGAACAGGCTCAGAGGTGTGGTGGGCCAGGAGGGGACTCACACTTCTGGACTGGCTTGTCTGCTGACAACACAACTGGGAATGCTCACTGGCCTGGGTGGGCATTTGCCATGGGGCTTAAAGTTCTCAATATTTGTAAGGCCCTTGGACATTTTTGTCTGAGGCAAACTTATGAGCCATGAAGCTATCCCCACCCCAGACAGGCACGGCCCACTGTGTCTCCTCTTACTAGGTAAGACACTCCTTGAAACTCGTGTGATAACCCCTACTACTTCATTCGTTTTCACCAAAGCCCAGAGAGGAGGAGCAATCGGGCTGCGGCCCCAGCCTTGCTCAGCCCCTTGTCCGGATGGAATGGAAATCACAATTGTTTGTGGTTTTGCTGCCTCCCCTGCATCTGTCTCCAGCTCCTCTCCTGCAGCACAGGCTGGGATGAGACACTTAAGACAGATGACCTGGCCGCTCCCTGGCTCTCACCCTCAGCAGGTCACTGCGTCTTATCTGCAGAGAGAATGTTGACTCCCAGCGTCTGCTTCTAAATGTGTTCTCTCTCCTTTTCCCTGTCACTAGCTGTCCCCCCTTACACACTCACATGCACTCACACATACACACATATGCACACACCTCACACATACACATGCACACACATACCCCGTTCCTCCTTATCAGCACAGACCTTTAAGGGTAAGAATAATCCCGAGTGGGGGAAAGCAGAGAGAAGATAGGAAAAGCTGGTGAGGTCGCTACAGGAAGACAGACACACAAGGCAGAGAAAGACACAGGGAGCCGGAGGCTGGGTGCTGATGGGGTGAGTGCTGAAAGCATGGTGGATGGAGGGGTGGGGAGGACTGGGGGCCTCAGAAGGAAGGAGAAGGTGCACTCCTCTCTATGTTTAAGAAGGACAGTGGCTGAAGAGATGCCTTGGGGCTACAGTGTTGGCTGTGCTTCCCGAGGGCCCAAGGCCAGTTCTCAGCACCCATGTCAGGCAGCCCACAATTACTGCCTGGAACTCCAGGTCTAGGGGATCCTACACTCTTCTGGCCTCCACGGGGACCCAGCACAAATGTGGCACATGCGTGCACACGCGAGTACACACAGACACGCGATTAAAAAGTAAAAATGGGTATTTTTTAAAAAAGAAAAAAAGGGCTGGAAGAGACACAGTGGCATTTAGACCTCACAACAGACTGTTGGAGGGACCAAAGAAGGTGCACTGACAAAATGAGAGAGAAAGGTGGACAGGGAAGGAGGGAAGAATGTCAAGATGCTGAGCGGACAGATGCTGAGGGCTGTGAGACCTCGGAGGTTCTGAGAGACACAGAGACAGTGAGCTGTGAGTGCAATGAAGGTAAAGGCAGAGACTGGGGAGAGGGGGAGAAGTCTAGGAAGGTGGGCAGAGGGGGAAGAGGAGGGAAGAGTATGTGCTGGAGGAAGAATCCAGGAGCAGGCAGGCAGGCAGGGGACCATGGACAGGAGAGGGCTGTGCAGAGATTCGGACATGGAGAGGGATGCAGAGGACCAGACTCTAGCAGGAGACTTGCAAGGGGGAAAGCCTTGTGAACCAGAGAGGGTCCTGGAAGAAGAGAGATGACTGAGAGTCAGGTGAAGGAGGGACTGTCCTGAAGGCAAAGCTAGAGAGAAGTTGAGAGAGAAAGAAAAGCAGAAAGACTAAGCTCAAGATCCAGGCAGAGAACCGCAGAGGGGCAGGAGGGAGAGATGGGACACGCAGGCACGGCAAACGGAAGCAGCGGTGGAGAGCAATGGACAAGGAGTGAAGGTAAGCAGGACACAGGCCCAGTTACAGAGAGCAACAGACAGTCTCAGAGGGAAGAGGCAGAGACGGGCGGCCACATGAGCTCACACAGACAGAAAGAGGCAGAGTCAGACATACAGGGCCAGCTGGCCAACAGAAGCTGCGGGTTGCCCTGCGCTCCTACCTGGAGCTCCTGGCCAGCACAGATGGAGGTGGAGCAGCTACCACCAGAGGACTGGGAACACTCCTGTCCTGCGCATATAGCCCTGCAGGAAAGAGGGTGTAGACATTGTGCCTTCAGACCCTGGAGGCCACTCTAGAGTGGCACTTGACCCCAGGGATCCAGACAGGACAGTTCCAGCAGCCAATTCTAAGCCAGAGGGAGAGGCACTGGGCTCTGAGGTATCTCACTCCCCAGGGACACCCAGGTGGCTCTCTCCTCTGGGTTCTAGGCTCAACTGGGACAGGGCTGAGCTTAGCTTCGATGCTAAGCTCAGACGATGCCTTTGGGCCAGTGGCTCCTCCTTCTTCAGGAAAAGAATCTGAGACAGTCTGGGAGCTCTGGCTTCACAAGAGGCCAGATGATGTCCCTGCCAGGTGATATCCCCAGGGCATTTTCAACCCATTAGGATAGTGGGCAAAGTGTCTAGAGTCTTTGAGGTGTCCTGGTCTACAGACATATTGTAGACTCAACAGCAAAGATTACGGGCTCAAAAAGAGGGACCACGCAAAACAAACATTACTAGTATATGAATGGTTATTATTATCAGCTACAGTTCATTAAACACATAGTCACATAGAAAGTGATTGCATTTAGTGTGGAACCTTGAATGTGGTACATTTCAACCTGTGTCTTATAAAGCAAGAAGCCCATGGGGGCCTTTAAACTACCCAGTGGCCTCTGGCGTCCCAGTCCTTGTGCCCTGGCGTTTCTGGCCACTTGGTGTAAAGCTTCTCTCTCTCTCCTTGCTGGGAGCACAGAGGGAAAGAAGGGGCCAGAAACTCCGGCACAGATTCAAGACAGACACTGGAAAGAATTTTTATCTTGCAGTTAGGTCAGAGTGAGAAAGCAGGGGGCACCTTGGAATGCTCACCTTTGAGTTTTTGGACAAAGGGGAGGGAGGAGCCCATTGCTTGATAGCAATAGAAAGGGCAGAGTCCATCCTTCCTGAGCATGAGATACACCTTGGCTCCCAGAGGCCCAGGAGCCCTCTGTGAGGACCTGAATTACAGGTGGAATGTGGCCTGATAAGTCATTCTAGGAGCAAAGCTGGGGTTCAGTGATCTGGAACCACATACAAGCTCTGGGGAGTGCTGTGCTGAGCTGAGCCCAGAGCCCTAAGCCCTGGGATAGGACCTCCTTAAGCTGGGCCGCCATGTCCTGGGAGGCAGAGTGCGGGGAAGCCAGTGCTGGGAACGGTGAGCCCCACTGCATTGATCTCTCTTCCTCCCAACTATGTTGAGGGTGAACATGCTTCTCAACAGCAGCTTTCTCCTGCTCCCAAACTTTGTCTATCCCTCTAGTACAGAGGTTCTCAACCTGTGGGTCGCGACCCCTTTGGGATTGAGCCACCCTTCCACAGAGGTTACATAAGACCATCTGCATAGCAGACATTTTCATTACTATTCATAACAGTAGCAAAATGACAATTATGAAGTAGCAATGAAAATAATTTTATGGTTGGGAGTCAGCAGAACATGAGGAACTGTATTAAAAGGTAACAGCATTAGGAAGGTTGAGAACCACTGATCTAGCAAATGGGATCTCAGGATTCAGGAGTGTCCAAGTCTGGCTGTATATAACTTGGTCTCCCTGTGATGTCTGTAGGGTGGGAAACCTTCGCCAGCCCCATCACCACATTGAAAGCTCCCACTCCGGGAGTCTTTCCATGCCTCAAGAGGACTGTTGCTTTCTCAGCATTTTTCTGGTCCTGCATGAATTCTTCTCTCCCTGCCTGACCAGCCCCTACACAGTCAGGAGACTCTAGTCTCCTCCCTTCTCTGCGGCAAGGCCTAAATCCCACAATGAAGCTCTGTGGATCATCAGTGTCCACACAGCTGCTTCAGTCATCTTTCTAACACCCCTGCCTTTGTTCCTCCCCTGCTGAGAAACCTTCACTGGTTCCCACGTGCAGAAGACTTTCTCAGCTCCTCTGTGGGTGGCTGGAGCCCTTCTGAGGTGTATCCCTGTCTGGCTTTCCAGGATCATCCCCTTGTATCGTCTTTAGATTGACCCTTCACTCTGGGCTGCCAGAACCACATGTCTCAGCCTCATCTCCTGTTGCTCCCTCAGACCTGGCTGCCCTGGCATACATGTGCCTGTAAACATATGTATGTGTATGTAAACATATGTAGTTGCACACTGCTGTGGCAGTTCACCAAGGAAGAGATAAGAGGCATATTCATACATGTAAACTCTGCCAGACCTCAGCAGAGGGAACCACCATCATGGGCAGTGTCATACTGGACAGTGGAACCCTGAGCATCTGAGCTCAGGTGTTTTTATTGATTCCTAAGCTCCTCAGGTGTTCTACTGATAGCACCTGCAGATCATGAGCAATTAAACATGTGCCACATAAATCCAACACCTGCAGACAATACAAAACACAGAGACCTAGGGAGCCCCTCAACCAACAGTGCACAAAACAATTATTTTATACATACCTGAAAATAAACTTCCATAACATAAATTACCTGTAAAACTTCAAACCCAACTCCAGTGCACTCTGCTTTGTGAAGCCTTCCCTCGCAAGCAGGTGGACTTCCTTCTCTTGCATCTACCCCCATGCCCTGGGCATCTCCTCCCTGACATGCCCCATGCTCACCAGTTACCCCTCTCCTCCTGAGAACCTTGTGGTATCAGTTACCATGTTCCTCTCCGCGATGTGGTTTCGCTGGTCACTTGGTTGACTCCAGAAACATTCATATGCACCAATGGTGGGTCAGCATTAGAGACCAAAGATGATCAAAACTTGGCCCCTGGCTCTGCTCGTCATGAGGACTGTCTGGAGAATGGAGAGGGATACAGGTGCCCCTGGGGCCTGAGGAGGGCACACAGGGTTTCTGTAATGATACAGAGGGTCCCACAGACTCTTTTTCCCCACAGACAAGGAAAGAGCTCGTTAGAGAGGCAGTATGTGAGCCGAGTCTGGGAGAATGGGCAGGAATTCGATATGTGGAGAAAGAAGAGAGGGGTAAGAAGAGTACAGGGGACAGAGTGAGCCAAGATCCAGGGGAAGGAAAAATAGCTGTGCATTCCCTCCTCGTGATCATTTAGGGACAGTGTTTGTATCGTCGACACCTGTGCTGTGGCCTCAGCCAAATGGATTGTATTAATGAATGCAGGCTACATTTGGAGAGCAGAAGGAAGCGTGGCATGAGCACACATGACGGGAACTACCCTGGTGCACAGCATCTAGGGAAGGAAAGGGTTCAAAGGGAATAAGGAGTAGAATTGGGGCTAGGCCAGGGACTCTTGGGTAAGCCCCATTCCTGAAGCTTCCTGGGGCTTTGTAGGTCCTTCTTAGGGTCCACAGCCCATTCTCAACCTTACAGCTCTCTCCCTGAGGCCTGTATCCTCCCAAGTCCGATAAAGGTGACAAGAATAATGCTCTAGACAAAGACACACGTAAACAGATGGGTGGATTATTTTTTTCTGATCAGAAAATTTGGTTTCAGAGAAACATCAGTTCCTTTCTGGATAAAGATTGGAGTGTTTAAAAAAAAATTTGCCAACATTTTAACAGGTTTCAAAAGTACCTTTTTATTTACACCAAGTCGTACCTCACAGGAAGCAACACTGCCATTTTTTCATCTCTAAGATGGAAACATTAGACTGGAGAACATTAAGCTTTGGTGATTTTAGGTGTGTCTTGGTGTAAGTACTTAGACGAGAGATATAAAAGTATCTATGCCATTGACTCTAAAATCTGCAGAGTTTACTCTGCATGTAAATCTAGATTTATGGATATCTTGGGCAGATAAATGCTGAGATGCAGACTCTTTTAAATTGTGAAAATGGAATTAAATATGCAATAAGAGGGAACCGGATAAACATGACATGATCTATTCAGATGCTTGTTCGTGAGGTGAGCCGGATGTGGTCATCAGAGGAGCACACAGCAGGAGCAGGACGCCGAGGCAAGCACTTTCTACTGATAACCACTTCATCTACATTTTCAACACCTAGAAGAATGAGTCTGCACGTCGCTCCTGCATTCAATCATCTCCAAGCAGAAGCTCAGTGAGACTGAATAGAACAGTTTAAAGACAGGGATTGACACCGAGAGGAGTCAGAGCTGTTCAGAGGGAGTTTAACTTTATTTGTAACTGCCTGATCTTCTTTAAAATGATTTGTTTAATTTTGTGTGAATTGGTGTTTCAAACAGATATGACTGTGTACTGCATGCACATCTGCGTTTCGGATCCTCTAGAACTGGAGTTACAGACAGTTGCAAACTGCCATGTGGGTGCTGGGATTTGAACCCAAGTCTTCTGCAAGAGCAGCCAGTGTTCTTAACCACCAAGCCATCTCTCCAGCCCTGTCTGATTTTTTTTTTAAAGAAAGAAAAAGCGAATTGAACAAGGCATGACAAAAGATTAATAAATGTCTACCTCTGTTTTTCCCAGCCTCATGTTGATAGATAGATAGAGACAGACGTATATTCCTACATATTTTTATTTTATTCATACATATTTTATTTTATTTATACATATATTTTATTTTCTCAAAAGTGAGATTTAAAATATAAATATTAAATGGACCAAGTAAGCGACTAGA
This sequence comes from Cricetomys ansorgei, assembly GCA_026225945.1. Classification (NCBI taxonomy): domain Eukaryota; kingdom Metazoa; phylum Chordata; class Mammalia; order Rodentia; family Nesomyidae; genus Cricetomys; species Cricetomys ansorgei. Next base: position 26,312 of record JAMJFZ010002837.1, on the reverse strand, counting down.
GAGATGCCTCAAGTGTTAAGAGCACATATTGCTCTTGCAAAGGTCCTGAGTTTGGTTCCCAGCACCCATATCAGGTGGCTCATGACCACATCTAAGTCCAGCTCCAAGGAAATCTGACACCTCTGGCCTCCACAGACACCTGTATTCACAACACACATACACACACACACACACACACACACACACACACACACACAAATTAAAAATAATAAAAATAAATCTTAAAAACTAAATAGACCCAAGTAAGTCATTTCCACAAACTGAGCTCAGATTAGATCAATTATTAGCCACAGTTTTACAGCTAGATCTAAAACCACTTTAGCTTAGACTTCATAGCATCTAATACAAAAAGCAATGCCAAATATTAATATTATCAAACAGCAGCCCAAGGCTGTGTGCCTTCACAGTCTACCTCATGTCATTTTGAAATCCAAATTCCTTTATACTGTAGAAAAGCCTCGTTCATGTTAAACATTTGATTGTGCTTGTGCTGAACTGACATGAACATGAATCTAGGAAAAGGAATAAAATGATGTTTGTGAACTTTAAGGACAGCCTTTTTTAAACAACCCTTCGCCTCCAGTGCTTCACTGAGAGTCTTTGGTAGAAGTTAAAAACTTAACAAGCGATGGTGTGACTTCCTGTTTAGGGTTAGCCACAACCTCGATGGCTGCTTACAGCTCCAGGAAGATGAGTGTTGTTCAGAACTGACATCTTTAGTATGCCAATCCATCCAGTCTTTCAGTGACCAGGGCCAGCTCTGGAACATCCTGGGTTACTGGGCTGTCCCTCTGTCTCCTAGCACTTTCAGAAAAGCCCCTTTTACATCCTTATTCCGGAGGCTGTAGATGATGGGGTTGAGGAAGGCAGAGACAACATTGTAGAACAGAGCCAGCTTCTTGTCCCGCTCTGGGTCATACCAAGAGCCGGGCCTCATGTACATGATCATGGCTGGCCCATAGAACATGGTGACCACAGTGATGTGGGATGCACATGTGGAGAAGGACTTGAGCCTCCCCTGAGATGAGCGGATTCTTAAGATGGAGGCAAAAATGCAAGCATAGGAAGCCAAGATGAGGGAGAGGGGGACCAAAAGTAAGACGAAGCCCAAGATGAAGTCCAACCGGTCATTGAAAGATGTGTCTGCACAGGCCAACTTTAGGACAGCGGGGACCTCACAGAAGAAGTGGTTGATCTTGTAGGGGCCACAGTAGGGCAGGCGCATGGTGAAGACCGTGTAGAACAGAGCACCAGTGATGCTGATGGACCAACAGATTGTGACCATCTTGATGCAAAGGAGACGGCTCATGAGTAGGGAGTAGTGAAGGGGGAAGCAGATGGCCACATACCTGTCGTAAGCCATAATGGCATAGAGAACACACTCAGCAATACCCAGGACCAAGAAGATGAACATCTGGGCTACACAAGCGCCCCAGGAGATGGTCCTCCTTGGAAACACCATATTAACCAGCATCTGGGGCACAGTAGTAGTGACATAACTCATGTCTACCAAAGACAAGATACTGAGAAAGAAGTACATGGGCATGTGGAGGCGACAGTCTAGGTAGATCAGGGTGACAATGAGGCCATTGCCCAGGAGGGTGATTGTATAGAGCAGAAGGAAAAAGATAAACAGGGCTGCTCTGATCTGCGACTCACTGGAGAAGCCAAGGAGGATAAACTCGGACACTGAGCTGTAGTTTTCCTTTCTAAGGGTCTGCATGACTGTTACAGAGATGTGAGGGCTTTGCTGTTCTGTCTGCGGCCTTAGGGAAGGAAGACAGAAGCAGAGCCACAGACACAACAACATGCACATTTACTTCCAATGATGCGGTCAATCCCGTGTTGAGTTGTATGAAAAGAGCATCAAAGTTAGGGCAGCTGTGGCCCTGGGCCAGGAGTTGAGAGATCTGACTGCTCACGGGTTGTTCCTGGAAGCCAGCTTCGTCCACAAAAGGCAAGGAATCAAGAGGCTATTTTTGCATTAGGGAACTCAGCCAACCCCTCACCTCTGCCAGTTCGTTCTACCAGAGGTGCACACTTGCTCCGGCATCTAGGCAGATCTTTCTGCTGAAGATTAAAATTATAAGTCTGAAAGTCTTAGTTAGCAGGCCGTGGGTGCTTGGGGCACCACCACGCCAGGGCTGTGTGGTAACCACCAAAGTCACAGCGGAGGGGAAGCTGTGGAGGAGATATGCAGAGACCTTACGAAGCCGATAAAAACAGATGGGGAAACAATTGAAAGTTTACTTCTGGCTTTAGGGTACAGCCAGATGCAGGTTACATATATTAATTTAGAAACTCAGGTAGCCATTGACTAGATTGTAGATGACCTTATTAATAGATATAAAAAAAAATCTTAGGCAAATTAACTCGAGATAAAATTAGTACAATTATGTTTAATGATGTAAATGTTTTATAGTGTATTAGAAATACATTTAGGGGCTGGGTATGTAGTTCAGTTGGGGGGTGCTTCTCTAACATGCCCTAGGTTCAATAGCACCCCATAAACCTGGCATGGTGGCACATACCTGTCATCTCAGAATCAGGAGATGGAGACAGAAGATCAGAAGTTCAAGGCCCTCCTCAGCTACCTAGTGAATTGAAAGCCAGCCTGGGCTATATGAGAGAATGTCCTAAAAATAAAAAAATAAAGAATAAATAAAATAAAAGACTCAACAAACTGCATGCATCTAACGGAAGCCATTGTATTGTGATCCCGGTATGGCAGCATTGTATTTGCCTAATAACTATTATGGCTTAAAATGGAAAGGAAAAGAAACTGAATAGCACAGGGCAGCGGCCTCACAGCCTGCGCACCCAAGACCGTGACCTGGGTTCTGGCTTGCTGCTCCCAGCTCCTGAGACCCATTCCAACTTTATTTCTCGAACTTAAATATCCAAGGTTTTCTGTTGCCTTCCCATGACCTAGCTAGCTTTTCCTGAGTGACCCATGGTAGTCCAGCTGTGTGACCTTGAGCAAATTCCTCTGTCTGCCTCAGTTTCCCCCCAACTGGTAAACAGAGATGGCACGTTTGTGGCACAGTTAGAGCAAGGTGCATGTGAGGTACAACAATGAGATGTTTTGTAGAACATAAAGCAAGAGACAAAAAGAATCAGCATAAGTGAAACGTGTTCAGCGATCAGAAGAGCTGCGGCTGCTCCTGGATTTGCTCCCAGGAAATGCGGTATGTGATCTGGGGTGACTCCACACCCCTGCCTGAGCTTCACAGACCCACTTTTGTTTTGTTTTGGTGTAACTCTGGCTGTCCTGGAACTCACTCTGTAGACCAGGCTGGCCTTGAACTCACAGAGATCCACCTGCCTCTGCCTTCTGAGTGCTGAGATTACAGACATGCATGACCACCACTCAGCTACAGACCCACTTTTTAAACTATTGGATATGATGCTCCTATAGAGCCCTTCAGATTGACTGTCTTTGATATCAGGCTAGAGATTGTAAACATACCAGTGCCCTGAGCACCAAGAATGGCAGAGGGCTAAGAACGGCAGGACTGTGTGGTCTGGGGTTCGTTCCAGGAGTTTGAGAAGTGAGCCCAGAGCACTGATGGGTACTTAGCATGTGGACTTGGAGTCAACACACTGGATCCGGTAGCCTCTGGGATGGCAGCCATGCTAACCACTACCCCAGCAAGACCTCTGCAGAGCTGCTGGCCTCTTCATCACCTTCTGGGTCAAGGAGCTAACTATTCAGAGTCCATTGTCTTTTCATCTAAAAAGTGGTATTATCTCCTCCATAGTGGAGACTACATGAGAAATATCTGACTTACAGAAGGTGAACACAAATCTGTGAGAATTTAGATAGCATGGCATTGGGTAGACAGAGGATCGGGGACAGGAGATAAGAGGCTCTGCGGGGCAGGTCTGGATGCACACCGGCAAAGGCTGGTGGCCATGACATGGTGGTAGAAGTGGAATAGGCAGGTGTAGGTGACTGAACAGGCAAAAGAAGACCTGTGAGATGTGTGTGCTGAGCTTCAAGGAGCGCGAGGAATTGGATAAAGGGGAAAATACCCCAGGTAAGAAAAGTATATGACCGTAAAAGGTGGCCTCGCCCAGTTTAGAGTCGGGCATCGAGAGGGGAAACTTTCAGGAGACAAGAACTGATCAGCAGGGCGAACGAGCACCCTGACACCCAGAGGAGGGCAGAGAATGCGAGGATGCCCATGAGCCCCTTCCACTTGAGCCACATTCCAGACCCGGGCCATGATAGAAGCCTCCCTATGTCTTCCTCAACCACACACCAGCAGGTGCACTCTCATTAGCGCGGCCCTTCTCGTGTCTCCCTGATGGGACTCAAGGCCTGGCTCAGTGGCTCTAACAGTTTTCAAGCTGGAATGTCCCTCTAGCAACTAAGGGAGACTCCTGAGTCACGAGGTCAGCAAGGTGACCGGTACTGCGACCCTGTCTGGACAACTAGAGGCCCTTCCTCTTGGAGATTCAGAGCTCCCTGACAGCTGGCTTCCTAAGCACCTACCTGTGTCACCCTTCCCGGACTGTGGCTCTGCTGGCACTCCCCTGGTCCTTTGTGCTTCCCCAGACCCTATGCCCTACACAGCCCCGTGGGGTCTCCTGATCCTTACCTGGTTGGTTCAGCCTTGTTTATCTTATGTGTGTATTGTCTTCCCAACCAGGCTGCGGGTTGACTCTACGTCTCTTTGAGATGGTCCCACAGCATCTAGCAAAAAAAAAAAGACACCAGTTCGGGGCTTGAAGAGACCGTTGGTTCAAGACTGTGTTTGCTTGGTACAGTAGGACAGCCTTAGCATTAGGTTTCTCAGTGTAGACCGAGTTCCACCAAAATAAGAAGTGCCAGGGCCGGGACTAACACCTGGGACTTGAAAAGCATGGGTGGCTTAACCACTGTGATTTACTGCCTCTTGCAAAGGTGATGAGGGCACAGTTATAAGTCCCTCTCACTAGGAAAGCATCCTGTTCACATAGACTCCCCTTCCTCCACCTGCTGGTGCCCCTCCCACTCCTTCCCAGGCTCCTTCTGGTAAGGAGGAGAGAATATGCTTCAGCCAGAGCAAGTCTGGAAATGCCATGAGCAGAGTTGCAGAGCAACCCCTGCCCCATGAAGGACAAGCTTCTTTTCCTCCATCCCAGTGAGTGGTCCAGAGAGACAAAGGCTTCTTTGTTCATTCTTGGGCATGCCCAGCGCAGCACTCTCTCCCAAACCCCCTAGTCCTCTCCCTACCTGCCTTCAATCACCTTCAATGGACCGGCCTGTTCCAGCAGCAGCACCTTCTCTCTGGGTGCTGTGGGTCACAAGAGAAAGCAGTCTACTCTCCTCTGCCTGTACTGTGGCTCTACAGGAGAGGTCCTCCGTTCTCTTAAGTGTGCAAGCAGGGCTCCAGTGGGCAGCCCCCAGGGTGCTCTTTGTGTCAGGTGAGGGAGAGTGGGGTTCCAGCCCGTCCAGAAGCCCTGGGGATTACTTGCCTGTGCGGGTGAACACAGCACAGAGCCTCTGAGCTGGATGAAAGTTGCAGCCAGGAAGTCTAATGCCCCTAAGACGGGTCAGGCTTGGCCCCTACCACTGGGGAGATGGCCATCCTTTGGAAGTTTCCCTTAGGGACTGAAATGTCTTCCCTCTGAGACTTCAGAATGTCTGCAAGGCTTGCCAGGGGAGCCAGGTGGTCAAAAGGCTGGGCAGATAGACATCATCCCTCCTCTGACTCAATTTGAAGACACTCAAGTGTCCCCTTGAGTCCTACTGGAATTCCAAGAGAGAATGGCAGTCGGGTGGCCTCATTAACTGTTGCAGAATAATTATTACCACAAAGTAAGGCTTCCTAAGGTTCCGTGAGGACGGTAAAATGTGGACTTCAGGCCATCAGAGAACTGAGATAATTACTAACACCCTGAATATAGTGTGTGTTTAAGAAATGGAAGAAACGCTCCTCTCTTCTCCCCTTCCCCTCTCTTCTCTTCCTCCTTGTCCTCCTCTTTCCTCTTTCTTTCTTCTTTTCCCTCCTCTCCTTCTCACCCCCACCCTTCTCCCCCCTCTTTCTCCTCCTCTTTCTTTTCCTCTTCCTTCTTTCCCTCCTGCTCTTTCTCCTTCCTCCTCCTGCTCCCCAGCCCTCTGCGGTCACCTAGACAGCCAGTGACCAGATGAGGCTGGACCACAAATTATGTCTCTCTGAAGCCCGTTGTCTTCTGTTCCAGCACATGTGTCTGTCTCTCAGCAGAGTTTCTTTTTATCTGATACTTCTCCATGGTGGGTTAACTTCTACTTATATACACTACAATTCAATTTGTGAAAATTCTGCTAAGGATGTCTGAAAGTCTTTTTAAGGGATATGAACCATAACTCTCTTCATCTATAGTATGATTTCCTGGTTTTTGTGCTTGGTTCTTGGTACTATTTTGACAGAATCGAGAGCTATGTGTTCCTCTTAAATTTTCTAGGAAAACTTTGTACATACTTTGTTTCTTATTTCTTTCTTATTTTCTTCATAGAATTCATGAGCTAACCCACCCGGGTCTAGGGTTCACACTATGGGAGTGTTTTAACTATGCATTAAATTTTTAAAAATTTATTCTGGGTATCTGGGCACAAGCCATTAATCCCAGGACTTAGGAGGTAGAGGCAGGCTGACCTCTGTGAGGTGGAGGCCAGCAGAGTCTCCATAGTGACTCCAATTCCAGGGGATCTGACACCTCTTCTGGTCTCCACGGGCACTAGGAATGCAAGTGGCATATGAGCGTGCATGCATGCATGCAGGCAAAACACCCAGAGACAAAATAAAACTTAAAAACAATTAAAAAAACAAACAACCACATCCACTTTTACTATCATTGCTAGTTCCTGCTCCATCTCAGTCATTTTTCTCATCTTTAACATTTCCCCCTTTTGTTTGTATTTAACTTGCTCGTGTTTATCTAGTTCTTTAGGCAAAAGCAGGGGTTACTGATAGGGAACATTTTTTTTTTCTTTTCTAGTGTAAGCATTTTAGTGCTACAAATCTTTTACTAAAGACTGCTTTCTAGGTATATGTATAAGTTACTGCTCTAGTGCTGTGGAGAGACACCTTGACCAAAAATTTGTAGAAGAAAGCATTTGATTGGGGGCTTGCTTAAAGTTTCAGAGGGCTGGTCCAAGACCATCATGATGAGAAGCAGTCGGCAGGCACTGCAGACAGGGACTGTAGATAGGCATCAAAGGCAGGCACCACAGGCATGCACCGCAGGGAGGCACTGCAGGCAGACACTGCAGGCAGACACTGCAGGCAGACACTGCAGGCAAGCACCACAGGCAGGCACCACAGGCAGGCACTGCAGGCAGGCACTGCAGAAGCTTAGTCCACGGTCATCATGGCACGAATCATGGAGCACACAGGTAGGCACCGTGCTGGAGAAGTAGCAGAGAGCTTTACATCTGATTCACAGGCACCAAGCAGATCAAGAGACTGGGCCTGGCATGCGCTTTTGAAATCTCAAAGCCTACCTCTAGTGTGGCAGCTACTTTTGGTTGTCAACTTGACTACATCTGGAATTAACTAAAACCCAAGTAACTGGGTACACCTGTGAGGGATTTCTTTCTTTTTTTAATTATTATTTTTATTAATTAATGAATTTTATTTTCTCATATAATCCTAACACCCCTCCTCCTCTCTCCCCTCATCTCTGTTCCCCCATCTCCCCTTTCCCCCAAACCTACCCTCCCTGTGCCCACCCACACACCCCCACCCTCACCCTGACTCTCTTTAAAAAAGAGCAGTCCTCCTAAGGTTACTGCTAAAACAGGGCACAACAACATAGAACAAGGCCAGATACTAATCCCTACATCAAGGGTGGACTAGACAACCCCGTAGGAGGGAAACAGTCCCAAGGGCAGGCAAAAGTGTCAGAGACTACTCCCCCCTCCACTAACCTATAGGAGCTCTGCAAGTACATCAAGCCAGATGACCATAAGACATATCTAGGGACCCTGTAGGTTCTATGTCTGCTGCTTCAGGCTCCATGGGACCTTTAGTGCTGGTCAGTTGACTCCCTGGATCTTATTCTCCTAATGTCCTCAACTCCCCTGGCCCCTGTAATACTTCCTCCCCTCTTCTAATCATCTGAAGTGAAAAGACCCACTTTTAATTGGGATCTTTTGAGGTGGGAAGATCATCTTTAATCTGGGCCACAGCTTTTGCCGGCAGCCTGTATAAAGGAAATTCTCCCTTTGCCTGCTTGCTTATTCTCTGGTTAGCAAGTCCATTCCTTTGCTGGCATTAAAGCCTACTTCTTCAGGATTCTGGCATATACTGAAGGCCAGCGGACACATTTATCTTTGTGTACTGAACAGCTACAGAATTCTTGGAACTTTCATTAGTGGACAGTCATAGTTGGCTTGGCAGGACCATTGACTGTAAACCACTCTGATAAATCCTCTTTCTGTGTGTGTGTGTGTGTGTGTGTGTGTGTGTGTGTGTGTGTGTGTGTGTGTGTGTGTGTGTGTGAGTTTCTCTAGAGAACCCTGACTAATACACTCAGTGACATATCACAACAAGGACACACCTCTTAATCCTTCCCAAACAGTTCTACCAACTGGGCATTTAAATATATGCTCCTATGGGGCTCATTCTTATTCAAACCAACATATATATTTATGACCAACATCTCTCAGTTTTTGGATATCTGAAAATTTCATTATTTACTTCAGCCTTGACTGTCCTGGAACTTACTCAAAAAGACCAGGCTGGCTTCAGACTCACTGAGATCTACCTGTCTCTGCCTCCCTGGACGCTGGTGTCAAAGGTGAGTGTCACCGTGCAAAGCAGCTCTTGATATCAACCTTTGTAGAACGTGCCCTTGTCTGCTGAGCTTACTTTGTTGTTCTTTGTTTTGTGTGTGTATGGGTGGGGGTCTTTCTTTCCTTTCTTTCTTTCTTTCTTTCTTTCTTTCTTTCTTTCTTTCTTTCTTTCTTTCTTTCTTTCTTTCTTTCTTCCTTCCTTCCTTCCTTCCTCTCTTTCTTTCTTTCTTTCTTTTTCTTTCTTTCCTTCCTTCCTTCCTTCCTTCCTTCCTTCTTTCTTTCTTTCTTTCTTTCTTTCTTTCTTTCTTTCTTTCTTTCTTTCTTTCTTTCTTTCTTTCTTTCTTTCTTTCTTTCCTTTCTTCCTTCCTCTGCTTGCTCCCTTATTTGCCTTTTCACTTGCTTGATGCATTTTCCTTTTCTATCCAAGCAAGGGCCCCAGGAGGGTGTTTGGAGGTCTGAAGGATCAGGAGGGAGGCCAGACAAAATCAAGGCCAGATCTGGATGGGGGCAGGCAAACCAGCATCACACTCGATTCTAACCTCCTTGGAGCAGGACTGGAAGCTACATTCAAGGTGGTTCTTTGTGCTAAAGCCCCAGGACTGTGCACCAGCCCACCTGGACTGACTGCACTTCTTCCCAAGTCATGAACTATCTGTATAAAAGAAGAAATTTTATTATCCCAACATAGGAAGACAACCCTTTCCCTTGTCCCTCTTGACTCACACAAAGTACTCTACCTACAGTCCAGCCCATTAACTCTCTTCCACTGTATACTCAATAATGTAAAGTTTCTTTACTTACTTATTTGTTTATTGACTTTTAATTTCATTTGAGTTAGATTCTCCCGTGAATGCCCCCACCTATCCCCAGCCACTCACCGCTCGCTCCTGCTGAGGGGTGTGTGTGTGTGTGGGTGTGTGTGAATGTGTATGTCTGTATGTGTGTGTGTGTCTGTTGTTTGGGAGTGTAGAGGGATTTCTAGTTTTACCCAAGCACACCTTGAGGGAACCTATGAATTTGTAAGGCTTACCTGAGGAATTCAGGACTGACTGATGGGAGCAGCTATATTGGAAAGTCTACCAAGTATTGATGATAGCTTCCCATAACACTATAGGTGGAGGAGCCCCCTTTCCCTAACCTTGATAGTCTGTATATTTTAGCTATTCCCCAATTGGGGCAGAATTGCACACTAGGTAGTTGAGGAGTGGGTGGGTATGCAGAAAAGGAACAAACACAGTCAGCAAGTTAAGCCATGGGATTTTTTTTTGGGGGGGTGGGTTGAAAATAGATTTTTAAAAAAATCATACGATGCATTCTGATCACAATTTCCCTTCCCACAACTTTTCCCAGATCCTCTTGACCGCTCAAATCCACCCTGGGCCTGCCCTTAGTGTGGTTTGTATACCTGTTGGAGGAAAACAAGTTAGCCTTCGAAAGTGGTTGTCAATTGGAGAGAAACTTCTGGGTTCTCTCCAATTAGGGGCTTGTGTCTATTTCCCCCTCTGAGCACTGGAACCCCATCTGGCTTAGACCTGTGCAGACCCTGTTTTGTTTGTTTGTTTTTTGTTTTTCCTTTTAAAAGCAGTCATGACTGACCATATACAAAGAGGCAGTTGGTTCCTCTTTGAAGATAGTACTATGTAAAGTCTCCTTAATAAGGCAAAGTTGAATCCAAACTACATACAAGGGACAATATGACAAATTAGGGTTGCTTGTGTATATAGAAAACATTCTTTTCTTTTCCTGGCCTTTGGTCCCATCCTGTATTTTTAGCAAGATCTAGGGTAAGACAAAAGCTAAAAATAGGAAAATTCAAGGGACTTTTACTTTCCTTTAAACAACAGCTCTAATTGAAGGATGGTGTTACAGTTAAGAACTATCTCTCTCTCTCTCTCTCTCTCTTTCTTTCTTTCTTTCCTACCTTCCTTCCTTCCTTCTTTTTTCTTCATTCCTTCCTTCCTTTCTTTCTCTGGGATTGATCTAAAAAAAAAAGGACTTTCTATGATGTAAGCTTATGTAACTTCTAACTCATGCAGGGGGCAGTAGAAGGACCCCAACACATTTCAAATAGTAGCCTAAGCAATAAAAATGAGGATCAGTTGCTGTGCCTTAGGGTCTCTGTGATTTCCTGTTTATTTTTCTGTCTATAAATACACACACACACACACACATACACACACACACACACACACACACACACACACACACACTTGAACTCAAGTTCAAGAACAAGGGAGAATCTAGCAGGGATCAATTTGGGCACAAAGAAATCCATAGTGGAACGAGCCCAGGACTGGGAATCTCTGCTTCCTAATTGATCTCTAACACTTGTGACTGTGGTTGAAACCTTGCAAACACCTCGAGTTTCCTCAGAAGGCTGGGGTCTGGCTTGAGGAAGTCATACTGCAGGTGAGCTAGGCATCAGAGAGACTGAGAGCAAGCTACTGGGCCAGGCTAGAGACTCTGGTGATCCTGGCTTATCTTCCCACAGTGACTGAGGAGGCACCTGACACTCAATCATGTCTGGATGACATTTGAGTGACCTCAGACACTTGACCTTGAAAGAGTTCTTCTTACCTCTCTGATCTTCAGTGTCCCACCTCTATAGACACTGGTTATGTGTCTCTTTTCCTTGTAGTCCCTATGAAAGTATGTATTTAGAAGAAACCCAGAAGTCCCTGCCCCTCGCAATTGCTACTTTGACTCTAGAGTCTGCTGGTCAACTGCCTCCAGTCCTGTGTACTTCCATATGTGATTCGGTCCTATATGACCTGAGGGTCCCTGTGGCTTCCTGTCCCTGGTCTGGCTTGTGCTGGATAATGATTTGGGGTTGAGCACTGGTGGGAAACAGTCTATGTGGTCACATAAATCTTCTGACAAAATTCCTGGCTCCCCGTGGGCTATGTAAGACTCCCTTTGTCCTTTCCCATGCCTGTAAAATGGGGGTGTTGATGCCACAGAGATCCAGGATATATCAAATGGTTGACCACAGTGACTACTCAGGAAGCACAGTGTGACCGTGAGATGGGTGGCATAACTCTAATTTATGGAGGAAACTGGGACTCTGGGAAGCTATGTGGCTTACCCAGGTCACAGTGACCATGTCTATCTGACTACCAACCCTGGGCTTATCCGTTACAGAAGTCATTTCCCCAGAGGTTGTTCCTGGGAGCCCTGAGCCGTGGAGCAGAAGGGAGGAATGATCCCTGTGGCTGCCAAGAGAAGAGTCTACTGGGGATGTTGTCTGGCATTAGAGCTGTTGGGTGGAGGCCAAGATCCAGCCTGGGAATTATGGGCAGGATTAAGATAAGAAGAACTTATCAAGAGGAGGAGATTCAGATGGCACTACACAGCATCCTAAAGCAAGGTAAGGGCAGGTAAGCGTTTCCACACTGCAGTGCAGATGGGGGACCCTGGAGGAGAGAAGGTGGGGTTGGGGTGGAGAGGAAGAACATAGGGGCATGGGATGCTTTAGAGAACTCATTTCTGACCTCAGAAGAACCAGTGCCTACTCTCAGCTCAGTACCAGAAGTTTTATGAGGGATAATCCTAGTCACCTGAGCTACCTCAAAGAAGAGTGAGACCCCTATCTCCGGAGGTGAGGGAGCATCCTTTGGTAGTGAGACTTCAGAGAATATGGATGTGCTCATAAGGGCTGGCTGTGCAAGATCACCTTCAGCTCTGAAGTCTGGTGAGTGTCCGAAGCTGTCCAGAGATGATCTGTATGGGTAATCACTGGGAGCTTAGAGAAGTGACTGCAGCTTGAGAACACGAGAGGAACACATATCCTGCTGCTCTGGACTCCTGCTCTGCCCTGGACACTCCAGACCAGACTCCCCTGCCCCTCAACCCCACCCCGCATACAAAGCTCTGGAGGGTTGGGGCTGCCTGTACTCTGAAGGGACATTCAGACAAGCTATGTTTTTGAGGAGTCAGGCCGGGAGTGCTCCTAAGGAAAGGCATGAGTTGGTGGCAGCTGCTGCAGCCCAGCCACTGGGGTCCACCAGCTCATCTATGACCCCTGGCTTCTATCTGCAGTTTCCAGCCCTTTTGTGGCCATGGAGCCTCTTTCTCTCTGTGTGGTGCTTCACTTCTTGTTTTCTGTCCCTCCGTGGACAAGGATGCTTGCTAGACTTCGCCTCCCTGTGTCTCTGTTCTGTCCAGTCTGTCTGTGACCTGCACTCCGGCCAGTTCTTGCTGCCTTCGCGTTGAGGTCTTTTCTCTCTCCCTTTGTTCCTTTTTATTTATTGTCACACTGGATTCTCCAGATAACACCATACTTCCTTCCCATCTATCCATTGGTACTGCACACCTCTGTCCTTCCGTTGAAGGACACCCCTGGTTTACCTTCGGAGCCCTGAGCCCAGACCACTTCCCTCCTCCCGGATGGTACTGTGGACTCCTACCTGGATGTGGCATGGGAGAACATACAGGGAAGACCAACTCTGCCAGGTGACCTTTGGCCTCTTATCAGAATACCTTGTGAGCTGACTGGGAGGAAGGAGACCGTAGCACACAGGGCATGGCATGGGGCAGAAGTGGACACAGGTCAGGAAGGTCAGTAGTGGCCATCTCTCTCTGTGCAGCGATGGTCCCAGTGGTTAGAGACAAGCCTGGCATCATCCTCTCCTGCGTCTGCTCAGCCTGACCTGGTGTACTCCAGCTTCACTGGTCCTGCTCTGGGGACACAGCTTCTGCCCTTCCTGCCCACTTTCCTTCAGCTTCTACTCTGGAGGAGACCAGGATAAGCCAGCAAGTGAGTGAGACAGAGATGTGGGAAGGGAGGCCTGCTTTCAAGCAATCAGCCTTGTGGTCTTTCCCTTGACATTCTTCACGACTGTGAGCAAAAGCTCTGCCTAGACTACATCTGTGAACAGGGAGGGTGTGCCTGTTCTCTCTAAGAAGAAGGGCTCAAAACCAGCCTGGGGAAATGGGACCAAAACCAAGGGAAGTAGTGGAGCCAGGATGTTCTCGCCATTCTTTCAGTCTTTTCCTGAGGACAAGGAAACCGAAGTGGCCCGGTCAGCTTTGTATTTTAGAAAGAGCGCTAGGAAGGCTAGTGTAATGAACGACCTGGTAATGAGTGAATGAGGTGAGAGAAGAGAATGCCTGAGGGGGATGTTGACAGGGGTGCTGAGGAGGGACAGATGGGTGGCAGAGCCATTCTGGGGGCAGCGGAAATGAAGCCTGGGGACCAATGGGATGTAGGGGATGAAGCCACAACTGAGCAGTTTCTCTGGGTTTCTGAAGGGTCCCATTGGCTGGTTCTCACAGATGCCACAGACTGCACTGTGTTCGCGTGTGTAAGTATCCAAACGTATGTCTGCATATATGTGCATACACACAGAGAATTAAACTAAAACCATCACAAGTTTCTTTGCTTTCATAATTTGCCTTCCCCCACCCAGGCTCCTAAAAATCAAGGGCAGGATGCATTTCAGTAAGCTGAGGACTTGTACTGGTTGGGTTCTAGTTAGCCATGGTTTTGCTACAGACGGGACGGCCTATTATTGCTCAGAGCATGTGAAGTTCTTTTTCTCCCATGCCTGTCCCCCACCCCAGCCTCAGTTTCCCCATCCATATACATCTCACGGAGTCCACACGAGGTTCAGTAGGGAACAGATGCCAAGGTATTCTGTGAGGCAAGGCTCCAGAACTGAATTCTCGTGATAGACACGGAAGCCGATCCTCGTCACCTCCCCACCCCACCCCACACACACATGGGACACCTACTTCCTAAGTCCTAAGAGTCAGGGAATTTTTCCCATGGGCTTTCTTTGCTCACCCTCTAGAGAGCTATGGATGAATAGAACCTACAGCCTCAGAAGCCTGAGTCTCTGACCCTAAGTCTTGGCTGTGCAACAGAATCTTCTCGTGTTGTTGGTGTACAGACAGCTGTCCCCACCCACGGCTGGTCCTTACAGACCGACCAGGAGCAGCACCCCCAAATACCAACTCCGTGAGGCAAACCTCATTCACTGGCTTTTGTGTTAAAGAGAGAAAGAGAGAGAGAGAGAGAGAGAGAGAGAGAGAGAGAGAGAGAGAGAGAGAGAGAGGAAGAAAGAAAGAAAGAAAGAAAAGTAGGAAATGACAACATATTTTCCAGCTCTAGGCCCCAAGCTAGAATACTCTAACTTCCCTGGACTACTTACTCATGGGAAGAATGTTGGCTGCCAACAAGATAACTTTATCCTTATTTTATAGCTGGGGAAACTGAGTCCTGGGGAGATTAACTAATAGCCAAAGTTACATGGCAGTAGAGTCAGAGCCAGGATTCAAGCAAACCAGCTGTATGTGACACACTTTTCCTACCCTGCCACATGCTTTCCCCTTTAAAGTCCACTCGGCTGAAGCAAGCACCAACATGCTTTGTGAAGAGCAAGAAGTTGTGAGGCACCCTTGGGAGGCATGTAGAAAGGCTGAGCAGTGTGCGATCCTGTATGTCAAAGTTAAGACACCATCTAATGGACCAGTGTGGACACAGGATTCCTGTGAAACCTCAGCTAAATGTCACAAAGGAGAGCAAGCAGGCTGAACCAGATCCACTGGTGCCGGGAGCCACACTGACAGCACCAACGCTACTCTGTTCTCGAGCATCAACAATGCAGATGGCACCCCTCTGTAGAGGGTGTCCTTCCCCTGCTCCCATAGAGAAACTGAGGCTCGTGGGGGAGGGGTGGTTAGGCTCAGAAACAGCTGAGTCACTAAGCTGGCTTTTGCAAGAAGATGAAGCAGAGGGTAGACATCGTAGAGATTCAGGAAAGCAGCAGTCAACTGAGGGAATGCTGGGTGATAGAGTGATTCCATAGCATACTTGTGTAGCTTGGAGCTTGGACCTGAGTCCCAGTTTGTGTACCAAGAACCATTCAGGAACGCAGTTAACGATTACTGAGCATACATCGTATATTAGACCTCCTTCAGGGCGAATATCTCAGTTTTCTTTGTATGTGTAACAGGGATATGTTTATGCCCATTTTATACTTCTAGAAGCTGTCTTGAATGGGGGGGGGAGTAAATGGCTCTTTCAAGGTTATTCACTGAGGAGTGAGAAGTAAGTGCTCCTTCCAATACTGTGGCCTGGGATGGAAGTGGTTAGAGCCTCCTGGTCTGTGTACCCACTGAGGGTAAAATTTAAGTGCAAAAAGAAATTAATGTCATTGATAAGACCAAAGGTAGTCGCTCTCTGTCTCAGGCATTTGAATTGCCAATTTGGAAAGAGTTTTAAAATATTTTATTTCTGTGTTTTTATGTGTTAGTGTTTTTGCCTGCATATATGTATGTATACCATGTGTGTGTGCCTGGTGTCCCCTGAGGCCAGAAAAAGGCATTAGATCCCCTGGAACTGGAATAACAGTTGGTTATGAGTCATCAATCATATGGGTACTGGGAATCCAACCCTCATGTCCTCTGAAAGAGCATTGAGTGTTCTTAACTTGAGTCACCTCTCAGATCCCGCATGGAGTTTTTACTTCAATATTTCTCTCTAACTACCTGGCTGTCTGCAGGGAACTTAAATGCTTTAACAAAGGGATAAGCGATGGTAAGGAGAATTAGGTATCATCTCATCTGGTCCTTTCATTTTATTGCAGAGAAACTGAGGCTTGGAAGGGGAACTACTGTTGGGTTAGAGGAAGTACCAGTACTGTACATGAATCTCTGTTCTTCATAAATTTCCCGGGAGTGATTCCAGAAGACAGCAGCAGGTAAAGTGGACAGTCCTGCTGAGAGGGATATCATGGGGTTTCATAACATTTGGACACTGACCCCTACCTAACCCCAACTCTGGCCCGTGCCTTAGCTAAGCCCCTGTGTGAATTGGTGCTTTTTTTTTTCGTTGAGAAGTAGAGTGTAATGCAAGATCCCAACCAGACCTCTGTGACAGAATTCATCCTTCTGGGCTTCTCCCTGAGACCCAGGACCACACCTCTGCTCTTCTCAGCCTTCCTGATGATCTACCTGTTGATCATTCTGGGCAATAGCTTGATCTTCATCCTCATCTGCATGGACTCACACCTGCACACCCCCATGTATTTCTTCATCGGCGTCCTTTCCATGTTGGACCTAGGTTACACCACCACAACTGTGCCCCAGATGTTGGCACATCTGACCAGCCAGAAGAAGACAATCTCTTATTCCCGTTGTGTGGCTCAGATGTACATTTTCTTGGTGCTAGGTGTCACAGAGTCTTGGCTCTTTGCAATCATGTCTGTGGACAGGTATGTGGCCATCTGCCACCCGCTCAGGTACAAGGTCATCATGAGCCCATGTCTGTGTGGGGTAATGGTCATTTTCTGTGGACTCTGTGGTGTCATCTCTGCTCTTGTCTACACCGTCTTTGCCATGCGCCTCCCCTACTGTGGCCCCAACAAGATCAACCACTTCTTCTGTGAAGTCCCTGCAGTCTTAAAGCTGGCTTGTGCAGACACCTCAGTTAACGACCAAGTAGACTTCATTCTTGGGTTTAGTGTCATACTGATCCCTCTGTCCCTTATCCTTGTTATTTATGTCAACATCTTTTCTTCCATCTTGAAGATCCGTTCGGCACAGGGGCGACTGAAAGCCTTCTCCACCTGCGCATCGCATATCACTGTGGTCACCATGTTCTGCGTGCCAGCCATGGTCATGTACATGAAGCCTGGTTCTAAGGCCTCCCCGGAAGAAGACAAGAAGCTCGCCCTGTTCTACAATGTCATCTCTGCTTTTCTCAACCCTGTCATCTATAGTCTCCGGAACAAGGATGTGAAGAGGGCTTTCCTCAAGGTAACAGGCTGGGTAGACCCCCAGAATGAGTCCCTAGAAGGACATGGAAGCAATTCATGCTATATTATCATTGTCCAAGAATGGATTTCGCGATAGCATCACCCATGCACCGCCCTCCTCTACCTCTCATTTCAGCTCTGCATGGGTTCTTTGGGGACCACCCCCTACTCGGCTAGCGGATCAGGGCACTGTGAAGTGTCTCCCAAACACATCAGTCCTCTCCTTCCTCTTTGTTCTATAGGGCCTACACGCTTCAAAAAACAGGGGAGTCTGAGCCATTAAAATCTTTTACTAAAATAAAGGAATAGACTTGTGAGGATGCCCTGCGACTGTATCTTGAGAAAGGCTCATTGCCTTGTAGAAAGCATATACATAGATCGTATGAGCTGAACACAGGGAAGAGACATAGACTTAGAGAATGCTGGCCCAAGAGGAATGATGAGCTGAAACTCATTCTCTGCGCTGTTGAGACAAATAGGGATGGCTTGAGGCCAAGTGCAATCTGATCCCACAGACCTACTCAGATCATCTCAGGCCACCCTCTCTCCTCCTTTATATCACAGAAACTGGACTCTGCCATTGACTTTGTTGTGGCTTGAATACTAAATGCACCCCCCCAACAGGTTCATGTACAACTGATAGGCTTTGGGACTGTGATCCGATCGATGGATTAACCCCTTGATGGATTCTTGATTTGATGATGTTGTTGGGAGGTGAGAAAACACAGAGGTAGGGTGTAGGAAGTGAGAGTGGGTCATGGGCGTGTCCTTGGGGGCAACATCGTGCCCTGGTCTCTTTCGGTATTCCCTTTTTTCTGTATTCCCTGTAATAAGGTAGACAGAGATGCTTCATGCCTTCCCTGCCACAGTGGACAGAATCCTCTGAAACCATGAGCAAAATAAATTGTTCCTCCCTTAAGTTACTTTCATGGGTATTGGGTCACAGAAACATAAGGCTCACACACCAAGCCTTCCACATATGCTAATCTCTGTCCTTACCCTTAACCCAACTTTCCTGCCCTACTCCGAAGGGCGTGTTGACACCTACTCTCCATTAGGTTGTGGTTTAAACTAATATTACCCAAACAGACTTTCCATGATCCCCAAAGAGCTGAACATGAGCCTCACAACCATCCTGCACCTTCCTCCCATGAGAAAGACAGGTATGGTGGGGCACACCTTTAGTCAGGAGGGAGAGGCAGGTGGATGATCTCCGAGTTCGAGGCCAGCCTATCTACAAAGCCAGTTTCCAGACAGACAGGGCTACACAGAGAAACTCTGTCTCAAAAAACAAGCAGTAGCAGCAGCAGCAACAAAAAGGAAAGTAGCCCAACATCTTAGTTCTCGGCTGGGTATCGAGTTCCAGGAAGCAGGGGTCATGACAGCTGCTGCTGCATCCTTAGGGTCCCGCATCATGCTCCAGGCTTCCTGCCTCCGATGGAGATTTCATGGGTCCAAGAATGAACACCCACAGTGGCAAGTTCATCAATTAGAAGTAACGAAATTTGGATGTGAGTGGCACTTAAAAAGACTGATATATATGACCATCTTTTTAATATTAATAGTATTATATATTAACTATACATATAAAACTAATAAAAATGTAGATCAATGGAAAACATGTAATACATTTATAATGAGCATTTGCAATGTTTATAAATTTGAGCTTTGAAATTTTACCTCTAAGACTGTTCTTCAGGAAAAAATGGTAAGTGAAGACCAAATTTTATAAACAAGATATTCATTACATAACTATTAGAAATAACCACCAACATGACTTCTCAATCTCATGATTACTATGACGTAGTATTAAATGTCACTGGAAAGTGGATCTGGAGAGACAGCTCAGCGGTTAAGGGTACTTGCTGCTCTTGCGGAGGACCTGGGTTCAGCTTCCAGCACCCACGTGGTGGCTCAGAACGGTCCACTTCCAAGGGATCCGAGCCCTCTTCTGGTCTCCATGGACACCAGGCACACTTCTGAAAGCTGGCTTGTGCAGACACCTCAGTCAACGACCAAGTAGACGTCATTCCTGGGTTTCGTGTCATGCTGATCCCCCATCCTTGTTATTTACCGCAACATCTTTAGTTTGCCTGCATGCACACATGCAGTTCTCTTACATGCATTCAGGCAAGACACTCATACACATAAAATAAAAATAAATAAATGTTTAAAAATATTCCTGGAAAGTGATATGGAAAGAGAGAGGGAGAGAGAGAAGCATATTCATACACACACACACACACACACACACACATATATACATAGACACACAATAGATGTCAACAAGTAGTAAGATTAAAGTTCTTTTTAGTCTCTGTCGTATCTTACTCCCCAAGATTTTTGGCAGTCATCACATATTGGTTTTCTAGCAGAGAGAAATAAAATAAAACAATAAAATAAAATAATTGAAAATATTTGTTTTCTTGTTAGAGAAAAGACTAATTTAGACACGACACTGATCTCATGAATTCACTAATCAAGCATTTGCTGATTCTGAACCTCTGGCCAGCCTAACACTTGACCCTGTGGACGGAAAGATGGATATTCTAAATCCTGCTCAAAGGTGGAAGACACAAGAGCAAGCTTCACAACAAAAACAGGCAAGACAGGAATGCTCCAGAGTGCAGCAGTGTTCTTGGCGTGCTTGAAGCTCCGAGGCGGCGATGAGGGGGTGAGCCAGGCTTCATAGGAGGGCCTTAATTCTGCCGAGCGCTGGAAGCATAAATGGACACTTGGTAATTGGAAATGAGGGTGAGGGAGTCAAGGTGAGGCTGTTTCCCATAAAAGACACTGGATGTTAACAGTACAGAGGCAGAAACTGCGTGGAAAGGACAGGACAGCAGACAGGACAGACTAGATGTGACTTATATATGTCTGGCATGCTGGGAGAACTAACCTCAGCTCTGCCTAACTCTCGACAAGCATTTCCTAAAATCTGTTACCTGGATCTCTGTCTTACGTAACATTCTGTGATACGAACTTTTTCTTGCCCAAACAGTTTCAAGAGTAGATAGATACACCTCTTAGGGACAAATACAATGTTAAAGCTTTTGAGTAATAGAATAAACAGGTGGAAAGTCTCTGGATCTAACATGCGCCCTCACAGGTCATGTGCTGTAGGCTCAGCTATCGGGTGAGGACCCTCTGGAAGAGATTGGATCCTGAGGCTCTGACTTCATTGCTGGGTTAATCCACTAATGGCTCATAATTTCATGGGCTATTTGAAGGTGATAGCCACCCAGAGGATGGGGCACAGTGAAGGGAGTGAGCCCTGCCTCACCTTCTCTCTGCTTCCCTGTGATGATAAGGTCTGTGCTCTGCTGTGTGCTTCCTGCCATGATGTTCAGACTTTCCTCAGGACCATAGTGATGGGACCAAGTGACAGCGGACTGAAACCTCTCTTCTTCTTTCTCCTTCTTCTCCTCTCCTCCTTCTCCTCCTCTTTTCTCCTTCTCCTCCTCTCCTCCTTCTCCTCTTCCTTCCCTCCTCCTCTTCCTTCTCTCCTCCTCTTCCTACTCCCCATCCTTATTCCCCTTCTCCCTCAGTTCCTCCTCTTCCTTTTCAGTAATAGAACCTACATTGGGCAGCTCACAACTGCCAGTTCACAACAGGCCAGCTCCTGAAGATCCGATGCCCTCTGACCTCCGTGGGCTCCCGCATACGTGTAGTACACACAAACTCACGCAGGCACACACACACATATACATAAGTGTGCTGGCTAATTTTATGTCAACCTGACTCAAGCTAGAGTTATCTGATAGGAAAGAACCTCAATTGAGAAAATGCTTCCATAAGATCTGGCTGTAGGGCATTTTCTTAATTAGCTATTAATGGGGAGGGCCAAGCTATTGTGGGTGGTGCCACCCCTGGGCGGGTGGTCCTGGGTTCTATAAGAAGGGAGGCTGAGCAAGCCATGAGGAGCAAGCCAGTAAACAACACCCCTCCATGACCTCTGCATCAGCTCCTGCCTCCAGGTTCCTGCCTAGTTAGAGTTTCTATCCTGACTTCGTTCAGGGATGAACTGTGAGGTGGAAGTGTAAGCCAACTCTTTCTTCCCAGCTTGCTTTTGGTCCTGGTGTTTCATCGCAGCAATAGAAACCCTAACTGAGACAGTAAGTAAAAATATATGTAGACAATAATAATTAATGAAAAAAAGAGGCCATGAATTTGAAGGAGAGTGGGAAGAAGTGTTAGGGACAGATGGAAGGAGACCCCCGAGAAATCACCAGGACTCGAGATCCATGCAAAAGCAAGAGGCAGGTGAGAGTGGCAGTTAGCACATTCTAAGTATGGTTTATATATGGTTTTCAAAGGCAGAGCTTAGCAACAGATTATCAGGCATGCTTCCGTTGGTTACATAGTGATGTGAGTATTAACCTTTAAACTGATTGGTGCTGGCATATAGCAAGGTTGCGGGCTCCTGGAAAATGTAAACTTAGGGTCATAGTCAACGTGGGTGGGGGGAGATCCTTAGCCCAAGGCCGTTAGTCAATGGCCCATATCTTGCTTGTCTTAGAAATTGTTTTCCTTACTCTAGTTCTGGGAACTGTTCTGAGTCACCTTGGCCCTGACGTGGGCCTACACAGTTTTGGTGCTCTTAGAAGCCTGACTAAAGTTTGGCTGCTTTGTTCTTGTCCTTTCAGAAGTATATGAGAGGGTTTGAAGGGAGGAAAGGGAAGGGAGAAACACTGTAATTAGATTGCAACATCGAAGAAAAACAATCAACAACAACAATAACAACAAAAAAAAAAAAAAAACCAACCAACAAACGAAAAAGGGGCTTCAGATTGCTTTGCTTGGTCTTAGCACACAGGGCGTTCTTCTAGCCATATCCAGCTGTACAAGAGGAAGTGTGCCTGTGATGCATTGTCACGTGACCTGGGTGCAAACAGTAACAACTTTCTCTCTTCCTACTGGTGTTGGAAAGGAAGTAAAAACAGAAGGAATGTGGCGGCTTTACTTAAAAGAACAGACCTTCAGGAGCACGGGAATCACTTTCACAACTGAGAAGCCGGGGATGCAAACCAGGGCTTCCTCTGTTTTAGAATCTAGTCTGGGTCACACGGTTACACTCAGCTCTCATGCTAACTTACTAAAGCATGTGCTTTCCCTAAGTGAAAAATACCACGATGAGTTCAAATGCAATTATAATCGGCACCTTTCCCAAGCGGAAGGCTGACTGACCCCCACAGCGTCTTTAGAAGCGTTTGTAAGGTGTTGTGGAAGCAGAGGTCACCGGATCTCAACTCCTGGACAAAGCAAAAGCGGGACCTAGATGTCCGGTCACTGTCCTTGGGATTACAAGACTGAGTTGAGCATGCTCGGGAGGCGTTGCTTCAGAAGGTGGTGGCTCTGATGACAGCCAGAAGAAAACTCCTTCTGACCCAGCAAAAGCAATGACATGTGCAACACACAGAAGGACTGGAAAGACGGCCCAGCGACTAAGAGCACTGTGGATCAACCCTGATGCTGCGTTAGAACCCAGCGTCCACATCAGACAGCTCACAAATGCCTGTTCCCTGGGAACTGACACCCTCTTCTGGACTCTTTTGGTACTTATACACATGTGCACACATGCTCACACAGACACATGAACATACACATAAATTGTAAAAATCTTAAAAGAGAAACAAGCACAGTGGATACACCGGAGTTTGCACTGGCTGTTGAGAAAGTAATTTCAAACAAACACATAGAAGGCAAATGAGCATTTTCCTTTCAGACCTGAAAGCCATGCACGGTGTGGTATTTGTGCTTCACACAGCAGAGCCAACACCTTGTATTAGCCTTCACAGAGCCTTGCCCGTGATGCTGGATTGTGTCACTTGTACCAGGCCTCCCTGACTCTCTGTGAACACCTCTGGATCCTTGCCTTGTTGGCCTGACTCCTTCACTGCCGTTTGTTCTTAGCTCTACGAGCAACAGAGGTGTTGCAGACTCCTTGCCTTCCACCCTTCCTCGGGATGCTCCACCCTCCCTGAGGATCCGAGAAATCAGATTCCTCCCTTAGGATGGGAGAAACCAGATTCCTGCTCACAGAGCAGAAGTCCTGTGAGAGAGCCCGAGGGAGGAGGATGCAAATGATGACTTCCAGTGATATCTTCGATGGTCTCCCTGGAAGAAAAGCTGAATGGAAGGGGTAGAGTAGAGCGCCTTGGGTTCCCGGAAATGTCGTGGCTTAAGGAAACTCTGAGCAAGAAAGCTCCCACATCACAGGTACAAGAGGAGCGTTTAGAAAGTGGCCCAGTTGCTGTGCAGAAGTGAAGTTAATCAAATGATGGACTATCTACTAAGAACTACAGTCAGACCCTGGGTAGTTTTCGACCTTTTCCTTGGTTCCGAAAGGGATTCCCATGTTCTGGTAGGTCTGTTCCTTTAAACAGAGCCACCGCGATCCTTGTGGGTTTGCCTCCGTGCCAACACCACTAGGAAGAGAGAAGCCCAAGTCATGTGACGAGACGTAGCGGGCAGATTTCACTCTACACAGTTTGCCTCACCAGAAAATTGGTGTGCTCACTGAGACCAACCAAAGTGATCTTCACAATCATCAGGGCGCTCCCACTGTGACCTTCAGCTATCGGTCCTTTCTGAACTATCAAGCAGAAGGCCATCTTCCTCTTCCCAGGTAAAGTCAATCTTACCTTCTGATGTACCTTCCAAAATCTCGTACTTTAGTTTCTCAAAATCCTCCACAGAGTGAGGGAACTTTCCTGCGGGGGGTGGAGAGCCAAGTCAGTGAGTTTTTTCTGGTTATCTGAGATGGGGAGGGACAAACACTCCCCGGGATAGATGGTCTGAAGGAGGCTGAGGAGGAAGTACTCACATGACTCTAGGCTGCTCTCTCTCAGGTGTGGTGTCCTCAGACATGGATGAGGCAGCAGCGGCAGCTGCTTTCTTTGGCTGGATCTTCCTGGAGGCACTGCTGGAGCCAAGTAGCTTCACAGTGACAAGTAGCAACACTTTGTTCTTCTGGAAATATGATCCTGTGGTAAGCATGGGACGAAAAGTAATAACCTGGAACCAGTTTACAAAAACTGAATTCATTTTTTAAATAGAAACTCTATTTCATACAAACCAGAAATAACCTTGCTACATAGTAATCCTGTTAGGACAGAGATGAGATGCAAAAGCAATTTTTTTTCTGTTTATAGAATATAAAGTTATGATATATTTCTAGATTCTTTAAAAAATAAAGCATGGTTTTTTTTTTAATTGAATTGACAAGGAGGTCGGGTAAGCTACAGAAATCTTTCCAACATGTACATCTTCTGCACAGGGAATGTAGCTTATAACTCTAGCAGAATCTTTGCCAGTGCCTATAATTCTTGCCTTGCGTGTGCAAGCAAAATCATCACAATAAGATAATGTCTGACACAAGCTCAAGCAGAAGTCAAAACTCCTTGGACCACAGTTGTAGCAGCCTTTGAGTGCATGGATGGGTAAACACGAAGAAACACTTTCTTAGATGATCCTGTATAAACGATGCTCTCTTCTCAAGGAGTGAGTTTGTCATTCTCTTCTTGAGCCTGTATGAGTGGCATCTGACCAATTCCTAAAATACTCTTGAGGTCTTTTTCCTTTTTGTTCTGATGCTAATTATTTGGATATTTTTTAAGAGCAGAAACTACCTTCCTTAGCCCAAATTTTTCTAACCATACATGTTTTCAAGTCTGTCTATTCTGTTTTTTACTCCAAATTCTCACTGAAAACCTAGCTAAAAGGAGCTAACAACGGCCATGCCACAGATGGATGTTTAAGCTACCTTAAATGTTATCTTTACTAGATTGTGTCTTACTTTTAAGTTCAGCTTTATTCAAAAGCTCAGGAAACAGACAAAACATAGGCAACTCCATTGCCAGAATGTGGTATTCATGGCCACGAATCCAATTTTCAACACAGTTCTTCCATCTGAAACTTTGTGAGCCGGGCCTTCACTGTCCGAATTCCAGTTGGAATTCCAGTCCTCTGAGATGCTGACAGAAACATCCACAAGGTTGTCTTCACTGTTGCAGTGTTACCAACATTAACCAGTTTTAAGGGCATGTAAGCTACAAGTCAGGTTTGGTCACAGAAATGACCTCCCTCCTCCTCCTCCTCCTCCTCCTCCTCCTCCTCCCTCCTCCTCCTTCTCTTCCTCCTCCTCCTCCTTCTTCTTCCTTTATCCTCCTCCTCCTCCTCCTCCTCCTCCTTCTTCCTTTATCATCCTCCTCCTCCTCCTCCTCCTTCTTCCTTTATCATCCTCCTCCTCCTCCTCCTCCTTCTTCCTTTATCATCCTCCTCCTCCTCCTCCTCCTCCTCCTTCTTCCTTTATCATCCTCCTCCTCCTCCTCCTTCTTCCTTTATCATCCTCCTCCTCCTCCTCCTCCTCCTCCTCCTTCCTTTATTTTTTGTAATAAAATGACCTCACTTTTTTTTTGGTCAGGCTCTCTCTATAGCCCTGGCTGTCTTGGAACTCACTATATAAACCAGGCTGACCTTGAACTCATAGAGATTTACTTGCCCTTTCCTGGGATTAGAGGCATGTGCCACCATGCCTACATTGACCTCACATGTTTTATACCAGCTTCTGAAAAGCTATGACCAAATGCCTGAGGCAGCAACTGAAAAATATAAAGATTTATTTTGCCTTAGTTTTTGAGGGTGTAGTCGTGTTTGTTTAGACCCATGCGCCTGAGCAGAACACCATGGCACTGGGAGTATATAACAAGGGAGGTTCTTTGCTTTGTAGAAGACACAAATCAGAGAAAGAAGAAATCAAGAACAGGTATAGCCTTCGAAAAACATTT